>CM074451.1:6025220-7427720 GCA_037101425.1 Elopichthys bambusa
TTTGCTGTACATCATAAATGCATTCACGCCCCCTTGTGGTACAGAATCAAAATAGCAATAAACAAGGTAGTGGGTGTTAAAGTCTGTTCACACCAAGAGCAAAACCAAAGATAGTCCTGCCATTCACATACTTGATAATAGACATAGCTTTATTATTATCATTAGTTCAAAAGTTTGGGGTCAGTAAGTTTTTTCTCATGAAATTAATACTTTTAAAATATATATATATATATATATATATATATATATATATATATATATATATATATATATATATATATATATATACACACACATACACACACACACACATATAACAGGTTGCCACTGGAGTCCTCTTCCACTCCTCCATGACGACATCACGGAGCTGGTGGATGTTAGAGACCTTGCGCTCCTCCACCTTCCATTTGAGGATGCCCCACAGATGCTCAATAGGGTTTAGGTCTGGAGACATGCTTGGCCAGTCCATCACCTTTACCCTCAGCTTCTTTAGCAAGACAGTGGTCATCTTGGAGGTGTGTTTGGGGTCGTTATCATGTTGGAATACTGCCCTGCGGCCCAGTCTCTGAAGGGAGGGGATCATGCTCTGCTTCAGTATGTCACAGTACATGTTGGCATTCATGGTTCCCTCAATGAACTGTAGCTCCCCAGTGCCGGCAGCACTCATGCAGCCCCAGACCATGACACTCCCACCACCATGCTTGACTGTAGGCGAGACACACTTGTCTTTGTACTCCACACCTGGTTGCCGCCACACACGCTTGACACCATCTGAACCAAATAAGTTTATCTTGGTCTGATCAGACCACAGGGCATGGTTCCAGTAATCCATTTCCTTAGTCTGCTTGTCTTCAGCAAACGGTTTGCTGGCTTTCTTGTGCATCATCTTTAGAAGAGGCTTCCTTGGTCTGAGCACTGACAGGCCGACCCGCCCACCCCTTCAGCCTCTGTAGCAATGCTGGCTGCACTCATACGTCTACTTCCCAAACACAACCTCTGGATATGACGCTGAGCACGTGCACTCAACTTCTTTGGTCGACCATGGCGAGGCCTGTTCTGAGTGGAACCTGTCCTGTTAAACCGCTGTATGGTCTTGGCCACCGTGCTGCAGCTCAGTTTCAGGGTCTTGGCAATCTTCTTATAGCCTACGCCATCTTTATGTAGAGCAACAATTCTTTTTTTCGGATCCTCAGAGAGTTCTTTGCCATGAGGTGCCATGTTGAACTTCCAGTGACCAGTATGAGAGAATGAGAGCGATAACACCAGATTTAACACACCTGCTCCCCATTCACACCTGAGACCTTGTAATACTAACGAGTCATATGACACTGGGGAGAGAAAATGGCTAATTGGGCCCAATTTGGACATTTTCACTCAGGGGTGTACTCACTTTTGTGGCCAGCAGTTTAGACATTAATGGCTGTGTGTTGAGTTATTTTGAGGGGAAGGCAAATTTACACTGTTATACAAGCTGTACACTCACTACTTTACATTGTAGCAAAGTGTCACTTCTTCAATGTTGTCACATGATAACATTGATAAAGATAAAACATATACAAAAATGTGAGGGGTGTACTCACTTCTGTTCCTCGGTTTTTCCTCCACAGGAATGCACTGTTTCAATTTACAGCTTTGACAGTGAAACCCAGCACTCAGTTCCTCAATAACAGGTACATCTTTTCATGAACTACTCATCAATCATGTCCACCTAAATCTAATAAATCCTAAACCAGGTCAAAGGGGGTGTGATGCATGATTTAAGTTCTGTTTGCTTATTGCTTGAGAACTTAATGATGTGTGCAAACTAAGACATGAAAACAATATGAAATGTTCAGGCACACAGCAAGCATCACTGTCAAAAACATCCTGATGAAACAGCAACTCATCTCAGCTGCGAGGAACTGCTCCTACCTTCAGATCATATTTCCTGTGGACAACGAGTCTGTGGCTGAACATGTTCCTCATGACGATCAGGTACGTGTCCTCACTCTCCACCGTAACACGGTACATGCCCAGAAACTGAGGGAGAAGTGTACTGCCATGACACTTCACTATATGCTGCGAGACACAAAACAAAACATAAGGAATTACATTTTGCGAGCTTTACACAAAGTTTATGGTTAAAATGTTCATGCAATGGCACATAGTTCATAAACAATGAACTTTGGGTGGCATATGGTATCCAGTACCAAAACAACCCCACAGGCATAATATATTTCTCTGTCTGCATCAATGCACAACTAAACTAACTTGATATCAGCGCAGTGCTGAAGTAAAGGGAAAAACATGTTAATAGCAGTTAAAAGCAAATATCAGCTTGTAATTTAATATTTAAAAACATTTTTGTTGAGGCAGGTTCCTGGATAAGTGTGTATCCTCAGGACATGTCGTGAGTATAAAGGCAGCGCAAATTCAGAAGCAGTCTCGATTAAAATCTGCTCATTCAGCTACAATGGAAACTGTTAAACCAGCTCACACATACTTTTCTCATGGCCGTCACGGCACTGTAAACAAGCCAGAGGCAAACAAGTGCTAAACTAACCCAACATTTACATGAGCACAACCACACTGAGGCTGACTGATGTCTTAAAGAGCTCTTAAAACATTTTACATCTAAAAAAAAGAAAGAATAATACTTGGGACAAATGTTTAAAATACACTACCGTTCAAAAGTTTAGAATCAGTACAATTTAAAAAATGTTTTAAAATAGGTCTCTTCTGCTCACCAAGACTTCATTTATTTGATCAAAAATACAATAAAAACTGTAAAATTTGGGAAATATTTTTACAGTTTAAAAGTAAAATCTTCAGCATCATTACTCCAGTCTTCAATGTCACATGATCCTTCAGAAATCATTCTAATATGCTGATTTGCTGCTCAAGAAACATTTATTATTATTATCAGTGTTAAAACATACATTATGAATGTCTTTACTTTTAATCAATTTAATGCCTCCTTACTGAGTAAAAGTATTGATCGCTTTCTAAAAAAATAAAAATAAATAAATACTAACCCTAAAAACTTTTGAACGGTAGTGTACCTGTTATTCTATTTAAGAAAGGTCAGCACTCATGGTGGCTGCCATGTTGAGATCACATGACCATTACTCTCAGCAGTCCCCCTTATTTTTGCACAGTTTTAGTCGTGCACTAAATGAACTATTCATGACAAACACACCTGAGAATATAATTATACAATGCTAACCCAGAACTTTATCAAGATGCTGTATGCATGCCAAAATGTGTCATTATATAATCTATATTGACCATAAACATGACCAACTACACTTTTAAATAAGCACCCAGAACAACAAAGCTCATTGTCGATCATAAAAAGAGGAATTTACCTATTTCAAGGAAGTGCGATGGAACATGAAAATGATTTCAGTGACAGAACAAGTTTGGATTAGTGTAAAGAGGAAATTAACGACAGGGCGTGTGGATCCCAACTGGGTAAAAACAAAACATAAAAATAGCTTATTTCTCCAACACAAGCATACCTGTTTAATACGTGAACTATAATGATACACAAATAAGTGTAAGAAAGTGGACAGCAAAAACACAAATGCAATACAATGTGTCTGTATTTTTCGCAACCAGCTTTTAATTATTGAAGCTAAAACTTAATAAGTAAGACAGCGTCTCCTAACAAGTTATGCATTTCATTTGAACAGATGATTGGACTTAAGCAGTCTTACCTGACCTGATCTGACACCACTTCCTACATAAATACCTATGTGTATCACACTTTCATAAAAGATACAGCAGTTGAGCAGATATTTATTATCTGTATATGTTGGAATAATGATTCAGTCGAAGGCACTTTTGATTTAAGCATAAACCAGTACATTGTGAGATACCTGGTGATACTCGGAGAGAATGTTATGCATGTCGGCTACTTCTTCACTGGAGATGTGCTTCACTATCAGCGTACGGTCATATGACGTGAAGAGAAGACCTTCTCCCTGTCCATCTCCTCTCATGGGCGCACTGCGGGCCAGGGACACCTGACGGAAAACATCCATGCACACATGAAAACTTCAGATCAAACTTATCAGTAATATTATATCATATGCAAGAACAAAAGAAACTGCTTGTATATATTTGAGAAGTCTGAATGTCCAAATACAGGCTGATTTATTAATGGCTGCATTGCATCCAGTGCATGAAAAAATGTTTAGATTTTAAAAAGTTCCCACTATTATGCTTTTTTGGATATTATCTTTCATGCAGTGTGTAATATAGCTGTTTGTAAATGCTAGGGGCCATTCACACAGAACGCGTCTTTGCATCTAAAAACGCTAGACGCAGCGCTCAGAGTAGAACGCGAGGGTCTCGAGACGCGCTTTTGAGACGTGATGCAATAACGACTATAACGGAAATAATAGAAATAGGCAAACAGCAGAATTGACAGATACGAGTTTTGATAAGGAAAAAAAGAAAATAAGATAATAATGAGCGCCTCCTCCGCCATGTTACCGTATACAGAAGCTCGCACTTGGCCCGCCTCCGAGTTCTTCTGATTGGTCCACTGTTTTGGAACTGACATTGATGAGCGGCGCTGCGTGTAAAAGTTGAAATTCTTTTGAACTTGACACGGCGTCTTAAAATCACGGCGCTCATGTGCGAGGCGCTGCAAAAGACGCGAGTCATGGACTTCCGTCAAGCGCGTGTTTACATAGAAAAAAAACGCGAAAGTAGCGCACTGGAATAGAAAAACGCGTTCTGTGTAGCTGAGACTGAAAGAGTTTGGTTCGTGTTGTTGACATGTCAAGAAGATGCTTCTTCCAGTGCGGTAAAATCGACGCAAACGTTACTGTTCGTATCACTGTGTAAAAAGTGCTGAGGAAGCATCTGGAGCTGAAATTCAGATATGGTAATGGGAGTTTTGTTTCCGACGCGCACTGTAAGCGGTAGACCAATCACAACAGACTAGGTCATCTGACCAATCAGAGCAGAGTAGGCTCTCGGAAAGGAGGAGTTTAGAGAGACTGAATCATTTATCAAACACTGCGAGAAAAAAGGTGATGCTGCAATGTATATTATGAGAAAATTAAGGTGTTTTTTAATCTTGGATGCATGTAAACCCATGCATCCAAGGAGACCTCCATAACTAAAAATAGCATAACTGGGGCACTTTAAATAAAGGAAAAAAGGTCACCTGGTAGTCAAGATCTTCAATTCCAAATCGCTCCCTGAGGTTCCTGAAAACTTGCGGACAGTACTCCTTAAATTTAAAATGGCCTGGAAGATTCTCCCTGTAATGCACAGAAGGGTCATTTTACATTTGCATGAACAACTCCTTCAGAATACTGCATTTCCCATCACCTGAAGGCAAAATGCTGCATTGATGTGGCTGTTTTGCAGAAAAAGCTGCCACTCTTTGACTGTCATTACATCTAAATGAAGGTAAACATAATGATTATATATAAATAATAATGTGCTTTTGATAAATACTTGTTGAAAAGATGGTTGTTCACTTTAATTTTGGTGTTGGCTTTGAAGTCGTCAGGGAGCAGCATGACAGGCACTGGAACTTGATTTAAATCATTTATCTGGAAAAACAGAGTGGGTAAAAAAACTACTTTTTGTATCTGAAATGAACTTTGCACAAGCAGATTTTCCATATCCCAACACTGAATGACTCAATGCTTGAAAATGCACTCTTCTGAAACGTCATTACATGAAGATTTCCCAGTCTTCTAATTATCCAACAACCAAAATGCTTCATATAACATGAACTTGCCCCTAAAGGCAATTACTTCCCACAAGGATTCCCAAAAAATCTTAAAGGAATGTGCAGAGGATTCCTATTGGAATTTCAATCATAATTTGTAGAGCATTTAAATCATTTGGATTGACTGCATAATTAGTTGTGTATTTTGACTAAATTGTGTTTGCAAGGAACACATAAATAATTAAATAAATATTATATGGAAAAGACAAATTTAAGATCTGAAATATATATATATCTGCAAAATTGACTTTCTCAGAAAAAGTTAGTGATGGGAAATCGGAGTCATTTACCAAACGGTTCTTTCGAACAGTGTCAATGAAACGTTCAAAGCAATAATTCAGTGATTCGTTTACCTCATGACGTTTTTATTACATCATCACGTGGTCCCTGTCATATCATAGTGGCATATTACACGCTCTAAAAAGTTACAATAAAGTCATATGTAGGCACATATGTGTAATACGTTTTAGTAAATACGGGTGATTATTGCAATTTCATGTGTGCCATTTAAATGTTGGTGCAGCCTCGATTCGGATTACAAAAACTAAACCGTTTACAATCTAATTATGATTTACATTTCAATTAAACAATACTAAAATTAACATAAAGTGAGTCAGTCATGTCCTAAACAGCCAACTGTAATAGGTGGTCGTTTACGAATCGGTGAACCGATCCTTTCAAAGATTCGACTCAAAAGAACGATTTGTTCACAAATCAGACATCGCTAGCAACAGTTGCAAATCCGCCGCGTGCAATGAAACAATGTATCCGGTTTGCGCGTGACCTTATGTGTCAATCAATACCCATAACAATAACAGTACACAGTAATAATGTATTTTATTAATATTCCTATAGACAATGCTTTTAAAGATCTCGGATCCAATATACGTGCGTGCAGCTAACTGTTAGCTTATAAAATGGCAGTTGTGTGATGTAGGAAGTTAAGTAAATCATAAACCACCTTACCGAATGATTAACTCCCCACATGAACACGCTAAGCATCGGGTCGCTCGCTCGGAAGACTTTCACCTTCTGCTGCACGAAATGTTTCTTTTTGGTCTTGGTTTTGGGGGCGAGCATGACCATCGGGCTGGAGGCGCTGCCGGTGTTACCGAGAGACGCCATCATCACGGTCACTCCCCTGTAACGCAGCGGTTTGTTTTTCCTCTCGGATCCGCCTCCCTGTGTTGCTGCTCCGGATCCTCTAACTGTCAATCAACGGTCGAATCACACAAGCGCTAAGCCGCGGGGCCGGTTTTCCGCTGTGTTTGCAGGCCCAGATGGACCGATTCTTCATGGAAGTGAACAACACTAGGCTGCTGAAGTGTGGCAGTGATCCTGATGCTCCTCCCACAAGTTCAGAGGAACAGATCTCTTGATATATTGTGTCAGGCAGGATCTCACCTGAGTGTACGTCATATGGTTTACACTTACAGGTGAGATGAGACAGTTAAAAATATATCAATATTAACCTAACCATAATTATTAAACTTTGCCGTCTAACTCTGGTGACATGAATGACATGTTCGAACAAATCGTTCATTTTGGAGTGGATCTTCAATGATTCGGTTGAAACCGGTTCACAAAACCGGTTCGTTCACGAATTGGACTGAATCGGTCCGAGCGGTTCTCGAGTCAGCAACTCATTCAACGAACTCTTTCGAACATGAGCAATTCGTAAATAGCCGAGAATCAATCAGTGAATGATTTTTTTTAAACGTTTATTTCCAACAAAACATACATGTAACAGTTTGAAAATGACAAATGTGTCACATATAATGCTCTAACGAATTCCATAGCATCATAAAACAATACATTTTTTTAGCATCAGGTTTTGTATATGATGAACGTTAAGGATAACAAAGACATTTAAGAAAATATATTCACATATTAAAGAGTAGAAAGAAAGAAAAGAGAAAGAAAAAATATAACAGAAAAGGGTATATGTGTATAATCAAAATAAAAAAGAGGAATTTAAATCTATGTAAATGTCCATATTTGCTTCATGGCTTGAAAGTCCTTGTAAGGTTTCAAAGTAAATATTTATAAATTGGGCATGCTTTCAGGCCATTTACATTTGTGTATGTAAAACTTACCAAGTAATATTATAAGATTTAACATAAAAATGTGAATCTTGTCTATATTTTTTGTCATAATAAAAACCTTTTTCTCTCCATTAATTTTAATTCCACTCAGCATATATAATAAGTATTCCATATCAATCCAAAAGCATTTAACATACATAAAAAAAAAAAAAAAAAAAGTAAAATCAGTATCCATTTTACAAAATACACAAGATTCAAAAAGATAATTTTTTAAATCTTTTTAGAAACTGGTTTGTTGGATAAATTATATGTAGGCCTATAATTTTAAAGTATATTTCATTAAATTTATTATTGATACAGTATTTGTTATAACAAGTCCAAATCAATCTCCAATTAATATTCCTAAAATGGTAATTCCAAAAGTATTTATTACAAAATGTTGCAGGGCAATGAATCAAATGTCTGAAAATGTATTATTGCATTTGCTATAATATTTATTTAACAAGAAAAAAAATCTAAAAAAAAAAAAAAAAAAACCTAACAATCGCGAAACAATGCAAAGAAACACTTTAATATAAAGGAAAACAAACACTTCCATAAACGATACTGGATAAAGAACTAAGGTGAACTCAGGGCTTATAGACAAACAATCAATGTAGAAACAGAACAGGTGTGGGGAACTGATTAACAACCATATAGAAAAACTGACAACCAACCAAACAAAATGAGAACAAAGGAAACAGGAACTAGAATTAAACCAAAACAAGGAATACATGTTACAACCTGCTGGTATTGCATCGATATTGAGATATTGAAATTCCAAATGTCTTTAAAAATTCAGTACATGTAAATAAATAGCCCTCTTATTTATACAATATCATTTTTTTAACCCAATTGTCATAGAAGATTGATTTATTTTTTATATTTAAGTTTGTTAACCACAGTCACATTTTAAAAGGAACTCTATACCACCAACTTTTTCAAAAATAAGATTTGGAATTATAACCATAGTTTATCTTAATGCGTAATATAATGTTTAATCCAGTTCAACTTGAAAATTGTATTAGAAGTAACCAGTGAAAGATTTGACTGCGTAGGGTGAGAATACAAAATACACGGTTGTGCTTGATTAAAGTGACAGGGACAATTGTAAGAGGTAGAGACACAATGTAAATGAGTATAGATAAATATTCAAACAAATAAGCAGTATAAACAGACAAAAACATACATACAAAATGACATGGGCATAAATATAGAATGAAAGATAATATATATACACAGAGATAGACAATGGGCAAGTGAGGTAGTGCAGAGTGAAATAATAGTGCAGTTGTCACAGTCACGTTCAGGCAGGAAGACGAAAACAGACGGAAGTTCTAAACACTCTTAATGTAATAATAATACACCAAGCAGGCAGACAGGCGAAGGTTAAGATAACATAATGTAACGGTGATCGGACAGTGAATGAAGGCAAGGGTACAACTTAAGTAGATGAGACAAGATGATTAATAGAACACAGCTCGTACAAATGAACTAATAATGATCATAACCAAAGACACCTGACGAATGAAAACAAACTGAAGGTCCTTGAAAACAAAAACTTACAGAACATAATGGTGACATATCGCCTCCCTCCGGCAAGGCACAACCTCGTGCCGTGGCAGAACAACAGAGGGAAGGTCAGAGGGGGCTTTGGTGGAGGTGAGGTGATGGCGAAGCGATGGTGAGAGGCAGGCGAGGAGGGATGATGGTAGGCAGACACAAAAGGATTGTGATGGCAGGACACCAATTCCCCGGCAGCGAAGATGGTGGTTGATCGATAGCATAGACCCAGAGCCGACAGCCCATGCTGGAGCCAAGGGCTGACGACAGTGGCTGACGAAAGCTGGGGGACGACCGTGGGAGACGGAGCTGGTGGACCCAAAGGTGCAGACGGAAGACTGATGGTACTGAGCAGAGTCGCTGGCACTGGAGACCAAGGCGCAGTCACGATGACGAGTGACGGAGGTGGAGATCCCAAGGGCTGAAGCGAAGGCGGTGTGACGGAGGACAGAGGCGATGCCGAGGGGAAGGAGGAACCCGCTGCAGCCATGGGGTGGAGGGACAGAGTGCAACGGATGGCCTGTAAGTCTGTGGCTGAAGTGGTGGGACGACTGACCAAGGGGGAGCCGGTAGGACGAGGGAACCTGGTTAAGCCGCACGTCTGAGGGTCTCTGGTGGAGACGAGGGTGGGAGGAGCCAAGACGAAGCTGACGGGCCGAGGTGTAGGCGGAGCTGTAGAATCCATATTCGCAGGCGCTGCTTGGTTTTTGCGTGACCTGCAGCTGTGGGGCTTCCACGGAGATGATGCAAGGCTGCAAACCACCGGTAGCGATGGGGCTGGAGGACTGGCTGAGTACTGAGGTGGCGTAGATAGGAGACTAGAGAGGGCCACCGTAAGGAACACACAGTCAGTACAGGTCAGTGAAAGGGTTAATTTTCAGTCCATAGTATCCTCCATGCGGTCATTAAATAGCGGTAAATCCGAACAGACAGACAGATTAGAGTCGAAACAGTTCTCATAATCCAACGAAAATTCTGTCTCCGTTGAAGTCCATCAGCCAGTCCTCCGTCTTCGTTCCTTGGCCGCTGATGTCATTGGCTCACAACCCTGGTCAGATTCTCCGGGGAGTTCCTTCTTTAGCATTGTCCTCCCTTTCTTGGGCACTGACTCACTCGTCGCCACAAATAACTCCTCCGTCTCTGCGGGGGACTCAATTGACTCCCTAGCGGTCGTCAGTGGTGGAACTTGCACTGGGTCTGGCCGTATTCTGGATTGAGACGCGATGCTCTCCAGACACCAGATGATGGTCTCCTTCCAGTCCAGTCCGGTGGTGTCTGGGAGGTCGATGGATTGGTTGAGTGTAGCTCTGATCTGGAACAAGGTCCTTAGGGTCTCGTCGTCGAGGGAGCTGGTCATAGCTGGTCAATTGTGGCTCTCCTGCGCCACGGCAATAAACTTTGCCTGTTCATCCATCTGGGGCTATCCGATCATCTGTCACAGTTGTGAAGATGATCAAGTTCAAAACACTCCAAGTTTAATAATAATACACCAAGCAGGCAGACAGGTGAAGGTTAACACAACTAAATGTAACGGTGATCGGACAGGGAGTTCACCCAAAAATTAAGGTGGAACCACTGCAGTCACGTCGACAGTTTTAATGATGTCTTTAGTATCTTTCTGCACCTTGAAGTGTTGATTATATTGCTGTCTATGGACGAGGCATATACCGCTTGGATTTTTAATCAGAAAAATCTTAATTTGTGTTCAGAAGATGAACGAAGGTCTTACAGGTGTGGAACGGTGTGAGTAATTAATGACAGAATTTTCATTTTTGGGTGAACTAACCCTTTAAGTAGTAAACACAGACGAGATGATTAATTGAACACAGCTGGTACAAATGAACTAATAATGAATAATGACATAAACAAAGAAACTTAACAAATGAAAACAAACTGAAGGTCGTTGAAAACAGAAACTAACAGAACATAATGGTGACAGCAGTATAGTAATATTGAATACACATTTCATAACGTCATATTTTTCAGTATATCAGAAATGGCAATTCCTTATGTAGGCTATTATTAAATAGCCTATATTGTAATGTATTAACATAATATATTATTCTGATTTTTCAATATACATAATATAGCCTATTGGTTGTTCATATATAGGCCTAAGGAAATATATTTTTTGTATCTTTAGTCCGTTTTCTCACATAAATATGATACTTTCCAAGAAAAAAAAGGGGCTATTATTGCAATCAATGTTTAGACCATGTTATATATTTAATGACATGAAAGAATCAATTAAATGTTCGAAAGAACCGATTCGCGGAATGAATTCCCGTCACTGGAATGAAACCTCGAATCGTAGGGCGATTTGCCATGATTGAAGGAGGAACTCGAACCGTAATGCATCAATAGAGATTTGGCGGTGGACTCTTTTGGCTCAAGCCAGTAAGCAACCACCTAAAACCTGTATAACAACGCCCGAAATATCATTCAGAGGACTGCATGAATGACATAGCAACGCCCTGACAACCACCCACGCCATTGTTAAGGCAACTTTTGCACAGGTAAAATCTACTCACATTTTCCTAAAAGCTGTCGAAAGCAGATATAATGAATCTATTTATTATTTATAAGATGCCAAAATACTCTAACTGTATTTCCCTAGCAATAGCAGACCTAGTGTTTGGAGTAGGCCTAGTCTTTTGAAAAGTAACTGTTAAGTCTTTTTAAAAATTATTTAAGATGCCGCTCGCTAAAATCTTCAATTTTAAGAATTTAAATAACTCTTGTTTTTTGAGTAACTGTATATATCAAATGTCATTAATGTATCTGGGTAAAAATGTAATTTAGGCCTATATATTTGCCCATATCACCCTTTGCAGAATCTTTATTTTGGCCCGAATAATACATGCATACAAAACCGTTGCTTGCGTGACAGTGCGAATAAACTCTCCAAGTCAAAGTGATGCAAAGTAGGACATGATGAAAGCACAGACATATGCTAAATTCTGCTATAGGCTATGTTGTTACCTTGGAAACAAGCATATGGATTGTTATCTGAGTATACATGTGCATGAATCTGTCTTGGCACAAAAGCTCCAGCACTCCAGCACACAGCAAATATTTACTCTTTCCTTTTTATTATGAGAATTAGACTGTATAAATGACATTATATGTAACTTCCTGGCTGATATAACAAGATATCATACCCTGATGATGCATACAGTTATTCTTAGTAAGCAAAATCTGCTCTAGGCTCACAGAAATGCACAGTCACCATAGCTCATTTGTAATAGACATTTGTATGACCATATGGCTGTATTTTTGCAGCCAGCAGCAGCATCTGCTCTCTTTCTTGCCTTTGCTAATTCATCTCTTCTGTTTATTTATATAATCTATTTATGGTTTGATAGTATTTTTCACATTTAATTTCATGCATGTGAGTTTCTAAATGAGATTCTGCAAAGAGTCAGTCTTTATATTAACATATGCATTTATTTTTCTCTGTATCTGTTTTTTTTTTTTTTTTTGTCTCATAGTTCTTGCACACCTTATATTTTTTTTTTTTGCAATGGGTTCCTTTTCAAGGGCCCACAACTACTGGCACATATATCGATACAACAAAATCATTGTGAGGTACATTGCTCAGACATTATTTTGTGCACTTTTGTTTTTCCTCAATGCATTGTGGGAATGAGAAAACAGAGTTCTGAACAAAATACCCAGCATACAATCTGAAATATTGAAAATTAAGCGATATAGTAACACTTTCTAATACTGAAGGATCAACATAAATAATAAAAACAAATGTGACAAGAAATAATAATAATAATATATAAAAAAAACACATGTACAGCAGTAAATGCTCTCTAAAGGGTGTTTAAATTGTGTTTTTGTTTTTAATCCCTTTGTATGGGGTCACCAACGTATGGCACTCACTCACTTAGTGAATAAAATAAGCTCTGTTTTGACAATGAAAAACTGCTGACAATATAAAAATACATGGCATCGTAGTTCATTAAATAAATCAACAATTTATATATATTTATATTCATATATTTATATATATATATATATATATAAAATAGCAAATTGAAATATATAAAAATATGCCTAACAACTTCTCAGAAAAGGTAACAGCCATCAGCATTCAAGAATATTCCACCTCATGACACAACCAACCACAATAACCTCACTTATGTACAAATAATCCACGACGCGTGTTTGTAGTCAGGGTGTCGTATGAACGAAAAAGGAGTACTTTCCAAATGTGCACATTATGATAGAGTTTAGATGTCGATTACATGACAATGTGTACAAGTCCTCGAGGAAAGTATTCAAGGAAATTTAGTAATGCTCCAGAATAAATTAGACGAGAAGGTAAATTCCATTTTCTTAAGTATAGTTTAGTCAGTGTTTCATTGGAGAAGGGGAGAGGGGACGGTTTTAACAGTATAATAGCCCATTGAGAAACAAACATAGGTGTGGATAGCTATCTCACACGCACACGCACACACACACACACACACACGCATACAAGAAGTTGTATTGTAGGGCAAGGAATTAAAGATTTCTCTAACAGCTGACCTATCTCGACTTAAGCTCATGTGGTGTAGTGGTCATTATTTCTGTGTTCTGATGCTGTCTGTTCATGATGGTCGAGTTTATGGCAGTAAACGTGCTCTGGACGTTCTGAGTGAGGGCCCGATCCCATGTGAAGTGGTTTATCCCTGGTGTGTCCTGGTCAGGCAGTGTCTTGCACCGAGCTGAAGTCATCCCCTCTCCCTGTACCCCTCCTCTTCCTCCAGACTCAGAGCTGTGGGGCCGTCGCTCCCCTCACTCTCCATCACATGGTAAAATACCATCCTCCCCGGCACGTGGCGGCACAGTGGTGCCCATCTCATCGACGCACCAGCAGTGGCCGCGCTGCATGCCCTTAGAGGACCGACACTGCAAGACAACAGGAGATTGTTCTGTTACGTCATTTTTCTGTGCTTTACTACCCTTTTATGCACCGTCAATTAACCGACATTCGCAATACAAAGCGGCTCATAATAGTGATCTTCAGATATCCAAAAATCATAAGATCAAAACCAAGAAGGAAAAAGTATTAATAATAATAATGATAATTATTATTTAAAATGTATACAAATATTATATGACCATTAGTGATTGAAAAAAATAGCTATGGTTAAACTTTATGCAAAATTATATGTGACCACTAGTGAATGAAAAAAAAAATATTATTGTTAAACTTTATACAAAATGATATATGTCCACTAGTGAAAATAAATATATATATATAAAATAAATATATAATAAAAAATTAATATATATATATTTTACAATATATATATATATATATATATATATTGTGTGTGTGTGTATGTATCTATGTATGTGTATATATATATATATATATATATATATATATATATATATATATAGCAAAATAAAGTAAACTGTGACATTATACCCAAAAATTCTTCAGTGGACTACCAGTAAAATTGATAAAATTTGGGACCAAAAATTAAAAAAAAAATAAAATAAAATAATAATTGGGACCTGACCATGTTTTGCTTAAGTGTTATCTGACGTAATTAAGATTAATGTTTTCTGACATAGTTTTAACTCTGAGATCTTGTCATATTTTATTACCATTTTTTCAAACTATACTGAATAAACTGTATTAATGAATGAAATGTTCAAGGTGTCTGAATACATTTTGGTTTGACTGTATATATATATATATATATATATATATGTCTAGTAGTAAATACAAAATAGTTAAGAAAATTATATATGACCACTAGTGAATGAAAATAAATGTAATTAACTAGGAATACAAATATTATACAAAATAATTAATATCAGCAAACATATAGGAAACATGACAGTCTTAATTCTTAAATGAGTCTTTTAGGATGTACACAATCCATATAATAAATCCATGTAGTCTCTTTGATACCCTTCAGATATCAAAACTTCCTCTTCAGTTCATTTATTAAAACTAAAGCAGCAAAATCAGATTCTGAACTTCCACAAGGTCAACAAATACCTGCTTAATTTAGTCAACCAATACCTGCTTTTTCCTGTAGAACCCACGCGTGTCACAGTTTGGGATGTAGATGTCGCGATCAGACTGGAAAATGGTGAGCTCGAGACCTCGCAAGACAGTGTTGAGCAGCTTACGACATGGAGCCTGGTGAGGAAATGTTGAAAAATGTTTGGAATACTGCATATCATATCATATGTATAATCATTAGAGGCATTTTGATCATTCCATTCTATATTTTGCCAATTTTTTTTATTATTATTTATTTTTCAAAGAACAACCCAGAGTTACACAAAGAAGTTGGGTATAATAAAATCATAAAATAAGATTGGGATTTTCAGGATTACAGAATGTTTTAAATCCACTTAAGTTCCATTTAAATTATACAGCCACAATCTGAACTGTCTGGAACATTTATAAAACAAAATTAGATGCAATAGCGCAATGCTTTGAAATAAAATGTTTTTAGCAGAATGCTTTGAGCATAATTCATATAAAACATAATTATTAATAAAACATATTCCTTTTTCATGCTCAATTGAGATAGTAAGCATTAATTTTAGAAGTCAAAAACCAAAGGATAGACTCACCTTTTCTATTTCACCACTGTGTGAAGGATGTGCCCCTGTAAGAAACAGAGAAAAACAGTGATTTGATTGAATGAATATATTTGACTGTACTTTTAAGAGTATATGTTGCTTTATTTGGGTTACTTGAACTGTAAAACCCCCACATTTTTAGGCAATTGATCCTTAAATCGTGCATGAATTGACAATATAGGCTCTCTTAAATTGTAATGACCTAAAATAAACAGTAGATGGAGACATGAAATGACTGTCAGAATGTGGGTGACACTCACATATACTCAAGATCACACACACACACACACACACACACACTACTCTTGCTCTTTATCTCCTCTGTTTCTCTTCTGAATAGTTCTGATGCCCATATGCATGACATACCTGCACAATTGCACATACTGCCACACAAGTACACACACACAGACACACATCTGCACTTATATATTACCCTTGGACATTCATACACATGACCATTATTACAAGTCATCTTCATCATGCGCATTTATGATGTGTGAAAGCCTCAAATCACAGAAATGCCTTTACACCCTACAGGAATTTACAGCCATCACATGCAAACCAGCAGCTATTCCTGGCACTTTATGCACATGTCCTTGGTTCAGTTACAGTTTTGTCATCCTACCAAGCCTCTGATATGGACACTGCAGCACAGCGGCTTGCCAGCACATCCGTGGAACCTGAAATGCATCCTCGAGCTATCTTGCTGTGGCACTTAAAGCAGATTACCCCTTGCATTTTCTCACCGCATGCGGCACGGTGCGACGGCGTTGAAAAAGAGCACGCCGGGAACACGGAGGAAGGGACCGCAAAGGCATCCGCTGGCTGAAACTCTTACCTGTGGGGCGGGGCTTCTCGGTGGGACTCGTCCTGCTCTGTTTGGCGCAGAAGCCTCTGCCCTGCAGCAGAGCCTGAAGGGGGCTGTGTTCACGCGGAGGGGGCACGCAGCGAAGCCCCTTGGCACAGCTCAGGGTGTACACCCCACAGGGCTCCCCTAACGGCAACATGGTCGTGCTGGCCGCCCCGGCCGGGTCCCTGGAGGCCCGGGCCGTGCCCGAGGATTGCCCGTCTTTGCAGGTCAGGCAGTTTTTGTGGGGGCCCAAACGACCCGCCAGAGACCAGGATCCACAGTGGACGATCAGCAACAGGACAACGGGTGTCAAGTTGGAAAGGAAAGACATCTTGCGTCTGGGTCTCAGGTTCTCCATGATCGGTTCTGTCGTACGTGGCTGATGCTATTTCTGGAAGTCTGTTTCTTTTTCCCCTCTCTGTTTCTTTGCTCGCTCTTCAGCTTTGCTTGGTGAGGCTGCGAGCCGGGAGTCCCCTGCAGTGCCAGAGGATACAAACCAAGAACGAGTGAGAAACGGCAAGCAGCGGCTTTTAAAGATCTGAAAGGCGGTGATAGAGAGCGAGAGGGAGAGAGCACAGTTATGACACCTTCAGGGGCTGGGACTGAGAGAGAGAGAGAGAGAGAGAGAGAGAGAGAATGTGTAAGGGGGGGTGGAAAGAGAGAGAGAGAGAGAGATTATTTTTCCTTTTAGAAATCATCAAGCACTGATCCAGCTTTCCCTCACCCATTATTGTATCTGGAAACATTCCTTTGCCCAGGATACTTACTCTGGCTATGATGGTTACTTTTTCTGCATCATCTATGAAAATGTTAGAGCATTCTAGTAATCTTTTCCATGGTAACAACGAAGGCGAGGGATTCCAGTTTTCTGGTGATTACACGCAAATACAGTAATTTGCTTGTGGGAGAGTCGCTCCATTAACCCTGTTGCTTCTAAGAATGCTAAAAAGCTCAGCCACTTCGTAGAATTCAAGCTTTTTAATGTAGCATTGAAGTATTAGTCATTTTTTTGAATGTTTTTATGATCTTTTGAATGCATTAAAGTCGTAATGAATTGTGACATATTATTGAAATGTAGGGCGAGGATTTGGTTCTATGCATGGGTTGTTGATTGGATGTTGGCTTTTGGGCGTTGCACTCAAATATGGAGGCAGATTAATGCGAACTTGCTGGGAAATGATTGGAGAAGTCCGGCATACGTCACCAGAGAAGTCTGTCGGAAGGTCCAGTTATGACATTTTGATTAAACATTACGAGGCCAAAAAGTAAAAAAAAGAAAAGAAACATATTCATGGATCAAACATTCAGAATCTGCTTGTTAAGTCTGATATCATACATCACAGTTTCTGGGTCCAAATGCTCTATCAGGTGCCAAAAGCAAAGAACAAACGGAGCTAATATACACTCATGGTGTAACTTACTGATAAATTATGATCCTCACCTTTATCTCCATACCGAAATGTCAGATGTCCAGACTGTGTTTCATCTGAAATTAAAGGGTTAGTTCATCCAAAAATGAAATTTCTATCATTAATTATTCACCCTCATGTCGTTCCAAACCCCTAAGACCTTCGTTCATCTTCAGAACACAAATTATTAAGATATTTTTGATGAAATCCAAGAGGTTTTTTTTATCTCCTATAGAAAGCAACATAATTACCACATTCAAGGTCCAGAAAAGTATTGAAGATCGTTAAAATAGTCAACGTGATTACAGTGGTTCAGCCTTAATGTTATGAAGCGACAAGAATACTTTTTGTGTACAAAAACAAAACAAAAATAATGACTTTATTCAACAAATTAGTCTCTACCCTGTCATCCTCCTACGCTATTTTCATTGCAGCGCTTCCAGGTTCTACGTCTGAACGGCGACTTAGGGTGTGTTCACTATTGTCATGTTTGTTTCGATTAAAACGAACCCTGGTGCGATTTCTCTGTTAGCGTGGTTTATTTGAACATGTTAACCCTGGTGCGCGCTGATACCGCTGAAAAGATGGGTCTCGGTCCGCTTCCAAACAAACTCTAGTGCGGTTCGAATGATATATGAAGGCAACACGGACCAAAGACATGTAAACGAACCAAAAACAGGAAGATGAGAACCTAAAAAGGACAGAATCCTCACACATATCGGGTTTTCTCGTCATAGTCGCAAATTTGCCCGTCACAGTCATCAGATGCGCGTCATTTGTGTGTGAAGATCACACAGAAGATCATTTGTGTGTGTGACGGAGGGATTCCCGCCGCTGTTTTGACTTCTTTACACATTTTATAATCTCTTAACGAGTTCCCAGCTGGCACGTTTACCTCAGCACACAGCATTGTTTTGGATGTTCGGTAAGTTCCGTCTCAGAATTGGCAATACATCATAAAAATCCGACCAATCAGGTTGTGAACATATCCCTATGCCTTAAGGTTAGGTATCTTTTGGTTCAGTGATAAAAGTGCCAATCTGAATGCTAATCGGACCAGGACTAAATTTATTTATTTTTTGGTCCGGACCAAACAAACCAAACGAACCGAATTACAATTATTGGCCAACGCTGTACATGTGAGCAGCACGACACATGCGTGTGATGTTGACACAGGAGCCGGCCTTCGGATGAAGAACCTGGAAGCGCTGAATGTAAACAACGTAGGAGAATGACAGGGGAGAGACGAATTTGTTGAATAAAGTCATTATTTTTGTTTTGTTTTTGCGCACAAAAAGTATTCTTGTCACTTCATAACATTAAGGTTGAACCACTGTAGTCACGTTGACTATTTTAACGATATCTTTACTACCTCTCTGGACTTCGAAATGACGGTAATTACGTTGCTTTCTATGGGAGATTTAAAAAAAAAAAAAAAAAATCTTAAATTGTGTTCTGAAGATGAATGTAGGACTTACGGGTGTGGAACGACATGAAGGGTGAGTACTTAATGACAGAAATTTCATTTTTGGTTGAATTAACCCTTTAATTGTTCAAATATTGGTGTCTAGGAAAGTGTGATATGAAAATATATAGACTTTTAATTTTACGCCAATTCTAAATGTATGTGAACTCAAAAAGGCACCTGCATCATGTTGCATTATGATGGAGCGATTCAAACCAAGGGAGATTCTGGCACTTAATGGTTTATTTTGGAGAAGGGACCATCTGGATAATTGGGGCAGTGTTTTCACTGGAATGTACAAAAGACAGTTAATAATGCAATCCATCAGCCCACTCAACCAGATAAATCCGATCTCTTTGGAGGACTTCATAAAGTTCTAGTTGTCCATTGGCCCAGATACCATTAATCGAGAGTTTATGAGTTGTCATTTAGTGCAGAGATGTCACAGAGTGCTTTCGCAGAAGATGATAAAAATTCCATACGGTGGCCAAGGGGCTTAAAGATTTATACCAACTATTTATATCAACAGGATGCACCAAGCAGATGTGTCTGATGGGGTCTCTTACATGCAAAAGGCTGCTTTTAGGTCACACCCAGCTGGAGGGGTCCCATAAGGACAGAGCTGTGTTTATTTTGCTGTTGTCATGAAGCAGGATGGAAGTTAAGATGTCAAAGATGGGCTGGTATGAGAGCAGAAGGCAAACAGGATTTAGATGATTATCTTATGGTATTGACATGTGTGGTCATAGTTCTTCTTAAAACAAACATGTTTGCCTTCAGAGTCTCTGTTTGTGCTGTGGAATAGTTCTCTTTATCGGTTACGAGTAGCATTGAACGATCCTGACATGATAGGCCTACTATAGTTATTCAACTTCTGAAAACCACAAAAGGTTGGAGCATTCCTTGTTTGGATAGATGTCGACTGGTTGATGTTCTCTTATTAGAGTTGATTAGTCTTGGCAAAGAACGCAAAAATCACCTGCCGTCTGACATTCCCATCTGCGCCACAGCACGGCCCCGTTCTTTGTTTCCACATGTTCTGGCTGGAGAATGTTCCAAGAAGCTTGCCAAACCGATGGGGTCTCTCTGTTTCCAAATTCACCAGATTACACGGTTTTCCTCCTCATCTCTGCCTACAAGTCAGAGTTACAGAGTAGATGCAACACAGTGTTTCTTTTTAAACTTTGCTGCGTCCATTTGTCAGCATTTTCTCAGTGTAACTTATAGCAAAAATAAGATGCATGCATCCCGTCTTGCTGGTTTTACTCTCCATACTCCATCCTGCAGTCACATGAGTCATGATTATAAGGGGCTCTTAGATTGTGCCAAATGTCCTGTAACCCACTTTTCAACTATTTTAGGTTATGGAATGCCAGACTGTTTTAGTGGACTGGAAACATGTCTTCATAGTGCACTGTAAAACCCGATAAGTTCAGAGTACTCAAAATTATTGTAGACACTGATTACCTCAAACAATTTAAGTAAAGCAACTCAAATCTTTTAAGTAAAGAATAATTATAAATAACAATTAAGTCAAACTGAAATTTTTTAATTTCAGTTTAATTTATTTAATGTTTAAGTCCACTGTACTTTAAACTATTGTTTACCATATGTAATGTTTCTTATTTTTCAATTATTTTGATGCAGTGGTTGTAAAACCCAATAAGTTCAGAATACTGAAAACATTTAAGTAAACAACTCAAAGTTTTTTTAGTAGAACCTAAAAAATATTATTTTATACTAAACAAATTCAGTAATTATAATTTAATTTAAATATTGATTACACTAACGCCTAATCTTTACGGTTAAGTGTTAGTTAGCACCAGTATACGCTAATGTAACCATCAAAAAGAACATGCAGTATATACAGTCTTGAAGTTTACTCCAGGATGGATGTCTCCCTGCGGTCTCTATAGGCCTAAGTAAAATAATAAAATAAATTCAGCTCAAAGCAGCGTTTCATGTCTATTTATTTATCTGTGGAATTATGTACAGCCTGGTTTTAAATGTAAAAAATGTGACTGTGGCAGTATTCAAGAGCTAATGTATATTAAACCCTGATTATTTTGCGATAATGACCAGCTGACTGTATATTGTCCCTTAAATATTGCCTCAATCGCAGACTTTTAAATAAAAAACAGCATGATTCTGTGATGATACTGTACTATGTATATGTACACACGTATAAAGTTGTGCTGTGGTCATTTCTCCGCAGTTCTTGAAGCCCAACTTAAAAAACACTCCCGACACGCTGCGAAGGTTCTCATTGGCTAAGCGCCTGTCAATCAACTCTTTGACGTCTTTCATTGGTGCGCTGCGTTCATTCCTCCACTGACGCCATCCAGGAAGACCGCTCTCACTTCTGCGAAGTTTGTCAGGTAGCTTAGCTAATGGAGTCGATAGCTAAAAGTAAACACAAGTGGCCTTAGAATGTTATAACGTCTTACCCGTTGATATACATAAGGTACGTACGTGACGTCATCATATTTATACACGTTACTCTTTAGTGACTGTAGGCATGTAGCGGTTGTGTAATTGTATTTTATTTCGAGAAGGCCCCAAAGCTGCTAATAATTTGTTAGCTATGCAAGGTGATTAGCAGTGATTGAAACTATCCTGCTACAGCTAGTTTGACCTTACTACTTAATAATTATTTCGTTTCTGAATTTTCTTCAAACACGAATATTATTTTAATAGTATGTGGTTATAATAGAAGTTATATAACAGTTTATTGTTGATGTCAGTGTTTACATGGTTAAATACATTGTATTTGGTATTTTTCCTGTAGTTTTTTGGCTAACTTGACTGTAAGCTGATTATGAGAATGTAATAATATCTGTGATCTGTTGCTAAATACTGTAGTAAGTGTCAACATGTGATTGACACGACAATTAATGACAGTCTAGAATTTTCCTCTGTCATGTCCTGGATGTATGAATGACAGCTACCACGTTATGTTATCTATTGAGGCCTTTGAGACTATTAGATAACTCCTCATAGAATGAATTTAACGCATGCCCAAATTTGACAGTCAGACACTGTAATAAAATGTTGTTTGTGACTCATTAGTTGACTCAAGATGATTAAGTATTTAGTGCTGAGTGATGTATGGGGGAAATATGCATCCCATTTCCAAGACATTGCATAATCTGGAGCAGGGATTCCCAATAATTTTTATTTTTAGTTATTTATTTAACTTATTTTTTTGTCAGCTCAGGGGTGCTTAGTTCCTGGAGGGCCATGGTCATGTAGAGTTTAGCTTCAATGCTAATTAAACGAGCTCAAGTCCTTCAGGATTTATTGGTAACACTTTAGTTTAGGGTCCAGTTCTAGCTATTAACTAGTTGCTTATTAGCATGAATATTACTAGGATATTGGCTGTTTATTAGTTCTTATAAAGTACATAATGCCTTATTCTGCATGACCATATTTTACATCCATTAACAACTTACTAACTATTAATTAGCAGTAATTAGGAGTTTATTGAGGCAAAAGTCGTAGTTAATAGTTAGTTAATAGTGAGAATTGGACCCTAATCTAAAGTGACCAAACTATTAATTAATTAGTAAAAATTAACTCTAATTATCACAAATAAAGATATCTGTGATAAATAGCCTATTTCAGTCTTTTTGTGGTTAATTGTGCAGCCCCATTTGCTCATTTTAATTTTACATTCGATTGAATTAGTTTAAAACATGTTTATATTTAATATCCTGTGGTTTCCTTACAAACCTCTGTTTGGGAATCTTGCTCTAAAGGTTAAAAAACTAACAATGAAAACACTGAAACATAAAACTGAAAGCAACCTTGTGGAGTGGTTGGAAAAGGAGTCAAGTCATATAAAGTGTGCATACTGACAGGCATTATCGCAATTTGTGAACAGCAAGTCCATTATTACTTTATCTTCTTGTGTCTTGGATGAGTTACATTTCTCAGATACTCAGTCCAAAACCTTTAAACCTTACGGCATCTGTTTTCCGCTCCACAGCCCTCTGAGATGGATGACATCAATTTACACTACAGATTCCTGAACTGGCGGCGCAGGATCAGAGAAATCAGGGAAGTCCGCGCAGTTCATTATCAAGAGCGATGCAAACGAATATTGAAAAATGGAGACACGCTAAGGTAGGTTTGCCCAGCGAATGACCCTCGCTCCGCTCATTTTCCACTTTGTTTGAAAATCAGCTCCTGGCCTGGAATTCATGTGTTGACCCCCCTAGTTTTTATGGAAAAATTCTTCACTGCTTTTCATTTATCCTTCTTTATTTGTATATTTTGAATTGCACAACCATCCACCCCCATCGATATCAGTGAGCTAGGCTTGCGAGAGTAAAGCATTGCGAGTGCGTGTATTTGAGCCATAAGTCTGTACTGAAGACGTAATCAGCCTTGACTCACTTGACCTCACTGATTGAAACAATTATAATTTCAGAGCAAGTCAGTGACGACTTGTTTTTATTTGGTCAGAAAAAAGATGAAAAACAAACTCAGTCTGTCGGAAAAGTAAATAGACCTTGCATATGTGACATTGTAATTCCTTTCTTTATATTGGAATTCTCCAGCTACTTCAGAAGTTTGAGGAGTCAAACAATGTATATACACACATAACATAAACAATATACACACACACACTGCCCTGCCAACAAGTTGCTGTTTGGATTTAAATAGGCAAATACTTAAGAGTCTAAGATTGGATCATAATTGCTGTGGCCAACTCTTGCATTGTCAGTACAAGATCTTGACCAAAAATTGATGCACCTCTTGATGGAAATAACATCATAACATTTAAGTCAAGCACTCTGTAAAGTTTCCTCCAGCACATCCCAAAGACTTTCAATGAATTTAAGGTCTGGATCCAGAGGTGCCAATTCATGTGTGAAAATGATTCTTCATGCTCCCTCCCATCCATTCTTTCCCAATGAGCCTGATGAATCTTGGCTTTGTCATCCTGGAATACGGCCATGCTACGTCTTCCTACATGCACTGTTAGCCCGGATAAGTTTAATTTACTTACAAAATTTGAGGAAACCTGTTGCCCTAAAAAAAAGTAATGTGAACTTAATAATTCGAGTTCATTTAACTTAAAATGTTTTGTAATATTAATTACTTTGTAGTTATTACACATAGTATGTTTAAGTTCAATGTACTAAGCAAGTTAATTTATATCAACTTTTATTTACTACAAAATTAAGAAAAAAAGCAAATAAAGGTACATTCATTCAATTTTATGTTTTATTTTATTTCAATTCCAAATACAACAAAATTTCATGTCCTGAAAACATTTTCCTTATAAAACATGAAAAAACCTAGTTTTAACAAATCAGCTTATTGTCAAGCACATGAATAGTCTATCTCAGAATCACAACAAATTGCATCAAAACTATATGGTTTGCTTACACTCTTGAGTTTACAATATTGGCAGTATTCAATTTTAGGTGCCAGCTCACATTTTCCTAGGTTGAGCATTACCTGCTGAATAAAATATAAAGTATTTTTCATACAATTAGGGTAGTCCAGGTTCAAGGCATAAATCAGTCCGAAAAAAGGACACAGAAGTCCTGAGGTTGGTCAGTTCATCTATCACCAAACATCCTTCCAAGATGATCCTCACTCTAGATAGGTTTAGCTGAGCACTTTATAGATCAACACAGAGGATTCTCACTGGAGTCTTCCTGTATGAGTCCTTGTCAGCTGCAACCTAGCAGAGGAAGAAAAAGATTGACAAAGACATTATCATATAATAATGCTGTTGTCAAATACTCTTAAGTCATATGCTGCATTCACGCCATGTCGTAATTATCATAATTCTGAGATGACAACATGTGACATTCTACTCAGAGCTGTTAACATCCTTGTACTGGGATTTATGCATTTCTGTGGCAACCCTATCAATGGCTAAATTGATCCGCAGCAGTCAGGTGGTACAGTGGTCATCTTGTACAAGTAGGAACTCCCCGAAATTCCCAGTTTACAGGTTTATAACAATTACTAAGTTCTACAAGAACGTGAAAACATTTTTCTTATAAAACATTTTTTATAAGGAGAACAAGAACGTTTTTACAAGCTGGAATCTCATAATTATGGTAATTACAACATGGTGTGAATGCACCTATACGTACCTGGTTTACTGTAGAAAGAGCTGGCCATTGAAATACCATCAGGCTGATGTCAGGCTCGTCGTTGACAACTTTTCTTTGAGAAGCAAACCATAAAATTAAAGTCTTGATAATGGCACCTGACTTTATGGTAGGGCTGGGCGATACAGCTAAAAAATGTATCACGATATAATGTTTCATATTGTTCGGTATTGATAATTATTGAAAAAATAATTAGAAAAAAACAGTAGAAAACAGTAGAAAAAAGAGTTTGAATTTAACCTATGCATTTTTAATTAAGGCAAACAACAAATAATTTTAAATAAATGTAAAAAAAATGTAAATAAATCTTTCTTATATTTTATATGAAGATTAAATAAATAAGCCTTAAAGAAAAAGAGCTGCACAATTCTGGATAAATTGAGAAACTTTTTTGTTTTGTCAAACTAAGATCACGATTCTGAATGAAAACTAATCAAAATAACATGTAATTTACTAGAGGTTCTGACAAAATATTAATTGCTGCAGTGTATTTTAAATTTTTTTAATTTATTTGAATTAATTATTTTTTAAAAATCTGTTTGGATGTATGATTTAGTGACTCACTCATAAATACTCTTATTTCATTACTGGATGAATCAGTGTATTTGAAAATATCTGTTGAATAAAGATTCAACGTCAAATTCATTTTTTGACACTCGCTTGTAGCCACCTGGTGGTGAAACAATGTAATCGATAAATGCGTCGTTTTCAGCGCCAAGTTTCTTTCTGATTTGCTCAATTTTGATCGATAACATTAGTATTTATATCTGAACTATAAACTTTTATCTCAGTACTTCTGTGATACTTTTGTGAACAGAAATAAAGATACTGTGTGGATGAAAAGACTGCAGCTGTTTATACCGACATGACAACTGCTCTCTCAAGATGAACTTTGGAGTAGATCAACTGTAAGACGTAAGGAAACCATGAAACTGCCACACTAACGAGCTGAAATGCCCTTTTTTATTCACAGTCTCCTCGTCGCCGGCAGGTACAGCGCTCATTTTCATGTGTTTGTGTGTTCTGATCTCATGTGGTGATTGCACAACTGAACTCCACAGCAACTTGTTTGCTTGTCACTCGTAGCGCGTCTGTTTGTGATCCAGGGACGGAGCGAGCTTAAGAGTTGTTCATGCAACCGAACTTAATGTCTGTTTACATTTTAACGCACTTAAGTGAAACTATATCGAAAGTTATATCGAGAAAATGTTCTATCGTTATCGATTAAGACGTACCGTCGATAAATATTGATACTGTTTTATCGCCCAGGCCTACTTTATGGTTTACATGTAATGCACTGTTCAGTATGCAGATTAATAAAATAATCAGCCTCAGAACAGGTCTCAGTAAACCCACATGACATACAGCTGATATGGAGTTTTTGGTGAAGGCGGTATAAGTGTACATATTGTGCATAACGTGATATAAATGTACGGATGTAAACAAGGAAATTGTTCTGTTCTTGTATATCTTCCATGTTTGAACCTACAATGTTTAAATAGCTGAGCTCTCTTTTCACAGTTATGAGGGCAATACTTACACTTCCAATCCAAAGCATTTCTTCTTGACCTGCAACACAAAACAAGGAAGTCTGTTGTTAAGAGAGCTATAAACCTAGATAAAACAGAAGTATATCCATCCGGTTTTTTTACCAACTCGTTAATTAACTTTAACTTACTTTTTCAATCAATAGCCGGGTCAAAATAAAACACGGTCGTTAAATTATTGCGCTCACCGTTTTCGCGCGAACTTCTTAATTTAAGAGCATTTAACTTAAATTTATTAACACATTCAAATTATATCCACAAATTAGTAGAATATACTTATATTTTATAAGTAATGCAATCAAACTTAAATATTTTAAGTATATTGTAATTATATGTTCAATTAGATATAAAATCTGGGCTAAGTGTGGTGGTTTAAAAAATGAAAAGCTACACACTCGCATCAATTAGGGTTAAAAGAACTGCTGCCAAACATATAACATGATAGAAACATAATAATCACAGCAATAATGATCCAGTCATAGACTCTTAAAGGTTTAGTTCATCCAAAAATGAAAATGGTCCCATTATTTACTCAATCTCAAGCCATCCTAGGTGTATATGACTTTATTCTTTCAGCCCAACACAATTGAAGTTATATTAAAAAATATCCTGGCTCTTCCAAGCTGTATAATGGGAGTGAGTGGTTTTGAAACCCGGAAAAGCAATGTAATCCATACGGCTCCAGGGGGTTAATAAAGGCCTTCTGTAGTGAAGAGATGCGTTTTTGTAAGAAAAATATCCATATTTATACTTTTATAAAGTATAATCACTGGCTTCCGGTAAATGCCGTATGCAAGTCGAGTTTCAGTTGAGTGACATCTGACCCGACGTATGACACAGGATCAAAAGCCCGAATCATGACAAAAAACTGTATTTTTCAGGCTGGATCAAGCTAATGCGCATGCGCTGTCCTAAAGCGCGCGTCTCGTGTCTCATTTCAGAGGCGTGCGTCTGACTGTTTCTATAGGAACCGGAGATTCTAACGGCCGCTGCAGTGACTTTACCAATTGGCGATTGGCTCTTATTTAGAAGGCGGGACTTATTCCGCCATATTGTGCATTGCACTTTCTCCCATTCAAAACAGTACGAGTGACGCGTCTTGTGTTATTCTATAGTCTTTGGCAGAATGTAGGAGTAGCGTAAGCTTAGACGCCTCTCGCTGTTCAAACAAATAGAGCTGGACAACAAACTCAAGCTCCTCCAACATTTCTCTTTAAAAATTCTCGTTTTAGACTTCTAAATCGTGACCGGGGTTTTGTTTTGCTCTATCCTGTGTGCTTCTGTGTTCATCAATACTGCATACGTCAGGTCAGAGTTCACTCTTCTGCTGGAACTCGACTCGTGTACGACCGTTACCGGAAGCTAGTGATTATAGTTTATAAAGTTATAAATAAGGATATTTTTCTTACAAAAAATGCATTGCTTCACTACAGAAGGCCTTCATTAAAGGATTAGTTCAATTTCAAATAAAAATTACCCCAAGCTTTTCTCACCCTCAAGCCATCCTAGGTGTACATGACTTTCTTTTTTCTGATTAACGCAATCATAGAAATAGTAATAAATATCCTGATTCAGCCGAGCTTTATAATGGCAGTGTGTGTTGTCAAACAAGTATGAGCTGAAGAAGGTGTCTCCATCCATCATAAACATATTCCACACGGTTAATAAGGCCTTCTGAAGCGAAGCGATGCATTTGTGTAAAAAAAAAAAAAAAAATCCATATTTAACAAGTTATGAAGTAAAATATCTAGCTTCCGCCACACCGCCTTCTGTATTCTTCAAGAAGCTTATACTGTACATCCTACGCCTTCCCTATTCACCTTTTTTTTTACACAAACGCTTCGCTTCAGACGGCCTTATTAACCCTCCGGGGCCGTGTGAAATATGTTTATGATGGATGGAGACACTTTCTTCAGCTCATACTCGTTTGGCAACGCATACTGCCATTATAAAACTCGGATGAATCAGGATATTTATTAATATTTCTACGACTGCATTCATCAGAAAGAAGAAAGTCATATAAGGATGGCTTGAGGGTGAGTAAAGCTTGGGGTAATTTTCATTTGAAAGTGAACTAATCCTTTAACCCCCTGGAGCTGTATGGATTAGTTTTATGAGAGATGGATGCGCTTTTTTGGGCTAAAAAAAATAGGACCATTCACTCTCATTATACAGCTTGGAAGAGCCAGGATATTTTTTTAATATAACTTCGATTGCGTTTTGCTGAAAGAAGAAAGTCATATACACCTAGGATGGCTTGAGGGTGAGTAATCTATGAGATAATTTTCATTTTTGGGTGAACTACCCCTTTAAGTATTTGCTTATTAAAATCCAAACAGTAGAATGTAAAATTACTTTAATTTTTGAACTATTACTTTATGTAGCATTTTGCATACATTTTATGATGGCTCTAGTTTAAGTAGTATTATGAAGAGTTTATGAAGATCAGTAGCAACAGCTTGATTTGTCTGAAATATTTCTGGCTCAAATCCTTGGAAAATAAACTGCTATTTGGTCTTTAAATGAAGATTTTGGAAGAGGTTATACCCAGCTCCAAAAGAAGCTCTCATCCATATCGGTGTGAAACATGTAGAAACACAACTGAACCTGATTTCAGTAGCTAGTCCACTCATCACTGGCCATTTTAATAATGTACCTATAGCAACAGTGTGCTGGTTATTAAAGATTAAGCTTTTTATTACTTCCCTGCTGTAGTTACCAAGGGAACTCTGATAAAGTTGGCTGCTACGTGGCTCCACGCCCCTTATCAAAAGGAAACTGTTACTTCGAGGTAAGAAGCACACCTATGTTGTCGGGTTGCTAATAACATTAGAATCATTTCAACACCCTTTCTGTTGCCTTTGTTAGGAAATACAGTAACCTAAGTATTAATAACTTTATGCAACTGTATACTCAGATATCAAGTTATTTCAACTATTTTAACAGTGTTTTCATTATGATTTTGTAGATGTCTTACATGCCATCGTCACTTCCAGAAAATGTTTGTTTGTAATTTTTTTTCTAAATGTTTGTCTTGTGTCTTGTCTTTGATTTTCTGTAATTTTCACAGCATGCCAATTAGTACAAACTGCTAATATTCGTCTCATATTTTGAAAGAAAATGAGATTTCAAAAGTCAAAACTGTTTGGAAATCTTGGTAATGAAGATCTAATATGTCTTTTTGTTGCGTTCTATTGTAAATCGCCTCAGACAGGATTAGTTTTCTAAATAACGTTTGAGTTATAATTATTAACATAGGATGATTTCATGATCTGATTTGGACAGGATTTATAAGGTGGGAGTGAAGGAAGGTTGTGTGGAAAATCACTAACAAATTCATGGTTGTCAACAAATTTCGAGAGCTACCGACTGCCTTTAGACAGCTCACCGACTAGTCTGTTTTTAAAATGTGTAATGTTTCCTGTGTCCCTTCACGTTAAAATAGACACAGCCCTTTGAGATGATGTTCTCAGATATCACCGCTACCTCTCTAGCAACTTTGCCATGAAATACAGTTTGAAAAAGAAGCTCCCAGGTGATTTAGTACCGGAAAACTTGCAGGGATTGGGCTATAAATTAGTCTTTGGGAGAGGGCAAGCGTGATTTAATTTATGGAGCACAGTAGAAGCTGTCTGGATGTGTATCTGAGATGGGAGACAGCTCTGATGGGTTTTCTGCTGCTGGCAGATTGAGCTGGTGTGATGAACTTCCTCTCTGGGGGATTGGAGCGGGAAAGTAACACCCTGTACGTTACCCTGATGAGTCCTACGCACAGCCAGTGTTTTTTTACAGCTTTTTTGTGTCATAGTTTGACGAAAATGTCCTTTTAAATTTTGTAAATATTTTATCATGCCATATTCAATCATTTTTGTCCTTTTTAGTCCATTTAAAATGCATATAATTCTAATTGATGAAAATAATAAATTACTATGTATTAATTGAAACTTGTACTAAACATACTTTTATCAACATAAAGTATTAGCTACCTTTTAGAAAATACTGGATGGTTATTAATTTTCTGTGTTTTAAAGACCATATTTATCATGCAGTGTTGTGGCAGTGACTCATTCACAACGAGAGTTGTGTATTTTGACTCATTGTGCAGATGTAAAATTAATATTTTCCCCTCGTCTTCATTATCGAAGATAATCAAAGATCTGTTGTCTCCTACAGTATCTCACAGAAGTGAGTACACCCCTCACATTTTTGTAAATATTTTATTATATCTTTTCATGTGACAGCACTGAAGAAATGACACTTTGCTACAATGTAAAGTAATGAGTGTACAGCTTGTATAACAGTGAAAATTTGCTGTCCCCTCAAAATAACTCAACACACAGCCATTAATATCTAAACCGCTGTCCACAAAAGTGAGTACACCTAGGTGAAAATATCCAAATTGGGCCCAATTACCCATTTTCTCTTCCTGGTGTCATTTGACTCGTTAGTGTTACATGGTCTCAGGTGTGAATGGGGAGCAGGTATGTTAAATTTGGTGTTATCGCTCTCATTCTCTCATACTGGTCACTGGAAGTTCAACATGGCACCTCATGGCAAAGAACTTTATGAGGATCTGAAAAAAAGAATTGTGGCTCTACATAAAGATGGCGTAGGCTGTAAGAAGATTGCCAAGACCCTGAAACTGAGCTGCAGCACGGTGGCCAAGAGCATACAGCGGTTTAACAGGACAGGTTCCACTCAGAACAGGCCTTTCCATGGTCGACCAAAGAATTTGAGTGCATGTGCTCAGCGTCATATCCAGAGGTTGTGTTTGGGAAATAGATGTATGAGTGCTGCCAGCATTGCTGCAGAGGTTGAAGGGGTGGGGGGGTCAGCCTGTCAGTGCTCAGACCATACGCCGCATACTGCATCAAATTGTGCTGCATGGCTGTCGTCCCAGAATGAAGCCTCTTCTAAAGATGCACAAGAAAGCCAGCAAACCGTTTGCTGAAGACAAGCAGACTAAGGACATGGATTACTGGAACCATGTCCTGTGGAGCCATGACCAAGATAAACTTATTTGGTTCAGATGGTGTCAAGCGTGTGTGGCGGCAACCAGGTGAGGAGTACAAAGATAAGTGTGTCTTGCCTACAGTCAAGCATGGTGGTGGGAGTGTCATGGTCTGGGGCTGCATGAGTGCTGCCGGCACTGGGGAGCTACAGATTATTGAGGGAACCATGAATGCCAACATGTACTGTGACATACTAAAGCAGGGCATGATCCAACATATTGGATTCCAACATGATAACGACCCCAAACACACCTCCAAGATGACCACTGTCTTGCTAAAGAAGCTGAGGGTAAAGGTGATGGGCTGGCCAAGCATGTCTCCAGACCTAAACCCTATTGAGCATCTGTGGGGCATCCCCAAATGGAAGGTGGAGGAGCGCTAGGTCTCTAACATCCACCAGCTCCGTGATGTCGTCATGGAGGAGTGGAAGAGGACTCCAGTGGCAACCTGTGAAGCTCTGGTGAACTCCATGCCCAAGAGGGTTAAGGCAGTGCTGGAAAATAATGGTGGCCACACAAAATATTGACACTTTGGGCCCAATTTGGACATTTTCACTTAGGGGTGTACTCACTTTTGTGGCCAGCGGTTTAGACATTAATGGCTGTGTGTTGAGTTATTTTGAGGGGACAGCAAATTTACACTGTTATACAAGCTGTACACTCACTACTTTACATTGTAGCAAATGTGAGGGGTGTACTCACTTCTGTGAGATACTGTAAATCTAGGAGTGTTCTGTAAAATCTGATTTATTTTGGTCCTGCCCATCTTTGAAGGAATTATTTAGACTAACATTTATTCTACTTTAATAATCAACTGTGGCTTGTAAAAAAAAAGGCTATTTCTTAAAGCAGATGTCTCAAACTGTATTGCAATCTTATTGACCAATAGCGTCACTCCGTGCGTGAGTGTGCACCCTGGGAATATCTGCAGCCAGTGGGAATGAATGTGACATCTACAGCAGTGAGCTATGAGTAATCAATAAAGAACTCGCTCTTGCTTTATACTCTCTGCATCACCTGATTGTGACGCAGAATCCTTCAGATTTACAAAGTCTGGGAACTTTTTTCTTCTTCTCCATAAAGGTCATCTGCCAGTCGGGATATGCGTCAGCATTGTCCTCATGTTTCCTCATTACACTTTCACAGGGGTTTCATTTTAGCCTCTGTGGGCAAGGAAGCCAACACTCCATCACAATTGGACTGTGTTGCTGCACCTTCACTGCCTATTTCAACATTGAAGTGCCATACAGTGATTAACCTCTGCTCTGTTTTCTCAGGGTGCTCACGTGTGCATGTGCAAATCAATTTTGTCCTTAGTCAAGTGGAAATATCTCTATTAATGTAATTGATTATTATGCCTGGAGCTCAGACGTGGAATTTTCTAGCCACAAGGTTCATGGCACGGTTCTTTGTTGAAGTTGTGGTAATATAATTGAGTGCCCTTAAATTAATCATTGTGCATTGAATTTACAGCAGAAAGAGCTTGGAACCAACAGCAAGCTTTGGTATATAGGCTATCAGGATTTACGATAGCGTTATAAAGCTTGGAAAGCAAATCCTCGAAAGAAACAACAAGGAAGATGAGGAAACTTGGACTTAAAACTCTGGGAAGTGGTGGGGTCCCTTTCAAAGTCCGTTTGTGGTTTTGGATGTGGGCGCAGAGTTAAGTTTAGTTTGTGGAGCAATAACTGGATAAATTTGTCTATGCTTGCCCCTTCCAAGGGTACGGCTACAACAGTTGAGTCATGTGTGGCAGGATTAATCTGTCTTTTTTGCATGATAGTCCCTCAAAATCAACAAATCCTATGTTGAATTTTCAATTAAATTAATCGCTCGGTCTGTCTGAGAACTTGATTAATGAGCATGAGAAAATTAACAAATGGACAGTTTCAAAGCTGTATGTTGGAAATTTACTAGCTTTGAGGAGATTGTCGAGGAGAGGGTGTGGAAGTTGTTCCGAGATGCTTTGCATACAAGGGAGAGATAAGTAGTAGCCGAGATGTTAAAATTCTTAATAGCAGGTTACCTGACATTTCCATCCTGTGACTCAGCCAAACGCTCCTTGTTAACTCTTGATTCCTACACCGTCTGTTATTTTGGAATCAGTACCGCTCGTGACGCACATAACCGTTGGCATTTGCTTAGAAGTCCCTGAAAGACATCTTTTGCCCTTTAGTCATTTAAAAATAAACTGTCATAAAAAAATGAATTGCTCAGCTGTGCTGCACATATATTGACGCTCATGTGTTTTTAATGGTTTTTATGATATTTGAAGGTGACCATTATGGATACTGGAGTGAGAGGGACAATTGCTGTCGGGCTGGTACCTCACTATTACAAACTTGACCATCAGCCCGGCTGGCTTCCGAACTCAATTGCTTACCATGCTGATGATGGGAAGTAAGTTTACTTTGAGAATTGTCACTTACTTTTTATTTATTTATAATATGCCTACTTTTGCTGTTTATTGTCTAAACCCAAAACCCAATTTTTGGGGGCTTTAAATATTTATTGTTATATTTAATTTATATTTTATTTGATTTCAGTATTTATTATTTATTCAATTATTCTTCGTTAGTTTGTAAACTTTGTTTTGTTGGTTACCTTGTGGAATTTTTGATTAAAGATCTCTTCCTCTTTCCATGAACCTTTCCAGTTATAAGTCATAGATGACTGTATCTCTCCTTTTCACAGGCTGTACAATGGCAACTCTGTCGGTCAGCAATTCGGTCCTAAATGTAACCGGGGTGACCGAATCGGATGCGGTATCTATGCAGACTCTTTCGATGCCGGACTAGTCACTGTGTTCTTTACAAAGAATGGCAAGGAGGTGAGTATTGAAGTCACAGCACAGTAGTGTTTTCAAAAATATAGATTTTTCGATACATATCGATGCTGAAATATCCAAAACTGTTCCCATACTCATTTCCAGCAGTATCGATACACCGATACCAGCTGCGCTTTCTCGCTCTCCTCTCTACAGCGATTTGGCACACGCACTCGCATCCTCTCACTCACTCGTTTCATTCGCTCCAGTTGAATAGCACTGGTATTACAGGGCATAAATTTCGGCACAGGTTTGCGGATATTGCTCATAATTTTACTAATTCCCACAGGTTTCGCGAACAAGCATAATTCTGAGCTCTCAAACAGTTTGCGAGTAGCATATTAATTTTTTTTTCTGGCTTATTGCGCTTAAATGTTCAAATACACACAAAATAATGTGAAATGCCCATGTTGGCGAGTATTCACGTAAACACAATCAGTAAGCCGTTGCGAAAAATATGAAAATTCTGTCATTAATAACTCACCCTCATGTCATTCCAAACCCATAAGACTCTTTGGAACACAAATGAAGATCTTTTTGATGACAGAATGCTGTCAGATTTTCTTCCATAGACTGCCTTTGCAACTTTCACTTTGACGCTTAAAAAAAGTTCATAAAAAGATTGGAAAACGAATCCATATGAATCGAGTGGTTTAGTCCAACTTTTCTGAAGAGACTTTATCGCTTTATACGATGAACAGATTTAATTTAGGCTTTTACTCGCATATAAACATTGATCAGCTAACATAAGCAGAAGCTCAACCGAACCTGAATAACTCACAAGATCAAACCTCTTCTAAAAGCTCAAACCTGCTGTGAGGGCTCTAAAAAATCTGACAAAACAACAACAAAAAAATAATCGTTCATTATTCATATTTTGTGTATGTGTGTGTGCAAGAAATTATTTAACTTTCTGTTCATCAAAGAATCCTGAAAAGTATCATGTTTCCGCAAAAAAAAAAAAAAAAAAAAATGTAACTGAGCAGCAAATCAGCATATTAGAATGACTACTGAAAGATCATGTGACACTGAAGACTGGAGCTGACTGAAAACTCAGCTTTGCCATCACAGGAATACATTTAATTTTGAAATATTTTAGAAAACAGTTATTCTAAATTCTAATAATATTTCACAATGTTATTGTTTTTACTGTATTTTTGATCAAATAAATAAAATAAAAAAAATCATACTGCCATATCACCATGTATATGTATGTGTGTGTATATGTATAGGCTATATATCATAAATTATTATAATGACAAATTGAATAAACGCATTAACACTGTTAAACATATTTAATTAATTACAAGTGTAAACTTTGACAGGGCTATGTAAAAATAATCAGACACCATATATTTAAGCATTCTTTAGCTAATCACATAACATGTACATCAAACTATGAGTTCTATGGACCATTTTGTGTAATGGTTTTGTTTATTACTCCATTATAGTAGTTACAAGAATCTGTCGAGATAAAGTCTTTGAACACACAATAGTCTAGTCTTCTAATTGAGGGTTGTTTTCTGATGACTGGTTTTCCTGCAGGCCAGATAGTAGGGCCAGGAGTGATACAGACATCATTTCAAAGAGCAGTCTTTATTCTCAGTTATAATGTGCTGTAAAATAGTGGTTAACTTTATGGAATGCTTTAACAGAGCTCTCTTTATGTGTATGTGTGAATGGAAGGTGGGGTCAGTGGTGGTGCCGGTGGTTCCAGATGGGCTTTTCCCTGCCATTGGCATGCACTCCCTCGGCGAGGAGGTACGGTTGGACCTGCAGGCGGAATGGGGTTCAGAGGAGGAGGACAGCGTCATGATGGTGGACAGCCATGAGGACGAATGGGCACGCCTGTATGATGTCAGAGTCAGTGGCACGGTGAGTGTGGGGGGACGCTATCGAAAACCAGACCAAATGTGAAGCCAATTAGTTTCAGGATCATTTTTTTTAATCGACAGGCTCTTGGAAAATGTGACGAGTTGAGTACAGACATGATGAAAGACTCTGAAGTAAACCAAATTTTTTATTTGTTTTAATGGGAAGTCATATATGTTATGAATTAGTGGTGCTTGCTAAGGCAAGAATCACTATTGCTGTTGCCATATTTAGGGTTAGGGATTGTAACAGGCCTCAAACCTCAACCTTGGTGTTGAACTAATCATGCACCATGTGCATGGACATGAATGATGACGTTTTGTGGCTAGTTTCTAAGCAATCGAATGTACAATTTCTGCCTGGTGGATGATATAACTGGCTTATAGATTTGCACTGAAAGAGGAACATGAGCCACATCTAGAGTCTTGTGGTGGCAAGTTTTGCACGGGGAAGTACCAGTCACATTTACAATATCATGGTATTGCACTATATTCACAGTTCCTAATAAAATGTCCCAGAATGGCTTATTTCTTGGCGGCAAATACATGGCATTGCACTCCACCACATATTTACATGGCAATGCAGTCAACCAGAGCACCATGACCTGTTTTCCTGGTAAGAGAGGATGATAGCCATTGCTGTAGAATTCTGATTACCACCCACATTTGCTTTTACTTGTAAAACTATTTTCGTTCTGATTCTTCTAAAAAGTTTGGGGTCAGGAAGGTTTTTACCCCTGGTTTCACAGACAAGGCCTAGTCTCAGACTAAAATGCATGTTTGAGCTGTTTTAACTGAAAGCAAATCTTAAAATATGTCACTGCCATTGTTTTGTCTCAAGATGCACATCAGTAATGTTTTTTTCTAAGGCATGTTTATAAAAGCTACTTAAATGCTCTAATTTAACTAAGGCCTAATGTTTTTGTAGTCTCTATGCTCACCAAAGCTGCATTTATTTGATCAAAAATACAGTAAAATGTTGTGATGTTCTATTTTAATGTATTTTAACATTTCTTATTATCAATGTTGAAGACAGTTATAAGTTTAAGACTTAATATTTTTGTGGGAACCATCTTTTAAACATTATAAATGTCTTATAAATCACTTTTGATCAATTTAATGTATCTTTGTTGAACAAAAGTATTAATTGCTTTAATAAAAACCTTACTGACCCCATACTTTTGATCGATAGTGTTATTGCGACGTTCTCAGCACTCAAGCCTGTTACTTTGATGTGTTACTTTGATGTAATCCTTGCTTGAAGTATTTTGAATCATCATATCTCACAAGTTAGCCCCAATAAATTATGACATGAATGATGTGAATCCAAAAACCACACATTACTTTACGTCCTATAAGCCATTTACTAAGTTGACATTATCATTCTTAGGGAAAAAACCCCTGGAGGAACGCAGTGATAGAGGATCCTGCTGAACCCAAGCGTGTGTGTCGTTGTGACTGAGTGGAGGAAATTGCTTGCTGGAGGCAATGTTTTTCCACACATAATTCCTCAGAGTAGTGTTTAGATAAAGTTGAAAGGAACAAGCAGTCTTGTGTTTGGGTTGGTTATGGAGCAAAGACCTCCCAATAGAGTGAGACTCCAGATCCAAAAGACCAAAAAGTGCAGGGTACAGATGTTCTTCTGGGAAAAGAATGTGCGCCCATCATGCTCACCTTCCCATCTGATGCCCTGGACCTTCCGCGGTCTATTAATGCTATACTGAGGTCATGAAAGCATACAGCATAAAGTGCCGCACTGTCGTTATGCTTTACTAGGCTGATGGCATGAACTGGGCAGCGCAGGCCAGAACTGGCACTAGACCAGCTTGTAAAAACTCAATAAGAGGACTTACGGGGTGCCAAGGAATCTTTTTGCCTTTTTAAAATGTGGTTGAAGGTTTTCTCAGCTGTGTGCCTTCTCTGTGAGTCCTGTTAGCTTGGCGAGAAGGTGTCCCAAGACTTATAGAGTCTGCTGATAAGGGCATGTTTTGACAAGATGGAACCAAGTGCGAATGGCCCATGGTTTAGTCTCTACATTAGTCACCATCAGGTACATTTTTTTGAGAATTTGCGATCTCCCTACAAGATGGATTTTGTGCAAAGCACTCGTTGCCGTCAGCTGTATGCTAATAATAAAAGAATTTGTTAGCAGGTTTGATAGCTGAGGTTCGTCAGGCAGCTTTTTGTTGATGCTTATCTCCTAGTCTTCAGGCACGATCTAATGTAAACCAAGACTTACACTGTTCTTTAGTAGTCTGTCACAAGAGTCCATTTTGTGGTCTGTCTCCGACAGACCCAACATACTGTCTGCGGCTTTCAGAACTCCTCCAGTCGTTCCCTCCATATATGGAGCAGCTCTTGTCTTTCGGTGACAGTTTCTAGTAGGAACACATTCTGTGGTAAAATGAAATGGAAATGTCTGTCTTTCAGGAAGCCTTTGGAAAAACAAGTGTATTACAATATCCGTATAGATATCAACATCAGTATATTTGTTAAGTCATCTTTGTTTATTTATCAAACAGTGCCAGCTGAGTTTTATGCCACTTTTTACATGATGTCACCATAGAACGATGCAGTGAATTTATAACAGGGACAAACCTTAAAGTGTTAGTTCACCCAAAAATGAAAATTCTGTCATTAATTACTCACCCTCATGTCATTCCACACATGACTTTAGCAGTTTGATACACGCTCTGAACCACTGATTAGAAACAGAAGATTCGTAAAGCTTCGAAGCTTCATAAAGCAGTGTTTTGAAATCTCCCATCACTAGATATTGTTGAGTAAAGTAGTTATTTAATTTTTTTGGTGCACAAAAAGTATTCTCATCACTTCATAACATTAAGGTTGAACCACTGTAGTCACATGAACTGTTTTAAAAATTTCTTTAGTAGCTTTCTGGGCATTTGAAAGTCTAAATTAACTTGCTCTCAATGGAGGCCTCACTGAGCCATAGGATTTTATCAAAAATATCTTAATTTGTGTTCAGAAGATGAACAAAGGTCTTACGGGTGTGGAATGACATGAGGGTGAGTAATTAATGACAGAATTTTTATTTTTCTCTTTAAATGACCTGGGGCAGGTAAAGGAAAAATTCATCCAATGATGGAAGCTCTGTCATCATTTTAATCTCTTTGGAACACAAAAGGAGACATTAGCACAATTGCTCATTTAAACTTGGTGTGTCATCCTGGGATTGACGTCAATGGCACCAAACCCTATTGGTCCTGTTGGTAATTGCGACATGGAAAACTGGAAATTAGCATTTTAGGACATCTCTTAAAAAAAAAAAGAAGAAGAAAGTCATACAGGTTTGGAATAACACAAGGGTGAGTAAATGATGACAGTTTTTATTTATGGGGAATTATCCCTAAAAGTTCTTTGCTCTTGCAGAAGTGCCGGCTGATCTGATTATAGTAGCACTAATTTTGTCCTGTACAGCAGTTCTACTTCTGTTTATATTTATTGTGATCACAGAGCCATCTTCGTTTAGATAAGAACGTATCATGTGTCGTATATATATCATATATCACAATGTCGTAAATTCTGTATACAGAGCAACAGTATCAACCTTGGCAAAACAGTGTTTAATTATTTAAGAAATAGTGTTTTTTCCATTTCCTGAAAAGTAGCATTTTTGGACATACAAGATTTCCGCCTAGACAGCGATGATATATACACTATACAGTATCATTTAAGAGTTTGGGGTCAAGAATACATTGATCAGAAGTGACAGAAATCTTTTGTAACATTATAAATGTCTACTATTTCAAATAAATATTGTTCTCTTGAACTTTCATCAAAAAATGCTGAAAAAATATATCACTGTTTCCAGAGAAATACTGAGCAGCAAAACTGTTTTCAACATTAATAATAATAAGAAATGTTTCTTATTATATTTAGACTTAAAGTCAGTATATTACAATGGTTTCTGAAGGATCACGTGACACTGAAGACTGGAGTAATAATGCTGAAAGTTTAGCTTATTTTAAATACGGTTTTACTGCATTTTTGACCAAATAAATGCAGGCTTTGTGTGCATAAGAGACTTCTTTCAAAAACCTTTTTTTTTTTGTCTTTGCACAATCTTGGATATCACGCAGATCACTGCTGTCCAGATGAGATTATTGTTTTCAGTGGAAGATCCCTTTCACAGATGAACTCTGGGGAAACTGAAGATTTGCTGACTCCTTCACTTCTCTTTCCAGTTAGCCTGTGTAAAGCCACTAATTAGCCCATTACCAACTCATTTAAGTGGTCTTTCTGGGTTATTCTGGAAATTCTGTGTTAAATTTAGCATTAGTTTTACTGGATCTGGCAACTTTAAACAGTACTATGTCTGCCGCCGTTTCTGGTTAAAATTAATGCATGAAAACAATCACATCATCAAAAAGAGATAATTGCAATCAAATGATATGGTGGATTAGTATGATTTACTCAGACCCATAAATCTTTAGATTAGCCCTGATATATGTAGCCAATATCTACAACATGCAGTCTCGCATTGAGCAAAATTTAGCAATGAATTGTCATACATAGGTCACCCCTGCTTTTGTATGTGTGTTTGTGTTATGAGGAGGCGTTTGGCTGGCGCCGCTGTGTACGTGCGGTTCTATGCGAACGCATGGCAGAGATCAGTTTAGCTGTTACTACAGCAGAGCCTCTGCCCACCGACTAATCTCCCTACAGCTCTGCGGCCGCCAGACAGCAACCTGGACTGCTGTTCGCTTTACCCGGCATACACACACATCCACATCCACATCAATGCTACACACACACACTCACTTCCATGGCCTTACATTCTGTTTTATGCTCATGCATGCACACTGACTCACACGCACGCTTATGAGCTGGTTGGGAGTGATAACGTCTGAAAATGCTGGCTTCAGAGCAGAGATTTATGGTCATAGCCTCTTTGGCCCTTTGTCTATGAGAAACAAGGTTTTTTTTAAACACTTCAGCTCAGAGTGTTTGTGGTTTCATCAGGCCTGACAATGTTGCTGAGTGTTTGAAACTGAAGGGGTGACTCAAAGGGTTCGGCCCATTACTGTACATTCCCCTGTCCCAGTCAGAGAAATGATTTAATCTTAATGTTGTACACAAGAGCATGAATGACGGTCCTCAAGCCTTCTGGCACTGTAGATGCGACTGTGGCCTGGTTAATTCTGGTTAGGCTTTTGGAGCCACACTCTTACAATTAAGTCTGGACGGGAATTCATCATTCATTATCATAATGGCCGAATTAACTGTATTACTGTAACACTAACCACTGTCAGACGTGTTTCATAGTTTCATCTTGAATAAGCTATCAGGGACATCTGTTCCTGTTCTTCTTTTTTTTTCTTTTTCTTTTTTTTTTTTTTGGAATAACATCCCGACAGAGCAGTTGGATACAGTTTTCTGTATTTCCATTCGGTTTGGAGTTCATCTGATGAACCTTGAGTGTCCATATCAATGGACGGTCTTTTTGATTAGCCTGAGTTCATCTTTTTCCCCACAACAGAACGGTTTCAATTGAAACCCAGTGTGTGAGAACACTGGAACATCACTTCACCCGTCAAATGGAACTTTGGAGTGTGAGAAAAAAGGAAATGATGACTTATCTGTAGCAGGGAGAGGCTGTTAACCTGCTTTAACAAGTAATTTCCATTGGGTTTGCATCCTTTTTGATAAAAACACAAGATATGGCTGTCAAATGACATGTAAGGCGAAAGGGAAAAGGCCTGCTGCTCAATATGGCATCAAAAAATAGTTCTAGCATGATTTGAGCCAAAGAAGCACAATTAATGGTTCCATTGTTGTCATTTTATTGCTCATTTGTTTTGGAGATTTGGGAGTAGATAAGAGCTGCATATATATGGAGTAAACTGACCTGGTAATACATACATACAGCATATACACATTCCGCATGATTTGTGTCAGTTGAAGTGAAGTCTATGAAGTGAGGTGTCAAGCTGCAGTGTTGTCCCTGGTGCTGTGTTTTGCATGCAGGTCAAGTCTGCAGCTTAAAGTTCAAACTTTATAGAGACCCTTGATTAATTCTGATTGTTCTTGAAACTTAGCAGGTGGAAATTTAGCTGTTAGCCTGCTGCTGTTGGCAGTTGTAACAAACTTCAGAAGTGTTTAGCATTCGGGGCAAGTAACCAGAGATTTCTGGTTCAATACCCATAAGATCAATCACCATTGTGTTTTTGAGCAAGGCATTTAACCCCGGGTTAACCCGAAGTTCTCAGCACCATTCTGTTGTGAAATCACATGAAAGTTACAAAAATAAATTCCAGACATTGTCGGAAACACAACAGTGATCCTCCTTAAAGCAGATTTTTGGGAAAGGAAATATTTATGACTGCTAACTTTTAGGGTTATTTTGTCACTAACGAACTTAACTTTACAACAAGGTCCGATTCTTATATCCAACATGAGCTAACACTTAGCAATATATATTTTTAAGGCTGTCACGATTCCTTGATTAAATTCGAGTACTCTATTTTAGAAAGTCCTCGTTTGGACGTTTTATTTCCCTGGCAAAATACCGGAAGTGACATATTCCATGGACGAGAAGCCATGAACCGCATTATTAGACCGTTTTCTAAGGCTACATGATATATTAAAACCATTTAAAAATCATAACATGTCATAGTGCTATTTTGAATTCACAAATGCTGCTATTAAAGGATTAGTTCACTTTCAAATGAAAATTAGTCCAAGCTTTACCATCCTAAGTGTATATGACTTTCGTCTTTCTGATGAACACAATCTGAGGAATATTAATAAATATCTTAATGCATCCGAGCTATATAATGGTAGTAAACAGGGTTCACGAGTATGAGCTAAAGTTCTTCCATCCACATCCATGGCGGGGCATGGCCGTCATGGAGATAATGAAAATATCTGAAGACTGTTATGAAAATGAATGTTAAAAATAAAAAATATGACATGGAAACCTCTCTATGAAAACATGAACACGTGATTAGAACACTGTTAGATTATGATTATGATGCAGCAATGTTATTAAGAAGCATCTAAAAGGAATAGCGGAAAAGGAATAGTGACTTTATGCCAATAAACTGAAGCCCATTCTATGACACATCCTATGATATTAATCAGATAACTCAGATACATAACCTAGATGTAACATTACAACTGGTATCTGCAAAAAAGGATGCAAATGCCACTGAACTTTGTTACGCACTATAGTGAGAGAGAGAGAGCTCCCGCCGTGATGCGCTTTCATGACAGCGTGCTAAAAAACGGGCAAGGACTGAATATACTATAGATTTCTATAAAGTTCTCATTATAATGCCATGTTTATGGCAGATTTGTGCTTTATTTTCATGTACATTATTATTATTACAACTTTAATGTGCAAAAAGTTTGCGAATGCAAACATGACCTTGATGGAAAGTGTAACTTCTATTGCGCTTTAAAACGAAAGCACAACAATTTCACATTCTATTAGGCTACATTAGTGTCACTATTGTCTTTTTTTTTTTTATTCTAATATTTCAGCAATATTTTAGATTCAATTTACACTTTCTGATCAACCAAAATGTTATTTTACAGTATGAAAATCACTGATGATCATAGGCGCCGATTTATGTTTCTGCCGGTGGGTGCCCACTCTCCATGAGAAAAAGCACTTTAAGATTCGTGACAGGACAAAGTTTGAGCGTGTCCAAAAAGAATTCCGCGTCTGAGCAGAGACATTCGTGCTCGTGAATTATATGGATGCGCTCTCGCATGCGTTACAAACATGCTCTCGACATTAACGAAATAGAAACTGCCTCAAAAGCCGTGTCTGAAGGCTTCAATCGATTTTTATTGGTTGAAATGAAATGAGAATATCTTGTGTTTTCCGTGGTTGCTCGGGGGCTCGGCGCCTATGCTGATGATTATTGTGAATTAATTATGAATATAATTTAAAGGATATTTTCAGCACAAGATAAAAGCTTGCCGCTGCACAGCTTGCATTGAACTGTATTTTCATCTATCTTGTCAAAGTGAAGCCAGACATTCTCTCTCACGTCTTTTGACGCATGCTGTAGCAAGCTAAACAATCAGAGTTCAGAGAGCCGCCCAAAGTGCTGCTATAACCAATCAGGAGAAGAAGAAAAAACAACATTTTGATCAACGTATACATGATCGATCGTCGTTGTCACGGTCGAGTACTCGATTGCTGTTGCACATCCCTTATATGTATTTTAAGTTATTTTAAAGGCTATTGTTCGCCTAAGGTCTTTATTACCACCCAAAATAATCAACCGAGTACTCGATTATCAAAATAGTTAGTTAGTGACAGACAATAAAAATTAATAAATGGTGCCTAAGCACTATTCATTGTTATTTCATATTATTTAATAGAATCTTAAAATAAAGTGTTACCAACTAAAAAGTTTCCTCATTGATGACCCCTGTTTAGTTTTGAGATCTCTTTTTTTTTTTTTTTTAGTCTTTAGTTGAATGTTTCTCACCATCTGTTTAACAGTGAATAACATGCCATTGCAGTTTTTGGGTATTGACAGAAAGGTCAACTATGTAGCAGTTTATTTTTAACTCCTCCGTCATGTCAGCATTAACTAATCAAAAGGAAACAGAAAAATGTTGTGGTTGATATTCTTCAATGCGACAGCGGGGGTGTGTACAGAGCCATCCAAGTATGTAAATGTCTTTTATCACGCTATGTCCAACAGCATCAGTTGCAGCAGTCCTTTGGCATGAGTGAATGATTATGGTTGGGCAACATCTTCCCTGCTGCAATAACTGGTAGTGATAGTTGGATCTATTAAAAAGTGGTGAAAGACTCCACAGACCAGGCCACCATTGAGATTTCTAACTAAACACTAGTAGTTTTATTTTGAAGAAATGCATGGGGCTCGGTTTTGGTTACGTAATATTCTGAGTTTCATTTTTTTATTCATTTTGAGGAATACCGAATCATTTTTCGTGCAAGTAAGATGATTAAAAGCATTATCACATTTAGTTTAGAACTACAATAACCATCAAGTTTACTTTACACAGCACACACACAACACCTCTACACTTACTCCCGATTTCTCTGAACATGGGGACAGAATAGGTGTCAATAAATGGGAAAACAAAGTAACTTGTACTTATTTAAAAAAGTAACACAGATATTTTGTTGTAAATTTAAAAGTAATGCATTACTTGTTACATGAAAAAAGTAATCTGATTACATAACTCGCATTACTTTTAATGCGTTAACCCCAACGCTGGTAATTAATACATTTTTCACTTTGTCTCTATATTGATATAAATGTGTGATTTTGTTGCTGCTCAAACACCCACTGTTATGATTGGCTAATATTTTTGCATAGGAAACAAGTATGAATGCTGACAACAGTGAAAATTATCCAGACTAATGGTGAAGGGTTTATAAATCTGTATCTAGCTGTTTATTCTAGCCCAGGTAGCTTATACTGCACCCTAAGCCATAAATATTAAATAACCATCAACAGATGCTTTACATTACTTATGGCTTGGCTTGCTGGTAAAATCTTTCAAGGAAAGTCTGTTCACTCAGCAGCCATATTTGCAACACCTCCGGACAGCTATTTCTGGCATCCAAGACCAAGTCCTATCTACTTGATTGGGGTTAATCCTGAAATCTGAAAAGCTTTTATTTAGAAGGTAGGACTTGCTTTGCTATATTGCACGTTGCACTTTTTTCCTCATTCTTACATAATATGAGTGCACTGTTATATCTAAAGTTTTTGTTGCCGGTTAAAGAAGAACTATTCCATCTTTCATTAACAGCTTCTTCGCAATACCTACACTGATTCACAAATAATCTCATTTGAACTGTCAAATAAATTTATAATCTCACATAAATGTGATCGGGCGTTTTGGGATAATTCACTCTCACTCACCCTCATGTTGTTCCAAACCTGAATATCTTACTTCTTCAGAACACAAAAAAATATATTTTGAAGAGCATTTGAGTCCAAACAACACTGAACTCCATTCACTTTCATTGTAGAGACAAAAAAACATTTTTCAACATTTTGACATTTTCTTTTTTTTTTTTTGTTCCATGGAAGAAAGAAAGTCATACAAGTTTGGTGGCCCTTCCACATGAGGGTGAGTAAATGATGACGAAATGTTCATTTTTTTTGGTATCCCTTTAAGATTCTTTTTCCTAATGCTGGGATCCTTAGGAAAGTCATGCTGGTTTCCACAGCCAGGAGTGGCACAATTATCTTTATATTTTTAACTTTAAAAAACGTGCTAGCGAGGCACACTGTAATGGTCAAAGACATCCGTCAAGTATATATTTATATAGGAAAACAATTAAAAACAGTGCAGACTGACATGTTTTTGCTTTCTCACAGCTAGACACAGCAGAGTGGATGTGACATGCTGAACTTCTTTTAAATTGGAAGCAAGGCATAGACAGATGAATGAATTTGTCCTATCTGAACGACCTCTAACTAGACCTTTTTGTGTGTATGAACAGTGGCTGTTCTGCTGCTCCTTTATTATTTGACCTGCTGGGCACCAGTGAGCAGGTCATGGAGATGATGATGTGAAAGTAGACATTGATGTGTTTCTGTGGAAGCAATTATGTGCTGATGCGTTCAGTCAAAATGTGTGGAAGAGAACAAGTTGTTCTTATAGCCTTATATAGTTTTGAGTTTTGAAAATAAAGCTGTGGTCACATTTAGACAAAGTTTTGTGGGCTAAAAGGGCCATTGTCAATAGTTTTGACACAGAGGTCACTTTCAAACCAAGCAGCTTTCTGTTGAACACAATGTGAAATCTGAAAGAAATTCAGAAATTGAAAAAGAAATTTACAATTGTGTTGATTCCTATTGACATGACTGGATTTCACCCTGTGAAATTTTGCAGAACAACAGTTAATGTGACTGCACCATTACAGTGTGTTTCTATCCACCTTTTTCCTGACGAGCTTTTGAATTATGGGTGACACTTCTGGTTTGGGGAACTTCCATTCAAAAAGACTGAAACTAATAATTTAAAACTATAAGCTTGCACTACAAATAATCCAGTGCTTCCCACACATAGACTTTACTTGGGCGGGCCGCCCAGGTATATTAACGGCCGCCCAAGTATATTTGGAGACACATTTTTGCTTTTATCATTTTTATCCTCTTATACTTATATATCTGCCCAAGATAATGAAACCATCCGCGATCGATTAACTAGTGGAAAATCTCCCCTCGCCCTATGTGTTTCGTACCTGCTTGTTACATGTGTGTCAGAACTGTTTACTCCCGCTGACATTCCCACGGGCGCTGCAGAGACGCGGTGGATATTTCACAAAGAGCGCTTCATGTTGCAGAGTCACAAGGCGGCGCTATTGTGCATTCTACAAGCTCGCGCAACAGCGCTTCAGACTGCTTCAAAGTGATTCTCATTTAATAAAAAGCGCAGATTTATGCCAAGCGATTGCTAATGAACTCAAGTTGATGAATTATGACATTGTCTACTTTATGGTCTTTATATAAAATGTTTTAGACGGTTGTAAGAATCTGAAGGATCAGCCTGCAATTGTGTAGACATTTCAAAATAAGAGTCCCGGTGTATTTCGGGCTTGTTTATAATTAAAAGTCACACGCTAAGTTTTTTCTTCTTCTTTTGGGCATTATTGGTATTTTGGTTACACAATAAATTGTATTTAATTTGATTTCCATTTAATTCATAGTAAATTATTGTTGTCTCCCCCACAGGAAGAAAAGACTAAGAACAATATTTGACAAGTCAAGTCACCATTATTTATATAGCGCTTTTTACAATGTAGATTGTGTCAAAGCAGCTTTACAGTGATAACTGGTACATTATTTTGGCTGCACAGCAGCTCTTAAGGAATAGTGTCAATGCAGGTAGATCAAAGCACTGTTGAATATCAAATGTCAATTGTCAAGTGTCCCCAACTAAGCAAGCCAAAGGCGACAGCGGCAAGGAACCCAAACTCCAACAGGTGACACACATATATTATTCATTATATAAATTTTACTAGTAAAATCAGTGTCCCATTCACTGAGAGAGACACTATATGACAGCAAGGAGAACATAGGAAAAGGAGAACCATTTAAATGCTGTAATTTTGCATAATTTACAATGCATAATAATGCAAAATATTAGTATGTAATTAAATGTAATAGTATGCTATGTAATTAAAATTAATTTCACTAAATAAAAATACTGTTAAAAATCACACATTATTTGTTTGTCAACTACATAGACCATTTTTGTGCCGTGGATAATAGGAGGATTTTTCACCCGGCTACCACCGCAAGTATATTTCAAACCTGTGGGAAGCACTGTAATCATTATTCGTTATGTTTGATATTTTATGTGACATGGTATCACAAGAATATCTATGGCAAGAGTTCTTTTCAGTCGCTGCATTCTTTTCCTCCTGATTATTTTCTTCTTCTTTTTTTCTTTGTATTCTGCTATAACAGTATGAAAAAAACTGTGGAAAGTATTGTGCTTTTGGGGTTACAATATTCATGGTCTGTTAAATGTACTTTGTTGAGGCTTTTAAACTTTTAAAGGCACAATATGTAATTTTCACCGCTAGAGGTTGCTTATTCAAAACGAAGCTTGATGACGCCTTGATTTTGCGGAATCACAGCTGGTGGAAAAGAATCCGACGGGACTTGGGCAGAAATCATATTTATGGATGATATTTAAATGACCGTCTGATCGCGGTTGTTTGATCTAATAAATAAACCGTGGGTAACGCGGGTATGATGTCATTGATAAAATTGCTTATTTCTCTGGATTTAAACATTCTTTGAAACATTTGGGATAATGTAAGTACACAAGTCAACAAAATATATAACATCTATTATATTTAATCCAAAAATCTTAGATATTGTGCCTTTAAATGTTTTTTTAATGTTCGATGGTTGAACGATGAATAGAATAATGTTATCTCATTGTGCCCAGTTTTTAAAAAGTGTATTGCGTTCATAGAGCGCACATTTCACTGATTGTTTACAGTTTATCGGAAGTAATAGAAGTTGATGCAAAGCGTAATGGGCCATAGGGAAAAAGGTGGATAGTACTAGCAAAATCTAATTTTGATTCTTTATCTCATGGATATTCCTGCCACATCTTGTCCTAAAAACATTTAAGAATTGTACTGGGATACCATGCTGTAAACATAAAAAAGTACTTTTCTATCATAGATCATATGAAATCATGTTGTTTTGCTTTTTTAGGACCGTCTTGGTAAGTGACAGGAATTCCCAGCACTCCACAAAACAAAGTTTGCATGTTGAGGCTTTTAATATATTGTTGTGTGAATTAGACAAGCAGCTGAATGCCAAGTTCAGCTTAACACTCTGAAGAAAAAGATGGATTAAGGATAAATTGTGTTTAGACTGACTGCTAGTAACTGCTAGCCGACAGACAACTTGTAACGACATCATCTTAGGCTGTCAAAACATAGATCCTATTTTAAAGGCTGAAGACATGTGACGAACGAGACAAACATCTCAGTGGCTCCAATTGTGGGCGTCTCCCTCTTTGTGTCCTCCGCCTTTTCCACATTCTCCGCACCGTGACAGGAAGTTGTGGGGCTTGCTTGCAATGTTGCACCTGTTGCCGGGGCAGCGGGTCAACAAAACAAGCTGCCGCCCCCACTCAGGTCTGGGGATGGTGATGTTCAAGAGCATGTTGGATCTGTCAGCGCTGTCATTCAAGCGTGCTGGGAGCTGTTGAGAGTCATTAGGAGTGGTATAAAGGTAGACAACCTCCCCATTACTCAGCATCAAGGTGGCAGGAATGTGTGACTAGGTGCAATTCTTTCTCCATCCTCAAATGAGTAGGCAACTGTCCTGGCACGAAAACTTGAAGAGGTTGATGTTGAAAAGAAGAGTCGGGTGAAGGCAGAAAAAAGCACCACTTTGCGTTTATAAAAAGTAACATACAATTAATACTGATTCACGGATATCAGTAGGGATGCCAAATAATATTCGACCAATCGTTAGTCGACTAGAAGAAGCTTTGTCGACCAAAAATTTTATTAGTCGGTTAGTCGCAGAAAAAAAAAAGTTGTGGGAAGTCCCTGAGGGACAGATTGTTAAAGGATTAGTTCACCCAAAAATGAAAAATCTGTCAGTAATTACTCACCCTCATGTCGTTCCACACCCGTAAGACCTTCGTTCATCTTCAGAACACAAATTAAGATATTTTTCATAAAATCCGATGGCTCAGTGAGGCCTGCGTTGCCAGTAAGACAATTAACACTTTCAATGCCCAGAAAGCTACTAAAGACGTATTTAAAACCGTTCATGTGACTACAGTGGTTCAACCTTAATGTTACGAAGTGACGAGAATACTTTTTGTGTGCCAAAAATACAAAATAATGACTTTATTCAACAATATACAGCGAAGGGCGATTTCAACACACTGCTTGAAGCTTTGAAGCTTTACAGATCTTTTGTTTCGAATCAGAGGTTCGGAGTGTGTATCAAACTGCCAAAGTCACGCCCCCCAGTGGTAAACCATTGAAATTTTGAAACACTTATGACATAACAAAGCCTCGTTTACTGAATTCATAGTTGCAACTTTTTACATGGCCGCTCAAGCTAACGTTAACCTAGATAAATGTGCACTATTATTGGGCACATATCCAAGTGTTTGTATCTGCAGAAAGCTTAATGTCAAGCGACTGCCAAGTAGAAAACAAATATTCTCTGATTATGTAATCCATATGAAACGTGCACATAGGCGCATCCACTATTGAGGAGATGACGAGTCAGAATCGTCGACTTAATCTCAGCAGCCGAAAACCCAGAAAACGTTATCAATAAATTATTAAAATGTTTAGACAGTCTCCTTGCTGTTTTTCAGGACACATAATCATTACTTTTGCCGGTAGCTTTATGCTTGCGCTTGAGCGTTGATTAGGCCTTATATTATTTATAGGCAATTAAAGGCTCATTATTATGATTTACACTGAACAAAATTATAAACGCAACACTTTTGTTTTTGCCCCCATTTGTCATGAGCTGAATTTAAAGAACTAAGACTTTTTATATGTACACAAAAGGCCTAATTCTTTCAAATATTGTTAACAAATCTGTCTAAATCTGTGTTAGTGAGCACTTCTCCTTTGCTGAGATAATCCATCCACCTCACAGGTGTGGCATATCAAGATGCTGATTAGACAGCATGATTATTGCACAGGTGTGCCTTAGGCTGGCCACAATTAAAAAAACACTCTAAAATGTGCAGTTTTACTGTTTTTTAAGCGATTTAAAAAAATGTAATCACTTAAATAAACAAGTACTAGTCGAGGGCAGCCCTAGATATCAGCTCTTTGGTGGGTGCATTCTCCAGTGAGCATCACGAGATGAGAAGAGAATAACTTCTGTTTAAGAAACACGCATTTTTCCATACTGAACAGTGATCAATTTAGCTTGCTTTGATCAAAGTGATGCCTAATTGTTTTAGGGTTGTGTGTCTTACTTTCTGTAGTTCATCAGTGTTTTTGATGTCAGTTTGTGATATTCTTGGACAACTGACAGCAATCTGTTCCTGCCCGTTTAATGGTTGTGTTTGTCTTTTACATGCACGTTTCTGTGTTTTTCAAAATGTGTGGTCATAACCAGCATGTGGCTATACGAGGGCCCTTTGTCAGAGTCTCCATCTGACCTGCAGTTATTTACTGGCATAAACAAGGATACCAAAGGTTGTTGTAGATGGCATCAGATAAATCTTTCCATTGCACCAATAAAATGCTGATTCTGTCGTTGCAAACGGAAATTTCGGAGTAATTAATGACAACCAGTTGCAATCTGAAAGTAATCATGATGCTGTGTTGTGAGTTTAGAAGCTGTGCTCACAGAGCTGTGGGGCCAGAAACAGAACATGAGAGGAAGGCCGTAGCATTTTTAGGCATCATAGGCATGTGATTACCAAAAGTGGTGTTTAGGTTGGCAGCTTATTAGGTTTAAGTTTTTGTCCTTTTTGATTGTTTAGAAGTCATATGGTGGGCAAAAATGTTGTCTAGGTTTTAATCTGAAGTTAAATTAAACTCTTTGAATTTGCACATGATGCCCAAAAATGCTGTCTAGATAGCTCACTAGTTTCTAATTTGAACTTTAGAAGTTCGAGCACTCATATCATCCCAAAAAATGTTTAGGTTGTAATCTGAGGTGTCAAAATTTAAATTGAACATTTGTGCATATGATGGCCAAAATGCTGTCTAGGTTTTAATCTGAAGTTTGTTGATGTCTAAGTAGGCAGCTCACTTGGTTTTAACTTGTTGAATTTTTAGCTGTTCAAGAATGCATTTGGAAACATTTGAGTCTAGTTTTGGGCTTTAAATTTAATGTTCCAAAAGTGCGTATGATGTCTAAAGAAGCCATTTGGCTAGGCAGTTCATTAGGTTTGGCCATTTTTTTTGTCTCTTGGATCATTTGAACAGACATATTATGCCTAAAAATGCCATCTATTAGGTAGCTCTCAAGGTTTAACCTGAAGTGTTGAAGATTTCGCCTTTCAATTGAATGTTTGAGCAAGCGCTAGGCTAGGCTAGGTTGAGATGGTCTATTGGAGATAGCTCACACTTGCATTAACAGTAGTTTCACCATATTAAAATGTAATTAAACCTCTTAATCTGCCACATCCAGTCATACAAATGATTAAGTGTTTTCCATTTGTATTTCATAATATCACATATATGACAGAAATTTGACCTCTTGCCACATTAAAATAATTCCATTGGTGATTTTCTTCTTTTCGTAGGTGGGGCTGTTGATACCACTCATATGTCTGTAATTGAAAGACCTTGCCCCACCCTCGCCATTACATGAACTTATTTAAGACATGTCAACCTTTTTGTCTTCACTAATAATCTTATTACATCTTTCTATGCTAACACACCTGATGGAAAAAATCAGTCAGAATATGCGTCATCACTCCTGTGTGTTTGAGTTTGCCCATACTTGATCTGATTTCTTGTAGATTATTCTTCTAAATATTCTTCAATAAGTAGCGTGAGCTCAAAACATCACCCAGGGTTTTTTTTTTTTTTTATATATATACACTACCATTCAAAAGTTTGGTCGTTTTTTTTTAAAGAAATTTCTTATTTTCACCAAGGCTGCATTTATTTTATTACAAATACAGTAAAACAGTAATATTGTGAAATATTATTACAATTTAAAATAACTGTTTTTAAATGTAATTTTAAAATGTAATTTATTCCAAAGCTGAATTTTCAGCATCATTACTCCAGTGCTCAAGAAACATTTCTTATTATTAAAACAGTTGCTGCTTAATATTTTTGTGGAAACAGTGATAATTTCTTTCAGGATTCTTTGATTAAATTGAAAGTTCAAAAGAACAGCATTTTTATTTGTAATAGAAGTCTTTAGTAATAATGTAAACGTCTTTACAGTCACTTAATCAATTTAATTAATCCTTGCTAAATAAAAGTATTAATTTCTAAAATCTTAAGGTCTGTGCGGAATACATATATATTGGTGGTCTTCTTTATAATTTGTGGCTCCAGTATCGCTAGCAAAGCAACAAACTGACATCCTGAAGTAAACTTTGAATTGCTCAGGATAATCCCGCAGCTCCTCAATAAGGAGGTGGAACTCTCCTTCCTCTCTATGCAATCTCAGGATTGGATGGACACAATATATCCTCTTTCTTTTTCTCTTTTTAAGAATAGAGAGGACAACAAAATCATCCTCACTGCTTGAAGACTTTTGCAAATTTTTTCGCAATGGATTAATACGCATCAGACTCAGTGTGCAAGGTTTCTGTGCATGACAAATTTTTAGGATGATGAATACGAAAATTTCGGACTCAGTGTGCAAAGAACTTTACTGACCTTAAACTTTTGAATGGTAGTTTATCTGAACATAAAACTTGAAACCAGTTTGAAGATAACTTGGCATAAACCAACTTCTTCCTTTCCATGAAAAATTGAAGCTTAGCCAGGTGTGTTTGCACTACACCATATCTCATTTCCCAAACCTACTCACAGCCAGGCTGACTATTTTTGTAGATATGTCTGGTTTATGCCAAGTTACCCTTAAACTGACCGGATAATCCACCCGACAAGATCCTGTTTACTTCTACATGAGCCAACAGTTGAAATCTTGAGATTACATTTGTAATGATACTCTAATACTCTATAATGTATCTAAATTAAGTGTGATTAAGTCTATGATGTGTTCTGCCACAGCTTCTGGAATATGTCGGGAAAGGGAAGAGCATCATGGACGTGGGTCTGGCCCAGGCCCGGCAGCCCCTCACAACACGAAGTCACTACTTTGAAGTGGAGATTGTGGATTCTGGAGAGAAGTGCTACATTGCACTGGGCCTGGCAAGAAGAGTAAGTCAATTTAAAAGTTACTTGTGATTAAAAGTGTATGCTAATTCGATTAATGTAGGGAAATGCATGCACTCATGCACAACACTTCTCATCCTTTGTTATATTCTCCTAAATACTCAGTGTTACTTGTCACATTTCATTGGGATTTTTAGCAATGGTATAGTCTTGATCAAATTCCCAGTTGTTTTGGCCTGAACAAGAAGGGATGTGTATAGTAAGCTCTGGATATACACCAAGATTGCAAATGCGGCTCCACAACACTGTGATCTCATAACAGTTAAAATTTGACATTATAACATGCCCTGAGGCGAAGTATGCAAATAGAACAGCGGTTTGAGAGAATCACCTTACTGTCAAGCTCAAATGAATAGCTCATTCATCTGTCATCATTTACTCATCCTCTAGTTTTTCCCATATGACTTTGTTTCTTCTGTCATATGAGGGGCTTTCGCAACGGAGTATCATTTTCATAGTTCCTATAACTATTGGCGGAAGTACCTGCTTTTTGGTGTGTTTGCACTGCTGGAACTAGGAATGATTTTAGTTATAGGAACGCCTTTTAGGGGGGCTAAATTAGCTCCTACTTAACTCCTAGCATGATAGGAACTACCAGTGATGTGTGTGTACGTTGATTGGCAGAACACATGCCATACAAAACACCAGCACTCTGCATTTTTAAAAAGTTGTGTAAATGCACAGTTTACTACGAACATGTTGTGTTCTTTTCTCAGCCTCGATGATATGTAGCACTGCAAGTTCTCATAGGAGATTTCATCTCTTAGCCCTTCTTTTTGCTCTTTTAATCGCATAACTTATACGACTACATTCCATCTCCGTTATCACGAAACCCACGGCACACAGCTCTTATCACGGCATCCTCCATCCTCCAGTTGTTACCATTGCTGGATGCCGTTCTTAAATGATGTCACTGTTGTCTGGCTTACGTCACTTCAGAATTCCTACTGGCGATGCGAATGCCACCAGGAAAATGTCCCTAGGGGAAAATTTGGTTCTCGGGGGAACCTCTCTGTTGGCTGTGTTCATATAACTACCCTGTGCGAAAGCTCCAAAAATACATCATAAAAGTAGTCCAGATGGCTCTTTGTTAAGCCCTACAAAGCCACTGTATGAACAAGACACCAGAATTCTTAATTTACTAGTCATTATCAGACCTCTGGCATAGCTCTCAAATCTCAGAATATAATGTGAGTCATTGGACTACGTTTAGGGTGTTTTTATGGTACTTTTTGTCATTTTTGGAGCTTTGTCACATTCAGTTTTGTTGAATGAAAAAGAGAAGCATGTGCAAAAGTTCTCCTTTTGTGTTCCATTAAGGAAAGAAATTCATACAGTATTATTTTAGTATTATTTATATACTATTATAGTTTTATTATTAGTTTGAATTGGCTTTTATTTTTATATTTTTAGTTTTTAATTTTAGTAGATTTTTGGGGGGATTTTGTTTGCTTTTGTAATTTTTATTTGTTTTTTATATCATTATTTAGGTTTAAATTATTTCAGTTTTAGTTTTTATTTCCAGTCAGTTTAAGTTTTTCACCTAAAATATATATATATATTTCAGCTTTATTTCAATAACCAGAAATGTTTTAATAGTTAAAAACCCTTGTTCATGAGGGTGAATAAATGATGGCAAGGTGTAGTCATCATGCAGGGTTTGGGACAGGAATGTGACCACTGTGTTCTTCTCTCTTCCTGACGTTCTGTACGAGGCCATGAGGAAAGTGGAGAGTAATTAGTCTCAGGTTGGGAACTGCAGACAGTAAACAAGTCTGTCGTGTCGAGTCGTGCAAGGCTGTTGGTTGCTCAGAGAAACTGAGAGAAATTTGTTTTGTTTTTTTCTACTTTTGACTTTTTCTGAAACTTTGCATCTTTTTCATTACATATCAAATATCAGGTAAAGCATAGCTGCCTAATTACTGTTTACTCTCATTGGACGTGTACCCTGTTCCCTGCATCCTGTGTCTGGAGAGACGTTTAAACACAATGTGGTTGTAAATTGTCAGAACATCAAGTGCGCATATCACCTCTGCCGTTTGAGGAACAACCACGGAATGGCAATCATTCTTAGTAATGACTGGATCTCTACTGCGGTGGGAACATCAGATGGGCCGAATTAGGAGCTAGTCTGCTCTCTGATAGTCCCAGTCTCGGTCTGAGTATGATGGCGGATGTGGAGAGGAAGAGCCAAGCTCTTATCTGCAATCAGTGAACCTTCACCCCCTGTGAACGGGGACTGGAGCTGACCGTACGAGCTCGTGCGCATGCATCCGGAATATACACTGGGTTGCTAGGATGCAAGACAAAGATTTTCTGGGTTCTAACAAGGGGCGGAGGTGCGTACCGGAGCCTCAGCGGCCACGTCTGCGTGAATGGGTCCGACCCTTATCACCCCCTGACCTTCCCTTCTCGCACCAACCCTTTCCTCTGCTCTCATCCGGCTCCGCAGGCTTCGGTTTCAGCTAGCTCTCTAGCACTTCCCATGGAGCGATCGAGGGAGTGTGTGTTCCTGACCCTGGTGTCCTTATTTATTTTGGAAACATTCACAAGTGGAGATCAACTCTTGAAGTGTTCAGCAAAAACACAATAGTCTGTCACCAATCCATCTGACCTATTCAAGTGCTCCATTTTACTGTATGTTTGGGTGTTTCTTCAACTTCAAAGCACTTAAATACATTATTAAAGGTAGGGTAGGCAATTTTTTCATAAACACTTTTTGTTATTCTGGTTGAAGCTCTCTTCACATCCTGATAGCAATCAATATTAGAAGTGGTCTAAATATTAAAAAATGTATATATATCAGCTGTGGAAGTCTCAGGACCAAAAACATTTTGTCCAGTTTATTTGGAATTATTCAGCTTTTAAGAACAAGCAAAAGATATGCCAGTTTCTCCCGTAGTGGGCGAAACTAATGTGTAAACGGCAATGTCATTGGCTGGCGCTCATCTATTACCGTCCCTGTTTTGATTTCAGGAAATCAGTTCGAACGAACGCTGACAATGTGATAAATATTAATGAACCCAGCAGCTCATCAATCCACAGTGCATTGTATGTTGTTGTTGTTAGTAGTAGTAATTATTAATAATTACTATTATCTATTACTATTATCTATAAGACATTTCTCATGTGATATATATGGGTCAATGATGTGATTGGACATTTTTATGTCCAAAGGCCTTAGCAATAATAAAAAACAAAGATATGACATCCAAAGTATGTAAGGTAGTACAACTAGATCACTTTTATTAAGTCCAAAAGGTTTTAATTATATTTTCCTACATATAAAGGTATTTTAAAGATTTTGCCATGATACAGCCATTTCATTTGTGATTAAAATATCTTAAAATGTATTTTATGTATGTATTTTATTCTGGCATGATTTTAGAACATCATATATCAACATAGTGCAAAATGGTATTAAAATTATGTGTAGAAGTCGTTGCTTTGTTATGAGAACGAATGTCCGGAAAAATTAATTTCATTGATGTCATTCAGAGTAACTTTGGATATCCAAAGTAATTTTGGATAAAGTCATGCGGTCAAGATCATGTGACAGGATCAATCAGACACCACACGGTTGTGAAGCAAAGTAACCAGCTCTCTCTTAACTATTTGAAAAAGTCATGTTTTCACTTGCTCATATGCATGTACCGAAACATCGTCATTCGGTACAACCGCTATAAAACATGGAAAATGTTGTAATATTTTAAAAACCTATACTAAATATAAAATGTTTGATTGTCCTTTTGCCAGCGAGCTAGCAAGCTAACTAGCTATATATCAGCCTGTTAGCATTGTTTGAAAATATCGTCATTTGGTATAACCAAAAGTGTCATTCGGTAAAACCGAAATTTTGGTTAAACCGAATGACTCTTTTGGTGACAAATTTTGTCCATTTTGTAAAAAAGGTTAATTGATTATAAAAACCACATAATCTCATTGTTAACAATTAATAAAACTTCAAAATTAATTATATCTCCATTATGGGTTTTTTACACTTTTAAAAACCTTATTCGTCAATGACCCATATACACTGTCAGAGGTCAAATTAAAAGTGTTTTAAGAGTTCATTTTCTAAAAGTGCTCATAGTTCATTGTTTCGTGATGACAGGAGCTTGCACAAATGCCATTCCCAGCACCCGTATTGTGGTGGTTGGGGGCAAGTACCCTCTTGGCCTAATCTCCGCTCTGTATGTCATGTGCAGATGTGCATCTGCCTCCACCGGCAGCCTCTCTGCTACTTGTTGTCTTTGCCACAGTGTGGAAATGCAGGCAGCTCGAGTATCGCACATAAAAGCCCCGGGTGGATCTGATAGGGCTCTGCCACAGACACATATGCTACTGTTTGTGTTTCTTGGAAGCTCGATGCTTCTCTCTAATGGATTTTGCAGTCTCCTCAGGGGGCCAGAACGCTTTATGCATGAACAGCTCCTCTTCTTAAACAGGAGTATGTGGTATATAATTTCATTTGACAGATTAAAAAAACTGTTATGTGGGTCGCTGTGGTGAGCGGGGTGATTGATGGCTTGTGTGCTTTGCGTGGCATGCTGAAGTGTCTGTTTGCTTGTGTGTTTATACATGGCACATGATATAGAGCACAGATGTAATCGTACGAATACATGGAATGCGCTATCATTTTTCACCTTGTCAGGGCGCAGATGTAAACTCGATCGAAATTAAGTAATGTTTGCAAACAGTGTACTTTCTCATGTGTTGTTCCAGAGAGCGCCACTCCATTGTCTCTACATGTTTCAAGCTGTTTGTCAGATTCGCCTAAGGTATCATCATCATCCCCGCGCACTCTGTTGCACAACTTCATTGTGCTGGAGCTGATATAGCGCTTCACAAACACTAGCAGGGTGGAAAGCGTACCAAGGGATGTTAAAGTGTCATCTAACTTTCTTAGAACAGGATATTGTGGCTCGCGCTTAAATCATCTGTCCGTTTTAGGTCCGAGCTTATATCGTGAATAAATCAGTTTTAAGTCCCCGGTCTATGTCTCCTCCTCTTCCTTATTAGATAAACAGATTAAAAGATCTCGATTTGAACCATAACACAACCCTCTATCAGCCTTAACCAAAACAGATCCCAATGTAATCCCCTAGACCAGATTACAGAAATGCCAGCACATGAAGACAGCAAAGACATTTATAATGTTATAAAATATTTCAAATAAATGGTGTTCTTTTGAATGTTCTAATGCTGAAAAAAAAAAAAAAAATTGATCATGTTCCCACAAAAATATTAAGCAGACCAACTGTTTTCCAGATTGATAATGAAGAATGTTTTTGGGCACTAAATCATAAATAAATGCAGCAAATCAAAAACAAAAAAATCTGACTTTTGAACTGTGCATATGGTTTTTTAAATTTAATTTAACAACAATTAATTATCTATTTTTACATAATATTTATTACATAATATTTTATTGTACATAATATTTACTCAAAACTCAGTTAAGAAATGATTAATGTTTTGACTTTATAACACGTTATAAGGTTAAATTCATTAACATTAATTAATGCATTAGGAATTAACTAGCATTTTTAATCTTTATGATCAAACATGAATTAAAGTGTACTAATTCTGTAAAATATTTATTGATGATACCAGTCTGCATGAACTGGAAGTTTACTTTCTTCCCTATTGTGAGGTATATCCGAGTGAAACAGCTTCTTAAACAAGAAAAAAATGTAGGGCAGGGCTTGATTTTGTCCATGGGGAATTGATTGTCGGATGGTTGTGATTTACCATCTCATCTGTCATCTCATGTGAGTGACAGGTTGTCATGCCCTTGCACCTCGCAACAGTTATTTTGATTAAAGAGGGCACATGAATTTAAAAAAAAAAAAAAAAGCACATGGATGAATCATTTATAGTAAATACTGCGATATTACATTTAAAAACAATTGTCAATTTTAATTTCATGGTGACTAATAATTTGAACCTTTTGAAGATTATAAGGTGTATTATAAATGTATTATGAATGTATCATATATGTATTATAAGGGATATTATGAATTGTTGCTACAATGTTTGATGTAAATAGACTTTAATAGTCTCTTTAATTGACAACAGAAACATACAAAAATATCTTTCCATGTTAATTCCTTCTCAGATCTTATCAAAATATTGGCTGCTCCTCATGTTTTTGCTGGCATGGTGTATCTGTATATATAAAAAAAAAAACATAACCTTTGCTGTTATGTGACAGCAACTCATAAACCTAAAACAATGAGCTGTGATGCTGTAATTGTTTTCTGGCTATATAATTCAATCCTCTCTCCACCACATTAATATGAAAGTGTTGAGTGAGATTGTTGAAAGTGAAAGCTTAGCAAGTTCGTGTTTACAGTAAATCCATCATTGGTATCTATAAAACCAGACTGTTGTCTAATTATTAGAATATGTGTCTTATTCTTCCTCTCTTTTGTCAGGATTACCCAAAGAACAGGCATCCAGGCTGGAGTCGAGGTTCTGTTGCATATCACGCAGGTGAGTTGTTAAGTTCAGTCTTGTCATTACAGCAGTCAGTTATTTTCGAGCTACATTAATTTTTTTTACCTAGTCAATCTAGTCTTCATCTGTCTAAATATACATAACACAATGCGTAATCAAATAGTTTGAAGGATTGAATGCACATAGCGCATCACCTCTTTCTTCATATATGCACCATTTGTGTGTTCATTTCATATTTATGGTTTCATAATTAGGAAGTTGTATTTACGATACCGGTTGGAGCAAGATGGCGATCTTTATCTACAAAATATTCAGCAATATTTTTAACTCTACTTCTACAAAATGAAGAATAAATAATGCGTATAAACAGTGGTTTTTCTTTTTAATGTTTTTATTCAATTTATGAAGGTAAATTTAATCATTACATATTCTGTCATAATTGTACAGTACTATCACATTTTTACATGGAACTTAGCTAGCTTTATTGAGTTCCTTATTTTCAGCAAATTTACTATCAATACAGATGCTGCATCTATTAGGGAAATGGCAGTTTCAGTTTTTTCCCCTGCGTTTGGCCTAAAACACTGTTCATAGTCATCCAGGTTGAAATGTTGACTCCAAACACATAGGTTTTTCAGATTTTCCATATCGATGTTCTCGCCATATTTACGAATATTTGCAGCTTTTTGCCACTGCCTATAACGTTCTGGATCCTTCACTGGCTAAAAGTTTATTCTTTGAATTGAACCGGTGAACAATACAGGTTGACATTATGACAAAGTTTGCTACTAAGTATTTTCTACTAAAGCAAGGCGGTATTTGACTCTGGTAAGCGTTTTCATAGCAGACTGGTGTAGTGTTGTCAAAAGTACCGGTACTTCGGTACCAAGTCGGTACAGAAATTTTGAAAATGTGACGATACCCGCATTTCTGTAGTACCTAGAATCCGGGTATATTCGGTACCCACTGATAGGGCTGTGGCAGTATTTACTTGAATATGACACGAGTGAAGCACAAAGCTTTGTTTACAAAAGAAATAGGCTAATAGTTTGTGCTTGTTATTAGACTTTATAAGGCGCGTCAAGTTTATTTGTATATAGCGTGTTTCACTTTCTTATTATTTAGGTTACCATTATTTACCGATATTTATTTAAAAGTTTTACAGGCTGTAGTGTCTCTTTTCACTGACGGAATAGCTAAACACACTTTTTTTTTTTTTTTCCAAAATGTATTTAATTGAGGTGTATATATACACACACAAACATACACACACACTTCAAATATTTATTTGTATGATTACCACATCATATTTAATATGTCTTTAAAATAGGCTATATAAAATAGTAAAATAGTTCCAACAGATTTTGCTGTGTTACCGAAATTGGTACCGACAACCGTAAAATTTTTATGGTATTAGTATCGACTACTGGAGTTTTGGTACCGTGACAACACTAGACTGGTGGGTGTTGGGAGTTTTCCTACCTATTTGGAAAAAGGGAAGACAATAGCTTTTTAGCCTTTTTTCTCTTGTCAGATAGCACTGATTTAATTTTTTTTGTTTTGTTCGTTCAGCTTGTAAATATGATCTATCTGTTGTGACTTGAATGCATCATAAGCCCAGGCCAATTGTAGCCCGATGTATAGGACATAGCCCAACATGTGTACATACTGGACGAAGCCAGGCTACAATCACGTTAGTCTGACATCGCAAGAATTGCACTGCCATGATTTCATTCAGACTAAGGACATATAAAAAAAGATGCACATCCGGTTTAGTCCGAAATCTGAAATTAAACTTTTATGTAATGTAGAAGTACTCACTCTTTTCCCACAAAAAGCTCTTTTTATACACACAAGTCCACACATCAAGATCCTGTTTACATAAAGTTTGTTTTGTTTTCTCTGTTTTGTCATCTCTGGTTGTATTCCTATCACAGGTCATGCATGGATTACCCAGAATTCCTGCAGGTGGTGACTTTTTTTAAGCTTTATTATTTGGCTCCTCTTCTCTTTTCAAGCCTACACATCTATGGGCACCATCTCTACAGTGTGTGGAGGTCCTGGATGATGATAAGAGGATTGTAGAGATGAGATCAGTGTGTTGATTAGAAGCAAATCCTCTTGAAAATGGCAGGAGGATAAATAGGCCTATCTCACTCCACAGGTCCCATCTTTCAAAGCAGCTCAAAGGAAGTTGATATCGGATAAGATTGCTGCTCAATGTAAAGATGGCAATCTTTATACTCAACCCCTTCATGCCTTCATGCCACTTCACATAACAGATTAGTCACTGAGTATCATCCTGAGTGAAACTGTGCTTCTTTGGTGACTCAGAGCCTATTGTTTAAGGGTGAGGGATTTTGCATGTAAGCCAGATAAACAGTGATGGTTCTGATTTTTTTGATATATATGGATGTTGAGTAATGTGGCAACATTACTACCTTTAGTGGGTTATTTTGGTTCTAGCTTTAACGATAGAGATGCTATAAAAATGCACTCATTATTCTTATTTGATAGACTGGACATTGATAGATCTTTTTTCCATGATACTTCAGATGCATTTTCCGTCCAACTCTACTACACTACTACCAGACCAGTGCAATTTGCTGTACAATTCTTGTGACTTTAAAGGATTAGTTCACTTTCAAATGAAAATGATCCCAAGCTTTACTCATCCCCTAGGTGTATATGACTTTCTTCTTTCTGATGAACATAATCAGAGAAATATTAATAGATATCCTGACGCATCCAAGCTTTATAATTGCGGTGAACAGGGTTCACGAGTAGGATTTGAAGAAACTGCATCCATCCGTTATAAACGTGTACTCTTCACGCCTCCAGGGGGTTAATAAAGGCCTTCTGACCGCCTGCCCTGTTCATCTTACGGAAAAAGTGTAACTGATGCGATGCCAGTTTTTAAGGCGGTCTGGCGGAAGCTGGATATTTTACTTCATAACTTGTTAAATATGGATTTTTTTATTTTATTTTATTTTTTATTTTTTTACACAAACACATCAGTTCGCTTCAGAAGGCCTTTATTAACCCCCCTGGAGCTGTGTGGAGTACGTTTATGATAGATGGATGTGGATGGAATCACTTTCTTCAGCTCATACGCGTGAACCCTGTTCACTGCCATTATAAAGCTCGGATGCGTCAAGATATTTATTAATATTTCTACGATTGTGTTCATCAGAAAGAAGAAATTCACCTAGGATGGCTAGAGGGTAAGTAAAGCTTGGGTAATTTTCATTTGAAAGTGAACAAATCCTTTAAGTACTTTATGACTCATAACATAAATTTGATATCAACATACTGCTTTTTTATTTATTTATAACAACCGATATTTGATATTTAATTGTGCATTACCATTTCAATATTTGTACATTTAGATTACATTTTCCATTAGGGATGTGCCCGAAGCTGAATACTATATTCGGAAAGTAAATGACACATTCTACGGAACCCCTTAAGGAACATGGTGATAGGAAAAAAATATATATTTCAATGCTTTTTCTTTCTCTCGCAATTATATAGTTAGGTAATTATATTGTATATTATTTGCTGTCATCAGGAAGCCACTATCAATATCAGGGTATTGAAATTGCTTTTGAATGCACGCTTGCTTTTTACTTTCACTTTCCAATTCGCAATCACGCGTACCATGTATAGTGAGCGGTGGTACTGACCACACATTTTACAAGATAAGATATTTGTCAATGACGCTCAGGATCTGTTGCGCACAAAACCCTCCGACATCATCCTGTCAGTCATCTCTCCTTACTATCTTCACGTGATAAGTGAAATCTGATGAACTGTAATGTAACCGACTACTGCAGCAAGCCTGACCATGTCCTTTTCGGGGGCGACATACAATGCGTTTTTTGTACCTTTCCGAATCCGGAATTAGGCTTCGGAGCATATCATCTAATGCTCACTTGATATTTAATAGTTTTAATAATTTATAATTAAATATAATATTTAGCAAATCTCAAAATAAATATCTGGTTTCATAGTACTCAGTCATTTGCTACTTAAATCTAAAACATTTAAACAAACATGAAATATTACATTTAAATTAGCACAGAATCAACTTTGCGCTGCTGCCTGCAATCGCATCAAGGATCAGCCAAATTTCCATGTGCATCTTGAAAAGTGGATGTTTAGGGAAGTGCTGTGGCAAGTTTTTGTGCCTAGTGGTTTAAAGGTGAATAAAATCAAATGCGTTTTTTACCCCGGTACGCCTTTAGCCCCATTGTACCTTAAACACATGCATATATATATATATATATATATATATTTATTTATTTATTTTTTTTAAGCACGTATACGTATATATGTTTGTGTATTTATAAATGTATTTTCTTAGCATTAGTATCCTCTATTTATTGATTGACCATAACATGACAATACTTATTGTATCGATCCAAATTTTCATATCGGTGCCTCCCTAGAAGTGATGGAAGTTTGTTTATTTGCTAGTGAATTCACCCAGGCCTTGTGTTCTTCTCGACTGTGAAGAATTCAGCCATATCATCACTCGCATCAGGGTGATGTAGTTTGTCAAGCTCTCTTGTCAGCTTTTGCGGAGCTGCATTTATGGGGCATATCTTTTCTGCGCCTCATTGCGACACCCGCTGATGGAGGTCTGGCATTGCCACAGAAGCGGGTCAGATTAGGGGGGCATGACTCATTGTCCTGCCCTGATCTATAAGAGGCCCACATCTATGACTCATAGTCCTGTTAGTCATCACGTAGAGACACGTTACGGCCATGATATGTCGCTCTGAGGGTCAGTGTCCTCACTGCGCATCATAGCCAAGGACAGAGGGGCTATTTGTGATGAGGGGCACATTTTGATGGAGAAATGAAGTCAGAAGACGTGTGATACAGTTTTTTTTTTTTTTTTTTCTCTCCAGAGTTTGAAACACCAATTGTATGCTGTATATAATCCCCGTTCCGGTTTTAATTCATCTGCTGACTGTGCCAAGTGGGTCAAAATAGTTGGCAGAGTCGCTTTACGCAAATCACTATTTTCAGGTTTGTTCAGTTCACGTTTGGTAATGCAATAGGGGTACGTGACCCTTCCCTGTTTAGGCTACTTTAAAACGTTGACGACATGAACAAGCAAATAGTTTTTCCTTTCTTAGCCCCCAGGCTCATAAAACGGCCTTCTTGTTTGCGGAAGCAAGTCTACGTTCCCAGTCTTTTCCAGAGAACAGCTCTGACATTCGAGGAAAGCCCTCTCAGCGCTCCGGTGTAGCGTTTCCTGCCAGCTCGGGTGCCAGAGGGCCTGAAAGCTCTCTAGCAGGCTTGGTGAGAGCGCGTGCCTAAGCCCCCATCTATTTTTAGTCGCCTTCCTCTCCCACAGTGGTCGTGGTGTTTGCAGAGTGTGGTGTTGGGACGGAGGCCCACATGGGAATCATAATGATACAGTGTCTTCATCTCCCTCCGCGTGTTCAGATAGGGATTGTTTAAACAGTATCCTGAGCTGGGAACGGGTCCCATGACAACTCGACAAATATTTACCAGCCACACACTGCAATAAGGTTTTTTGTCTGCAGGCTACCTTTCCGTGTTTTTCTTTCACTTGCTCTTGATTGTTGTTGTCTCTTTGTTTTGTTATCTTCTTATATAAGGAGAACTTCGACTTAGGAGAAAGAAATGTATAGAGGCATGAAAACACATCTCCTTTCATCCTGTCAGTTTCTGGATGAAGAGTATAAGACTTCTCTGGATCATTAAGAGCAAATGTGTGAGGAATGCAGCGTTAGTGCTTGCTTATTCAGGTTCACGTCAGGTCTTGACAGTGCTCTGATGCGAAGCACTAACTTTAGCATTGCTTCTTTATGTCCTAAAATAGTTCAGATCATGAGTTTTTACCTCCATCATTGACTATAAATGGGTCACTCAAAAAGGAGGCTTTAAAAAGATAATCAGATGAGATACAGAAACAAATATTATGAAATATGAGCTCAAGCACAGTGTAAAGCACTCATTTTACCTACAGTGATACTGTCCAACAGCGACACCAGCAGATGATATTTAAGGTGGAGGTGGCACTCAAATTAATAGGGCACTAATAGGGATTTGCTGATTTAATGGTCCGAAAAGATATATATATTTATATGTATATAAAAATGCATACTACCATTCATACTGCCTTTCAAAAGTTTGAGGTTGGTAAGATGTAGTCTCTTATAATACAAAGCGTTTATTTGAAATTGTAAGTATAAGTTAAAACGTAATTTATTCCTGTGATCAACGCTGAATTTTCAGCATCATTACTCGAGTCTTCAGTGTCACATGATCCTTCAGAAATCATTGTAATATGCTGATATGGTGATACATTTTTTTAGGATTCTTTGAATAAAGAGTTCAAAAGAGCAGCATTTATTTGAGTAATAGAAATATCGTGTAACATTATAAATGTCTTTACTGTCACTTTCGATCAATTTCATACATCTTTGCTGAATACAAGTATTACTTTCTTTCAAAAAAGTAGAATCTTACTGAACCCAAACTGTTGAATGGTACTGTAAATATGCACAATGTAATATAAATATGTAGTCCAGTTTCTTTACTTTTATAGTTTTTCTTCAAATATCCATAGTATTAATGCCCAGGATATTTAGAGTTGATTTGCATATCAGATTTGATGTAAGGTCATGGTTTACTAATGAGAGGAGCCACATTTGAACTGTCCATTTTATCTGCTCCATAGATGATGGAAAGATCTTCCATGGAAGTGGAGTAGGTGACCAGTTTGGCCCTCGCTGTTTCGAAGGAGACATCATGGGCTGCGGAATTATGTTTCCTCGCGACTACGTGCTGGACTATGAAGGTGAGAACATGTATGTGGTGCTCATTAAAGGAGATGAGAAAATGTTTTGCTCATACTACTGCCAGTACATACTTCAATCCATTTAGCATGCTTGTCAGGACTGTAGTCCAAGTTTTTAGTCAGTCCAGCTCAATTGGTTTCTCTATTAGATGAAATTGACGACTGGGATGCTGCTGATGTACGACAAAAGCAGGGACGTGTCGAAAACTTACTGTATTTGAATGATGAAGATGAGGAAGAGGGAGATGACCCAGAACAAGAACATGAGGGCCGGAAGGTTATGGTAAGTAGTTTTATTTTATATATATTTTAGTTGTATTTTATAGTTTTATTTTATATATATACATTTTAATGTCATTTATTCCTGTGATGGCAAAGCTGAATTTTCAGCATTGTCACATGATCCTTCAGGAATCATTCTTCTATTCTGATTTGATGCTCAGTTATTACAGAGCTAAGAGATGGTTACAACTACACAGCCCAGCCTGAGATAGGTTTGATATTAGAAGATATTGTATGTAGTCTAATTTGCGCGCATCAGGGAGACGCTCTCAAAATGGGGGGTATTGAAATCGCTTTTGAATGAGCGTGCACATTTTACTTTCACTTTCGAACTTGCGATCGCACATACTCTGTGTATAGGGAGCGGCAGTGTTGAGCGCACATTCTACAAAATAAGACATTTGTCAGACGCTTAGGCTCTGTTGAGCAATGAATCATCTGCCATGGTCTTGTCAGTCATCTTGCCTTACTCTCATCACGTGATCAGTGAACTCTGGGTGTGTCTCAATCAGTCCCCTAGTTCCCGAGCTTGTGAATCAGTATATTGTGTACACGAATTCAGGCACTGGCAAGGACAGTAAAGGACACTGGTTCACTACACATTGGGACAATTATGACTGTATTTCCGTTGATGTGACAATGTCCTCATTGAACAACATCACTACTGGTATTATAAACAACAGCAGAGCTGATATCTTTCTGACATTACTTGTTATTTAATGTACATTATGATAAATTCTTTGCTTGTTACATATACGTGCATCATTTCAGCTGTAAATAAATTATAAATGTTAGCTAGATTGTTCATTACCTGTCTAGCGATGTATGTTTATGCTGAAATATAATAAAATAATGGTTTGTATTTTTTTTTTTTTTTAAACTATCGCACGTTGTTATGTGTAGTGAGTTGGCTCATGTGATTTAAGTTTCGTGCTTCAGAACTTCCGTTAATGGAGCATAGTGAGCATAGATGCTCCCTGGTTTTCACGGTGCATTGTGAGACTTTTTAGGGAGCGAACGTTGCCCTGGAAGGATTCTGCGATTAAGACAGTCCTTAAAATGGCTGACTCCCTGATCAGTGCCCTGGCTACTGAACTAGGGAGCTGATTGAGACACACCCTCTAATTCCTACTGCACTGTGTGCAACTCTGCAGCTCGTGCTTGATAAACAGAGCAGACGCTTTCGGTTTGGAATTGAAGCAACCATTATCAAACTGAATTAAATGGTTTTTATTCCCATAAAAAAGCAAAACGACAGTGGAGGCGGTGCCGCGCTGGGCACAGCAATATAATGTAAAGGTAGTGGTGGCATCATCTATGCTTATTTAACACTCGCACTCCATCAGTGTGAAATCGCGAGACAGCTTTTCACCTCAACTAGAAATCTTGTCATATTTTAATATCGCGAGATCTCGTGGCACTCAATCCACTCCTATAAAAGGCTGTCATTTTCTACACTGTTATCGTGGCCAAAAGAATTCACAGTAACAATATATCAATCAAATTCTTCTTTACTTTGTTTATTTTGTGTTTTGCTTTCTTTTTTTAGCCAATGAATCACACCATTGCTTACAATAATTATAACAATTGAGACTCTGGCTTTCTCTGGCTTAAATTAAGAATTAAAGAATTAAATTAATGATAAAATTAATGGAATAATAAACAGAATAATGGAACATTTTTTAGGCCATGTTATGTGATTTCATTTAGCAGAGACTAAAATGCTAACCGTTTTTAGCTTATCACAGCGTCAAAATACAGTTTATGAGAATAACAGCATATTTTAACTTAAATCGAGTGATTGAAATAACTTCCTTCTGTGAACTGATTGTATATTCTATACAGTCATAAAGGCTATGTTAGCATTGCATTATACATGTACATTATCCGTACGAAAACAACCAAGATGGTTTGAAGAACACCGATAAACCATATACTGTCACAATTGTGTGTTAGTTCTTCTTATGGTTAATCAGTCAAAACATCTATATCTGCATTTTATTCAGCTGCAGCAATAGCTGGATGACTTTGTCCATATTAGGGACTTCCTGGAACGTCAAAAGTTTATGGGTCTCACTTATGGGCTTTCTGCACAAGAGCACCCTCCGGTGTCGAGTATGAATGGAACAAATTACATGTGAGAGTTTTGCGCTCCATAATGCTCACATCTCCCAATTTTGGGTTAAAATACAACAAAAATATTCGTCTCAAGATATTTGAAGTAAACATATGATAATTCATAAGTTTTTATCAGAATGAGCTCACTTTTTTTTTTTTTTAACACAGAAAAGGCATCAGCAGTTAACAGGTTAATGTAACATTTCCCATTTCAGGACAAGCTAAATAATTGCAACTTATTCTCTGTATTCCCTAATTGAATGACTTAAGCCACAAACCCAAATTGTTATTTATTACCAAAGAGCTCAAAGCCTCAGTTTAGACTGCTAAACAAATGAATAGCCATTATTATTATTTTTTTTAAAGCCGATTGGAGTTAATTTAACATTCATTCATCAAGTGAAGTGTTTTAACTTCACAGAAGATTAATGCATTAAGGTCTCCCAGTGCTCTGTGCCAAAAATTTGTCTCTGTTTTTGACTCTGTAATCACCCAGTTTCTGATTTTTGCCCACTGGGTGAGAGTCAAGGTGCTTGCTTCCACACTTACACAAGAATATGGATGAGCTCGCTGTCAAACTCTCTCATAAGAGCTGTCTTTTGAGGGTACAGGATATCCCAGATGTGGTTAAGATGAATTTGCTTACAGATATTTCAGTCACTTGTCTGGAAGGGCTTATTGGAACACAGAATACCCTCGGTGCTCAAAAAACAGATGTTTGCAAAGTGTTTTCTTGTGCTGATCACTTGTCCTGAAGTAGCCAGAGTTTTGGCATTAGTGTGTACCAGGACTGTCGGATACCCTGTTCCTGTGGAAATGCTGACTCACTCTCTTCCCTCTCCAGCTGTGGAAATGCTGACTCACTGTCGCCCCTCTGTGCTCGTCTAGGTGTTCTTCACCCGGAACGGCAAGATTATCGGGAGGAGGGAGGTGGTGGTCCCGGCCGGAGGGTTCTACCCCACTATCGGAATGCTCAGCAGCGGGGAAAAGGTGAAGGTGGACCTCCATCCACTCAGTGGATAATAAACAAGGAACTTCGCACCGCTGTCAGCCAGACTCACCCACAAAAGGATGGAAAAGAGCTAAAAACTTGTGCTGTTATTTCTTTTATATGTCAGAAAGCACTTCAAAAAAAGTTGAACACGTTCACTCCAGTGCATGTCTCACGGTAGAACATATCCACAGCTTTCACCTCAGCTTAAAACGGTCTACTGTGAATCCACATAAGAGGGGTTTATGGCATGGAAATGTTTAATATCGAGCCTCAAAAGAACTGTTTAAATGGTCACCGAAATAATATTGTACGAAGATGCATTTAGTTTATTAAAAATTCATAGAAAATATTGAATTATATATTTTTAATGTACATGTATATATGTAAATTTATGTATTGGCTGCTATACAAACATTTATTTAGCTAAATCAATCATGAATATTAAAAAACACCCTAGAGAAAGTTAAAGATACAGTACGAGGGTGTTGATAATTATTAATAACAATATTAATATTATATTATTGTTAAAATTAACTTCAGGTTTCCTCAAGCACTCCCTCTCACACGTGACTTGTGAAGGTGATGAAAGCATATTATGGTCGTTTTTCTTATTGTGATTCATTCTGAATGTCATATTTAATCAAGTGCCATTTTTCGCTATTATTTCTGTCTGAAACTGAGCGGTTGAGGGGAATGTGCTTGCCAGTAAATAGCATGAAGTAATTGCTAATTACGATGTCAGTGAAGGCGAGTTGTATCGTCTCTCGTTGTGTATCTTACACTGTCATCAGGAAACGCCATTCAGCAGCTCCAGACCAGACCGGAAAACAACACACTGAATCGGCTACTTCATGTTTATGTATGTCTATACATCATTACAGACCAATTTAAGTTCATTTAGCCATCATTCTGTAAATGTAGAATTTTACTTCGGTTCTTGGACGTTTTATCAAATATTTCAGGGCAGACGCCACTTTGGAGGCAAGTCTAAAAACATGGAGCTGTTTATTCAGGCATTGTCCACTGTAATGTGAACTCGTCCGGTTCACAAATGCCACAAGCACTTTAGAGATGCCTCAACTTAAGCTGATAGTCCAATGGGCGAGCGGCCATGATGCTGCCCTCCAGACTTCTGAACTGATGCCATTTTGCACACCTTGCTGTTGCAATAATGCGCTTCCTCTTCTGTTCTGTTACATATCACTTATGGAACAAAATGCTTTCATATTACATACTTTGCCAAATTTAATATCTAATTTTGTCCCTTTTCAGTATGGTTTTTCCTTCATGTTTTATATAAATGGAATCTTTCAGTGATATTAAACTTTTCTCTATATTGCCCTAATTTAGGTGCTTTAGTTTCTTAAGTTGCAGTATACTAGCTGAATGTCAGGACATTGTTTGGTTATGTTTGCTTATTGCTCTATAAATAAGTGGTTTGGTGTTTATTGGCTGCTGGAAATGGAAGGTCAAGATGAGTGCATTGCATTGTGGGACACAGTACCCAGTTTTGGAGTATTCTATGCATAAATGTTAATGCTATGCACAGTATACAATATACTGCAGAAATGGAAAGAGTAGTATGCTATTCTGAATATAGCCATAGTCATATTTGACACATGGATTTTCAAAGGACATTAATCATTGAAAAAAGGAGGTCTGATTTAATAATTTGAAAGTTTATCCATGGTTTATAACACCCTATATGTTTATCAAAGATTCTGCTTTATATATATATATATATATATATAAATTCATCATGAGGTTAATTAGAAAAATTGTCACTCTAAAGAGAGGAATGGAATTCAATCAACTAAAGCTCTTCCATTTGGTGGTGAAATGAATATTCCAGATCATATCATTTAACATAAAGAATTGCTTGTGTTCCAGACATAAATTGACAGCACAGGGAAGCCAAAACCAAATACCTCTATCAGTTAAGCTTATTCAAAAAGCCAAGCGCTTGTCCTCTCCAAGATCATCTGAATTCCTTGACTGGAATGTGGTTGCTTGGCACATAAATGGGTAATAATCGTTCTGGGTTCACAGTCTTACTAAATGGAGACTTGCGTTGAAGATGTTGATATGTTGCTCTAGTTGTAGCATGCACTCTTTTGCTAATGTGTATATAATAAAGAAATAGTTATTTCCACACAAACTGTACTTGGGTTGCAGTCAAATTCATTTTCATGCAAGCACAACATTTTAAATAAACATGAACCCATTTGACCTCACAAGATACATTTGATGTATTTTACACATGTCAACTAATTATATATATACACGCACCGATCAGACATAACATTATGACCACTGACTGGTAAAAAAGTTTGAGCTCAAATTGCTCAAGAAGTTAATGCTGGTTCTGATAGAAAGGTGTCAATACACAGCGCATCAGTTTGTTGCATATGGGGCTGCTTAGCCGCAGACCAGTCAAGGTGCCCAAAAGCGTCAACAGTGGGCACGTGAGCATCAGAACTGGACCACAAAGCAAAGGAAGAAGGTGGCCTGGTCTAATCACGTTTTCTTTTACATCACGTGGATGTCCGGGTGCATGTGCGTCGCTTACCTGGGGGAACACATGGCACCAGAATGCACTATGGGAAGAAGGCAAGGAAACCTTGGGTCCTGCCATCCATGTGGATGTTACTTTGACACGTACCACCTACCTAAGCATTGTTGCAGACCATGTACACCCTTTCATAGAAACATTATTCCCTAGTGGCTGTGGCCTCTTTCAGCAGGATAATGTGCCCTGCCACAAAGCAAAAATGGTTCAGGAATGGTTTGAGGAGCACCACAACAAGTTTGAGGTGTTGACTTGGCCTCCAAATTGTGGTGAACAAACAAGTCTGATCCACGGAGGCTCCACCTCACAACTTACAGGACTTAAAGGATCTGCTGCTAACATCTTGGTGCCAGATACCACAGCACACCTTCAGGGGTCTAGTGGAGTCCATGCCTCGATGGGTCAGGGCTGTTTTGGCAGGAAAAGGGGGACCAACACAATATTAGGAAGGTGGTCATAATGTTATGCCTGATCGGTGTGTGTATATATAAATACACACACACACACACACACTTTTACCAACATGCCATGTTATGTATGTATGAATATATGTCTTACTTTATGACTGACTTTCCCTGTAGTTTCCCTACTGGTTACAATTGTGACCAAAAATAAATCTTTATAAAAAAATTTTAAAAAAAATGTAAAAAGGCATTGTTTAATTAGTCTTTGCTGGTAAAAATATTGGATTGGGTCACTGTAAGTAAAACAAAGCTCTCTTGCTCAAGATTTTGTAGTAGTAAATTTATTTGAAACAAAAAGTATTACAGGATATTTGGTCCCATGATAAAAAAGTGACATTTAAAATAGTTAAATAATACAATTTTGCAATAAAACATTGAAAGGTTGCCAATTCAATCAAATGTGTTACAGCCGGGGCGTTTTAACATATAAAGTACATTCAAGTGCATTACAGTAGTGATAGACCACTTGTGTGAAAACAAAAGATGGGTGCTTGAACTAACTGTACTAAGATTGGCCTAATAATCAACTCTTAAAACAATATCAAAAACATTTTTTCTTTTCAGTTGTTTGGAAATGCATTCATTTTTAAATTGAACAGCAGCAGAATAAAATATTCTAATCTATTATTATATAAAATATAGAAAAAGTACCAAACAAATTAAAATGTTCATAAAACTAGGCTTGAAGAGACTGTATGAGCTCTAGTGTATTGTCTAGACTAGAGAAACCTTCCTGACAACTACTTGGTTTTTAGTTCATTTACATTTATAGGCACATGTAAAAGCTGAAGACATGAAAAAAAAAAATTGCACAAAAGACAGACAGAGACCTACAACAGAGACTACATGAAAATACGCTGGTGCTTCTGAGAAATGAAAGTCCACTGACATCTAATCTATCACTCAGACCACATCGTCCTCGTCCTCATCCTCGTCGTAGTAATGACGGTTCCTCTTAATGAGGTCCTCCACGGAGACATCAGCTCTATCCTCCTCAGCTTCCTCTCCATCCCAGAAGCCCACATCTTGTGAGGCCTGGTTCTCCTCGGGATCCAGCCCAGACTCGCTCTCGGGCGACAATGGAGGACTGTTGTCCGGTGAGCTGCATTTCAGGGAGGAAAGTTCCTCTTCCTGTGCTTCCACTTTCTCCTCCTGTTCCATCTTTTCCTCATTGGTTTCACCCTGTTCCTCCTCTTCTGATTGGTTGTTTTCAGTCATGTCCTCGGAAGATATCAGCGTGTCTGTAGTAGAAGAGACGGGTGACATTTCCTCCTCTGAGTCTGGCTTCTCATTTGAAGGAGATCTTTGGCATCTCTTGTTGGGTTGAGTGACTGGGGCAGAGCTGAAGATGGAAAATGGTTTGCTTCTCTCCTTGAGTGAGACGCTCCTGCGAATCTTTGGAAGATCAGATTGGTCTGAGTTGCTTGATACAGAGTCGCCCTCTGGAGGCCATTTCGGGCGGATGGGTTTGATGCCACTGTTGTCAGTAGCTGCACACACATGGGTTGCGCTTTCATCCCCTTCTGACTGCGGAGGCCAAGATATCTTGAGTCGTCCCATCTCCAGTGGCTTCTCCACCTTCTCAGAGGCGGCCTGGGTTCGGGTCTCTAAAGTGGCCGCAAGCACGTTAACCTTTACCAGTGGAGAATCCTCTACTGTTGGGCTGGAGGTTGTTTCTTGAGGTGACAGCTTCACTTGCTCCTCAGCTCCTTCTCCTCGAGTCTCCCAAAGCTCCTTATGGGGTCGGTGTCCGAAACCCTCGTCATAGTTACCCTTGGCTTTAAACAGCTGGCAGAAGTGTGGCTTGCAGTAGACGTTGTTGTGCAAAGAAGCATAGTTCACCAGGCTGTCCAAAAGAGGGCGGCAAAACAGAGGGAGAAATTAGAAACAAACCAAACTGAACATCAGTTAAATACTCCTAGGTCCTGTCTTAAATGCAGTTAATGTCCTAAATTAAACCATTTTAGTGCTGCAGGGATGATGTATGTTTGTACACCAAAACCTGGAAATGTGTTTTAGCGCTTCCGGTTCCATTGTCCTGAAGTCACTGGGATTTGGTTAAATGCCCGAAATATGATCTGTGGTATTACACACAAGTTCAAGATATTTTCACTTTTATTCTGTGACATAAAATATACATGTATACCTCCCTCGTGATTTTTTTTAAGCTTGTCTTGAAAAATGTGGCTGCTAACAAGTGGCTAAATGGGACTACAGAGGTCATCGGGGGACATTAAACGTCATTGCACTGAACGGGTAAACTCATCTACTGACTAGTCTGCTTTTACAGCCTCACTGTGTCTATAATCACACTCTTGCAAACTATTTTAACTCCAACAAGGAATATGTTTTTACATAAAGACTGAAAGAGTTGTCAGAACTCTGAATGTTGGTGAGGCTTAAGTCATGTGAACATAGTAGTTCGTTTGTAGCCTACATTTAGCTTTTTACTTCTGGCAATTGTAAAAAAGAAAGAAAGAAAGAAAGAAAAAGTTGTTAACTGGTAAGAATCATACAGGTTTGTTGGTCACCGAGCATATTTTCTCCAATAATCCAAAAGCCAATAGAAAATCCTATTGGGTTTAGGGAACCATGGTCATGCTAACATCTGGGTTAGCCTACAAAAATACATTATCCCTGCAGCACTATATTCTTTTGACAAGAAAAAAAAAAAAAAAAAAAATACTGCGAGATATTCACAAACATTTCCAACATTTATTTAGAAGAAGAAAAAAATAAACAGAACGCTAAATTCACATCCGTTATATTTTAATAACAGATGTGAACTCAAACTGTCATCTTCGTTACAACTTAAATACAGTATTCAGCCTCTACTGTGTGCACGAGTACCCGACGTCAAGTTGTCAACCCTTTCTCGCGCTAAGCGTTAATATCACAGGTGATAAAGAAAACTCAAACGAGTTGTTTAACGGTTGTTACTAATGAAGTAGCCTAAATATCTAAAGATTCTGATGTCGTAACATTGGATAGTTTTATCACAGCTAACTCGTCACGAGTCCAATATAGGCGCGAGTTCCTCAGTCAAATTCAAATTAACCGTTTGAGTTTTCTTTTCCTGACTGGAAAACAGGCTTTTGAGTGGCGCGCAGACAACAAAACTGGCGGGAACAGTTCGCGGTAAAAGTGAAGCGCTTTGCTAGCCGGTTAATTTGTGGACGACGACAATGACTGGATATGAAGCCTTCAAGTGATTAACAGCACATATCTCCATCTCTGTAAGTTACTGCAACCACGCATGAAGTACACATACTAGACGTGGCTCTCTCCTAGTCACAGACAACTAGTTGTCCATTACGGTTCTGTTCACACAGCAAGGGTTAGAGTCCTAAAAATGTACAGCTATGAGTTTGGTCACAGAATACGGTTGTCTCTTTCGTAAATAATTTTATGTCAATAACTGTATGTCAACGTATTAAGCACTAAAATACATAACTGACAACCGTATTCTGATGTTATGAACGTAACCATTATAATTAGCCTACTTCAAATAATTTAGTCGAAAATAATAACCTAAAACGGTAAAACACTTTGTTAGCGTGTTAATTACTTAATCAAACACAAACATAAATGTTATAACCTATGTCTGCACAAAATGACCCAAATGCACAAATAAATTTAACTTAAACCATAAAGAATGTATAAAATTGCATTTAAATAGTGTACTCAATGATATTTCAGAAGACAGTTTTTACATATTTATTATATAAAATATTAAATATTTGATTTAATTTAGCATGTCTCTTCAAATAAAATGTACTTAGGCCCAATAAAATTTGATACCATTAAAAAAAAAGAAAAAGAAAAAAAAGATTAAAATAAATGCGAAATGACAAAACACTGACTAAATTCAAAAGATAGTTTTGTTGACTGGCAGAAATATGTAAAATAAAAACAGTAAAAAGTAACACTGGATGTTAGGCAAGCAAATAGGGGACACCCAGGCGCACCCCTCTCCAACATAAATTGGCAAATGGGAGACCCAACAGTCCTGTGTACTACTGCTAGTCCACATCAAGTGTGCCAGCTGGATCAGAGCCTTGGATCTCTTGCCCTCACCTGAGTTTAGTGTTGCAGTAGGCACAGCGGAAGCAGGTGTTGTGGTAAATCTGCTGATTCGCTACAAGTTTCTCTAACGGGTACACAGTCTTAAGGCACATCACACAGGTTTCACGGACAGGCAAACGGAACTTCTACAAGTGCACAAAAACGTACAAATATTTGTACAAGCCATGTCTGTATTTTTTAATGACTACACAAAATGCAAACAGAGATTACTATATGGTAAATAAAGAAAAATATATTTATTAACCGAATACTCACCCTAACAGCTTTAGACTGGTTTTGTTCAGGACTTATAACAGAGCCTGTAAATGGAGAGAACAGTGATTTTTTTTTTTTTTTTTTTACATTACAGAAAAATAACCGCTAGAGGGCGCTGGGATACAAAGTTACTAACAGGATGTGCATGACAAAAGACTTGCATAATAAAACATGATCGTGCAGGATGAGTCGTTTAATAAAGCATGATCAGTTCTCACTGTGTCAAAATACTTAAAACAGAGTTGAACCTAGATTAATAGGTTAAAATCATAAAAGTACAACATTTTCACTCATGATTTATATGTCATTAATGTGGTTGCAAGAGACCACAAGCAGAAACTCACCATTCCTGTCTGCAGTGGGACTTTTCATAGTGTTGGATTCAGAGCCCTGCAGATACAAAAAGTAGTAATGAGGCAAGTGCCAGAAACATTTAGTACTGGGAGGGAAAAAAAAAAAAAAAAAAAAAAAGGTACAATCTGTTATTGTTTTAACATGAAACTGCATTTTTTTTAACCCTTTTTGTTTTCATAATGTGTCATAACCGAGTTAAACTGGATATTCAACAAAAATAAAAAGGATGAGAATTTATTTTATTCCATGGAAAAATTTATTGAATCATGAAAAGTGGGTGAAAGAGTCAGATTGAATAATTAAGGGCGTGGCCACTTGAGTGCCAGGTGGACTGCAGCTGCTGTCACCACTAGCTGTTTGTCTACTGTCTGTTCGCAGTCACACAGTGTGTATGAAATAGGCCTGTAATTACTCAAGAATAGACGGAATGAGGACTGTGATGTCCACCACCTTTTTTAAGCTAAAATACATTTATTACGACCTTTTGGACACTAGTAATTTAAGTTTTATTGTTTGCATGTAAAGTAGCCTGTGAAGTAGCATGTAGCATTAGCTCCTTAGCCTGAGCTAACTTGATCACGTCGAGCTAGGCGGGCATGGTTTCAGCAACTAGGCACCTCAGCCTCACCCAAGTCCTGCCTCTTTGCCCATTTCCGGTTATCCGGGAGTGACGCGCTGCCAACATTGCGACAGCCGGCTCTGCCCACTTTGGGCTTCCAAAAATGCTCTTCAGAAAACTACGGGTGACGCCACAAACACTACGTCCATTGTTTTATAAAGTCTATGGTTTTACCATAACAATTCAGGTGCGAATCCTTATCTTTTGGAAGTGCATGCAAAGTGGATTAGCAGAAAACAGCATCTTCAACAACACAACATAGTGTTTGAGGGCAGGTCAAAGTATTAAGTAGACTTTGTTCATGGGCAGCCAATGAAGACCATAGGCTGTTTGTTACAAATCTTACATAGATGTTTTTTCAGAAGTAAGACTGGAATATTTGAGGACTTGTTTCGGCAGTTCAGAATCGATTCTTTCTTTATTTGTTGTGCACAGTGATCTTTAAAACTTTGCAGACCTTTTACATTCACAAACAGCTATTATACACTACATGAAAAGTAGGCCAATATATATATAAAAAACATAGAAATCAAAATAGGATGAATTCATTCACAGGATTTCACATTGCCAAGACCCTTACAGTTCTTACCACATCAGCAGACACTGGTGGCACATTTTCCTTCTGCTTCCCACTGTGACTGCGGACTTCATTGTCTGCTGGTTCACTCTACCAGAACCAGGAACACAAAAAGGGAAAAGGTTAACAGTTCACCCAAGAATGAACAGTCTGTCTTAATTTACACACCCTGAAGTCATTCCAAACCTATGACTTACTCCTCATGCAACAAAAAAGAAAAACTTCTTTAGTTAATAGAGGACCTCAAACTTCAGAAAAGTATGCGAAAGTATTATTAAAATATCATGAAATGGTCCATATGATTATATTTCAAGTCATATGACAGATGTACATGGAAAAACGGCCTGAACTTTACGTCATTATTCTCTGATGATCTTGACATCCTCCCCAGATCAGTCCTATTCATGAATAAATTATTCAGATGGGTTTTGTGAAGATTCATTGATTCATTCTTTTAAGTTGAATTTTTTTTTCCATTCACATATTGGATATCACTACCTGTAACAGCTCAAAAAGATTTTTATCGACTTAAAAGTAGTCCATACGAGTTTGTGTGAAAAGCTTCAGTCCCTGTTCATTTTAATAGTATGAAAAAGCATGGGAAATTGTTTTCCACTGAATAAAGAAAGTCATATTGGTTTGGAACTAAACCAGAGCGAGTAAATGACATCTCTTTCATGTTTTGGGCGGACTATCCCTTTAAATAGTGTCATGTCAGCAGAAGTATTGCATCTGATGAAATCATAAGTAGTGACAGTAATTGAGGGACAGATTTATTGTGAAAGGGGTGGGGGTTGCACTCACAGTGGGGGAGGAAGGGAAATCGTGCTTAGTCACAGCTGCCTGGTACATGGCCATTCTGTCCCTGAGAGGGGTTGATTCCATCATTTTGACTCCAGAGTCAAGACTTTCTGTGAATTAAGGAAGAAAAAGAGAGTCAGTGAGGTCTCTCATATGCCAGAGAAAATGAGAGCCACAAGGTCAAAGTAGGAATGGGAAACAGGAATTTCCACAGAACTGCCATCAGCACTTTCCAGAAAGCTAATTCTTACAGTGTAGCAAAAAGGAAACAGGAAGTTCAAGATGTGAGGTCATGTAACAGAAAACATATTGTACAAACTATCAGACAATTAATGTCGTGTACAGAATCAACTGTACCTCTATCTCCTGGTTCCATATTCTCAGATCCACTGTCTCCTGTTTTCCCAGATTCTCTGGACACCTAAGCAGACAAAGAAACAGATGTTAATGAGGAGTGCTAAGAACAAAGACAAAGAGAGCATTAAAAAGTCCTTAAAGTCAACGTGAACAGCCACTTGCCACATTTTTAACTACTTTATTGTGATGCATTTCAGAATGAAACAGGATATTCAATTAGGAACTTAACTGTGATTTCATAGAATTTAAAGTCAAAGCCAATGCAGATCTGATCCCATCTCTCTGTAATTTCCCCATTTCTCTTTACTGTAAAGTCTATTATAATGTAAAGTTTAATAAATATTTAAAATGATTATTCATAGCAAACTGGCTCATGCGCCCATCTTCAACGTATATAAACAAATGTTATTTACAAAATTCAAATAAGGCATTGCTAGATCAGGGTATTTTGGGTGGTTTCCATGGTGTTGCTATGCAGTTGCTTGGTTCTTTCAGATGGCGTTCTGGATAGTTGCTAAGGCATTGCTATGTACATTGCGGGTGTATTCTGGGTGATTGCCATGGTATGCTGTTGCTACAGTGTTCTATGTGGTTTTTAGCCTGTTGTGATGTGGTTACTAGGGTGTTCCAGATAGTTGGTAGGGCTTCACTAAGCTTCACTAGCTGAATATGTAAAAATTTTTTCGTATCAGCATTTCGTCCAGACGGATCTGGTGTTGATAGCCTGAAACTGCCATCTTGTGAAACCAGGTCCCAGAGTGGATAAATCTAAAAAAAAAAAAGACGCCCTTGCGTTTTCGTGTGTACAGCCAATCCGCATTTGTGAAACAATGATGTCATCACCCCACGTCTCAACCCTAGTCAGACACCGCTACGTCACATAACAGCAACAACAACAACGGTGGACTACTACGCGCAAGGTTTATGCGCATGCTCCAAGTCTTCTTCTCCATTTTTAGTGTATCTCTGCGACATTACAGCGCCACATACTGGACTGGCATGTATACTACATCGTCGGTTTCATGCGTACACAGATATTTCTTGAGACAATATTTCCTAAGACGAAATCCCCTAACCCTAAGTATGAGCTAAAGTAATAATGATGCTTACTTTAGCAAACAGCACTAATTAGTAAGGTGACAAGAGACATTTAAAGCCATGACAGCAATGTTTAAACATGTCTCCTGCTCTGGCTGGCCAGCTCCTCCACTGGCATCAATAATCCTCTAATGAGCTCTGAGAGAGCCGTGGACAGACACCAGCGTCTGGCTTTACTGCCACAACAACTCCAGCACACACAGCATGCAATTCTACACCGGGTGGACTGAGACACATGGAGACGAGAACAAACCAGTGGACAACATCACTGTTACTAAACTGACATTAACCCAACAATTCGGTGCCCTGTTGATATGGCTGAATTGTATAACCTAAGATTTAACATATTAAATAGAGAGCGCTACTTTTGTCACAAATGTTTGGTCAATAAACTTTTCCGTAAGATGATTAACTGGAAAACATATTGGTCTTTATAAAGTTCGTCATTCATTCCTACTCGCTTTGCACCATTTTGCATTTTTTATTGTAGTGGTATTACTTACTTCTCTGCTTTTGTTTCAGAAAATCACAGACAAAACGTTACAAACATTTACTTTTCAAGAACTGCCTAACAACACTGCAATCAATCCCAGCACAAACACATCCTCCAAAAAGTCTGCTGTATCCATTGTCATTGTTCTCAGGAAAGCAGCACGACAGGAACTAAAACTGACATCATCCCACCGAACAGAGAGTTTCCACATGTAACAATATCAGTATCGATCTGAAAGCTGTGTGTCTTACCTATTTAAAATCAGACAGACAACAACGGGTGGTCCGCAGTGATTCCTGGAGATTTACAGAGCCGAGTCTGTCTGACTAAAGCCCGGCAGTGCTCTGAGAGCAGATTAGAGACGGTGAGCATGCCAGTGTTTTGCTGGCAACAGCGGGAGAGATGGAGAGGGGGAGGGCTGAGAGGGTGGGGTGGGGTAGGCAGCTGGCTGAACCTCTAAATCCAACAAGGGGGCTGAAACCAGCCCACCCCCCAGTCATGGATTAGCCATCAGCGGGGCTGTAAGGGGATCCACCCGGCCAGGCATCAGTGCTGCGTCTCCAGGCTGGTGTGCTGACACCAGGGGAGCGGGAAATAAAAACAGTACAAAAGGCAAAGGCAGAACAGCCACAGGGGGCATCAGCCCAGACAAAAGACCCTTTATTAATCCAAAACACACAAAAGATAGGAACATCTGAGCCACGGCCTGCCAAAATGAGGAGCGTCCTTATGTTATCAGAGAATAAAATCTGTGACAAAAAAAAAGAAAAAAGAAATATACTATATCTATCACATCTGCACTGCCCTGCCAAAAAAAGTCACTGTTTGGATTTAAATAGGCAAATACTTAAGAGTCAATGACTGGATCATTATTGCTGTGATTATTATGTTTCTAGCATGTTATATGTTTGGCAGCAGTTCTTCTAACCTTAATTGATGGAGTGTGTAGCTTTTTATTTCTTAAGCAACCATGTAGGAAGACGCATCATGGCCATATTCCAGGATGACAAAGCCAAGATTTATCAAGCTCAAATTGTGGAAGAATAGTTAGGAGGGAGCATGAAGAATCATTTTCACACATGAATTGGCACCTCTGAGTCCAGACCTTAAATTCACTGAAAGTCTTTGGGATGTGCTGGAGGAGACTTTACAGAGTGCTCACCTCTTGCATTGTTAATACAAGATCTTGACCAAAAATTGATGCACCTCTTGATGGAAATAAATGTTGTGATGTCTTTGACAATGCAAGAGGTGAGCACTCTACTCTGTGAAGTCTACTCCAGCACATCCCAAAGACTTTCAATGGATTTAAGGTCTGGACTCAGAGGTGTCAATTCATGTGTCAGTATGATTCTTTCAGACCATGTGACAGTATGCTTTCATTTTATTTTATCCTTGAAATAATGTGGCAATTATCCAAAAATGAAATGTGTCATTTATTACTCACCCTCATGTCGTTCCACACCAGTAAAACCTTTGTTTATCTTCGGAACACAAATTAAGATATTTTGATGAAATCTGAGAGGTTTTTTTTTATATTCCATTGAAAGCAATGAAATTACCACATTCAATGTCCAGAAAAGTAGTAAAAACATAGTTAAAATAGTCAACATGACTGCAGTGGTTCAACCTTAATGTTATGAAGCGACGAGAATACTTTTCGTGCGCAAAAACAAAACAAAACAAAAATAACGACTTCATTCAACAGTTTTTCCTCTTCCCCGTCAGTCTGTTAAGCAGTTGACGCAGTGCTGCCTTTCCATGTTTACGTCTGAACGCCGGCTCATTATTGGCTGGCTTCTGCATCAGCATAACATGCATGCTCACGTGAAGAGGCGTTGGCCAATACTGAGCCGCCATTCGGACGTAGAACCTGGAACCTGCAACGAAAATAACGTAGCAGAGGAGAGACGAATTTGTTGAATAAAGTCGTTTTTCTCACTTCATAAGAGACAAATTTGTTGAATAACAACATAACATTAAGGTTGAACCACTGTAATCACGTTGACTATTTTAACTAAGTTTTTACTACATTTCTGGACATTGAATGTGGAGGATAAAAAAAAATAAAAAAACCTTGGATTTCATCAAAATATCTTCATTTGTGTTCTGAAGATGAATGAAGCTCTTACGGGTGTGGAAAAACATGAGGGTAATTAATGACATTTCATTTTTGGGTGAACTAACCCTTTATTAATGATGAATTATTATTACTACTACTACTACTACTACTACTACTACTACGACGACGACTATGACGACGACTGCGACACAAAAATGCTAATAAATGTATAAAACATTTAGCGTTTGTTAGTCTGATTATTCATTCTGCTGCCAACTAAAGACGTATCCCGGATGGTAAAAGTCTAGTTTCTTACAAAACGTGTCGGTGTCCACTCTACAGACACTGCACATCATCACGACTAATCATATCTAAAACTTCTCTTTATTAACAGTTCATTAGTCAGTTCAACTCTCCAAGCATCCCAAATTCAATATCCAGTGACATTCATAAAACAAATCTCTGCAGGAGATTTAAAAAAAAAAAAATGCTGGAGGAGGTGGATGATGAATTCACTTAATTTCAGTCAGTCTCTCTACCCTCATGACCATCCCTCAGGTTAAAGGAGAGAAGTTTGGCTTTGATGAGAGCAGAGAGCTCGAACCCTGCAGCGATCATGTGGACGTTTATCTCATGACATCAACCCCCCCAGTGAGAACAGCAACGACTCTCAATGAGAGCAAACTCATCCCTGTCGAATGATGAAAATGTCTTTTGAGAGGTGGAGTTCGGGTTTAACCCAAAAATAAAACTTTGTGGCTTTGCGTGGGGGGAAAAAAATTAAATCAGTTAATCTGAGAACTGCTGCCAGATCACTAAGTCTGTAAACAGTGTTCTTTTGAGTCATTTCTTTTTTCCATAAACTGGCTTATCGGACTAAACGATTCACAAGTTCAAATCACTGATGCAGTCATTAAACCACAGAAGCTGAAAGTATAAGGCTTTGGATTATGGAAAACCCTAAACCCTAGTGTGAGCAATAATGATGTTTGCCTTTGGAAGAAGCATAATATGGTGTGGATCAAAACATTGTTCATTGCATGCTGGGATGCTTTGAACCACTGGCGATGTGGTGGTAACAGTAAAATGCATTCAGTTTTTAGTCTTTCCCTCTCCTCCACCCACACTCCTTAAGCTTACTTTTTTCCAGATTAAATATTGGGCACGATTCACTTTGCAGTCCGTGAAACAAACAAGAGACACTATTGTGTACGGTAAAGTCCCGGTTTATTTTAAACACAAAAAAAAATTTGATTAAAGAAACAAAATGTCAGATGAAGAAGAGGCGTGACTAAAAAGACACCACAAGAATGTTCATTTCATCTTTAACGGCACAGACTAACAGAGAACAATAGATCAGAGATTCAAATCAGTGAAGTACAATGGATCTGGTTTCGAAAGAAGCTTAAGAAGATTTTTACATCTTCTGACAAAAATGTGAGTGGTTCTTGGCCATTAAAAAACAAAAAAAAAAACATCACAACAATGCTAAGGAGTTGTTGGTGTTGCTATGTGGTTGCAAATGTATTCTGAGTGATTTTTAGTTGCACCGCTATGTGGTTACTAGGGTGTCAGTCAAAAGAAGCCACCCCCATTTCTCTGTGATGTTCTATTATTCACTAGACATGGCTCAGGCCATTTTTTTTGGGTCTAATCACTCACAAGTACTGTAATGGTACAGCTTACATGCCAATGTTTAATTCTCAGGGATAGCCGTTTAAACAAAGCACTAACTCAAAGTAACATTTTATACAAAATTAGAGACCACAAACTGACAATGCAAGCCGTTTGGCAGAGCAGTGAACCTACTGAAACCTAGAGAGAGATAGACTAGAGCACACTGACTGGTGTCTTTATGATGAGTCACAGACCATGTGACTCACAGCATGACCAGTCTTTTGAACGTTTTGAATACAAGCAGATATCCAGCAAGCAGAACAGACAGATGACAGCAATTAATCAAACTCTTACATACATACATACATACTATACTTTAAGGGGACATATATATGGAAAACAGAACTTCCATTTTGTTTTATATTAAAAGATTGATCTAATATGTACATACTACAACACAGTGCAAAGCATCCTCCCTAGTACACCTATAATATTTATGAATGTGAACTAAGCAAAAATGGCCTGTTTTTGCTTAGTTCACATTCATAAATATTATAGGTGGACTGGGGAGGAATGCTTAGTTTGTATTGTTCAGATGTTTCTGCTCACTAAAGCTGCATTTATTAAATAAAAAAAATACAGTAAAAAGAGAAATATTGTGAAATTATTACGGTTTTGAATAATTGCTTTTTATTTTAATATATTTTAAAATGTAATTTATTTCAGTGATGGCAATTTTCAGCATTATTACTCCAGTGTCACATGATCCTTCAGAAATCATTCTAATATGCTGATTTGCTGCTCAAGAAACATTTCTGATTATTATTAGTTGAAAACGGGTATTTTTGTGTTGGAAACATTTTTTTGTATATTTTTTTACAGAATTCTTTGATGAATAGAAAGCTCAAAAGAACAGCATTTATTTGAAATAGAAACCTTTAACATTATAAATATCTTTACTGTCACTTTTGATCAATTTAACGTGTCCCTGCTAAATAAAAGTATTAATCCCCCCCCCAAAAAAACTTTTTTGGAAATTATAGTGAGAGTTCAAAACCATTCATTAACATAGGACCACCCTAATTTACATATCAATACCTCAGTGTTTGCAAAGGTTAGCCAACCATAACAGAGATAATTTACATATTAAAGTCCTAAAACGACAGTAGGCAAAATAGGTTTTTAATTGTGATGGTCATGGCCCAAGAGGCCTCAATGAACATTTTTAATAAGAGGAAACAACTGATGAAAAGTAAGTACAGTTATGCAATAATGTAAAATATACGGCCTTTTTACAATTGCACACAGAATTTAAAATTCCTTCAATACCTACCAAAAGGTGTTATCAACTAAACTGACAAGTACCTTATTAAGATAATATGTACCAATTTAGATAAGTTGTTGTACTTACATTGTTGTGAATGGTCTCTCCTTTCTCAAACATCATCTTCAGGCTGTTGAGAGGCACAGTGGGCTTTTCGATGGGCACAGCCCCGGGTCTCTCTACGTCTCTTTGCGTCCACTTCTCCATCGGCTCGTCACTGTCACTCAACAGCTGAAGCTCTGTGGATTCCAGTGGAGTGTCAACACTGGGATCTAAAGACTGCTGCTGATGGTTCTCCCTCTGTCTTGAGTGTGTTTTGGGTTCTGGAGATGTAGGCGTTTCGGCTGGTTGTTCCCAGAGCTGCTTTAGGACACTCAGATTGTTGTTGCGCAGGGAAGGAGTCGACTTCTCCGGAGACTGTATCAGAACAAAGAATGTTCACTCCTTGGGTTGCTCAACTTTTAAACTCTAATCTTGAGACAAGACAGTCCAGATAGTGGACTTTAACTGTACTGATCTATTCCCATAATCTAAATTGAAGTTAAAACATTAAAACTCCAAGACAAGATATAGAAATTTAACTATTGCATTGAGTTTGGAATAAGACAGCTTTAAAATTCTGATTAAAATTCTAATTAAAAGTACATTACTCACTGATAAAGTCTCTGAGGCCTTTACACAAGGAAAAGCAGTAAACAGAATTAAATGCTTGAATATCTTGTCAGTAGTTGGATTAGTAGTAGTTTGTTAGAAAAGGTTGACTACAAAAGCTTCAGAAACCTGGCGAATGGAAGGAGTGGCTCCGTCAGTCTGTGCTGGTGGAAATGAGGGGTGGAAAAAAAAAAAAAATGCAGCACCAGATGCTAGTCTTTTGAAACTATCTGCATGAGGGAACTAGGCCAACCCCCTTACAACAGGACAGACAAACCAGGAAGAACATAAAAAGGGGAAGTAGAGACAGGAAATGGGGAAAATGAAAGTTTGTGAAAGACATTACATGTTTAGTCACATCTCCAGGTTGTGTGAAACAATTAACATTTAAGATTTCATTAGTAAAACACTGTTTTAAGTTTTAATTGTTAATGAATATAAATGGACAAAAACAGACTTTAAAATTTGCGTTAAAGTATTTAGAATTCTGAACACAGGCATACATTTCTTTTAAAACAAGTCATTAATAGCATAATTTCAGAATACTAATGACTAGAAATGAGTATGTGGTGTTTCCTTCATGTTTTTGTAAATATAGCGCAATGTCGTATATGGCATTTTGTACACTATTATTTGCAATAGAGACATTTATGCGAGACGTCATTATGTTCGTGGATATGTACTTTGCACTTTTCATGCATAAACGTCAACAAAATAAAAAACTAGTACTTTTCAATTCTAGAAAACAACAACAAACAATCAGCTGGAAATTTGAATATAAATCTATTTAGCCAAAGATCTGTCAACAAGCACTAAATATAATCTATATTTCTCTTGTGTGTTCACATACGAAAGCAACTAAAGCATGCTTGACCCTAGTTTTGACCCCTAATGCATGCTACAACAGCTCAAATACTTCTGGTTGATGTTAAGATGTCTTCTGGAGCCAACTACTAAGTTATGAGGCCTGACACAAACATTCTGAACTGTCTGCCAAAACGGGCAAAAAAATCAAAACTTTTCTTTGAACAATTTTAACAAAAGCTTCAATGCAAAAGCTATACATGACATGAACCAGCTGCAGTCTCTTTCAAATACAGTCAGATAGCTCATACCTACATCTACAGGAGTTTCATCCTGTACATCGTCATTTCTGCAACTCCTTTATCCTGACAAACACTAACAGTTTACTGAAGTTTCCTTACAGTATTTATGAAGACGCACTCTATCATTCCGGAGGGCACAGATTGACTGGACCAGTTATGTAAAGCGCATGGGAATTACCTGCAGATTAAGACTTCTAAATAGGGATTAAGATGACTGGACACTGAATGCATGTGTCTAAACAGCAGCAGTAGCACTAGACAAACAAAGATAGATAGACAGATAGAATGGCAGAGAGATAGATAGAGAGACAGGTGATGAGTCATTATAGCAATGTAATGAATAACAAGATGGTGAGAACTCACTTTTTTCTTGTCTAAACTTGTTTCTTCTGCTGCTTTCTGGTACCTGAGAGGAAATGAAGTGGCACAAGTTGTTCACTCAACTGTTTTCTAGTCCTCAAACTCAAGAGTATCTAGTTTCTGTGTATTTTAAACACTATGATACAAATCTGGCCAATTAACAGATGGAGTTTTTGGCTTATGCTAGTCTGTTTCTAGTTTAAAGGCTGAATCTCCTTTTATCAGCATGAAAACCAAAAGATCACTTTTGATCATTGGTGGCCTCTAGCGGTCATATATAACAGTGCAAACAACTAAATTGGACTGTCTTGATTTTGCTTCAAGTTTTGTTTTTATGACATGTTAAAAAGGAAACTTGAAAGCTAGCCTGAAGGGCTTTCAGATACACTAACCATCTGTTGGGGGAACTTTAAAAAATTCCCAACCCTTGGAAACAGGAAGTTCAATCTGATTTTCCAAGGAAACCCACAGCATACCAATTCATGGCTCTGAATGTAGGTTAGTTGGAATGAAACAGAGATAAAAGACTATGAAGATAATCATAGTCCTGCATGTCTGAACAAATACAACAGTTAAACCTTTTAAAACAGCCATTTTCCCACACCTATCACAGGTCAGCGATCAGATTATAAACTATTTAATCCTTTGATTTGATTTTTTTTGATGCTCACTAGTTCAGCTGGCAAATCTACAGTTTTGAGGATGTGGAAGTCATTGATGTATGTGTAGAGAGGAAGCTAGAGGCAAAACGCTGGAAAAGACATCAGAAAATCTGACAGGAGATGCACTGGAAAAACTCCAGATGCTTGGAGAAATTCCTTTGCACAGGAAACACACTGACTGAAAGCCAATAAAGATGCTTATAATGAGTCGGGCAGCAGACGTTCAGCTGTAAATCAAACATGTACAGTGCGCTTCAATGTATGAAAGAATTCAATATGGAACTTGCATTTGGAAAGTTTTAGGATTCTGACATTTTTAAAACAAGAAATGAAAAAGTCACTTTTTAAATGCAGTAAATTTGTGTAAGTTGCTGATAATACCACTTTCATGGTGAACAAAAGATTGAAGAGAAAGAAAACCTCCCAATAATGTTGGAGCAAAGGTTTGAACATCATAAACCAATTTAGAACAAAATGGCAGCTTTTAAAACAGAGGTGCCTTGTAAAAAAGAAAAGAAAAAAAAAAAAGGTTGTGAAGCACTGTCTAAAGAGCACTAAAAGGGGTGCTAAAGTGAAAGCAAATGAGATTAAATGGCAAGTGAGATCAATTTTAGTTATGCAAATCCTGTAACTTGCTTACTTGGAAAATCGCTCAGCAATGGCTGTGTTTTTTCCTCGCACACCAACAATGGAGAGCTCTTTCGCCGTAACTCGCAAGGACTGTGAGGCCCATTGCCCACGATGAAACGAACTGACTGCCATCTTGGTATCTTGATGTTTTCAGTAGGATTTCTGTTAGGACAGAGGGATTTAGAATATGAAAATGAAGACAAAACAACTTGCTCCACCTTTTCAACATTTACAAGATCCAGTGAAACCCATTGGAAAAATGGAAAAGCTAGATTTTTTTTTCAGTACCACTTTTATTCCATTACAATATCGGCTAATGCATATCAGACATTAACTTAATGTTTATTCCACTAGGACCCTGAAACCAGACTTGTAAAACAATAGATTGTGCTAAATATCATTCAACTATACTGAAGGCAACCATGTGATTGCACAATTCAAATGTGTCATAAAATCCCCAAAACACCTGTAGAACATCAGAAAGAGGAAGAAACAACTTTTTCCCATATTACTCTTGTAATGAGTCATTGGGCACCAGTGCACAACACCTGTAGCAGCTCACCTGATCATTCAGACATGCTGTGACTTATGCCTGATATGGCAGGAAACAGTGGAGCAATATTCTTATCTCACATGATCTCATGCGTGTTAAGGTTCTCACAAATTTCCCAGGAAATGTGTGGGTAACCACAAACCTCTCCTTACCCATGTCTTTAATATAATGGATAGAAATGTTCTGATTAGGTTTAAAACAGCTTCCAATTAACCAAACATGTTCTCCAATCCTTTACAGCTGAGCGGAAGGCTTTGTTTAGGGTGATGCATCAGCTGAAACATCAGTGCCCATATCATTGAAGCTGCTGACACAGCAACTGAGTCAACATTACCTCAGATTACTTATACATCATGCTTTACAGTTACACAAAACCATAAACAGAACTATAAATGCCTTAAAACTAGCCTGTGATCTCCTATATAGTCTGAAGCCTGGGAAAGAATCATGTCAAAGTGAGATTTATTAAGTTTACTAATCTGAGAGATCTCAAGAGTCTGTTGTATTGAGACGTTAGGATGCGACTCAGCAGATGAAACGCTCTCTCATAAGTCAGGACTTCCTAAAAGTCAACAAATTAAAGCTGAGGGCTTTCCGCAATTACTGATTTGCTTCAAGGAGACACTCAACCATTCAACACATGCTACGTACTTCAGTTTAAATGACAGGAGAACATTCAGAGGCTCAATGAAGCAGAAACATCACACTCAGGTCACATCAACACTTCAGCATGCTTAGACAAGTCTCCAATTCATTCCCAGAAGTTATTCTGAACTCACAAAAAGCAATTTCTACCTAGTCAAAACACTTTTCACTATAGAATTTTACAGTCAAATCAACATATTCAGCATTCTGCTACATATTAAAGCTTTTTGTAACACACTAAAAAAAACAGTATCTTGGTGTAATACAGAATGAGAAACTGCCATTATAAGTCAAAAGAAAGCTATCCCTTTTAAATGTACTTAGCAAGTTAGAGAAATCAAATCCAGAAACATATGGCTGGTGAGACCATTGAAAACACTCAATCAAACAAAACCATAGAGCATGCCCTCAAAATGCAAAACAACAAGCTTGTGTCCCCTATGAAGATATCAGTAAAAACAAAGGCACATGAAACACAATCAAAACATACATACTCTTAAGTTTGCAGTCTATCAAGCCTTCTCTCTGAATCTTTCAGTGGATGTGCTAAAGAGTTTTCTTGTTAGCCTCTCAGTCCTCTCAATGCTCTGAACACTCTGCTCACTCTCTCACATTGTTTGTGAGGGAGGAAATATACTGACTCCTCTCAGCCAATGGGAGGAGAGCTGCTTTGCACCTAAGCAGGTAATGCCCCTCCCACTTCAGGACTCAGCAATTCATCGTCAGACTCTTGGCTGAACAGACAAAGTGAGTCAACAAGGCTTCAACTCTGTCTGGGAATCCCACAGGATTCCTGTAAGTGAGCAAAATAGTCCCCGCCTCCATGTCCAGCTCATATTTCACCCCAAAATCAAAAGAAAAAAATCCATTTGGACAATAAAGACTGTAAATTGCGTGCAACATTTTTTTTTAGTAATTCACATATTTAATTTTTTTAATTTAATTTTCTTCTCATTAGATTATCATCTCTAATAATGTACCATATACCAAAAGCCGTGGGAACAAAGCAGTGGTGTCTCACAGAGGAGCCTCTCCAGGAGTCTTCAGGCTCTCTGGATCAGTTTCATTAATCCCAGTCACATGGAAGTCTTGCTTGAGAATAGGAACAACATTCCACAGTGTTAAATTACGCCTTCCAGCACATTACTAAATATTATTTGAACATATATCTATATATATATATTTATGAACCTTATTGTAAAGTGCTACTATATTATACACACACACACACACACACATATATATGTTTGTGTGTGTGTGTGTATAATTTACTAGCACTTTAATAAGGTTCATTTGTTAACATTAGTTAATGTGTTAACCAACATGAACTAACCATAAGCAATACATTTGTTACTGTATTTGCTAATCTTTGTTAACATTAGTCAAAGGATTAGTTCACTTTAAAATGCCATCCTAGGTGTATATGGATTTCTTCATTCTGATGAACACAATCGAAGTTATATTAATAAATATCCTGACACGTCCAAGCTTTGTAATGGCAGTGAACGAGTTTGAAGCTCAAGAAAGTGCATCCATCCATCGTAAATGTACTCCACACGGCTCCGGAAGGTTAATAAAGGCCTTCTGAAGTGAAGTGATGCGTTTGTGTAAGAAAAATATCCATATAAGTTATAAAGTAAAATATCTTGCTTCCGCCAAGTTAAGAAGAAAGTGTAGCGCCTCTCGCAGTTCAAAACGCTTACACTACATCCTACGTCAGTTACACTTTCTTTGTAAGTTGAATACGGAAGGCGGTCTGGCAGAAGCTAGATATTTTACTTTATAACTTGTTAAATATGGATATTTTTCTTACACAAACGGACCGCTTCATTTCGGAAGGCCTTTATTAACCCCCCAGAGCCGTGTGGAGTACGTTTATAATGGATGAATGCACTTTCTTGAGCTTCAGATTTGTTGGTCAAAATTCTTCATAGTTTACCAGTTCATTATTTCTGTCTCAGCAGTTTACAGTGATTACTTCCCTTAGGCTAGATTGACTAAAGTGCAGAATTGCAGATGTTTCATCACACTCACATTCATGACTCATTTTAGAGTAGATGAATCACACATTCCCCTGAATGTGTGATTTTAATTTTAAGGTCAGTATGTCAAATTTGTAGAATTTAATTAATTAGAATAAAAAGAAGGGGCATTTGGAAAAGAGAGTTGTTGATAGTAAAAGTTTACATGTTAGTTGTAGGTAAATGAATTACACTCCCTGTCCACAAGGCGGTATCAGCAGCAGAAGTTGTTTTGTATCAATATCATATTACATGCGGATGCAGTGTGGATGAGGCATCAGACATTTCCCTCCGTCAAACTGAGGTAAACCAAACTGAATTTCGTGCTTAATAAAATGTTATTTCATTCAGTGTGTAGAGAACCTCTCTTCGGTGCTTTCGGTATCTGTGTAGATGAGGGGGAAAAAACCCCGCTGAATTTCAAACTTTCAGTTTCTATAATGCTACAATAAAAGATAAACTGAAAACAACGTGAGCGCGCGCAAATTTGTAACCGTAACAATAACGCTGTTTTATCTTTAAACGGAAGTAGATCGGAACTGAACGCGCGTGCTGCATCAGTTGATGAAATGAGTATATCTCTTTGTTCTTTTCCGTTTCGCGCGCCTTCTTGCCTCTCTAATTATGCGATTGTTTGCAAGGTGTTTGTAATCAATATGCACTAAAATTAAACGAGGCAGAGAGTATTCTATTATTCCTGAGCAAACAAAAGCTCTACTAATTTAATAAAATGTGCGCCATAGCCGTTTGTTGAAAGTAAACAAAGATGACGCCGCTCTGGTAGTGGGGCACTAAACTGGAAGTCCCCTACAGATAATGCAAAGAGAGATGCGCAATTCACAAATATACACCAACAATAAAAGAAACATTGCAGCATCATTTGGTTAATTTGTGTGTAATCAGCATGTGCATTAACATTTAAATCTAACAACTATATGTACTTGATCATCTGGAAGTGATAAAGAGCATGTGCTGTTTTTAAAAACAACATGTCAATGGGAGTGACTCATCATTAAGACAACACACTTCCTTCAGCTCCACCAATGATGCTTCAGTTACAGTTTCATTTGAGGTCGCCTGTTGATCTGTTTTTATATGGCGACTGCTTGCCCCAATACTAATATTTTATTACATATTATAACATCACATATTATTGTAATGTATTTTATCATTAGTTATTCTCATTTTTGATATGTCTGTTAGTGTAATGCCTTATTTTTTCCCCCCCAAGAGGATCAGTAAAATACTGTAAAATATTCAAATATCCTATCTAGATTAGTCAAGCCCTTTAGTTCAGAAATTGTCAGTGCTTCATATAGGTAAAAATGGGGTAAGAACCATGGGAAATAAATAAATATATGAACAAATCAGTGTTGAGGTAATGCACTAAAAGTTATGTAATCAGATTACTTTTTTAAGTAACTGGTAAAGTAATGCATTACTTTAAATTTACAACAAAATGTCTGTTACGTTTTCAAATAAGTCAAGTCAAGTCACCTTTATTTATATAGCGCTTTTTACAATGCAGATTCTGTCAAAGCAGCTTTACAGTGATAACTGGTAAATAATTTTGTCCAGCTTAAGTAAATTCAGTATTGATTCATTCGGTTGTAAAAATCAATAATTAGTTAATTTATCTATATATCAGCACTGGAGAAAACAGTGATGTCATCGTCCAGCTCAGTTCTGTTTGCTTACAATGGTGTCAATGCAGGCAGATCAAAAACATTGTTGAATATCAAGTGTCCCCAACTAAGCAAGCCAGAGGCGACAGTGGCAAGGAACCCAAACTCCATCAGGTGACATCAGATGACAAAACAGTGATAAGAATGGAGGAAAAAAAACCTTGGGAGAAACCAGGCTCAGTCGGGGGGCCAGTTCTCTTCTGGCCAACAGCGAAAAGTGCATGATTATGATTCAGGCAACTTTACAGGTCATAAGTCTGATTGGGATTGCAACACTCAAAATATTTGGTCCAGTTCCATCTAGTTGAAGATCGTATTTATCATGCCGGTATGGGACGGTTTGTTGGGTAGTAATGCAAGCTACTTTGTTTCCTCATGTATTGACTGACAGTTCTCCTGTCTCTATGTTGAGAGCAATCATGAGTAAGTGCAGAGGTGTTGTGTGTAAACATGATGGTTATTCTAGACAATGTGATCATGCTTTTACTTATCAAAGTCTTTGCTGCTAACCTTCAATGATTCAACCATACTAATAATTAAAAATGACTTTAGATTAGGGTTGGATTAATCGAAAAGTAATCGAAACTGAAATTCAGAACCTCTAACCAACGTAATATTCCCATGTCGGATATTTCGGTTTTTAATCCTGTTAATACCTTCCCCTTATAAACATACTACAGTGTGTGTAGTCACGTGACTCCGCCCCGTCCAGTCAGCAGCATGGAAGCAACACGGAGGCGAACTCAAACAACACACACAGAGAGTGCATGAAGGGCGAGCCCCGATGTGAGATCACTTTTTCAAAAAAAATGTATTCATTAATTGTAATCGAGGTAAAATGTTCAATTAATTGAGAATTTGATTTGAGGTCATATCATCCAGCCCTACTTTAGATAAACATCACATTGTGTTTCATTTTCTTTGTTTTTATTGCTGAAGTAAGAGTGTTAAACTTTCTTCTCCTTTCCTATTCTTCTGTGTTCCAGAATGGCAGCACAGCTGAAAGGTTTGTTTGAGTTGCGCCCTCTACTGTACAGGCATGAATTTGCATTTCCTTCAGCTTGAGGCTTATTAATTTCACTTATGGTGAAAAAAAACCTTTACATTTGCCAAAAATATACTTTTTTGTTGTTATTAAAAAAACAAACAACTAAAAACGGAAAAGTTTTTCCTTTGCATTTGCATGATCCCTGTTCATGAATCCACGAAAACGACTAAAAACGCTGTATTATGCTGCCAGGCCACTTTGAAACACTACACGCCTATAGACTGAACACGTAATACACATGCGCATGACGTCATGGTTTTCACAAATTCACATTTTTGTCGTTTAGATGGAGACAATAACAGTATTGTTTTCAAAAACTTGCACTTTGAATCCTAAAGTTTGTGTTTTCAGGCCCCCAAAACGTAACACAATATTGTAACGCATTACTTTTAAAAGTAACTTTCCCCAACACTAGTGCTGGGAGGATATATTGATGCATCGCGATTCGTGGATCATTTCTGATATTTTCCAAATGCATTGCAAATCGATTCTGAGCTTAGTTTTTAACAGCAGATGGCACTCTAGGCTATTTTTTAACCGTGCGCTCAAATGTTCATGAAGAAGAGCGTTCGTGTGTTTGGCTGAGTCTGATAATGTGTTTGCACCTCAGAATGCTTTTATGACGCGAGATTAATGTAAACAGCCCACAGCAAACACCCTTGTAATTCGCTTCAACCTTTTCGAACTTTATAAATGATTATTTTATAGAAGGTTCAAGTGGTGTGTGTAAGGAATTTGAAGGAAGCAGAATACAGCTGTTTCTAAAGCACGCAGTGCCATCTCCGAATCAATTCGAGAGAGAATGGAGATGCATATGGAAAATATCAAAATAGCTCCAGAATCGTTTCTCGATTCGCGATGCATCGATGTATTGTCCCAGCCCTACCCAGCACTGGAACAGATATCATAAATGTGTTGTTTAAAGAAAAAATAAATAAAATATTTATTTTGCTGATTCCATTTATTTGCATTTCTTACAGAATACAGATATTGATAAACCAGTTGAAAAGAGGATATGAAATAATTTGCTGTAGTAAAAGTGTTGTGGTTATTCATTTTTATAATAATGTTAAATTCTTGATTGAAAGCATTTAAGATGGATTACAGAAGAATCATTTGCTCTGTTCTTTCAGTTTCCCAAACATGTGAGACTGAAGTAGCTTCATTAGTTTTTCTTAGGTTTTATATTTTTTGTATTTCTGATTTTGTTACAGCCTTAATCTCCATTTTCAAAACCAGTGTCAAATCAAGGTTTTCACATCACTGTCCAAGCACAAGAAGCAATGGATGGACCAGTAGATGGCACCAAGCTCATTCAGAGACACAAGCCAGAGCTACTGGAGGCTCTGATTGGAGATACAGAGTTCCTGCTTCAGCATTGCCATGCCCGTGGCATACTGTCCAATAATGAGTACAACAACATCAAAGACATTAACATGCGTTCAAAGCAGGTACGGGACATCTTGGATTATGTGATTCACAAAGACAACAAGCATGCTCTGAGTTTCCTGAAATTGCTGAAAACACAAGACATGCAAGAGACATTTCCTAAACTGCAATTCCTTCAAAAACTGCAAATCAACAAACGGAAGACACCAAAAAACACAGGTATGATCTTATAAACCATCCGTTATGTACTATGAAGACCCCTAGAATTTTGACATTTAGACTTTTATGCATATAATTTTCATTATTGTAATGTCAGGTCATTTTAGTTTTTATATGTTTTTATTTAGAATTTCAGCAGATCATTTGTAACTAACTACACTTTAAAAAAAAAAAAAAAAGGCAAACATACATTATAACAAAAATGTCTAAAAACAAAGAGAAAAGATTCACATAAAAGTAATAATTGAACAGAAAGACTGAAATAAATAGAGAGAGAGAAGAAAATCAAGGTTAGTTCTTTTTTTCATTTTTAATGTTGTTTCTCATTACTGTAATAGTAATTTCACTGTATTATATTTAAAAGTACTGTCTTGCAATGATTTTTGAATATTAAAATAATTACATTTAATTAAATAAATGCCAGCATAATGTATGAATACTTGAAGAGAAAGATAATATATATTTTTATGTTACAATAATGAGAATTAAACTGCACAACTTTGCATTACATTAATGAAAACACGGGAATAAAATTAGCTTAATTGTCATGAAAATAATGTCACAATGCAAATAATTCTAAAGTCTGTTCACACCAAGGACTATAACTGACTATAATGATAAAAATATAGTTTGAAAAATTGGTTTTAAAAAGGGTTAGTTCACCCAAAAATGAAAATTGTCATCATTTACTCACCATCATGTCGTTCCACACCCGTAAGACTTTCGTTCATCTTTGAAACACAAATGAAGATATTTTTAATGAAATCAGAGAGATTTCTGTCCCTCCATTGACAGCTATGCAACTACCACTTTGACACTTCAAAAAGTTCATAAAGAGATCTTAAAACTAATCCATATGAATTGAGCGGTTTAGTCCAAATTTTCTGAAGAGACTCGATTGATTTATATGATGAACAGATTGAATTTAGACTTTTATTCACATATAAACATTGATCAGCGAACATAAACTGAAACTCAACCGAACCTGCTTGACCAAATTCTAGAACAAATCTCTTGCAGAAGCTCAAACGTGCTGCGTATCAGGAAAATGACCCTCACTGGTTCTCGCACATCAAGCAAACATGCTTGAGCTTCTGTTTACCACAACTGATGTGTGAGTTGATAGATGTTTATATGTGAATAAAAGCCTAAATTCAGTCTGTTCATCATACAAATCGATCGAGTCTCTTCAGAAAATTTGGACTAAACCGCTCAATTCGTATGGATTCGTTTTATGATCTCTTTATGAACTTTTTGACGCATAAAATTGGTAGTTGTGTAGACTGTCAATGGAGAGACAGAAAGCTCTCAGATTTCATCAAAAATATCTTAATTTGTGTTCCGAAGACGAACAAAAGACTTACGGGTGTGGAACGACATGAGGGAGAGTAATTAATGACAGAATTTTCATTTGTGGGTGAACTAACCCTTTAAGGGTCCTATTGGTAGGCCCTTATGCAAATTTTTTTTGCTTCCCTTTTAATTTACGTGGTAAAAAAGCCCGTTCACCCTATTGCTTTTAAACTTCCTAGTACATGCATAATCTATTTGTAATTTGAAAATGATGTTGGTTTATCAGAGAGGACAGCCAAACGAAGGCAGGAGGTGTTGGAAAACGATGTTCTGCAGGAGCAGCTGTCTATAATCAGTGAGTCACATACACACCTCTGCTTTGCATCTTCTGTAATAGCCTCATGTTTGTGCTGCTCCATTACGTAACTTTGCTTTTTCTCAGACACCAGGATGGTGAGTGAGAGGGAGATGATGAAGGTGGCTGGCTACATTGGGAACAACTGGAGGCAGGTGGGCATAATGGCACTAGGTATGAAGACCACCACCCTTCAGCAGATAGAGGAGGATAACAAACTACACAAAGAGCGTGTTTTTGCCATGCTGCGAAAATGGAGCATGCGTGAGAGGGACCAAGCCACAGCAACTCGACTCTATTCCCTCCTAACCCAAGAGGAGTACGACGTAGACCCCCAAAATATCAACTTCCTGATGGAAAACAACTGAGCTGACAGAGAGGACTGCATTTATGTAGCACTTTGCATGTGCAGACATGCAGGCATACCACTAGAGGGAGCAATAACTGCTATTTAGTTATATTGGAAAAATGTTTACTTCTCATTTTTGTGTTTGTTTGTTTGATTAGAAAAGGCTATGTATATAGTCAGCTAAAAGCTTGAAATAATATGGAAACGTTTAAACGCAACAAGCTAAAATGCGGGTGTTCCAAATATTTTCCTTAAACTCTTGAAAATATGCTTACATTTTTTTAAAAAGAATGTAATGCATAAATTATTTTTTTAAAGGGGCAGGACTGAATTAACTGTTAGAGCGTGAAGTTTTTTTTTATTATGTTTTTTATGGCATTATTACTTAATTGTTTTTCTGTTAAGCTTATTTTCATGTTAGATCAAGTTCCATTCCTACTCTTTAAATTGCACTTCACTGTGTGTGTGTGTGTGTGTGTGTGCTTTCTGAAAAAAAACCACATCAGCTAAGTCTGGTTTGTACCTTAGCATTCCATCTCAATACATTCTATAGAATAATGCATTTCCCTTTTTAAGTAAATGAATGTGAAAGCTTGTATCTAAGTCTTAAAACTTGAACCGATTCCATGAACAGATAAGGAAGACTCATGTTTATGATGGAAATTTACAAAGATTTATGTTCCAATAGAGGCCGCTATCTGGCAACATAACGGCGACCTTCGCTCTCTCGGCAAGTATCACGTTGTTTCACCCTGATGAATTTTCACCCTGGTGTTTCACCCTTGTTCACCCTTGTTTTGCATGCCAAGCAGGTGATAGGATTGGAGGCGGAGCTTTGTACAATTCCATTGCACAGGCCAGTCATTAAACAGCGTCTAGTCCTTGCAGACTTCATGGAATCTTTTGCTTTGGGATTGTTAAATCTTTTTGATTTTATAGATTGCAACCTAATGTGGAAACATTCATTTCAAAGTGAATATTATGCTTGCATTAATTGGATCCTGTGATTGTTATTTTATATTTTTGTCTTTCTAAATCTCATTCCCATTTTGTAAATAATTGATCATGCTTCTGGTGTTGGGTTATTTTTAAGTAAAAAAAAAAAAAATTAAGTAAATATAAATAAAGAGAACTAAATGATTCATTATGATTAAAGAGTTTGTAATTTTTTTGTTGTTTTATAGCCTGTTTTATTGTGTAATTTAGATATTTGTCAGATTTACAGTATCTTGTTTATTGTTTTATAGGCTATAAAATCCGACTCCTGAAGAGTACATATATATTTTTTGATGCTGAAGAATGGAAGATTCCTCAGAATCCTTGTATAGCATTTACCTCTATTAATTTCATTTTGATTCAGCTTTGATGTTTTGTATAAGTTTTAGTTAGCCAAACCCTGGATCATGTAGGGTTTCTTTTGTGCAGACAAAACATTAAAAACTAGATGGAATTGTGATGAAATTGTAAACTTTATCATGAGACTGATATCAGCTTTTAAAACTGAATTTCCAATTCCTTTTTCATTTTCAAAATGAGTATTTCATTGATGACACCAAAAATGCCTTAATATGAAAGGAACATACAAATATTCACAAGTTCCCCTTTTCTATAGGAAACACATTTTCTATAAGATAACAATGCTTTTTTTTTTTTTTTTTTTTTTTGCTTTTTTTTTTGAACCCTGTGACATTCCATTCCACTCGTGTGAGTGAGTGTGTGGGGGATCATTGTGCAATCTGACAAACATACATGAAGGGATATATCTTTCTTTCATCAGCAAACTCAGTCTAATGTGAACTTAGAACAACACTCGGAGTTGGAAAGATGTTGAACGTTGTACCCCTGTTTTGCAGTGTGCATTACCTAAATGTGTGTGTCATTATATAACATGCAAAGTTGTTGTATTGTCCATTTTTATTGGTTGCTTGTGTGCGAGTCACATTTTTAGCACAGTAAATATATCTGGGCCCCCCTTATCAAAAAAGATGCAGGACCCTGCCAATAAAACCATCCAATGGTTTTGCAGAAGGTAAGAATACTGGAGATATGTTCGGCATTTTAAAAAATAAAACTAATTATGTTACTGAAATATATTCTTAATTGCACGCAACTGATAGCCTTTAGAAAGCTTTTTTTTTTTTTTTTAAGTTAAAGATTGATTTTTTGTTGACACACCTATATCACTCTAATCCAATTATAGGATGTCACTTGAATGACGAATCGGGCGCGTGCATCCATCCACATATATGAAGGCTGGGTCCTGCATTAAACCACTGAGGGTCTCTCGAGGCATCCTTACGACGTCAGATACAGTAGAATTACATGTGCTGAGTGCAGAAAGGACATAACACATCACAATGAGTTCATCTAAAGGTGAGAAGTTTGAGTGTTCTGTTTTAGATGCATTCATAAAGTTTCTCTTAAATGTGCTAATTTTTTAGTTTAGCTGAAACGTGCGTTTCAGTCTGATGATGTAATATACTGTAATTGTACGAGAACTGTGTGCGTGCAAATGTTTTATCATAATTAGAAGCGGGAAATAAGTTGCAGCTAGCCTATATGGAACCGGGTGTGGAAATTTTTCGTGTATGGTGAGCAGTTCATGGGTTGTAAAGAAAGTTATAAGTTGCAGGAATTGCAACGTGACGCCCCTCTGAGGTCTGTCATCGACCACACTTGGATACTGCTAAACAGGAAAAGGCTGCAAAAAATATTTTATTCTGCTAGTTTAATTATTAACAAAGGTAAAAAGATGCTTATTACAGGTAAATCTTTGTTTTTGAATCTTTCTGACAGCCATTTTGATCTTTAGTGTCATATTTCCAAAAAGAAAAGAAAAAAAGAATTCGGTCTTCGATGACGTTTTCCTCATAAAATATCGCGATTGCTGCCGTGAAATGTATAGCGCTTATTGTAAACTGACTCTAGTTAGAATACTAAAGTGGACCTCTGAGTTCTGATTGGCTAAATTCTTTAGTATGCGTGGAGTTGCGGCGCTGCTTGGCAACCGTGAATAGTCAGAAAGAGTTCATCAAAAGTAGGACTTCAGGTGAAGTAGGACAGATGCGTTTCATAGTCGATCCATTTTAACATAAAATAATACGAATGATATATCTATATCATAATAGCCTACAATATAGGCTACAATGTAAAGAAATACAATCATCCACATCTTTTATTGTGTCTTTTAAATTAAATTAGGAATTGAATCCTGTTTTACTGCTTAGATCAAGCTAGACCAATTTATGGACTTAGGCTGGTCCAGTCCGGTCTACATGATGGATCAGCTGGAATACCAACTGGTAGGGGCGGGATCAAACTGGAAGATTTTGATCAAGCTGGTAGACCTGGATCACACTAGTTAGATCAGTAACAAACCAGCTGCAATAAATCATATGAAGACAATGGGTCAGTTTTAGCAGAGACATGAACCTAATTCGTTTTTAAAAGAAAAATTAGAAAAAAAAAAAAAAAAGTTTTAATACTACAAAAACAATTTCCTTCTATAAAAAATGACAAAATATAATGTCATTTTTAAATAAAAAAATAATAATATAATATATAATAATAAAATTGAAGAAAAAGGCTTTTAAAATGTTTTTCATAGTATTTAAACATATTGTGTCACTTTGTATAGAAGAAATTGCTTTACAATTTTTTGTAGTATATAAACATATCTGCTATAACTGTATAATTGCTGTGCCACAAAAATAATAATAATTTTGTTCAAAATACATTATCAAATAGAAATTACATTTAAATATATGTATGTATAATAATATGTGTAGGAGAGTTGGCAAAACACCAGGAAACTGAGAGTAAAAAAAGCAGATTGTTTTTTTCATCCTATATTATGAGGTGTAAGAATTGTTTCTTGTGATTATTATTATTATTAATGAATGTAATTATTTGTTTAACATTGATTTATTTTGACAATATTTCTTTTGCTGCTATTATGTATCTTTATATGTATCTCACAGAATATATGAATGGCCATGTCCACCTGGAAGATTCAGACATGTACGAGTCGGAAGGGAAGCTGTTCCTTACTGAGGCTTTCAAAGTGATTATGGAGGATATACTTCACAAAGGAACTGACTTGAAGGAGAAGGTTGTGTCTTTTAAGAATTTATCATCTCATTTAACAACTTCTGAATGTTCCTATCTTATCTTGTTTCTTATGGGATGTTAATAGTCTTAAAGGGATAGTTAGAATATGGGTAACCAAACAGCTGATGGATCCCATTGACTTCCATAGTATGAAAAAAAAAAAAAAAAAAATACTATGGAAGTCAATGGGGCCCATCAACTGTTTGGCTGGCATTTACATTTTTTGGGTGAACCCTTTAAGAACTGCGTGTCTTTGCATCCACAGGTGTGTGAGTGGAAAGATCCAGATCAACTGAGTGCTCTTCTGGACCTCGAACTCAGAGAACATGGAGAATCTCACGATCAGCTATTGCAGAGGGTCCGAGATGTAGCGAGATACAGTGTTAAAACCTGTACGTTTCATATGTTGGGGCTGCATTCCCCCTATTTATTCATATTAACGGTCGTCCTACATGGGTTTTTCAGTGGTTTATTCTGAAATGATTACATTTGTTCCTCACAAATCTTGAATATGTGGTTACATCCTGGTCCAAAGCCTTTTCCTGTTCACAGGTCATCCTCGGTTCTTCAATCAGCTGTTTGCTGGGGTGGACTACCATGCATTGACAGGACGGCTCCTCACTGAAACCCTCAACACCAGCCAGTACGTGTTCATGTTAATATGTTACAGTAAAAGTGCCATTGAATGTTAGAGAGTTGTAAAAGAGTCTATATGGGGTTTTATTAACTGAGGAGTGCATCAGTGTTAAACTTTGAGTAAACTGTTACACTGTTGCTGAAGTGTTCCATTAAACCCTGTTGTCATAGTAATAGGTAACTTATCAGAGCACTTGAAGTTATCAGATGACACAATTTAACAACAGCATGGAGCCACATATAGATTAATCTAAAAAGTGATTAGAGATTGATGAAATTAGGGTCTGGAATTTTGAGATAATACAAACAGTGTTGTTATCATTAACTAAAACTATATATATATATATGTTTACCCACATATATATGTTATATTATATAAATATATATATATATGTTTACCCACATTTCGAATTTACTGAAACTGAAATACAGGTCAATAAGAACTAAGTAGACATTTTTTATACTCTGCTAAATACGACTATACATTGCCCCCATAATTGGCCAATGTGATGGAAAAAAATATGAGAAAATGATTATATATAATAAATTATATGTCAATGCTTTTGCGTTCTCTCGCAAATGTTTTGCGTTCCCCCGAGAAACTTTGCGAGCGAACATAAAAGTTTTGCGAGGGAATGCAAAGTTTCTCGGGGGAAAGCAAAACTTTAAAGTGATTAGAAGTTTACACGAAAGTTAGCATCACACTGGTTGTCTCGACAAAAACCCAATAGGAATTTCGCAAAAAATTAGCTCTGTGATCAACAAAAGTTTATGCTCCTTACACATTTTGTCCATCAAGATAATTGAAAAAAAAATGAACACAACTTTTATGAATTTTGAAGCTTAAATACAATCACTAGAAGTAAAAAGCTAAAGGTAGGCTATAAAAGAACTTCACCATGGTCCCACGACTTCACCATCACCACCACTAAGCTTCCCACAACTCTTTCATTGTTTGTTATAGCGTGATTATAAGCAAGCTGTAACGAAGCTGTAAAAGCGGACTGAGCTTATGTGTTCAGCGTAATGACTTTTAATGTCCACGACAGCCTCTGTAGTCCCATATAGCCACTGGTTAGCAACCGCCTTTTTAACAGCACGAGTGGGGTAATACAGATGTATTTTATGTCGTAGAATAAAATGTGAAAGTGTATTGAGCTTGTATTCACCACAGACCATATTTCAGGCAACTAACCAAAAACCCATTTTAAAAAAAACCATTGACTCAGTTGCAGTGCACTTTCAGAAACCCTCCACCTTCCCTAGCTTCCCCTGTAAAGATCTGCAATGGGTAATTAATGTGCACTATGTTGTATAGCAGCAGCATGTCTTAATTGCAACAGCAGCAATAACAGCAGCAACATCAATAACCAACAGCAGCAGCAACATCAATAACCAACAGCAGCAGCAGTAACAGCAGCAACAGCAATAACCAACAGCAGCAGCACTAGCAGCAGAAATAACCAACAGAAGCAGCAATAGCAGTAGCAGCAATTACCAACAGCAGCGATAATAGCAGCAGCAATAACCAACAGCAGCAACAGTAATAACCAACAGCAGCAATAACAGCAGCAGCAGAGCAATAACCAACAGCAGCAGCAATAACCAACAGCAGCAGAGCAATAACCAACAGCAGCAGCAATAACCAACAGCAGCAGCAATAACCAACAGCAGCAGCAATAACCAACAGCAGCAACAGCAATAACCAACAGCAACAGCAATAACCAGCAGCAGAGCAATAACCAACAGCAGCAGCAATAGCAGCAGCAATAACCAACAGCAGCAGAAACAGCTGCAATAACAGCAACAACAGCAGCAATAACCAACAGCAGCAATAACCAACAGCAGCAGAAACAGCTGCAATAACAGCAACAACAGCAGCAATAACCAACAGCAGCAGAAACAGCTGCAATAACAGCAATAACCAACAGCAGCAGAAACAGCTGCAATAACAGCAACAACAGCAGCAATAACCAACAGCAGCAACAGCGATAACAGCAGCAACAGCAATAACCAACAGCAGCAATAACAGCAGCAGAGCAGTAACTAACAGCAGCAGCAATAACCAACAGCAGCAACAGCAATAAGCAACAGCAATAAGCAACAGCAGCAATAACAGCAGCAGAGCAATAACCAACAGCAGCAGCAGCTGCAATAACAGCAACAATAACCAACAGCAGCAGCAGTGTAGCAGATCAATTCCGCCAAGAGCAAACATATCAACATTGTCATATCCATAACCATGCCAAACACTCAGAGAGTGTTTTTTATTTAAAGTTGAAATACTAAAATTAGTGAAAAAAAATCTCTAAATAGACAATATTTTTCATACTCTGCTAAATGAGACTATAAGGCATGAATATATTAAAAACATTAACATCATGATTTTCTGTAAAACTGCATTAAAACAAAACAAAAATGCCAAAAAATTAAAATATAAAAATAAAAACTAAATAAAATTCTTACTAAATACTATAATAGTATATTAATAATACTAAAATAATACTGATACAAATGCATGTGCATATCATGACTGATCAATACACAACGTACTCAGTGTGAAGTTGTTACAGATACACCTATGAAGTGGCTCCAGTGTTTGTCCTGATGGAAGAGGAAGTGCTCTCTAAGCTCCGCTCTCTGATTGGCTGGTCAGAAGGAGATGGGATATTTTGTCCCGGAGGTTCCATGTCCAACATGTACGCCGTGAACGTTGCACGGTACTGGGCCTTCCCTCAAGTGAAGACACAAGGCATGTGGGCCACACCACGGATGGCTATATTTACATCACAACAGGTACAAAGACAAGAATTACTGATGCTAATCTTAGATTTAATGATTTAATGATGCAGTATTGTGTTAAAATTGTACCATTAATATTTTTTTTTCTTTTAGAGTCATTACTCAATGAAAAAAGCAGCTGCTTTTCTTGGTATCGGAACGGAAAATGTTTTCATTGTACAAGTGGATGAGAGGTACAGGTTCTTATCTCTGGCATATTTGGAAAACCAGTGGTTCACTTTAAATTGTTAAAAATGTTTTTTTTTGTTCCGCCACAGTGGCAGCATGATACCAGAGGACTTGGAGGCTAAAATTGTGCAGGCAAAATCACAAGTAAATATTTAAATTGTATGGTAAAATATAATATACAGAACCATTCAAAAGTTTGGGATCAGTAAGAAGTCTCTTATGCTCACCAAGGCTGCATTTATATGATTAAAAAAAATCCAGTAAAAACAATAATATTATGAAATATTATTACAATTTAAAATAAGCACTTTCTATTTTAATATATTTTAAAATGTAATAAATTCCTGTGATGCAAATCTGAATTTTCAGCATCATTACTACAGTCTTCAGTGTCACATGATCCTTCAGAAATCATTCTAATATGATTTGGTGCATTTCCTATTATTGCCAATGTTGAAAATAAAAGTATTAATTTCTTCTATTAAAATGAATTAATATGATAAATTGCAGTATTGTGTATAAGTGAGAACATAGTTCACTTTAAAATAAAAAAGATTTATCTCATTCCAAACACGTATGACTTTTTTTTTCCTTCTGTGAAATTTAAAAGGAAGTGTTTTGCTGAACGCCCAAGCTGTTCTTTTGCATAAAGCGAAAGCAGACAGTGACCATAAAGTATAGATATTTGATAGCTTTTTTGAGGAATATCTCAAAATCTATGTCTGCTTTCTTGACATATGGTAAAGAGCAGCATGAACATTATGCAAAACATCTACTTTTAAATTCTGTGAAAGAAAAAAAGTCATACAGGTTTGAAACGACATGAGGGTGAGTAAATGCTGACAGAATATTTGACAATTTTTGGGTGAACTATCACTTTAAATATCCGAGAGTCAAAGATTAATGGTGTTTGACCGTTGTGTCTCCTTCAGGATGCTGTCCCATTTTTCATTAACGCCACAGCTGGTACCACAGTGCAGGGCGCCTTTGATCCTCTGAACCGCATAGCTGACATAAGTGAAAGAAACGGCATGTGGATGCACGTTGATGTAAGTGCAGTGCAGTTACCTTATGTAATATCATTGTGCAACACCTCTATATGCTTGTGGCCCCCACTTCAAAAGCATCCAGTTGTTTGCACTTAAAATATTCACATAGAATTTCTCCCTTTCCTAACTGTTACAATCTGGATCTCTTTCCTTTGCAGGCCGCTTGGGGAGGAAGCGTGCTGTTTTCCAAAAAACACAGACATCTGGTTGCAGGAATAGAAAGGTTTGAGCTCTGCGCACTCTGAATGAGCCCTGCATAAAATGTACTTTGATTAGAGAAATAGCCTGACTGTATCATTTAATATTTCTCTTTTTTTAACACTCAGAGCAAACTCTGTGACTTGGAACCCTCACAAAATGCTTCTAGCGGGCCTGCAGTGCTCTGTGATTTTGTTCAGAGATACCACGGTATGAAAGCTTGTGGAATGTAGCAATCTTTTTTTTTACTTCTAAGCACATGTAAGTCAACTCATGCAGTGTTTTTGCTTATTAGTCAAATGAAAATAGTATATTGATTTTATTTATTTATTATTTCTGACTCTATTTAATAAAAGTGCAGTGTGCACTAATTTTATCCTCTGTGTCTCAATCTGTAGAATTTGCTAATGCACTGTCACAGTGCTAAAGCAACCTACTTGTTCCAGCAAGACAAGTTCTACGATACAAGTCTAGACACTGGAGACAAATCCATCCAGTGTGGCCGTAAGGTGGATTGTTTGAAACTCTGGTTGATGTGGAAGGCAATAGGAACACATGGTCTTTCAGAGCGCGTGGATAAGGCCTTTGCCCTCGCAAGGTATTTGATGCATCTGTTGGATGTTGTTGTTGAATAATATATCATCAATCTTGTATTTTGTGAAACACTATTGACTTATTAAATGCATTGTAATATACTATTAACCCTCTGGTGTTGTTCGGTCATTTTAGACTGAAAAAAAAAAAAAATGGTACGAATGGTTCATCAGAATGGTACAAAACTTTGTGACTTTTTTCAAAAAAAAAAAAAAAAATTGTGGACTTCAATTAAAAAAGCTAAAGGGTCATTAAAACAAGTCACACTTGTGTTGTTATTAATGGGAAATTAATGGGAAATAGGCAAAAATATGAAAATACAGAGAATCAGCCACGATGCAGAAAAAAGTCCACAACAATGAAGGGGTGACACTCTAAAATATCAAGAGTGCAAAATAGACACATCCACCCACCCCCACCCCCACAGATACACATACAGTATATGAACTAGTATGACTGTAACACAAAGCAAGTTTTTGCAAATGAGTGAAATAAAATCAACAATTCAATCACAATGAAAAAAACACTCTAAAACATCAAGAGTACAAAACAGACACACCCACTCACACATACAACACATCATCATACACACACACACACACAGATAAACTGGTGTGGCTGTAACAATATGGCAAAACTGAGCCAAATAAGAGGTTGAACTCTAGCATTAATATAGCATTATATAGCAAAAATATAGCATTCCTTTTCATTCCTGTGAATTTTGATGTTATATGTAACAAAATGTCTGTGTTTTGGTTTGACTAGTAAAATTAGTGCAAAAACTGACAATTCAAATCAACATTTAAAAAAAAAATCTAAACATAATCTAAAAGTATTTGTCTAAAAACAACTAGAGAATTTATAAGCCTTTTTATATAGAGCTATATTTGAATCTATTGGTTACACTATGGTATTACAGATGTTTTTCTTTTTTTACTCCCACCAGATGGCACTAATCTGCCTTCAAAAATAGGATTTTAAAAGCATTGTCTCTATTTTAATATGAAATACAGCTTTAATTGAAAAGTAATAACAATTGAGATTTTCAGTGGGACAAAATTGATCATAATTATTGCATAAATATTAATTAGTACCATGAAAAGAAAAAAAGAAAAAATATTATTGAACAAAAATATATTACATTGATTTTGCTGAAAATAAAAAAAGTTACATTTCAGGTGTTCGTACACTTTTGACCATGAACAACACAAGTGTGACCCCCAAATGAACAATACCAGAGGGTTAATATATACACTACTGTTTAAAAGGCTAGGATAGGATTTTTTTTTAATGATTTTGAAAGAAAAGCTGCATTTAAATAAAAAATACAGTACAAACCGTTATATTGTGAAATATAATTTAAAATATATATTTTTTTTTACTTAAATATATTTTAAAATGTAATTTATTCCTGTGATTAAAAGCTGAATTTTCAGCATCATTACTCCAGTCTTCAGTGTCACATGATCCTTCAGAAATCATTTTAATATGCCAATTTGCTGCTAAAGAAACATTAATTATTATCAGTGTTAAAAACTGTTGTGCTGCTTAATATATTATAATTTAGTATTATTTGAGGTATATATAGTTCAAAAGAAAAGCATTTATTTGAATTACAAAGTTTTGTAACACTATAAATGTATTTACTGTCACTTTTGATCAATTCAAGGCATTCTTGCTGAATAAAAGCATTAATTTCTTAAAAAACAAAACAAAACAAAAACTTACTGACCCCAAACTTTTGGCACCAGGTATTTAGTTGAAGAAATGGAGAAAAGGGACAATTTCCAGCTGGTCTGTAAGGTACAGTGTTGCACTGCATACAAACCTAAAACAGTATGCTTATTTTAATGTGAATATAATACATGTTTATATATTTCTATATGGTGTGTGTTTTCCAATAGGGGCATTTTGTGAACATTTGCTTTTGGTTCATTCCACCCAGCCTGAGAGGGAAGGAGAACAGTGCAGATTACCAGGAAAGACTATCAAAGGTCAGCTTCGGTCAAATGTAGATGTAGCATAGAATTTAATTATTGCACATTGAATTATTGCATGTCATTTTTAATGTACACCATCAGGTGGCGCCAGTCATCAAAGAGAGTATGATGAAGCGTGGAACAATGATGGTGGGATACCAGCCCATGGACGAACACGTCAACTTCTTCCGTATGGTTATTGTTTCACCTCAGCTGACCACCAAGGACATGGATTTCTTCCTGGATGAGATGGAGAAACTAGGGAAGGACCTGTAATTAGTTGGAATATGAATGGTCTACCAATGTCACATTATCCCCTCTCATCCCATCACTTTTAAATTTGTGATTATCTAAAGGTTGCTAAAACTCATTTTGACTTATGAATAGTACACAATACTGACTTCATTGAAAAAGCATGCAAAAAAATGTTGCATCTACAGAGGTCATAAAGTGAATGAATCTCATAGATTCTGGCCCACATACACTACCGTGTAACACTACACTAAGTTTGGAATAATTAAGATTTTATTGGGAATATATTGGGCTACTGTAAAAGAAGAAGAGTAAGGTCAAACAAATACATGCAGGCTGCGGTACTGTGTTTATTAATCCTATAACAGCTTTTAAGAAAAGACTCAAATGACTTAACATACACTACCGTGTAACACTACACTAAGTTTGGAATAATTAAGATTTGTAATGTTTTTTTGTTTTTTTAGAATCATTATGCTCACCATTTATTTGATCAAAATACAGTAAAAACTGTAATATTGTGAAATATTACAATTTAAAAAAAAAAATCAATATATTTTAAAATATCATGTATTCCTTTGATGCAAAGCTGAATTTTCAGCATCATTACTCCAGTCTTCAGTGTCACATGATCCTTCAGAAATCATTCTTATATGCTGCTCAAGCAACATTTCTTTTAATTTCTTTTTAATTTATTTTATTATCAATGTTGAAAACAGTTGTTACTGCTTAATATTTTTGTAAAAATGTGATAAACTTCCAATCAAAAAATGTATACTTTTATTCAGCAAGGGCACATTTAATTGATCAAAAGAGACATTAGACATTTATAATGTTACAATTATTTCTATTTTAAATAAATGCTGTTCTTTTGAACTTTATATTCATCCAAGATTCATCCAAATATATTAAGCAGCAAACACTGTTTTCAACATTGATAATAATCAGAAATGTTCCTTGAGCAGCAGATCATCATATTAGAATGATTTCTGAAGGGTCATGTGACACTGAAGACTGGAGTAATGATGCTGAAAATTCAGCTTTGCATCACTGGAATAAATTACATTTTTAAAGTATATTAAAATAGAAAATGGTTATTTTAAATTGTAATAATATTTCACAATATTACTGTTTTTACTGTATTTTTTGACAAATAAATGCAGCCTTGATCTTAATTATTCCAAACTTTTGATTGGTAGTGTAAATATTGATTTCATTTGGCACACCTAATTCAGGTCTTAGGGTCTCCACTAATGAGCTGACTAATATAAATTAGGTATATTAAATAAGGACGACATCCAAAATGTGCAGTACAGGGGCCTCCAGGACCAGGATTGAGAACCACTGCTGAAACTGTATGTCTGTAAACCTGAATGGACAAAATTATTCACTGGCAGAAAGCACTTGGCTAAAGCGTGGGCCGATCCTCTTTTCAGAGCCTAGGGCTGTCACAGAGACAGGTGTGATTTGTTATGACACTTATTTCAGTGATATCTGTCAGATTTTATGTGTGCTTTACATTTAGATATGCAAAAAAAAATTATTTTAGCGAATTTATTTGATTTTTTTGGTGCCCATAATTTAATAAGGATATTTTATGAATTAGATGATGATGTAATGACTTTGTTAAATTGAGAATGTTAAATAATTTGTGACTCGTTTTGTTTAACACGATATATGGGTATATGTGTCATTTATAGGTCAACATATGACAGGCTGAATTTTTTCCTTTGAGTTGAAAGCTTTATTTTGTAATTTATTTTGCTTTGTTTTGAAAATTATAAACTAAAACACCAATATTTTTCCACAAAAGACCTTTGTTATAAACAATATGAAATCGATTTTCCCGTTTTCAAAGTGTAATTTCGCAAGAAGCTCACCATTTTACATAATAAAACAAATTCCTTCATAACACTCGTGGACTTTATTTACACCGGAAGTAGCTTGTAATCCGTTGCCTGTGTGGTGATCACGTGACAGGCGCTCTCCCTAGAGAGCACTTCCGGTAACGTTTCCTGTGTTTGTAAACTGAAAAAAATTGTCCGACAAGAAAATATTGGGCTACTGTAAAAGAAGAAGAGTAAGGTAAAACAAATACGTGCAGGTTGCGGTACTGCGTTTATTAATCCTATAACAGCTTTAAAGAGGAGATTCAAAAGACTTAATCGCTCTGAATGTGAAGTTAAATAGACGGTGAACTCACGCCCTGTTGTGCTGTAGGTTGAATGGAGGAGTTCACATCAGTAATGTGTTTATAGTTCAGACTGAAGAAGAATGGATTTCACTCGGATATTGAGATTATGAGTATCTGAATTCACGCCCTTTGTTGCTTTTAACCCGTTCAGACCTGAATTCTGTTCCACAGACACAGAGAAAAATATAGCAATGCGTTATTTATACTCTAAATTCAGACATGTTATGATTATACATTATTATATATGATTCTTAATATTTATTTCTGGTCTCCATATACAGTGGACACTGGTTATGAACAGTAGCAACGTACAGTTAACTGTACACATGGTTTGATAAGTTAAACTTTAAATAAGTTTATTATTGTTTTTCAAATCTAACGCTAAATTATTGTACTTTGAAGTTTTAAGTCAAATGTTTTTCTAAAGAGAAATTGGTTCCATTTTTGACAAAAAGGTCCTATTAGGTAATGCACCAAGTTACATTAACAATGAACAATATGTTTGTTACGATATTTATTAATCTTTGTTAATGTTAGTTAATACAAATACAAAGGTTCATTGTTAAAATGAACATTTAGTAGGATTAATAAATGCTTTAGAAGTATTTTCATTGTTCATTTATAATGTTGTTAAAGTGACCGTTCACCCAAAAATTAAAAATCTGTCATCATATCCTCACCCTCAAGTTGACCCAAAACTGAATTTTGAAAGATGTCGTAACCAAATAGTTGATGGACCCCATTGACTTCCATAGTATTTTTTCCCATATGAAAGTCAATGGGGACCATCAACTCTTTGGTTACCCATATTCTTCAAAATATCTTCTTTTGTGTTCAGCAGAATAAATAAATTCATACAGGTTTGAAACAACTTGAGGGTGAGTAAATGATGAGAAAATTTTCATTTTTTGAGGGAACTATCCCTAATGTTACCAAATGAAACCTTATTATAAAGTGTTACAGAGAAATATATACATAATATACAATTTTAGTAAAATAGTAGCTAAACTTATATTATTGATTATGAATACAACAGTGAAATTCATAATCAGTAATATAAGTTTAGCTACTATTTAGTATTTACTATTCGGATCATGTCGCCAACTCCCAACCATTGTAATAGTCACTGGGTCTTTCATTTGTATGCATATATTGTGGTTTATAATAAACACACCAAACTTTGTTTTATTACCTATAATTATAGGCTAAATGAGTTATGTAATGGAGTGTATCACATAGATGCAATTGAGTTGTTCTTGTAAAGTTTGTTTTCTTTGGCTTGGTTTGCTTTTGATTGCTTTCTGTTTGCCATGTGATAAGACTGATGCAATTTTATTTTCTTTGTCCTGAAATTAATTCAACCTCCACCAGGACCCTGTTGGTTGCCAAATCCACTCACGAGCCAAATAATGCCATTGGACATCACTATATACAATATTCACCCACTCACCTGGATCTATATGTCTTTTGATTTATTGCAATCATACTACGTTTATTTTGTTTAGTGCAATTACTGTGTTTGTCCAGTGCACCGTCCATGGCTTCCATGCCTCATTTTGTTCATTCATTTATGATTGTGTTCATCTGGATCTTTGAGGGAGAGTTAGTCAGACTAAGGCACGGGAAGAAGCAGTGGAAGGGAAGAGGGTAGTTGAAATAAATCTGTTTTTAATTCCAGTGAATCCCAGAATCTGACCAACCAAATCCAAAATCAACAGGGCATAGATGCACGGATGTATTCAGTTTGACAGACCCTATGAGAATCCACTCCACTCGGTTTCAGTTTTGAGCTGGTTTGTTTCCAGATGTCATTTAGGGACTCTTGACGCCTGGAAATGTGGCCAAACTCTTATGGCTTTAAAAACACAGCCCTATAAGCCTACATAAACAAAAGCTTGGCAATGCAGACATGGAAAATGTCTGATTTTAGGGAATAAAAGCCATGATTTGTCCACGGTTGACAACTTCTGTTAGTGGTGGGCTGGGTGTGTGGCAACATCATAGACAGAGATGGATATTACCCTGGCTTTATATCCCCCCTTCTGTTTCTAGGCTTGGGCCCCTGATGATTGGGGCTTGTGTGGTCTCTAAACATTCTCCCTGCCCAGAGAGAAGCTCTCTGTACCCCAACACACACACACACACTCTCACCACAGCGATGTCACACCTTTCCAACAGCTCAGTGCGAGATCACATGAAGTGGGTCAGTGTTTTTTCTCTTCTTCATTTGCATTTTCTGCATTTGTCCACATTTGTGTGAAAAAGAAGGCCTTCATTTTCCTTTGCTTGACTTTTCTGTGTTTTAACGTTTTGTAATTCACTTCCACAGTCTGACGTCTGCGACACCAGACCTTTCACAGTGTTTAAGAGTAATGGGGTTGATCTCACAAAAAGTGTCAAGAACATGTCTGAGTTATATTTATCCCCAAAATTTATTTTGCATGAGGAAAATTAAGCCTCTTTTTTTTTTTTTTTAGGACCATTTAAGATTTTTTGAAATTATTTTAATGACAATTAAGCACATTTCCTCAGTAAAATGTATTTATACATCATTGTTGTATTTTAATATGTATATATATATATATATATATATATATATATATATATATATATATATATATATATATATATATATATTTATTTTATTATTATTATTTTACATTATTAGTGTATTAGTTTTTTAATGCATACACTGAAAAGGTAATGTATTACAATAATGAGAATCACCTTTGTGAATAATGAAAATTCTATTAAAAAGAACAGGACTGAGAATGTTTTTTATTTGCTTAATTTTTATAAAAATGTCATAATGCAAAAATCTTAATAATCCTACTTAATTTTATTTATATAAAAATATTTATTATTATCATTTACATAAAAAATGTATTTTAGGGTCATTAGTATAACAATAATAATAAATATTATAATATTTGTGGTAAAATTTTACCTGGCCATGTTCTTGACATAGTTGCACTGTGGCCTCTTAATTAATTTGATAGATCTTGACTGAAGAAGATTAATTATGTCTTAAACTGGGTCACATTTGTGCCAGATTTCAAGCCAAATTTCCAAGCCATCAGGGTGTTGACTTTGAGAAATATTTTTAAAAGACGTGTGTTTGTGGTTGTGTTTCTACACAGGCTGGGTTGCTGGGCTGTGAAGCTGTGCTGTCCAGCATGGCACTCATGCAGGCCGGCTCCATGTCCAGTCAAAAGAAGATGGGCTCTCATCTGGGCCAGGGACAGAGAGAAAACAATCACAGCCACAATCACAGCCAGAACCGCAACCAGGACAGCCACGGACACATGGTGCTGCCCTCAGGAGTCAGCTGCCCACCACTTGTAAGTGGAAAAAGACATGGATTACATTGTGAAAGAGTGAGTTCAAAGAAGAGAGTTTTCAATTTTTTGGTGAACTATTCATTTAATTTCCAGGGAATGCATGAAATGAACTGACGCACAAATGAAAGAAAACAGACGCAGTCAAATAATTTACATAATGACCAACGCAATCTACCAAGAGCAGCGCAAATTAGCGTTGGATCGCAAATAAGCAGAGCTGATGCTCTCATCAGGTGTGGGTCGACACAGGCGCAACTTGTTACATGTAATATATGGATAACATCTTCCTCTGGCATTCCAAAGATATTAATACGAGTGGAAAATATTTTCTCCCTTCTACCACGCGCTCTCTGTTCTCTGCGGTGTCTCCTCCTAGCAGAAACAATTGCAACCATGTCGCAAAATGGGTTAAGACATGCTTTTTGGGCGTTAAATAATGGCACAAATACCAGTAAATTGACTAGCGGAAACATTAGTAAATCACGTTGCATGATTAATTTAGATACTCTCCTCCCATAAATGTTGCGTCTGAAAGGGAAACTCCTACAAATGCATATGCAATAAAGTGGCCCTAAGATTTTTTTTTTTTTTTAATTTTAAAGACTTTTATTCAGCATCAAGCAGCACAACTTTTTTCAACATTGATATTAATAATAAATGTTTCTTGAGCAACAAATCAGCATATTAGAATGATTTCTGAAGGATCATGTGACACTGAAGACTGGAGTAATGATGCTGAAAATTCAGCTTTGAAAAAAATAGGGATGCACTAATACGGAAATTTTGGCCGATACCGATAACAGATAATAATTTGAAAGTCAATAATCGGTATATTGGCCGATAAATCAAAATTTGTATAGATTTTTTAAGAGCCTGATTACAAAAACAAAAGTCTCACCATTAACAGCCATGTCCCAAGCACACAGTTATAATGTTCTCATTATAATATTATGTAGCGTAGCGTAATTTTCCTTTTTAAAGTGATTTCAATCATATTTCAAGCAATTCAAAACCATAATGGCAGACAGTGTGCATCAGTGTCTCAGCTAGAGGAAACAATCTTAAATTAAAATTTAATATATCAGCCAATAACGATAACATTAAAAATGAATATATTGTCCAATGCCGATATATCATGCATCCCTAAAAAATATATTAACATAGAAAACAAAAATATTTCACACTATTACTGATCAAATAAATGCAGTCTAGGTGAACATGAGACTTCTTTCAGAAACATTTTTAAAAATCTTACCCACCCTCACCTTTTGAAAGGTGGTTTGTATTTAAATTCTAGAAGCTGGATATATTTTGTTAAAAGAACTTCTGAAACTGTGCACTGATTTAATGTGAACGTTAACGTCAAATAGCTTCATACTTTACAAAATGTTATTTTTCATTGAAAACGCTGACCTATATTCTCTGTTTTTGGGCAGCTCATCCGCAAGGACGGAGATTTTCACTCATCCAGGCTCCTGGATGAAAAAAACATGCAGGCCAGACAGAACGTGCAGCCAAAGAAGAAGAACAGGAAATCTGGACTTCCCACCAAAATGAGAGAAAAGCCCCAGGCATGCGTTCAGTCTGTCTGCAGTGTTTACCTGTTTATCACATTTACACACTTCCTCTTGTATTCGTATCCTGACCGAATGCTCTTTTCTTCTGTATGTGACGTGAAGGTGGAGATTCCTGAGGTTAATGACGATAACTCACTCAGCTCTCCAGTGCAGAAGAATTTCATATGTGAGCACTGTTACAGCGCTTTCCGCAGTAGTTACCATCTCAAACGGCACATTCTCACCCATACGGGTACGCCATGAGCCTTTCCGCTCTCACATCATCTAACGTTTCATATAAAGAGATGCATGGAGTTAATGTGTGCACATCTGTGTGTGTTCTAGGGGAAAAGCCATTCGGCTGTGATATGTGTGACATGAGGTTTATTCAGCGCTACCACCTGGAGAGACATAAGCGTGTTCACAGCGGTGAGAAGCCTTATCAGTGTGACCGCTGCCAACAGGTGAGATGTGACAAGCACAGGCAGTTGTATTCATAGAGAGCTTGCTATTTGCTTATTACATGCATAAATGTGTCTTTATGATAGTAGTACAGCGACATAATGGGAGGTTAGTCTAATGCAGGCTGCAGCAAATGACATTCACAACCCATTTTTCTAACTGATATTCAGGGAGCAAAAACATTTTTATTATTAATCAGGAATTGATTTGATCTTGAAAAGTAGTTATTTTGCCAGAAAATATAGAAGGGGAAGAGCTGAAAAATTAGATGCTAACTTAAAGAAAAGTTGTTTAAGAGTTAAAGCATGATGTTACATTTAGGACAAATTAATACATTTTTATTTGGAATGACGTGCACTGGATATTGTGCACAATAAAGTAAGTAAATATGGTCAGTTTTGATTTGATATTACTTGTTAATTTTGCCCTTATCTTATGGCTGCTGTCATTGTGACAGCAGATTATTAGCAAAACCATCTTAATGCACGAACTTTTATTAGCAACTATGCCTGGTTTATTCAGCCCAATTATGAGTGAACTGTGAAAGTTATTTTTATTTATTCATTTGTACTGTTTCTCAAAGTGTTTCAGAATAAAGATTAAGTTTAAGATTACACAGACGTTTATGGTTGCAAACCATTAAACGGACAGGCTGACTGATGAAACCTGCGATTATCAGTCTACTATTAAAGCATGAATTTGATTTAAACAATAGATCTACATAATATTCACATATAGGGGACATGATGTGTAAGCCCTACAGTTACAGCATGAAATAACATTTAAACCTATAACATTTTTATCTCATAATTCTGACCTTTTTCTCACAAGATTTTCTTTTTCTTGCAAGTTTATTCATAATTCTGAGGAAAAAAAGTCAGAATTGTGGGATATAAACAATTCTGAGGAAAAAAGACAATAAGAATTTATCTCCCAATTCTGATTTTTCAGAATTGAAAAATTTAAACTCGGAATCATAAGAAAAAAAAGTCAGAATTGTTAGATATAAACTTGAAATCTGGGGCTTCCATAGAAGCTACTGCAGAACTGTCATTTTCTGACACCCAAATGGTCTTTTGCAACCATAAACAACTTGACATTTGACACTGTTATTTTCAAGCTGATAAGACATTTTTATCTGGCAAAACTGGACACATACACTATTGTTCAAAGGTTTGGGGTCAATAAGAAATGTAATACTTTCTTTCAATAAGGATGCATTCAATTTACCAAAATTGACAGTAAATACATTTATAATGTTACTAAAGATTTCTATTTCAAATAAATTCTGTACTTTTGAATGTGTCACGGTTTTCACAAAAATAATATGCTGCAACTTTTCAACGTTTATAATAATAATAAATGTTTCTTAAGCTGCAAATCAGCATATTAGAATCATTTCTGAAGGATCATGTGACACTGAAGACTGGATTAATGATGCTGAAAATTCAGCTTTGTCGTCACAGGAATAAATGATACATTTTAAATTATAGCAACAGGTTATTTATAATTATCACCATTTTTTTTACTGTGTTGTTGATCAAATAAATGGAGCTTTGCTAAGCATAAGTATTAAAAACATAAATATTTACAAAATATTACTGACCCCAAACTTTTGACACACTGTAATTCACATAATTGAAAACATAGTGATTACAGAAGTAAGGAACCAAATAATTACAGTATTTACAACAAAAGAACACCCTAATGGCATGCAGGAGCTTTTGTCTCTTTTGTCTCTGAGAATCAGTGAATCGGTTCATTAAAAGCACGTCCAAAAGAATCAGTTCATTTAAACTGCCTGTGTATGGGACTAACTCCGAACTCCTTCTATCACACAGAACTTTTCCAGAACCGACCGGTTACTACGGCACCGACGTTTGTGTGCCGTGGGCATCCCTAAAGAGGAGAACCAGCCGTGCTGTGAGGGCCGGCCATATTCTCAGGACCCCTCCCAGCACACGGCGTCCTGGAGCCCACTGCAGACAAACAACAGCAGGCTGGCGGTGTGACAGCCTTCCGATCGCTCGTACAAACCTCTTTCCAGCGAACACAATGGACTCGCTGTGGCCAACACAACCTGAACGGGGTTTGAGCCTGTAAACTGTTTAAAGACTATAATGCGTCCAGCTCTGATCCAAGTGGCTCAACCCCAGTGGATACTGGTTAGACTCTGGGAAATAGCATATTTTGTATTTTAGATTGTACTATGATCAGCAGGCGGGTTAGTTGTGCATTCAGTCCAGGCAATAATGACTTCTGGTAGTTTAGAATCACTTCCTTTTGTAGTTCCCTTGGAGGACAGTGCCAGTAGATTGTTGGGATTCCCAGTGTTACAGTATTAACCTGTGAACAACTTGAGCCGTAGCACGTGGCTTTTTCGATCAGAGAAGTTAGCCGTAGTGACAGTAGACACATTCTGATAGGATACGTTTTCTCAGTGTGCATTAATTAATCATTTCCTATTCACATTAAATACTGTGATAATGGCTCGTGACCATTGACCGTTTTACACAGGCTTTTTACGGTTTTAGCAGAAACATCTGGAGCACCATCCATCCTACATCCACAGGAGAGCTCGTTTTTTTGGGCTACATTATGGTGTCAAGCTTTTGAAGTTGGCCTTTCGGGCAACATGAACACTGACTTTTCTTTGGGTATTAGAGAATGAATGACAGATTTCGTCACAGTATGATGTGACTCATGCGGTAAGTCTGCTAGCATCTCAGTTTCTCTTCTGAAGTCACTGGATTGACTAAGCCGAGCCAAGAATAACAAAGAAAACCTTTTTAACAGGTTGTACAGTTAATAGAGAGACAGATGTTTATATAAAAACCGCTAGTTTTTCGCTGAGGTCTCCTTATGCGTTTCATATTACGCCAACCTCGGCCCTTGAACACGGACTTCTGACGCAGTTGAGCTTGAGTTAATATATTTTTTCAGCATTTTAAATAATTTAATTAGAAACCGTAGTAGTATTAGACAGCAGTTTCACTGTATTTTTTTACCTGTACATTTGCATGATCCTTTCATTAAGTGCACACCGTAAAAGGTTCTTGTATTGTGATTGTTTAAAAGAATGAAAAACACTTGTTTTTGTAAGAACATCATTTTGATTTTGTTTGGTATTTTTTACCAATCTCAAACGCGAAGTTTATTCTTATTCTTATTGTTAGACACCTTTTAGTGAGTTAAGCTCTAAAACTGACAATAAATTTTCTTTTCTTAAAAAAAAAAAGCAGCTTCTGTTTTACTCCACACAAGCTTACTTGTATTATTGTTGTTTTTTATGAACTGGTAGAGCATGGTCAGCACAAAGACTGTTTTCTGTGACTTTTGATTTTTATCAGATAGTAAACTGATAAAATGTATACATTGAATGCACTGCAAGTTGCTTTGGATAAAAGCATCTGCCAGATGCATTAAATATAAACTGTTATTTGTAAGAAATACACTATCATTCAAAACTCTGGGGTCAGTAAGGTTTTAATGTTTTTGAAAAAAGTATTTTATTCTCACCAAAGCTGCATTTGTGATGAAAAACAATAAAAACAGTAATATTGTGAAATATTACTACAGTTTTCTATTCAGAATACTGTCCGTCATTAATGAATAATTACAGGAACAAATGAGTAACGGAATATTAACACTCTAGTAACTACTATTAAAGGTAGTTCACCCAAAAATAAAGATATCAGTCATTGATTATTCACCCTCATGTTGTTCCACACCCATTTGTTCATCTTCGGAACACAAATTAAGATATTTTTGATGAAATCCGAGAGGTATATGACTCTTCCATAGTGAGCAATATAATCAACACTTTCGAGGTCCAGAAAGGTACTGAAGACGTGACTGCAGTGGTTCAACCTTAATGTTATGAAGCATCGAAAATACTTTTTGTGCGCAAAAACAAAAATAACTTTATTTAACAGTTTTAACTGTTGTCATACGCAGTTGGCGCTGTGAACGCAGTGCATTACGTCCGAATGCTGGCTCAGTATTGGTCGACGCTGTTCCCGTGAGCAGCACGACGCATGTGTGTGATGCTGACGTAGAAGCCGGCCAATAACGAGTCTGCGTTCGGACGGGAGCTCTGCAGTGCGTTCACAGCGCCAACTGTGTAACAGACTTAAAAGGAAGAGAAAAAAATATTGTTGAATAAAGTCGTTATTTTTGTTTTGTTTTTGGCGCTTGTCGCTTTATAAAATTAAGGTTGAACCACTGTAGTCAATGAACTTTTTAAACTATGTCTTTAGTACCTTTCTGGACTTTGAAAGTGTTGATTATATTGCTGTCTATGGACGAGTCAGATACCTCTCGGATTTCATCAAAAATATCTTAATTTGTGTTCCGAAGATGAACGAAGGTCTTACAGGTGTGGAACGACATGAGGGTGAGTAATAAATGACAGAATTTTTGGGTAACTAACCCTTTAAAAAGAAACTCAAATAATTCATATAAAATAATAAATAATTAATAATTTAACAAATTCATAATTAATAGCGCTCAGTTGAATGTGGTAGTTCACTATTAGCTAATCAATAACCACTATTTTTTCAAACCTCCCAGAGGACTACTAATAACTAATATATACAGGTTTATAAATAACATGAATGATGTATAATGAATTCTAAAGTAAAGATCATGACAACCCACTAGTAATGACTCAAGTATTACCAAATCCTTCATAAGAAATTACTCATTATTTGGATCAGTATTCTAAAGTGAAAAACATAACTCTCTTGTAATGACTGAAATCATTGTAAGCTTTTGAGGTTTTTGTAAAGTATTGGATAGTAATTACTCAAGTGTTACTACATTCTTCAGAAGGAACTACTAATTATTTGGATCAGTATTCTAAAGTGAAAAGCATGATAACTCCTTAATATTGACTAAAGTCATTGTAAACTTTTGAGGTTTTTGTAAGGTTTTGGATAGTAATTCCTTCCGATGTATTTGGTAACACTTGAGTCATTACTAGTAGGTTACCATGATCTTCACTTTACAATACTGATCCCAATAATTAGTAGTTCCTTTAAGACACTTGAGTCTTTACTATCCAAAAGCTTACAAAAACCTCAAAAGTGTCACAACCTCACATTAGTAATTTCTTCTGAAGGATTTAAAGTCATTACTAGTGGGTTAGCATAAACTTCGCTTTACATTATGCATTATTCACAGTAATTATGAACCTGTAGTAGTTCTTGATTGATTAGCTAATAGTGAACTACCACATTCAACTGGGCACTATTACTTACTAAGTCATTAATGAGAGTTTCTTGTTAGTTAATAGTAGTTGGAATGTTAATAGTGCGTGACTAATTTGTTCTATTTATTTAATGACGGAAACAGTAACCTGTAATTTATTCCTGTGATGGCAAAGTTGAATTTTCAGCAGCCATTATTCCAGTCTTCAGTGTCCCATGATCCTTCAGGAATCTATTATCAGTGATGAAAACAGTTTTGCTGCTTTTTCAGGATTCTTTGATGTATATAAAGTTCCAATATGGCGTTTATTTAAAATAGAATTCTTTAGTGACATTCATAAGTGTCTATACTGCTACTTTTGATCAATTTGATGCATCCTTGCTGAATAAAAGGATTTATTTAAAAAAAAAAAAAAAAAAAAAAAAATCTTTCTAGCCACAAACTATTGAAAGCTAGTGTACATGCTTACCAGCAGGTGGTGTAATCCACCAACTTTCAATGTGTGCCAAGGCATATAAAACAGATTTATCCTTTAAAAGTCCTTAAAATGATTTAGCAAAGTTTTTGGGGATTTTATTTCTGCTGTCATCATTCACTACCTACATTACATGTGCCTCCATGTACACATATTGTCTACACGCTGTTTAAATTACACGGCTGTTTCCGTATGGTCCAGTAGAGGGCGCTGTGTTCCTTGTCATGTAAATATTGCTATTGTCACAACTAGTGTAGTGTAGTTGTACTTGTTTAGCTGTATTTTGATTGCAGACACTAACTCTATGAAATATGACTTTATAATGTGTATGTATCTACTAACCCACTATAGAAGCAACTTTCTTTGCAGTATGGAAATATTATTAATAAATGGAATTACTTGTATTGGAAAAAAGAGCTTAATGCTGGCAAGACGAACCGATATTTCCAGCAGAAATGTAATGGAGTGAAACGTTCAAGGCAGCTCAAGCCACACTGCCAGCAAGGGAGACGGAGTTAGACAAAGAGTCTGGCTTTGTGTTGCTTCAGAGAGGCCATAGCCCTCTTCTCTCTAGCCTGACTGCTGATCCTGATTTATAACACCCGTGGGCTGAGAGCACTTAACACACTCGCTCTCAAAGCCAAGGCGGACGAGAAGAGAATCTTAGACATGGCCGTGCTACATTCATACTATTCGAACAGACCCTCAAAATATTTTTGAAGGTCCTAAAATGGCTTTGCAGCACACAAATGTTGCATGTGCAACCACCAGCCACACATTATTATTTAAATAAATCCGAATGACCTTATTTCAATGCAACCCTCCTCAAAATCTGTAACATAGGGCCTATTTCATGTCAAATGGTGTGTACAGCACTATTTAAAGTTTAATTCATAGATTAATCAACCTTCTCTTACGCCGCTGCAGCCATTTGTCATTCTGCTGACAGCGTGCCTTTACATGTTAATTAACTATGATATTTAACCAAGCAGAGGTGTGCAGCTAGGTAGCCATCTTCATTAAAATTTCAGTCTTCCCAGATACAGCTATACATGAGGTACATTTTAATACAGTGGGCCCAAAATGATGGAAGTGAAATATTAAAGTGTTGCTCCTTTAGGTGTAGTGTAGCCTTGTGGTTAAACATATGGGTTGTTAATCGTAAGTTTGTAGGTTTAAACTGTCCTAGAAGTGAACTTGAACTATTATCATTGTTCCTTTGAGATGTTTAAGGATCTGAGTGTGTAAGAAGTGTAAGGCCGTAAATGCCTCCAATATTGAATATTTGGTCATTTTTATATATATATTTTAGAATGTAATTTATTCCTGTGATGCAAAGCTGAATTTTCAGCATCATTACTCCAGTCTTCAGTCTTTCTGTGGAAACCGTGATACTTTTTTTTTCTCAGAATTCTTTGATTCTTTTGTCAGACACTTTTATCCAAGGTGGATTAAATGCTTGCAATCTTATGACTTGTGATATTTTGTATTTTTTAGGTTATGTCATAGAAATTACAACATTTATATATATATATATATATATATATATATATATATTGCAGATTTTATTTAGTAGTTTTTTTTAAACTGAAGATATAGAAACAAGTGAGTAAACAAAATACGGCCTTGAAGCTGATGAAGATTAATTAACCAGCTGCTTTTTTTTTTCCTCTTTTTTTTTTTTTGCCATGTGTTCTCAAAAGAATCACTGTCACCGACTGCTGATGGCAAACCGGGGAATTTAGAACACATTCTTTGACCTACTTTTCTGTCCAAATAATTCATGCATATTCATGTAAAAATTTCGCTTTTATGTGCAACGGCACAATTAGTTTATTTTCAGCACTTTTGCAGCCCTCACACAGAGCAAACAGGAAATGATAAATGACACCCTCACATTATTCTCCGACTGCTGTTGGGTTTAATGAAGGGAAAGAAATCAGTGTTTTCTGCTGTATCAACATCGGGATCAGCATTTGATTAACCCAGCTTTAATTAATAAAAGCTGCCATGAGGGGCAACCTATTGGCACTGTTTTAACCAGGTTACACCACAGTTGCATATAAATATATACTAAAATTAGTTTTTTATAATTTTATTTATTCATTAAGGATGCATTAAATTAATCCAAAGTGACATATAAAAAGATTTGTATTTAAAATAAATGCTGTTCTTTTGAACTTTCTATTAATCAAAGAATCCTGTAAGAAATGTATCACAGTTTCCACAAAAATATTAATCAGCGCAACTGTTTTCAACAATATTAATAATAAGAAATGATTCCAAATCAGCGTATTAGAATGATTTCAGGATCATGTGACACTGAAGACTGGAGTAATGGTGGTGAAAATTCAGCTTTGCATCACAGGAATAAATTACATTTTAAATTATATATGTAAACTGTTATTTTAAATTGTAATAATAAATCACAATAATACTGTTTATAGTATTTATGATGAACAAATGTAGCCTTGGTGAGCTGACTATTTTTGAGCAGTATATTTGTATTTTTAATGATATGATTGTCTAATACCTTGTTTCATGGTATATTGCAATGAAATGCTAATTTGCTATTATTTTTACTAGTAACTAACTAAATCATTGATTGTGACAATATACAATGCTTATTATGAAAAATGCGTAATCAGCATATCAATAATGCCAATTAAAATACAATACAATTTACATATTTAAAAAACAACAGCAAAAAAGCAATTGCAGTACCACAAATCTGCTTTCATTTCCTCTCGGCCTTGCTGTTATGTTTGAAGATTCCTTTGTCAAACCCCTTAAACTCTGTTTTACGAGGGAAACCCAAAGTGCCGGGACCGGCTCAGTTGACCAGCGCCTCATTGTCAAGATTTATCTCGCTCGAGAGTCATCCACATTCCTGATGACAGGACGAATGCCTCGGCGTCCTGCCGAGAGCGTTAAAATCACTCTCACGCTGAAGCACATTTCGCCTCGACAGATACATTAACATACAGTGGCCCCGCGCCACCCCATCAATCTGTAGCTTGTTGGGTCCCACCATCGCTGCTTTGGGCCTCCCTGTAGAAGCCCATAGGCTTGACATGGGCAGTGGTGGCCCTCTTTGAGTCAAGCGTCCTTAGATGATATGGTCTAGGTCACCGGAACCTTCCGGAGGCCTCAATGCAGGTTATGAGAACTTAAACTCAATGCAACTACAAAGCATACACTCTTAAAAATAAAGGTTCTCTATTGGAATCAATGGTTCCATTAGAAACATTTAACATCCATGGAACTTTCCATTGCTCAAAAGGTTTTTTAGAGTGGAAAAAGGTTCTTCGGGTTATTAAAATGTTCTTTACACTAAGAAAAAAATGACTTTTTTAGAACTGTTCACTTAAAAGTTCTTTGGGGAACCTAAAATAGTTCTTCTATGACATCGTAGCGAAAACCTCCTTTTGGAACTTTTATTTTTAAGAGTGTAGATGTCGAGTTTGAGTTTATTAGCTGTGTTATTTAGTGTTTTGGTGCTCTTTATGTGGCCAAGATCCTACAAGACTACTGCTAAAGCTGCTATATGTTTTCTCCAAATACTAGATTAATACATAACTGGCCTCTCTGAACATGATATATCTTAGATGGCTACTTTTTCCCTGCGTGAAGTTGTGCTTAATGGGAATTCTTTAACTTATCACCATGATCTTTTGCAGTAGATCAAGTGTGTTTATGAGCTTAAGCAGTTTTGCTTCGATATTGAATAATAAACTTGGCAGAAGAAGCTGTTTTTTTTAGTTCAAGGCAGTACTTTGCCATTTTCATGAGGATTAAATGATGTTAAACGTTTGCCCTATTGACTGCTGATTCCAATTTTTATTTTTGCATGGGTGTGATTTCTTCTCCCAGTTGTGATTTTTTTTATGGACTCTATAGAAAAATTGATTAAACTAATAAAGGTTTGAACATTCGCACCTCCCTGACCTTCCATAAACAGCTTGTGTCATTGTTTCCGCCACTGAGATGTTTATGAGTCCTGTTTGCTCAGAGAAACATAACGCGTAGTGCGCAAGTATGCAATATGCCTCCAGCAGAGACCCGACGAGCTCACACTGCGACTCGCATGCAGGCGTGCATGTTAAAAAGCCCTAATGCGTCTCTTTAGATGTTATGCAATTACATGCGAGCATGGGAAGGCCTTTGTGTGCCTTCATTTCGTCCCACTGCAATTTTCCACCTGAACAGACAAGGTGAGGCGAGAGGTGAGGTGGAGGTGCACGTCTTATGAATCCTTGAGCTTTTGACAGACGGCACCGGCCTTGCTATTTACCCTTAGAAATTTTCACGGGTCACGGCTGTTACAGGGGGTTCACGCACACCAGCGCTGATCTCCTCGGCATCAGCCGCGCGACTGATGCACAGATAAAGGGGATAGATGGACGAGGGGAAAGCGTTTAGGGAGATGAGAGTACAGATAGACAGTAGGCCAAAGTGACTTTGGCAGTGCGCTGCTATTGATCAGCTTTATGATTCATTGATTTATACCAGACAGTTTCAAGTGCTTTGAAGAGATATGAGTCATATACATCCTCGCTAATCTCAGGGGCTGCAGGAGGGGACTATGGTTAAAAACTGTTTCTGATACGAGCAGACATCCTTATGATGTGTTAAGACTAAAGCCGCACGGTCATGCGATGCAAATATTTAGGTGTAAAGGGAAATGAATGGCCAGAGAGCTGCTTTTGATAATTTCAGGAAAATTTTAAGGGATAACACGATGTGTTCTCATCTTTCAAAGGAATACGAGTTCGTGGGCAAGACGACACGCCCTCGCACAAATACACACGTAGACGCGCACACAGATAAAGAGATCGAGTGAAGATTTATGTGACAGTGAGCTAATTGCATGCTGCCATTTGTCTTTAGGAAGTGACACCTGATCCTTTCTCATGGTTTTTAACAATTATATCAGAAGAAATATACTTTCTGCACACTATTTTATGGAATTATAAGATGAAGTACAACAAAAGGCTGAAATTCCAATCGGTTCGAATGTAAATGGAAAGTATGTTGCATGCGGTTAATAATTGCAATAAAACTAATTTAAAGGACACATATTAATAGAAGGTATAACATCTAAATTAACTAGTTTTATTCATTGCAAAAATATGACAACATTAGAAAGCACTAACAAAGTCAGTGTTAGATGAGAAAAAAAAATTGCATTTTAAAAGAATGAAAATTCTCTCATCATTTACTCTAGCCTTCATGTTGCTCCAAACCTGTATGACCTGTATGTGGAACACAAGAGAAGATATTTTGAAGAACATTGCATGGGGTCCAAACAATATTGGCGTCTACTGACTTCCATTGCATTAATCTGAAAAGAAAAAAGAACCAGTGAACTATCCCTGCTGTCAAATGCACATGTTCACTTTTTATGGTGTACTTGAGTGAATTATCTGGTATCACTGTGAATGTTGTTTCAGAGGAGGCAGAGGAAGTTGAAACATGTCGAGAGGTCTTTCATTGCCAGTGTCAGTTGTAAAAGAATCTTTCCGCATGGAAGCAATATGTTGCAATGCAAAAGCCAATTTAAACACGTATACTGTGTAGTGTGTGTACTGCTTTTTTCAGCAGTGTTGTTTCAGAATAGCATAGTATTACACTGTATAATTGCATTAGTGGTGTTTGATAAAGCAAGCATCACCATTACTATACTCATACTTGCATACTTCAGCGTAACATTGCATTTTACATTTATGCATTTGGCAGACACTTTTATCCAAGGGGAGTTAAGCTGCTTTCAGGATCTCAGGCATTCCCTGGTAATTAAACCTATGCCAACTGAACCTTGGCATTGCTGACGCCATGCAATGTTTGAGCTACAGGAAGGCATTATTTGTGATACCTCAAATCATGTGGCTTGTTGAGGAGAGGTGTGCTTTTATATTTCTAATGGCCCAAACCAACCATTTTTGCCTGGTGAAAGGTGAAACAGTAGGAAAATCACCTAGTAACCACCATAGACTGTAAAAAAAAAAAATATATATGGACGATGCACCTCCACTCTCTTTCATTGTAGAAAAGTGAAGCAGCCAATGTAGTGTAATGAAGTGGAGTCGCGCGCTATCAAGGTCCTGCCCACACCACCACAGAATCGTTTAGTACAGTTTACTGCAGAAAATCACGAATAAAGTCAGTTGGAGCCTCAGTGACTACTTTGCTCAGAGAAGCTGTCAATCACAGCTGTCAATCATGACGTCACACCCCCGTTTTTATAGCATCAAATAACTAACTAAAACCAAACGCTTGGTAACCACGTAGAACAACCTAGAAAATCCACATACCAAGATGTTAAGAAACCACTAAAAGTGATAGCTCACCCAAAAATGATTATTCTTTAATAATTTACTCACCTGCATGACTGACTTTATTCACAAAAACACAAAAGAAGATATTTCAAAGAATGTTTCAACTGTTTTTGTCCATCCAGTGAAAGTCAATGGGGTCTGAAACAACACTGGACCCCAATGACTTCAATATGGACTATAAAACACAAAAACATTTTTAAAAATATCTTCTTTTGTGTTCCACAGAATAAGGAAAATAATGTCTAAATGTCTAAAACTGTTGGCTCAACTATCAGTTTAAACACTATATTGTTCAAAATCAAGTTCTGTCAGAATAGTTAAAGTGTTAGTTCACCCAAAATGAAAAATCTGTCATTAATTACTCACCCTCATGTCGTTCCAAACCCATAAGACCTTCGTTCATCTTCAGAAAACAAATTAAGATATTTTTGATAAAATCCGATGGCTCAGTGAGGCCTCCATTGCCAGCAAGATAATTTTTTCCTTTGTCTTTTCTTTTTTTTTTAACTTTATATTTATATATAACTTTTCAGAACAAAGACAAACAAAAACAAACCGTTAACAAAGCTTTATGGGTATTTACATGGAAGTTTTTTCAAAATGTAACATTTAAAAAAACAAAAACTATTTGCTTAATTGATTAGTTCAAAGATCCTTGAGTAAAAAAAAAGTCAACAGGTTATCATGTAGACATATATGCATATATGTGCTTATAAACAAACATATGTAGAAATACATACGTACACAAATACCCTCATGTCCATAGCCATACTTTCATGCAGCTTGATTATTCTCTTATGGTGGTTACAAGTATGCATATAATGTTTTCCTGTTACACATTTATCACCCATCTCTCTGTTTTGATATATGTGTAGTCCATTTTCCCCAGTGTTTTTCAAAAGTCTCTTCTTGTAATCTCAACTTAAATGTCAGTCTATCCGTTATATAAATTTCTGTGACAATTTGTTAAGATCATTTCCTTTTTCAATGCTCAGAAAGGTACTAAAACATATTTAAAACAGTTCATGTGACTACAGTTGTTCAACCTTAACATTTATAAAGCAACAAGAATACTTTTTGTGCGCCAAAAAAAACCAAAATAACGACTGTTCAACAATATCTAGTGATGGGCGATTTCAAAACACTGCTTCATGAAGCTTCGAAGCTTTACAAATCTTTTGTTTCGAATCAGTGGTTCGGAGCGTGTATCAAACTGCCAAAGTGATGAACTATTAAAATTTCAAAACACTTATGAGGTAACAAAGCCTTGTTTACTGAAATCACGTGATTTTGACACTCTGAACCACTGATTCGAAACAAAAGATTCGTATAGCTTCGAAGCTTCATGAAGCAGTGTTTTAAAATCGCCCATCACTAGATATTGTTGAATAAAGTCGTTATTTTGGGGGTTTTTTGCACACACAAAGTATTCTCGTCGCGTTATAACATTAAGGTTGAACCACTGTAGTCACATGAACTGTTTTAAATACGTTTTTAGTACCTTTCTGGTCATTGAAAAAGGAAATGATCTTGCTGGGAATGTAGGCCTCACAAAGCCATCGGATTTTATCAAAAAAGATTTTAATTTGTGTTCCGAAGATGAACGAAGATCTTACTGGTGTGGAGTGACATGAGGGTGAGTAATTAATGACAGAATTTTCAATTTTTGGGTGAACTAACCCTTTAATTCAAGCAAATTGGGGGAAAATGAGAATGCAACTTTTGTCTAAATGCCTTATTATTTAGCAAATCACACTGAGGATTTAACAATAGGGATTATAACATAGGCCTATATGTGGTGGTTATCAGACAGTGGCAGGCCACAAATTTATCGTAAGCAAACACCAACCCCAGTAATGGGATACGGCGATGACAGTCGTGTTTACACTACTGATGTGCGTTGATTGAGATGAATTGGCTATTCGGATTGTCCACATTTTTGCGTTGCATATGAGATGTTTTCCTTGAGCGTCGGGTGTTGAAACAGGATATTATTTTGGAGTTGGAGAGTTGGATGTGAACGCATTCCACAAAGAAACTGCAGCAGGCCTGTGTGAGTGAAAATGACTGCAGCTACAAATCATTCCCTCTCTCTCTTTCTCTCCTCCTCCTCCTCTTGCTCTCATGACGTCAGGAATGTCGAGCACTCCCTGCTCCTTCCCTTGGGGAGAGGGTTTTACGATTGAAACCTGACACCGTTTCTGTGTCCCATAAGCAACAGAGCGGTAACTCACATCAAAGACAGCCAGCGTCGAATCACAGCACGGCCATAAATTTGCTTGTCGTTCCTGGGCCAATCAGAAAAGAGCATTAAATCAACTCTGTCATGCTGGCAGCCAATGGTGGGACGGCGGCGGTAAATCTGTCAAGCGAGCGTCTGTTAACGGGCGCTGTGGTGCAGATGGGGAATCCACTAGGGTGAGGGGGGAATGAAAGTATATACGAGAGAAAGAGAGAGAGAGATGGAAAGATGGAAGGAGGGAGAGGAAAAGCTGAGCACTTAGAGCTAAAGCGTGCAAAAATCTTACTTTGGTTTACCCAAAGATTCATTTCTGAAACCCATAATGGCCGAAAATCAAAGTGTTTTGCAAGCGGTAAGCCGTGAAACTCCAGTGGAACAAGACCAAACACGACCACATGAGTGAACGAACACGCATCCGAAAGAAAAACGTCATAAAGCTTAATTGCTACCACTGCTGTGACATTGAGTGTCTACAACAAAAGTGAAATACGGCCTCGTCTCACTCTACAATTACATCACTATCTTAATCACCGACTCTGTCACGATTATTTCAGTTCACGACACTCATTATACACATTCGGCCCATTTGAAATGCGCGATAGCTTGTCAAACGCAAACCTCAAACACTTCTTTAAATGATATGACATAAAAACGGAGACTGAAACGTGTCGGGAGTGTGTGAAACAATGACCTGTGGGCCTTTTCACGTTGCTGCAAGGGTGCAGACCAGATGTTCGGATGTGCACGGCTAAAAGAGGCTGTTTGTGTGCGAATCTGCGAATGCATTGCGTGTGCAGATGTAACGCAGCGGGACGGACTCTTCGGGGATTTGAGTCTCGTTCTAAATCACGGGAAAGGGGAAAGAAGGGCCTCCTCTCTTAAAATGTCAACAGGCTGCAGCTTATACTCCGCAACATCTCCAGCTCAGATCGACGGCCCCCGTTTTCAACGGCGGACCACGGCCAAATTCGGTGACTAATGGCGCAGGCGAATCGAAAATAGAAATGTCTAAACAGGCTTGTGGACATATCCAACTGTCTGGCTGATAAATGTAGCGTGCCTTCGCTTGAATTTATGTGTTTTTAAACTCTCCGTCATGTGATATGAAAATAAGGTGTACGCTTACCAGCCGATCCAGCCAGAGGAATAACATCTTAGGCTTTCTGAATGGCACGTTTGAAACGCTTAATGTGCTCTTGAATAAATATTGTGCGATTATGAATTTAATGCCATACTTATATGGGAGCTAACTAAGAAGTTTGGGTCATTATATCAGATTTATCTAAAGATCTTCCACAGTTTGTAGACCTGCAAAATAGGTTGTTTGTACACTATGTCATTGCTGTGACAGGAAATGCAGTTGGAGGGCAGGAAGTGATTTTTATGTATAGGAATCGCTATTACAAACTCAAAATTCCTGTTTTGCATCATTTATGGTTGCTCAAACCGTGAAACCACAAGGAGATTTTATTGTTTACGTAACTTCTATCGTTTTTTAACTTTAAAAGTTGTCGCCTTTAAAGGGTTAGTTCACCCAAAATGAAAATTCTGTCATTAATTACTCACCCTCATGTCGTTCCACACCCGTTAGTCCTCCGTTCATCTTCGGAACACAAATTAAGATATTTTTGATCAATTTCCGATGGCTCAGTGAGGCCTTCATTGCCAGCAAGATAATTAACACTTTCAATGCCCAGAAAGCTACCAAAGACACATTTAAAACATTTCATGTGACTACAGTAGTTCAACCTTAATGTTATGAAGTGACGAGAATACTTTTTGTCTGGCAAAAAAACAAAATAACGTCTTTATTCAACGATATTTAGTGATGGGTGATTTCAAAACATTTCAAAGCTTTACAAATCTTTTGTTTCGAATCAGTGGTTCAGAGCGTGTATCAAACTGCCAAAGTCACGCCCCTAGTGGTGAACCATTGAAATTTTAAAACACTTATGAAGTAATGAAGCCTTGTTTATTGAAGTCATGTGACATTTGTGGGTGAACTAACCATTTAATAGTGTTTTGCCTCTGCTGATACTGAAATTAATATGGATACCTGCTTACCTTTTTGTTTTTGACTTGGTTAAATATTTACATTCTTCATGGTATCATTTGCAGGGAAGAGAAGCTATTTTATCCCATTGCATGATCATTTGGTGTTTTCACAAACTTTTTGTAGATTTCCGTTCACAATGTTGATCTAGTTACTTTGAAAACAAGTGTCAACATATGTTGTGATTTTCTGTTTCTAAACCAGCACAGTACTGACTTTTCTCAGTCTCATTCATTCTTATTTTTCACTTCCTGCCCTCCACGCAAATTTCACGTGTTATCAAAACCACGTGATTAAAAACAAGGTATTGACAGCTTCTGATGATTTCAAGAGACAAATAACTGAAGTAAAATACTGCAAAGAAGATGTTATTTTTTACACCGGATAGAATAGCATGTTGAAATACTACTGGATCAGCAAAAGCTGTGGCATTGCTGTTGATTTTGGCCGCCTCTGCCTCCAAGGTGAAATGATTTTCTATTCGACGGGAATCCATAAACAGGCCCAGTGAGGGTGAGAGGCGCCATAAAACACATCGGGCTGTATGGAGGCGTTTCCCTCAGTGACCACTCGGACCTGGGGACTGCAGTGATGGCGAGCAGTGCTGTTATCTCGGCCTGACGGTGACCAAATCCATTCATGTGTTACCCGTCCTCTATTCCGAGTCATTTTCTATGGTCTTTTGATGAATTTGGCCTGTCTAAATTTGCCTGTTCCTAGAGCATGCCGTAATTTACCCACATTTATCGCAGGCGCGCTGTTTGCTCAGCTTCGCCCCGAGCTGCATGCATGATTAATATGAAACACTGACTCTTCTGTGTCGCCCTCCCCCTCACCTGAGAATAGAAAATGACTCTGATTGCAATAAGCGTGCAGATTTTTGTGAAAAAGGGCAGTCGATGTGTGCATGTGAGTCTGGAATACTCATCTGGTGACATACAGACTGTAAGCTTGCAGATGATGATAATTTATTTACTGCTGCACACGTCCACCACTACACACACACACACACACACACACAAGCAGCATCTATCAATTACAGGCCTCTAGTCCACACGCCTCTGACAATTTTACTGCGTGTTTTGTACAGCGTGTCAAGCCACGCTGTTTCAGTCTATTATACTCATTCCTCTATAATTAATATAAATTACCTTTTTGCCTTTTTACAGCCGTGCCACTGTAATTAGTCGATGAAAGGCATTCATCGGCTGCCTGTAGGCGCTGCTGAAATATCCAGATGAAAGGCCGCAGGAGCATCAGGCATGTTAGCGGGCTGTAGACGAAAAATGGGGGTCAAATATAACCCCATTTCTGCCCTCCTGGAGTCACGCAGAAAGCTGATCTCAACACCTGCCCTTTTACTATCTATACAGATACATACATGTATCCGTAACCTTGATACTGCCCCATACCTTTCATACTACATAAAGGGTTAAGAACATGATATTCAAATCAGATGCATCAATATAGCGATTGCTTCAGGTCATAAACACGACCATCCAATGGAACATATTGTTCCTGAGGGCAATACACTTTTCAGGTGTATTAGCATATGGTCAAGGTACATGTAATTTTTTACTCTTTCAAACAGGTCTCTCTTTCAGATAATCAGGGGCCTCAAAGAGTATGTAGACACTTTTAGAACATAAAACAGACTCAATTGTATGTCTGAATTTCAAATGACCTAACTCCATAGAAAAGATTTTAAAAATATGCCATCTGCAAACTAATGAAAAGTAATGTTTTAGTGGATGTATGAAGTCAGTTTCCCTGTTCAAACAGGTGTGCTAGCAGGGTTAATGTGATGAATGTGTAGTTATTTAAATTAACAATATGCTTTTACACTTTAAAAAAAAAAAAAAAAATCCGTAAACATAGGGCACAATGTACTGTATTCATTTGACAGAATTTTCCGTATTTGTTTTTTACAGGTGTTTTACCTGAATTCTGAATTTTGAACTTCATTGCGTTGTGTTTTAGGGTTAATGGAAATGTCAGTAAAATTACTGGATAATGTCCTGGTAATTTTCTGCCAGTACATTATTTGTTTGTTTGTTTTTTACAGTGTACATTTAGATTATATTTTACAGTTTACAGTTTTCTCATTGAAAAGTGTATCTTTGCTATATTTGCTTTTTTTGTTATAAATGCCACTTGATTTAATATTCTGTTATTTAATGCAAGGGCATCAATGTATTTTTAAGTGTAGCTTAGGTGTTCAAGTTTTGGCTGGTTTGCTTGACTAATAGATGCTGGTAAATAAACAAAAATCGTGCTTTTGCATTGACAGCCATTGAAAAGTAGCTGTGTAAAAACTCTATTCATTTTCTCCATAGGGAAATTGATTTTTAACGATAACTTGTAAACCTTTAAAGACAGACCTACTGTGAGCTATGAGGTTGTTAATCGATGGTATTTGCTTCTGCTGAAGCCGTCAGCCAGCATTATTTCAAATTTTTTTTAAATAATCATGTTGCACAACAGAATTTGTGGTGAAAAACTACATTACCCATGACGCTGTAAAGAAAATTCTACCAATTAGAGAGTCATCCTGCCAAAAAAGCTCTTTAGCTCCGCCCCCTGCCATGAAGCACTGCAAATGACATAATTGAGTCAGCCTCTCAAAATACTTAAATATTTGTGTATATATGCATATTTTGCAATAAACTTAAATATATTGTTTTTATAGGCCTATATATAATCAACATTTTTAAATGGGTAGATTATGCTGTTTGCAATGCTTCATGGGATTGAGTACACAGTCTTGTACCTTTTGTATTTTTGTCCGATTTTCAAATACTTTTTTGCTTCAAATCAAAGTTTATGTTATGATTCACCTCGTAGCTGATTGTCTTTGTTCATGGCTAATAATGCTTTAACAAAGACTTTTTTTTATATCCCTTTGGGAGAAATGAATGGAAAAAGTACTTACGGAACCAACGCCGCTGAAAAAGGGGGCGTACAGAGCTCCTAAGGGGACATGGTAATGGAAAAAAATATGTGATGGAAGGAAAAATTATTTGGCAATGCTTTTGCGTTCTCTCGCAAATATTTTACATATCCCCCGAGAAACTTTGCTTTCGCTCGCAAAAACATTTGCGTTCGCTCACAAAACTTTTGTGTTCTTTGCAAGTGAACGCAAAGTTTCTCGGGGGAACGCAAACATTTTGTGAGCAAATGTGAAGTTTCTCAGGGGAACGCAAAAGTATTTCCAAATAATTTTTTCATCCCATCTCATATTTTTTCTTCACCATGTCCCTTTAGTGCCTCCGTAGGGACGGCTCCATCAGTGGTTCTCATGCTTTAATTGTCTGCAGATACTGGTGAAATAACATAGAAAAACTTTCACGTATGTTAATTTACTACCCAATCAGCATCACAACCAGTGAAGTCCGACTCCCGAATGAATCTTATGTGCCGGTTCTTTTTAATGAATCAAAAACACAGCATGAACAATGTAGTCTGATTGCTGTTCGATTGACTCTTTTGAGCCGGTTCCTTTAGTGAATCAAAAACATACAGTGCAACCAGTGTAGTCTGACTCCTGAAAGAATGACTCTTATTTGCCGAGCTTTTTGTAAATCAAAAACGTACAACGCAACAAAACCAGTCCGATTCCCAAATGAATGATTCTTATGAACCGTTTGCTTTGATGATTCAGAAACATACAGCGCTACCACTGTAGTAGTCAATGACTCTAATGAAAAAAGTTCTTTGTAAACACACCTTTAGCAAGAATTGTTTTAAATGTATTTATTATTGAACTTACCTGCAAAACTGAATTGACAATTGCCATTGAAATGCATGGGAATGCTAACAGACCTTCTTCAACTCAAACAAACAGAGGAATGTTTTTATAGCACCACAGAGTTGCAGCGTTTCCTCTTTTCAGGAGAATCAACACACCAATGGCTTACTTATAGTTGTCTCTGCACATATTTAACTCAAAAAAGGCACACTTTACCTTTAAAGTTAAATTACTATTAACACAAATACCCTTGTACATCCTCTCAGGCGTTACCCACAGACTTTTGATTACCCTTTCCCCTTTTTCCTTTATTGCAGATGATAATATCTTGAAAAAAACCTTTTTCCACAGTCCCACAGCACTTTGCTTTATTCAGTGGGAGCATGTTGTACACTTCATAACACACAGATGAGTGAGACGTCTTGAGGTTTTATCTGTGACTCTTACCCATCCACTAATGAATCATAATGAATGACCTCATAATGAAAGAGCTACTTAGCTCAATTGGTCAAATAAATTTCGAGCTGAAGGCTCTCATGCTTTGGAGATAAGACGCCAATGCTCGCACGGCTCTCTGAGACAGGGTTAGGGAACTCCCTCTGGGAGGGTGGGGTGCTCAGGGGCCAACGTCATGTTTCATTCCTCAAAACAGCACGCTTTAGGATATCAGCCGAGACAAAGGAAACTTTCCCAACTACTTTCATATGGATGCCAAAGCATTATTAAAGAGGAAGATCGAGAGAAATAGAAGGTTGTGGTGTGTGTGCTGAACCAGTGCCAAGGAAGTTCTCCGTCTGCAGCTGTGTGTTATAGACCCAAACTGGCCTAAACAAGCCCTGTCCTAAACCTGTTTCTCATTACAACTGCATATGCCACATGGCGGTGAACTTTTGTAACCTGCAGTCAAAGCTGCTGAAGATCGGTTTCCAAGTCAGGAGAATAGATGTTAGTCAGGATAGGGGCCATATTTAATTTCATTTTGTGAATGAAAAGAAGGGTGTGAGGAATAGACATAAAAACATTCAAATATGACTTTCCCCAAAAAAATCCTGATTTAAAAAAGTGTTCATTTAGATCTGATATAGAATCTTAAGAAATCTTAAAAACTTTAGAAAATAAAGTATGATATGGTGCTTGAAAGTAAATGTATGAACTCATTCATTGATTTTAAATGTCTATTTCTTTTGTTTTTGTCATTTATACAGCAAAATATTATTTAAGTATTTTAATCATTGAATAATATCCCATAAACCTGTGCGTTTGTTTTGGTGGTTGGTGGAAAAAATTAATTTGGTGTGTAATGAAGTTTAAAGCAGGGTTATTATCATTAACTAAAACTAAAATCATAAAAAAAGAAAAAAAATTCACTATTAAATAAAATAAACATTAACTGAAACAAAACAAAAAAATAAATAATAATTAAAAAAAAAAAAAAATATATATATATATATATATATATATAAAACTCAAACTTATTTTATTTCAGCTAGTAGCCAGAATTATTTCTCATTTTCATTTATTTTAAATTGAAGTACTAAAAAACAAAACTAAATAAACTAAAATTAAAATCTAAAACTTAATAAAAACTATATAGACATTAAATATAAATGACAAACACAACAAAATTACAAAAACTTGAAAATAATTTAATTCAAAACATTAACAAAATTACTGTATCAATGATACTATAAAAATAACACTAGTTTAAAGAAGTCATTCATTACTTATGTCTTTTTTTAAACTTATGATTCCATTTCTACAGGGAAACAGGCATTGAAGTCATTAAATATTTACTTTGTAATATTAAATTTGCTCTAGATGGTTTGGTGGTTGGTGCAAAGAATAAAAATGGCGTCTGATGGAGCAGAATGAAGTCATTCATTGAAAATATTTGCTTGGTTATGTCTAAAGTTCTCTTTAATTTGCTGTAGATCATTAGACGAGTCACATTATGTTTGCTGAATACAGTAACTGGTACAAAATACAAATATGCTTTCTAAGTCGTCGACTGACTGGGCAGCTCCATTCGGTTTCAGACACAGCTATAGCATCGGCTCTTTACATGAACCCTGATAAAATCTTAGTGAACTCTTTCAAAGCATTGGTCACTGTGACCCCTGAGGTTGCACATGTCTGGTCTCCACCCCCAGTGCGATAACTATGTCTTAGGCATGATTCTGAGGCATGTACGTGATATACTACTATTTTTACAACCATTTCTCCAGGGGGAAGATTTCATTTGCATTAAAATGAGAGACGGGAGGAATCCACCAGAGAAAAAGCAGGCATGCAAAGCTGTCAAACCTCCTTGCAGCATTTTGCCCCTCTCTCTCACACACACACACAGGTTTTTATATTATACAAACTGTATATTCTATCCTCCTATACACTAACCCACCCATCACAGAAAACTTTCAGCATTTTTTTAATTGGAAAAAAAAAAAAAAAAAAAAATCAGTTTAGTATGTTTTTTAAGCCATTTGGTTTATACTTCCTGTTTCAAAATAAACCACCTTTACATTGTAATAACCATGTCATTATACACATTTGTGTCCTTAAAAACCACATATGCCAGACCACACATACACACATATGCACACACAGCATGTGTTTTTAGCAAAAAACAGCTTTTATTCCAGAATATTTAGTGGATTAAACACTTTCCTCATGCAGTGCGAGAGGGCTTGTGGCCAAAACAGCTATTCTGGGCTTTTAAATAACAGCCTGTTTTAGGACCTCTTAAAATTGTGCCATTCGCTGCATGTAATTTACAACCAATTCAAAATTGACCATAAATTTAGACCAAAAAAATTGATGTATTGTATTGTGGATGCATTAAAACACTTGTAATTTTACATGCATGATGTACTGCCTAGCAAGCATAAAAGAGCAACAAACAAAGTTAAAACTGTGAAGTAAATGTTAAGTGCAGTTCAGCTTCAGGATTGTTTCTCATTTACAACCAGGAGAGGGCGCTCTTGCACTGACTTTGAGTCCTTGATAGAGTAGTGAGGAAAAGAGGCAATTCAATTGGAATTTATACAGTAGATGTGTGTGTAATATATATATATATATATATATATATATATATATATATATATACACACTTTTAAAAAGAGGTCTAAACTATGAGTGTAATTCTCAATAGTTTTGTATTCATGACATTTCATAAATGTTGTAGCATCACTAATGTTCTCTTAGATAGCAGTACCTAATATTTTATCAATCTGTTTAGTAACTCAAACGCTATTTTAAACATTTCTATTTGGTTGCTAGGGAGGTAACATAAATACTAGCTGATTGAAAGAGTCCCTAATCCCACGGATGAGCAGTAGTAATAGTGATGATTGACTTAAAACTCACAAAACAGTAAACAAAGTGACCTCAACATATTGGCAAGGAAAAAAGTCACAACCGCCCCTGCAAACCCAATAGTGCCCAAAAAGAGAAAAACACACACCGCAGAAGAACTACGATTAAACTGTTTCTTTACTTCAATCAAAACAAGGGTCAGAGGGAAGAACAGAGAATCAACCACTGGAATGTACATGAATCGTAATGAAAATCTCACAGTACAACAGTGATATCATTCACAAAACCAGTCTTATATATAAGCGCTTACTGGAATGGGATTAAAAAAAAAAACATGATCCGGTACTTTTCCCTAAAAAGAAAGTCCAGCCAAGACAATATTCTTTTGAAATAGTCATGTTCTTGGTCTTATATTTGAGAGAGAGAAATACTAGAAGTTGTTTTCAGTGGATGTGCACTTTCACAATCAAGAAAACACTCGAGGAAAAGGGCAGATAGGAAAGTAGTGATGAAAAGTGGTCGAGTCTCATTCATTCTCCTCATCTCAGTTCAGGAACGGGACCAAAAGTGTCCTATCGGAGTAGAGACCATTTGATCTGTTCCTTAGCTGACTGTAGCACCTAGAAATAACAAAAACATCCAATAAAGTTAGAAAAAGAGCCATTTAATTACAATATTATGTACAATATTAGTATATATATATATAAAAAATACACACACACATATTTTATATATGTATTAAAAAATGTATTTACTTATTTATTTACATACACACATTTTTTAAATTCACCAATAATTATTAAATGAAATTTGATCAAATTAATATTATAAAAATAACATTTATTATTAATATAATATAATATAATGTTATGTAATATAATATAATGGTTACCAAGATAAAGTGATGTCATTTTTAGATGTCAAACTTTAAAATGGAAGAAACATTACTTGGTGCTCATTTAAATCCATTTATAACGGTTGTTATAATTAATCTGAGGCGTCATTAGGATCTTAGGAAAGAATATATGAAAGGGGTTCTGCCAATTTATTATAACCTGATGTTTTAAATTAGGCAATGCAAAATAATTAGTCACATTTAATTAGAATGAATTACCATCTTCAGAATCATTTATTTGAAATGTTTTGTGTTCCTCTTCAGTAAATCCAAACACTCAGTGAGGACAGATAGCCCAAACCACTCCCAAAAAACCTCACTTGTCTCCAAAGCTACAAAAGGTAATTGAATTTTAATGTGTTTGTGTTCTTGACTCATTAATGCCATCATTTTTCTTAAAAGACACACATCCATCAGGGTGGAGGGCGCTGCTTTATGGTTTTCAATACTTAGAAGAATTCAAGGCAAAATATTAGTACCTCCTCTTTAAGATACAGTGAGGTCCAAAAGCCTGAGTGAAATTACTTCTATTTTTTCCTAATTTATTCCCCAATTTACAATTTTTATCCCCCTAAATCCAAAATAATCCAAAAGTTTGGGGTTGATAAGAAATTGCTAACCAAGGCTGCATTTATTTAATTAAAAATACTAAAACAGTAATATTGCAATTTATTTTAATTTATATTTAATATATATAATTTTAAGCATCATTACTCCAGTCTTCAGTGTCACATGATCCTTTTCTAATATGCTGATTTGCTGCTCAAACATTTCTTATCAATGTTGAAAATAGTTGTGCTGCTTAATAATTTTGTGGAAACTTTTTCAGGATTTTTAGACAAATATAAAGTTCAAAAGAACAGCAGTTATGAGAAATCTTTTGTAATATTATACATATCTTTACGGTCACTTTTGATACATTTAATGCATCCTTGCTGAACAAAATCATTAATTTAATTCTTTCTTCTTTCAAAAAACAAAATCTTACTAACCCCAAACTTTTGAACGATAGTGTATCTAAACTGAAAAACTGCAGAAGTGAAAAAGCGAAACTTTTACATGTAAAGGTGCAAACGTTGAGGTGAAACCTGTAATCGAGTAATGCAGGCGCAGCAAAACATCTAGGAATTAATTCATCATCTTAATTTGCACGAAGCGAGGCAAAGCATAACTGTATAGCAGGGAAGACGAGGAGACAGCCATTAATCACGGACACGAAAGGGATACAGGCAGCCTGTCGCAGGGCCTCTTAAATGAGAACATTAATCAGTCCGCACTCACGACTACGGCAGCCACAGGGAGCCATCTCTGGCAGACAGCCGCCAATAATTAGCCATCATGTTTACATGCGGCAGACACACGCGGGAACCCGGGCTAGCGGCGGAACGTTCTTAATGTGGGAGCTGTGAAACCAGACCACCACGGACTCATTTTCTAAATGAATCATGGGTAATCGCAGAGCCGCTATTAAACATAAGAGCTGTGATCGCGACAGGTGTCGCTGAAGGACACCTTCTCTCACCTGAGTGACTGTCTGTTCCGTAAGAGGCACGTCATCACCCTGGAACGAGATGAGAGAGGGAGATGCTGATGACTTTAGGACTGCTGGCTTGCTTGCTTCCTGTCTCGTACATGCAAGATTATTGGAAATCAAACTTAATAGCTGCCTAGCAGTACCATAATGCTCATCAGTGGCGTCAGAGCACGAGATGAAGCAGAGGCAACAAAAACTAATCAGATTAACATTCACAACAGTGTAATGGGAGTCAATAGAGCAGAGCAAGAAGTAGTTACCCTCAAAGCAACACGGTGAACCACCTGCTGTGGGTCGCTCTCCAGGATCACACTGCAAAACACAATGACTGATCAGTGCTGCAACCAAAACAATGTGATTTTTAGACTATTCCGAATGTTTTCCAAAATGCATGCCTCCTTTTTAGAGAAAATAGAGAAAACAGGAAAGGATGTGGACAGGATCAGGAAATAACACTCGCCAGAATCAATCTTATGTCGCCCGCATGAGTGCTAGTGGTCACAGAGGAGTTTTCAGTGGCCGATGTCTAGACCCAAATGGAATCTATAGACTGCTTCTGCAATTATTTTTTTGGTAATGCCTTTATTCTTTCATTGCATTGCATTATATTAGTTCATGCATTCCCTGGGAAACATACCTAAAATCTGGGATTTGTACCATGCTCTATTGTTTGAGCTGCAGGATTGGCATATTTATACATGATAAAAGTGTTAAACAGAGTACAACAGTCTTATTGTTAGCTGAAAGCATAATATAATCAAAACAGCTAGAATATCCAATAAATGAATGAAAGGAGCTGTTGATTCTGTGTGGGCCTGCTGATGCCCAATTCTTTTTTTTAAATACAGTGTTGTATTTAAACAATGTCGTCCATAGACAGCAATTTAACCAACACTTTCAAGGTCCAGATAGGTACCAAAGACATCGTTAAAACAGTCGCCGTGACTACAGTGGTTCAACCTTAATGTTATGAAGCAACGAGATAACTTTTTGTGCGCAAAAACAGAACAAAAATAATGACTTTATTCAATATCTTCTCTCCCCTGTCATTCTCATACGTTGTTTACGTCCAGTGCTTCCAGGTTCTATGTCAGACCTCATTATTGGCCGGCTCCTGCATCAGCATCACATGCATGCGTCGTGCTGCTCATGTGATCAGCTTTGGCCAATACGGAGCCGGCATTCGGACGTAAACACGGAAGCCTTCACTGTGCTTACTGTGTCACCTGGGTAAGGATAATGACAGGGAAGAGATTGTTGAATAAAGTCGTTTTTTTGGGGGGGTTTTTGCCCACAAAAAGTATTCTCATCGCTTCATAACGTTAAGGTTGAACCACTGCAGTCACGTCGACTGTTTTTAACAACGTCTTTACTACCTTTCTAGACCTTGAAAGTGTTGATTATATATCTATGGACAAGTCATATACTTCTCGGATTTCATCAAAAATATCTTAATTTGTGTTCCGAAGCTGAACGAAGGACTTATGGGTGTGGAACGACATGAGGGTGAGCAATTAATGACAGTTGGGTGAACTAACCCTTTAAAATATTAATTGTAAAAAAAATTAAAAATACTATAATGTAATACAATCCATATAAAATTCTGAAGGTCAACTAGTAGAGCACAGTAGGTCTGACTCCCAGAGAATGCACACGCTGATTTAACTTCTTTGGATAAGAGCATCTGACAAATACATAAATGTAAATATATAACATACACGTTCATAGGTTTGGGGTCAAGAAGATTTTTTTCAAAGAACTTAATACTTTTATTCAGAAAGGATGCATCAAATTGATCAAAAGTGACAGTAAAGACATTTATAATGTTACAGAAGTTTTTTTTTTTATTTTAAATAAATGCTGCTCTATTCAACTTTCTATTCATCAAAGAATCCTGAAAAAAATGATCATGGTTTCAATAAAACTGTTATGCAGCACAAATGCTTTCAACATTAGCCATGTTTCCAGCCACCTTTTTTTTATTTTCATTTTGGGATATCGCATAAAAAGCACTGGATGGAAATGCCAAGATGGGCATAAATTCTAAAAATGCACATAAAAAAAACAAACAAACAAACAAAAACATATGCACTCAATTGAGGGGATACATTTTTGGTCACACTTTAGATTAAGGTCCAATTCTCACTATTAACTATGACTTTTGCCTCAATAAACTCCTAATTACTGCTTAAATAATTGGTAGTAAGGTAGTTGTTAAGTTTAGGTATTGGGTAGATTAAGGATGTAGAATAAGGTCATGCAGAATAAGGCATTAATATGTGCTTTATAAGTACTAATAAACAGCCAATAACATAGTTATATGCATGCTAATAAGCAACTAGTTAATAGTGAGAATTGGACCCTAAACTAAAGTGTTACCACATTTTTTTATCAGATAAGAAGACATGTGCATAAACTACGATGGAAACAAGTTTACCGTATATCGCATCGAGGGATATATCCCTCGATGCGCACAAAAAACTCACATAACTCAACAGTGTATGTGAATGGATAACTTGACTAACCAGTGGACCAATTTCATTGCACAGCATCTCAATGTTGGTTTGATCATTCTAAAATGCCTGAGCTAAAGCCTGTCAAAGTGATTGGGTATAATTCCCTTCCAGAAGCGTCCCACAATTGCATTCACAAACACCAAGCATATGTAGGCAAGATAACATGACAGCGTTTGTTACATTTCGTCTGTGCACTATGAGACACAAGTCATTTATGATGTACAAAAAAAGAGCTACAGTTGCTTCCCCGATTGCAGCAACTTCCATTTCTAGTAGAGATATTTTGCGGCAATTGTTCTCTTGAACACAGGATGAAAACGGTGCTTTATTCACAAACGTTTTATGCGATATTACAATTTTGCGCTTGAATTAAATTCACAACTTTGGATGGAAACATAGCTATTGATCATAAGAAATGTTACTTGAGCAGCAAATTAGCATATTGAACTAATTTTCTGAGAGATCATGTGACACTGAAGAGTAATCATGAGAGTAATGATGCTGAAAACTCAATCACAGAAATGAATTAGATCTTAAAATAAGTAAGGTTTAATTGTAATTTACAGTATTACTGTTTTTACTTTATTTTTCATCAAATAAATGCATTGTTGGCATTTCAAAAACATAAAAAAAAATCTTACTGACCCCAGACTTTTGAATGGTAGTGTACGTACAGCAAGATCTCTATGGAACAAAATTGTTTGCTTCTGTTTTCCTCCTTTTTTCTTTCAATTTAATAAGTTTGAATACATTAATTATGCCTTACCCTCCATCAACAATCTCATCAACGGCCAGGAAAAGACCCTCCATATTTTCAAGCAGGGCTCTCTTTTCTACATTTTTCCTAATAAGAGAAGGAAAACAATCAAAGTCAAACAGTTTTTTATTGTTTTGGGTGGTGGGGTTGCTGACAGAGACCATATAACTCATAATGATAAAGTCTTTTCTACATTACCTCAGCATTTGGCTCAAGGAATCAAAAAGACAATTCAACACTGACATAAGCATCAGCTGTGTGAAGGAAGACAATAACACCTATGAGATTCACACAGTTATGATGGAAAGAGACAGTACTGGATGAAGTATAAAGCATTACCTCATTTTCATGGGAGCTGCCGATTACATAGAAATACAAATCAATATTGCTCTTGTACACAACCGTTAGACCCTCCAGCAATGCTATTTCACCTGTGTCGAAGAGAGGAAGAATGATTCCAAAATATGACTTTATGTTGGCAAACACAAGACTGACAGGAATATAATCACTCACTGTCTGTCCTGTGTGTCTTGTTGAAGATGTTCTTCTCAAAGGCTTTCTGCTCTTTCACTGTGGGGTATGTGTCATCATAATACTGAAACAAACACAACAACACAATCACAAACTAGTATATGAAGCTTATAATACAGAACCACTTCTACATTACTGAAATAGAAGACAAATAGTGCTAATAAACACTCTTCCATACACCTTATGCAAACAAAAAGCTCATGTAATATATATTCATGTATATACATATATATATATATATATATATATATATATATATATATATATAATATCAACTCAAATCTGATCATGATCCAGATGTTCATCTGGTAATCTCACCTTAGCATAAAGTCTCTCTCCGTCATTGTCCATGATCAGAACTGCTTTTACAGTGTAGAGAGAGGGCTCCTGTCACAGCACAGACACAAACATGTCCAATGAATTACAGTCAAATGAATCAGCTGATCAGGGCAAAGGTTACGCAGACATGTAACTGTAGTTCAGATACCCATCAGCAACTGCTTAGCTTGTAAAGTCAATATTATAATATATTTCCCCCCTATAATCTTTAACCTTTAAATATAATAGATATCATACGTTGTTGCTAAACATGTATGATTGATTCATTGTTTAGCGGATGTAGCGGAATGGCTATTTGAACAGGAAACCGAGCAGATTTAACTGCTAGCTGATGTTTTACACTCTAAAAACAAATATAGGGATACAGAGATAAAATCATATTACCAGTATTAGCGTATCCATCTTGTACTGTGCAGAAGTTATTCACTCCAGCTTCGTGTATTGAATTCCTGCGTATGTGTACTTCCGCTTACGACATGAGGTAAAAGGGCAAAACTAAGCGGAAGTACATTGTAACGTCATTGATAATTGCGGAAAAATATTGTGGGAAATAAATAAATACGAATGTTTTGAATTGGCTTATATACCCAAAGCAGTTATTATTATTATTATTATTATTATTATTAGTAGTAGTAGTAGTAGTAGTAGTAGTGTACAATTCGTACAAGAGGATAGAATAGAAGCACATAAATCGTAAGCTTCCACTTGTGTAAAATGTGTGTGTGTCAGTAGTATCCTACAGGTTTGGCTACTTGTGAGAGCCAAATGTTTGAAAATGTCCTCACAAATACCATGAAATGATATATTTAATATTATATTTAGATAGTTATATTTATTAAATATATACACTTATATACTATATATATATATATATATATATATATATACACGCAATCGGAAATATCTATATATATGAAAAGCTTTTTATTGAAGCAATATTGATGTTGATGCTTGATAGTTTAACTTTAGCCTATGTGTCACAGTCTGGTGAACCATAACAGCTTTTATTTATTAAACAATGGCAGGTTTGGGGTAAAAACATGCAATGTGACATATAGGCTAGTACAGGCTAAGGTAAATATAAAAATTAAAAGTTAAAAATATACTAGCCAAATTAGTTAAAGTGTTAATTCACCCAAAAATGAAGACCTGTAAGACCTTCGTTCATCTTCAGAACACAAATTAAGATAATTTTGATAAAATCAGATGGCTCAGTGAGGCCTCCATTGACAGCAAGATAATTTACACTTTCAATGCCAGAAAGGTACTAAAACATATTTAAAACAGTTCATGTGACAACAGTGGTTCAACCTTAATGTTATGAAGCAACGAGAATACTTTTTGTGTGCCAAACAACAAAACAAAATAACGACTTTATTCAACAATATCTAGTGAAGGGCGATTTCAAAACACTGCTTCATGAAGCTTCGAGCTTTACAAATCTTTTGTTTCGAATCAGTGGTTCGGAGCGTGTATCAAACCGTCAGGCTTGTTCGAGATGCATCGGCGCTGCGCAGACCGATTGGCGTATGACATCAAAGTACTGCGAGAGCGATTCAAAAGCATAACGAGTCGTATGCTCTCCAAACACTCTCGCGGTACTTTGATGTCATATGCCGAACAGACTTTTGAAAACGCTGCAGACCCCGTTTTAGTTTGGAAAAGCTGGGGTTGCGTTTCAGTATAAACAGACCAAAACTGAGACTTTTGAAAACAATGACGCCGTTTTGGTCCGTTTATACTGAAACGCAACCCCGGCTTTTCCAAACTAAAACGGGGTCTGCAGCGTTTTCAAAAGTCTGTTCGGCATATGACATCAAAGTACCGCGAGAGTGTTTGGAGAGCATACTGCCCATGTTCGCTCTGCGTATCCTTGACAACTGTGTAAACAATAACATGGAGACTGAACTGAAATCGTTGCTGGCTTTGTTGTTACCATTGTGCAGTTAAACTGCATTTTTTAATACTGCAGCTGCCTACATGCGCAAGAGGCAACTATTTACACTTGTACGCGCATGCCCAGTGTGCATGAACAGTCATGTGACATGCGTTTTCAGCCACCTAGTGTAGACGGAGATCGTTTCTGAAACGCTTTGGAAACACCAGTGTAGACGAGGATCGTTTTCATTTTAAAACGCCGTTTTAAAACAAAAACGCACTAGTGTAAACGGGGCCTAACATTCCCATTATGTGCGAAAAATAAAATGATATAAATTGAATATTTCCTTAACATTCGCATAACGAAACATTTTTAAAAACTGGGCATTTTGAGCGTTCCAAGAACAGTCAGAAATGAAATTTTCATAATTTAATGGGAATGAAAACGTTCTTAGAACATATTTTTGTTAGCTGGGGACCAATCATGATCACAGAAAACTCTCTCGGCAACCCAGGAACTCATTTTACCGTCATTCATTTAAGTGTTTTTCCTGTACAATCAACTCTGTTCCTGCAATCCAATATTTTGTCTGAATTTAATGTTTTCTACCTACATTTTTGGCCAATTTACTAACTGAATTAACGAATTAGCTACTTATTAGGCCTGTTCATTTGAAATTTAATCTAACTAATGAAAAGGTATTGATGTCGAAAAAACAAAAAACAAATGGTAGGCCTATAATTTGAAATATAATTCCCATGTGTATGTTACAAACTTTTCATATACTTCATTCTGTGATCACGATTAATCGATTTGACAACACTAATGTGTGTGTGTTTGTGTGTGTTTTGGAATAATATACAGTAACAACCTCAAAAAATATTTTTATTTTAGAATTTCAAAACAGAACTTACTCCTATTTACATAGTGTTTCAAAGTAGTATTAATAAAAGTGATTCACACTACCTAGGTATGATGATTAATTATGCTTTTTGCAATGGAAAAAAGCTAAGCAGTAGTTCTGAAGTAAACCTCTGTCTCTCATGAACAGACGCTTAGTCAAAGATAATGAGTGATTCGGATCCTGATTCTTAACTGATTGGGTTTGGAATCTGTTTGCCCTCCATGAATGACACACTGGCCTCAATGACACAAGTCCTCCTCAAAATTGCATATGCTTCCAGCTTGTCCTGTTTTTTCAGCGATAATTTAAGAGATCCTCCTACAACTGGGGATCATAATTACACTGGTCACTTTTTCTGGGAAGCACCACTGGGAAACTAATCCTAACAGGGGTTTTCCCTGTGTACGGCTCATGGCTCACGGCCCTTTACTACAGCGACTACAATGACATCAGAGTTTTGTCACTAGTTTTGTTCTCAACAGTTAGAAAACTGTTTAATCTAGAGATCTGTGGTGGGACAACTTGTAAGTAAAACTCACGAGAATATTCTGAGCATGTTGGCTACATTTAATTTTGCAGCACGAAGGAAAAAAAGGTTGTTTCTATTCTGAATAAAGATGTTCTTTATATGCTTGTTTAGTAAGGTGGCTCACCAGCGAGTTTCGCAATGAAACACTGGGTTTTCACAATTTTACCACGAAGAACATTTCGAAATTACCCTATGTTATATCAGAGAGGATACAGTATGTGTTTCCTTGGTGTAATTTTTTTTTTTTTTTTGTATTGTTTTAATGTCAACCAGAGTATGAGAGTCATAGCTTCAGTGCTGTTCACAATAATTATTTTTTCAGTTTTTATCAATATACTTTGTATTATTATGTTCCTTATTTGCCATGTTTAATATATACAGCCATTCAAAAGCTTGGGGTCATTATATTTATTTTTGAAAGAAATTAATACTTTTATTCAGCAAGGGTGCATTAAATTGGTCCAAAATAACAGTAAAGACAAGTGCTGTTCTTTGTTCTTTATTCACCAAAGAAAAAAAGTATTACGGTTTCCACAAAATAAAAATTATATTAAGTAGCACAACTTTTTTTAACATCGATAATAATACAAAATGTTTCTTGAGCAGCAAATCAGCATATTAGAATGATTTCTGAAGGATCATGTGACATTGAAGAGTAATGATGCTGAAAATTCAGCTTTGATCACAGGAATAAATTACATTTTAATATATATTACCATGGAGAAAGCTATTTTAAAAGCTATTTCATTTTTTTAAAGGTATAAATAATAATAATAAAACAAAGATATGACATCCAAAGTATGTAAGGTAGTACAACTAGATCACTTTTATTGAATCCAAAAGGTTTTAATTATATTTTGCTACATATAAAGGTATTTTAAAGATTTGGAAGTGTCAAAAGGTCATTCGGTTTAACCGTCCAAAGGCCAATACAGCCATTTCATTTGTGATTAAAATATCTTAAAATGTAATAAATGTATATATTTTTTATTCTGGCATGATTTTATAACATCATATATCGACATAGTGCAAAATGGTTTTAAAATTATGTGTAGAAGTCGTTGCTTTGTTATGAGAAAGAATGTCCGGAAAAATGAACTTCATTGATGTCATTCGAAGTAACCAATATAAAGGGACCATTTTGAATCAAGTCATGTGGTCAGTATCATGTGACAGGATGTGACATCATTCAGACACCTGCAAAGGACCACATGGTTGTGAAGCAAAGTAACTAACTCTTTAACAATTTGAAAAATTAATGTTTTCACTTGCTCATACACATGTCCCGAAACATCATGTCATTCGGTACAACCGCTATAACACAAGGAAAATGTTGTAATATTTTAAAAACTTGTACTAAATATAAAATGTTTAATTGTCCTTTTTCTAGCTAGCTAGCAAGCTAACTAACTAGCTAGCTAGATATCAACCCGTTAGCATTGTTTGAAAATATTGTCATTCGGTATAACCAAAAGTGTCATTTGGTAAAACCGAAATTGCGGTTAAACCGTATGACTTTTTTGGTGACAAATTTTGTCCATCTTGTAAAAAATGACAAAAGCAGTGTTAATTGATTATGAAAACATAATCTCATTGTTAACACTTAATAAACCTTCAAAGTTTTGGATCATAGCTCCACAGTGCTGTTCCCAGTATTTTACATTTTTATTTTTTATGCATTACTGTATGTGAAGTATTTAAAATGGGTGTGTTTATAGTAAATCTGTGTGTTTATAGTTGCAGCCATTTTGAGCTTGTTGCACTTGTTGTAATTCATATATTCATAAGGCCTACAATGTTCAGCAGTTGATTATTATAAACTAATTTCTAAATCATTACTAGTTATGTATTATGAGTATCCCTACAGAGTCTTTGACTCCTCAAATAGCACTGCTTTTATGGTTCATCTACTCAAATGTACAGTGAAAATATTTGCAATAGAGGTGATCTTCTTAGAATCTTAGTTTAGAAGAATATTTGTCACCAAACAATCGTTACACCTGATGTACTCCAAATGAGGAACCTGCACCCACAGTATTATTGCGCATAGTAACTGTGTCTCAATAGTGCTTGAGATAAAACTCTCAGATAATCAAACGTCTTTCACAATAAGATCTTTATCTTTGTGGTCACGGCAGAGCATATGGCCGCTCATCTTTGTCACACCGTATAAGAAGGCAGTGATGGACATCATCATTATCATCCTCATTCTGACCTGTGATGAGTGTCTGACATGGAGGTGGCTCTGTATCCCACACAGTTCCCAGTGAGGGCATGGGTGTGGTGAGAGTTGTGGTTGTAGAAGGAGAGGAGACGGGGAAAGGGGATGTTGGGTGGCGGAAGCTCTGCTGAGCGCTGATAAAGGCTTGTCTAGGTGCTCATGCTAACTGTTGTGGTTTCTGGCATGAGACGGGGGTAGAGGGGAGCTGCTTACATGATCGTTGTATTCTTTAATTCACCCGGCCTCCTCTGTTGCACAATACAGCATATACACAAATGCATCTCGTTCTTCAGTGAAAGTGGGGAAATCAGACCTTTTGTACACAGTTCACATGGTGAATGTCATAAATTTGCTCATTTTGGTGTGCATAACTGACCTACACTCTTAAAAATAAAGGTTCTTTATTGGCATTGATGGTTCCATGAAGAATCTTAAACATCCATGGAACCTTTTTCTATCACACAAAAGGTTCTTTATAGTGGAAGAAGGTTCTTTGGATTATTCAAATGAAAAGAAGAAGAAGAAGAAGAAAAGGTTATTTTAAGAACTGTTGACTGAAAGGTTCTTTGGGGAACCCAAAATATGGCAGCACTGCAAAAAAAAAAATCCTTTTGGAACCTTTATTTTTAAGAATGTACAAAGAATGTGGATTCTTACACATTCCTTCTGCAGCTGATATCATAGCTTTTCTTTGTCTTAAATCTCTCTGCTTATTTCCAGGTTTAAACGATAAAACCCCTCATTTAATGTAATAACACATGCTTTGAACCTGACTATTTGCATGCATGCATATGGACCAGTTTAGTGAACAGATTGATATACTGCAAGAATGCACTGCACTAGTTGCACTGTAGTTGAATTAAAGACATATAACCTACGTTCATTTTGAGGTTTAAGAGAATGCTATTTATTTAGAGCTGTTGCAGTATACATATTTTGCATTGGATGAAATTACGTTACTCTTGATTACTCATACACATATTTTCCACTTTTCCCAGCAGCAGGATGAATTTTCCCAATGGACCACAAACCAAAGACACGAATGCTCTCATCATAAGTAGCTCGGGAGGTTTTTCCGTGTAATTGAAAACGTGTTCTCATGTTTACTTGTGGCTAATGACACTCTGATAGTGATGTTACATTTTTGACAGGAAAAAATAGTTGTCGGAAGTATAAATACTGTTCAAACATTTGGGGACAGTAAGATTTGTAATGTTTTTGAAAGAGGTCTCTTTTGATCACCATGGCTAAAATTATTACAAATAAAAACAGTAATATTGTGAAATGTTATTACAAATTAAAATACCTGTTTATGTTAATATATTTGAATTTATATTGTAATTTATCTCTTCATATTTGAAATATAAATATTTTGTAACATTTTAAATGTCTTTACTGTCACTTATGATCAACTTAATGTGTCTTTGCTAAAAAGCTGAATTTATTTCTTTAAAAAAAAATAAAATCTTAATGACCCTAAACTTTTGCACATAGTTAAATTTAAATAAATAAATGTAAATTAATATCAAACCAAAATGTATTCAGACACCTTGAACATTTCATTCATTAATACAGTTTATTCACTATAGTTTAAAAAAATGGTAATAAAATATGACAAGATCTCAGAGTTAAACTGTGTCAGAAAACATTAATCTTAATTAAGTCAGATAACACTTAAGCAAAACATGGTCAGGTCAAAGTGTCTGAATAATTTTTGGTTCCAAATTTTTATCAATTTTACTGGTAGTCCACTGTATGAAGAATTTTTGGGTATAATGTGTCACAGTTTACTTTATTTTGCTATCCTCACTTACATAAATGAACTATAGTGTCCTGCGCCCACTAGTACAAATATATCAAAAACATCGGAATAATTTTTGGTTTGACTGTAGATATACCATTATTATATTATATAAAAATATAATGGTTGAAAAAAAGTAAATTATTATATATAATATAGTAGTTAATATAGTATAGTAAAAAAAAAAATATATAATTATAGTGCTGTCAAATCAGTTTATCACATCTAACTTAAAAGTTTATAAATGTACAATAGACCACACACACACACACATATATTAGTGCTGTCAAATGATTAATCGCATCTAACAAAAGATTGTACATGTATAATATATGTGTGTGAGAATATATATATGAATATATAATATACATACCTACACACACACACACACACACACACACATTAGTGTTGTCAAATCGATTAATCGTGATTATTTTCATCTAACATAAAAATTTGTAAATGTATAATGTGTGTGTGTGTATATATATATATATATATATATATATATATATATACATACACACACACACACACATATATTTACAAACTTTTATGTTGGATGTGATTAATTATATTTATCTTATTTTTACCTGTATATAAGATTTATGACAGGACTTAAAGAATATTTTACTACTATTAGGAACCATTCACTTTTATTTTTTAAATGAAAAAATATATTCTGAAACTTTAACTGAAAAGTTTCCTCTTACCTATGGGAAGCAGAAAGAATATGAATAGTTGGATGGGTCAGGGTGGTGTCAAGGGGCTGTTTCACTTCCTGTGGTCAAACCAAAGAGGGTAAAGCACAACGTGACAGAGGGCGTACTGAATATAAAAATACAAGAAAACACATTAAAATATACAATGAACGGCAAGAAAAAATAGATGAAAATAACAACAAGGTCACACACCAGTGAGATATAGAACTGTGCAAACGATTCGATGACCTGAACTATGTGTGGAGAGAGTCAGAACGGCTGTTTAGGTTGGAACACGCCAAATCCCAAACCATTGTGGTGGATGTAATAGCAGGCTGTTTTCATGTGTGTGTTTGTAGGTGGTTGAGTCGGGTGGGTGGGTGGGTGCTAGGAATCAAGGCTTGGGAAGTCCCGTCTCTCTGGTTCCTGGCAGGCGCCTACCTCTTTGGACGATGTCAGCCACCTACGTCCATCATTATGGTGCATTTACATACAAACTTATTAACGCGTGGGAATGAAAACACCGCATCGTAAAAGACGAGCTTGAACAAGTATCTAGAAACCACAGGCACAACGATGAAACAAGTCTTGATAAAGTTTTTAGTCATAACTTTCAATGTCTTAGTACTCAGTAGTACCAATAGTGTGTCCTTTGTTTTACGTACAGTCCTTGGTTTATAATACTTGTGGGACGCGTGCACCTGAACGCTCTTTAAGTGGTGTAATATTGAGAACTTTAAGAACTAAGGACACATTAAATGTAATGAGTATATAAACAGTTTTTGCTTCATAAGTTCAGTACATAAGTTGACTAAAGTTTCATTATATTGTAAAAAAAAAATTTTTTTTTAATTTTTTTATTATGTGTTGATTATGGGATCATTTTATTGAGATAATGTCATTTTTAAAAATCTATATTTGGTCTGGGAAACTCACTTTCTTGACCAGAAGTGCAACTGCACACACTCCAATGGCAGTCCTTGGTTTCTAATGATTGTGGACCATCATGCACCTGAACGCTCTTAAAAAGGTGTATTATAGAGGGTGGGTGTAACATGATAAGGCATCAGTCAAATAAAATTAAGCGCTTCAAATGAACAAGGAAAACACATCCATTCACCTCGCCTGACAATTGTGCCTGAACAATCGTGCTGATTGTCCCGTGTGTGTGATTTCGAAGGGACTTCAGCGAGGACTCGAATGGTCACTTGCAATGTAAGACACGCTCTTCCACCCTCCCGTCCCCCCGCTTTCACTGGCTGTTTGTGGTTGTGCGGCAGATACAGGAACAATGTGGCCTTTCTTACCTGTTGAAGGTGTACATTCCATCCCTACTAAAGTCAGAAAACAGCCCCTCCTCCGCACAGCAATCCCAGATTTAACTCCAGGTGCGCCTGCTCATAACGTCTGTGTTCAAACCACATCCCTCACACTGGGTTTCCTTTACATGATCACCTCAGGTTATTATTGCACCCCCAAAATCACTGAGGAAGTGATTTTGTGATTGATTTTAGGACACGTACACACCAAAACTGTGGATGAATCACTTATCCATAAACCACAATCTGAAGGATCTGAGTTTATATTTGGTTTGGGAAGTCCACAGGATCAGGCACGAGCTTTATATGTGTGTGTATATATATATATATATATATATATATATATATATCCGTGGCTTAACCTTTTTTTGTGGGCAACATAATTTAAACATATTAAAGTGCAAGTGTTGCATTTTAAGAGGGCAAAAAGTGTGGGTGCTTTACAGGAAACCTGCTTGCATCGCCCATAGACCCATCCCATTTGTGTGAGTGACAGCCAAAAGTAGACAGGGTGAGTGGGAGAAAGAGTGAATGAGAGAGGACAGGTTGAGCGCATGCACACTTAGTTCAAAACTAAGAGCATGCAGTGCACTCTTTCACTCTGCAGTTTAACACAGGGGTCAGTGGTTTCTGCTCACAGGATAATATGATATTGTGAAGACTTTTTCATTTGAGGTCAGTGCTTGAGGAAATGCTAATAAGGTACAGTTTGTCATTTCATCTTCTTTGAGGGTTTGTTGGGAAGTTTTTTTTTCGGTAAATATGGCAGTTGACTGATATTGTACAATTCTGCTCCACTTTCAAATCTTCAGGATTCTAAATGACATTTTTAGAGTTTTTGAGTCATAATTGTAGTCATAAAAACTATCTAAAGACACATTAAATGTGAAGAGTGTTAACTTTGTTTGCTTCGAAAACTGAATATAAGTTGACTTGATTATTATGAACTTGATTGAAGTGTCAAAGTTGTGTTATATATATATACACGTACATACAATATAACACAACTTTTTCCCCCTTAAATTATTATTGTGTTGATAATGTGATCATTTTATTGAGATTTTTAAATGCTTTAAAAATGCTTAGTTGAAGACACTGAAATATGCGCATGGTTATTTCTTGGTCTAAACTTTTCTTTATTTTTCATCAGATGCAAACAACTGCAGTCACTTTTTGATTATCAAAAATGTTGCAATGCATAGAGTAATGTTTAAAATATGAGAGAGATTATATTGTTATATTGAGAAAATATTGTTGAACTTTTCATTGTTCTTACTGTTGGCTCATGTACACTGGCACAGTGGTTAGTACCACAGCTGATGTTGAAACTTGGCAGGCCGGTCCCACAACCCTGTCCCCTCAAAATTTCAGAAACTAGTCAAAGGAAATAAGCTAGACACCGTGGTAAAGGCAGGATATATGTCTTTTACCCTCAATATGACAAAAGGAAAGAAGTGTTTTATTAAATATCTCACCACACATGAAATGGCAAACCGTTAGATGTTGTACAGCATTATTGCTGCCACGTCCTGTCAACCTTGTACCTGACATTTCAGTCAGACAGTGGATATATATTTTTACAATTAGCTAGACTGAACAACTTTTAAAATTTGATTAAAATGGGTATTTTCACTCTTTTGTGAAATTGTTCATTTGAATAAGAAAGACAGTAGTTTTTCCTCATCTTTAAATCTTATATGCAAATAGTAGCAGAATGACATGTGAATGCAACGTTTCACTTTTTTTTATTGCACCAGAATATATGCCCTATTTAACAGGGACCCGACATTAAAATTTCAAGCAGTTGTTGTGTATAAAAAGGCTTCAGTATAGCACCAATAAAACAAACCACCAGTTAATGAGGCATTTTAATCTGTTTTACACAATCATATAAAGAGGATCAAACACAAAGGTAACCGGAATGACTGCTAATGCATATTATGTATCACTAAACATCAGCTCATTTATTATCAACATGAAGGAGTGTACTGAGAAAGTCTTCCTGACATTCTGATGTCTGTGGTTAGGCCCCTGCCTTCGTTTACTGGAGAACAGGCTGGCTCCCAAAAGATTGTCTTATCAAGAGTTGACATTACTGTTCGAAAAGCCAGCTGATATGACAAATCCAGCCCAACGAATCTTCATGTCCAGTGACACAACATGACATTTGGAGCACATGCGAAGGGAAACAGTTTTAAAAAAGATACTCTTAAGGTTCATTTTGTGAAGTTTCAGAGTGACATTCTCAGTTAACGGGTGTGTAGATGGAAATGTACTCAAGTCAGTTTAAATTTGTTCTTAAGTTTGTTGGCATGTGGTCACAACTGACTTATATTAACCGTTATGTGAGCGCTAGCATGTCTTTTATATCTTTCATGTTCGACGAATATAAAAAGTTGCAAAATGATTTCTTTTAATGTTTTAGACTGATTCACTGCATCCTGAATTTGTCCTGAATGTGTTCAGCAGTCAATGGTGTACTTCCCCTGAGGATCAGCTGTGAAGTGAGTACCTATATGAGGAAAAATATATTATAAATCGGCCGTTTTCTCAATGAGAAAGATAAAACAATTTTCTCTATATGAATGAATGCTGTAAAATGTATATACACAGCCAAAAATGACTTTAATTAGTCCTTTTAGTAAAGAAAAATAATTCAAAACAAAACTCATGAGAATGTATAATTAATATTTATTTTACAAGTCATACAGCACTAGCAGATTTTTACTTTCAACTTAAAAAACTAACAAAAAAGTCAAAATACAGACAAATAAAATGTAATTTTGAATCATGTAAAAATTAACTAAAAGAAAAAATGAATTAAATGTAGGTAAATATTGTTAACCTTTCTCATATCATTTCTCATATATATATATATATATATATATATATATATATATTAGAGATGCACCGATACTACATTTCTCCACCGATACCGATAGCTGATTATTCAGAGTGATATCTGCTGATACTGATAACGATAGTGATAGTTTGGGGGTTCTGCCTTTTATACCTTCTTTTAAATTAATGATAATTTCATTATAATTAATCATTTTATTTTTTATTATTATATTTTGAAAGAAATGCAAATAATAACTTTATTCTCTCTATTTCATCAACTTTTTTTTGAGTAACTGGTATTAGTTAACAAACATTACTCAAGTTAATATTAACACATGAACTAATTTCTAAAGATTACATTTGTATTTCTTAACTTCCTGAATGTTATTAATTCATTTAATTACTATTAATATTAAACATCAAACTGGATGTTCTTTTTTTTTTTTTTTTTTTTTTAAAGATATAAGATATAGTGGAAAATACATATTTAAAGATATTTAAAAGACAAAAATACATTTGCATGTGTAACAATCCCATTTTAAATTTGCCGATTACTGCATTTCATTTCAAGGGACTGGCAAACTGTATGGGGAGGTGTCAATGTCCACCAATGTCACTGGATTCCAGGCACATCGTTCCCCCCAGCATTTGGAGATGGACTTGGCCTGGCAGGAACTGATGGCCATCACAGAACTTCAGGTCGGTACACTGGAACACCCTGCCAGGTTCCTCTTTTACACGCACAAACGCCCAAACTCAAGAAAACGTCTGATTATTTTGTGGTAATTTACAGTCAATCGTTTGCAAGCTGCCTAAATGAAACGGTGGCCTTATAGCATTTTTCTAATGCTGAATCCTCTATAAACACACATTGAGCTTAGCTACGATCTTCAACAATGGGCCAATTGAGTGATGCGAGGATAAAGGTAGACAGAGAAAGAGGGTGACTGCTGTATATTGCCGACAGCCCCCTGCATAGCACAATGACCATCTGTTTTGACATGAAACCTGAGCGCTCCTAAGTAAGACCTGCATAAGCTACGGGTGGCACATTCACCCAGGTGGGCTGGTCCTGTAGAGAGCAGCTGACTGAATACAACACTCCTCTGCAGCACAAATCAACTGTTACTGAAATCAAACCTTGCTTCACTAGGTTTCCAGAGTGTTTTATTGTGAAAGAGTTTGATTTGAATCACCAACTGAAAGTTCTTGTTATTAAAACATTATTTTTGTCACAGGAGTTTGAGGTACCCAATGAGAATCCTTTTGAAGCAATCCCATACCTCTCCATGGAGCCCATGGTTTCTCAAGGGGGGTTCGGGATGAGTCAACCTCAGTCAGAATCCATTCCAGCTGCTTGCGATGCCCATCCTGCCAGTGTTTATGAAAACGCATACCCAGAAATGATGCCACCCTATCAGCGTTTGAACCCACACATGGATATGCACTATGGCCTCCATGGCAGCCATGGTTCCCCCAGAATGCTTGCGAATACGCAAGCTCTTCATCCACCTCTCATGAGTCTTTTGGAGCACATGAACATGGCAACGCGCAGTCATGGGATTGCGAAAGATGGCGTTATCAACCTTCATGGTGCAGGACAGTTCAAACAAGTTTGCACGGATGATCTGGAGTCAGATTCCGGTTTGTCGCTTGGTTCAAGCCCACCGCTCGCTTCTCCTGAGAATGGGGTGCATGGAGTGTCTACATACGTACCTGTAGATGGTACGATGGGCTATGCTGAAAGTGAAATCGAAAGTATTGGGGAACAGTATCGCATGCGACCTAGTTTGCTCGGGTCTGCCGACTACCAGCAGTCTTACAGCTCATACCCTGGAGCATCTTTTCCCACAGCTGTAAATATGCAAGCTATCAGCCAGCAGACTTACCAACCAATGGCTTCAATGAAGCAACCGGTTTTACCTACAGCGCTGCATGATCTACAACTAAATAGCTCAGGTTTAACAAGACCAGGTTCATATCAGGCTCCGTACCCAAAGCCAAAATCAAACAGCATTCCTGTACCCCTGAGCAGAGATGAGAGGCGAGCCCTCGCTCTAAAAATCCCATTCTCCCTTGAAAAGATTGTGAACCTACCAGTGGATGACTTCAATGAGCTTTTGACCCAATTCACACTGAGCGACACTCAACTGGCACTCGTGAGGGACATTCGCAGACGAGGGAAGAACAAAGTTGCAGCTCAGAATTGCCGCAAACGGAAGTTGGAGAATATTGTGCATTTAGAAAATGAGTTGGGACATCTTCGAGCCCAAAGAGAACATTTAACCAGAGAGAGACTGGAGTTTCAGCAAAACCTAGCCCTTATCAAATGTCGGCTCTCAGATCTTTACACCCAAGTGTTTTCACAGCTACGTGATGAGGAGGGACACCCTTATTCAGTTGATGAGTATTCACTACAACAAACTAATGACGGCAACATTTACTTGGTGCCACGGAGTACAGCACTTGAGGGTGAATGAACTTTTATGAAAAGTTCAAGTCACTCAGATGTAGAAAGCCAAATTTAATCAATGAATTTCAATTACTTAAAATTTGTGATGAGTGGATAAACTCTTTGTAAAGAGATTACACTCACGGTAAATTAGAGCACAGCACAACTACACTATATATTCATGACTAATGAATTTCCAAAAAAGGTTCTCCACTTTAGGCTTAGAAAACTTTTGGGTCCAAGTATTTTGCTAAACATTTTTGTACATTACAGCATTGGTCTAAAACTTTAAAGAATCAGTGTTACATGTCCAAAATACAAATAAAAAGCTTTCATTAAATGGGTTCAGCACAAGAAAACCAGTCACATCATTTGTAGCATTAAAAGTTTTATTGGTAAAAAAGGTAAAAACCACAGGTATAAAAAAAATAAATCTATTCAGCTGCCTCTTGGTCCTAGAAGAGAAAGGAAAAAGTTTGAGACTGTAGGAGACTGTAAACATGAAAATATTGCATTACAAAACCAACTACCTTTTATTATAGCACCAGTTTAGATGGACAAAAATGTGTTCATGTCAAGAGATGATTCACTCCTCAGATCCTGAAAGAGCAAGAGTATCATGGTCAGCAAGTTAAATATAGAACATAGGGGGAAAACAAATATTGGGCATGCATTAAAAGGTTTAATTTTAATAAAAATCTCGTTCACCAAACTATGCTGACTGCAGTTACTTCCTCTGTAATATACACAACACTGAATGGGAAGTTCTTTTAACTGTACAGCTTCAGCTAATAAAACTCTTACAGTTACCAGCGGTAGTGGAGAAGTCTGTTCTTACCTACAGGAGTTTTTAAAGCGCTGCCTGCTAGTCTTTGAGTGGCGCCCTGTACTCCCTGCTCTCTGCTTCTTCACAGGGCGATGATCTTGCTACTCCTCTCTCAGCTTGCTCCCATGGCTAGACTGATATGTAGCCAAATGTACACTACTCTAGGCATTTGCATTAAACAGCCTATGCCTTTTGAATCGGTTCAATTTACCAGTTACCTTGAGAATGGATTCCTTTTTTTTTTTAAGAGCCAGGACAGTCTAAGATTTATTTACTACTAAAAAGGCTCATAGAAACGCCCATTAAGTTCAGAGGTACTACACTAAAAAACCCCAACCAAAAACGACTAATACAGCACATCTTTAAAAAAAACAAAAATGATGTTTTATTTCACCTTGATTGGTTACATAAAAATCAAAACCATAACGACTGAAAGTAATTCTACATAAAACCTCATTGGAATGCTTTTTCCTCCATAGACAATATAAAATAAGTCTGCATGATGACAAATTCATGATGTCCCACACACGATAGCGCTACTGTACACTTCTTCTGGTGGCAGCTGTAAATCTGCCAAACCTGTTTGGCTGAGCAGATCTAGGGATGTAAACCTGCATCTGCCCTGTCACTTCTCTTGCTCTCCTCTCCTAAAGCACTCAGTCCTGTTGAACAATATGAACAACAAATGTTAAGCTGCACACTACCTGAGGGTTGTTTCTACACCAGATGTACAGCAATGTTACAGTAATCAAGAGCATTCAGTCCAAGACTAACGTATAGGTATTGTTACCCTGTAAATAAAGTAATCGGAAACAGTCTATTTAAAGTAGACAGCAGAATTTGAAACAAACCTTTCTGAGTTTAAAACCGTCTACCACTAGAGCCACCACCATATCCACCACTGGATCCACCTCCATAGCCACCTAGAACAGACATCATGCGATTTAGGATACAAGAAAAATGTAAGGAGACTTAAACCAAAAGGAACATGGGAAGAAAGCCATTATGAAGAGCTCACCACCATATGGGCCACTGTTCCTTCCTCCTCCACCACCACTTCCAAAGTTCCCTTTCATGGGACCATAGTTGGACTGCTGGTTGTTATAGTTCCCAAAGTCATTGTAGTTACCACTTCCACCGCCACCACCACCGCCACCTCCAAAGTTGCCTGCGATCATTGAAGTCACATACAGTTACTACCAACAATTCAGGAATAAATATATTTCAAGTCAAGATTGACGTGTACTCACCACCTCCAAAGTTTCCATTGCCATTGTTGTAATTGTCATTATAGCCTCCACCGCTGTTTCCACCACCACCATAACCTCCACCTTGGTTGCCATAACCATGTCCTCCTCCACCACCGCCTCCACCATAGCCGCGATTTCCACCATAGTTACCAGGACCTCCGCCGCCACCACCACCACCATAACCACCTGGAGAAAGGTCACAGGAATAACTTGACATTAGGAACTGAAAAAGCGATTCCAATTCTGGAATTAGAAGCGCAGTGTTTTTACATTTGACTACAGTTTCTGTACCTAAATACTAATGCTACCTGAAAATCTTAAGACACTTTCATTTGTATCAATTTTATTTGTGCAATTGCCAACTTGTTTATTGGTTCTCATTTAGTTAAGGACTTTACTTGTCTTTAATAATGCTTGAAGTTTATTAGTTTGGCTAGTTTTTTCCATGGCATTTGTTAAAACCATAGGCAAGAGTTCATTGTTCTTTAGCCTGTTAATTTCCCCCCCTATTCAGCTGCAACAAGGGGTTTTGCAAAAAGACTAAGAACATGAATAACCAAGTTTTTACTTTATTAGAAACTAGGAATAGATAATGGATAAAATAAGCGATACCCAACATTTACAATCAGTTAAATCTTCAAAACTACTAAAAGAAAAACACATACCATCTCCACCAAATCCATTGTTGTAGCAGTCACCTCCTCCATAACCACCACCTCCACCACCATTACCTCCTCTACCTCCTGCAACATGATTGTGAAAAGCTGTTAAGTCACTATTAAAAAGAAACAATTCAAAACTCCTCTAATGTTCACTTTGGCATGTACCTCTTCCAAAGTATCCGTCGCGGTTGCCACTACCGCCGCCACCACCACCACCACCTCCGAAGTCATTGTTGTAGCCACCATTATTGCCATATCTGTTGAAGTTTCCACCTCCACCACCACGGCCTACAGAATCATTTAAAATAAGTGAATAGTTATTAATACAGTATATTAAAGGGGAGGGGGGGGGTTAGAAACAGACCCATGAACAAACTTACCTCTCATGTTCATGCCAGTGTTCTGCATTTCTTGTTTAGATAGAGCTTTCCTGACTTCACAGTTGTGCCCATTCACAGTGTGGTATTTTTGAACTAATGGGGAGGAGGAACATACACCAGGGTTAATTTTTTTTTTTTTTTATTTATAAACCCTTCAACATTAAGATATTATAGAGTGGACAACTGAATGATAGCACTTACTGACAATACGATCAACAGAATCATGGTCGTCAAACGTAACAAAGGCAAAGCCCCTTTTGTTTCCAGTCTTGTGGTCAACCATTATCTCAATGGCCTCAATCTTTCCAAACACATCGAAGTAGTCACGAAGATGGTTCTCCTCAGTGTCATCCTTAATGCCACCAACAAAGATCTTCTTCACAGTTGTGTGAGCAAATGGCTTGTTGGAGTCCTGAAACATATGCAATTAAGCATTTGCATTCATGCATATCTTTATTGAAGTTTACATTACAAAAGTCCTCACCTCTCGTGACACTGCTCGTTTGGGCTCCACAAGCCTACCGTCGACCTTGTGGGGGCGTGCATCCATAGCAGCGTCAACTTCAGTCACACTGGAATAGGTGACAAACCCAAAGCCCCTCGAGCGTTTGGTGTTTGGATCTTTCATCACCTAAAAGCAGCACAAGCGTAGGGGTCAAACACCTACTAGTCATCACAGTAGCCTTAAAACAATACTCGGTGTTAAGTTATATGTATAATATTTTTATAATGTAACTTTATAGATAAGGTGGAAGAAACTTACCACACAATCCGTTAAGGTTCCCCATTGCTCAAAATGCGCCCGCAAACTATCGTCTGTGGTTTCAAAGCTGAGCCCTCCTATGAAGAGCTTCCGCAGCTGCTCTGGCTCACGTGGTTGGCCCTTAAAACAACAATCCATGGTAGTTCAGTAACATTATAGCTGTGCATCGTATCCATTATATGCAGCGGATATTAAACTAACAATTTACTCATGCGCGAAGCGTCAGGAGTCCTTGAGGTAAGAGACTATTAGAAGAAGGTGAACAAACACCTCCGCCATGTTGGTGTCGGACCATGCGGCCTATTTGTAATACTAACGCTGTTCCAGCCAAAAACTGGCGGTAGATAGATGTAGATCATTACAGATACGGCGAATGAGTAATTAAAACAGAGAAACTATTATTTTTTGGAAACACGACCTTCGATGTAACCATGCGGCCTAATGTGTGCATTATACAAGAGTTAAAATGGCGGCTCGAACACACTATTTGCATTAACAAAGAACCACGAACGAGATCCGAGTTAAATAGGAAAACACTCAGAAGACCAAAACAGCGTTACTCACAATATAATTTTATAACTCCCAAATAGCTGTATTATTGAAGCAGACCTACCTCTTTGGACATCCTACCGACTGTTTCCGTCCGTGCTGCGCCACACGCCTGTCGGTGAGACACACACTGAGAAATGGGGGAGATACCATAAATAGATGGGTGAAAACAGGCCCCTCCTACTACAGATGATGATTGGTTTACTGTTCCCGCTAATGCTTTTGTTTTGCACTTTGGGGATGTCTGATTGGCTGAGACTCAAGTCAATCCCGAGAGCAGAGTTTCGTGCGTTTGATCGCAAACCTTTCTAAATAATAATAATAATAATACAAAACAGTAAGTTTTTTTTAATTAATAAAAAACACGTAATTTAATCATTTACAAGTTATAATTTCATTCATATAGCTTCGATATCACTTTTCACCCTTTATTAGACACTCATGTCTCTCATCTAAAATATGTTTATTTTTCTTCTAAAAAGGTTTAAGTAAATATAATTTTAAAAAGATCAGAAACATTCAGCAAAGCCTGTGCGACGCGTGCGCATCCCATTGTATGCGCGTGAGGCTGTTTTTGGCGCGAGAGCGTCTAGCTCAGGCGCGTGCTGATTGGCTGGATTTGCCACTGGACGGATGCATGCGCGAGAGGCAGCAAACTCCTGTGTGCAGGGAAAAAGCCGCCGCCTCAGCTTCATTATCCAACACGAATAGGAAAACATCGAAAAATATCTCAGTAAGTATAAAATAATCATCCATATTAACGTCAGAATATGTTATTGTAGATACCCATTGCACTGGAAAAGATTTGCGCTGTCGCTGTTACGTTTAAACATGATAAGATCAGGTGAAATCTGTTCAGCTCGGCCCGCGCTGTTGCTAAGCAAAGGCTCAGTGTGTTAGCGCGCACGACGATAACATTCAAATAAATGCGAAAAAGCGCCTGAATGCTTTGCTTGTAGCGTTGAGACGCCTAGAACCAAATCAAGTAGACTGTGTATGCTAATTGAGTTAAATTAACCTGCTATCATGTGCTACTGGGCATCGTTTGAGCCTTGTTTTTTGTTTTTGTAGGCATTGGCTCGTTGAGTTAGTTTATAGTTCTTTGTAAACAAACATCACACCAGCAAACGCATGGAATTATTTCACAAGCATGTTGTTTTATATCATTGTCTTTGTTTTGTTGCTCTTGCAGAATGAGCTTATAGCGAGGCAAACAGTAGTAATCAATGGGAGTTCTGTAGCTAAATGTTAGCAGTGCAGCTAGCACTGTATTTAAATCTAATATTGCTTATGTTGTGTATTTTGAAACACATGCATTGGAAGTTAGCATATGATATGAGATGTAAAATCATGAAAACGTGAGAGCTGTGTTGGGCTGCTCAGTGTTTCACATTGTTTAACCTTGCTCGCTAAAATTCTTCATGACATGAAGATAAGAACACATGGCTGGTTTATCGCATTTCTAGTGCAAGGTTGGTTGAATATGGGAACTGTATCCCAATCCACCAATATAATTGCAGAGTTTAATGTAAAGTGTTCCTTTAGCTTTGACAACAGTGTGTGCACCAACATATTTTTCACCTTTTATTGACTAATCATTGTTTACTAAATTGTATTGTTTACATTGTTATTATGCACTTAATCCTTAAATGATTTTGTAGCTATTCAAATCAAGTGCATTTGTATATTTCTAAAGAGGTCCGTAGATTTTTTTTTTTTTTTTTAATAGAGCAGTGGGTGTTTCACTTTAAAATCAAATTAATTTATTTATTTACATTTTGGCTATATTTAAATGCAGATATGTTTCAATGAACTTTATTTGCTTAGGGGAGCTCTGAATGCTGTGGTCAACAATCATCTCTGCATTTTAAGAGGTCACACCCTACAACAGAGGACTGTAGGTGAGTTCACAAAAACAAATACTGACTTTTGTCATTGCAGTTAAGGTAACAAAAGTTCAACCTCCTCTTAGGATTTTGATTATTCTGCCCACCCTTTGTTATGATCACATTATGAGTAATTTTAGTTCATGATAAAGTTATTTTTGCTGGAAAAAGAATTTTCACAATACAGCCAATAGTCAGTACCAATACCATATAATGTAGTTGATGCTTATACCAAAGAAATTTCTCGTAAACGTTGTTCTGTGTTCTTGGGCAATTCTTAAAATAAACAGTAATAACATAACTCACAATTTACAAGTAAAGATAACAAAAAGTTTTTCTATGGAGTCTTTTCAAGCATCCATAAATTAAGTAGAGTTATCAAATATAAAATAAATCACTAGCGTAGTCTTCAGTGTAATAATTAGATGTAGTACATTAATACTTATTAAAGTTATCTAGCCCGAAGCTGAGTTTTCTATTTCTTGTCAATGTTATTTGATTAATAGTAATTGAAGAAAGAAGATTAATGTCTGCACACTGAGATTACGGCTCCAGCAACATTTATTAATAAACAGCGCATCATTTCGATCAGTCAGATCTTGTTCAGGCACAATCTTTTTACAAAGTTTGTAATTAAGTTAATAAGTGTTTTTGGAGCTGTAATCTCAGTGTGCGGACATTACTCTTATTTCTTCAAGGATTGTTTTTTTTTTTTGTTGTTTTTCTCTCCTGAACCTGAGCCCTATTAGGGTTTTGGATGTGCACCTTTTTGTATTTCTGATTCTTAATTAATAGTAATGACATAATGGGCAGATTTATTAGATATTTATACAGTGTCCTATCCAGATGCTCTGCGACAAGCGACGATTCGGTTTTAGAAACGGTTTCTATTTCTGCAGAGTCTTGGCTAGTACAACAAAGTAGGGCTAGGGCAATACATTGAATCTTAATTCGTGATACGAAGAATCTGAAGCGATTCTGATGTATCGCGATTCTCTCTCAAATTGATTTTGAGCTTAGTTTTTAAACAGCAAATGGCACTACTATACGTGCTTCAGAAACACTCGTACACTGCCTGCTTCCAGTTCCTTTACACATCACTTAAACCTAAAATAATCATTCATAAAGTTTGAAAAGGTTGAAGCAAATTACAAATCTTGCATCATAAAAGCATTCTGAGCTGAGGTGCAAGTATATTTAACCACTTACATGACTCAGCCAAACACATGAGCGCTGTCCAGCAGTCTTCTTCGTGAGCGTTTGAGAGTGGTTAAAACTAAGCTCAGAATCGATTAGAGAGAAAGCAACAATGGATAATATACCTTAGATCTTGAAAATAAAATAAACAATAACTTTCAAACTGTCAACTCAGGGTGAGCAAACAAGTGTATTCTGTGATGAAGATTTAGTCACTCAGTATGTATTTTTAATAATGTTAAAATGGTGTAAAATATTTATGAATTTATGTACTTGTCAGTTTTGTTGCAAGTGCAGTGTGCCTGCAAAGAGTGATCCGTCTGCACGCTACTCTGATTGGCTGTGTTTCATTAACTTACCATTGTTCATTTCGATGCTATTTACGTATTTGTGGGAGTAGGTAGGAGCGTAGATCCGTACTTAATAAATTCCAGAATGACGCTGAAGTTTGAAATGCCCTGGGACTCCTTATTGGTCAGATGCCATGGTGTCGCTATATGTGACGTAGACGGATATCCATTGATTGGCTGGGAGAAATCCACGTGTTTATATGAGCTCACGGAGAGGCATGTAAATGCAGTTGTGAATGTTCGATTAAGTTACCAAATATGGTTCTTCGAAGTGAATTTGTCGTGTCTGGTGTGGATTGCTTGACGCTGGAATCTTATCGCTTTGCGTCTGGTTAGGACATGGTGTTACACTGCAAGACCTAATGCACAGATTATTTTGACATTGGATGTTTTTTTCCCCCATATGTTTACTCATAAGACTTAATGGGTTTCAGGGCTCAACAGCAACACTAAGGATTTTTTTCTACTGGCCCCACAACAAAAAATTAATAAAAGTAAAAGACAAGACAAATAAGCATAGTTATTGTTTTCATTGTCTTTGTTACATTTAACCTCAATAAATAGGGTTATGACACCAAAAGCTACTAGATTAACTCACTTATATTTTAAATATTGTTAGACAAATAAACATTAAGTAATAAAATAGTAACAAATAATTAAATTACGAGTAATAGCACAAATAAATGCAACAGAACAAACATAAATGAAATAAATGGTGCTTTACAAGTTTTTCATGTAGGTTTAAAAAGGTGATTTTTCAGATGATGATTAGATTATAATCTAATGTATAACTATATAACTATAGAATAGATTAAACTTTATTAAAGTCAAATTTATCAGTCAAGAGCAGTTACAGATGCATAAAAATGTTTTTAATGTTGAAAATATAAAACGTTAAATACTGTTATTTGAAATTATTAAAACAATGAAGACACTTTAAATGTGAAATTAAACCCACCAGTAGGTGGCAGTGAATCACTGTTAATGAGCGAATCATTGAGATTCAACTGATTCATTCAAATGGCTGATTCATTCAGGAAGTGTTGCTCAGAGACGCAAATCAATTCTGTGGACTTTGGAACTATTTTCGTTAACGAAATACAGCAAAACAGACGATTTGGTGTCTTAAATGTAAGTCACTTGATATTAAATTCTTGTTCATTAAACTGTATGCTGAATAAAATCAATATCACATTTGTAATCATTCTAATATTTGGAGGAAAACGGTGCTCTTTGTGTTAACTATATTAAGTGATATAAATATGAAATATACACAGGGGCATTCATACATCACGTAGTGTATGCGTGCACTCAATGGGTGTGTTTTTGTTTGTCCCTCACTTTACAAAAAACATACTCGATAATATCAGATTGTTAAATCAACAATTAAGATATATAACGCACACCCTACAGCACTGGCCCGATCGGGCAAGTGGCCATTCTGTCTACTGTCCCGAGCATCGTTCACACTAGCCCTGGGCCATCGGGCAGTCCTTATTGTCGAGCCCTGGTTTACATTATTTCTTGACAAGGTGATTATTTTGATAAAAATTTGCAGTGGATATGCACCTAAACAATCGAATATGAGCATTCTTTCCAGAGTTTTATCCTTTGTAATCTTTTATGGTTTACTTATAATCTTACTCTTACTCTTTTTTTTTTTTTTTTTTTTTTTTTTTTTTTTTTTTAGTTGACCACTTTCCTCCCCAGACCAGGGAGCCACACAGGTCACATTAGCTCATAGGAAAAACATTTAGAATCAGCCATGGGAAAGAAGAACCAGAACCGTGAAGATGATGAGGCTGCTTCCTCAGATGAGGAAGAGTATGTAGTGGAGAAGGTCTTGGACAGGAGAGTTGTGAAGGGCCGTGTGGAATATTTCCTCAAGTGGAAAGGCTTTACAGAGTAAGTCTTCATTGCCCTTTACAATAATCTGAAGGCCCAGATATACTCATGGTGAAGTTTTTTTTTATTTGTCACTTAGGGTGATGCGTGACACTTATACCGTCATTCAAGGTCAAGAAAAGTAGTAAAGACACTGTTAAAATAGTCAACGTGACTACAGTGGTTCAACCTTAATGTTATGAAGTGACGAGAATACTTTTTCAACTTATTCAACAACTCTTCCGTATCAGTCTCTGATGCTGTTCGTGTTGTAAACACAGTGCAGCACTTCCGGGTTTGCAGTCAGAATTCCAACTCATTATTGGCCTGCTCCTGCGTCAGCATCACACGTATGCGTCGTGGTGCTCACGTGAACAGCGTCATAGACTGACAGAAAAAAGGAATTGTTGAATAAAGTAGTTTTTTTTTTTTTTTTTTTTTTTTTTGTGCACACACAAAGTATTTTCTTCGCTTCATAACATTAAGGTTGAACCACTGTTGTCACATGGACTATTTTAACAATGTCTTAACTACCTTACCTTTCTATAGTGGTTATATTGTTGCTGTCTATGGGGGGTCAGAAAGCTCTTGGATTTCATCAAAAATATCTTATTTTGTTTTGTGAAGATGAACAAAGGTCTTACGGTAATTAATGACAGACATTTTAATTTTGGGGTGAACTAACCCATTTAGGGGTGTAATAGGGCAGTAGTTGTTTTCACTGTTTTCACATCTCAGAATGATGTGGGGTGTGTTACTGCATGTAAAAGTCTTAAAGCGCATGAAATGAATGAAACACATCAGTAGTTTTTACACTGAGATGCAGTGGAACTGTCTAAATTAGTTTGGAGAACACTCAATTCTTGGCAATTTTGTTAACGGTGTGTGAACTTCCTGTTAGCATATCTCATGCACATATGATATGAGGAAATCCAATGTTCTTAATTCATCTTTAATCGTGCATTGTCTTGCAGCAAACACAACACATGGGAACCAGAAAAGAATCTGGACTGTCCAGAGCTTATCGCAGAGTTCATGAAGACCTATAAAAAGGGAAGCAGTGGAAGCACACCGAGCAGCAAGCCCTCCAGCACAGGCTCTTCGTCGGTCCGTCCCAAAGACAGTAGCGGCAGCAGCAGTACAAGCAAAAGGAAAAACTCAGAAGAAGAGAACGGGAGTGGCAGCAAACCCAAAAAGAAAAAGGAGGTACAGGCTTAACAAAAGTTTAAGAGCCCATACTCAAGCTTCATTTGCATGTAATTACTATGCAATATCCCTCTTGATATTGAATATATATCCTTGAAATTAATTGTAAAATATGTTTGTTTCAGTGTATTTAACAAGGTGGTGTAAAAATAAGGGTTTTTGATCATCATCTTTTTTCTTCTTAGGATGAGATTCTTGTAGCAAGAGGGTTTGAGCGAGGCCTGGAGCCTGAGAAGATTATTGGAGCAACAGACTCTTGTGGAGACCTTATGTTCCTTATGAAGTGGTGAGCAATTTATTTCAATGAAACTGTCCTTGTCAGAGCTTAGAAACAAAAAGCCACAAATCTGACTATAGTCTAGTTAAACAGGGTTTTCAAAAGACCATACAAAAATAGTCTTTGGGGTGGCGGACGAACATGGTCATCCACACACAGTTCAAAGTACCCTACTCATGTGAACTCTGAGCCCTGTACTGAATAATAAATTCAAAATAAATGCAAAGAAACAGTTTGTAATATTAACTTATTATTAAGCTAATATTACAAACCATTATATTAACTTAATAATATTAAAGGGATAATATTAACCTGTTTACTTATTAATAAATAAACAGGACATCATCGAACAAAGTGCAAAAGTAGTTTATATTTAAATCTGTAAATTTATATGTAAAAAGTCACTGAGTGGCTGCTTTGAAAAGTTAAAATGAACAACAAAGTTTACATAGAAAAAGTGGCAGGTCTGTTATTTTGCATTTACACTCCGACTCAGTGCACAGATCATTTGACATACAGTATCAGATTTTGTTCTGTCCATTGGTATGGCTTTCACTGTAAATTGTGCATTTAAATATGGTCAATCCAGAAACTTTTCAATGTGTTGTTAGCAGCATGAAAATATATATAAATTATAAAGTGAGCAAAGATAGCTGCCATTATAATCATATATGCTGTCAATTACTTCAATTCAAAATGAGGTACACAAAGTTGTGATCTTGCAGAAAGTTCATCCTTTGCTTTGACACGCTCAACAGATATGTCTGTGATTGGTTACATCTCAACGCTGCAAAAACACATTTTAAAGCAGCCGGCTATCAGCGGGTACCAGTACTGCAGAACGGCAGTTATCTAATTAAATTAAATTTGGCAGGACAAAGATTCATTTTGGCTGCCACTAAATATTTTTAATGCAGGAAAAAACTGGTTAAAACTTGAATTCAGAACTGCTAAGTATTCAGCATTTAAATATGATTTAAATCTAATCACAAGTGGTCTCGATATGCATGTTAATGACAGGAATGTCTCTCGCCTGACTAATTGTGATTGGATCACCTGAGATGGATGTTAGGACAATAGTGTCAATGGCTACACTAATTTTCACCTGGTATTATGTCTAATTTCATGCAAACTGCCCTGTTATTGTTTCTTTGTTTGAACTTTGCTCACATTCACACTCCTGCCCTGTGTGAAGAACCACCTATTTACACCTGTAAATTTGAAACCCATCATTGTAGTCTCCACTCAGCATTTATTTATATTTGACTTGTTTACAATTTATTTCTATTTTTTTTTTTTTTTAATTATTTTTCAAATATAATTGGAGTTCCTGACTGGTACACTAACTGTGAAGGCTATATTTAACTTGGCATACATGACAAATGATCACACATTAACAGACTACAGAAGTTGTACAAACGATAGCTGCTTTTCCACCGGTTTGTAATCGTGCCATGCCAAACCAAGCTCAACAGGAAATGTAACTGGAACCGTTCCCTACCAATCTTAGAACCGTTCGGCCCGACAGTGGAAAAGCAGCTACTGGGTCCAAAAACTTTATTCCTTTTATGATCTCTCTTCATAGATTGAGGCAGAAAATACAGTGTTTATTGCACATGTAGCCTTTTGCATTATATAGCATGCATGATAAACCATGTTATCCTGCTTGTCTATTGCCTAAATGTTTCATTGGTCAAATGCTACTAGCTGTACATTAGCCTAATACAATAAATGAGAATTAGTGCATAGTTATGTAATAAATGATGAATTTTTTTTTTGTTGTATTTTTGCATATTTCTGTGTTCACTGCTTTCACCAATTTGTAAATGACTATCTCTGTAACATTTCTAATATAAAGCTTTGGTCAAATATTATGCATGGCTTCTCAGGGATGAATATGTTGTCAGGGTTTCTGTGGGTCCTTAATTCAATTTGATTGAATTTATTGAATTTTTGATTAATTTAACACTAGTTAATTTTACTAGTAGCGGCACAATCTTATTGCCTTTCTTTGAACACATTATTATTGTATTAGCAAATTCTAGTAATTTTTGTATATCGATACATTTACTACATAAACTAATTTCAATACTGAATAAAACGTCTTGTGTATTTTAAACGTGCAGTTACCCTGGTAAATTTGAATGTGCCCCAGCCTGTTTAAGTATAACCTATCTGAGTGACGTGATTTGAGATTGTATTGAGCATGTTTGCTCTATCGACTTAATCAACAGAATTTTATTTGCACAGGTTTTAAAAAAGGTCTTAACATCTTAAATCAGTTTTTTTTTTTTTTTTTAAACTCTGCAGAAACTAGGGGTACAACTGTTCAAATTGCTCACGGTTCGGTTTGTATCACGATTTTAGGCTCACGGTTTCAGTACGGTTCGGTATGTGCTATGTTCAAAAGGACTATGAATAATGAAAATAAGGACAATTAATCAAACTACAAGCAACAGCACATCAATACAATAGAGCAAAGATTCAAATAAAATAAACAGTGCTTTTCAGCTATCTAACAGTAGTTTTCAGGTACAGAAAATGAATAAAATAATCAAATATAAAATAACACTGCATGTTATCTTCACTGTATAAATTTAAATAAAGATAAATCATTATTTAGTTACAAAAGCTATTCAGTCAAAAGCAGTGAGTGATTTCTTTGTCATTTGTTGTTTAATTAACATTAAAAACACAGGCAGCAGGAATAGGCTTCTTTCCCTGTAAGACATAATGCACAATTTTTTTCGACTGTTATACGTTTACTCATGACAACCGACTATGTTTGTTAGGATACTTGCCAAGACGGGCATGTTGACATAATTTTTGTGTGAATTTGTCCGTTCAAACAATGACTTGAAAGAGAACTCCATATTTACATCTTTCGCGACTTAAATGAGTTTAGTTTAAACACAGATAGCAACGTGCGCTGTGCGCTCACCTGCGCTCGTGCGCCATCAACACCCGGGTGATGAAGGTGTAAATGACTGCTCATATTCAAGCATATGGCATTCGCAGTGAACCAAGTTTACAGAGAGTGACAGTTTTGTCACTGTTTTTCATCATCCCTGTTGTAACTGGAAGCCAGAATGCGTATTCATCGACTGAAACGTACATTATCCGAACTCTGTCTGTTTTACACGTTGCTATTGTCAACAAACCTTATAGATGTGTCGTCATTCGAAATGAACCGCGGTGCAAGTGCGTGCCGAACCGTAAGTGGAGAACGGTACGGTTCGAATTTTTTTTTTTTTTTTTTTAAACACCGAGAACTGTTGCACCCCTAGCAGAAACCCTGATTTTTATGTCAGTACAGTATGCAGTGAATGTAAACAAAATCATTGCTCTAGTATCTGGAGGTTAGCCAGTCATGAGGTCTTTACTTCCAGACATCTTTATACACAGGTGTTTAATTCTGTTTAAGCTGTCCTAAATGAATTTGATGCAAGAAGCGTTGACTTACAAGTGTATTTTAATGTGATTTTCAGTGGTTTATTTATTTTTTTTAAAATTAGAACTAATTTTTAAATTAGAATTCAGTGCAGGATGATGTATAACATTAATGCAAATTTTCGCTGATGTCCCACCACAGGAAGGACTCTGATGAGGCAGACCTTGTGCTTGCAAAGGAAGCCAATCACAAGTGCCCACAGATCGTCATTGCCTTCTATGAGGAGCGTCTGACTTGGCATGAAGATGGCGATAAGAAGGAAAAGAGTGCCACGGCAGTTTAAATGGCATAAGGGGGAGGAAAGACACATAGTCCTCCAAACCTTGTGCCGCTTTGTCGCACCGGTGACACTCTCATAGCCAACTTTTAACGGACCATTTAGAAAAAGAAACAGCCAGCGAGTAATGGAGGTTACTGCCCACCTTGACAACCTCTGTCCACCCTTCATGAAACCGCATCACTCACCAGACAAAAACCGAAAGGCCATGGCGAACTGTGGCTGCAGCAGAGCGGTGGAATGTGATCTCTCTTCTCTTACTCTCTCTGATCTTCCTTCTGTTTTGTCATTATTTGTGTATTTGTGCCCCTACAACTATGTTCTTATGATGTGTTGTGTGCTAGTGTAGATGTGAAACGATGAAAACCCGTACATGCCAACCTTTAAACTTTATCCTCAGTTGATTTCGTAGTATTGCTGACATGACTGAAAAAAACAACAACAACAAAAAAACAAAACGGTTGAGGTTCAGTGTTCATCTGTAACGCTGGATAAAGGGTTTTTCCAATCAGGTAGAAAGAATTTTGCTGTATCACAATTTTTTTACTGTAATAATGACCCATGTGGGGCAAAATCCTGTGATTTATTTTATTTTTTATTCTTTTTTTGGCTTCTAATTGTCAGTAAAGCCACATAACCGTACTTTACCTTATGATTACTTGCCCAGATTAAAATTAGGACAATTAGTTATTGCCATTCTTTTTTTTTTTTTTTTCTCCATTTAACATCTGTAAAAATTATATAACTCTTCTAGTGTCAAAATTGGCCCTTTTTAACCATTCTTAATCTTTAAACATATCACTCTTGCTTGTAGGAGGGCAGACAATCGTTATGTGAGTGTGAAATGGGACATTTTTATCAGTTTCCACACACTTTTTTCCCCCTTTATTCATTTTGCTCCACAAGTCTAACTGATACTCCCTCTTGTGGCTGATTTTGGTGAACACATTCCTTGTTTGACCTCATGAACTCAGCTGTCCTCATTCACGTGGTAGATTAAACATATATTGGGTTCTTATTACTTTTTTAACCTAGAGTTGACTCAATAAAATGGTGTTTATCAAGGTCACGTGACTACACTGGAGTTTTGTGCTCTGTAGTGCTTTTTTTTTTGTTCTTTTACAGAGCCACTGAACAAAGCTACTTACATTGACAGCCTTTGAGATCTTTTACAATAGGAAAAGTGTTTTATTATAAAAGTATGGACACAGTCCACTGGCAGTAGAATAGTTGGAAAGGTTTTGTTTGCGAGTTGTTTGTAATGGGGGTGGGGGGGGATTTAAACATTTAAACAGGGTTGAACATGTAGTTACTTTTTTTTTTTTGGTATGGTTTTTGTTGGATTGCAAAAAGACCATCCTTGCTATGATCATGTCCACAGATGAATCAGTTTTAACAGTTGTTTTTAAAATGTGCAACAATAGATGTCTTTTTCTATGATATGTGCACAGCCTTTTTTTTAATGTCATGTACCAAATTGTAGTAAATCTAGTTTTCAACACTAACAGTTGAACGTTTTTGGAAATCCTAAACCCTGGCTTTTTGACTCAAGTCATACTAAATAAATTTCATTGTAGTGCTGAGATTATGCAAGTTTCACTATATGCAATGTTTGTGGAAAAACCCAATTTAAACCATTTATTTTAACCAATGAGATATGCAACATCCATTTAGTTCATTTGTCATTGCAGTGCAGTAACAAGTTTGACCTAAAAAGCAGTGCTGATGTTTACCAGCAGATGTCATAATGGAGCAAGTCTTGCCTGTTTGTTTCTACTGATTAAAAAACAGTTTGTGTAAGGATTCTAGAGTAATAATAGCATGTTAAAATCTAGAAGAATAAGGATTCTTAGGCATATTTGAACTTTGAACTTTTTCATCCTAATTCAAATGAAATATTTGGCTTATAAATGCATTGTATTCATACATCATTCACTGTATTCAATGATATTTGAGAGCTCATATCTATTTTGCTCATATTTTGATTTGGTGTAATGACAATTTCAGTAATATTCACTCAGTTTCATGCAACTGCCCCATGCAAAACATTACAATTCCCCCCCTAATGCTCAATTTCACAGATATTTTATCGCAGTATATCTTTCAGATGACGGTATGCTGTTGCATAGGCATTAGCCCTGCCCTTCAGATTTTAGCCTCATTATATAGACTTCCAGTTCAGCCTCTTCCTTTTGTATCTCTAGACATTTGGACTATTGTGAATGTGACTTGTAGCTCCTTCATGGCCTCAGCTCCACACAGTCCAGAGTTGAGGAGAGGTGGCGTCTGAGCCGGAACCCCTCCCTTTAATACCGTTTTCTCGACTACCTCATTGGCAGTGGAATTTTCCAAAAGGGGAAAAGGGGAAGCGGTTCAGCTCTGAAATGGAATGCAGAGGTCACTAGTAAATTTTAAGCCCCGGGGAGCAGAAGTCTCAGTAGATAGCTGAGAGGCTGCATTTATGCTTTATGGAGCGCTGGAGACCTGTCACACTCGTTCTGCTCCATCAGGACTCGAGGAATGTAAGATCAGGAGAGGCGAAGTAACAAAATATGACAAAAATACACCTAAAACCCCGTTCACAACATATCTATATTGTCCACCAATGCACGATAAAGTTCTGTTTATTCTAAGCGCGTGCTGCAGTTGTGTCGTCTGCTGATTTAAATGTTCAAGCGCTTTTACAGCAAGATGGATTCTGATTGGCTGTCAATGTTTTTATCGTTAATCAGTTTGAAAAAATCATCCAGAAAGAGTTTCCAACGATATCATTCCTCTGTGTCGTTATAGTTCAGACTGTGATGACGCATTTTAACGGTCCTCAATATCATAAATCCTGCAAAGTTTTTTATATTTAATTTTTTTTTTTTAAATGTATGTACATTTATAACACTATATTTAGTATTATATTACATTTGCATTAAATTACAAAAAAATTGTTAACGCTGCTGTAACGCTGCTGTTTCTAATACAGCGGCTATGGGAGTGGCGGTAAATTTTACATCTCTCTTCTGACCGCTGTTATCAATCGCTTTCTATTTTTTCCCTTTTTTTGAAAGTTGTGAAAACACTATTATGGAGGTTTTCTTTTGCTGTTTGCGCAAATGGAAACACAAAAAATATATATTTAATGTAGTCTCTCATTCAATGCTATAAACATTTACCAAACTATGATGACTTCCGCTTTTGAGAAACACGGAAATGTGAAAACTCACTTTTTTTTTTTTTTTTAAATTGAGAATGTTTTTTTTTTTTTTTTTTTTTTTTAAATAAACTTTATCATTATAGTACTGTGAATAGGAACAAAATACCATTGAAATGAATTAGTACATTTTGTGAGCGAGTTTAAATGGATAGTTTATAGAGATGCACCGATCAATCGGCCAGGGATCGGAATCGGCCGATTTTCCTCATGATTGGCCTGGATCGGTGATCGGCCGATGAGTCTCACTTCTCACCGATTCCGAGCCCATCTGTTTTGTTACCAGCGGCACAGGCAGTAACATCAGCTGCGCGTTCTTGCTCCGACGGCAAAATGACACACACCCGCGCGGGCGCCTCCTCTCTCTCACTCGTCCCAGTCGCTAAATAGTGCTTGTATTGCGTATAATTTTAGTAATTCCCGCAGGTTACGCGCTCACACCAAAAAGGCGCACCACTGATCTATATTAGCGGAGCGGACAAGCCATGCTCAGTCTCAAACAAAGACAGAAGTCAAACAGTCACAACAAGTACTAAAATGAGTGGCTTGCTGCGCTTAAATGGTCAAATACATACAAAATTATGTCAAAATGCCCATCTTGGCGATTATTCAGATAAACACAGTCAGTTTTAGATAGTTAAATAGCTGAGAAAGAGAACGCATGTTGTGTAACAGTATTGGGTCCGTTCATAAACTTAAAGGGACAGCAGCCCAATATTCCTGCTGCTGTCTGTCATGTTATTTAAAGAACAAAAGACAAAGAAAATCATTTTCTGCTCTTGACTGAATAAGTTTTATAACTTTAATGGTAATAATAAATCTGTATTTAATATTTACAATAAAGAATACAGAAATTAAGGTAACCAATGTAAAATAACATTGGATGTGTTAATTTACATTTGATTACTTTAATTTCTGTAGTATTTCTTACCTGAATTAAAACCAACTTAACCTGAAAAACTTTAGTTTTATAGCTCTCTTTATTCTATTGCATTTATTTGTGCTGTTGTTTGCATTTTTTTATTTATTTGTTCTTATTTTATTACTGACTTTTTACTTGTTTTTTTTTTTTTTTATGAAAGTAAAACTGCGTTGAAGAAAAGTCGATTTTTGTATTATAGTTCTTAGAAAGAAAATCGGAATCAGCAAAAATCTGTATCGGCAGATCACACTAACAAAAAAATCGGAATCGGCCAAGAAAATTGCAATCAGTGCATCTCTAATAGTTTACCAAAACATTTTTTTTAAATTCTATACTCTCTTTAAAATAAAGGAGTTTTCACAGTGATGCCATAGAAGAACCATTTCGGGTTCCCCAAGGAACCTTTTAGCAAACAGTTCTTAAAAGAACCATTTTTTTTCTTAGTGTGAAGAACATTTTAAAAATGTAAACAACCTTTTTGCACTATAAAGAACCTTTTGTGCAATGGAAAGGTTCCATGGATGTTAAAGGTTCTTTGTGGAACCATAGATGCCATAAAGAGCCTATATTTTTAAGAGTGTAATCAAACCTGAATGACATACTTTCTTTTGTGAAACAAAGATATTTTGAAGAAAGAAAGTCATACAGGACATGAGGGTGAGTAAATGATGACATAATATTGACTTTTGGAGAATTATCCCATTAAAGTCATAATCCCCATGGTGAAACCCACAATGTTGAACTACGTGCAGGACGTTGGGGTTTGCCTTTCCTGAGCGACGTTTTTTCCAATAAGTGCATGCTTTGAATATGTTTGCTGAAGCAAAAAAGTCTGCAAGCAGCGAATAGAGTCCGTATGCAAGATTTCTGGGATGCATGTGGTCCGATGGGTTTTTCTGCACATAAGCTCAAATAGATGGCTGTCAAGGGGACCACTGAACAGCTGTGGTCGAGGGCTGGAGTTTGGGAGGGGAAGACTGCAGCAGTGTGTTCGATCCACACTGCACCATCATCCAAACCGCCTAAACGCACACACAAAGTGCACTCGAGCGCCGAAGCTTTCATTTGGATTCCTATAGGCCTCAGAAGTATGATATGAGATGTCTTTCAAATCCCTTTCCAAACCTAAAAAAAACCTAAACACACACAAAAGGGGCATTACACCATGATTCTGCTGAATTTTAGTGCGGTATAATGTGCGGCGTCATTAAGAACGCAAGGTCACGCCATTAGCAATGACCTTTCGAGACGCTTATCGCTCCTCTATTGGGTTGTTGTTCGAGCCATGCATCGTGATGGCGCAGCAACGCTCTTTGGGCCTCGGTTGCGTTTAAAGCGCAGCAAAGCTTCGAGAAACAAAGCCCAACCTCTCCCCAGCAGCCCCCACTGTAGAGCGAGCAGTCTGGCGTTACGTCCAGTCCTCCTCCACCCCCATCTCTTCCCCTAGCCGGGGGAGTGAGAGAATTATGGCCGCCATAAAAGGCAGATAATGCATTGTTAACTAATTCTGTCTGCTCAGAGCTGATGTATCCACTGCTCTAAATCTCCATGCCTCCAATAAAATGCAAATGCTAATGCTCGCCCTCCACGAGCTGATATCATTTTTAACAGGCCGGAGGTAAAAGCCGAGATAGGGTGGGGCAGGGGACGACATAGACAGTGTGAGGTTTGCTATCCGGCAGGAGGGAGAAGATACAGCGTGGCGAGAAAGCCTATTAGAGCTGCGTTTAATAGCAAAGCTCTCTATGAATGCCCGATTCTGGTGCTGGAGCTTTTGGAGGCAGGGAGCTGAATGAGCACAGAGTAAATGTCAGTGTGTATTGCTCTATGAACTGATTCATGGGCTTTTTTAAATTAGCTTTGAGCAAATCATTACATTACTTTGTATGTATTATTTACAGCGCACTGCACGACGAGTTTCGGTACTGAAATATTACATCCCTTAAGGACATTCTAATTATAAAAATCTGGGCATCTAAATCATAAATATTCATTTTAATACTTTCATTAAGATTTGTGGTACATTTGGCTATGATCTGCTAAATATATTTGCTTTATTTTTTAATTCCATTTTATATATGTATATATATATATATATATATATATATATATATATATATATTTAAATCTTGTTTACAGTCGAGATTTTGTTCTGTAATTAGCAAAGATAGAAGATACTCGTTCCTTTGTTGCTCTGTAATCTACTGGGACTTCTAAATATTGATTCAGATCTATACTTCAATTACAAAATGGCAGTTTTCTGTCATTTGTTAATGACGGCTGATTTGTGTGCCTTCCACACATGCCGTGTTCTGTAATTAGACTGTAAATGAATTTTCACTGGGGACGCTAAAGATGAGAGAGAAAGAATAAAAGAGATAATGTCAAGCCGTTATTAGCTGAAAATGTTTATTTCAAGCTTTTAAACTGCATGGAATTATTCTTACACCAGAATTAAACTGGCCCTGCAATTACACATCCACATTTATATATTTATTTATATGATTTATGTAACGTCCATCTGCAAATGTGTTGCGGCTGACCTCCTCTAGCATAAAAATTGACCACTCTGCTGATATAGCCTCATCATAGTAGGCCAAATTCACTTCGAAATGTAGGTTTCAATTGCTTTACGCTTAGTAGTATTGCCCCAGTTTTCTCTGATAACTGTTATTTAATGCTTATATAAGCCTAAACTGATCACAGTGCAGTTGGAACTAACGGCACAGTTAATCTCAGTAACAGTCTCAGTTCTGGTCTGAAATTACACACTTGTGTGTATTCATCGTGTTGGAGGGAAGCAATTAAACACCTTTGAGTTGGCACACTGCTATCTGAATCGATTCTGAGCATGTAGATCAGTATAACTATACAAGTTATATCAAAATTCATTAACGTTTTGATTTAAAAAAGCCAAATTTTCAGCATCATTACTCCAGTCTTCAGTGTCACATGATCCTTCAGAAATCATTCCAATATGCTGATTTGCTGCTCAAGAAACATTTATTATTATTATCAACAGTTTGGGGGTAACACATTACAAGTAACTTGCGTTACGTAATCGGATATAATACTTTCAAAATATACTTTTTCACATTTGTTGACTCACACCTCTCCTGTCCCCATGTTGAGAGAAATAAAGTGTAGAGGTGTTGTGTGCGCTGTGTGAACATGATGGTTATTGTAGTTCTAGGCTAAATGTGAACATGCATTTACTCATCTCACTTGCACAAAAACATTCAGTATTCCTCAAAATGAATAAAAACAGTGAAATACAATCTCACAAACAAAATTACAAACCTGTAATAATTAACTATATTAAATTACACGGATATACTTTGTATTTAATCTTACTTTATTAACCAATGTCTTTGCTGCTGACCTTCAATGATTAAATTCAACCATACTAACAAGCAAATATTACTTTATATCAGATTTAGAAATAAGAGTGTTGAACGTCCTTCTCCTGTATCCTATTCTTCTTTAATCCAGAATGGCAGTACAGCTGAGAGATTTCTTTGAGCTGCGCCCTCTACTGTTTAGGCGTAAATGTGCATTTCCTTCATCCTGACACTGTGTATACACCGGACACGAGTGGCGCAACACGTCAAAAGACAATAGAACCCATTATAATCAGTGATACTGTCTACACTGAATGCGGCACGACGCGACAACAAACTCCCGACAGTAAACGGATTCCCTGTTCTATTTCTGACGTAGTCCAAGTGCTTTGCAATGGTCAGTTTGTCACGTTAAGTTATTTCAGTTGAAAGAGCCTCAACATTTGCCAAAAATATATATATTTTTTGTTGTTATTAAAAAAATAAACAAGCAAGCCCAGCCCCGGTAAGAAAAAGTAACGCCAAAGTAATATAATGCATTACTTTTCATGAAAAGTAACTAATGCAATTAGTTACTTTTTTAAGGAGTAGTGCAATATTGTAATCAATTGATTATCAATGTTGAACACAGTTGTTCTGCTACAGTAAAGACATTTATAATGTTAGAAAAATATTTCTAATAAATTCTGTAAATTGAACTTTCTATTCATCAAAGAATCCTCAAAGAGGTGTCACAGTTTCCACAAAAATATTAAGCAGCAGCACAAACTGTTTTCAACACTAATAATAATAAGAACCATTATTAATAATTGAGCACCAAAATAATTGTGCAGCAAATCAGCATATTAGAATGATTTCTGAAGGACCATGTGACACTGAAGACTGATGTAAATTACAATAATATTTCACAATAGTACTCTTCTTTCAAAAGCAAAAAAAACTTTTGAATATATAGTGTATATTCATTTTTGGTGAGAGCCACATTCGTCAGTGCTTACGTCACTTGAGAGGCAACTTTACAGAATAAAAAGGTCAGCCAGAAGTGCCCACCTGCTGGCCTCTCCTACATCCCATCATGCCCCTGGGCTAGGAAGACCATGTTGCATTACTTGGGTTGTTTTTGGTCAGCATGTGTCCTGAAATTTATGATGCCGACTTATCGGCGCCTATTTTGCTTTAAAAGTCTTCTTGAGTTTCCTGGCTGAGCTGGATGTGTGGAGAGTGCTAATCCACTCACATTCAGGACAGACACGTTCAGACGCTGGCCCGCGGCCACACATTTTAACTGACGGCGCGCTGTTCTGCACCGACTGGAGTACAGGCGGTGTGACATGGCACAATGGAGCCTCTAGAGTTACTGCATCCCCGGAGGACCCTGTGTTATCTGGCGGTGTTTGAAAACAGAGGGCTCTGTGATCTAACATCGAGCATGGCCCAGCCATGTGCAGGATGACCCAGCTGGGGCTGCGGGCACATCTGTCCAGTGGAAAAGCCAGCTCATCACATGCATCTCAATCGTAAAGTGTCAGAGAATGACTGATAGGACTTTCAAGAGAGAGCTGACCTTTGAGACAGGGATTCCTCTATTGAATCTCTGTGAAATCCCCTGGCTTTCATGCAGGACAGGCATTCATGCACTGAAAATCAAAATAATTTCATAAACAACATGATCTGGTTTAACACATAAATCTGATGGAGGAATTTAGAGTTCAAAAAATGTAAAAATTATCCAATTTGGTCTTAGATTAGTCCTATTGAAATGGTATTCAATGAATATCACATGATATAATCTTGGAAGTGTACAGTATACACATATATAGTATACACACTATCGTTAAAAATTGAGGTCAGTGGCTTTTTTTATTCAGCAAAGGCGCATTACACTGTCAGAAAAAAAAGGTACGCCACTGTCACTGGGGCAGTACCCTAAGGTACAAAAGTGAAAAGGTACATCTTTGTACCTTACTTACCCCTAAATGGTACATATTAGTACCTTAAAGGTACACATTAGTACTTTAAAAGTGCATGTTAGTACCTTAAAAGGTACATATTTTGTACCTTAGGGTACTGCCCCAGTGACAAGTGCCATACCGTTTTTTCTGACAGTGTAGATTGATCAAAAGTGATGATTAAAGATATTTATAGTGTTTTAACAAAAGATTTCTGTTTCAAATAAATGCTGTTCTTTTGAACTTTTTATTCATCAAAGATTGCTGAAAAAATGGGTTTCCACAAAACTATTAAGCTGTCTTCAACTTTAAAAATAATAAGTAATGTTTCTTTAGCAGCAAATCAGCATATTAGAATGATTTCTGAAGGATTATGTGACACTGGAGACTGGAGTAATGATGCTGAAAATTCAGCTTTGATCACAGGAATAAATTATATCTTAATATATATTCAATTAGAAAACACTTATTTTAAATTCTAATATTATTTCACAATTTTACTGTGTTTTTGATCAAATAAATGCAGCCTTGGTGAGCATAAGAGATTGCTTTCAAAAATTCATTGATGCTCAATAATTATATTAAGAAATAAGGGGATGTAAACAGTTGTTGATGATTGATACATATATTACAAATTTTAAAATATTTTAAATATTTTAAATCTTATATTTGTAAAAATAAATCAGGAGATAAAAGGGCCATGCAAACGTATGTACTGAATTGTATAGTAGGCTATATATAAACACATTCTGAATTGTTTTAAAAATAGAAAAACCGTCATCAGACCTGTCTTTCCCATTTGTTTTGCAATACAACCAGAACGGCCTTGCAGAAATCCAGGAATTATGAGAGGATTGAGCAAATAGTCTCTCCACCAGACGACATCTCTGTCTGGCTCTTCCTCTCTCTCTCCTCAAATCACACTCTTACTCCCGTGCTGTCTGTCTTGACAGCTAGAGCTTTTCCACAAAGGATTTATTTTCCACAAAGGTTTCTATTTGTTTGTTGGGAGCATTGCTGGTTCTTCAAAGTGTTATGAACCGGTTCAACATGCTGCATTTGATTAGCAATCCTTAGAAGACTGTGAGTAAAAACAGTGCATAAAAATTTGTGTTGCATGTTTCCACTCCTGACCCCTCGAGTTCAGCTCGTCCGCACCTGGTTTCCTTTAGCCTTCTAGAGAGACTCACATCATATGGAGAGGGAACAGGGTCCAAATGTTTAACAAACACATGGAGAAAGAAACATAGGCAGAATGGAATCTGTTCCTCTGATGATAATACTGTCTGTAACATTGACATATAGCTTCTCACGGAAAGGAAAATGTCTTTGTTAAAGAGCCATATGTATGAGAAAGAGCCGTACTCAATTACAAAATGCATTTATATGCTCAGTGGGTTTAACTAAATTAGGTATTTTTGTATTGACAATAAAAATGTTGGCTGCACAAACATTGAGTCTCATCATAAACAATTCAAAATGATCTCAAGAACCCCAAAAGATGCTTTTTAATGAGATGCCAAACTACGTGAAAATGCATGGCAGATGTGTTACCTTGGCAACATCAAGGTCACCAGAAGCTTGCCTTTCCTGTGCTGCCCAGTGGAGAGCAATGAAGGAGGCTGGAGGGGTGGCAGGAAACAACAGTGGCACTGCTGGGTTCACTTACTGCCCTGCTGGAGCCCCCGACGGCCGCTAGACTACTGCTTCTGAAACCTGCTGTTGTGGGTTCCTCATCATAAATCCAGGTAAGGAAGGACCCTTTGAGGGACAAGGCATAGCCCCATATAAGATTTTGTTTTTGAGGGAAAAAAAGTTTAAGGATTCTACTATCCAAACCAAAAAAAGCTGCGTCAAAGCTATTTTCTCAAATGTCAGAGTAGGACAAGTTGTCACAGGCGTTTTAAATATTAGGCCTATACATTTACACAAGCGTTTTAAATATTATACACAATATATAATACTTATAATAGAAGCCAAGACTTTAAGGTATGTGTCTTCATAGAAAATAAACTTTCAGAAATAAACTCACCTTGAAAAAAATATTGTATGCGCGCACATTTGACTCGTTCGATCGACTCGTCTTATAACGAATCGTTTGAGTAAATTATTCAATGACTCGCTTGTCGCCACCTAATGGCGGTGTAACATAAAGACAGGAGCCACTGAACGAATCAGTAAACAAATTCTTTTAGCGATCAGATTCAAAGATTCGAGTCACTGAAACGAATCTAAAGCCCCATCGCAAGTTGTCACCTGATCATGTGACTCACTCAACATGGCGCTTTCATGAAGAATAATCCCGCTCATAAATCTCTATGCATGGCTTTATGTGAGTGTGTATCATTTTAGACATTTAGCAAACGTGCTGTGTGATGGGGAACGTTAATCAGAGCACTATTTTTTAATTATATAAGCATTAGATGACAAAATATCACACCAAGTGGAATATATTATGCTAAATTGTTGTTAATCATTCCCATGGTAATTTCTAGTGGATATATGAAGTCAGATTCGTACAGGTGTCCAACACGGAAGTTTTCAAACTTTTTGTTGACAAATGCCCCACAAATAGGCCCACGATGATCCTTTTTCTCAAATATGAAGGCAGCTATATTTTTTATGGGCTATATGTTACATTTAAGCATATAAAGACCCATTCCAACAGTAAAAGGTGATCATTTAAAGACGAGTTTTTTTTTTTTTTAACAGTCAGCATTATCGTGACTAATTGTATTTAAGTCAAATAATTTAAAGGAAACGCCTTTTGTCTGATTTCTTTTTTATTTCTGTTAAAACACGACTGTCAGTAGCCTATAGCTATCGCCCTGCTTAAAGTGTTAGTTCACCCACATTTTCTGAAGAGACACGATCGCTTTATATGATGAACAGGTTTAATTTAAGCTTTAATTCTCATATAAACATTCATCAACTAGCACATCTTTAATGGTAAACGGAAGCTCAAGCATGTTTGCTTGACATACAAGAACCAATAAGGTTTCTCGTGCTATGCAGATCCAGTGAGGTTTGTCCTCGCGCGTCAAAGCAAGTATGGTTGAGCTTCTGTTTATGTTCGCTGATCAATGTCTATATGTGAATAAAAGCCTAAATTAAATCTGTTCATCATATTAAAGCGATCGTGTCCCTTCAGAAAATTTGGACTTAACCGCTTGATTCATATGGATTCGTTTTACAATCTCTTTATGAACTTTTTGAAGCGTCAAAGTGGTAGTTGCGTAGACTGTCAATGGAAGGACAAAAATCTCTCAAATTTTATTAAAGATATCTTCATTTGTGTTTCAAAGATGAACAAAAGTCTTACGGGTGTGGAATGACACGAGGGTAATTAATGACAGAATTTTTGGGTGAATGATGATTAGTCATGATTCTTGTGATTTATGAACAGAGCAAACATTAATAATGCTTTTCTTTCTTTCTTTAAAATAAATTATACTTGGTTTGATATTTAGTTTTTCCAATGCCATGACTTTCATAAATATTTATGTGTCCATTGTGTCTAAAACTATAGGGTCACTGTAGGTTTTTTCAACCCCACCTGAAATGTCAGCCGTTGCATCTCTGGTTCTTGGTGTGTCTACTGCCCTCTGGCCTTCTGAGCAGGACTTGCATTCAAGGTAATGTAGTGTTCACGATCAGATTAAAATTGTAGAAGAGTGGTTTCAACAAACTGTTAAAATGTTATGTGAAATACTAGTAAGATTTTTTTTTCTCTGGTGGTGTGATTGGAGCGCTGACAAACGTCTGTTACTATATCAGAGTTGGCACCGGTGGGACAGAGGCCAAACGGCTCTCTATACAGAGTTATGAGCTTGTGAATGAAGACAGATTGGGTACTTAAGGGCATGTTCACTCCTGTAAATAGCCACAGTGGATGTAATGTGCCCCTATTTTCATTTGATGTTAGTAATTCTGGCATCTATTCAACGTTTATTCACAATAACTCAAGTATTTATTTGAATCTATAATGTAAGTAAAATAATCATAGACTTATGCAATACAACTGCATAAAGTCCATTTATTACATTTATGAAAATCAATATTTATAAAAATGGAATTTCTAAAATTTAAAATTAAATTAATCATGAGGTTATTACCTATTTTACCAAATAAATAAAAAAATTGTAATAAAAATTAAGGTAATTTTTTGTCATTAAATAGGCTATTGAATTTTTATTTATTTATTTATTTTATCTGTGGTTAGGTTTTGTTTAAATTGAAAGAAAAATAATTTTGAGCACAAAATGAGTAATTTTGTATTTGTTACTGCTTTATGGGAAGATTGAGGATAGAATGTGATAAATGTAGATCTGATGATCCACTATCAAAAGTCAACCCAGTGGTTAACGGGCACCAGAGGGCGCTGTCAAGCTTATTTTTATATATATAAACTCCTGTCTTGTGCGTTTGCCTCAGTTTGAGGAATGAAAACATGACAAGGACCAGCTATATGTATGTGAGTATAATATAGATTGATTGTTTGTAATAGTGTCAACAGCCTTTGATGTATTAAAATTATTTAACAGACATTCATTAAGTCTCCCTTACAAATATGACAATGGTAACCATAGTTTCCAACAAAATAGCCTACTGTTGATTGATTGATTAATTAATTAGTTTTACCTTTAAAATGAAATTAAAATTGTAGTTTTACTACAATAAAAAAATGTCTCTTCAGCAGTTAACTGTACGAACTGTACGAAGGGTTAACAATGAGATTATGTGGTTTTTATAATCAATTAACACTGCTTTTGTAATTTTTTTTACCAGATGGACAAAATTTGTCGCCAAAAAAGTCATTCGGTTTAACCAGAATTTCTGTTTTACCAAATGACACTTTTGGTTATACCGAATGATGATATTTTCAAACAATGCTAACGGGCTGATATCTAGCTAGCTAGCAAAAGGACAATCAAACATTTTATATTTAGTACAAGTTTTTAAAATATTACAACATTTTCCTTGTTTTATAGCGGTTGTACCGAATGACCTGATGTTTCGGGACATTTGTATGAGCAAGTGAAAACATGAATTTTTCAAATGGTTAAAAGAGAGTTAGTTAATTTGCTTCAGGACCGTGTGGTCCTTTGCAGGTGTCTGAATGATGTCCCATCCTGTCACATGATATTGACCGCATGACTTGATGCAGAATGGCTCATTTACATTAGTTACTCTGAATGACATCAATGAAATTAATTTTTCCAGACATTCTTTCTCATAACAAAGCAATGACTTCAACACATAATTTTAATACAATTTTGCACTATGTTGGTATATGATATTATAAAATCATGCCAGAATAAAAAATATATACATTTATTGCATTTTAAGATATTTTAATCACAAATGAAATGGCTGTATTGGCCTTTGGATGGTTAAACCGAATGACCTTTTGACACTTAAATATCTTTAAAATACCTTTATATGTAGCAAAATATAATTAAAATCTTTGGGTTCAATAAAAGAGATCAAGTTGTAATACCTTACATACTTTGGATGTCATATCTTTGTTTTTTATTATTATTAAGGCTTTTGGACAAAAAAATGACCCGTCACGTCATTGACCCGGATACGTTTCTGAAATGGTAAATAATTTAGGTTTGTTAGGTGAATGTTATGTCATAGGACTACTTCCATTATATTATAGAGAAAAGTGTAAATGCATCAGGAAACATATATCTTACTTCTCTTTAATGGCAGTTTACTGCAAAATATTTCTGCAGCATTTTCAAGGAAAAAACTAAATATTTTGTTAGGCTTTAGTAAATTGTCAGAGCAAACCTGGTTTATAATTACTGGCAATAGTCAGTTCTTTTGTTGTAGTGTTGTAGTAGAAACGGCCAGCAGAGGGCACTTTTAGATCAGTGTGAAGCGCATCTGAAGCTGATTAAAAGGTGCAAAATGATGATTCCCATTAACCTTGTGAATTAAGGTAAAAAACAAATGCAAATAAGTAAACTTAGACCTCTTGATAAATAATTTGAACATTTGAATGAAAGAGAATACATTTAAAAAAGGCTTTTCCGTTAAATCTATAATTTATCACCTAAGGATAAACACTTATAAGCATCTTAATAAATGTGATACATGGGAGGGACAATCTGGATCACATTATTATAGTTATGTAAAACTAAAATCAATTTAAAAAAGAAAAATCCTTAAACTTATTTTATTTCAACTAAGCTAGTTGTCCACATAAGCCAACTTGATGTATTAACTAAAATAAAAACTAATAAATATATATGTATATTTAAGAAAAACTAATAAAAATGACAAAAACACAACAAAATTATTAAAACTTTAAAAATAATAATAAAAATAAAATATAAAAAATAAAAACACTTATTATTATATTAATAAAAATTATAATAGTATCTTAATGATGCTAAAATAATGCTGTGCTGGATTCAAGTTTGTAAACGGCAGTGATTTGCCATTGAGTATGTGGGTATCAAAAGTAGACATTCAAAGATTTCCATTCATACTACAACTATAATAGTTGAACTATAATTTTCCTCATTCCAGATAAAAGGTGGAGAGCATAAAAATTAATTTCAGGCATTATTAATGTAAGCCTACTGAGTGAAAAAAATGAGAGCCTTTTATTTTCTTGAACAAATAGTTATTTGACCTTTGTCTGGCAGAAACAATATTCAGTGACATAACCAGTCATTTTAATCTCTTACTTCCATATCTTTTTCCTACTGGAGTGTATGGGATCAAAATGCCATTCCTCTTAAAATTTGCAGAGGCTTAGGTGAGTCTAATAAATCATAGATTTTGAAGCTGAACAGCAAAGTCATCATTTTCTTTGGCTGTGCGTCTGTGTTTTCAGCACTTGTGTATTTTCGAATGTCCCGTAGTTTAAAAAAACGTCTCATTCTGTTCCAACCAAGTAGCATAGCTCACCTACTCTCAAAATGTTTCAAGCCACAGGTTTGTTTGCCTTTGTGAGGAAGATGCTGAACATTTCCACCAGAGGTGGGGGGGTTGCTTTGTTTGTTGATGCTGGATTGAAGGTCCGCAGTCAGCCAGATGCTCTGTCTGGGAATTACGTGCGTTGTCTTGGCATCGCGAGATGATGTGTTTAATCAATCTACATGATAACGCTGGCAAAATGGGACCCAATTTGTGATTTTTGAATCTCGTTCAAACCTAAATTTCAGGCCCTGTTTTTGATGGACCCTCTCCAAATGCTCTCACTCTTAACCGGCTGACATCCATCTGCTACAGATGGTGGACATTCTGGATCGAACTGGACAATATCAGGTCCAAGTCTCTGCTTCTCAGAACTGAGACCCCAGTGATCAGGCCTGTTGTTTTCCTTTGTGCTGCAGAGAGTTTTACTGTAGACATTCAAGATGGTCTTGTGGTTTGAGCTTGCTGGAGTCTATCCAGTCATGGCATTTCTCATCATCTCTGTTTTTTTGTTTTGTTTTGTAAGTAAGGAGGATAGAGGAAGTGGTATGTGTAATAATGAGAAACTGGAACTTATAGTGTTTTATTTACAGGAGAATAAGGTATTATTTGGTGCATTTAGTTAGTAAAACATGCAGGCTGTCCCACAACAGTCATCAAAAAAATTAGTAAATTGATTATTACATTATTAAATTGACAGAAAGCTTCATACATTTGAAAGGAGATCCCATATTATATATTTTTTCATCAGTAATTACCATTACTATAATGGTATTTTTACAGAAATTTCATTTTTCCTCCAGTGATTAGCATAATTATCATAACTATAATATTTTGACAGGTATTATAATTTATTATACGCACAATAGTAATCAAATAAATAAAAAAAAATTGACAATGCTTCTTACACTTCGAAGAACATTCCATCTTATTATTATTATAATTATTATTTGTTTTCTTAAGTAATTACCATTACTATCAAATATGTAATATTCTGCAAGAAATGTTGATATTGTAAGTTATTTTTTGGTGTATTTAGTTTGTATACACAGATTGTCCCACAACAGTCATCACAAAAGATCTAATAATAATATTAAAATAAATAAATAAATAAAAAAAATCAGTATAGCTGTTAAAACTATAATATTTTGTCAGAGACTCTTGTATTGTTTGGTGTAAGTATATGCACCAAAAAAAAAAAAAAAAATATATATATATATATATATATATTCTATGCTTTGAAGGAGATATTTTTTCAAAATAATTCTAAAAATAATTCTAAAATGTTTTAAACTGACAGAAAAAAACCAGAAAGCTTCTCATACTTTAAAGGAGATCCCATTTTTTACATGTAACATTTTGGAAAACTGTAACTATAAGGTGATTTTGGTGTATTTAGTTAGTATATGCACAGGTTACCCCTGAAATTACCTGTCTGCAATACTGTTTTAACAAAAGCATTTTGCCAAGCCACAAAACAGGTCGAACCAGTGACAGATAACATGCAGAACGTTTACAGACAGGTCTCAATTACATTGCTTCATAGATGAACAACTGCATCAAACCGCACCAGATATACACAGACTGTAAGTAACAGAAAATTTATAGCTAAACATTAATTACCAGGTAATCTCTCGCTTCGTATTGAATGAATAATTTACTGTTCAGAATGTGTGCTTGGTTACCTGGCAACCACCTCCATTCATTTACATTTCCAGCACTGGCATTTGTGCTTATTTTTCATGGTGCTAAAATTCCAATTGGCAATAAAACACTGCGAATTAACAACCTTCATGCAAATCAAAGGTGTGTAGCGCCGTCGTGCTTCTTCAGGGTCTAGTGAGCTTGGAGGTGATCATCAGAGCATGTTATGAGGAACTGGTGGAAGCACCTTAGAATAAGTGTAAAACAAGGCTTACACTTAAAAATAAATAATAATGCAAGATGTTCATTGACAGCGTAACAGTCCCACAGCTGAGGGAAATATAAGCTTGTATAGCCTATAAAAATGTTTAAAAGTCTCTCAGGTCCCTTTCTCGGGTAGACCTTAAGTAGCCCCGCCCCTTTTCATCGCTGCGCTCGTTGTGTTCTGTCTTCCGGTTTGTATTTGCGTGAAGATCTTATTTATGGATTTATGAATGAAGCGCTCGTTTCAAAATCTTCCCGCTCTACTGACATTTTTTTATGACATCCGCTTCAAACATTACAATGCTGATGATAACTTTTGTTAACTCTATAAGTCTACTTCACCAGCTAATTACTCTTTGAAAGCAATGCCATAGAAATGTACTACCGCGAAAACGGAAGTTCAAAGACAAAATGGCTGCGCGCTTGTTTCTCTGGCGCATAGGTATGAGGCGCACTAGGTTTTGACGTAGAAATAGCCATTAAATTTCACAATGAATTACAAACAGACAAGTAACATACTAAATTAAACATGACATTTTAAAGTAGAAAGACTGAAATAGTGTTTTCTTGTAAAACCTACTCCAATACTCTACAACTTCTAAAAAATATTTTTTTACAGTGTACTGCAGTTTTAAATTCCGCCTGTAGGTGGCACAAGTCACTGTGTCAATTTGAGCATGTTCACTTCCTTTTTATTACAGTTAACTTCCTTTTTATTACAGCCAGTGGTAGTTTGTCACAGGCTGTGCAGTTGTTTTAAAATTCAGATGTTTTTATTCTGAGAGATGGATCATATGAATTCTCCACATAACTAGGTTTTCTCGTAGAAATTGCACGCAGGCTTCGCCATGTCAAGGCGAGATTTGGGGGTCTGGTTTTCTCCCTTCTTCTTGTACGCAGAGCCCCATGCTGTGAAGCGACTGGTGCACCTTATAGATTTCTCTTAAATAAATCATCCTTATGGGACAAAGATGCATTTCACCGCATGAGAGAAGAAGAATGAGGGCAGGAGGATTTATGATGGGAGATGTGAGGCCTTGATGTTGCTGTCAGCCGTTATTGCGGCTGCGCCTCAGGCCTGGAGCGCTTTCACAGGAACGTAAGCTAAGGCCTGCACGCAGCCAGTATGGCCTCTACACCCAAAACAGATCCGCTGTAGGCTTTTGAAGTTCACTCACCCCAACCCCTCGCAACTGCACATTTGTGTTCCCTCTCTCTCTCTCTTAATGCCCATCCAACTCATTCATCTTTCCCAGGCGGGTTCTCAGCCTGTGGTGCTGAAATATGGCAGATGAACCTGTTACATGTTAGTTTAAGAGATAGTGTAGGTGTAAATTACACAGGAGGCTCTGGCTAACCTTATTTATGAGAGGGCTGTCAGGTGTTTAGGTGTTAGAGCGAGACGTGCAGCTTAAATCGTTTACTCTGCTGTAAATCAGAGCGTGCGTGCCACATTTGTGCACGGTGGTTTGCACACGTGTTTACATGTGCGCGCCTCTTTGTTTTTGTGTACCGAAGGTTCTGGTAAACTCAGGAATATGGCTAGTGGAGCCTCAGACGGAGGCCACCAGCATGGACGGAGCTTGCTGTTATTTCTTTTATGAGTTTAATATCATTTTATTGAAATATGCAGCTCATAAACCCTCTTGGAGTAACAGTTACCCCTGTTTTATTGCAGGCAAGCTGAAACGGATTGTATCTGTCATCAATTTTTGTTCTTCAAGCAGTTAGGTTTATATTCTCAGCACTATTGTACAACATTGATGGATGTACCTTGGTTTTTTTTTTTTTTTTTTTTTCATTCACTACTGTTCAAAATTTTGTGGTCAGTAAAAATGGAAAAAAGTTAATACTTTTATTCAGCATGATGCATTAAATTGACCAAAAGTGACAGTAAAGACATTTATAATGTTACAAAATTTCATAATTTAAACTAAATGCTGATCTTTTGAACTTTCTGCCCATCAAAGATTCCTGAAAAATATGTATCACGGTTTCCACATAAATATTAAGTAGCACAACTGTTGACAAATGTTTCTTGAGCAGCAAATCAGCATATTAGAGTAAATTGTAAAGGATCATGTGACACTGAAGACTGGAGTAATGATGCTGAAAATTCAGCTTTTCATTACAGGAATAAATTACATTTTAAAATACATTAAAATTGAAAACAGTTATTTAAAAATTGTAATAATAATGCTTCACAATTTTACTCTTTGTATTTTTGATCAAATAAATGCAGCCTTGGTGAGTGAGAGAGTTTCAAAAGCATAAAAAAAAAAAATCTTGCCAACCTCAATAACTTTAATGGTAGTTTAAGCGAAAGTTACTGCACTGATTCTTACTGGAATGAAACAGGCCATAGAACTGAAAGTTTATGAGTCAAGTAATTATTTTGGTTGATTTATATGTTATCAGCCAATATTTAGAATATATACTTTTTTTTATAATATTTAAATATATATTTATACTAAATATATATATATAAATAGTTTTTTTTTTTAATTGAGGGTGCTCATTTCCCTTATTTTTATGTTTGGATGACCTTTGCCATCTACTGATGCTCACTTGAAGTGAATCTTTAAAAACAAATTATTTAATATCCCTGTTAAATTTAATCTTTATCAAATCTTAAAACATCAATTTTCATATTGTGTATATATAGTGTTGGGATGGCTGACTTCACTTGTCACATTTAAAATGCCCAATTTGAGTAAAAAAAACAACAACAAACTATTTAGCCGAAATAGTATAAAATTTGAATATGGTTATCAGCCATATCATGAAAATAATTATCACTATTACCACTAGAACAGTGTTATATATTTTGTTGGCTTGTGTACTTAGATTATCCCAAATGTTTCCAAGAATGTTTAAATCCAGCTCAACACATAAAGTCTTAATGTTTAAATCTCGATTTCTTGATTTACCATGAGTACCATGTTTTACCATTCCTAATATCGATCTAGCTTACTGCAGTTGCAACAAGTGTCTCATAGTAGCCGAAGAGCAAATGCACAGAGTAGCGTTATAACAACTTTCAACACACAAATGTATCTAACCTGCTTTACCCCACATACGCATGACCGGAAGAAGCAGAAAGTAGCTAAAACTGGTAGCTAAATGTCACTAGAGATCGGGCGTTATTTTAATTCATATAAAGTGTTGTGTTTTACATTTGTGTTAAGAACATTCTAACAATCTTCACTCATCAATTAAAAGTAGAAATGTTGCTATCTTCGAAACTAATGGCAGGTAGAGTTTTATCTGATGTCTCAAGAGTGAATACTTTCCACAGTCTCAATAGAAGTGCACCTGCATTTGACCCACTGAATGGAGCTGAGCTGATGAATCGGTCTGTGATACCGAAGAGGACGTTCGAACACATTGAGAATGAGTCATTGAAACACTAAACCCACTCAGAGCACTTAAGAGAGTCTGGATATGAGTGCTGCTGGGAGACGTGTTGATTTTATACCAGTGGGCGTTTACGATCCACCCTCCATTCATTCTTTGAGTAGCCCAGAAGCAGGACAAGCATGTTAGTGAGAAGTAATCTTTCACCATGTGCTAACACGAGATGTTCTAGCAATGTCCTTCTCATAAGAGAGAACGTAGTATTCGGGGTAACAGTATTTGTTACCATTGTTACATTGTTAGTGTGAGCCTTACGTGTTGCAATGGGAGCCATTGTGGGTTGCTTGTCATTGTCACCTTCCTGCCTGGAGATACGGCGTGTCTCGTGTGTCAGGGAGAGCTCAGAGGTATTGTTCCGTAAGTGGTTAAGTGTCTGGCTCTTTGGAGGGCGAGGGAGGAGACAGGCGGGGCGAGGCAGTGCTGGTACTCTTCAGCTGCAGGCGGGTACGTCTGGACCCAGTCTAAACATGGCACAGGTCTGTCTCGTGTCTCTGCCCATCTCACACCCTCAGGCTTGTGATTCCCAATGTGTGTTTTCATTTCACAAAATCACATATACACATACGCTAGCAGGCAGTTTTTGTCTGAAATGAGAGACACCAGCACAGGGCTCAACAGTTAGGATTTTTAACTGCTCGCTCATTTATTTGTCCTGCCAATGTTTTCACTGGACCCAACACAAAAAGATTAACAATGTAAATGTATAATTTCATATTTACTGTTATAATTTTAATAATGTACACTACCATTCAAAAGTTGGGGTCTATAAAATTGTTTAATGTTTTTAAATGTCTCTAATGCTCACCAAGGCTGCGTTTATTTGATAAAAAAAAAACAAAAACGTAATATTGTGTAAAATTATTACAATTTATAATAACTGTTTTCTATTTTAATATTTAGCCATTACTCCAGTCTTTAGTGTCACATGATCCTTTAGAAATCATTCTGATTGGGTTCTCAAGAAATATGACTTATTATTATCAATGTTTAAAACAGTTGTGCTGCTTAATTCAAGAATGAAAAATAAGTAATCATGGTTTCCTCAAAAAAAAAAAATATTTTTGAGGATTCTTTGAATAGATAATTCAAAAGAACAGCATTTATTTGAAATGTAAATCTTCTTACATTATAAATGTCTTTACTGTCACTTTTTATTTATTTAATGAATCTAAAAAATATTTAAACATTAATGTATGTATATTTTATTTGCATTTATTTTTTTACATGTATCATTTTAAATTTCTTATTTCACGTTATTTGAAATTTATTTTAATTATATAAAAAATTATTAGTTAATAATAATAATGAGTTAATTTAAGTAAAAAATGAGTTAATAACTCACCTACTCACCACTTTCAATTCTGAATAAATTCGATGTTTACCAAGTATTTTTTGATTAATAGTCTGAAAAGAAGGATTAATGATTAATTATAATATCCTAACAACAGTTAGTAGCAACAAATAGAAAGTACACTAAATATTTGACCTCATTTTTGCAGTTATTTTCAAAGCAATGTAAAAAAGAAAAGCCCTGATGTGACAAATTAATGACATTGTTTTGATTAATAGTAGACTGTTATGTCCCAGGTCTTATATTTATTTGTTGTTATTTTTTATTGTGAATGTGTGTTTTGTATTGTATTTTTATATTTTAGTATTTTAATATAAGTGCTGTCAAATTGATTAATCGCATCTAACATAAGTTTATTTACATAATATATGTGAGTGTGTGTATATATATCATTACATTATATATATATATATATATATATATTAGTGTGTACACACATTTATACATACACATATGTAATATATATTGTATATATGTGTGTGTGTATATATACACACACAGACACATAGCATGCCTATAAATATAATATATATATACACACACATATATTATGTAAACACAAACTTTTATGTTAGATGCGATTAATCGATTTGACAGCACTAGTTAATATATTCTCACGCTTGCTTTTTCTTTCTCTGTTTCAGTAGCTCATCCTCATGCTCCCCTTTCCCCTTTGCTCTTATTTGACTTGGGCTATAAAGCACTCTTTTTAGGGTAGAAGACATAAATAACAGCTCACTCTTCGTTTGGAAGGGATTTCCTGAGGCCCAGACCACTATAGGCCTGATGGAGAGAGACCCGAGGCTGTGAGATATCGTATTAGACTATAAAGTGTATGTGCAATGTGAGCAAGCGTGAGTGTGAAAAACACAGGTCTGTGCCCTTCTTAGCCACTCCTGTGAAAACAAACAGCAAACCTCCAAAGGCTGCGGTGTGAGACTTTTGCTCTGAGGTTTGTGCGAATATGTGTGGCATTCTCTCCTTACTGTGACCCACTCCCCCTTCTTTCCCCCTAAATGGTCGTCCAGACGGACTAGCTCTCTTTTGTTTCCTCATTCTGTTCCTCTCCCCCTCCTCTTGCAGTCTGCTTTATTGCACTTGATTCCAAGCGCGGTCATTCCTGAGATGGTGCAGATAGCAGCTGCAGCTGAATTGCCCACCATAAAGCATCCGCAAACCCGCCGGAGCGCTGGCAGTGGGGGCTGGGCGACACCGTGCATTCATTTCTCTGCAAATTTCTACACTTAAAATTTAATGGTAGTAATCTCCTGGAGTTGTGACTTGCTTTTGAATTAGATTGGATTTGAGGAAGATGGTTGTGGTGGTGTGGAAGACTTTAAGATTAATGTTCTGATACATATATTGGATCAGATGTAGTTGTGGCATTGAAAGGCAAAGAATTACAAATGCAGCAGCTAATATTGGTACTGGCCAGAGATATGTGAGAGCTGTCAGTCACTGTTCACCTGCAGGGGGCGATATATAGTCAGAAGAGTAATTGCCTGAGAATGTGAGTGTGGCTGTATTCAGAATGGAATACTAGCTTAATACTGTACAGAATACATTGTGTACTACACTGTGTACTATTTTAAAAAATGAAGTGAATCAGTAGGCAAATATATAAAAGTGATAAATGTTTCAACCAGTGACATTATCACATGATCACATGACCTCAGCATATTGCATATTTAATTGAGTTTGATTATTTAATTTAGTTTATTATTTTGGAAATCATTTTTATTTATGTTTAATTCAATTTGTCTATTTATTTTATTTTAGTTGAATTTTTTTGCGAAATTGTCTGTCTGTACATTGCATGTTTAATTCGGTTTGGTTATTTAGTTTGTTAGTTTAATTTATTTTGGAAATCATCTGTCTATCTATCCGTCCATTGCATGTTTAATTCATTTTGGTTATTTAGTTTAATTTTTATTTTGGAAATCCTTTATTTAGGCTACTTAATTAGGCTACTTCCAGTTCATCAATCACACTGGAGATGGAAGGTCAAGTCAAGTGCACTTCATTGTGAAATACAGAATTCCATGCAGTATGTTGTGTTTTATAGTTTTCTTTTTTGCAAATGTAGTATATTTTTTGCTATTCTATGCATAGATAAAAATTAGGATACTTTGCACAGTATACACACTGCAGCAGTAGTAAGAGTGGTATATTAGTATGCTATTCTGAACATGCACTCACATGTTTAATATCGCATAATAGTATACTATACATACATTCTATTTCCAGTATGATGAATGAATTGAAAGTTGGCCTACTTAACATTTTTATCTTTTGACTCATTTGATCGTATTGCCAAGAGTTGTTACATTTTTGGGTCATTGACGAATAAGGTTTTTAAAAGTGTAAAAAAAACATAAAGGAGATATAATTCATTTTGAAGATTTATAAAGTGTTAACAATGAGATTGTGTTTTTTTTATAGTCAATTAACACTGCTTTTGTCTTTTTTACAAGATGGACAAAATTTGTCACCAAAAAAGTCATTTGGTTTGACCGAAATTTCGGTTTTACTGAATGACACTTTTGGTTATACCGAATGACAGTATTTTCAAACAATGCTAACAGACTGAAAATATTACAACATTTTCAGTTTTATAGTGGTTGTACCGAATGACCTGTTTCGGGACATTCATATGAGCAAGTGAAAACATGAATTTTTTAAATAGTTAAAAGAGAGCTAGTTACTTTGCTTTACGACCATGTGGTCCTTTGCAGGTGTCTGAATGATGTCACATCCTGTCACATGATATTGACCGCATGACTTGATCCAAAATGGTTCATTTATATTGGTTACTCCGAATGACATCAGTGAAATTAATTTTTCCAGAAATTATTTCTCATAACAAAGCAATGACTTCTACACATAATTTTAATACCATTTTGCCAACATGTCGATATATGATGTTATAAAATCATGCCAGAATAAAAAAATATATACATTTGTTAAGTTTTAAGATATTTTAATCACAAATGAAATGGCTGTATTGGCCTTTGGACGGTTAACTGAATGACCTTTTGACACTTCAAAATCTTTAAAATACCTTTATATGTAGCAAAATATAATTAAAACCTTTTGGATTCAGTAAAAGAGATCTAGTTGTACTATATACTTTGGATGTCATATCTTTGTTTTTTATTATTATTAAGGCCTTTGGACAAAAAAAATGACCTGTCACGTCATTGACCCTTTTACACAAAATTTTATTAAAAATGTAAGTAATAATATTTTATTTTAATGACAACTTCATGCTTCTCCATGTATTAAACATGCATGTAATGAGTTCATGTGGCAGCAATGTAGCACACTAGTTTGAAATGTACTGCACAGTATACAGTTAACACTATGCATGTATTCTCAATGCCTTTCAAGGCCAACACTAAAGTTTCTGCAGACATTGCCAATTTCACTTTTGTTGCAACTCGCATGTTGACCTCACACATAGCTGACAAATACCTCTTCTAGTTTCTGCGGCTTCTCCCCGCTTCATCATGTCCCATGTGACTTTAATGACTCAAAATCACAGAGTTGTGGGGAGCAGGTGAGCAAGACCAGGCGGCTTCATCTGGCAGCCGTTCCTGTGTGATCCCTCAGCAGGAGGAGGAGCACAGTGCCTCGCAGGTACGGCCACCTCCCAGACAGATGAGCCTGGTGACAGGGGGGACGCAACAACCTGCAATTCTGCTGTCTGATGTGATCCGTCAATGTCCCCTGTCACCCCTGCGACTCACGCAAACATAACTCCCCTAAACATAACTCCCCTGTACAAGCATGCAGAGATTGTTTTTTAAAAGTAGGCCTACAGGAATTGGCGATAATGAGCACGTTCACTCACACCTGTGATGGCACGCACAAATGAAAACAAACAGTTTCCTTCATTTGCACTCGCTGATGACTCACAGAGCATGTACTGAGAGTAGATTCAAGAAATGGAAGGAATGCAACAAAGGGCCTCATTTTTAGATTCCTCTCCAGGGCGCTTATCTGCGATTTTGTCTCTTGATAAAACGCATCTGTTGGTTTAATCTATTTCTTGAGGGGCTCTTTGAGCTGCAGACAATGACAGGCTGTCTTGTGATCGTTGCAGTCCTGATTCTGACTGGCCACAAGGTGGCACTCACCCTCAACAAGCAACTACCAAGTTCACAAGACACTTTTTTTTTTCTCCACACTGCTATGAGCATGCTGATGTATCATGGTGCAATGAAAAGGAGGAAATGAGAGGGGGGACATAAATGTGTTTGGTGCATGCAGGGACTAATGGAGTCTACCTTTGCCAGTACATTAGGAACAAAACAAGAGAGGTGAGAGGGAGAACGCCACCCGTCCGAGACAGCGGTCGTGCCCTAATGGAGAAGGGAAATAGAAGTTGGTGTCAGTGAAATGCCAGGCCTCTGGCTGTGTTGTTGATACATTTGTTTCCTGTTAGTCCACTTATTTATGGTCAAGGGTTTCTTCATTGCCACGTAGTGATTCATTATGTGCAAGAATGAGGTCAGAAGAAAGGTTGCGGCAATTAGTTACATTTAAGAGGTATTTTATGCCCTCAACCTGATGTGGTAACGTTCTGCTTCGGCTTTGAAAATGTGACTTTTTTTTTTTTTTTTTTTTAGGGCTCAAAAATAAGGATGACCTGTAGCAGGTTCAGGGCCAGTCTGAGGTTTTTCTGGACAGTCATATGTTCTCAATACCTTCATTGATCTTGTACATTTTAATTTTTTTTTTGTTCTTAAACAAAACATTTCAAATATAGTGTTCTCACATAACCTCACCACCAGTTAGCATCTTGGAAATAAAAGCAGGTAATTACAATTTTTAATAAAATTTTTGGTAATACTTTATTTTACAGTGCCGTAGTTACACATTACTACTTGTACTTACTATAGTAATAACAGTAAATTATGCATAATTACAAGTAACTAACCCCTAAACCTAACTCTAACTGTAACTCTATAGCAAGTACATGTAGTTAATTAATAGTACTCAATACTTATTTGAGTAAGTACAATGTAACTACGGTACTGTAAAATAAAGTAACCCAATTTTTTTGTATTAACATTTCTAATCAAATGAGTCAAGAAAAATGTTAAAAATCATGGCTGATATTTGTTTGTCTATCATTCTTTCTATCATTTATGCTGTCTATCTATCTATCTGATTAAATAATGAGTCAAGACAGAGAATTTGAAAATCACATCTTATATTTGGCTACTTCCTGCACTAGACATCCATTGCATTAATGGGATACAATATTCCGCACATTAAAGGATTAGTGAAATTCAAATGAAAATAATGAAATTTCTGTCAGTAATTACTCACCCTCATGTTTACCATACCTGTAAGACCTTCGTTCATCTTTGGAACACAAATTAAGATATTTTGATGAAATCCAAGAGGTTTTTTATCCTCCATTGAAAGCAACGAAATTAAACATTCAATGTCCAGAATAGTAGTAAAAACATCATTAAAATAGTCAACGTGACTACAGTGGTTCAGCCTTAATGTTATAAAGCGACGAGAATACTTTTTGTGCACAAAAACAAAACAAAAATAACCACTTTATTCAACAAATTCGTCTCTCCCCTGTCATTCTGCTACGCTATTTTTGTTGCAGCTTCCAGGTTCTACGACTGAACTGCAGCTCAGCATTGGCCGACGCCTCTTCACGTGAGCAGCATGATGTATGCATGTGATGCTGGTGCAGGAGCCAGCCAATAATGAGCCGGCGTTTGGACGTAAACACAGAAATGCAGCACTGCGCCAACTGCTTAAGAGACCGACAGGGAAGAGGAAACATTTTTAAATAAAGTTGTTATTTTTGTTTTTGCGCACAAAAAGTATTCTCATCGCTTCATAACATTTAAGGTTGAACCACTGTAGTCACGTTGACTATTTTAACGATGTCTTTACTACCTTTCTGGACAGTGAATGTGGTAATTTCATTGCTTTCAATGGAAGACAAAAAAACCTCTCAGATTTCATCAAAATATCATCCGAAGATGAACAAAGGCGACATGAGGGTGAGTAATTAATGACAGAAATTTCATTTTTGGGTGAAGCTCTGTTCATTTTGCTAAATGTAGTAGGTTTCTTGAGTATCTGGTACATACAGACAGTGTGCATACTATGTATAGTATACAGTATCTCACAGAAGTGAGTACACCCCTCACATTTTTGTAAATATTTTATCTTTTCATGTGACAACACTAAAGAAATGACACTTTGCTACAATGTAAAGTAGTGAGTGTACAGCTTGTATAACAGTGAAAATTTGCTGTCCCCTCAAAATAACACGTAGCCATTAATGTGTAAACCGCTGGCCACAAAAGTGAGTACACCCCTAAGTGAAAATGTCTAAATTGGGCCCAAAGTGTCAATATTTTGTGTGGCCACCATTATTTTCCAGCACTGCCTTAACCCTCTTGGGCATGGAGTTCACCAGAGCTTCACAGGTTGCCACTGGAGTCCTCTTCCACTCCTCCATGACAACATCACGGAGCTGGTGGATGTTAGAGACCTTGCGCTCCTCCACCTTCCATTTAAGGATGCCCCACAGATGCTCAATAGGGTTTAGGTCTGGAGACATGCTTGGCCAGTCCATCACCTTTACCCTCAGCTTCTTTAGCAAGGCAGTGGTCCTCTTGGAGGTGTGTTTGGGGTTGTTATTGTGTTGGAATACCGCCCTGCGGCCCAGTCTCCGAAGGGTGGGGATCATGCTCTGCTCATTCATGGTTCCCTCAATGAACTGTAGCTCCCCAGTGCCGGCAGCACTCATGCAGCCCCAGACCATGACACTCCCACCACCATGCTTGACTGTAGGCAAGACACACTTATCTTTGTACTCCTCACCTGGTTGCTGCCACACACGCTTGACACCATCTGAACCAAATAAGTTTATCTTGGTCTCATCAGACCACAGGACATGGTTCCAGTAATCCATGTCCTTAGTCTGCTTGTCTTCAGCAAACTGTTTGCTGGCTTTCTTGTGTATCATCTTTAGAAGAGGCTTCCTTCTGGGACGACAGCCATGCAGACCAATTTGGTGCAGTGTGTGGCATATGGTCTGAGCACTGACAGGCTGACCCCCCCCACCCCTTCAACCTCTGCAGCAATGCTGGCAGCACTCATACGTCTATTTCCCAAACACAACCTCTGGATATGACGCTGAGCATGTGCACTCAACTTCTTTGGTCGACCATGGCGAGGCCTGTTCTGAGTGGAACCTGTCCTGTTAAACTGCTGTATGGTCTTGGCCACCGTGCTGCAGCTCAGTTTCAGGGACTTGGCAATCTTCTTATAGCCTACGCCATCTTTATGTAGAGCAGCAATTCTTTTTTTAAGATCCTCAGAGAGTTTTTGCCATTAGGGTGCCATGTTGAACTTCCAGTGACCAGTATGAGAGAGTGAGAGCGATAACACCAAGGGTGCATCTCAGTCAGTTCCCTAGTTCAGTAGTCAGGGCATTGATCAGGGAGTCGGCCACATTCATTTACACGGTATACTGATACACGACCTAGGAAGCTAGGGAGCTGATTGAGATGCAGGGCAAATTTAACACACCTGCTCCCCATTCACACCTGAGACCTTGTAACACTAACGAGTCACATGACACTGGGGAGAGAAAATGGCTAATTGGGCCCAATTTGGACATTTTCACTTAGGGGTGTACTCATTTTTGTGGCCAGCGGTTTAGACATTAATGGCTGTGTTGAATTATTTTGAGGGGACAGCAAATTTACACTGTTATACAAGCTGTACACTCATTACTTTACATTGTAGCAAAGTGTCATTTCTTCAGTGTTGTCATGTAAAAAGATATAATAAAATATTTACAAAAATATATACACAGAAGTGAGGGGTGTACTCACTTCTGTGAGATACTGTACATATATATTGCAGCAATGGTAAGAGTATTATGGTAGCATACTATTCCAGCCATGCAGACTACATTTAAGGTGTATCCCAGTTCTTGTACTTATGCACTATTCTATGTTGTTTTGTAGTTTAAATAGTGTGAGTAGTGTGTTCACACCAGTGTTGGGGGTGAAGTGTTACAAGTAATGCAAATTACGTAATCAAATTACTTTTAAACTAGTAAAGTAATGCATTACTTTTAAATTGACAACAAAATATCGGAGTTACTTTTTCAAATAAGTAATGCAAGTTACTTTGTTTTCCAATTTATTGACTGACACCTATCCTGTAACAATGTTGAGAGAAATCATGAGTAAGTGCAGAGGTGTTGTGTGCGCGCTGTGTGAACATGGCTATTCTAGACTAGCTCTAGACTATATGTAAGCATACACTTACTTATTTACTTCTCCTGCATCCTATTCTTCAGTATTCCAGAATGGCAGCACAGCAGAAAGGCTTGTTTGTTTGAGCTGCGCCCTCTACTGTACAGGTATAATTTTGCATTTCCTTCAGCCTGAGGTTTATTAATTTCACTTTTGGTGTGAAAGGGCCTTTACATTTGCCAAAAATGGAACACTTTTATAAAAACAATACAAACAGTCCAGCCCAGATGAGAAAAAGTAACATAACGCATTACTTTCCATTAAAAAGTAACTAAGTAACACAATTAGTTACTTTTTTAAGGAGTATTGCAATATTGTAATGCATTACTTTTAAAAGTAAAGGTGATGATACATGGGGCAAGTTTTAGAGCATGTGGCTTGGGCATTTTCCCATTGAGAATGAGCAACAAATTTCTATCTGGATACTTTAGATCGGTTGTGGGCAATTTTTTTGAGATCCTTTAATCAGAATGCTAGCAGCCGATCACATGACTGGCTTGGAGTTTTTTTTAAAAATTCAAACAAGATGGTGCCCTCTCAGCGACAGTGGAGTGAAGAAAAGGAGTTTGAACTTATCTTTTTACGCTGGTAAGTTGTCATGTGGGTTGCCACCCAAAACAGGGAATTTACCTAATTTAATGCTTAAAATACCAACAGGTGTCCAATTTAATGTGTGCAGGCTTTTAATTTATCTATTGAATGTTTTCAGGTAAAGTTCTGTGTAACGTCTGCAATGGTGTAGTCTGTAGGGTGTATGGCACGTGAAAGTAGCTTTTGACGCGATTAACTCCGGCTCGAATCCGCCTTTTGCCAGACTCGCTCTTCTCCATTTTTCTTATCACAAATCAGAACAGAAAGGCATTTATATTTAATAAAAATGAAGAAAATTTTTGAAATGTTGAAATAAAGTGCCTAACAAGTGTTTATAATAAAGTATTTATTGGGTTGGCAATAGATTTGCTCCCCTCTGATTGGTTGCTGCCAACTGTCCGTTGGCCTGATTAGTTGCCCTGTGTCTCACCTGGTTGCCCGTTGAAGGCAACATTGCTCAGCAACATTGCTTAAAAAGTTGCCCTGTGTATCATCTCCTTAACTTTCCCCAACACTGGTTCACATTGAAAATTCCAAACAGAAAAAGTACACTTTAAATACCCAGATGTTGTACTTATTTAACCGAAAGAAATGAAGTGTGAAATGTAGGACACTTAATGAACTCAACGGTCGCAGTTTTAATTGCGTAGTGGAGGGGTTGCGACAATGATGACAGACAAAACCTTATAAAATTCATACACTACATGGTTGAGTACATAAGTATAAGTGCATAGTATATAGTGCATCATTTAGGACACAACTTTACTGTTCCTAGAGTATGCAGTGTGCGCAATATGTCAATTTCCTCTATGCATAGAATACCAGATGACCTACTACATTTGGCTTGACTTGACCTTCTATTTCCAGTGTGATGAATGGACTGCAATTAACATCAATTTTTAACATCTTTATCTTGACTCATTTGTTCGTAATGTCAGTAGTTTTGCACAAAACTGGATTGAAAGGGCAAATTATATTTTATCTCCAAGGTGATAACTGGACGCTCCTCACTGCATTAAAACATACACTGTAATGAAGTTTTGTTGCAAATGATCTGCTGATTTAAATGGTGCCAAGATAACATTATTTACATAACTGCCAGATTGACTAATAGTCTTGGAAACATCTTTAAGAATGGGTTGAAAGTTACTAACCAATCAGTGATGTTTTGCACCATATGCCATCGTTTTCTAGCAAAAGTGTTTATGAATGTAGCTGTCAGAGCAGTATAATTTCCAGCTGCTATTTCCAAAGGAAAACTAATTCTAGTTAAAAATGTAAATCTAAATAAATACTAATATTATTATAAATTTATCCCCCTGAAAATAATAAAATTAATAATAAAAAATCCTTACTGTTGACCACTTGCTTTCAAAACTCAAAGACTGGCCTTTTATGCCTTTACAAAAGGTTTTTCTCACTCAGATTGATCATTTCAATGCAAATTAAAATGATGATCATGTGTTTTGCAATTCAGCCATGTGCTTTTTTTCCCTGCTCTACATTTTATAGGCCAAAAGTATGTGAACTGATTTATGATTCCCTTATGTGCTGAATGCACATATTCTGCACATGTGGACACGAACGTGCACCTTTTCTTCCGTATACCGGTGCACGGATAGGAACGGACTAGTCATGTAATGACGCATCCATTTGCATAAGACATGCAAATCACATACTGGGCCCAAAGAGATTTGTGACCTTTCGTGTTCCCCTGCGCCTGGTAAAAACACACACTCATGAGCGTAGAAACACGTAAATGCGTGCGCTCATGCACAGCCGGGAGCGTGGTTTGTTGTTTTCATGTCTCTCTGCTGTGGCTTGTGGGGCTGATCGATGCTACTTTACTGCTTCCCTCGGATTCAGTCGAGTTCAACGGGAGGGGAAGGTGATTCATCAGCGGGGAAAGAGAAGGTGGAAGAGAGAGGAAGAGATAGAGCGAGGGAATTAGAAATGGAGATGGAGAGCGTGTTGGAGAGAGAAAGAGAGAGAGCCACAAACACATTAAGAATGAAGGGGGAGGCGAAAGCTGCGATACACAGATGCAGCGCAGGGGTGCCAGAGATACGCAGGGTGAAGTGAAGCGTTATATCACAGTGATAAAGAGATGAAGAGGCGCTGAAAACTGAGGTAGTGGCAGGGCAACCCAAGTATGACCTAAACTATTCTCACATGCCATGCATACCGAAAATTGCAGTGTGTTTCCCATCTCTCTGCCTTGCTGCATAAATCATGGCAAGAGTCGAAGGGAGTGGAGAGAACGCCGCACTGTGAAGTTCTCCCATGGCACACCTGTTTTAACTTGGTGCTATCCATCAAATAACCACTACCTGCTGCCCGCCAGACGAGACAGCTGTCCTTCAGGTCCTCTCCTTGTCTGCGCGTCTGCCCTGCAACAGGTGTTTATGCAAACATGACCTGTAAGCGAAACCACCAGCCTAGATGGCAGAGCTGAGTACAATTCAGAATTGAGGAGTTTGCTCACTTTCAGCTCATGAGTGTGAATTAGAATTGAATTGGCCACACCCCGCAGGAAGCTGAAATTACAGGAAGTAAAATTTACAGAATTATAGTTCCAAAAAAATTCAGTAGAGATCAATAGATCTGTCTATCTGTCTTTATATCGTTCTTTCTATCATTCTTTCTCATTTATGCAATCTATCTATCTGTTAGTATGTGTCGTTCTGTCTGTCATTCTATCTCCAGTATCTCACAAAAGTGAGCACACCCCTCACATTTCAGCAACCGTTTTATAATAAATTCTCAAGGGACAATACTATAGAAATGAAAATTGTATATACTTTAGAGTAGTCAATGTGCTGCTTGTATAGCAGTACAGATTTACTGTTCTCTAAAATACGTCAACATACAGCCATTATTGTCTAAATAACTGGCAACAAATATGAGTACATCCCTAAGTGAACATGTCAAAACTGTGTCCAATGTGTCAATATTTTGTGTGAGCACCACTGTTATGTAGCACTGCCTTAATCCTCCTGGCCATGGAATTCACCAGAGCTGCACAGGTTGTTGCTGGGATCCTCTTCCACTCTCCACCTTCCGCTTGAGGATGCCCCACAGGTGCTCAGTAGGGTTCAGGTCTGGAGACATACTTGGCCACTCCATCACCTTCACTTTTAGCTTCCTCAGCAAGGTAGTTTTCATCTTGGCGGTGTGTTTGGGGTCATTATCATGCCGTTCGACCCAGTTTCTGAAGGGAGGGCACCATGTTCTGCTTCAGAATGTCATAGTACATGTTGGAATCCATGTTTCCCTCAATGAAGCACAGCTCCCCAGTACCAGCAGCACTCATGCAGCCCCAGACCATGATGCTACTACCACCATGCTTGACTGTAGGCTAGACACAATTTTCTTGGTACTCCTCACCAGGGCGTCGCCACACGGCGTGGACACCATCTGAGCCAAACAAGTTTATCTGAGTCTCATCAGACCACAGGACATGGTTCCAGTAATTTATGCTCTTGGACAGGTTGTCTTCAGCAAACTGTTAGTGGGCTTTATTGTGAGCCAGCTTTAGAAGTGGCTTCCTTCTGGGACGACGGCCATGCAAACTGACTTGTTGCAGTGTGTGGTGTATGGTCTGAGCACTGACAAGCTGACCTCCCGCTTCTGCAACCTCTAAAGCAGTGCTGGCAGCACTCATGTGTCTGTTTTTTTTTTTTTTTTTAAGCCAGCTTCTGCACATGACGCACAGCACGAGGACTCAACTTCTTTGATCGACCCTTGCGAGGCCTGTGGAACCCATCTTGGACAACCTCTGTATGACCCTGGCCACTGTGCTGCAACTCAGTTTCAGGGTGTTACCAATCTTCTTATAGCCTAGGCCATCTTTGTGGAGAGCAACAATTCTAATTCTCAAATCCTCAGAGTTCTTTGCCATGAGGTGCCATGTTGAACTTCCAGTGATCAGTATGAGAGAATTGTACTCAAAGACAGTAAATCTATACTGCTATACAAGCAGCACATTGACTACTCTAAAATATATCCAATTTTCATTTATATAGTATTGTCCCTTAAGAAGATATACTAAAATGGTTGCTGAAATGTGAGGGGTGTGCTCACTTTTGTGAGATACTGTATATCTATCTATATCTATCTATCTATCTATCTATCTATCTATCTATCTATCGTTCTGTCTCTTTGTCTGTCAATCTGTCTGTCTGTCTATGTCTATCTATCTATCTATCTATTGTTTATGCAATATCATTCTGTCTGCCTATCGTTCTGTCCATCATTCTTTCTGTCTGTCTGTCTATCTATCTATCTATCTATCTGTCTGTCTGTCTGTCTGTCTGTCTGTCGTTCATTCATGCAATCTATCATTCTGTCTGCCTATCGTTCTGTCCATCGTTCAATCGTTCTGTTGATCATTCTATCTTTCTGTCTGTCTGTCATTCTATCTATCATTCTGTATCATTCTTTCTATCTATCTGTCTATCTATCTATCTGTCTGTCTGTCTGTGTCGTTCATGTGATCTATTATTCTGTCTATCATTCTGTCTGTCATTCTTTCTATCTGTCTGTCTATCGTTGTCTATCTGTCTGTTTGTCTATCGTTCTGTCTATCTTTCTATATATCTATCTATCTATTGTTCTGTCTATTGTTCTGTCTATTGTTCTGTCTGTCTGTCTGCCTGATAAACCTTTAAACCTTTTGTAGGTTTTAATATTTTGAATTGCAATTTTGCAGCTTGTTTGTTACCTCGATTCAAATGCAATTTAAATCCATGAGCTGAATTGGAATTTAAAAGACATTTTCAGTTCATTTCTGAATGGTGCACAGCCCTGATAGATGGCTAATGTTTTAATATGTTGGCATGTCTTGACATAGCAAAAACAATAGAGTTATCTGCACATACTATCTTGGTTGTGATTGTTGGCCCAGAGTTCCTTGCTTTGAATGTGTTCATTGTCTATTGTATTTCAGAGTTTAGAATGGTTTAGTTAAGTCAGACCATTGATGATGTCACCACATCTCACAGATGTTGCCATAACAACAGTCTTACAGCAGCTCTGCATTGCTGGTTAACCCTGGTCTATTGGCTAAGTAAGGCATAATGCAAAAAGACGAGGTCTAGACATTTTAGATGCGTTGTACTAATAATCTCTGGTTTAGCTGAAATCCCTTTGATTATCTTTCTCTTTCACTTCCTCTCTTGCTTTCTCTCTCACATGCCCCCTCCTTTTCTTTCTTTCCCAGCTCTCTCTCTCTCTCTCTCGTTTGATGGATGGATCGCTCTTGTACTTCCAATCTGCTATCTCGCCTGATGCGGTTAGGGTCTGTGACGCTGCTGCAGGCAGGAGAGGGAGGGAGGGGTAGCCGAGCAGGACGAGGACGGGGTGATGTGGAGGACACGACATCTGGAAAACAAGCAAATGAAAAAGAATGCTTGGGCACCACGCTACAGCAGACGGCACGTGCCGCAGAAACAAACAATCTCGGCTCGGTTAGTATCAGCTACTGCGTTAAAGACACCAGGCTACGTCACTGTGAGCCTTTTATGTTGAGAAAAAAATATATGTTGTTTAGATGAGTAAATTCAAGTGTAGATCACACTCAGGTTGTCAGTGTTCAAGGTGAAGTGCAAGTAAATGACCAGCAGAGGGAGCTGTTTGCCTCAGCCAGGCATTCAAGGGCTGTCCTGTACCTGAATGCTAATGAGCTCCATGATAATTGAATAATCTGCAGATACAAGTTTATAATTCAAATTAATAGATTAAATAAATGACCCTATCCAGACAAGTGTCATTGATGCGCACACAGTGTGGTGATCTGTGAATGTCACGGTTTAAAAAAATTATCAGTCCAGTTGTACGTGATTTAGGACATTGACCCCTGGTTTCACAGACAATGCTTAAGATAGTCCCAGACTAAAATGCATGTTTGAGCTGTTTTAAAAGAAAGCAAATTGCATTGATATATCTAATGTGTCAGTGCCATTGTTTGGTCTCAAGATGCACACCAGTAATTTTTTTTTCTAGGGCACGTTTATAAAAGCTACTTAAATGTCCTAATTGAACTAACTAAGGCCTAATCCTGGCTTAATCTAAGCCCTGTCTGTGAAACCGGGCCCAAGACCCTTTTCACATTTGTGACCCTGGACCACAAAACCAGTCATAAGTCGCACAGGTGTAGCAATAACCAACAATACATTGTATGGGGGCAAAATTATCGATTTTTATTTTATGCCAAAAATCATCAGGATATTAAGTAAAGATCATGTTCAATGAAGATATTTTGTAAATTTCCTACCATGAATATATCAAAAAATTATTTCTGTGAGTGGATATCCATTGCTAAGGACTTCATTTGGGTTTTTCTCAATATTTTGATTTTTTTTTTTTTGCACCCTCAGTTTCTAGATTTTCAAATAGTTGTCCTATATTGTCCTATCCTATTAAATAATTGGACATGTCAACATTAAATGGTACAGTATTAAAAATAGATATTAATTTGCTTAAGATTATATTTAATATGTCAATTATATATGTTTTTTAAAGAATAATTTGTCTGTTTTAGAGGTAATCTAAATGTAGAAATAGGGGGAAATAAACATTTAAACAATTAAATATCCAATATTGGTCAATAATACATATCCAATATAGACTGATACAGAACTTATATGTTGTTAATTCCACATTTAAATCAATTATCGCACGGCTAACATTGCCATTATCATAAAGCTGCTTTTATTATTATAATCAAAATGGATTGGTTAACCATACATCAGTGGAAAGCTTATTTATTTAGCTTTCAGTATAAATCTCAATTTAAAAAAAAAACTGACACTTATGACTGGTTTTGTGGTCCAGGGTCACATTTATTTAGAACAAAAAAATTAAACAATAGTAGGGTAAACTGAGGCAAAATGAGAGATGATAGCAAATGTTTTTGCGGTGTTCCCTTTTGCTCCAACAAACTATTCTACTATTAAGTTACCACAACTTGCCAAAAGAGAAAAGACTAAGAGGGAAGTGACAAATTGACTGTGACTCTCTTTTAGCAAAATTGGATTTCTCACACAATATAAAAATAACACTATTAATTCATTCATTAAGCAATTTAGCTACAAAGCTGACATATTAAACAAGTGCAAATTAGCAGTGACAATATCAGTCGTCTTCTTAATTTAATATGTATCCCTCTTAAAAGTTGTACCCTTTCAACTTTAGATTTAAATGTTGTTATCATTAATCGTAGGAATGTCGCTGAAGCCAGTTTGGGGAAAGTGTAGTGATGCTGTAAATTCCATCACAGCAGTGGTGACACGTTTTCTAAAATTATTATTATTATTATTATTATTATTAATATTTCAGTTGTTAATGTCAGGACAAAACAAAGTAGAGTGATTTAATATATAATATATACATAATGAATAATATAGTATATACATTAAGTAATGGACATTCATAGATTAAGATGGTTTTTATCCTTATTTATCCTTCTAAATTATTATGCATCATTAAACATTGTGAATTAGGCTAATTGAACAGAACTGTACTTTTGTACATCCTTGTGTCAAATTTTACATTTGTGTCCAATTAAGTATGATGCTCTGCTCTGTTTATTCAGTCTTATATAGCATGTATTTCATTTCACCCTACACCTTTAAGGTTTTAATGTTTCTCGTTACTTTTGTTGCAAATCATTCAGTCAGATTCCTAGAAAGTGCAAATGTGAATAATTAACACAGCAAACTCAATTTAAAACTAATTCTGAGATATTTCTGGACAGGTTTGGCTTGTGTATGTTGGCACATTTATAAGTAACTTAATCCATCAATGCCAATGTTCTCTGACGTTTCTTTGATTTTCCAGGTGAGAAGAACATGTAATGCTATATGTAGGACACTGACCTAAACTGCTTGACCTCTGGCAAGGCCTGTCAAAGGTCAACTCACTTGACATCTCTGGCCATATCTTACTGATGAACACGCTCGGACCGAGTCAGACAAGCGTTTCGACGCACATCTGTGCTTGTGAGACAAACAATATCAAGTGCGGGCGTAAAATGACACATGGAAGTAATCTGTTCATCTCTGCTCTGGGCAAGAGGCATTTTTAATTTCACTGGAGGATAAAAAGCCAGCAGCAGAGCTCCATCCATTTTATATGGTGCCTTAATTTCACACAGCCCACAGAAAAATTGGCAGTCGATTTGTTTTTTGAAGATCCCTCCATTGATAGTAATTAAATTTGCTCTTGTCTCTCGTTTTTTTTTTCTCTTTTCTCCATATCTCCTCCTCTCTTCCCCATCTGTATGCCTCTACTCCCTCTTCTCATTCTCATTCGCTATCATCCTTCACTGTCATACGGCCGCTCCGAGCCATCGACCTCTGCTCTCAGCCCCGGTTCAGCAGCGGGTCACCAGAGGGAGGGGGGCTGGTGTTATTGGGGGGTGCCAGCTTCCTTCCCTCGCCACGGATACAGCTGCTGCTGCCATGGCAACTGGATTGCAGAGCGGAGAAGACTGCACTAGGACCCGCGTGCAGATACTTGCAGAGACTTCCAGAGGAAGACGCTCTAATGGTGTGTTACTGGGCCCTGATGTGCTTTAAAGCAGGTTTAACTGCATAAGTGAGAATGACTTGGGACAACCTCAAATGTTGACTTTCATGTTTTATTTGGTGCTCAGTACAGTCTATTTAACAGGTTTTTTCCTTCACATTTAAGGAGCAGAAACAGGGCTTGGTTGGTAATTGATGTAGAATTGGAAATGTCCTATAGGAGACTTAATTATGTCATGTGGTTCTTTTAGGGATGCACAGATATTTACATTTTTGCCTATACCAAAGCTGATAATTATTTTTATGTTATGGTGATAACTGGTAAATGAACAAGAATAAATATAAATTAAAATTTAATATTAAAATATTTTTAATAATAGTACAGTTATTAAAATAACTTTTAATATGATTTAAATAACATTGAAAGAACTAAAATATTAAAGAGTAAAGTTATAAAAGTAAAGTAAAATTATCAAAACATTAAATATTACAAATATTGAATATATTCAAATTATAAAAATACTAAAATGTAAAATACAATATTTAAAAATATTAAAATAATATATTTTCAAAAGTCAAACATTTTCAACAGTTATTTAACATTAAAATAATAAAATATGAAATTTAAATATTATAATTATAAAAAGTGACTATCAAAATATAAAAATATTGAATACTAAAATGTAAAAAGGTAACGTTAGAAATATATAAATATCAAGTATTAAGAATAGAACTAACATTTTTAACTTAATATGATTTAAATTGCATATTAAAATAATAAAATGATAAAAAATAGTAACATCAAAACATTAAATATTACAAATATTGAATATTAAAATGATAAAAATACTAAAATGTAAAAATATTAAAAATAAAACTAATAAAGTAATTGGACATGACAACATTAAAATGTACAGTATCAAAAATGGATATTAATTTGCGTAAGATTATATTTAACAGTGTCAATCATTTATGTTTTTAAAGAATAACTTTAAGTCTGTTTTAGAGGTAATCTAAATGTAGAAATAAGGGAAATAAACATTTAAACAATTAAATATCCAATATGGACTGATACAGTGCCTATATGTTGTTAATTCCTCATTGAAATCAGTTATCGCATGGCTAACATTGTCATTATCATATAGTTGCTTTTATTATTATAATCGAAACGGATTGTTTAGAAATTGGCTTCCTCTGCTGATATTTAACTCCACAGATGTTGTTTTTCTTCTTCTGTTATCATATCAGGGAGTTTTTTGTCACCCTTGTCTTGCATATTGTGGCTAGTGATCTCTGTAAAGCTACTTTGGATCGACATTAGATGTGCTACAGAAATAGAATTTGACTGAATTGATTCAAGCATCATGTTTGTCACATGTTGCCAAACTTTATAATTGAGAGCAGCGCTGCATGTGCATAACAGACAGCGCTATATGCTATAGCCAATGCAGTTGCGGCTCGTCACGCCTGCAGTCAGCTCGACTTGAAAATGTACAGTACACGCCAGAGGAATGTTTAATAAATCAAAAACTGATTAATGACATGATGTTGGCATCTTGATGCAGATGATAAAGAGTCACCTGTGAATTGTGAGGTCAAATGAAGGAGAGAAAGTGAGTGGGAAGGAGGATGAGAATAGAAGAAATAGCCACAAGCGGAGATCCAGATCTCTCCAGGTGTTTCAGCACTGAACGGACTTGCTTCACTCAGAGCCTCCGGGCCACGAGGTTCAGACCAGGTGGAGCTACTACAAAAGAGACTATTAATTATGACTTCACCCCTTCTTCTTTTCCTCTCTTTCCCTCTTTCGTTCTCTCTTGCCAAACAAATATGATAGATGGGGTTATCAGTGTCTCACAGAAGCATGAACGGCTGTCAGGTGTGCTTTGATGTCCGACAGCTTGAATCTCCTGCCTTGTGCTTTGATGATGTGCTTGAAATCCAGATGAATTGACATACTGTAGTTCACACTCCATACAACACGGTGGGCCATTAAACACACTCCACATAAGATTTAATACACTTGTCTTTGCTTTGAAAGCGAGCTAGTTCTACTTTACTCTTTTAAAAGCGATTCCCCACAGAGCAATGGCAAAAGCTATAGTCCTTATCACAAAAATAACTTTTATCTATTTCACTTCACTTCGTAATGCAATCTAAAAGCGTTTGTTACTTGTGCCACCTGTCTTAACTATTTTTAGTTAGGTTTATTGCTCCCTTGGAGGTCTTGGGATTGTGTGTTGTGCTTTGAACAGCAACTTATGAGAGGATTTATTTTTTGTGCTGTACCATTGTCATCCAATAGGTGGCGCTCCTTACATAAAACACACTGGCTGTGGAGCATTGAATGCAGAAGGACAGTTTCCACTTGCTCTTTGGTTCATGGTGGTTGTCAAGGTAAAGTTTGAGTGTGAATATGTATTTTAAGGGTTGTGCGCCATTCTGAATTGAATTGAGAATGCTTTGAATCTGAATTGAGGTAGCAAACAGGATGCAGAATTGCAATTTTAGTTTTAATATAAGTAGAATTAATTTAAAAATAAATTGAAATTCATATAATTGTGATTTTTAACTAGAAAAGCAAAGTTGGAGAAGACAAACTTTACACGTTGCCTTGTTAAAGCCTTGTTTGAAAATTTCGCAAAAACATTTTAAATATGAAGGTTTATAGGCCTTACAGGATGCAGAATTTGAATGTAAGGAAGTAGAATTAAAATGAACATTAATATAATGTTCACATAACTAATTTATAATTATAAAATGTTGAAAACTACAGTTTCTTTAAGTTAAGTGTTTAAAAAAAATTTTTTTTTTTTAAAGGTTTATCGGCCAGATAGATTTGATTGATTGATTGATTTTATCATATTTAATAAGTGGAAGAACACTTAATTTCCCAGAATGCATCATCTGAATGTCTTTGAATTGCAAATCTGGAAATTCCTCTTTCTGTCACTCCAATTCAAATTCATGTGTTCAATTCAATTCAAATTTAAACGGAATTGAAAGGAATCCAATTTTATCAGTTGTGAATGCGCAATCCTGTTAAAGATGTGATTTATTTTATCAAACATAGAATAAAAGATCATTAGAAATTTTTGTATATTACCAAAAGTACATTAACAGTCCTTAAAAAAACGTAATCTTTTAGGTCACCATTAAAAAGTCAACCATTTCCAGCAAAGCTAACATATACCATTCCATAGCTGCACTGAAACGTGTTAAATGACTATATAACACCTCTTATACAATATAAATTGTGGTGCTAAATTTTTTATGTTGATTTGACAAAGTCGTCCCTGCATCCGGTGAGTTGGACTGAGGCTGTGCTGTTAATGATAGCCCTCCTGTTCAACTCCACGTGTCCCTGGAAGTCAGGTCGGGAATGAATCATTTACATTGTTTTAATCAGGCGAGTGTGAGACTGGCATGCATAAATGAGCACTGGAACCTATTTGCACTTCGTTTGCGGGGGAGAGCGGCCGGTTCTTCCATCTGAAGCGGCAGGGAAATGAGGGGCAGTGCTCTGGAAAGCTAAATGACCAGCCACCGTTTGGAGTCGCCCTTCAAAGAGGCAGCGACTCGAGGCGCCTTGAGTTTGCCTCTGTTCCTGATTAGCTCTCCAACCGAATGGATCGTGCAGATGCGGAGGTGTCAGTGACAGAATCAGGACAGGCTTTTTTTTTTAGCTCAGGTGGGTAGACAGTTGGCACGAGGAAGGAGCGACAGGCCAAAAGGTGTGCGTTCAAAAGGCTGGGGAATCATTAGCGAGATACAAATGTTAGTTTAGACCGGGTCACGGATCAAAGGGGGTGAAATGCTCCCATGTACAGGCAGTGAAATGACTGCGCTGCTTTGCCACCGAGGTGTTTCTCCGCTGTCCCCGCTGCCAGAGACTTCCAGTAAATGGGAGTTTATGCATAATGTTACTGCAACTGGCTTTTCCCTCCACTTAAATCAAACAGAGCCCTTACAGAGCTCTCTCTCGACCGCATCATCTGCAGTAGGCCTATTCCAGCCCACTGCATAATTCCATACTTGCACTCCATCCCCACCTCTACAGAAACACTGTAAAAATTATTGTAATTTAAAAAGGGATAGTTCACTCAAAAATGAAAATTGTCATCATTCACTCACCCTTATGTTGTTCTAAACCTGTATGAGTTTCTTTCTTCTGTTGAACACAAAAGAAGATATTTTAAGGAATGTTGGTATAACCGGTCCTACTTGACCCCCTCCGAGCTGGGTCTTTGGCATGGGAGAGGCGCCTTTTGAGTCCAGGGGAGTGAGGTTTACACGCACAGCTCTTACTAGCTGGCCTCTGTTACACTCACCCCCCTAAACCTCACTTCCATCTGGGTCACGGCACCAACTTACTAGACCCTCTCTAAGCGGGTCTTGAATCTGCATCCCTGGCATGGGAGGCAGGTGTGCCTAACAGTGACGCTAAAGACCGCAGTCTCTAGCGTTAGTCTCTCATGTTAGTCGCTAACGCGCCTCTTGAGGCCAGAGGAGTGAGGTTTACATGTACAGCTCTTACTAGCTTGCCTCCTTTACATTGGTAACCAGACAGTTGACAGTAGCCATTGACTTCCATGGTATTTTTTTTCTTACTATGGAAGTCAGTGGCTTCTGTCAACATTCTTCAAAATATCTTCTTTTGTGTTCAACAGAAGAAAGAAACTTTAGAACAAAGGTTTGGAACAACTTGAAGGTGAGTAAATGATGACAGAATTTTCATTTTTGGGTGAACTATCCCTTTAATGGTAAAAGACTGAAATGCTACAGTAACAACTTATTTAACAGATCTAATAGGACATTTCATGTAATTCTACAGTAAAATACTGTTTGGTTTACAGTTTTCCAAGGTGAAAAACTTTCCTTTGAAGCAATTTTCGCTAGAAATTGCTAGTAAATTTCACAAATAATTAAAAAAAATTTTTTTGAAGTATAAACACTGAAATTTGCTTGTAAAACATACTCCAATAATCTTTGTTTTATTTACAACTAATGTCACAACCAACAGAAACAGGTCTAATTTCATCCGCTTGTTGGATAAAGTGTTAACGGCAGTACGAACTGACAGTAATATCTATGGACTTTTAAGGTAATTAGCTAACCTAGCTAATGTATTTTATTATTAGCCTTTTATTCTATTTAAATATCTAAATGTTAGTGATAAGAAAAATAAAAAACTTTTAGATATCAATCTGCATTTGCGATGGCCATCGGTTATGCTCCTCTTTGCTCAATCCCTTGAAGGTATCTTGAGTAAAACAGCTCTATAGACTTTATTCAGAGCAGCGCCATGACAGATATGAAGCGAGGCTGTGAGGGATAGACTTGCCGTGTTTTTGCTGACTTATAATCAACAGATCATGTGGTCTGGAGCTTTTTTATCTACTGAATCTGCTTGGAAAAATATTTTTGCAGTGTTTCATCAGCAGAACAATCCAAAAACACATTAAAGGGTTAGTTCACCCAAAAATGAAATTTCTGTCATTTATTACTCACCCTCATGTCGTTTCACACTAGTAAGACCTTCGTTCTTCTTCGCAACACAAATTAAGTTATTTTTGATAAAATCTGATGGCTCAGTGAGGCCTCCATAGACAGTAAGTTAATTTACACTTTAAATGCCCAGAAAGGTACTAAAACATATTTAACATCGTTCATGCGAGTACAGTGGTTCTACCTTGATATTATATAGTGACGAGAATACTTTTTGTGCGCCAAAAAAATTTTGTGCCAACAAAAGATTTGAAGCAGTGTTTTGTTGAAAAGTCTTTACTTTTTGTGTGCCAAAAAAAAAACCCCAAAGTATTCTCGTCACTTCATAACATTAAGGTTGAACCACTGTACTCACATGAATGGTTTTAAATATGTTTTAGTACCTTTCTGGGCGTTTGAAAGTGTAAATTATCTTGCTGTCTATGGAGGCCTCGCTGAGCCATCGGATTTGATCAAAAATATCTTAATTTGTGTTCTGAAGATGAACGAAGGTCTTACGGGTTTGGAACAAGACACGAGGGTGAGTAATAAATTACAATTTTTTTTTTGGGCTGAACTAACCCTTTAAAATAACAGTACAATTCCCTGAAGAGGTAAATGTCTGTCCCTCACAGCCTCGTTTTCATTCCCATTAAAAATAAAAGATGGCACTGATGTGAATAAGGTGTGTGTTTTTACCGAAGCATGTACAAAAAACCTGAACCGGAAGCAATGCGACCTGTTTTACAGAATACGGAAGATTATTGCTCATAACATACAGCTTTTAGTACTTCACTAGGTTGGTATATTAACATTATCAGATAATGAAATATACGTTTTTACTTGGTATCATTTTTTTACATGAAAGTTCTGGCAACCTAGCTGCCTTTTTTTTTTTTTTTACTGTAAATTTTACAGATTGTTCTTTTTACAGTAAATAACATACAGCATGCAATAAGATCACATACAAGTCCACCTTTCACCTTAGATGAAGGATCACGGTTTGTTAGATCAGCAAAACAAATAAGTCAATAGTCGAGGCTAGGGAGTCCTCCCAGGAGTGGCATCCATCTTGGCGGTGACTGGCAGCTCTGTCAATGAGCAGGAAGGCAGTAATGTGTTGGCATTTGGAGGGCAGCAGGAGGAGGAGGAGGAGGTGCTGGTAGAGCTGATAAGAAGGAGAGAAGAGGGGGGAGGCCCATTCTAATCAACACTTTGCTCTATTAATAACGCATGAGATAGAAGAACAGCAGAACTCCCACTGATGAGCTTGGCACGCGCTTGTTTTATAGAGTGGCTTGTAGTGTTGATGTGGTTATCAGCTGTTGTTTATTTCCTCTTTGATTAGAAAAAGAGTTGGCCAAGTCGTACAATTCACCTTTTCATGAGTGGAAGCTAATAATTAAATTATAGTTTGGAATTGTGACAACAACAACAACAACAACAGTGTGTTTACCTATGCAAAACTCACCATTAGGTTATTCTGGTTGGTTTTAGCATGTAGCTGTGTGGTTGCTGTGATGTTAGTGGTGCTATACCTGACCCTCAGGTTTGCCCTGCCACAAAAGTGTGATTAATATAATTACAAATAAAATACACTACCGTTCAAAAGTTTGGGGTCAGCAAGATTTTTTTTTTTTTTAAAGAAATTAATACTTTCATTCAGTGACCGAAATGTTTTGTAACATTATAAATGTCTTTACTATTTCAACTAAATGCTTTTTGTTCATCAGAGTCCTGAAAATGTACTTTTTTTTGTTTTTTTGCTGAAGATTCAAATAACATTTTAAAATATTTTACATTAGACAAAAGTTATTTTAAATTGTAATAGTATTTCACAATTTTACTGAGAGTTCTTTTGAAACATTAACCAATCTTATCAACCTCGCTTGAGAACAATGGAAATGCAAAACATTACTGAACTAGTTTGTAGTTTTCAACACATTCTTACTGATGCTTCAAAGTCATTTTTGATATTTCGACAACCTTGTCTATGTTAGCCAGCTAGATAACATTATCTTGGTGACAGATTAGCAGAATTCGCAACAACAGTGTAGAATACATCAGTTCAGAACATTTAAAGGATTAGTTCACTTCTGAATGAAAATTTCCTGATAATTTACTCACCCTCATGTCATCCAAGATGTTCATGTCTTTCTTTCTTCAGTTGAAAAGAAATTCAGTCTTTTGAGGAAAACATTCCAGGATTTTTCTCCATATAGTGGACTTCACTGGGGTTCACCGGGTTGAAGGTCCAAATTGCAGTTTCAGTGCAGCTTCAAAGGGCTCCACACCATCCCAGATGAGGAATAAGTTTCTAGTGAAACCATCGGGCAAAAAAAAAAAAAAAAAAAAAAAGTTGCACTGCTCTGCGATCCGCCATGCATGACGTAATCACGTTATAAAGGTCACGTGTGATGTAGGTGAAAGTACAGATCTAGTGTCTATAAAGCAAACATGCAAAGACTTAAGTCAGACGCCCTTTACAAAAAAAAGGTAAAACAACGATATCGGGCAATTTTAAAGTTGGAGGAGAAAATTAGATTTTTTGCACTACCGCAGTACTTCGCCTACATCAAACGTGATCTGTCCAACGGATTATGTAATGCGTAACGCATCGCAGAGCAGTGCAAGACAAGTGGTTAAAAAGTATATAAATTTTTATTTTTAAAAAAAAATGACATTGTTTCGCTAGATAAGACCCTTATTCCTCGTCGTGTAGAGTGCTTTAAAGCTGCATTGGGACTGCAATTTGGACCTTCCACCTCGTGAACCCCAGTGAAGTCCACTATATGGAGAAAAATCCTGGAATGTTTTCCTCAAAGAACTGAATTTCTTTTCAACTGAAGAAAGAAAGACATGAACATCTTGGATGACATGGGGGTGAGTAAATTATCAGGAAATGTTAATTCTGAAGTGAACTTAAGTTTGCAAGGCATAAAAATGGGTGAACAAGATCAACAAATGTAAGTAAGATTTTCAGTAAGATTTTGGTCCAAAAGGGCAAGTAACGATTCTGTCATTTGATCTGAAACTCTTTTTGTTGAGCCTCACTTATTCCACATCGCTGTTTTGTAATCGTGATCCAAACTTTTGTTCCACACCTTTTTTTGGGTGGTGTAGCCTAGTGGTTGAAGAACTGGTAACTAAAAGGATGTAGGTTCCAACCCAGCAGGAGGCGACCCATGATCTTTCCCCATTGTGCACTTGAGCAAGACACTTAACCTCATGTTTCTCCAGGGGGATTGTCCCTGTAAGTAGTATACTGAGAGTTGCTTAGGATAAAAGCATTAACTGAATGATAAATTAGCGTCTAACTTAAGAGATTTTTTTCTCTCATTAACCGTATTCCACAGTCCTGTTTCATAATCCTTTCCCGCAATCCTATTTCATAGTCCTGTTCATGAGTCTCTGTCCTGTTCTGCAGTCCTGGTATATAGTCCTGCATCATGTTCCTGGCAATCTTTGAGTCCCCAGAGTGATGGTGTGAACCAGTGAGTAATCTCCCTGCTAGTATGCCTGAGTTTCCATTGATTTTGTCTCAACCTCCAGCTCCCCCAATTACCTCCATTCAAGCCTGTTAGTGGCCATGACGTCAGGGGAGTGATAGTGGATCCTGGTCTTTGCTCTCTGATCTGTTTGTTTGCACAACTAATTATTCCTGCTGCTTCCTTTCATTAGGAGAAGCTGAGCTATTGGGTTGTCTGGAACACTAAGTGCTTGTTTTGTTTGGTGTGCAGGGACTGGATAGAGAGAGAGCTGGCTGTAAGAGGGTTCAGACTGTTCCATACTGCAGGGCTTGGTAATGGGAATATCTAAACCTATACCTGTAATATAGAGAATTTGCAACTCAAAATGGCCGCAAATGCAGCTTGAAATTTACCTTGTATCTCAGTTTCATGGGATCAGTGCTTGTGCCATTATAGCTAAGTCATGGCTGTTTTCTTTTTGCCACTTTTATTGACTTGATAGTTGAAAGAGGACAGAAAATAGGGAGGATAGGACTGGGTTGTGTCCAACTTGTTAACGTCAATGTGAATTGCTTTTTGCAACCCATTTTATTTCCATAATATGGAATCTCATTTCTGCCTCAGAGGATAAATGGTCCCACTTTATATTGAGTGGCCTTAACTACTATGTACTTACATCAAAGTACTATATACTTACTGTGTTCATATTGTATTGCAAAATACTTGTGCTGCTACTGAAGTGGGATACGGGTAAGGTTAGGGACAGCTTTGGTGGTATGTGTAGGTTTAAGGGTGGGTTAAGGTGTAAGGGATGGGTCAAAAGTGTAATTATAAATGTAATTACAGAAATTAATTACAGATGTAATTACATGCAGATATTTTTTAACATATACGTACAGTGTAAAAACATGTATGTACGCAATAAGTGCATTGTATCAAAAGATAAATGTAAGTACATAGTAGTTAAGGCCACCTAATATAAAGTGGGACCAGATAAATAAATAAATAAATAAAGGTAATTGCAACTTTTCTCACATCACATTATATCTGGCAATGCTACTTTGTCTTGTTTTGTTTCTCATAATAGTGACTTATCTAACAGTGCTACTTAAAATCTTGCAATGTGACTTTTTAACTCACAATGTAAATTTATATCTTGCAAAATATATTAGATAATGTGACTTTAATTCTTATTTTAATCTCACAATTGCCTTCCTGCAGCTCAAACAGTAGATCATAGAGCTAGCAACCCCAAGGTCATGGGTTTGAATCCCAGTGAAAACTGATAGAAATAGTGTAATTTGCTTAGCATATAAATGTATACATAAATGTTAATAATTACCTTCTTTATTTTTTACCCTAGGAGCAAACATGTTTTCATAGTAATGTGATGTATTTCTTAGCAAAACAGGATATTGAACGGGAATAAATAGGGCGAGAATCGATGAAAAGTGGGCGTCCATGCCATAATGAATCCCAAATGTGAGCTTGCTAAAATTACGCCTACTTAACTATTTTGATATTGGTTAACATTATCATTTCAGAGGACGAGCAAGTTACATTTTAATAAAATATTTTCTTATAATAACACGCACCAATGAATTGTGCAAATTAAAACAAGAGATGTGCATTAAGCAGGGTCAATTCTGATTTCATGTTGACTTTAAAGTGGACATAAAGGCCTTTGTGCAGGGGGTTAACATTTCTTCTATTTAATGAGACCTCTCCGAACAAATCCTTACAGCCTGCTAATGAGGACAGGAAGTCAAGAAGACTTACTCTCATTTCCTCTGAGCCTCAGCCCACTCTTTTTTAGTCTGGCTCTCGCCTCTCTCCGTGTGCCTGCTTGCATTTCGTGTTTGTGTGTTAGGTTTTTTCCCCCCTGTTAAACTTCATTGTAGTGAATTATGTCTGGGAGGGTTGTGCGAGCAAGCAAGACCCTGCATCTGCAGTCCCCCTCCCCCCTTTCCCAGCAACCCCAGTGCACAGAGGAGAGTGCCAAAGAGAGCACAGCCGTGGCTCCTTAATGACTCCCATCCCTCTCTGTGCCACGTTATTAATTAGCTCAATGATCCTTGCCGATGGGACCTGGGCAGCGGATTAGAGCCCCCCAGCACACGCCTGCGGCTGCCACTGTCGGTAAGGTGAAGAGGGACAGGACCGTGCACTGCGTGTCTCTGGAGAACCTGGGCACTGCAGCCAGTATCACTCTCAGAACCCATGGGAACCAGGTGTGTGTAACCGAGAGATAGTGAGAAAGCAGAATGCAGTGTGTGTGCATGTATCTGCTAGTGATATGTGAGCATACAAGCGTATGTATACAGTGCTTACTTTCACCATTCTGTCTTTCCTGTGCACATGTGACAAAGGAGAGGCTTATGGCCCACCTGAGTGTGATTGAAATCTCTCCTCTACGTGTGACTGCAGGAGACTGTCTCTCCTTGCCCTCCCATCGAATCAATCTGTTTATCTAAGGCTCGGTGCTCATGGCACATACATTTGCGCTGGTCAAAATGAAAAGAAAGTGTGAAAGAGAGTGGGACTGGCCTCTCCAGATGCCTGGCAGTGGCATGGAACAAATTAACATAAATGTCATTGTCAGAATGAAATGAAGACAAAATCTGGGCCTGCGAGCAATCTGTGCTGCCAGCTGATGACAAGGAGACTCGTTTTAGCACACAAAGAAGACAGTCTGGTTGGAGAATAAAGGTGTTTTTTAAAAAAAATTATATTTAAAATCTGTTTGCATTCTTTAGATTATGTAATTAACTTTTAATTATTTTGTCTCCCAAAGAGTAGTCGTTGACCATTATGGGTTTTTCAGGGGCTGATATCATGCTGATATATACAAATAATTGCTTTCTTATTATATATATATGTGTATATATAATAAAGATTGGCTTTTAACTGTCAATTCATTTCCTGAATTTGAAATTAGGTAGCAAACATTCTCCTTCCCTACATTTACATCTGCATTGCAATTCTGCATCAGATTTGAATGTAAGGAAGTAGAATTCAAATTCAAGAGAAATCATTCATATAACTGAGTTTTAACTAGAAAAGCAAAGATTGTCAAGACTGTTGGCTTGATAAAATCTTGTTTGAAAGTGTTTGACTAAAAAACTTGTCAAAAGTACCGACCGTGATACCAAGTCGGTACTGAAATTTAAAAAACGTGACTGCCGAGCCGATTCGCAAACACCTCTGATTGGCCATAGTGTACACACACTCATCAGATATGTCTGTGATTGGCTACAATGATCAGCGCTTTAAAAACATGTTGTAAATAGTCATCAATGTCATCAATCTTTACCCAGCGCTTACACAGATACACATGGGAATATTTGAAAGCAGTCGTGTATCGTGGACTGGTCCGCTGATAGACACCTGCTTTCAAACGCTCCCGCTTTCAAAACGCTTTCTAATTCAAACACTTCTGTGTGCTTTCAAATGCTCCTGTGCGTTCATCATTTTAGCCAATCACAGACCTATATGTTGAGCGCGTGAACACAAAGGCCAATCAGAGGTGTTTACGAATCTGCTCAACAGCGCTCAAAGTGTCACATTTTTAAAATTTCATTACCGACTTGGTATCGCGTTTAGTACTTGTGACAACACTAGAAGAAAATTTCCCATTATGCATTACCTGTGTTGAATTTCTTTGAATTTCAGTTCACTAAAAATCTTTTTCCTGTTATTCCAATTGAAATTTGTGTTGGGGCCAGAAATTAGGCTGTTTGGCTAAAAGGCAAGGGACAGTTTGGAAAGTTAATTTTTTTTTCTGCAATCCCATCTAGTGCCGCTAGTGACGCCAGTTGAGTCTAGCTAGGCAAGCTCAAAATGAGAGAACCACTTCCCTGGGGTTGGATCAGAGTACATTTGTAGATTTGGAAGCAGAGCTTCATCTTTATTGGTCCAGCATCACAGCGTCAACACATGTGGTGGGCCATTTGGGTCTTGTCTGAGTAAATTGGCATTCAAGTCGCATCCTGCTTGCAGTCTGATCCTGGCGGCTGCGATAATGCTAATGGCAGAGTGTTGGCGTGGCGTTGAGACACTCGCTCTCTCGCATCATACGTCTCTATATGGCTCTCGGCATCACCAAGGTGACAGCTGCGCGCTGCCTGTGTGATTATTGACTGGGTGAACTCGGCACGACCCCGCTGGTGTGCGAGTAAAGGGCAGGGAGTTAGTGTATGCTGCACTGTCTGTCAGAGATGTCAATACTGTGATGAATGGAGGGGCTGGTTATTAAAGCAGAATTAGAGCGGGGGGCACGGGGAGGGGGGCGGGTTTGGAGGAGGGCGATAAATGATGGTGCAAATGGCTCTGCAGTCGAGGGCTGTAGTGCCGGATGGCACAGCATCAGTGTCATCCGTCTTTATTATCCTCCAGGGAGAGGAAAGAGAGAGAGCGATAGAACGAGGGAAGGTTGGGGAGCGGTCAGGGATACAGGAGCCCATCAAAGAGCCTTGCCTTGCACTGATTCCCCCTGCTGGTCGCTTTCTCTCTTCCTCTCACCTTAAAGTCGTCCCCTTCTCCTTCTCTGACTTATCTGCGCTCTTTCGTTCTCCTTCTTTCCCCTCCATTTTCTCCAGCACAGAGGGAGGGGAAGACCCCCTACTGCTATTAATCATGGTGAAGTCTCAAAGCCCAGCGGCTGTGCATACTCATGCAGGCAGACGCACCAACATGCGCGCACGCGGGCGATGTGTGGAACGGGCCAGCCGGTGGGTTCACTGCACAGTCACAGTGTGCGAGGAGAGAGGGCGATTGGAGGAGCTAGTGCTTGGCCGGCCCCTTCGTGACATTCCGCCATGACTGCAGATGAGGATGCTGCTCGCTATTCGTATTCTCTCCTCACGCGCCGCCGAGCCCACAGAGAGGCTGTTGCTTTTTTTCTAATTAGTGCTTTATTTATTGATAGCCCAGTTAACATCCCTCCTAATTTTGGGAAGACTCTGTCTCTATTACTGGAGGATTCATCTGCTTTAGTTTCTTTACTTTGCTCCAGAGAACAGCTCACCTTCCTCTCTTTACCAACCAGTTCTGTTCTTCCTTATTTTAAGAATATTTGCATATTTATACAAACTGTCTCACCTTGATCAATACTCAAGTTTAGTTGTACCTTCAGGGATCCATACTGCAATAAAATTGTCGACAACTACGACAAAAAAATAAACGTGCGACAATCATTCAAAATCTAGTCATCATTATACGTGGAATAAGACCAAGGCTACATCCGAAATCGCATACTTCCCTACAGTATAGTAGGCGAAAAACAGTATGTGACAAAAGAAGTGTGTCCGAATTCACAGTATACTCATAAAAGGGTATAGGCAAAAATTGACCTACTACTTTTGGCGAGATTCTGAAGTGTGCATTTGATGGACACTTTACAATCCCATGAGACCACGGGAGAGGATTTGTGAATGGCAGTGAAGCGACATATCTGACACTGTAGGTCACATGATAATGACAACATGGCGAAATTAATTCATACTAAACACACTCATACTATATAGAACATACTTTTTTTTAGCGGTCGTGAAGTAATTACTTATTCAAAATAATAATATTCAAAATATTAAAAAATATATATATACACACACAAAGTTTATATTTGGTTATTGTTTAGTATAGTGAGGAAACTTTTGTTTGGGAGAAAGACATTTTATTTAGTCTGTAGCCCTGACTATCCAGTTGTCTTTCTCACATTTCAGCTGCGGAGTGCTTGTTGCTTTAACTTGCCCTGTTTTGGCAAGTGATCCCGCGCCATCTGCGTTCTGTCGTTCCGCCACTTAAATGAAAGTCTGGATCATTGTTGCAGTAGACAAAACATTTACTCGAGGTCTTCAGGAAGAGAGCCAGAACACTTAGAAGGATAACTGTGTTTGAGATTAATATGATCCAAGTTGTTGTCTCATGGTTACTCCCATAATGTAAGAGAGACTCTTAACCTCGAAATCTCTTACTCAACCCTCTTAACATCGAAAAGACAAACACAACTAATTTTAGGAAAAGCGCCAAACACGGCCCTTAATTACCAGCCACTCCCTTTGACCAGCATGTTATTCACTCTCATTTATGTGTGTCATCTCAGTGTGCGGCCACTGTAAGGCTCACTCTCATAAAATGGGAACTTAACCCCAGTGTTCAGTCATTCACAGCTCATGTCCTTTTTTTCCACACCCTTTTTATCTTCCGCAAAGATAAAACTTGGCCTGCAGCTAATATTCTTGAAATAAACCCCTTCAACCTTATTTTTACTCCAGCCGTTTTATATTTGACAGTCAATTCAAGTGAGTATGTTGCTGTTCTGCATTAAAGGAATATTATGAATTCAGTGCATATTTGATTTACGTCTTTTCTACAAAAAAGAAAGAAAAAAAATATGCACTTACAATGGAAGTGAATGGGGCCCGTTTTTGTAGCATTTAAAATGAGAAATGTGACGCTTATAATTAATACATTAATTCTTCTGTTAAAACATGCATTATTTGAGCAGTAAATGTGTTTAAATCATAATTTTACAGTCATTTTAGAACGACTAATAAAGAGTTTGGTCACACTCTAAATTAGGGTCCAATTCTCACTAACTAACTATTAACTTTTGCCTCAAACTCCTAATTACTGCTTATTAATAGTTAGTAAGGTTGTTGTTAAGTTAGGTATTAGGTAGGATTAAGGATGTAAAATATGGTCATGCAGAGTAAGGCATTAATATGTGCTTTATAAGTACTAATAAACAGCCAATATACTAGAAATATGCATGCTAATATGCAACTAGTTAATAGTGATGTTGTAATGTTGTAAAATTTGATATAACTTTACGCAAAAATGGTTTGTAAGTGATTCATGTTGGCGATACTATTGAAACTGTGAGGGACAAATGGAATTTTTTTTTTTTGGTAATCAACAATATGCTACAAATTCTGTTGATTGAACTTAAAGGGTTAGTTCACCCAAAAATGAAAATTCTGTCATTTATTACTCACCCTCATGTCGTTCCACACCCTTAAGACCTCCTTCGGAACACAAATTAAGATATTTTTGATAAAATCTGATGGCTCAGTGAGGCCTGCATTGCTAGCAAGATCATTGCCTTTTTCAATGCCCAGAAAGGTATTAAAAACATATTTAAAATGTTCATGTGAGTACAGTGGTTCAACTTTAATATTATAAAGCGACGAGAATACTTTTTGTGTGCCAAAAAAACAAAATGGTGACTTTATTCAACAATATCTAGTGATAAGCGATTTCAAAACACTGCTTCATGAAGCTTTGAAGCTTTACGAATCTTTTGTTTCGAATCAGTGGTTCGGAGTGCCAACGTCACGTGATTTCAGTAAACGAGGCTTTGTTACGTCATAAGTATTTTGAAATTTCAATGGTCCACGTGACATTGGCAGTTTGATACATGTTCCGAACCACTGATTCAAAACAGATGATTTGTAAAGCTTCGAAGCTTCATGAAGCAGTGTTTTGAAATCGCCCATCACTAGTCGCTTTTTTTTTTTGCAGCACAAAGTACTCTCGTCTCTTTATAACATTAAGGTTGAACCACTGTAGTCACATGAACTGTTTTAAATATGTCTTTAGTAGCTTTCTGGGCATTGAAAAAGGAAATTATCTTGCTGGCAATGCAGGCCTCACTGAGCCATCGGATTTTATAAAAAATATATCTTAATTTGTGCTCCGAAGATGAACAAAGGTCTTATGGGTCTGGAACAACATGAGGGTGAGTAATTAATGACAGAATTTTCATTTTTGGCTGAACTAACCCTTTAACTTGTACTGAACCTGGAATATTCTTTTAAAGAGACGATAATCCAAATGAGTCAAATAAGCCCCGCCGTGTGAACCGAAGAAAGCAATAAGTTAATTAATTATTACATTAGCTGCCGGTTCTCTCAGGTGATCAGTCAGTGCCGCAGTGCTCCCATCCCTCCATTCCAGCCGCTATCTCATCCCAGCACCTGCAGTTCTCCCTTCCTCTCATGCAGTGCTCCTCTCCGGGCCCTTCGGGCTTCTCCTCTCTGCCCAGATGGAGCGAGACCCGTGTGTCACATCAATCCGAATGTACTATTTATATTTATGTACGAAAGAGAGAAGGGGAGAAACCATGGCACTGTGGGGTTTATTGACTAAGCATTAAGTGGGCATTATCAGACGATAGGGATGTTATTTATGAGGCAGAGGGAGAGACACTGTGGCTGAGTTATGTGAGAACCAGCCTGAGGATGAAAGCTGCTCACACAGAGAGGGCTGATAGCAGCCTGCCTCTGTCCCCTTGCCTTGGCGCAGGAAACGGGGTGTGACGTACCCGGCTGAAAAGAGCTGCAAATTTATGGACAATCGGTCCGTGCCAGCCTATAGGTCAGCCATGGCCTGTTTATCTGGGTCTCGCTGTCGTCGCTATGGTCAGGGATCAATGGTGCTATGCAGAGCAGATGCAAAAGTTCAATGACAAATATGACACAGTGTGCTAGAAGAATGCAGATGTGCATATAATGCAGCCCCTGTGGGAGAGAGAATTGACATATGGTTGTGATTTATTTGTATAAATTCATGTTTTAAATATTACTTGCTAATATTTTGGAAAGGTGAGATAAAAGGGGTCACAGACCTAGATGTTTTCAACCTTATTGTTTTTATACCTGTGTGGAAAAGCACTATTTATTTGCTTTATGTTTTCCTTCAGTTAATTTACTTGTATCGCCACTTGCTCATTAATAATAAGAGCTGTGGATCAATGTGAAATATGAGCTGTAAATCCCAATGCCAGCTCTGCAGAAGCCAAATTGACCCTATTTACTTTCTTCATACGCTTTCCTGGTGTTGTTGAGCTCGATTTAGAAGTGCATGTTGTTGCAAAGACTTTTTTTTTTTTTTGTAATCTGATGTCACCAAGACTTATTTTTCACCCCCTACTCACCAATCACTTGTCATAAAATAAATCCTGAATTACATTGATTGTCCCATTGCGCTTGGAAATACATCACATTAGGGAACTAAAATTTCTTGTTGAAGTAGAGATGTGAAAATGTGAAAAACCTTTGGACCAGTGGAATGTATGTTCATGACTTAAATCATTTGGCAACTGTATTTGTGTAATTCATTCTTTGTGCAAAGTTTGCATCCTTCAGTAAGTCCAGCCTCACAGAATTTAAAATGGTAGGCACAGATTTCACAGCCTCTTGTGTAATGCTTATAGAGCCTCAGATACAGTAATATCCACATCAGTTATAGCCAAGTTCCCCTCTGGGTGCCTGAGCAGGTCCCAAAGGGTATGTGCAAAGATTTCATGCATTTTATAGGATTAACAACTTTTTAAACAGTCAATATTAAATATTTAAAAAACACATTTATTTATTTATCTATCTGTCTATTAGGGGTGTGACGAGATCTCATGCCACAATACTAAAATATGACGAGATTTCTCATCGAGGTGAAAGGCTGTCTTACGATATTGCCGTGAGGTTAGCATAGAATGTACCACCACTACGTTTACATTACATTACAGTGACCACCGCAGCACTGCCTCCACTGTTGATTTGCTTTTTTATAGAACAAAAAAACATTTAATTCAGCTATATAACGATCGCAATTGTAAACTATCGTAAGTGTCTGCTCTGCTCATCCAGCACGAGCTGCGGAGTCGCATACAGTGCAGCAGGAATCACAGTTCACTGATCATGTGACGAGAGTAAGGTGAGATGGCTGACAAGACCATGGCGGAGGATTAGTTGCGTAACAGAGCCAAAGCGTCCAACAAATGTCTTATCTTGTAGAATGCGTGCTCAGCATCGCCGCTCCCTATACACAGAGTATGTGCGATCGCGATTTCGCAAATTAGGCTACATCTTAGGTGGGGCTGTGTAGTTGTAACCACCTCTTAACTCTGGTCTGTTTTGGTCTCTGTTTGCATTGATTATGTTTGCACTTATTGTTTGCACTTACTTTTTTTGTTATTTATACTGTATATGATCAATTTGGGGAAAGGAGTTCAGTTGGTTCACACACAGCTTCAATCAGAGGTTCTAGAAGCTCATATTTCATTTACAGTTCTAAGGTCTAAAGAGACTCATAGGAAATCAAACAGGAGAGAAGCCAGTCAGTTGAGTTTGTGGCAAAACCTTTTACAGTGCTTGTATATTGTTGTCTTTCAATGCATATGATAATTCATACTCAGAAAGTAGAACTGAAATGACATTCATTACAAGATGATTAGTTAAATTGTTTCAAAATGCACCTATGGACTATTTTTTCAGTCATGAATTTTGTCATTGAGGATTTCTTTAAAAAATACTGTGCAAAAATGTCATCTCGTCTCATTCTTGTGAACCCAATCTCGTGTTTTGTCTCATGAGCTAAGTGTCTTGTCACACCCCTACTATCTATCTAAAAACTTAAGTTACTATTTAAGATAAAATAAAAAGGTATTTTATCTAAAGAAAGAGACTATATACACACCTGTTCTGCTGATCCTTTTAAGTGGACTTTCCATAAACATAATAATTTTATGCTGTTCAATATTCTATTCCCTTACCCCTAAACACAACCCTCACAGAAAAAATTCTATATTTGTACATTTTTCAAAAAAAAAAAAAAAAAAAAAACCCAACATAATTTAGTATGATTTATGAGCTGATTTCCTCACGGGGACTAAAATAAGTCCACACAAAATCACAAATTTCTATTACTATCACAGTGCAGGAAATACCTGAACCACACACACTTATAACAGCAGCAGTACAAATAAGGAATCACATAATCATATTTCAAATATTTCACATTTTGTTCAATTTGTGAGAGGACGCACTTGATTGATTACTAATACACACACACACACACACACACACACACACACACACACACTTGTATATATGGTTTTACGGGTACTTTCCGTAGATCTAATGGTCTTTATACTTTACAAACTGTATATTCTGTCCCCCTACACTACCCCTACCCCTAAACCTACCCATCACAGGAAACTGTCTGCATTTTTTGAATTTCAAAAAAAATGTTTTTAAAAAATGTTTTTTATGTTTTTAAAGCCATTTGGTTTACAAGGACACAGGAAGTGTTGTATTACGTTGTAATACCCATGTTATTATACACATTTGTGTCCTCATAAACCATATATACAAGAACACAAACATACTCATTTTGTGACAGTATCCATTGTTCTCACTTTAAAAGTAATTATATTTGTAGTAATGACCATTTTAATAATATTGTTGACAATGCTATACGGTATGATATAGCAAGTGTGACACGTCTGCTTTGTTGTCATTGAAGGGGTACTTGATAAATTTGAGAATAAAGTTGGGAAACACTTAAACTCCATATTCCCAACTCAGACTCTCCAATCAGCCCGTCATGATTCCTGTTTAATACTGTTTCTGAGAATATGAACATTCTTTGAAGCTCTTTGGAGACCATCATTTGATTCATGTGTGACCAAATGCAAGTAATGTTTATAGCTGTATAACAGTTTAAGTGCTTTCTGCTGAAATATTGGTTGGTTTTAAGACATATGGACAGAAATTAGAGGAAGGAGTGTTTCATTCACCAATGTCTCAGTTTATTTCGAATTACTTATTACAATCACAGCTGTTGATTCCGAAATTTTATTGCAGATTTACATGTCTCGTGTTTACCTCTCAGCGGCCAGGTTGCCACATAAAAATGAGGAATTACCAAATGCACTTTCAAAAATAAAACAAAATTCCTTTCTTCCTGAAACAGGAAAAGAAATCACATGGGTCAGCCGAGCCTTTTAAGGACAGAGCTAAATCTGGCATCACATATGATCGCGCACCTTTCTTGCTTCTATAAAACGCCAACATGCACAAACGCTCACACTTCACCTACCTAAAGCCATCTTTCTCTCTGGTAAACCAGGTCAACAAACAAAAAGCAATTATGTTAGGCAGCTGCCGCCTGGGAGTGGGTAATTACAGTGCAGTGTGGACAGCTTCATTCTAAACAGGTACTAAAAGCATCATTAATCATTTCCATCATGATGCTTCAGTCCGTTAACGATCACGTGACGCGCCGCCGAGGGCCCGCCAGGGATGGAAGGCAGGCTGCTGTGGGAGACGTCGACATGCGATTGGCTGCTGGCAGAAGTCCTTGCCGAGGTCAGCCAGTCAGCAGGCCTGACCCGCCAATGACCTTGTATCACTTGACCTTTGAAGGGCTCAGGATCACGCCTTGATATCGGCTGGGTAGCGAACGTTGCAGAGGGAGGGAAAGATAAATGGTACGGTGGAGGAGAGGAATGGCGGAGGGATGGATGAATAGGAGAGAGGGGGAAGATGGAAGACGGTTAAGATGAAAAATAAAACAGTGGGTTGATTGAGCACCAGAGGTTTTCCCCTATGCACTGACTGACCAATAGAAATGCATTATTATGCAGTATAGGTAAACTGCATTTTAAGTATTTTAGCATGAGTATTGTATCACATTGAATTTGGATGATTTTATTAGCATTTTTAGTATTCTGTCTGTCTATCTATATATCTATATTATATGAGAGAGAGAGAGAGATATGGGTCATTGACGAATAAGGTTTTTAAAAGTGTCAAAAAATATAATGGAGATATAATTAATTTTGTTTTTAAGTTTTTTTTAATTAAGTTTTATCAGGTGTTAACAATGAGATTGTGGTTTTTATAATCAGTTAAGACTGCTTTTGTCATTTTTTTACAAGATGGACAAAATTTGTAATCAAAAAAGTCATTCGGTTTAACCAAAATTTCGGTTTTACTGAATGACACTTTTGGTTATACCGAATGACGATATTTTCAAACAATGCTAACAGGCTGATATCTAGCTAGCTAGCTAGCAAAAGGGCAATCAAACATTTTATATTTAGTACAAGTTTTTTTAAAATATTACAAAATTGTCCATGTTTTATAGCGGTTGTACCGAATGACCTGATGTTTCGGGACATGCATATGAGCAAAAAAGTGAAAACATGAATTTTTCAAATACTTAAGAGAGAGTTAGTTAGTTTGCTTCATGACCATGTGGTCCATTGCAGGTATCTGAATGATGTCACATCCTGTCACATAATATTGACCGCATTACTTGATCTAAAATGGTCCCTTTATATTGGTTACTCCGAATGACATCAATGAAATTCATTGTTCATTTTTTTTTGAAATTCAAATTTACATTCTTTCTCATAACAAATCAACAACTTCTACACATCATTTTAAAACCATTTTGCACTATGTTGATATATGATTTTATAAAATCATGCCAGAATAAAAAAATATGTACATTTATTACATTTTAAGATATTTTAATCACAAATGAAATGGCTGTATTGACCTTTGGATGGTTAAACCGGATGACCTTTTGACACTTCCAAATCTTTAAAATACCTTTATATGTAGCAAAATATAATTAAAACCTTTTGGATTCAATAAAAGATCAAGTTGTACTAGCTTTCATACTTTGGATGTCAATTCTTTGTTTTTTTCGTCATTGTCCCATATATGCGTCACGTCATTGACCTATATATATATATATATATATATATATATATATATATATATATATAGCACCAGAGGTTTTCCCCTATGTACTGACTGGCCAATAGAAATGCACATCATTATCATGCAGTATAACTCTTCTGCTGATGCATTTTTAGGTCATGAAACCTTTTTTCTTCCCTTAATTTCTTTGTATTTCTGTACAGTGGATGCATGAAAATACATGCAAAAATGATTATCATTATGCAGTTGTTTTACCAAATTAACCCAATTCATGACTTTCAGGTACGTCGCTCTGATAACGGGACGGTTGCATCTGTCGGAAAGGTTCTGCTCCCCGTTCGACATGGATCGGAAGATTGAGCACAGTGTCTTATCTGGAAGATAGACAGAAAGACAGCGTCCTCTGCTCTTCTCATCTCCCCCTCCACCTCCTCGTTTCCCTTCTTGTGTGTCTGTGAGGCTATCACTATGGCAACCTCACCAAAGGCAGAAAGGAAGAGTGTGTGTGTGTGTGTGTGTGTGTGTTTGGGGGGTTGCCGTAGTTCAGACAAATAAGCATTGCAGGGCTCATTTATTCATTTTTGGTTAGCCGAAAATGTGAACATGAAAGGTCAAATATGCTTGCGTTTGCATATTTGTTTTGCACTTTTGTTCATAGCACACGTTCAATATGGAAGGTATGAAAGATAAGGTTTGTTTTGGTGAATGATGAAATGGAACAAAACATATGGCATTGAAATTGCGCCTTGTTTCTGTTAAGAGAAAGCCTTGAAATATTGCTATTAATTTTTTCTGCATTGCTCTTTGTTTTATGAAGAATATGCCACTTTCTTTTGTGCAATAAATGTAGTGTTTTTTCCATTATGTTTTTGTAGCCCAAATATCTACATCAGCAAAATATACATGCTCTCGTTGTCTTGCTTTTAGGTCCCTGTAGTGCTTGTCTGCAACTTTTCAAAGGGCAATCCAAACCTTGAGAGTCCGCAGTGCTACACCATAGAGGTCAGAGCTTGTTTCCCAGGATCCACACATAAAGGCCTCCTTTATATATGCCAGTGACTTACAGAGGAAGAGCTTGTAGGGCCATACAAGTTGCACTGTCCTATGCTTTTAAAAATAAAGGTTCCAAAAGCATGCTGCTATGGAAACCATTTTTTCTTAGTGTGTAGAACATTTTTATAATATGAAGAACCTTTAATGCAATTGAAAGGTTCCATGGACGTTAAAGGTTCTTCATAGAACCCTAGATGCCAAGAACTCATATTCTTAATAGTGTAGTGTACTGATTTGAATACAAAAACCCCTGAACGTAACCTTGACACAGTTTCACCTCGGTAAGCGTCGCCCGCTCTCTGTCTCATTCAGATTCCTAGACCCCGGGCTCCGTTCTCCCCCTCCCCCTTCTCAGAGAGCGCAATTTCTTAGCTAGCCAGAAGTGCTGAGTGCTGCTGTTTGCTTTGTACACAGAAATTCGCTGAGGCTGTAAGCTGTCCCCAAACATCTGTTCTCGGGAGTCGTAAATGGTAGGAGAAACGAGGGCTTGAAAATGGTCTGCGTGCACACGCCCTCTGCGTTATATATATGCAAGGTGCCTTAAGACCTTCCCTCTACCTTCCGCCTTTTTATGTGCGCCATTGACAAGCAAACAAATGAGTATGAGTTCTTCATTTTACTGCTTGCAGTGCAAAAGAACTGATACAATGTCTGTTTGTAATGGAGACCGGGTGTGGGATGTGAAGAGGTGTAGGAAGCTGTGTATCTTCTTTTGTTAGTGTACAACAGTAACCAGCCATTTTAAGGACCACCCATCAGAATCAGCCACCATCAGAGGCGCACATAAATGAGACATACAGTGGCTTTAAAACGGACAGTATGAAGACAGCTGTATTTTAAAATAGCCAATTGACATAGCTATACTAAATGCCTATAAATATGTTCTGAACATTGTTGCATTTGAAGTACTTTGTCATGAATAAAAGATTTTTATTGAATTCAAATAAAATATTTTCCCCATATTTCAATAATTTAATATTGAAATTTGATGTCTATAATTAGGTGAAACTATCTGGGATGATTTTACTAGTATTTTCATAGTATTTTTTATATATATATATATATAATATGTATATATGTGTATATGTTTTATACAATGTTTTTTACATTTCTTTTACGTTTCTTAAATATATATATACTTTATAGTTTTCTTTATATTAATATATATATATATATATATATATATATATATGAGATATACATGAGTTGATCTTCATTAACCTATTATAAAAATGTTAACATATTAAAAAAACATTTGTTATGCATAAAACATATATATATATGACATTCTTTATAGTTTTCTTTATATTAATATTTTAAAAAAATGTTCTTATGCATTTTTGATATTACCAATACATTATATATATATAATATAATATACTTTATACATTTCTTATACATTTATTAAAAAAAATTCTTTAGTTTTTTATATTAATATATATACATATAATGTAAACATTTTTTTAAAAATTGCTTATGTATTTTTAATATTAGCAATACATTTATATACAATTATACAATACAATTATATATATATAATGTATTGCTAAATATTAAAGATGCATAAGCACATATTGTTGTTGTTTTTTTTAAAATATGCTTACATTTTTTAAATATGTTAATGAAGATCAACTCGGAAACTCAGGCATGAGATGAGGTATATGTCCTTATGTTCACATTTGAATCTAACCAGCACTGTCTATTTGTTGCATATATGACATTGTTTTATAGTATAGGAATGTGGGCAATTTATGAAGCAAAATTTTCTGTACTTTTGGTGAACACTTATACATGATGCTAACAATGCAAACAATATAACCTTTGGTTAAACCTAAAAATAATAATAATTGTTATTATTACTATCATTATTTCCTTTTATTTACTTATTTTTATTAGCTGATTTACACATTGTTACTTAATGTAAAATAAAAGGCTACTTTAAGTAAATAATAATAGTAATTAATTATTTATTGACTTATTTTTATTAACTGATTAGCACAAATGAATTGTTAAGGTAAAATAAAAAGTTACTTTAAGGAGGAAAAAATAATGTGTTTTTAGTTGTTCTTGTGTGTCTGACACTTGAAGCAGAACATTACAGATTTTCTCTTATCTGTCACTGCTGCTCACTCAGACTCAACTGATATTAGGCCTCTAATACATAAAATAATGTATGGCTTTGGTCATCATCCTAAGAGCATCGCTATAAGCAAGGTAATATCGTTTCCTCTCAATTACTGAGTAAAATGCAACAGTGCAGTGAGGATTATACTTGATCACGTTATCTATTTCTGCACCCACACGCCATAACGTGGGCATTAAGCCCCTGCACGCGGATGTAACTGAGCTAAAATGCACATCAGCTTGTAAAGGTAAAATCTAATGAGCTATACGAGAGGAAAACTTCCTTCCTGAACGATGTACATTTTCATGCGTCGAGAAAGAATCCACAGGATCGTAAACAAGCGCTTTTATCTCTCCTAAACCTGGGAACATTAAGTCCGCATTCACGCTTACAAGCGCACAAAAATAATAGTCTTATCTAGTTAATATGATTTTTTTTTTTTTTTTTTATGCAAAAAAAGTTACTTGGAGGGTTAGGAATTTCAGCTTTTACTTTTTCCCCCCCTCCTAGCTTCAAAAAGCTTGACCAGAAAGGTTTGTGCATCAAATAATAGCCTATAAAGAAAACGTATAGATGAATAAACAACTATTATTATTAACGATATTAGACTGAAACGATACTTTAATAAATGATCTCATTATATAATTTTGCACAGCTTAAATTAATTAACTAGATCCTACACTGTAACATGAGAATAAGCATTTTAAAATTGAAAGAAGTGTGAAGACACCGAAACACATATTAATAATGCAGCCTTTTCTCTGTGAGCCACTGACCGGGTCACTGCTGTCTCGAGGCAAAACAGAGGTCAAGAGGTGAAAGGTGAACTCTGGAGTAACTGCATATATTAGCAGGCTCAGGCATGCGAGTCGTGCTTCGTGCATATAAGGTTCCTAACATGGCGTAGCGTTGAGTCACAGTAATAACTCCAAAAAAATAGAAGATTTCAATGAATATTGTTTGATTAACGCATCTTGATTTTAATGCGGCTAGAAAATTGTAAGGGCATTTAATATAATTTAAAAAGACTCATTTTCACAGTTGAGATAATTTATCTTTTCCCTAGACTGTAGTTCTTTTGTTAGAGAATTTGCTTTGATATAAAGGGGGTAATATGCAAAATCCTTCAAATGAAAATGATCTTTAACGATTGTTATGCAAAACAAAAATGGAATTCATGCAGTGAAAGAAATGTTTATTTTAATTTCAGACTCATATTGTGACGAATCTGTGCATTATTTCCATTTTAGTGATTTACACTGAAAACAATAAATGAGTGAAAAAGTACGACTTTCATTCAAATGCTGTAATTATTCAACCCATCAAGAAAAATCAATTAAAAGTCAATCAATTTAAATCCACACCACGTCGATAAATCGATCGTTTAGAAATCTCTGACCCCAGATCAAATATTTTGTCCATCGGAGAGCATAGTGAGAAGAAGGGGAGAAACTGCAATTCTCCATACCATTTTAAAGTTCAATCATTATGATAAAAGATGCCATCTGAATAAAATAAACCCTGAGTCTATGCGTTCGAAATGTAAACGTGCCACAAAAAAAAAATAATAATAATAATAACAGGAAAGTCTCACTTTATTCGTCACCGTTCTTCTCTTTCTCAATGCACTGCTTTGATTCTATATCAAAATGAGGAGTTGGTATCAGAAGGTTCAACCCATGGCACTCGATTTAACCTCTTCCAGCAATAAATTGGTGAAAATACACGGCTAAGTAGAGGCACTTTGTACGTTGACAGCTTTTCGCCATTATTTAGAAAGACGAGTATCACCGATCATCGTGCGGCGCTCTTTATTCGCAGATAAAAGCACAAGCAGCATGAATATGACAGACACAGTACGTCTGCGAAACAGCAGCATACCTGTTGAGTGTTTCTACATGTGTGCAGCCTGGTCTCGTGCGCGCGCGCGCGTAAGATTGTGCATCTAAATTTGAGATTTTTAAATCTGTCCGCATCAGACAGGCTACTGTATGTTAAGGATTTTTTAATCCACACATAATTACATTTTTTTAAATAGGCTAATATGTTCAAAAATAGTTAGGCTACCTTTTCTCAGATATTCAGTTCGCTGCTTGTTAAAAATAAAGTGAGGCATTTTAACCAATCAACACGGTTTTGTTTTAGAGCCAGGAATAATAAGATGAGTGTCAAAGATAATATGTATTTTTTTATGTTTACGCTGTACATTTTAGTAAAATATTTGAAACACATACTAACTATAGGCATAACGGAATAACAGTTTAGATAAAATATATATTTTAAAAAAAAAAAATCTTGTCAGTTTTCTTGTCACTTTTGTCATGGACCCTCATTCATTTCTGACCCTGATGATATCTATTAATTGTAATCTATTAATTTTCTTATCTTTAATAACAAAGCAAATTCATAATGATAAAACATATAGCAAATAAAACAATAAAGGAAGACAGCCTAGCTATAAAGTGCATTTAATTCATGATTTCTCCGCTTGCCTCAACAGGTGAGCAAACTTCATTTTTATCATTGAGAGCCACTGCTTTAATTTCTTAAACAATGCAAATGAATAGATACATATTTATGTTTAGGTGGCAAACTTCATTTTGGGTGTGTTAATACATTTTAGCTGTTCAAGAATCACTCTCTTGCTCTCGCGCATGATATTCACGTGATTGTTAATATTTTAGTGCAGCCGTTCCAACAATCTTACCCAACTGAAATTATCTTTTGTCAGGAGATGAACAAGTGTCTGTTTTTTTCGAGTCCTCATCACAGGCAGAAACCGGCATTAATCCCGGAACGAGGCCTTCCCGCAGCATTTTCTTCTGTTTCATACGTCTGTTTTGAAACCAGATCTTCACTTGTGTTTCGGTCAGTTGGAGAGTGTTCGCGATCTCTATCCGTCTAGCTCGAGTCAGATATTTGTTGAAATGAAACTCCTTTTCCAGTTCTGTGAGTTGTTTGGTGGTAAAATTAGTTCGCGGGGCTCCACTCGAGGGGTCCTCGTCAGGATCTCGTCCGTGGTCCGTCTTCAGCTCCGGATCCGACCAGCTCGCCAGTTGTGTCTTAGCTGTAAAGGCAATGCAAAAAAAGAAATAAATTCAAAACACATAGGTCTATATAATAAAGATTCAAGGTTAAATTCAGTGCTAACCATCGTTATTTCACATTTAAATAAATTAAATTAAACAATGATTTAATATTAATTTTATAATCTCAGATCGAATCAAAGCTGCAGTTTTGTTGAAACACATGTTAAACAAAACACGTACGCTTTTTTGTACTGTTAATATACTCAGTCGAAATATTATTGACATTTATTAATGATGCTTTTTATTTTAAGCCGCGAACAACTGGAAACTCATTTATCTACACTGATATAGAAAACAGAGCACCATATGAATAGAATACTGTTATTTCCTATATAGCTGATGCACTATAATGTTATATTCATAACACACATATTGTTAATATAAAGTCATAGTGCATAAACATATAGGGTACAATTTAATAGTATAATATTATGGTTGGGGAGGTTATGTTAGACTGATTCAAAGTGAGTTTAACAGTGATATTTGAACCAATTTTCATGAGTTTAATTTAGCTATATGTGACCCTGGACCACAAAACCAGTCATAAGGGTCATTTTTTTAAAATTGAGATTTATACATCTTCTGAAAGCTGATGTATGGTTTGTTAGGATAGGACAATATTTGGCCGAGATGCAACTATTTGAAAATCTGGAATCTGAGGGTGCAAAAAAATACTGAGAAAATCACCTTTAAAGTTGTCCAAATGAAGTCCTTAGCAATGCATATCCACTCACAAAAATAATTTTTTGATATATTTACGGTAGGGAATTTACAAAATATCTTCATGGAACATGATCTTTACTTAATATCGTAATGATTTTTGGCATAAAAGGAAAATCGATAATTTTGACCCATACAATGTATTGTTGGCTATTGCTACAAATATACCCAAATTATGACTGGTTTTGTGGTCCAGGGTCACATATGCAAAATATCCAAACTGTAATATGACACTTAAAAAACCATTGTATAGTTCCATAGATACTGCTTACCAAATTTTTGATTCAACATTTTTATTTTTCAATAGCAGAATTATATTTGCCAGGTTTCCTGCATGGTCACTCATTTGCGACTTTCCAGTGAAGGTAATTTTCATTGAGGAGGAGTTTGTGATTGCATGACCTTCATCTGCATGCAGAAATCCTGTCCGAGTAAACTAAATAGAGGACTGTCTGTCTGTGTGCACCTCACAGATGACTGTAGGTCAAGGGTCACTGTCCATCACAAAATATTCCAAAGTTGCTTGTTTAGTGCTGTATTACTACTTTGCCCAACTTAATGTGCCCTGTAAACAAAGTGCATCTAAATGTGCCTTTCTCTACAGTGTTAGTTTTAGAATGGCGTTAAATCTGCAGTTTAACTGAGCTAGTCAACTAACAGCTGTCTTAATGGAAATCAAACTCGTGTTTTGTTGTTTGCTTGTGTTGTTTGCTTTTGGAAGCACACAGGAAGTTGCACATTCCTTTACGGCACACACACACGCAGGGGTCGGGCGGGAAAATCCCCTGGAGTGATACAGACGCATTGAGCCCTCACAACTGCTACAGTTGCAAGTGTCTCTCTAACCTCTGTGCCATCTGCGCTCCATGTGTATGACTCTGTGTGTGTGTGTGTTTGTAGTCAGTCATGTCATTGCAGTCAAGGACGTACAGACGCAGGATACACAAAGACAAAAGTCAAATAAATCCACGTTTTGGTTGCAATAACAAATCAATTTTATCTTATTGCAACCGAAACATTGTACATTTATTTGACTTTTCTTTGTCCATGTGAATTTTCAAGTAAAACACTTCCCAGTAAACTTTACATGTCACTAATATCACTTTCTCTTAGGCTTAACAGGCACAAACAGTTGATTATACAGTTGATTTTGAGAGCGCTCTGCTCCGATCTTTATCTCGCTCTTGCTGTGCAACTAAAAGTAAACAGAGAGATGAAAAAAAAGCAATTGTAGGGTCACCTCTAATATTCACGAGGGACATTCTAACAATCAGTGCATTCACTGACAAATATGAAGTAATTAAGCAATTTCCTTAGGAAATAAAAAAGTGTGCATGAAAACACTGATGAATGAGTTGCTGGATAATAGAATTGGCAGTCGCCAGAAGGCATAAAGGAATCAAACGAAACATTTGAGGAATGACTTGCAAACTTGGAAATGGCCAACCAGCCAGAGGGATGACGTGCCCCACTAAGCCTAAAAGAGAGCAGGGGAACTGGGGGTGGGGGATCGATATAGATTGCCTCGGTCATCTGGGCATCCAGCCCACAGTAATTCAGGTGCTGTCAGGGTATAATTGAAGAATGACGCACGGGGACTATGTGCACTGTACTGGGGGATCCAGTCAGACACTCTGGATAAGCTTTTATTCATGTTGAGTATAGGAAACATTTTGATGTTGCCCAGTATAAAAACAATAACCTTCACAATGCATGGAATCTCGCACTTAAAGGGATAGTTCACCCAAAAATGAAAATTCTTCCATCATTTACCACATGCCGTTCCAAACCCATTTGACTTTTTCTTCTGTGAAAAAATGTCTCGTCAGTCGAATTCAATGGGGTCCAATGTTCTCCATATCTTCTTTTATGTGTAAAAGTGAGTCATACAGGTGAACTATCATTGTAAAGTTTTTTCTTCTCTTTAATAATATATATTTCTCTTCTTTTTTTTCATTAGGTTATAATGACCTTAAGTAAAGGAGCAGACAGTAAACAGTCACCCCACCATTTAACATTTGACTTTGGCTGCTGTGTTGATGTGAGTATTATCTTAAGCACTTGTTGACAGACCTCTCATATATCATCATGCAACGCTTTCTCCATTAGGCTCGCGATAAAACCAAAGACATTAAACACAGAGGGAGAGCCACAACTTAAAATGACCATTTTTTGCTCCTCTTCAAAGGCAAAGTTCACCCAAAAATGAAATCATCATTTACTCACCCTCATATATAAAAGTCAATGGGATCCAGTGTTGTTTGGAACACACCATTCTTCTAAATATCTTCTTTTTTTGTTCCAAAGAAGAAAGAAATGCTTGCAACGACATGAGGGTGAGTAATAATTTTTGGGTGAACTATCCCTTTAAGTCTGTCTATCCCCCTGTGCTTAAAGGGACAGTGAAGTTTATATATAGGTAAGAATGAATGGAAAAAGTAGAAGGCTTTTCTGTATGTGTGTGTGAATGTGTGCATATTATATATGTGGGTGGACTGGACAGGCAGGAGAAAAGCAAACAGCAGACAAAACCGTACACAAATTGTGAACTCCTGGCCTTGCCACCATTCAAGCATTTGGGATTTGATATAGCAGGCTTATTTCCTGACCACAGCTGTTCATACGCTGGGTGATACAGCCCGAAATGACCTTTTCACTGACATATTTGCCTGTGAGTTATTTTAGATCATCAGTGTGCCCTGGCCAGACATTCTTCTCCCTGACAGTCTGGAAACCATATGAATGCTATATTACTGATTCGTAGGAAATGACAAATCAAACAGGGCTCTTCTTGGTTTTACCATCAACCTATTACATATATTGTGATTTATTGAGGGGGACAAGCGATTCACAATTTAACACACAGCTCTCACAACAAACATGAAATACTTTGACATAATACAGGTCAAATGTCATTGAGCATGACATTTTATGAGCACATGTCAAGTAACTCACATTTGAACTGCATTAAACGCAGACCTATCCAATCATTACTCTGGTTAAGGATTATGCCGAAATTCTGACAGACATTTTCCGACATTCAATATAGAAAATTAATTGCGGCATATAAACATTGGTCTCTATTAAGATTTAGGGCTCTGTCGAGGAAAAGTGTTCCTCTGAAGTTTATTTGGCTCTGAATGGAGAGCTAGGGGGTGCTGGACTCCTTTAAATATGGCCTGGGCTGCTGCTTGTCAATGAGAGAATTTTTAAGGGGATGAGCATAGAGAATAGAATGGAGTGTGCTATTTATAAAAATGGAGGAATTCTGCCTGCCATGTTGTTGCTGACCCATTTAGGCACCAGAGCAGATCTTATATATTACACTCTCCTCAATTTTCAAAGGTTTCTCCATAAAACAAACAGACACAACAAGTGACACATGCCACATCTGCAGAGGATGGGCTGAGTTTCATAATCAGCTACTTATAGTATGATGACATGTAGATGTAAATATCAAACAATCTGATTTAATAGAGAGAGAGAGAGAGAGAGAGAGAGAGAGAGAGAGAGATTATTTGACCTTAGCATGTAATTTATTATTATTATTATTATTATTATTTTTCCAAATACATAGGCTACATGATGGTTCCACTATATTGTTTTTAGGTGATTATACATGAGGTTTTTATGTAATTATATTAGCTAAAACCTTAATACAAACCTGTTGATATGGGTAAATTAAAAGTGAGTACCACTTTAAATGTTCTCAGAAGTCAACATGTTTCACTATTTTTTTAAGTACATGTATAAAAATAAGCTTTAATACAAACCTGTGGATATGGGTAAATTAAAAGTGAGTACCACTTTAAATGTTCCCACAAGTCTACATGTTTCACTATATTAGTAAGTACTTTTTTTTTTTTTTTTTTTATTTGGCCTTCACAAGTATAGCCAAACGTACACACTCATAGCTCCACCTCCAAGTATTAGTTTCTGCTTGCTGAAAAGTTATTGTCCTACTTTCAGTCTGGGTAAATCGCATTGTAATTGAAAAACACAATTAGCAATAGCACTATATTTTAAATCACCTCACTGAAAATTGGCCACTTGGTCAGTATATCAGTGTGCGCTGCAGAAAAGTTCGTCGTACTAAAAAACTATAGTCAACTTACCTGCGCGAGACTGATTTCTCCTCACTCTCATCCAGTCGAATGTCTTTTCACTTTGCAAGGTCTCAGTTAACGTGTTTAGAACCTCGTGTCTGGTGCTATTGTCCTTGACTGGAGGGTGATGCACTGGGCCGTCGCGTGTGAGCACTTCGAGGTGTGTGTTGTTGACAGGGCCGAGTTCACAAAGCGCGCCGGAGAAAGTTCTTAAAGTGTCTGAGGAAGGCGAGAAGCCCGTTCTGGAGAGACCCTGCTCACGACAGCTTTGGAAGGAGGGGACTTGGGGTCGGACGGGGTGCACTGGTCTATAGAAATCTTGATTATGGGGGAAGGGGGGTCTGGTCGAGTTAGCAGGACCAAGGTCCTCACAGGGCTTTGAACACGCGCCTGTGGCCGTGGCACTGAGATTCGTGAAATGGTATTGAAGAAAATCCGCCTCGGTGTTGTTGACATGTCCCTCCTCTCTGCTTGGGAAGTCAGTAGTAGCTCCGTGGTCCTGATGCAGACGCATTACTCCAGTAGCATGATAGCCCTTGAAAAGTGACGTTGTGTCCCTGAACCCTTGATAAGAATTCATGGCTGCATCTCATATATTCCAGATTTTCATTCGAGGCTGAACGCGACAGAAACTCCATCCACAGATGCCACACATAGCGCGCAAAAGCACAGAGGCACAGATCTAGACAGGGACATGCCTTGTAGAAACATTCGATCGGTGATGGATGGGGATGACGTGCCCTCTAACTCTTGGCCAATAGCCGGACATCTCCCTCATCTGAGTGAGCGTTAATTTACCAAAGCAAGCAAGTTTGAATGACTTATTTGACCTGCTAATAAGGTCTCGTGGAGTGTGTGTGCTCGCGCGTGTGCGAAGAGGGGTCAACATCAGTACTACATTTCTTAATGGGTAATACTGAATGTAATCAAAGCGCACTGGATGATTTCTAGTGAGAATTTTGCACAAATGTCAAGGCATTTGTAAAAAGTCACATTTAGGATATAAATAGATTCTTCTGGTTGTTTCAGATCCAAATCATTTAAAAACTGGCAGGACTAGTATTGTGTTTAAATTTAAGTTACCATATCAAAAAATATTATTTCGACATAAAATTGTCTTCATATTGTTGTTGTTTTTTGTTTTTCTCTCGGAAGGCCCGGTCCGTGTCCACGTTTCAGACGAGCACGCACAGAAAATCAATGACATGTTTAGTCAGTATAGCAGCCTTAGCTTAGGTCTTAAGCCATTGTCAATAGATGTTAATGGGAAAGCCATGGATCTTGTGGTTCACGCCAATTATATAAAACTTGACGATTGTTGCTTCATTTAAACTTTGAAAAGAAACTTAGAAACGTATCTCTCAGGTAACCCACGTTAACACTTGCATTCCTCCTTGTGTTATTTTAGACTTAAACTTTTTTTTCATATTCCGATCTATCTTTAAAACAGATTTGTTCAACGCAAGAGTCTCCATACTTCGGGGAAAAAACTGTGTAGAATTCTATAGCCACAGGGAATCTAACATAACAGCTGAAATGATGTTAAAAGGGAATCATAAAGTCATTGTATGAGATTTCTGAGTGATTATCTGTGCTCTAAACAGCTGTCGTTGCAGGTCATCCGTCGGTCAGATGATAATTAGCAGCTGCCTCCCCTGCAATAATCAGCCGCTTTATACGAAAAGTATTTAACTTTTTATTTGAAGAAATATTTATTTTTTCAAAACAAATAGCAAGATAAACTGACAATATCATTAAATAATTTAATTCGTTAAATATAGTCGTTTCATTAAAAAAAAAAAAGAATAAAAAAGTACAAAGAGTTTTATTATGAGTAAGTTTAACCATCGCTTTGTTTTAAATGTTAAACTTTATTATACACATGCTCCCTTTTTATATAGTGCATAAAAGAAAAAAGAAAAACAAAGTATAAATGCGTTTAAAACTTTTCACGGTTTTCCTTCTAAGAGGAATTTCTCTTGTAAATAAACGCCCACATTAAATAATACTAAAATAATCCAAGAGTAAATACATTCTTAAAATTAGTTTTTGACCAGCCACTGTTACTTTCGATGAGGCATAAATAACAAATAGGCATGTCATTCTCTTGTTTTCTTTTCTTCTTTTTTTCCATTAGATTTAATTTTTTGTAACGTCATGCACTAATTGGATGAGCCTGTTACACTTGAGGGAGGTGAAATATATGTATGGAATATGATAACTGATGCTCAAAAAATCTTTTCCCACTTAACCTAAAATGTGCTTCATATGGTAACATTTACTGGATAAATTCAAGCCAAAATATTAAAGCTGCAGTCCGTAACTTTTTTTTTTTTTTTGGTTAAAAATGATCCAAAATCAATTTTTGAGCAAGTACATAACTAGTCAGTGTTCAATATGATCTCCTCTTAGCCCGATTCACAACGGTAAGCTTGTATTAATGTTTTCTAGTCCAAATGGTACTGGTGGGTTTCCGCGGGAAATTCGAGCATGCCGCCTTTAGTCATTGCGTCATTGCATCATGTCTGTTTACATAAAGAACAAGTCCTAGCTAGTACACTATATGGCATGTAGATGCTGCAGGTCATGGATCATTTATAGCATTTTCTCACAGCAGCTGGAATAATTAAATTTATTTTGATGGCAGATTGTATGGTATGACAAATTAACTTTAGAGATTAGACTGTACAGAAGTTAAAATCTACAGGTAACTCTAATACAAGCTAAATACACATAGTCACACCATGCTGATATTGTTAACATTACCAATTTGAGAACAAAATATAAAAATAATAATTTGCATAGTTTGATGTGATATGAGCTAAATGATCGTTAGATTTAATCACCATTGGTAGCTTGATTTATTGTAATGCTTTTTTTCCTCAGTTGGTCAGAAAAGTGGCAGATTTTTTACTTACTTGTTCAGATGACATTTTCCAGTGACATTTACTTTAGTCATACTTCCAAGACTATGATCTGTGATTTTCATTTGCACTTTTAAAGTCTTGCTTTGTTTATCTTGACAGTTTGCATGTATAAAATATATGAATTTTTGACTTTTTACATGTGCATTCTATTATATTTTTTATGTGACATTCCAGAGAGTTTCTCCACAGTCATCCAGCATTAGACAAGAGAACATCAGAGATATGACCTTTAGAGGTTATCAGGAGTACAACACTCTCACATCTGTTTAGAAGTGGTATCCCTGATTCCTTAACAGATGTGGTCTTTACTTTTACACTTGGTCTTTCTTTCCAGTAAGTAGCTCAGCCATTAAAAAGTTTTGAGTCAAATGATATGAACATTGGATCAAGTACAGAAAATGCGCAGAAACCACTGTCTTAAAGGGATAGTTCACCCAAAAATGAAAATTTTGTCATTACTTACTCACCCTCAAGTTGTTCCAAACCTGTATAAATTTCTTTGTTTTGCTGTACACAAAGGAGGATATTTGGAAGAATGTTTGTAACCTGGCAAATCTCACCCCCCACGGATTACCATAGTAGGAAAAAAAATAGTATGGTGATCAATGGGGGGGCAAGATCTGCTTGGAGAATGTATTTAGTAAAAATGAAAAGGCAAGTGATAATCATAAAAATAACAAGATAAAATATCTAATAGTTATGATATTGTTTGCATTTAAACGATCACTATAAACATTTGAACTACTGCACAGGACAGGAGGAATTTCCGCTTATATGACCAATAAAGAATTTTACTAGGGCCCTGCAGTGATTAAAAAACCATCTCAAATAATCAACAATGTATAACTGTGCTCTCTCAACCCCAGAGATCTGGTCCCAGCTGGAAGAATAAATGGAATTCTACGGGCAGCAATGCACTGAATGACGGAGTGCAATATATCCCTTCCCTCTGTACATTTGCATGGTACACTTATCCATCTTCACGTCAGCAGTGGGGTTACCCAGGGTTCACGCGCTAGCTTGTTTCTCTCCTCTCCGCTCAATAAATAAATCTCTGCTGCTCTCTGTTTACGGGCTGAATATAAATTTGTTTGCAGTCGATCGCGGGCCTGTGTGAAGGCATTAGAAATTGTATTTCTGTAATGGGTTTCAGCATGAGGAGGTGGGGATGGGGGGGCTGGGGGGTGTGAGGCAGGAGTTGCAGAAGTGTTTGACTGCAGGGTAGGAAAAAAAACAGGTGTGTGCACTGCTCCACCTCAATAAGATTATACACACATTTTTATAGTCCAGATAAGATAAATTGGCTCAAGGCTGAATTTACAATGGATTTAAACTGAATTTTAATGTTATTTACTCTCATTTTATAGAGATCAAATATTAAGGGTTTATTCGTTTCTCATTGTGCCATATGTTTGATTATTATAAATCGTGAGGGAAAGCAGTGTTTAACATGCCTCCATGTGTTTTCTACAGACGTCTGACCTCAGTTGAACAGCTCCGGGTAAACAAGTCATCGCAAACGTCCCCCCTCAGTTCTAAACAGCTTGCATCCCATCAGCACGCGTGTTTTGCCAGGGCAGATGACAGAAAATCAGTCTCGGCTCATGTTTGTAATAAGGTGAGGGAACATCCATTTTCCTTATTGACTGGAAAGAGACCAAATAATACCAGCTTGCCCCATCCGAGCTGTTTCTGGTCGCATCCTGTCATCTGCTGTTATAATATTCAAAGTGAATGACATGCACCGGCCAAGCCTCTCTCTGTGAAGTAATTGCATGCATGTTCGCCTCTCTGTGACTTTACAACTCTAGGCTGGTGAAAATACCAGTGTGGTACAGGTTAGGTTTCATTATGATACTCTTCTCCGAGGGGAAGCTCGCACTGATAACCTGATCTCTCTTTGGTGGTGATCCTCCCACCAAGCTGTGGGATCTTGGCCATGATGTGGAGGTCATATCATTGGCTGATTTTGACCTCTGACCCCTGTGACAGAGCTCTGGAATGATGATTCGTGGCCCGGGTTTAACCCTAGAGGACTGTCGGGCCTAATTATTTCTCATCTTTGAGCCCTGAAAATGCCAGGAGTGAGATGTTGCTGACAGGTGACTGTCACCACTGGAGTTAAGGTCATTGCAGCTAATGTAGTGTAGTCCTGTCTCGGATGATTGGTTAAGGGCTGGTAATCTATGCACTTGCATACACCTCTTACTTTATCACTGGGGAACACACCAGAGAGGAGGCCAAGTGAAAAGCACTCTGACCTAGAAAGTAGGCTTGTGCGACATTCAGAATTGAATTAGGAATGTATTTTAATTGAGGTAGCAAAAAATAAGCAAATTGCAATTCTAAGTTAAAAGTAGGAAGGAAGTGGTATTAAAATAAATATACAAATAAATAAAATGAAGATATTCATATGATTCTAATTTTATGTCTGAATGTTGAATTGACAGTGTTTTGATAGTTTTGGAAAAAGTTAAAAAGACCATTTTGAAGGTTTATAGGCCTGATGGATGGATGATTGATTTGATTGATAGATAGATAGATAGATAGATTGATTGATTACATACATAGATATATTGCTTGATAGATGCATAGAAAGATAGATAGATGGATGGATGGATGGATAGATGGATGGAGGCATTGATAGATAGATAGGTGCACAGATGCATTTTCCATATATATTTGGAAAAAGTTAAGAATTCCATTTTGAAGGTTTATAAGCCTGATGGATAGACAGATGGATAGATGATTGATTTGATAGATAGATTGATTGATGCATATATATATATATTGCTTGATAGGTGCATAGATAGATTGATTGATTAAATGATTGATTAATAATTGATTTGATGGATATATGCATAGATAGATAAATGCATAGATTGACTGATTGATAGATTCATAGATAGATTGATTGATGCATAGATGGATAGATAGATGGATAGATGCATGGATGCATTGATTGATTGATGATTGATTTGATAGATTGATTGATACATAGATAGATAGATAGATAGATAGATAGATAGATAGATAGATAGATAGATAGATAGATAGATAGATAGAACATAATTACCGTCATTCAATATCCAGAAGAGTACTAAAGACATAGTTAAAATAGTCTACAGTGGTTCAACCTTAATGTTATGAAGTGACGAGAATACCTTTTGTGCACAAAAACAAAAAAAACAAAAAACTACTTATTCAACAATTTTTCCTCTTCCCCGTCAGTCTCGCACACAATTGGCGCAGTGAACGCAGTTCTGAGCTTCCGTGTTTACGTCTGAACGCCGGCTCAGTATAAATGAATAAAAACATGAATGCTTGAATGCAGTGTCATATGGATAACAGCTCCTACCAAATGCACAAAAATGTAAATTTATACAGACAGACAAACAAAAAGAAAGGCTGAGAGAGAAATACAAAAGGAGTAAGAGAGGGCAATACAGGAAAAATGAGTGATCGAGGGAGATCGACAGGGAAGATGAAGCCATTGATAACATCAACAGCAGTAATTGATTGAGCACACTGCTGACAAGGTGATTGTTTAAACTTGCAGTGGTGCATTTTACTCAAGTGGCAGCAAGATGACTCTGATAACAAAGCACACCAAGCACTTTTAGGGAGTTTTTAGACTGGGTCACTTCATGTGTTTTTACTAATAGCTATCTAATCATGAAAACGGCAAGTTCTCTCCAAGATGCATTTGAGACAGATGCGAGAGGTGGAGGCGGTTAGAGACGTGTACAAGATGCAGTCAAGTGTAAATGCTTCTGTTTGTTAATTAATCCCAAAGTCCCGAATAGTTTAGGCTCAGTCCATACAGTTTGCACGTGAGCGAGCAATTGTGAATAAGACACATGGATTGAGCAACTGCAAATCTCAAACATCATTTGCCATATTGGAAAAGAGATTTTGCTTCCCACCATTTGCATTACCACTGGAGTGAACTCTGTTATATTTGCATAGTGCTATTATTTATATATTTATATAACTATATATATGTATGTATATATATATATATATATATATATATATATATATATATATATATATATATATATATATATATATATGTGTGTGTGTGTGTATATATATATATATATATATGTGTGTGTGTGTGTGTGTGTATATATATATATATATATATGTGTGTGTGTGTGTGTATTTCATAATGTGCAATCATATAGCAATCTATTTAATTAAGATGCATGAAGTAGTTTCACCACAGCATTTTCATTAAAGAAAGATTTTTCATATTTTGAGTAAAATATACACTACTGTTTAAATGTTTGGGGATGTTTTTTTGCATTTATTTGATCAAAAATACAGTAAAAACAGTAATACTGGGAAATGTTATTACAATTTAAAATATATTTTAAAATGTAATTTATTTTTGTGATGCAAAGCTGAATTTTCAGCATCATTACTCCAGTCTTCAGTGTCACATGATCCTTCAGAAATCATTCTAATATGCTGATTCGTTGAAGAAATTCTTATTATCATCAAAGTTGTGCCATTTAATATTTTTGTGGAAACTGTGATCCATTTTTTCAGGATTCTTTAATGAATAGAAAATTCAAAGGAACAGCATTTATGTGTAATAGAAATCTTTCATATCATAATAAATGCATTATACTGTCACTTTTGAATAAAACTCTGAATAAAAGTATTTCTTAAAACAAACAATTTTAATGACCCCAAACTTTTGAACAGTAGTATATATCAAGTAATTAAAAATTATATTAATAAATTATCTTTATAATAAATTTTCCTTGAAATTTTTTATTTTTTTTTTGCTTTTATTAAGAAAAGCTTCAGTTTTTTTGGACCCACATATGTATTTCAGGGGTACAACAGCTTGTCTCTTGGGCATATCGCCAACTACTGGCCTGGCAGCAGAATATACTGTTTTTGATAGTTTTCTCGGATGCATGTGAACAAGGATTGTTTTGACAACGTTGTTGTCTGTACGCAAAAGACGCAAGGGAAAGATGTTTCCATTTTACGTACATCTTTGTCGTGTAAACGTACCTTTGGAGTAGCAATACATGTAACAAAACTGCCACTTGTAATAAAACTGTTGTGTTTTTTTTTGCTCAGAAACAAAGTACATAGTGACCAGGTGTGTTAATGGGATCCACTGCTGATTCCTACAGTCACACAGAGATCCCAGCAGGCATGTGCAGAAACAGCCCTGCCGCATCTATCCCGTGTACTTCCCTTACTTAGTGTAGTATATGACTGTAAGAATACGAATGCTTCCGGTCTTCACTTCCTACTTGAGCCCAGCAGGCAGCAGCCCAAACAAAGTGACAATAAGCCATCTATCATGCGAGCGTAGACTGTTACACTGTCTCCAGTGCCTCTGGAGCTCCTTACTGGGCGACATTAGCAGGGTTAAACAGTCGGTAGGAAGGAAAACTCGTCACCGCACGGGCATATGCCTCTTCTCCTCAATTGCACAATGAAAGAAAGCTTGTTTGAAATCCTTATGCTTTTGGTGTCTAGACCTGAGAGCTACTTTTCTGAAAATCATCAGGTGTTGATTAGTTTGCAATTTGATTAATCCTAAACATCAGAGCGTATGTTATGGTAATTGATTTGTAGGAGCCCTCATCAAGTTTGTGAGGCTTCTCATCTCTGTGTGACAGTCATCAGCCTTTTTTCTCTCCATTTAATGTCACCAATCACCTTTAGCTAGAGCGTATTTAAAAAGCCATTGATCTTTATAATGCAGTGCTTTAATATGACAGTAACAGTTGTACGTGATGCAGGAAGTCAAATTGTAGAGATTGATGAGGGCTTGCAGGTGAATTATAATCCATCTACCTGAGTGATGCCTGCGCTGTGTTCCATACCAGCAGGCCGACAAATAAATAAAACCCACAAAGGTGACACTAGGAATTGATACTTAACAATCCCTCTGAGCAACAAGCACTAGGAGCGGCTTTGACTGAGAGGAAAACTCCCCCGGAGAGACAAAGAGCGAGAGAGAAATGGCAAAGCTGGGAAGGTTAATGGAAAAGAATGGACTGGATTTGCCAAAGGTCACACATACAGAGTCAGCACCTTGTTTATGATTACAAGAGGTCTGAGCACAGCTTGTGTTTGAGCCGCTTAATAAAATGCTTTAAATGACTATTGATTCATGCTTCGGAAGGGAACTATGAATCTACTTTGTGGTGATTACCTGTGTAAGCATGAGGTCCAGCGTTTTTAAATCCTTAATGAGAGTCTGTGAGGTAAAGTGTGGTCACAGAGGTTGATCTTCTCCTTTTTAATTGGTTAGAGGGCCTATATTTCATTATAATAAATAATGTTGTATCTTCTAATTTCTAAAATTGTAGTCGGCCATGTGATGTTTGAAGACAAATTGTGAATTTTAATGGCCAGTGGACCATCTCTTATGCAAATTGACTGTAGAATTAATTGATTCGATCCAATTTCCAGATCCTTAACTAGATTGTGGGATTACTAACTAAATCTGGAATGTGATGTATGTTTGGTGTCCATGCGGTGCAGGGCCTTAACTGGCCCTTCTGATGATTTTTCAAAAAATTCCCAGGATGAACTTATTTGGAGCATACGCCGTAATCTCATTCTCCGCACTGTATCGGGATGTGAATATGATGAGCGACTGATGGGAGTCTGTTAGTGCACTCAGTCTAGGTTAGTGCTTTGGATCAATGCGTGACCCTATTGGGAAAAAAAATGGGGAATTTAGAAAAAGAACTGACCTTTAGATGAAAAGAAATGGACTGAGATACGAATAAAAAGAAAGCAATATCCTGGTAAAATTGCAAGGTGTATGAGTGTAATTAGCTGATGTCAATAATGAGGTTGCATAGTTGTAATGATGATTTCCTCATGGGGATATTGATGCTGATAGGCTGCTCTAACTGTGTGTGTTTAGGTGTGGAGAAAGTGGTGTGCTTTAGTTTAAATGTGCATATGTTTGTATACTTCAGTATTCATAAAGACACCACACTAACCTCTGTTTTTTGTTATATTTCTGACTGAAACTCAAATCTACATCTCTGATGCACCATTAAAACAGAAATCTGTTTTCATTCTATATGTACAGTAGTAATGTGAACTATTTACACTAATGAAATTAAAGTTGTAGTATTATTGATGGATGATATATTGGTACCATATCAATTGGTTATTGCCAAAATTGTAGATTTTCTGATTTCAGAATTTGTTCGTATTGGATATGTATCAGCTGATATTAGATATTTAAATGTGCGTGCTTGTTTTTATATATAGATTACTTTTGCCACCCTCAAATGTAATCTTTAAAGGAATAAATGAAAATTACCCCAAACTTTACTCACCCTCAAGCCATCCTAGGTGTATATGACTTTCTTCTTTCTGATGAACACAATCAGAGTTATATTAATAAATATCCTGATGCGTCCAAGGTTTATAATGGCAATGAATGGGACCAACGAGTATGAAGCTCAAGAAAGTGCATCCATCCATTATAAATGTACTCCACACAGCTCTGGGGGTTAATAAAGGCCTGCTGAAGCAAAGCGAAGTGTTTGTGTAAGAAAAAATATCCATATTTAACAAGTTATAAAGTAAAATATCTAGCTTCCGCCAGACCGTCTTACGTATTCAGTTATGCTTTCTTCTTAAGTTGAATAGAAGGCGGTCAGGAGGAAGCTAGATATTTTTACTTTATAACCTGTTAAATATGGATATTTTTCTTACACAAACGCATCGCTTTGCTTCAGAAGGCCTTTATTAACACCTCGGAGCCGTGTGGAGTACGTTTATGATGGATGGATACACTTTCTTGAGCTTCATACTCGTTGATCCCGCTCACTGCCATTATAAAGCTTAGATGCATCAGGATATTTATTAATATAACTCCGATTGTGTACATCCAAAAGAAGAAAGTCATAGTAAGTACATGTAGTTAATTAATAGTACTCAGTACTTATTTGAGTAATAACAATATAACTACGGCACTGTAAAATACAGTGTAACCTAATTTTCCCCACAATGTTTTTTTACAAAATTTTACAGCCATTTATCAGTTGTCATCCATAACATCAAAATAATTATTGGTATCGGCAGAACTTTAATATTATGCAGTAAGCAGTATCACTGTAGAAACTGGTGACATGATCTCATAGCTTTATTTATTTATTTTTTTCCTGCTCTACATGTTGTATAGCAATGCATCAGCAATGGATATCTGTCATTGTTAGCCCATATATATCATGTCGAAGAGGAACTTGAATTATATCAAAGACAGCTTTGGATCAATTCACTCATGTGGAGAGTTTGCACTGTGCACCCTGTGTGGTTTTAAATGCTTAAAAATAGGTCTTTTTATTGTGTGAGTGGCCAGAGCAAGCTCTCTCATCCTCTGTGATCTTTGCCAGGGGTCGTGTAATGCTCCTTAATGTGCTCATAAATCATGGCTGGTCAGCCCATGCACACAAGAATGTAAAGAATCCAACGCAGCCTCCATCTATCTATCTCTCTCTCTTCTTCTCTCTTCAAGTCAGTCCAGTAAATCTTTTTTTCTCCTGAACACTCAAAGAGGAATTTCTCTGCAGCTGATTTTCTGCAAATTAATTACATACTGAGCTCAGTGATGGATTTAGGAATGTAGTGGACCCGTTGTGCTGTTCTCTTTACCATGAACTGAAGCTCATAAAGTGCAATGTCTAAATTAGATCTTGATCCTTCTTAGTTTACAGGCAGATTTCCCATCTGCAGCTACATCACACAAACACTGCAGGATGTCTATTTTAAAAAACTGGGGCTGATGTTGTTCAATGGTCAGTCTAATCACAAGTGCATGAGCCTCTCATGCCTCTTTAAACTTCAGTTACTGAATTTCTCTCTTATTATATTCATTAATATTATATTAAAGGGTTAGTTTACCCAAAAATTCTGTCATTAATTACTTATTATGCTGTGCCAAACCCGTAAAGGCCCTTTCACACATGACGCGGTATGCGCTGCGAAACCCATTTCGATAGCTTGTGCCGTGCGAGGACGGTTTGTTGCTGCGTCGGCCAAAGCGCAAACGCAGCGGAGCGCAGCTTGCGTGCACGCCGCGTTCAAAGTTCAAAATAGTACAACTTTCAAAATACGTCATTTATGTGAATCGTTTATATCCGAAGAGTTTTTTTTTTTCGAGGTGAGTGTGTGTGTGTGTCACAAGATTCTCATAAGAATTGAAAATGGGCTACTTTCCAATAGACTGGAGTGAGTCGCGATCTTTCTTGGTGCTCTGTAGTGTAACAGATCGCTGTAGCGCTCGTGAACCAACCATCTCTTCCGCTTTACTAGTTACAACACAAAATAAACATGATTGAACATCCGAAGGTATGCTGAAAGATACAGTACAACTTACCGAAATCTGTATCATGTCACATGCAATCGATCAATCAGTGTTTCAACCACAGAAAGGCGTCAATAAAGCAGCTTGTAAAAATGTCACATTTAGCCTACCTCAGAAAAGCTGTTTAATGTCCAAAAACTCATTATTCAGCTACAAAAATTAACTTAAGGAGCATTTTGCTAAATATATGCACTATAGGCTATTGCATATTCATTGTATTTGTACTTAACATGTGCTTCGATATTGAATGTGTAAATCTGTTTTATGACAGCCACCATTTAAATGTTTAGGCCTACATAAAAAAAAAAGAGTAGAAAAATAATTGTCATTAAAAATGTATCATAACGTTATTATAAAAACGTCCTTATGTGTAATTTAGCCTATATGTAAGTAGCTTACAATTCAATTTTAATCTAATATTGTAATGATTGTGGTTCCCTGTGTAGTTTACAGCATTAGTTGAGAGAGATTTTTGCCATGTACTGTACCTGATAGGCCCTAAATGAATCAATACTGAATCAAAGATAATCAAACCAAAATCAAATCACAAGCTTCTGAATCAAAATCGCATTCAATTGTGAAATTTGTCAATGCTCAGCCCTAGTGCCAATATTTTATTTTATTTTATTTTTTTTTACTTGAAGCAAATGTTGCTTTTTCCATTTATGTTCTTGTGGGAGTGCCCCAGAATGCTTCGTTTACATGTTAAAATCACAAAAATCTTCTCCTGGGGGAATCAAAAAAATCTTCTCCAGACCCCTCTACAACTACTTAGTTCCTACACGTCACCTTTTTCACCTCTCTTGACTTTGCAGATATGTTTATAAATTTATGAATTTCAAAAATATTAGGGAAACTGTCATACTGCACTTGTGTAGGCTACTCGTACTCGTAGGCTGCTCTATAGAAATGCTTTGATACCAACAACCAACAAAACCGACAATAGAGCAAACACTGACCAGAATGGATAAATCACAGAAGGATGTCTATAAAGTAAATGTATTGAATTAATAGACAAATTAAATATTTATGCCTATGTAGCGAGTGGTATGGTCGAAAAGGGAAACAAACTAAGTCACTACGCCACCCTGTTAAACAGGGAATATATTAGTACTTGTAGATTAATCCCCAACAAAAGTCACACAGGTATGTGGTTTTAATAAGAGAAGGGCCTAGATGTGAATACTAAATACAAAACTTTATTTCAACAATCAACTACAAACTACAAACCCAGACTACAAACATGAAGCAGATAAAACATAGAAAAGGAGACAGAGGCTTACCAATGGCAGAAATCGTTTAGAAGGAGTTCTGGAAATTTGAGTATGGAAAAGTATGGAATTTTAAAATGGAAAATGTGTAGGAACCCTCAGGTTTGCTGGTCGTATAGAGACACCGGGAGAAAAGTTGTGTCACGGAGACATGACAGACACTGTCAAGAGCTGCTCTCTTTCTTCTTACAAGCAGGGCTAGTGCTATCGCTCGCTTCTTAGCACGGGACATATACATTGCTGCTGACCGAAAGGTGGAACAACAATCAAATTACTAGACGTATAGAACTCCCGCTGCAAGTTTGGAAAATTCCTCCTACTTTGCTCTGGCCAGAGTAGCGCAATTCGCTTTTGTATCTGAAGGGCTGCACTGAACCCAGCGGCGAGCGCAGCGCATACCGTGTCCTGTGTGAAAGGGCCTTAAGACTTTCGCTCATCTTCGGAACACAAATGTGAGCCTGGATCACAAAACCAGTCATAAGGGTCAACTTTTTTGAATGGTTAGTTAGGATAGGACAATATTTGGCTGAGATAAAACTATTTGAAAATCTGGAATCTGAGGGTGCAAAAACATCAAAATATTGAGAAAATCGCCTTTAAAGTTGTCCAAATGAAGTCCTTAGTATATATGTAAGGTTATGTATTAAGATAACAAAGTACAGTATTGCCTAATTCAAAAAGTATGAACACACATCCACTCTCAAAAATACATTTTTGATATTTTTATGCTAGGAAATTTACTAAATATCTTCATGGAACATGAAAACATCTTTACTTAATATCCTAATGATTTTTGGCATAAAAGAAAACTCGATAATTTTGACCCAATGTTTTGTTGGCTATTGCTACAAATAAACCCGTGCGACTTATGACTGGTTTTGTGGTCCAGGGTCACAAATGAAGATATTTTTAATGAAATCTGAGAGCTTTCTGTCCGTCCACTGACAGTCCACGCAACTACCACTTTCAAGCCCTGGAAAGATAGTAAAGACATCATTAAAGTAATCCATGTGACTCCAGTGGGTTTACCTCAATTTTATGAAGTGAATGTGCTTTGTTTACGCAAAAAACAATTTACCTCTTTATTTACAAAATATTAATTTCCTATGCATGTTCACATTGACACGAGTGAACGTTGTTGCGTGAACTTGTGTTGGAGTTTAATATTTTGTAAATAAAGTGTTTTTTTTTTTGTGTGCAAACAAAGCACATTCACTTCATAAAATTGAGGTAAACCCACTGGAGTCATATGGATTACTTTAATAATGTCTTTTACTACCTTTCTGTGGCTTCAGAATGGTAGTTGTGTACATTGTCAATGCAGGGACAGAAAGCGCTCAGATTTCATCAAAAAGATCTTCATCTGTGTTCTGAAGATGAACGCAAGTCTTACGGGTGTGGAACGACATGAGAGTGAGTAATTAATGACAGAATTTTCATTTTTGGGTGAACTAACCCTTTAATATTAATTAATCAGCTTGTAATTTCAAAGAAAATCCAAAGTTCTTGATAAGATGTTTAATCCAAGGCCATATCCAACATATCAGTCAATTATTGATCGATCAATTGGTTGATGTGGGATTTTTTATATATGTTAAGTATATCTTGAAAATGTATCTATATTTTTCATTCTTAATATTAAGAGCATTTGCAGAAAGATACTCCAGGAGCATATTTTAAAAATATAATATAGCCTATTTATTACATTTTATAAACAGTTTTATTATATATATTTTTTATTTTTTATTATATATATATATATATATTTTTTTTTTTTTTATAAAAATGTTTATAGAATAATACATGTATCTACTAGATATATAATCATTTATTAAAAACATTTAAACTGATATTCTCTGTCTGTTTAGAAGTTTTATATTCTCTGTTACTAAGCAAGTAGGCTTGGTTAGATGCAGTTTAAATACAGCAAAGCACTCAGCATTCCGTTTAGTTGCACTGAAGGGGCCACCGGGAGGCCAGCTCCTATTTTGCATATGGAACAGTGCCGCGTGGTGATGAATGGTAAGTTCAGCAGTACAGCACAGACGGTGTTCCATTCTCTCATGGCCACTCATATAAAGATATGTTCGCATACTTATCTGCAAATTACTGTATCAGATTATTTATTTAGATCTGTGATTTAGCCTCAACAATTCATTACAGAGTCATTTGTACCTTTAATCAGAATGAATGGAATGAAGGGCTATATTTCCATCCTCTTGATTACGAATGCTGCATTGTAATCTATAAACGGAAACCAGGTTGAGAATAAAGTTAAATCTATGATTAATTGTGCAATGTTGCTGATAGTCCTGAAACCCTCCTGGAAGGGGGTTGAGAGCCACTCAAGGTTACTAAGTTAGGCTACTAATTATATTGGGTCTAGATTGATTTACACAGAATGACTTAGATTGGCCAAACTGAAATTGCTCAATTAGTTCAAATTTCAGCTGAAGTTAATATTTTTGAAAAGGTAGATTTTGCTGTTCCGTGCTTAGCTTATAAAATGACACACGGCGACGTCCTAATTAAACATAATTAATCAAAATGAGTTATCGCCCACCCTGCCACGGGCGGTGCCCACAAGCCTTGGCTTCTTCACCGGTAACGGTGCTGTAGTCCAATTTTGCTCAAATGTAATAATAGACTGTGTTTTTAGGAAAGAAGAAAACTAAATCTGTTTTCTCTGGTTGCATTTCAGCTCTGAAGAAGAGTGTTGGAAGAGAAGTGCACTGCCTGTCATTAGGCCCAGCGGGTTGAGCGCTTGTGAAGCTGCTTGAGAGGTAAAGAGAGAGAGAGAGAGAGCGACTTGTCTAAATGATTAATGTTGCGAGGTTGGTAGGCGGAGGCGGAGGAAGGCATATATGTAAGGTTATGTATTAAGAATACAAAGTACAGTATTGCCTAATTCAAAAAGTATCAAAGTAAATTCACAGAAGCACTTTTAAGCTAAATTAAGATTTACTCTCAGTTGTTCTCAAAGGTTACTACCAAACTAACAAAGAAAAAAAAGATCTGAAAAACAACAGAATGACCACATTGTCATTTACGTACATGCAATACAGTCACCTTTATTGACCATCCAGAGGGATTTAATTAGTTTGAAGCAACCACTTTTTAGTTTCAAAACACATGCTTTTAGTCAGATATGGCCAAGTTACAATAAAGGTGGTAAGAACTAGAAATGTATACGCATTTTGTATTGCAGCTCTGTCATGATCATGCTTTTGTCTACATGAAAATGTAGAAACCAAACAAAGCAAGGATTCTGACATTGTGACACAGTAGATACGTCCTGTTTTGTTGCTTTATTCATTTGTTAGTCAAAACACCATAAATTCAGATTTAAATGACCAGTACTTTCAGTATAAAACAGAAAAACACATTGTGTAAAGTTAAACTCAGAGTAGAGCATTGTTAATTGGAGAACAAGTCGATTCAACATGGACATTATCAATGACATTCACAGTTAAAAGATTCAGCATATGCCTTGGGAAAATACCATATCGTTTTGAGAGTGGATGTTAATGACCATTCAAAGTCTTGAATTTCTGTGTCCAAGAGATAAACTTGTACAAGCGGGCTTGTATCCGCTGTGCAATAAATCTTGGCGCTTTGCAAAGATATTACTACAGCAGTTTATGCACAATAAATACTAACTCTGAGTTACTTGCTGATAACATGTAATCTGGATCAAAGCGAACTTGGTTATTGAACTCGTCCAAGTTAACTTTTCATATAAATCATCATCTAGGGGCAATAAATCTTCAATTTCCTTATATATAAATCATGTCAGAGAGAGTTACAATGGGGAAAATAGCTGATCAGCAATAGAACAGCTACATATTTTGTGTAGAATTTGTATTTCACTTATCAAAGATGCTGAAAGAAGTCACTGTCATTATGTGAATCATTCTTTAGTGCTGGATTCTGAAAGCAGAAGTCACTGGCTGTTGGATTTCATGTAGTTTCACCAGTAAGTACAGTTCATCACAGACATTGATGGTCTCTCGTAGTGGTACTGGAATTTTAATGGCATTGGAGTATCCACTGCTGCACTTCCACTAATCACAAAGGGCTGGTTACCTGTTTCCAGGCAGGACTTTGCCATTGACTTTTCCTTATGATCTTTTTTATACTTCATGCGACGGTTTTGGAACCAGATTTTAATCTGGCGGTCAGTGAGCTTCAGCAGTGCAGCCATTTCAAGTCTCCTTGGGCGGCACAGGTAAGCGCTGAAGTGAAACTCCTTCTCCAGCTCAAGCAGCTGGGCGGAGGTGAATGCTGCACGTGCCCGTTTACTGTTAGAACAGCCGTTATCCCGTACTCCAGCTTCACTGCTGTACCTGGAATCACCTGGAAAACATCACATAGAAGTGTTTAAGTTTCGTCAAACATAGACTGATTCTCAAGTTTAGACCGTGAACAGAACTCTCGTCCCAAATTATTAATTGTGTTGAATAGTATAATCTCTCTGAAGCTTATGAAAATGTAGCATGACATCCTTGAATATGCAGCTGCAAGTATAAACCCCCAGTGATAAATTAGTGTACTTCAAATTCAGAACACTGTCTTTGGGCGGACCACTGTTGGTAGACTAATCACAAAGTTAATTATCCATTCTGTGTGATTTCTACTGCTAGAATCCTAATGATTATCAAAAAAGTTTTTCCAAGCAGTGACCTCAATGCCATCTTTTCATTACCATACATATAAGCTGACACCCACCACATTATATTCGCTGTATAACCTCACTAATTATTGTGTAATTCACTAGTGTGAATGTATTTTTTTTTTCTAATTTGGCTTAGGCTAAACAGTTTTATCTGCGTGGCCCAGAAAAGCATAGCCTCAAACAATATAACATTTCCACTGTAGACTTTTTATTATTATTATTATTCTGCTCCTTAGTAAAAGTTTAAATTTAATAAAGTTCACAGAACAACTGGCGGCCTCTAGAAAATATTACTTTCCTTAGAAGATCTCCTTAGATTTATGTAGCCATCTTCACACAGTGAAACATTATAACACTGTTAGACACCATATCAAATCCCTATACTTAAAATATATATGTAATAATTGTCAATGAGCGATAAGCATAGATTATATTTGCCCCACTCTTGTGTTTTTCCATAGCTATGTGTCCACATTCATCTTAAGACTCTTTTATTTAAATTAATTACCTTAAATTATTAGAACGAAGCTAAAGCTTTAAGCACATTCTTACATGGGTTTACTGGAAATAAACACCATCTTTATTAGTCATGATTGAAATGTTGCCTGTAATTATGGGTTCATTTTCTATTTAAGGAGGAAGGAAAACACTAATAATTGATTAATAACTGTACTTCTCAATGATGTCAGACATTGACATCGGTGTCTAAGTGACAAATCACATTGACATAGAACCAAATCTGACACAGCTGTTATTCATGATCTACTAAAATATGACTGACTGATTAGATTAAGTGTTTCTAAGCAATACAAATCAATATACCTCATTTACTCCAAAAAAACGAGTTCTCTCACCTGATTCCATGACGTTAATGGAGCTTAAGTTTATAGGTGTTTCTCTCATCCATGGGTACTTCTTGCTTGAAAAGCAGGAAGTTGAGAGCTTGCAGCTCTTGTCTCTTTCCGTAGCATTCCCATGGTCGAGGGAGTTTGTCGTTTCATTCGTAGGGTAGTTGACATCAGCAGAGGATGAATAGGGTTGTTGGATATGAGAGAGTTTTTGAAGGTTCCAAATATGGCCTTCATAATGTTTTGATGAATTGTCTTCGGCATGTTGACTCCACGCAGAACTGCTGTCCTGTAGTGCACAAGGGGAGAAATGTTGCTCCACTGAACAAACATGAGATTTATTGCAACATATCTTGTTCAAGTATGCAGTGTTAATGTGAAATTCGTGAAACGAATTCTTGTGCATCTCTAACCGTCCTGATCACTCGGATTGAGTAATTGATCACACAAGGTGTAGGAAAGACATAAAAGTACACTCACTCGCGTCTTTAATTGTTTGCCAACAAGGGTAAACAATGTAGTCACGTGATTGCCTCCTCCAATAGCCTCGCGCCCTCGCTGTTTGAGTTGTAAAGTGCTCGAAAGCAACCAAACGACGATTCCGTTTTCCTCCGCATTCTTCAACTATTTTGCAATTTCGAATGATTATCCTGTGGACAGACGAAAAGCCATGAACAGAGCTCATACATTACCCTGTTACCGTGCTGACAAGAGTTCAGAGAGCGTGATTGAGAGGTGGGAGGGAGTAGGAGACCCATTTGGACAGAGAAAAGACAAGCATGTCTGGGATCGCGTCTCCTTAGTTTTGCCACAATGGATTGCAGAATACAGACTTTCATTTCCGTGATAATGTTTTATATTACAGTTTTTGAAACCCTGACTTACTTTTGAGTCCTCTTGTGGTAGGTATTTAAAAATAATCGACTTGTTTACCTTATAGTTAAGGAATTATTCATTTAACGCTTTGCAGTTGTAACAGCTCCATACTTGTTTCTTTTAAAAATCGTTTTAAAATCTTTTTAATCTATAGTACAGCCATGTAGATGTTTTAGCAATGCTTCTTTGTGAATAAAAAATTTCAGTAATATACATTGTTTGTCTTTTTCCATCGGCATGTTTTGTAAAAAAAAAAAAAAAAAAAAAAAAAAAAAAAAAAGATAACAAACAACGTTTCTGATTTGTGAAAAATTGTAACCCAGGCTAAATGAATCTGTCGAATACTAAAGGCGTTTTTATACATTTTTTGACCTGTTTTGAGATTTCTGCTCATTTTTATACCTGGTGAAAAAGACATCAAGAGAATCAGTGGGTGTGGTCAAACAAAGGGATTTTGACTGTCATTGCTGTACTGACAATGCATGTCAAAAAAATCTTAGTGGAAGGATAGAGTTTTTCTTTTCTTTTTCTTTTTTTTAATTAACTGTCAGTGTGAGAAAGGAGTCGCTATGATGGCCATTTCCCTAGTCTCAGGTAACCAAAGAAATATTTTCAAGTTGATCGTCTGTAGTAAGAATCGCATTGTCTACTATTTAAAACAATGTCTTGATGAACAAAGAGCAGAGGCAGATAAGGATGACATTTTAGGGCAATGATAAAGTCTTTAAAAACAACAAATCACCCGGCTCCAACAAGTTTCTAAACTCATTTTAAATAATTACTAATTGATCTCAAAAGCTTTATATTCACAATATAAACATTGTTTATATTGTCCTCTCTGACGTCATGTAGCCTATGGAAGGAAGAGGGTCTACAAAACGTTGACTATTTAACACTCAGCATGCCCAGATCCTGTTTTTCAGACACCTATCGACACAGTAAGGATTCGTGTTTAGCCAGCTGCCGATTAAAACGGCGTGCAGATAACATTATACATAAAGCAGTCGCGTTGAAGCAGTGAACATAAAAGTCACCACCCTTCCTTTACATAAGCTGTGGACAGCGGTTGTCTCGCACTAGTGATTAATTGTGCACAAGGACTGAAACCCAAGGACTAGTCCCTTTTCATTTACTCTCCACAGTGTCTTGTTTGAGTATTTACTCAGACACTCAGTACTGTCAATAACATGTCTACCGTATTTTCGAAGACAAAGGCTGATAGCCTCAACGACTCACTCTCTTTCTCCTGCAGGGATTTTTTTAGGGAATGTTTATATTAATACACTGCTAAAAGAGTTTCTAAGACGCCAAGAAAGGCTTTCCATATTGGCCAGGTTTGTGTTTGAAAAATGGTCATCTCAATCCTCGCACAAGATTATAGGCCTGCATTAAAACAATGACGTGTAAAATGGCGGCATAATGACAGCAATTCAAAAGCCTCGTCTTTCATTTCAAATGGTTTAACTAGTCAAATCATAACTATTCATATACTGTTTATTAAAGAAGAATATCAAAGAGCCACGGGGCTATCCTCTCCGGTTGTAACACTAAAATCAATCTTTTTTAAAGAACGATTTGTTATTTTGAGTTCAGTGAATTGCTGTCACAAGCCTTGTCAAATAGAAGCATTCACTATGCATATTACAAGTCCGGCTTCTGCCGAGCTGCAGCGCTATTAACATGAAATATTACTGCGCCCGAGTGTGCAGGGAATGCAAGAGTACTCATTCCATAACCACATTTAAATTAAATATTCAATAAATGCTATTTAAACTATTTCGATGCATTGTTTTAATTTTTTTATTTTATTAATATTTTGGAAGAGGTGGTGTTGGTGAAGGAGGTTTTTTTATTATCATTCTGCAGGTTTTTTATGGTTCCCCTATTTCAAACTCTTCCCTTACTGTTTGAAAGTCGCCTGTGATCTTGGGAATTTTCTAATTAAAGTAAGTTTGTTCCCTTGTCTCATGCCGCTGGGTCCATTCACTAAATCTGAAAAGGAATCTTTGATGTAGTGGCTCAGCAAGACCATAACTCAGCGCCTCCGCCGGTACACTACAATTCTCAGTGAACTCTGTTTGAACCACGTTGCTGGCAATAAATCATTTTTCTTTCTCTCACAAAAGCGCGCCGGTCGCTCTGGGTGTCAACCCTTTTATAATTCCTCCCTACCTTCTGCGCTCTTGTGGTTGCTGACACAAACAGCTGCATAAAACATCGATAATAACATCGCTTTAACCATTTCATGCAAAGATAGGCTCTCTAAAGAGTATATAAACGAGAATGAGGCAGATGTTGGAAATAATAGACAAATTAACGAAATGCACAAAGGGCCAGTGCATAGATGTCTGTTGCTACCATAACTTCAATTGGTGAGGACATTACCAAAAATGGACACCCCCTCTCAGTTTTTAAAACTTTGTATGGGCGGATAAGAGAGTTTTAACGAACATGACAGTTATTTTTCTTTCTTTCTGTCTGTCTTTCTTATGTAGGCTGTCTATTGAGGTAGACCTTTTGGATCCCATAAAATCAACATAATCTTTTCATTGTTTCTGCACAGAGCAATGGATTAATTTCTTAATCGATATAACGATGCATACAAATGGGCCTGTCTCTGAAGAGCAAAGACTATGAACCTAAATAAAAGGAGTGACATTTAGAAAGCTCTCTTAAGTATTCCTGAAATTTAGAAATGAGCTGGACTTGATATAGTCGACTGCTCTGTTACTTGTTTCCATTGTTCTTAGCTATTTTAAAGTGCGTGTCATGCCAAATTCAGTCCAGTATGGAAAAAAAATATAGCCTATATAATATAGGAAACCTGAACGATGAGGTACAGTTTATTTAAATCTGCCTTGTTGACAGTACTGATTTCAGAGTAATGGCAACTTCCTCGCACATTTTACTTCTGCACTGTGTACATTCAGCATAACAAAAATGATGGCACTGTATATGTCAAGAACTTCTTATCTGCATTCATGTTGAAATGCGTGGTTTCATGTTTTATGTTTTATTTCTAACGTCTTATCTAAACACCTATTTGAATTATTGTCTAAGAAGTCATTGGAATTTAATCTTTGTTCCTTTTAAGATAAAGTTGTTCAGTTGCTTTTGATTTAATAACCAGCGTGTCTTTATTTACTTTAACATTTAATAGGATTTCGAATACTAGAATTCATATTCTGTGCCAGTAGAACATGGCTGTTTGAACCACTCACCATGAAGTACAGAAAACGTTAATCTACGAATGCCATTTCTCTATAGAAAAGATGACATTAATCATTGCGGCGCAGCAGCACGTCTAGTGACCTCCTCATGACCGCATATGTTTAGACACATTGCAGACACCCCGGAGGACTGGACAAAAGCCTCAATACACAATTCTACATCTATACCGTGACACTGGGAACTTCTCAGTTGCAGCAATGGAATCATTCTTTTGGGCTATATATGGATATGTCAACCAATTGGAAATGACAGTGAATATAACACACTTAATTTATAACTGCAGTTAACTTTTTAATTTGTTTGTTAAACTGAGCAAATTGGATGAGATTTCAAAGTACAAAGTGTCTTTGTATAAGCACATTTGTCTGCATGTAGCCTAGCTGCGTGAGATTTGTACGTGAGAATGATTAGTATGGATTTTACAGACGATTCTTTTATCTTGTTGCAAACGTGCCTTGCGATGACAGTCTCAGTCTCTGACATAGGCTAGCTTACATTAATTACTTCATCTTTTGTTTTTAATAAACGTTGAGATATAAGTGTGGAAGCCTGACGGTTCAGATACAGAGAAGCGGAGATGTTCTCAGGTGGCCCTTCATTCATATGACGACCGTTCTCAGTCTCACGTTCTTAACAAACTGCCCCTGTGCCATTATATGCTGAATTCTTCATTGTAACGAGACTTTATAGACAGAGACTGGGTAAAAGACTACAGGTTAATTCGATAAAAAAAAAAAAAAAAACAGGATAGGCATTGTAGCTTCAATCGGTAATTCGGTATAATAAGGAACTTTTAGAGATAATGGATGTTCTACAATTCTGTGAGCGACTCTTGTGTAGCTTGTTGCCTGGCAACTTGAACCGATCACAAGATCACTCATCTCTTTCATCAGACACTTTTTTTTTTCATCTTTTTTTTCAGGAATAAAAAAATATTGTTGGGTTTCCCACGCTGTTGAAATAATCTTTATGCCTTGTGTATGTGTTTTTTATAGGCCTACCATCAAGCAACGCCTCTTTTAAAACAGCTAGCAGATCGTTCTGTTACGTAAAACTTACGTGCACAGTTCAAGTCCAAAGATGTTGAACTAATGCCAAAACTTTCACCAGTGAGTCAAATAATTTGTTTTCCCATCACGAAAATCACGTACATCTCATCATTTCATATTGACGTTAAAAATGTAAACGGGGTTTTCAGTTAGTGGAACCTACCACTTGTAGGCATAGTTGTGTTTATTTGCTTTTAAATGTATTTATTTACCTACATTCTAAAAAAAATGTTAGGTTAAAAACAACCCAAACTGGGTTGAAAATGGACAAACCCAGAGATTGGGTTAGTTTGACCCAGCGGTTGGGTTAAATGTTTGCCCAACATGCTGGGCAGTTTTATTTAACTCAACTATTGTTTAAAAATGACTATATGTCTGGTTTAAAATGAACCCAAAATAGGTTGGAAATTAAAAATCAGACACATAAGTACTAGAGGCAACAATAATAATCAAAACGTGAACATTTATCCAATTTAATAATTATTATTTAATTATTATTCATTAAACTTATTTATAAATGTTCATTTATTAAACATATTATTAAATGTTAATTTCCAACATATTTTGGGTTAATTTCAAGTAAGCAATACAGTAATTCTTTAAATAATAGTTGAGTTAAATAAAACTACTCAGCAAGTTGAGCAAACATTTAACCCAACCGCTGGGTTAAAACAACCCAATCACTGGGTTTGTCCATTTTCAACCCAACTTGGGTTGTTTTTAACCCAGCATTTTTTTAGAGTGTAGGTTACATGCTACAATTTTTTGGTTTAAAGAAAACTGTTACATGTTTCTTGGGGAAATATACACTGAAAAAAAATGCTGGGTTGAAAATGGACAAACCCAGTCATTGGGTTGTTTTAACCCAGCGGTTGGGTTAAATGTTTTCCCAACCTGCTGCGTAGTTTTATTTAACTCAACTGTTGTTTAACAAATACTGTATTGCTTGCTTAAAATGAACCCAAACTATGTTGGAAATTAACATTTATTACTGTTTAATAAATTAACATTTATTAATAAGTGTATTGAATATTAAACAGTAAACATGTATTAAATTGCTTATTAATAAATGTTCACTTTTGATGATTATTGTTGCCTCTAGTAATTATGTGTCTGATTTTTAATTTACAACATATTTTGGGTTCATTTTAAGCCAGCCATATAGTCATTTTTAAACAATAGTTGAGTTAAATTAAACTTTTTAACCCAGCCGCTGGGTTTGTTCATTTCCAACCCAACATGGGTTGTTTTGTAACCCAGCATTTTTTAGAGTGTATATATTCAAACTCTAACTATTCTATGTATTTGAAATTATTATTAAAGAAAAATAAATAAAAGTGTCCATGGACGTCACACTGTTGCTGAAGCTAAGCATCGTAACTCTATCAAGCTGTAATTTTGCGGTTGTCCTGCAGGTGACTTCATGACTTTTAACGATGCAATAGTGCTTCAATTCCTACGACTTCCATGCTACTATTTGTAATGCTTTGGGGAAACAGCCCGTAATTCTAAAATGATTCGTAAAAACTTACTCAGGCGTACGTTGCTTTTGGGAAATCCCAAAACGCCCCCAAGACGTTTATCATTAAAGGGGTTTCTTCATTTTCCACTTATGATTGTTTGTTGGACACTTAATCTGGAGTTAAGGCGTGTTCTCATTTAGCTCATGGTCACTCAATTCTCATGGGCTTTCTCGTGGATATCTAGTTCCCAGCATGCTTTGCGTGTGACTGCATTAGAAGAGTAAATGATGAAATTAAATATTGTTTTTGAGACAAATAATTGTTTTTTGAGTGCACAAACATGGGGTGAATTGTGATTGTAGGATGAAATGGGCGCCCAGAAAAACGTATTTTTCTTACTAATAGCCTAATATAAATCATATAACCTAAAAAGTGAACACGGGCGGTTACTTGTCTATTTCTACCTGGTCATTTTAAGAGTAAAATGATTTTTAATGGTGTCGTTTAGGTTCATTAAAACATAATATTTTGACTTGAATAAAACCATGTCATTTAGATTTTGGCCCATGAAGCAATTGTTTGATGCCTGATAAATTTTTAGTTTGTGGCAAGTATCTGTTCTTAAAACAATGTTATTTTTTGTCGTGTGTCCCCTCTCTCAGTCTGCTTTAGTTTGGGTGGCCATTAGGCATAGCTTTTGGGGTCATATTGAGTGTAAAGGTTAAGGGGCAAGACATCAGAACAAAGATTATGGAGATATTCTGAGCGCAATGCAGACACTCTTCTTCGCTCACGCTTAGTTTAGCATAAAATGCGAGGGGAAAAAAATGAAAAGTGCAAAAGTCAAAGGCATGGTTAGACTCTGACATAGGACGTGGAAAAAGAGCTGTATTATGTATTGTATGTGTCGAACGGATATTCAGTAGAACTGCCACATTTCTGGAAAATAACATGGTGACCCCCGATTCAACTCTGAGCCTTTTTGCGACGTTCACCATAGCTCAGTTTATACAGAGGACCTCCTAACAATGCTAAGAACCTATTAAGAACTTAATTGAGTTGAGAAGACACTTATCTCATTGATCTCAAAAATGCATTTTAGAATAAAAAGGCAAAATGACAATGCATTCAGTACTTCACAGAATGGTAGATCTTATAGTAATAATTTTTTTTTGTTCATTTATTAAAGATAACGTGGCTGTTTATACCACAAGTAGACATTTTGGATTTCATAAAATCATCAAAATCGTTTCATTGTTTCTGCACAGCGCAGCGCAGCACACAGAAAAGCCCCATGATTATGAAAATTAGAATATGTAAACAAATAGGCAAGTCAAAACTTGCTCAACAATGCTTAAAAAGTGGTGCGTTGTAAAACTTTATATAATTTTGATGCTAACGACAGGTCCAACAGATGACTGTCATTGCGCAATTACTATAGTCTCTAACTTCTTTATGATAGAAACAATCATCTGTTCTCATAACAGTTTTATGTCTCGTGAAATAATTAACATGGTGGAACCTGTGTGCTTTACAACGGGTCAGTGTCAGGTTCAGTATAAACACACACGCAAAGTGTGATTCTTCATTTCCCGTGTAAATGAGGAGCTACTTTAAAATTAAAGTATATTCCCCGAAAGCCTCGTTGCCTTGATATGTAAAAACGTTCGTAGATTAACGAGAAGTTAAAACCAAGCGTAAAACAGTAACATGATGCAAGGTAATAAATAGATAGATATTCCGCCCCAGTTTAGGAAAAACCACTGACACAGTAAAATAATGTGCATTACTGTGCAACTGCAAACATTTCAGGGTCAATATAAACCACTAATAAAGGCATAAATAATTGTAACTGTATTCAGGAAAAAACAAAAAAAAACATTTTGTCGTTGCATAATACCTGACAATATCGGTCTACAGACGACAAATTACATTAAGTATATTTCTGATAAAGCGCTTGGTAAATGCACGTTTCTGCAGACATAGGTGATGATCCTCGTGCTCTTCCTGCTTGTCTCTTCCTCCTCTTCTTCCTACAAGGGCAGGTTCAAAATCCTAAACACAACAGCTTTTGTGCAGTGTGGCACTACTTGTACTGCAGGGCAAACCCTCAATCATCTTTTTGATTTATGGACGCATATAAAGAAATGCCCACCTCCCTATACGGCAAGGGTCACTACAGTGATGGGGCCGTGGCCGTCATTGTAGCCCTCCACTGTGTCCTTCTATTATTTTTATGTCTAACAAATATAGTGTTATAGTTTAACCACTGCCAGGTCGCATCTGGTATAATTCTGATATTAATTTAATTATATTACAATTACTTAATTATTTACTGAATAGCCTACTTATTGAAGGAATTATTTATACAGCATATGTAAATATAATAAATAATGTCCCTATAAATATTAAATCATTTTATTTATATGCATTTTTCAATAGCTTAATAAATTCAGTATTATTATTATTTTTTTTTTTTTTTTCGTAACTTACAGCAGCTTGGACAACTTTAACATGAAAGTGCAGACATTTCTTCTTTCTTTGCAGTAGGCCTATTGTCACATTGTACCTTTTGTAATTTAACGTTGTATTTAAATTTATTTTATAACAAACGACCTCTGTGCTCGTTTTGGAAACGGTACACAACCATCATTAAATAATGTATGACATAGGCCTATAAGCCAAGACGATCTTTAGAGAGTGATTTGTAACTATTGGAAAACAGTGCAAATGCTGGCGTCATGTTGTTCATCCTGCATAAATTAAGTTATTCGGATCAATTATGAGCTATTGCAAAAAGCCTTGTCGTTGCAACTATCGATGCATTTCTTAAATGACAAATATTGTGTGGAAATATGTCTTAAAAACTTTTCTAAATATTTAGAAAAGTTAGCACATTTGTGATTATTTTCACTTGTCACCTAATTACACATCTTATTTATCAGCAACTAAAATAGGATTGTGAGCATTGTAGCACAGAACACTGAAGTAGATGCTTTTTCATCAAATACGACATTAAAAACGATTAATCTTACAGTTAAAATTAAAAATGTTCCAACGTAACTTGTCTTCTGCAAGTTTGCCCCGAACAGCCAACGCAAAAAAAAAAAAAAAAAAAAAAAAAAAAAGAAGAAGAAAAAGTTTTGTTTTGCTTAATCCAATCAGCTAATCTAAATTAGCTAGTTTTATTTAAGTAAAAATATTTAATACGACTGAATCAACTTCACTAAATTCGGTTATTAGGGTTACTTTAAGGGTCATATTACGTAGAAATAGGTACGTTTCCGCTTTTTATAGTACTGTAAGTATAGCTATAAATATTTATACATGCAAAATTGAAACTTGTGGGAAAGTTTATTGGCTGACAAAGATCCACATGCGATGATTTCCTATACCTGTCCCCTGAACAATGGCATACAGTTAGTTTGATGTATAGTTTAGTACAACATAAGTCAAACGTGACATTTGTCCTCTTTTTTTCTTTTAGCGTGCATTTTAGTAACAGAAAAGCTGCTTTACACCTGCCGTTTAATGTCAGAAATCCAAGCAGCAGGTCAGGAGTAGCAGCTCTGAGAAAAAAGATTCTCAAAATTTCACTGCTGTTCGTCTCATGAAAGAGGTTTGTTTTGTTTTAAAAGTTACCATACCTGTTTGGATGTCAGAAAACCTGCAGTTAATAGTCCATAAAAAAAGATATGTGTACAAATGCTCGGCTACATCGAGCACTTTAGATGTTGATTTTACAGCTATATTGTCTTATTTGTTAAGAACAAAAAAGTTTTTTTTTTTTTTTTCATTTAGGTAAACGTTAGATACGTTACTTATACAGACTGACCAGCACTACACTAACAGCTCTAAAATGGATGCACTCTGAAGAAAAAGTTACAAGATCGCACGCTATAGAAGAGCCTTGTCCCAGAGTTTACCGATCTCGTAGGTCATACGGTGCAAAGCAACAAAGGAGAAACACATTCAGATGTCCTTCTTCTATCGTCACATCAATATAACCAAAAACCCACAATGAAAGCAAGAGCACCGGTGGAACCCCAGGAAGCCTGTGAGGGTGCACACAGAAGGTACACGTTGAGAGAGCCAGTGGGGTCAAGGGGTGGGAGAGGTCGGCCGACCCGGCTGAAATGAACCTAATGGGACAGAAAATGTGTCCTCGAATTGAACTCGACTTTTCTTAGTTGCCACAAACTTCAATAAAGTATCTTTTCAACCTCGCGACATGGAGGCGACAGCATCTCGAAAGAGGCTGCCGGGATGCTACGATTTAGGCGTGCACATTCATTTCTCTCCGCTGTTCAGTCACATAATGGTCTCTGAATGCAGTTCTGCATCTACTCTTTTCAAGTGACTTCCAAAGTCATGGCCAGGCTGAGGCGATGGCCAGAGCCTTTCTTCTCATTTTGGTTTGGACAAACTATCCGCTGAAACATATTTTGCAGTGACGCTTTTGTGCACTATTTAGTTGCCTGTACAACTTAATACATTAGAAGTACAATTGACTATTGCTGTCGGACTTGATTGATAGTCTAAAATGACTCACTCCTTTGTGCTTCTCAGCCCCCCACTTAGCAAGCCGTTGTGTAATCTTCATTCAAGTCATGCCGATTTACAATTAATCAAACACATTCCTTATTTTCTGTACGTTTTTCTTTTTTTTTTTTTTAGAATGTATTTCAATAGAAACGCTAAGTTTTTTATGTTTAAAATTTAATATATTCTTGTGCATTTAAAAAAAAAAATACAAAAACGTCACAATAGAATTCAAACTAATTTGCATGTAGGAGCGTTCTATGACGCATTGTAACTGATTTTGGTCCTGTGTGTCTATAGCTCCAAGGATCTGCTTTGGCGATGACGTCGCTTAGAACAGGATCTAGCGCCACTTTTTAAAAATAACAATATGGCACACAAAGAGGAGTGGCTTGAATCAGAACTTTCAAAAACAGAGGTACTAGGGTTATATTTCACCACATGTAAATTGCTTCATAAAAAAATAAACAAATAATATGGACATAACTGACCGATTTCACAGCCTTTGTCTCTTTACATTGGCCTTTTTACACATTTATCCCATAACACGTATTTTTTAGTAGTAAAGGTGATTCGTTTCATACTCTATTGCACCTGAATATATCATGAATAATTAGCATTCATTTTAAATAATAACGAATTACATATTTAAACTCAGCTAAACTAACATTAAATATATAGGCTCTATTTCATTAAGACCATAAAATGTTCGACCTATTTTTACGTTCTGGATATCATCCAGTGTTGTACTGTTTAAATTATCTAGTATAAAATAAAACGATTTGGTTGAATTTGTTTGTCAGATTGATAAAGCTCGAAATTAATAGTGGAAAGAAACAGAAGCAGTGCAGGACATTTCTAAATACTGAAATTGATTTTCAGAGACATTTTCAGCCATGTTGAAAAAAGTAATGAATAACAAGCCATCTTCTGGAATGAAGAACGATAAGGTCCCTTCTGAAAAGGCCCAAATTATGTAGCACGTTAATCGAATACGTGAGAAAGTGATGTGTACAGAACCCAAACTAACCCCTGCACAACCCTCACCGCTCAAATATGAGAGATAGCGTTGTAGATACTAGAGAAGGGATGGCGGGAATAAAATGGCTAAATTAATTTCCTGCAATAAACCCATTCGACACCACTGGTGTATTTTTAAATGCTCTGTAAACACGATTTTACTTTTGGGCCTACATTTGACTAACATGAAAGTCTCTGCATACCACTGTTAAAAAAATATAAATAAAACTTTTCGCTATTTATGCGCGGGAATTTAATCTACATTGCATATTAATAAAAGTCACCCGAGTCTAGGTAAAACTAATAGACACTTACGTTTTATTGACCAATATAATTAGCACAAATACACTAAACTGGTTTTATTGCATCTCACAACAATCTGCTGTTAATAGCCTAAACACAACGCCATCACAACAAAAAACTAAATGATAATTTAAAGTCTTAACCTTTCCATACGACAGAGAACCCCACAGCATGATTTACTTTTAAAGAAAACAAAGATATTTTTTTCTATCGATACCCACGATAGTGTTTTTCATTTACAGTACAAAAAAACGTACTAGCTCTCTCAAGTGAGAAATAAATAGATTCGTTGTGCACTTCACCTTGGCAGCTGGGCAAAGAAAGGCCCACAAATAACATTTGAATAAAATGTCCATAACCTGCTTCGCCCAAAACATTTCTCTTGGAAAATGAAAACAAAAAACAAAAACAAACAAACATCATATTAATTCAGTTTTTCGATAAATTAAACCCTGTTTCGCGTAGAAAAGAATCCATAGGTATTCGCAATAATCCATGCTATATAACATGCATTTTATATAACTGTGGACTTAAAGGAACCCCCTTTACGCACAAGATACCTACGAAAACAAAATATATTATATTTTATAAATAATCAGTCATTTGATCTTCCCGTCTCTCCTCGAAATAGTTCTCTTATAACCTTGTAATATCCTCGCCACGTTCGGTTCCGGAGAGGTCCTCGGAGGCTGACATGGTGTTAGTGGTGGAAGCTGCCGCCACAACGCCTGCAGCCGCTGAGCTTGTGTTGGACCCGGAGGAAATGCCCGTGGAGGACGAGGATCTGACTTTGGTGTTTGGCAGCCTATGGTCTTTTTTCCACTTCATCCTGCGGTTCTGAAACCAAATTTTGATTTGCCTCTCCGAGAGGACCAAGGAATGAGCAATCTCGATACGTCTTCGCCGTGTTAAGTACCGATTATAGTGGAATTCCTTCTCCAATTCTAAGACTTGCTGGCGAGTGTAAGCAGTTCTAGACCGCTTGGGTTCCGCTCCATTGTAACTAGAGTTGACTGGAAAGAGGAGAAGCAAAAGGAAAGAGGGAAAGAAAGAACAGAAGAGAATAGAAAAGAAAAGAAAAGAAAAGAGGCAGCGAGGGAAGGATAGGGTAAACAAGCGTGTCTTTCATTGAGAAATGGTGGCGACAGAGGAAATGAGGGTGGGCTAAAATATCTTAAAGTTAGCTTTCTATAATAAGGCTAAAATCACATTGGACTCAGCACTGAATTATTAATGCAACATTATAAAGCTTAGTTTTTCCTCTAGTCCCAGATCTCCCTCACTCTCTCGCACACTCATAACAAGAGAAGCCACATGGTGATACGACTGCCCAGAGTATACCTCGGCTATAAAATTTATGGTGGGTGTAATTACCAATGCCTAGTCGTAAATCCGCCTCAATTGTGCCATTTCAAAGGCTTCTATCCTATCGTAGCAGAGGCTGGCCAGGGGATGAGTGTAAAAAGGAGTGAGGCAGACGGAGAGAGAGAGTTAGGATGAGGGGCGAGCTTTATAGTGCTTAAGAGAAATACACTCAAGTTGCCTACCGGTGCTGACGTGAATTTTCTTCATCCATGGGTACACGACGGGTTGTTTGGCAGAGGCTGAGCTGTTGGGATGCTCCGGGGTGGCTTGATTGCAGGCGGAGGATGCAGCCGGAGGGGTGGCAGGAGACAGGGGTAACGGTGGGGGCTCACATGAGGCAGATTGCCCTTTTCCGAGCAGGTGCCCCGCGTGAGGAAGTCCATGTCCTCTTTGAGTATCAGGCTCAGGGATGCTTGCACAGTTATACTGACGCTCCTGGTAGCTTGCCCGCGGAGGGTATAACTCCTGGTGGTGATGCTGGTAGCCACTGTCCCTTGCACGGCTGTAATATTCGGGGCTATGTTCGGGAATGTAGCTATTTTGCGAATATTCCTCGCAAGGAGGAAATTTCGGATCGATGTAGTTAGAGTCCATCAAATACGAGCTCATGATCATTAATTTCTGGAGTGGAAAATAATTTTTCTAGCTTTGTCGTTTTTCTGCTCCATAAAGCCCTCCTACTAGCGAGCAACCCTGTAAAGTTACTTTTACCACGTGATATGATGGCCCAATGGCATAGGGCGATGTAGTCCCCGGATAAGGAACCACAGCTTTTGCAAATATACCTTCAATTTTCCGCCATTGTCCGCGAAGTCTCTCAGTCTCTCTATCCCTCTCTCTATCTTTCTCTCTCTCTCTCTCTCTCTCTCTCTCTCTCTCTCTCTCTCTCTCTCTCCCCCCTTTCTCGCTCTCTCACACACGCATACACAATGGCCAAATCTTCTCGGATCATGCCACAACACCTAGGGATGTTTCTCAGTTAACTTGTGTACTCTTAACTTGAGTTTCACTAATTACATTGTTTAAACAGTATTATTAATAATATGCTAATAGTAGTATTAGTACTAGTCGTAAAATAAAAAAAATAAAAAAATAGGTAATCGCATTTAAACTTTGATAACTGATCAAATGTTAATAATTACACTACATTAGGCTACGCTAGCTATTTTACCACGCCATTTTATGACTTGGCGTACAGGGAAATATCTAGTAGTATAAGCATATTTTCGTACATCTATTGAGAGCATTTATGCCAGTACAAATGTTTTCTTTTCCAAGACCATTGGCTTGATTCTTATTTGTCGTTATTATATAGAATTAATATGCTTATTACAGCCAAGTAAAACTACGTTATAAATTCTATTTTTAGAGTTTATTTATGATTCGACGAACTCAGGGAGAATGTATGTGGTGGTAGAGAGCAGATTCTGTGTTTAATTAAGATATAGAGGCTTAAATTAATAGTTTACAGTGGATGGCATATAACAATTTTGGCTCTGTATGTTCATGTCTTCCTGTGGTAGTTCTATTTTTTCAAACTCCTTATGGTAGTAAGCACACACTACTTTCATGCAAAGTCACGTGCCTCATACCGAGACGAATACAAACCCAACTTGGCGTTCGTGGCTTTTACGTCGCCCATGTATTCCTGTAGAGACGTATTTGCGATTTTCATGTTTTGGACACAAATTCGGTTCTACAGGGTACATATAGACGACTACTGAGAGGCCTTTCCTCTATTGGAAGTTTAAAACAGAATTACAAGTACAAAATTAGTCAGGTTATGCTATGACCTCTTTACCATCTTGAACAAGGCTAAATCATTTTCTGGTGAGAGGTTTCTGTCTGGCATCTACAATGTTTGGTCAGAATTAATATCTAGGGTCAGAACTGGGGATCAGGAACAAAAGTAATATTTGTTTGTCATTATTAAAAAAAATAAATAAACGCACAAAAGAAACCAATTGATTTTCAATTGTTTTTTTTTATTTTCTTTATTTTTTATGTAGATATTGTTTTCTAGTATTTTATTTATTTTTCAATTGCTTGAAAAAGAACATGTCAACACATCTGAGGTGATAAGATTTAACAACCTCTATGCATTGAGACCAACACTACATTTTTAAGACAGCTCTGGAAATGCTTTATTTATGTATTTATTTATTTACTGTCTGTTTGTTTGTTAGAACACTTAATGTATCAATTAAATCATGTTCTTATACACAACAAACAAATTGTTCCATTTAACAAAAATGATTTAGGTTAGGACAGAATTAATTTCCTTTGAATTACTCTATTCGTTGAGGTTAAATGTGTTTTGATGTGTTCAGCCTTTTTCATATTTTTCATATCACCCCTCTACACTCCAATAGGTTGAGTAAATGAAACAGAGGACATAAAAGAAAGGGTTGAGTGGGCATGAGAGGGACAAACGAGAAATAATTTTACTATCCAATTCTATTACATCTCGAAAACATAGGAGCACCCACTTGAATATTCCGTCTCAAACATGTTGTGCACAAAGCGGACACGTGACAGCACTGATGAAAAATAAGTTTCTTTTGTTCCTTGGGGTTTATTGTGCACGTTATTACCATATGACCGCCCGGTAACCTGCAAGACCGTGCCCTGAATTTCTCTCTCCAGTTTAGCTATCTAAACGGGAACAGATAGGAAATAAAAAAGCATATAAACAAAGCAAAGAAAAGTAGAAAAACAGTAAAGTTAAGAAGCAAAAACTTTTTAAAAATCATATAGCCAAAGCAACAGAGCCCATTTTCAAATCCAATTTTCAAACCACCAGAGAAAAATAAGATTTTTTTCCTCCTAAATATAACAAAACCAAACAGACAGACAGAGCATAACTCTTTAACAAACGAAATCCTAGGAAAGAGCCGTTTTGCCTTATCTCAAGCCTTTTATTTTGCTTCGAGACCCTACAGATGTGATAGGGATTTTTTGTCCACCCCCACCAGCCTGAAAACGCCCCCATCCACCCACTCTGCACTGCTCTAGTGTTGCGGACGCATTTTAATATTAGTTAGACAGCCTGACCCGCATTTCACCCCTCGCGTTCGACTCGTTCCAATAGTTCACTGCCAAGGAGTTATTGATGAGCGAAAAGCGATGAATTCCCTCTGCACATAAATGGCCTCAGATCCTGCACCAGCTCAATAACTAGTTATAATGTAGAGACTTCCAAAAAGCTATAACCGCCGGCGAATTTGCTTGATGATTCATTTGTATATAGGTGATTCCCCCCAGATACAGATAGATAGATAGATAGATAGATAGAAAGATAGAGAAAAGATTTGACTACAAAACTGTATATGTAAAGAAGGTGGGATTTTGGATGGAAGGATATGTCAACTGTCCATAACCAGGATCTATTGTGTGTATGATTGAACGAATGACATTTTACACCTATATGATATTTAATGTACGCCCTTTGCAATAGTTTTGAATGATTTCATTTTCGGACGCACATTTCTTTCCTTAAATATCGAATGGATTTTAGTTCAAGTGACCTAAGCTGTTCTACAATATAAAAAGGACAAGGCCTTACTAATTTATTTTTTTGTCTTTTGCGCTCTTAAATATTTAATTTAAGCTTATATATATTTGATTTAAGCTTATATATATATATATATATATATATATATATATATAATATTGTGTGTGTGTGTGTGTGTGTACACACCCTTGATTGTGTATTTTTTATTTGTCCAGGAATCACGCATGTGATTTTACATTATTGATTAGCCTATTTTTTTTTAGTTTGTGTTGTTGTTGTTGTAATTTATAAGTTTGTTGTTTGTACAGCTTGTTTATTATATGCGATATATTCATTTATACTTTTATACTTTTGTATTTTATTTTTAAAACCCTTAAAATGCTTAAAACAGAGAGGTGAGCATGTTTACACATACAATTTTGTATTTTAATGTAGATGTAACAGTTAATTACTTTTAACTATAAAAAGATACAGTTAGATTGCAGTTGATAACTTATTTATGCAAATAAAAAGAGTAATTAATAATCTGAATTTTTATTTTATTTTATTTTTTTTTGTAGCCCATATATACTTTTTAAACTGATGTCTTGCATTTAAAAAAAATATATATATAATATATATATATATATATATAAAGAGCTTGTTGGCTCCCTAGCACAACAAACAGCTTTAGCACAATACACCTCTTTCCTCGAACACATGGGCATATGTGCTGTAGTTGTTCGCCGCTATTGTCAGGGAACACTGCCCTCTGTGTTTATACGCAGCGAAACAAGATGGGACAAGAATATTAAAGGCTACTGGAACAAGAAAATAACGGTTAGACTTACCAGTGCAATGACGAGGTCCTCCTTGCCCTCATGTTCATAATTTCCTCATGCGCTAAAAAGAAAGAAAGCAATTTAGAAAATAAAAATAAATTACTTCTCAGGCATATGTAAGGATATCCTATTTAACAATATAGAGGGTTTGATATACTGTAGATAATCTTATTCCTGTGATATCCAATATCCTGGTAAACATTAAAATTAATATCTGAATGAATATCTGGTGTTTATGTCATCAGTTAAAAGCTAAAAATATCTAATCATGCATTAAGCTTATAATAATCCTATAATTATCTGACAGCTGCATTCCAATTCTTTACTGATAATTATGATTTAATGTTTTTAGTACAACTTCTCTTTGTCTCTCATTGAGGTTGAACTGTCCAAAGGCGTGATCCTTTAAAGTAGGACAAGGCTATGTATTTAGCACAGGTTATTTTCAGAACTATTTCCTTGATGAATGTAGTTATTTTTTGCAACAATAGAGAACATAAAATAAGTTCCTACTTGGTCAGGTTAACATGGCAATTCAGGATTGTTAAAAAAAAAGAATGTGGTATGTTTGCTTTTTTCAGGTTTACAGCCTCATAGCCTTTCATTGAACAAAACAGTATATGTAAAATATGTGCATACTGTGATGGGTTGGGCCACTGTTTGTCACTGAGATGAATGGCAAAAAAAACAAACTATGAACTGAATATAAACCTTAATACTGAAGGGGGGGGGGGGGGGGGGGGGGGGTATAAGAGTAATTTAATTAAATAATGTATGGTGATATTATATACACAGAAAGAGAAACATATGTATATGTATGTACTCAGTTCTACAATTATCCATGTTCAACACTGAAAACTCTCTTAGAAAAAAGTTAACTAAACAGTATGGTATAATTTCAAACACATCTAAACTGTGTTCAGTCAAAAGCTGCATTTCCTGCATTAAAGTTAAAGTTTTATTACTATAACACACCATTGTTTCACTGTAGCAAATGCAGTTCTTGTTGTCATTACCATCAGTTTTCTTAATAAATCATAATAATGGCATGCGTTTTTTTAAATATCCACCAGACCAAATACCAATTGCCATTTTTTTTCTTTTCTTTTTTTTTTTTTTTCATTCATTCACCTCATCCATTACTGAATGAAGACGAGTTTATCCACTTAGAGAATAAAGATTCTGTCTTGCATTTTTAAAATGACTGTCCAAACAGGAACTTCTACAAACAGAATGTGGATTGTTAACAATGTGCGTTGAAAGCATTGCCTTGTTTAGTTATTCTGCATGCAGTGGCGGCATTTCCAACTCTGTGTCATTTGCTCATTCTTTGAAGGAAATTACTGCCATATTCCTTGTATGGCCAGTCAATTAGTAATCTGGTAAATGACAAAAGAATTTGTTGAACCCAGTGTAACCTGCACTCAGAGAAAAGAAAACAGAGGAATATAAAACTATTGCCCCCTATTGGCAGTTAATGTTTTTGACACAGTATTCAAAGACTTTAAATGATAAAATAAAAGGATGCACAGAAAGTTAAAATGATTCTTAATTATAAATGCTAACAACAAATTAATTTGAATTTATTAAGTGTTCTCCATCACTCAGGTACAACAGTTGTTATTGAATACATCTCTTTAATAAGTGGACAATTACTGAAAGTGTTTCAATAGCAAATCTGATGTTGGTTGTACCACATGACCCATTCTGTCAATGACTCATACTCAGTGACTTCCAATACCCCACAATAATGTTGCATGCTGTAAATGTAACATTATACTGATTATTATTCTAGTCAGCATACAATAAGCAATATTATCCACCTCAATCAACCTTGAGTGAGTAAAACCTCCACCTGCTCTGAGCCAAAAATGAGCCAACAGGTATACATTTATAATATTATGTCATTGTCAGCTTTGTTGTTCTTCCAATAATAATGCACATAAATAATGAACACTTTTAAACACAACATCATTTGAGTGAAAGATTTCTTGGATAACGAATGGACATTGAGAATGAAAGAGATGAATGAAAAATTCAGCAATATCGTTTTTTGTTTTATTATATTTCTTTTATATTTGATTTATTGTATAAAATGGATTGTGTAATTGCATGCCTGAACTAAATTGTATTATTTCAGGTGTTGTGTGTGTGATTCTATACTCATACATGTGTGTATAATTCACAACAGTAATTACTGATTACAGGATTTGTTTAGCCTATGTTTATGTTAGAATATCACATAAGATACACTTAGACTACACTTAGTACTTGTATAAACAAGTCAGCTGTTTACCAACTTAATACTAACTGAAGTTCTATCAAGTACATTCTTTTACAAATGATAGGCTACTGTTTTGATATCTGCTAAAACTGTCCTCCCACTCTTCTTTATAAAATAAAAAACAAAACAGCAGTAAGCCTGGAGGAAAGAACTTTGGCAAGCCATGGAATTTACAACTCAGCAGTATTTGCAACCAGACACAGCTTACAAGACAGAACCAATCAGTGAAATAGGTCTTTACTCAACACTCTATTGTTTTCCACAAATGTTTGGACCCCACAAATTGAAGTGACTGAGCATAGCTGTTTTGTGAAATATTTGCAAATCTGACGTATCATATTAACATCTCAGAGTAATGTCATGTCATGTTCTGTTTTTTTTTGTGTGTTTTTTTTTCTGCTTAAATAATGGCATTTGAAAGGTATTTAAAGGATGGGTAAACAGAACTGAAATGGTTAAAGACATAAAATGATGGCACATTAATTGCAATCCACAGTTTTATTTATTAAAGCTGTCTTACAACTTTTTCTCAACTGAATGACAAAAAAAATACTACATCAGACCCTCATTAACAGATTAAAAATTCACCATAACTGTTTGGGAGGTCAGTAACCTTTTAATTATTTTTGGACACATGTATAACCTTTGCTCAGCAAAAGGGCCTGAATTAGTTCTAATGCCAAAACTGAGGCACTGGTTCTTTTAATTTAAAATAACTCTCAGAATATACCACAGGCCTTCACTAAATAGAAACAGAGCAGTATATGACGATGGCAGTGGAGTTCCTGTTCAGCCAAGATCGCTGTGCACAGATTAAAGAGAACATTGTGGATGAACAGAGTCTGACTTATTCTGTTTCCAAGCACAACATCATAAAGTAAGATATGGCTTAAACTTTTCATACCATGATTATAATGGTCAAGTGGAGCCTCATCTGTCAAATAAAGACCACTGAATATCCAGTGTTGAAAACCGACAAATAACAGTAGTCAAAAAAATTTAATTTGCTTTGTATAAAAAGTATATTTTAATACTTTTTTTCAGTTATGTTTTTTTTTTTGTTTAGTTAATCATGTGACTCTTCATCCACAATGCCCTGTACATGACCCCACCACACAACACCACATCTTCTCTGCCCTGCACATGACCCCACATTATGTCCGATCTAAAGATCTATGTTCTGCGCTCTAATCTGCAAACCAATACAAGATCATTTAGCTTCTCAGTCTTTCACCGTCACTTTTACCACAACATACACATCTTAGGAACAAACTAACCATTTTTCACCGACCAAGAGTGGAGTATTTTGATATACGAACATTCTACAACGCCAATACTTAAGTGAATCTCAAGGCAACGCTCTTCACACATGCACAACGTTTTTAAGAGGCATACAAGATGTTTTTGAATACATAGGCTATGATCATGATATACAGAATTAGATTTGAAGCTGCTGCCAGAACAATAATTCCATATCAACGCCAAATCAACAGTAATATACAAATGCACAAACGTACACTCTAGAGTTTGAAATTGATCAAAACTGAACAGATGAGGACACCTTTGCGCACCACTTGACACAATTTCTTCATGAACTATTGAATTACATCCTTGATTAATTCCCGAGGGCGTTGCGGAGGAAAGTACATATTTAATTAAAAAGAGGAAAACAAGATTATTAACTTACTGCAACCGCCTGGGATCCATTTGGGAGAGTCGAACTTCTGCAGACCCTGACGCGAGTAACCCACACTAAAAGGCTCTAAGCCCTTCTCTCAGAGATAAGACTAGCCAACAGCTGCGATTACGGACAGTTAACATTATATATGATGTAAATATATTGAGGGTTTGTCAGGTCTTGCAGGCCATAAAACCCACTTTAATGACCCCACGTGCTCTTCCTGCACCACTCACTGGTCCTGCTTTGGGCAATTGGCATAAATAACCCTCAAACTTCAAAATACGTGGCAAGAGAGCTAAAAAAAGAGGGGTTTGTGTAAAAAGCAACATAGTAACCACAGTAACTCGCAATGTGGCCCTTTCGGTCAAGATAGCGAGTGTAGAAATTGAAAGAAGCATGGAAATTTACATTGAATCTCCAATATAGGTGAGTGAGACGATTCTAAAATGAAAGCGCTTCTTAAACAGTAGTATAAATTGACTAGCTGACTGTTTTTATTTTCAGCTTGGTGTGTGTATATAATGTTAGCATTCATAAACTTAAGAAACTCGGAGATTAAAATGTTCGGTTGCATGGAGAGCGCCGGGAAGGCATGAATTAAGAAAAAATAGCCTATGTCAAACCAACAGTAAAGCAGAACGAGCCAGTCGAAAATTAGCATTTTATACACGCAGTCTTATGTCCTTTGTTTGACATGGGCCTGGGTTATGTGATTTCTGCACATAGGGTGGCTAACATCATGTCTCATTATCTAAATGACAAATTTCAACAATAAGGTTTGAGCAATTCATTTTAAACGTCTTTAAATATATGCTTTACACGCAGGACGATTAATAACAGTGTAGTAAAATGCATTTTCGAAAAAAAAAAATCGTATATTTACTGTAATTTAGTCGCAGTATTTGATTAAAAGTGCAAACTATTGTTTTTAAGGGTTTTGTGTACCAAAACGTCACTTTGAAATGTTTGTGTAAACTTCCGCCGGTTTGTTAAAAAAGGAAACAGTTGTCAGTGTCTGATGGGTGAGAGGAAGTGCTGTAAAAGTTTATTGGGGTCATAAAGTTTTATGTGCCTCCGTTTAAGGGCTACTGTAAATAAGTGACCAGAGCGTTAAAGTTCAATCATGTCTCATCACTGGAAGTATACACATGCAGTATACAATTTTTTTTTTTTTTTTTTTTTTTACCAAAATCATATTAAATAGCGCAGAACGTTTTCTTCTCTTAACTCTGCACAAGGTATCAAACGGGCCTTGACTTAAAAAATGCATTTGTGTAAAGAAAGAATCATTACTTTTGCTTTAACAGACAAATAGTATATTCTTTAGGTTTCATCGAGTTCATTTACAATGATACCACATTGGAAGTTTCACTGGACACAGATGGCTTACAAAACTTTCTGATATGTTGCCACTATTGGCAATTTAATGTGGTTACTGTAATAATTAATGACTGGAAAAGTATCAATGAAACTTCGAAAACAAACGGTTAGAATAACAAAAATAATGGATCATTCAAATGCGGTTCACACAAAAGTAGGTCGTGTAGTTTGGTTGGTATGAAAGGCATAAGCCACTCCTATATAGAGTAGAGTGTATAGAAAGAAATGCCAAGGTACCTGCCCCAAAAAAAAAAAAAAAAAAAAAAAACAAACAAAAAAAACATATTCAATAAAAGAGCAAAATGTTCTGATTACACAGTATTTCAATAGACATTATCCTCAAGATAAAATTACCATTTGGCTGCTGGCTGACAGACAACATGATAGACAGCGTTTAATATGACACTACAGTTGTTGCATTATTATCATCATGAAGTGCGGTTTACCATCCTTGTGTGGGTATTATAGTTGTATAGATGTATTTACGACAGAAAGTACAATGGATAAAAAGACAAGTTCCATCAAAATGCAATATGCAATAGGGAGATTGATGAATGTTCAAGCAAAGCACCACATTATTTGCACTTACATTTAAGTCAACGTAACTGGATGCAGGCCTTGGTATATTATGTAGGTTATTGATACAAGTGATTTTAGTAAGGCATATTCAAATAAAGTTTAAGCTTATACATTATTCAAATAAGCACCTCCCGGGAGGGAGCACTATCAATAAATAATATCGAAAATATGGACATATTCACATAACAACATGATATTGTAGACAAATGAAAAACATCAACTGTTGTCAACAACAAAATCTATTTTTAAATCCTTTGTTGTTTCAGTAACAAGTTAACGCCTTTATTTTCAGGTTGTTTCGAATGAAGCCGTGCACCACATTATTTATAGTCCTCCTTTCACTTTCAACTTTGAGTCCTTCTTCCACTTCATGCGACGGTTCTGGAACCAAATTTTAATTTGCCGCTCGTTCAAGCAGAGGTTATTGGCAATCTCGATACGTCTGCGACGTGTGAGGTATCGGTTGAAATGGAACTCTTTCTCCAACTCCAGAGTCTGGTACCGGGTGTAACTGGTTCGTGACCTTTTACCGTCAGATTCTGAGGTGGCATCAGAAAGATATTGGGTTACCTATATGTCAAATTTTATCGACTATCGTCCTCATGCATATTACTATGAAATTTACTTTAATAATCATTGATGAAGTTGCCACCAAACACAATCCATACAATGTAATATGGATACATCAAGCATTATAAAGTCCAAAATGAAAACAGTGGACAGGTGGTATGGCGCTAATATTTATTTATTCTGAAATTAGAAAGTGTCATGCACAGAAATAACACAAACATGATGAAACATAATAATCATAAATATGTGAAGGCCACGAGCTTCCTGACCCAAAATATTGTAAGAGCTGAACAAAAAACAAACAAACAAAAAAAAAAAAAAAAAAATACAAATAAAAAGACACGGCCTCACTACTGGCATTATACTTTTGCTGTAGTACTTTGCTTTACTACTCCAGCGGTGCAGAGTGCAACTAACCGGAAACATAAGTACTGCTAGATAATGTATGTGTATACAAAGATTCGCTTGAAATCTCACTTTACTTGAATAACATGTAAACTCCCTTTAATGCTTAAAGCAAGAAATAATACGTAAATTTATATGTAATAATCTTTTTTGCTTTTCTTAACCAATTATTTCTCCATAAATTTGACCGGAGATCACCTCTTCACAGTAACAGGACAGGTTTACGAGCAATAGATGCCTTTGTCATAAAATTTACGGCCGCTAGTTTTATTATTTCCTGCGTTTGGCCTATAAAACTCAAGAGGAAAAATATGGAGCGACAAAACGTAGGAAGGAGATGCAGTGACGAGGATGAGATGCGTGCAGTTTCTCCTCTTTTCTAAAACAAACTTTAAACGTAACTTTACCGTGGCTCATGTGTAGCTTTGTCATCCACGGATATATCTGCGGCTGCGACTGGTTCTGACGCTGAGTCGAATTAGTTTGTTGCTTTATCGCTGAAGTAGTCTCCATTTTGATATCGTCTGTGCGGCTCTTGCCGCTGGGCTTCTCCAGAACTTCCATATTCCCCTCGGCTTTTTGGCTCAACAGTCCGTGACTGAGGGGGTTGTACCCGTGAGTGCTTACAAAGCTACGAGAGCCCAAAGCTGAACAGGACTGTGTTCGCTGAACTGCTGCACTGGTCCTTGCACGGTCGGTTGTGTTTATCGCCTCCCGTTTCAAAGAGTTGGAGGGGATTTGAGAACTGAACGATCCGCCGAGATCAAGTCCTTCGTACGCGTAATTGGACTCGTGGAACTCAGAGTGAGCTCCATAGTTGCCAAAAGTGTGCATTCTACAAGAGGAGGCGTCTTGCGTTTGCTTAGAAAAAGAATTTCCAACGTATGAGCTCATTCTATTTCCAAAACAATATAGTAACCTTGGAGAGAGTCACAAAAAGCACCCGGTCGCAGCAGAGACTGAATCAGCTAATAAAGTATACATAAGTTGTTTAGAAGTTTTATTTGTTTATTGGACTTTATTTGTATTTCTAGAGGACGTTAGGCTTGTCCTAAAAAAGAGCAGGATTTATAGGTGGAGGAAATCATTTTCTTTTTTTTCTTGATACGACGCGTAATGCCCAAATATGGAATGTTTAAATAGAATCACGTGCAGCTCCTGGCCAGTCATAAATTGGCTTGATCCCCGGGAGGTTATTGATAGACATTGAAACGTGTCCGATAACTTCTCGGTATGGAAATCATCTAAGGGTCTGGGCTAAAAAGGGCGAGACCGTTAGACAAGAGCGTCATCTGGCGTCTAATACTGGACAAAGCGGCCTTACACACACACACACACACGCACGCACGCGCGCACACACACACACACACAAGCGTGCAAACAAGATGATAGACAAGATATTGTGGGACACGATGTTATGACAAATCAAATGTCAAGCCGATATAAATAGAATATGGAGTACACGATTATCACATTAGTTACATATATGACAAATATGTGTTTCTCCTGTTTTACAATAATAGTTTCTGGTTGTTTCGTGTGTGTTACTTTTTTCTTAAGTATTTGCGAAATTAATTCCGATTATGATCATAAATGATTCTTAACTGCGTCAGTGTGTTTGCATTTGTTGCAGCGGCATCCCAAAACTACATGTATTTTTTTTAATCGCACAACTGATTCAGCGTTGTGCCACTAGATGCAAGGCAAATGTGGTTATAAATGTGGTTTATAACAAAGTGTTTTGTCAATCAAGCATTGCCGCTATCATGAAATAAGTAATGCTTTATTAACGTCTCTAAGTCGTCACATAGCTACTTGAATCATTAGGTATTAACAATAATCAGGTTGCATTATTCCATTCAAATAGTTGGGCAGATTAAATTTTAGTTAAATGGAGTACACTTGAAGGACACACCAACATATACACCAATGTAACCGTGAATTTAATTTATTTGGATTTGAATTGCTCACAAACTCAAAACATTATGTAGGCCTAAATAAAAGTTCGTAAATAAAAGCTTCTTCAAAACGAACAAGTGTTTAAAGTCTCATAAGTTGGAGTTTTGAAACCTTTATGATGCGTGATGAGCGCAAAGCTGGAGTCAAAATGAAGACAATACAGGTTTTTGTTTTCAAGAATTTTATTAAATAATACACAGTTTACACAAACAATATAATTGCGTACCAAGGTATATGTTTGTTTTCATATGGGTGTGATTCTCACTTTAAGACAAGTTTATATGCACACAACTACAATATGATGAAATGTATTTTTCTTGAAATTCTCTCAATAGTTAATGTGCCAGTACAGCGGCATTTTGATCAACAGAACACTGACGAGGCAAAAGCAATATTAACATAAAAAAGGTAAAAAAAAAAAAAATAATAAAATAAAATAAAATAAAAAATAAAAAAAAGGGAAAATAACACGTATTAAGGATTTAGGTAGTATAATTCATCCCGTCAGTGTCTGTTTCATTGTACAAATATGCATCCACAAAAAAACTGAATGTGCATATAAGAAGTTTCCTTCACTTCTGGAATGCTTAGGGTACAGTTAAGAGGCTTAATAGTTTGGGAGACATAGCCTACTAATCAAATTCGAATACATTTTCATCTAATGTAATTTTCTACTAGCCTATATAGCAACATGATAATACTAGATCCACACAAATATTTCAGCTGTGGCATTGTCATCACGCAGCCAATAAGGAACTATTTTCAATACAAAGAGAAGTTAATTGCTTTATGGTGGATAACATGTGCGTCTTTCTTTCTCTCAATCTCTCCATTTGTTTTTACGTGTGTATATGTTAGTGGCGTGGTGGTAGTAGAAGAGCTTGAGTATGGTGTTCAGGTCGGAGGAGGAGGAGGGGGCAGTCAAAAGGAATAGCAGAGTATATAGTCCATGCATTAATATTTGCAAATTCTCCGTTTAGGTAGTTACGTTGCAGTTAACAGGCGTTCGAGAACGGGAAATTGATTTCCTAATCTTTTTTTTTAGCTTCCTCGGTTTCCTCCTCGGTCTCCTTCTCGGTGTCTTGAGGAGTACCCGTTGATTCGGTTCCCGGTACAGTAGAAGTTAGATTGGTCTCTTTCTTCCATTTCATGCGCCTATTCTGGAACCAGATTTTGATTTGACGCTCGGTTAGGCACAGAGCGTTGGCGATCTCGATGCGTCTGCGTCTGGTTAAATACCGATTGAAGTGAAATTCTTTTTCCAGTTCCAAGGTTTGGTATCTGGAGTAAATCTGGCGACCTCTTCTTCTGTCTGACCCGTACCCAACTCCTGTTGGGGGGAAAAGTGAAAATAAATTTAAAGAAGAGTTTACACAGATACATTCTTAATTAAAGGCTAAATAAAACACACCTGGTGGAATAATTCACTTGGTGCAATTTTTAAAATTTATTTTTTAAGGTAACTAATATAACAATTTGACAAAAGAATGTAGCCTATATACGCATAATTTGACCCATATTACAGCCACAAAGCAACGCGAAACTTGTTTCGATTTCTAAAACATTTCTTTTTTTACCAACTTTGCTATATCGTGTGTTTTCAAACAGTACATCGGACAAGTTAAGCTACATTTTTAACATAGTAGTGCATGCTCTTAAAATGCTTCAAAATGTACTTTTCGTTGTATATTTTTCTAACGCGTTCACACTTATTGCACAAGTTTTTGAAATAATTTTGGCACTCGAGTATTAAAGGAGGTAGCCAAATGGGATTCCCCTCTCTGGAAAAGGGGGCTTTTATAGTCTCATGATTTAGTAGTGGTTTATGAGGCCATAAAATGTAGCTACTCTGTTGATAGGACGTATCGTAAAACAGCCCAATTCCACCAGGGTATGTCCCAAGTCGCAGTAAAAACTCACCGCTGTGCGAGTTCATGCGCTGCATCCACGGGTAGATCTGAATGTTGTTCCCTTTCTGATCCTGCGTTCCTGTACGAGCTTGTTCCAGGTTGTACTCCTGGGCAACGTGGCTCTGCGCACTGAGTCCCATACTAGTTTGTCTGCAACTGGGAAGCACATCCTTATCTTGAAGAAACACGTTAGATCCATACTCGTACGGTCCTCGACTTGATCCAAACACAACGTTATCTTGAGGTGAATAGAAAGGGGACGCATAAATCCGGTTTTGGGTCACTGTGGTGCCATAAGACGAAAAATGTCTGACTGAATCATATGTGGTCGTGTTCAGTGGCATGTTGGGCAAAACCTCTTGCCCACCAGATAAATGGCACGAGAGCGACGGGTTCGCGAAATACGAATTCATACCTTTCCTATCGCCCTCTCATCAACTCACCCTCCTATCTTATTTCCCCTCTCTTAATCTCACACTTTCTTTCTTTGTGCTATAGGGTCTGCTTCCTTCTGTCACATACACACGTCTCCCGCCTGCTTTCCTAACTCTCTTTCAAATGAACTTCAGAAGGATTTCAATAATATTAATTTCCAGTCTCCGGTTAAGACGCGCAAAGCAAGTGTTATAGCCAAGGCTTGGCTCATGGAAGGACAATATGACAGCGTCACCTGACCACTTTCAGCCAATTGAATGCGCTGTGTACGGAGGAATATCGAGCTTGTAGCTTCTTATCCTTGTGGCTTCAGTTGATAAAGTTTAAGTAAACACACACACAAATACAGAATAAGCACTCACAGGAACAATGAATTATGTCTTTTTGTGCATTAATCAGCGAGTTAATCTGTTCTGTGTGTCGGTATAAAGCTTCTCCACGTGTATTGTGCAGGTAAATCAAGACTTATCCTGGAGAATCATGCATTTTACAATGAGCTAATTTTCATCTCAGTTAATTGCCTGAAAGATGGGTTTTTACAATTGCTTACTGTCGCTGACATATATGTATATTTTTTATATCTTTTAATATGACAATACTAATAATAATAACTAGCCCATATTCAGGTCTTCTTGGCGCAACAATTTTATTACTTTATTACAAGTACTGTGCAGATGATATAACTAAAATTGTAACCATTACAATTAGATTAACATAACTCTTTGTTTTAAAAAAGAAAATGACCAAGAGCTTATTGCCACACGGCTTATCTACACGCGTTATCTACGCCGATTTTGTTTACCCTCCATTTTAAGATGCACTTCACAATTTCATTTAAAACAAAAAACTGTGAATAGGTATATCTGATGATACACATTTTATATCATATTAATAGACATATTCACTGCATTGTCGTCAGTCACCAAGTGAAAGGACCACACTATTCTTTTGTTATTCAATAGATATCTCCCTATAACGTTTGTTTTCTCTATCTCTATTTCCTCGGGCTTTCACTGCGCTGAAGGGGAAACGTCTGTTCTTTTCCTTTCCCCATTTGTAATGTATTGATAATTTCAATAGTAAAAAGAACCTGAGCAAGGAGGGGGGAAGGGGCATCTTACTAAAGAATGCGTCAAACGCGCCTTGGTGCCATAAAAGTCACAAACCCAACTGAGGACTTCCAGCTCTGAGGCAATTACCCCTTTGAATGTATGGGGGCTGTGCAGCGAGTCTCTTATCTTGTAGACAGAAAGCTGCTAATTTTTTAGCATTCAACTTTCTACTGTATGCAGAATGATTGTTAAAAAAAAAAAAAAAAAAAAAAAAAAATCTTTACAAAATTTAAGTACATGTTGACTGTATTAATTTTATTTCTAGCTTTTTTTTTTTTTTTTTTTCAGAATTTCTTACAGTGATCATATTTGCCAAAGATCTGTTGAACTATACAAATATAACTGTTTTCCTTTATTAAATGCTTGTAGCTATTAATGGAACGGTCAATTTATATATTACCATGTTCAAAGAATCAGTAGTGGGAAAAGGACTAGTTTTAACCGAATGGTTAGGGTATGCTCCATGACCTTAATGCAGGCCACATGACGGAACGTGTGAGGCCAAAAACAGTGGTTTAGAAAGAGGTGCGCAAAACACGAGATTGACAGAACAGTAAAATTTACTTCCAGCCCGACAGTGAGAAAAGGCATTTAACAGCTATAAAACAGGCTAATCTGCTTAACGATTGATTAAATGCATACAATTTTTCTTTGTATTAGTACCTATAAAACCGGGATTAATCAGTATCAAGGATTAATGTTTCTGATGGGTTGTCATATTTGAGATCGACAAAATGTAACTCTACTTGGCATGAATATCTACTAGGAATATCTAAACATCAGTATGGTAAGTGCTATTTGATCAGTTTACGGTTACTGCATATGAATATGATTAATTATCTTCTGAACTCAATTCATTGACGTTTATACCAATAATAATAACAACAACAATAATAATAGTAGTAGTATTAATAGTAGTAGTTTTAACCGGTCTGCAATAAAAGTAATAAAAACATGAATTACATGCCGCTAAATTAATACAATAAATATATAGTAATCTATGTGGCGGTGTGGAACTTAACGTGTTACTATGATTTAATTTACACAATATTACACCATGTATACTGTGAAAATAAACTAATAAAAGTAATATATAACAGTAATAAAAAATATTCCTGCGTGAAAAGCGTGTGCGCACGTTTTACCATATTTCATTCACAGCCTATTTTCAGATTGTGGAAATTGAACAGTTGCCAATTCAAATATATGAAATGTAATATTTTTTCACTGCAATAATTATATTCTACATTACATTTAAAAAAATATTTCAGTAACATTTTTATTAAACTAGTAGTCTAAGCTAAAACAGAAACAGCAAAGCGCATGTTGAAAACAAATCAGAGATGCATTATCAATTCTTAAATCATATAATTGTTTTCACTATGCTATTTTCATACGTGTAGTTTGGTGGTATTGAGCTCTCATAGGCCCTACTAAGTGTAGGTTGTTTCTATATATATCTGACTCTTTGATGTTCAGTATTGCTCCAACGACTTTGAACTGAAAGCCTTTGATGGGGAGATTTTTAATATCGTGATCTATTTTACAGCATCAGTCTTGTGAATGAAGTAGCGAGTAAAACACACCACACTCAGTCTGCAGTTGGTATGTTGATGTGACTGGAGAGAAAGAGCTTTAAGTGTTTTATTGCAGCCCTTAAGACAAATCGCACGGTTGTGTTTTAGCGTTTGAAGAGGCAATAAATAGACATCCCGTTTGGCCTGTATGCTCTTTACACTCGACGAAACTACGCACTAACGTCCGCCAAAATCGTCCTTACTTCCAATGCGTAATTTACGTGATATGATGATCTGGAAAAAAGCAAGCTATGCACATCCTAACTGTGCTCGGCAATAGCCTAGTCTGCACATTCTCCAGAGTTAAATTAATGTTATCATTGGCCTATTTATTTGTAACGGATGTTCACAATTGCAAATTCCAGTGATGAGTCTTCTAGCTTTCTTATCCAAGCCCAACTTTCCTACCCTGTCATCTATGTCGATGTATCTATGCGAAAACAAAATCCATATTAGTAACGTGACAGCTATAACAGAGCTCTCATGTGCAGCTAAGCACTTATAACAACACACGACCCGAAGGGGCATTATGGTTTTTAACTAGCACAAGATAATTCTGTGAAATTATGTGGCCGCGTAATGACCTCCATGAATAAGACGTTTTGAAGTAGAGCGAACTCACATTTCCCTGCGGTTCTTGTAAGGAAATGTTTGGAATTGAAAGTTCGCCTGGAATTTGTTTTCATTTTCGTGGCAACTGAATTATGCCTTCTATGATTCAAATTCAATAGCGGTGGCAGACACGAGATTGGCCCAAAGTTTACTCAAATGATAGTCAGATGGCAATAAATGTGTCAATTTCATAAACCTGTTTAGAACTTTGCTAGAATAACTGTAATACACAAATGAATAAATCTCATGCACCTTATATACGTACAGGCATAAGGATTAGTTAAATAGACTCCATTTTTAATGGTAAACAAAAGACAGTCAATATCCCGAGGCAAAGAGTATTCTCACAGAACAACCCCGCCCTCCACTCGCTTTTTCTCTTTCACTTACACATAAATACACACATGCACATCGACGAACCATATGCGAGCCCACACAGAAGCATTCTGCCTTAATAAATTACCAATCCAGTTTTTTTTTTTTAAGTGGACAAAAATTGGTTCACACAAACCTAGCCTAGCTCTATAAATGAGATTGTTTATTTTATAGTTTTGTTCTGTGTTCATACACACTTCTAATTTCACAAATAAACACAACATAAGTAAAACTTTTCTTTTTAACAGTTGTATTACTAAAAAAAAAAAAAAAATGCTTTACCAGCAGCTACATGTTCATGACAACTGGGTTTATTATTGACTCTTTTTGTGTGTGTGTGTGTGTGTGTGTGTGTGTTTTTTGTTTCCCCCAGTCTAGCCGCACATGTGGATTTCAAGAGGCCCATGACGGAAGATCGCAGCTCTAGTTTTTGGGGGTCAGCGGAGTACCAAAGGATTTTATTAACATGCTACCCCATAATAACATAACTCACTGGCTATTACATTACATTTAAAGCTTCATGTTTGTCAATACTGTCTCATTACAACCATAAAACTAATAAAAAATAAATAAAAAAGTAGACGGACTGTTTCTGTATTTGTGTTTTGAAATGTCTTTATTATTTTAATAATTGATTATTAATATTAATTGTTAAAATACACCATACAGACATATAATACAATATTTTTCTTGAACATTTTTGCTAATTTGTACATTATTATAATTAATCTTTATGGTAATAACCCTAGTAAAGCGTTATTTTGACATATATTTATGATGTAATTTCTATCAGTTAAACTTTTTACGCAGAAACACCAGCAAATGCCAGGCACATTCCCATATGAAAATTAAGATCTGAATTTTATGTGGGCAGTTGCCCTTACTGATTTTAGGCTCTGTATAATGCCTTGCATATGGAGCAGGCACAAGGTGGCAGTGTTGTTTGATTTAGTCCTCACTGAATGACAGTGTTGGATGATTGAACACGTGTGCATGTGAGAGAGAGAGAGAGCGAGAGAGAGAGCGCGCGCGCGCGCGAGAGAGAGATGTTGTTGATCCCGATTCCGTAACAAAAATTAAGATATGTCTAGCGTGTTTAATCAGTTGTTTGCTATGTAACACAAGCCGTTTACGCATTATGTGAATAGGTGAGCATGTGTAAATGAATGTATACGACACCCGTTTGTCATCAGACACACACACAACCAGAACAGGCTACATCAGTTTGAATACAAGTTAACGAGACTATAATTACTGTATAACCATGTCTCTCAAAATATAACTCACTCATGAATATCTCACTTATAAATAATTCACATTTTCTAGTGTAATTAATCACATAAAATACAATCTAGTAAGAAAATAAGGCACGAATAGCTACTCACAGCCCGACAAATGTCACAGTCACATAATATGGGTTGAATATCATTTTTTTTTTTTTTTTTTGTAAAAGGCCTGACATTTCCACATTATTATAAAGCTATACTATTAGGTCCCTTAGAGAAAAATTAATGCAAATATTAGGCTACAGAAAGCTCCGTATCAGATAACCACAATCAAACACATATAAAGCGTGTATTTAACTGTTTGAAAGTAAACTCATTAGCCTCAAACCACACCCGATTGGACAACTTACTTGGACTATATTCATTTTCATCGAGACAATTAAGTATCAACAATAGTACCATAAAGCAACAACACAAGTCACTTGTCAACGAGGCTGAGCGTTCACAATCCATAAAGAATTAAGGGAAACGACACAATGAATGTACATTTACATATGTTGCATGCCCCTCTTGAACATCCAGTTTGACTCAAATACAGCACTGTCAAATCTTCGTATTGTGTAGCTACACGTCTGTAAGAAGCCAATAAGCAGCGTAGAATCATTTACTTACCAGCGTTCGCTGTTGTCTGTGTGACGCACGTTCGATGGTGTACAGCAGCAGATCATTCTGGGCAACGGCACTAGGATCTAGATCCCATTCTCCTGTACTCTTAAAAATGTTAATCTTTCGAGGTAAATGATCATATGTACCCCAGCTAAACCCCTCAAGCTCCAGCTAACAGCTTGTTTCCCCTCTAGGGGATCAGATATGTAGAAAGGAGACTGGGGAGGCGGCGACGTCTGAGGACAGTCAGTCATTACTAGCGATGAAGCAGACGAGACAAGATGGTGTGTTATAGAGCGTTTTAAAAATCCGCCTGAGATAGTGAGCAAACAGAAAACGGGAAAACTGTCTGGTGCTAAGATCATTTCAACACCACAGCGAGCTCGCAAGTCGATAGATGGGGATATCCAGTGGAAGACAACAGCACAAAGTTCATGTTCATAGAGTGAGAACCACGTGGTCTGACGCAACCAATGACCGCGTGTATTCAGTCGTAAACTTTTATTACTTAGCTGTAAATTCCCCCTCTAAACAACTAGGAATGTGTTACGTTTCACCCTCTCTCAAAGATCGCGTTTCCCATTTTCTTCTTTCTTTTTCCCTTTTTTTTTTTTTGTTTGCTAAGTTGATGGCACTGATAAACCCGTTTTATATTCGTCATATAGGCTAGATTATTGTGAAAGCCCAGTTCTTCCAATAGGATACTATTAAAAGCTTAATGCTGAAAATTTTTCGATACTGGGTATTATGAAAATTGTAAAAAGGTATTAATGGGCTATAATGGGCAAAAATGTATTAGGTGTTTGGTAACCTGTGCAAGCCCTATTTTGCTCATCAGAATGTTTAAATATAAAAGGGAATTACCCATTGTCCTGTATACCCACAATGCCATTTTCCCACACACACACACACACACACACACACACTAAAATAGTATTAATATTCATAATTAAATGTTTAAAAATCTTAATGCAGCAAATCTTTTTTAACCATGGGGCCACAGGTTATTTACCCCATTTGACCCTTTAGAGATTTTGTATTGGGCTAGTCGTTTTTAGAAGCTAGTTAAGTTTATGTCTGCAGCAGTTCGGAGCACATTATAACTCAGAATCATTGGGAGACAGACAGTTCTCCTTGTTTAAGAAAAAGTTAAAATAATCACATGATCATTTCAAAAGCATTTGAAGAGCAAAGTAATTATAAAGCTCATGGGACAGAGCTCATGCGTATTAACTTTGTCAAAATCTTATTTCACAAAATTATCTTAAAGTCACATTTGCATGTATTTATTGTGTAAATAATATAGAGGTTTATAGTTTATAGAGGCATTTGCAAAAGAGAACAAAACAAGGTTTAAAAAGTTGCTTGTATTTTAATTATATGTATTTACAAAAAACTTTTGACATTTTCATGTGATGTCAAATGTCTGCGCTGAACAACTAATAATACTAATGCAAAATGACCACTCCTCTCTGTCAGACAATATTGCTTTATTTATTAAAAAAAAATTCAAATATATATGGTTATTGATTCAGTGATGTTCAATGATGTTGATTGAATGATGTTCAAGCTTAACACTGTAACAGTTCTGAAAATGACACGTCTGAAAATGTCAAAGTTCAGAAATGTACAGTATTATGGTGCAAGTAAGAAAAACCCTGTTTTGCTAAACTTTACCTTATTCTTCAAAAGCTAGCGTATGTATCACCGTAGTTGCTGGTCATTTGTTTTCTTTAAACGAAATTCGTTATATGATCTTGATTGGTTGGCTTAATTGATTGGAATCAGAATCATTAATTGCAAGTTGATAGCATTAAAGAAAACTGCATGTGATATTCTTCAAATAGTTATTTGTAACATGTAATACATGGAAACAGTTGCAATTGAGCAAAAACAAAACCAACCAAGACAATATAACGCCAAAGCTATTTTGTGACATTAATATAGCCTATTAACTAAACGATTTTTTGGCTAAACCAATCGGTAAAAGTTGACGAACTCTGTGCAAGCTGTGTAAGTTTTTCCTTTAGGCCTAATTGATTTCTTTCACTCACTCCTGTCTTTTTAGTTTTTATACCACAAATATAAACAGAATTCAAATGGATATACAAATATTGAATACTGCACTCTAATAAAATAATAATAAATACATGCACAAATTACACTAACGAACATAGCCAAGAGCGGGGTAAGGTTTTTCCCTTTAATTCGTTCCTTTTAACTACTTTTTCTAATTTGCTAGCACAATCATAAGCAGAATGTAAATATGTGTACAAATATGACAACCTCCACTCCACATTTTTTTTTAAATCACACAAATACATGCACCCTTGCGTACATACACTTAAAGCAGTCCCACGTCCACGTTGCTTTCCTTGTGTCTTGTTCTAGCCTGTCTGCACTGCACAGAAATCAAAAGGCAAAAACGTCTGCCCGGATGCGACACTGTCGGGTTTACACCACCAATAAAGTTTACTGCAGGTATAGTAAAGCCCTCATTTGGAATGTAACAGCAGTGCAATACAAAGGCAAGGCGGATGGACAATGACCACTGCAATTGTCACTACCACCGGAACTTCCTGAAAAGGTCTATGCCTGAACTAAAATATCTTTTTACAACAGGAGACCATCCAACAGCATAACAACAAAAGGAGAGTGAAATAAACATTTACGCCTATATTATATATAATAGCCTATATTGTGCACATGCAAACGCAAGAAAATGTTCAAGAATCTTGTTTGCATTAAAAAAAAAAAAACTTTACCTCAGTATCATTGTATTAGAATACGTATTTTGCCTGTCTCAAGATCTTAAGCAATTTCTGTAGCTACGATTTAATCATTCGTATCTGTTTTAAGATAGAGAATTTTACTATTCGTTTGTATCAACAAACATCTAGAATTATTACACATATGAAATACCTTACTTGGTTGTGGTTTGGCTCGTTGAAAACTATTTGCCTAATACCCGATAAATCTCGTTGCTATTTAAAATAAATTCTGATATTCTATTATTATATCCATATTCTGTTTATATTAGCCTAGTCTTTGTGATGTCATCATCAGCCTAATTGCGGCTACTTTATTGGGCACTAGACTACTGTTGACCTGCCATTAAAAGTTGTAAAAGAGACAACACATTTGAACACTCGCACATAAGGTAGGCCTCACTAGGATTTTAATGGCGATAGTAATATTTTAGACATTTTAAATGTCGAAGCATTATCATAAACCTGCATTAAACACATCTTTGTAGCTACTAATTAGATTTCTCCCGTACCTACGGCAGATTTTTGTTGTCTGCTAAATGTAAGGATGTAAGAATGTAAGGCACATGTACTGTAAATATTGCTCATGGATCCTTTCGTCTTTGAATAAGACAGGCATTGACATTGACAATATTCTAGCTCGCGTGTCCTCTCTCAGTGAACATCCAAAGTTGCACTAAATAAGTCTTTCAATTTTGCTTTTTTTGTGTGTATAGACAGTACGAAAGACAGTATTCCTCGTCCATGGAACGGAAGGTTCGTGTTTTGTTGGACAACAAATTGGTCTGTTTGCTGGACAAGAGAAGACTAAATTTTAAGAATGTAAAAAGAGTAGGTTGTATTTTTGAGGACAGAGCCCACATTTACAGGATTTCAGTAACCTTGGTTCAATATAGAGGATAACTTTTAAGAAGATTATTTACCTTTGACAAGAAATAACTTGAGTGATTCACAATCATTCGGAAATGTACTGAAATATGGTTACGTGAGGTGGAATTGTTCAAAATAAATAACTGAAACTGGGAAAAAATATATATATATATATTTTCTGTGTTCATGATTATGTTGAAATTTGACATACTAGTACCTGGCAATAAAACAACAATTGCATGATAAAAGCATGATATTTATTTGCACTATTTAGTATAGGATCTGCTTTAAATGATGTAGTTGATCACGCCATTTTGCTTGGACTGATAACAAAATTTCTTATTAAACGGGAAATTCAAAAATCAAACTAATTAAAGTCAGCCTTTGATTATTTGCTAGACATTGAGTCGCATTGTTTTTTGTTATGTGGAGACAATCTTTCAAAGCTTGAAAAGTTTTTAATTATAAAAACAGATCATAATGGTGGAGTATTGTTGGTTGCATTTGCCATTTCAGAAACCACTAACATGAAATATATACTTTTATATATAAGACATTTAAGTGTCGTATTTAATATGAATTTAAACCAAAAAGAAACAGGTTTTGGTATTTTGTAACTTCAGTATCTTGTCAACAAGTGGATTCAGACAAGTATATAAATAAATGAGACGTGATAGAATGAGCCATCTTGTTTATTCTTCAGTTGATTTCAACAATGGCGTAGACACACACGAATTTGTCTATATTCACACGAGGAACACAAGTAAAACGAGCATATTGATAACAGCAAGATATTACAAGACGTACATGAAGGTTATACTCAGTGCAATTCAAAATCTACGCTATAACACCAGCACGATAAATGACTCTCTTTCCTTAGATAAGGTAGGGTAGTAATTAGCGTGTTTGTTCATCTACACATAAATGTGCATTTTCTATAGGCAGTTTAAGTTGTTGGGGGAAATGTCTAAATAATTTTAACAAAGGAGCATGTAGAATAAATTAATAATTCATTCTTGCAAGCAAAACTTTGTTTTTAGGTAGTGCCGTGGTACAATCTTTTAACATAGTTAAGATTGGCTTCGAGCTGTTAGTGTCTTCCAAAGACTTCAAAAAGCTCGATAATCATAATAAGTGATTAAAAGGGTAAATTACATAACTTAGGTTTAATACTACAAAACAAGAGTCTATGAAATCTCTAGGTAGAAATGTATATTGCAAATTTCCCATGATTAGGTAGCTTCTTTCGAGATTTTCAAACGATTGCAATCTCTGGTGAGACCAATAAAATAATCGAAAAAATACAAACTGTAGCCTCGCCCACTCACATAGAATAACAATAAAGAACAGTTAAGTAATCGATAAAGTATGTAATACAGAATGCATTTTCTACACTTGCCATCCCCTTTCTCAGTACACATAGCACTAATGCAATATTGCCATATTCGGATTGCAGAAATAGTGTTACACATAATCTATTCTTCTGTCATTTGATTCGTAATGTCAGCATGTTGTGGCTTGATTTTATATACAAGACCAAAAGTTTTCAAAAGTGACAAGCTGATGCAATTATTTCATTATTTTAACTGGTTGCATCTAAGTCATTTTTATCCCCCAGACATCCTCATCAAGTATGAAATAAATGTTAAACTCCGTTATATGCTTGTCATGCTGATTACATTTTTCCTAAATAAATCGAAGGGTTATTGTGTTCCTGTTAGTCTGCCTCTGAGTAATTTGTCAAATACACAGATCCACTTTTCGCTAATGGTAAAAGTCCTCGTGTGTTGGTAAAAAAAAATGCTTTTTTCCCTCTTTGGGCAGGTTTCAGGGTACTTTTGTATGGAGGGGGATTTTCTCACTTTTTGACCCAACTGTTTGTAATAAAATTGGCGCTTCTTCTCTTTCATTGCCCATTCGCGAGACCTCTTCAAAATCTGCCATATAACCATAAAAAAGACCATAAAATCACTCCTTGCTTTCCTCTTTCTCTTCCGTTTCCTTGTCTTCTCCTTCCTCCACCTCACCGTCCTCGTTGCCCTCTTCTTCGGCCTCTGCTTCAGCCTCTCCTCTCTGGCCCGGAAATTTGTCTTTGTTATTTTCTTTTTTCCACTTCATTCGGCGGTTCTGAAACCAGATCTTCACCTGCCGTTCAGTTAAGCTCAGCGCGTGGGACACTTCAATGCGGCGCTTGCGTGTGAGGTATGGGTTAAAGAGGAACTCTTTCTCCAGCTCAAGAGTCTGGTAACGGCTGTATGTCTGCCTTCCGTTGCGTCTCCCAGGAGCTTTGGAGTGAAACAAAAATATCTGTCAATTGCATGTCTTCATTGCTTCGCTCTCTTTTCATTTACATATTCTGGGATGTAAATACAAAAACATGAAGGAAATATAAGTTGCTAGCTACGTTTACTAGATATGTAGATATGTGTAAACAAAAATTAATAAACAGTTAAATTGTTTACACATGGAATTTTCTTTTCTTTTCTCTAAACACACACACACACACACACGCACACACACACACACACACGCACACACACTCACACACCTCAACTCATCGCACACCAAGGACAAATTCTGGCACAAATCACACAGTTATTTTAGTGTGTGTGTCATAGTGTGCCTTATAGTCTATAATATCCTCATTACGATTTGCCCCAGAACATATTCAGGTAGGCTATATCAATTGTGGGCATTCATTGCCGTCATAAAGGGGATATAATTTACACGCTTATATCCAATGGCGTTCCTTTTAGTAGATCTATATAATTTGATTTCTTGCATAAATGCGTTGTTTCTATGTTTGAGGTACACAGCAGTTTTAATTCAGGTCAGTAACGCACAGAATTGCACATAACCTGGTGCGCGGGAGCGCGCGCGCGCGCACACACACACACACACACACACACACAGGCAGACAGACAAACACACACGCACACACATAGACACACACACACACACACACACACACACACACACACACACAGGTTTTCATAGTATCTATTACTCGGTACAAAATAAATAGATTGAAAACCTCTATGTCTCCATTCAGGTTCATTATACCAGTTATTTTTAAATTAAAAAGTAGACCTCAATACGCCTCAAATACACTTGCCATTAGTAGGTGTTAAAAGGTTTTCTTTTGCAATATAATTTGATTGTACTGAATCAAATTATACTGAAACTATTTTAGACTAACCATTGAACTTCAGATTTTTTATTTTAAATTTTTATTTTTTCCCCCTCAACAGGAAAGAAACGCAAACCAATGGAAACAAACGAACAACGCCAATTTAAATCAAACGAATTATGTTTATGTGATGTTTATCACTACACGTTACAATCACAAATCTTTCCTTTGAGAGATTACCACAAAGGTGGTAAGACAGGTGATCATTTCCAACTATGGCGAGAATAATCTGATTTCGGATAATGTCCATCCAGCACAATCTAGCCAACTATCAAAACTACTACATTCGTTTTTTACACATAAACAATGATGGTCCAGTGAAGTGAACAAATACGAAAAGCCTATTGTTAAGTACAGATTCGCTACCTGAACAGCATAACCCACCTGTGTTTTGATCTCTGTTTATTAACACTGCACGCTACAGCAGAATAAGGCTCTTGATACACTGACGCAGTCATACAGACAAACTCACACGCAGTGATTTGAACAGAATGTGAAATAATAAGTGTTCTAACCGTGAGGCCGCATCCATGGGAACATGAGGCTCGGAGAGGAGTTCTGACTTAAGTGGCCTTGTCCTTCTCCAGGGTTAGTGCTATTGGACGATTTACAGTCTGGGTATTGCGCTAAACTGGCCTCTTGCTGGGTACCATAAAGCGGTTGCCTCGGAAGGGCTTCATATCCATAAAATTTCGTAGCGTCTCCGTGACATGCCAATGCACAGGGGTTCTGTTGATAACCAGGGTTGGAGATACCTGTGGTTCCGTGATGGAAAAAGTCCTGTACGTGATGCGACGGGTGCTGAAACCCCGGCGCAGCTGCTCCATGTCCGTACACGAGCGTGTGGCTTCGGGCAACGCTCTGTGGAAACCTGCAGTCGTAGTAAGTTGGCTCTAATGTTTCGCCGCCTTTGTACTTGGAAAAAAGAGGGTTAACAAAATAAGAGCTCATGTTTATCTAGCATTAAAAAGAGTCAGTCTGGTTTGGAAAAAAAAATAAATTCTCCTCTCTAAATGGTGGCAACCTATTGTTGCGGTTCCAAATGGCATGCAACGCAGACAGAGCAACCGGAACTAGATGGAGAAATGCTGCCCCTTCGGACAATCTGAGGCAGCTCCCACTTCAGCTTCTCTCGCTTAGTCTCTCTCTCTCTCTTCCTATCGCCAGCCTTTTCCTTTTGCAACCTCAAATCATGGCGTGCACGGTGGATGTGTGTTAAGGTTAAAGCTGGCTAGCTCCGACGGCTTAGTCACAAGCTCGTACTTTTTTTGCCTCCCACCAGCCACCCCCACTACAATGAGACCCCTCACCCCCCCACTCCTTGTCCCCTACACCCCACCCTTTGGCTCCTCATCTTTCCAAAGCGTCCACAGGCGTCTACCTTGAAGGGGAAACACAGTTGTCTGTATTTTTATTGAATAAAAACGGAGGATGCACGTATTACATGAATGAATCACTGAAGTTTTTAATGGCTTTTTAGAATACCCGCAGGTTACGGCAGCTTCATGCTGGCCGTACGGGTTAGTCCTGCGGTCACGTTGAAACAATTTGTCTGGTATTTCGTTTTTGATATAACTAGGTATCACTTTCTTTCCAAAGGCCATATATGCTCTGACCATTACACATCCATTCTGATAGGTTTAGTATAAGGTTGTGTATCGAGCCATAACCCACAGGGACTACATTACTCAAGTTTACGAAGATTACGAAGAAACGACAACAACGATTGGCACCGCATGCTAAAACACAAATGTATAATGACAATGGAAAATATTTAACATTATTATTATTATTATTATTATTACTATTATTATTCCTGCTACTGCTGCTATAGCCTATTTAAAGGTTGTGACGAGTAATTGTGACGCCTACTTTATTTGTGTTAGACTGCTAACACACACACACACACACACACACACACACACAGAGAGAGAGAGAGAGCCTCTCTTGGCCCTCCTAAACCATACAAAAAGTTGTAAATCTGCCGCACTGACACAATAAAATTGCGCAATAGATGCCTCGTTATTTTACTAGACACATTAATAGCTTGTTGTTTATTTCGGCTTTGCTCATTTAAAGTCCTTCCCAAAATATGAGCATGTGGTTTTGTGTCGTTACTTGACAATTTTTACACTTCGCTGCTAAACGGGAAAGACACACACAGGAAATTTATAGACATCTCACAGTCAATAAAGATGCAGATTCTGGGTCATTGTCTCAGCTACAGGAACATAGCTGGAGTGGGTTATTTTTTTGTAACGAAAATAATATTTAGGCCTAATTAAAAAACAGTAATTAAGTAAATAATTGTATTTCTTTTAATATTTAAAAAGCGATTGTATTAAAGGTATTATTGTAATAATTGATATTGTTTTTATTATTATTAGTAGTATTATATTTTTTTATAGCTAATAATAACAACACCAAGAACAATAATAAATTTAACACGAATTGTTTGAAAGGGACAGTTAAACTGAAGGCCCTGGTTATAAAATCAATGTCATCTTTAAAGCGCCATAAGAATGTCAAAAAAGTGAAACATATTTCTGAAAATAAAAAGGTATCCAAAATGAATAAATAAATGGAAAGCATATCGGCGACATTTGTAAATCAGATCTCACACGAGACTGAAATGATGTTACGATTTCCCAGTGCCTCCAATAAATTATGTCATCTATGTACGGCAGCATAAAAACCGACACCGTGCTTTAAAAAAGTTACGGAGTCACGGATTATGACAAAACAAAAGAAAGACAGGGGGAGTGTGAAAAAACACAGTAGCACGAAGATTCGAGACAACATAAAGCTATTGAATAAAAAATAACAATAATTAAACAAACAATTGTTTTAAGAATATGATAAAGATGGTGTGAATGTAAAGTGTATTACTTTAGCGTGTTGACATTTGCTTTTGTTTTGTTTTTAAAGCCATAATTGTGATTAATAACAGTAGGCCATTCTTTCAGCACTTTTCTTGTAGCACACTCCCAAGCTTTAGCAGCCCAAAAATGCGTTAACTGCGAGTCAATAGCGCCATCTAGTGTACTTAGGGGTAACTTTTACAAATGATCATTGACCAATTATCACTGGCAAAACGCACAGTAATCCAAATAAATTAGGACAATGACAGAAAGCCTATTTGGATGTACCTTTATCCTGTAGGAAACTTTGGACTGTGAAAACACAACACTTTTAGCAGTGCCGAATACATAATTTAAAGGCGTACAGTATGGACACTGTAAATTAGCTTTACAAACACGTGCTAAGCGAAAACTAAGCTTTTTCAGTTTAGCGTCTTTTAAAGGCTTGGAGAAGTGAGTTCTGAATGCATCTTGTGCTGTTGGTGGATTGCTTTTACCTCTCTATTAGCCCAAAGGACTAAATGGTTCTGCGAAACTCTTTGAGAGGGTCCACCACCAACGTCCATTAAACCATAAAGTAATTTAGCCCAGACGTCTAGCCAGTTAGCCAGGTTGGCTTTGTTCGTCTGCATCTGAGACAAACAACACCAAGCTCCAAGAGGGCTGTAAAACTAGCATTTTTGTTCTTAGCCGGAAACGTGGTCGATCGGGCTTTGAAATCACCGCATCCTGTTCGTATTGTTAAGGATCACAAAAAGGCAATTTCAGTCCAGCGTAGGACGCTAAACATATGAACTTTAATTAGCCTTTATCTATACCACAACTGCTACTCGTGTGTGTATATATATATATATAATATATATATAAAAATACAAAATATTAACACCAGATGATTTTAAAATTACCCCTGTGCAGTTGCCGTATAAGATAAGAGGGGTGAAAATACAATGGTGCCTGAAACAATTTAGTCATAAATAAAGAATGCTCAAATTACAGGACATGTCCTTTTAAAAGATTTAAATTTAAGTTCATACCCCAAAAACGCATATAGCCTACACTGACTTCAAAATCAAACCCCTTTCATCTTTACTGAGATCCTCGGCCTGATTAAAAAAAAAAGCCTTTATTATTATTATTATTTATTTTTAATTTACTCAAGGTTGTTGACATTTCCATAAAATATTTATGTATTTTGTGGCTCTAACGTGTTATTTGTAGGCCTACCACAGATTGAAACTTGAATTTTTCCTGCGAAAATTGTCATATTGTTTCATATTATTTTTAAACTGTAATAATAATAATAATAACTAAGCTATTTATGTTTTTATTTAAACCTCAAAATAATATACAATTTTAAAAAATAAGGAAAAAAGATTTTCAGTGCTTGGAAACAGGCTTGCAATTAAATACCAAAACATGACAATATAAATAAGGCACGGGAGATGAGGCCTACCACAGGCTTTTCGGTATTTGTTCCTTTTGAGATGTGTAGATTTAATATTTCGACGGTCACACCAACTACCTCTTTACAATGGCCTTGCTATTATGCACCTACTCCAACCTCGATACTTGAAAACACTGCATGGGTAGGCCAAATAATTGGATACCATAAACTTAGCCTAACTAATTCCTGAAAGCTTTTCGCTGCAAATATGTCGTCATTGTGCGGTCAAATGAATGAAAGACACAAAAGTCATATTAACATGGTTGTATATATTTGGATATATCTACAATCTATGATGCAACTCATTTACAGTTTAAAGAATGTAAAATACACAAACAGGTACATCAGAAACAAACTAAGCACATCGACGCAAACACGTACATTTTTAACTACATAACTGTTATTCTTTATAAAATACTCGGCTTTGAAATCTCCTACAAATAATGGAAGCATAGAAAAGAAACAACCACGTAGAGAGCATAAATTAGGAAAGTGAAAAAAAAAAAAAAAAAGAAAAAAAAAAAAGTAGTTCAAGTATTTTCTCTCTGAAACTTCGAGGCAGCCTCTCTGAAGAGTCCACTTTTGTGTTTGTGAGTAAAGAAACGTTACGTAAATCCAAACTACGTATAATATTAATATGACTCGATCCAGGATGGTAAAATTACGCTTATATTAAATCATACTTGTATCAGCCATTTTTTTTTTCAAAGGATATCCATATAGGATATTCGTTTTCTGTTCCTGTTATAGGCCGAAGGTGCAACTGTTAAGACTCGTGATGATACTAAATGATGCTTTTCCTTCAGTCTGTGTCCGATTAATGACTTTTGGTCTATTGTTCTTTACTGTCGTTTTTTTCCTTGTTCATTTTCTTCATCTTCATCCGTCGGTTCTGGAACCAGATTTTGACTTGTCGCTCCGTTAAGTTCAGCACCCTTGCTACCTCATATCGCCGGTCTCTTGTGAGGTACATATTGAATAAAAATTCCTTTTCGAGTTCGAGTGTTTGATACTTGGTGTATGGACAACGCTTCTTTCGAGTGGAGCGCGCATGGATCCAGTTTGCCACAGGATTATCTGAAAAACAACGCATAAAAAGTGTGATTAGGTGCTGCTGTGAACAAACACGCTGTCCAAAACAGATTACTGTAGCCAAGTCTTTTCTTTCTTGATTATGACAGCCATAACGTGTGTATAATGCAATAATTAATGAACTGTAGCACCTAACAACACTTCTCATTTTGGCAAGATTAATCTTCAATTAAATAGTCAGGCTTAATACGTGTAAATACCAAGTCATTTCATATGAAGTCCCCCTACCTCTGTCTATTTGAAATAGCTTCGCAAACTCTTAGGAGAGAAATGGCGCTGTAAACTGGTGAATGTACCTATTTGCTTTATAGGCCCATAAAAAAGCAAAGGCTTGTGACTCAAGCCTTCACAAGTCTACGCTTTAAAGTTCTGCTATGCAGTGAATGCACAGTGAACATTCCACGTGCTGTTTCTCGATGTAAATGATATGTTTAATTTATATGTAAATTATATTTAATTGAATAGGTCAAAACACCAGGCCCGGTTTTTCCATTTTTAATTTGACATTTCAGTAGATAGGCTATGTTGTACAGCCCATTACAAGTACAATTCAAAACAAGTAATATTAGTATTTATAGGTTATAATAAAATATATTGTATTTGAAACCCAAAATTAGCTATATTTGAAAGGTTAATACGCGTTCTCGCTTTTCAAACGCCTGAATTGTTATTGAGCCAACGGCAGGATCAAATTATACATTTGCACATTAAACAAAACACGGTAATATAACTGTATCGTATTAGAATTAATGATAATGATAATGGTATACGGCTATTTGTAAACATCGCATGCTACCTTCCTTGCCAGACTTGGCTTTTTAGGAGACCATTTTTATAGCTCACAAGCCGTTTTACAACCCAATCCTATGGCGTTTGTCATCAATGGATAGCCCCAAAGCAGACTTGAGTCGGCCGAGAACAGCACAGAGGATGAAAGAGTATAGAACTTGGTTTTACGACGGACAACAGCCAACCACCAAGCGAACGCAATAAACTGAGAAGCATCCCATACCCGGTTGTAAACAAGAATAGCACTAACTTACTTGGGTCTAATTCAGCCTTGTCGTCTTTGTGCTTCCCGGAAGACTGACTCTCCGTCTCAGGCGATGGTGTGTTCTGCTGTTTTTCTCTAATGTCGACGGCGGAGCAGTAGAGATAATCCGTGTAAGTGCGTCCGTTCGAGCCCAAACAGTCCCCAGTACGGGGATCCTGGAAGGTGTCGGGCTTCAGCCCGTAGTGCCTGCTATTCCCTGCATATCCTGGAAAAGACACGGTACCGGGGATAGGCTCCAGCCAAGAGCGAACGTACCTTGAGTCTGTGCCTAGGTGAGGTTGGTGAGTGTATGGATGATAAACCACTGACGACTGAGAGTGAACAGGGGCCCACGAGGTAGTAAAGACTGGTGGTTTCGGGGCAAAGCTGCAGGACGGGTAATCCGCGCATTCCGGTACCAGGGGCGTCGGGCGTGAGCTGGAGGATATCGGACCAGTGGCTGTGAAACGACTCGCCAGAACATCCTCGCTCTCATGGTTGATCAAGGAATCCACATAATAATTACTTATGGGACCCGTAGCCGACATGGCGATGTTTCCCTTCTCTTTTACATGCATCCGATTATTATATGGAGTGTATGTGTACTTTTTTATCTGACCGTAGAACAATCAAGACAGGTAATTATTTCAGAAAGCTTCCCCAGCTGGGATTGGACGCCTGTGGAACACGTGATTGCATTTACCCCCTGAAAAACTGCACAGCAGATCAATGCGCGCGTTCTCCTGGAACAGCAATGCACTTCGAGCTTGCAGTAGGTTGCTTAATACTAATGTTGTCTTTTTACATAAAGCCTAAATATATGAAGATGATGTGTTTCTAATATATTATGATGCAACTGATTGACGTAGATAGTTATTTGTTGCCTTGCAGAGCAGCGCAGTGTGCGTTAACGATCTTAAAAAGGGCACTATTTGTTGATGTAATCAATCTCTGTCGAGCGAATGCTACTGTGCTGTGGCTAGCCTTGTGCGCATCCCACACTGAACAATGTTATTTATTAAAACAAATAGAAAACAAAAGAAACGGTTGTACAATTCTTTCTCAGTTTCACTATTAATTCTATATAATTGGAAAGGACCCAATGGAATAATTTTGACAAATATACGGCTCTTGTGCTGTCTAGAGGGTTGCTTTTATGCACTGAAGTCCTATTTTCCACTAGTTTCAAATAAATACAATTGGGATATCCCTCATAAAATGGAGTTTTAAACAAATCGGGGCGGTGGGAATAGTAAGACGCCTGAAAACGCACCACAACTGCGGCTATATTCGTCAAGTGGTCGTGCATGCTTTTATGTCCTTCAATAAATTTTTACGAGGACCATTTGATTGTTCATAAACGTGTCGTTAATAAAACTGCAGTTGAGTTCCTGGTATAACATAAAACCAACACTACGCTTGTGAAAGAAGTCTCATCAAACCTTTGTCGAATATACTATAGAAAGACGGGTGACTGTTCACAAACTCCATTAGCTCTTAAAATTGTATGTGAGATAAAGGTGTGAAAAAGCTTTTTTAGCTATTTTATTGCGATATGTTTTTGAAAAGGCATATGCATAACACAATCTACTCTTTTGTAAATATTTTATACTCCCCTTTCTTTAATATTTTTGTTTATCTAATTTGCAATTTTTTGCGACTCTTTCGAACTTAATTATTTGTTGTAATACGAGGCAAATAGTCTTGCTGACTGAAAATAAAATTTTATTGAAACTAAAAGCTATGTGAAATATTTGTGAACAGTCTCTATTTTTTCGATTAATTTAGTTTCGTTATTTCAACTTATTAATACTGCCTCAAACATGAACAAAACATTATTTTATTCTTTAAATCTATTAAATGCTTTAACGCCTTGCTCTTATCGTGTAGAAAATGATATAGAATGTAAACATTTAATACGTGAGTCACTATATTTTAGATTTAATGTATATACTAAGCGTATTGCGAAATTTGGAAATGTGTTGATTTTGGTCTGCAGTCATTGTCAGTGTTAGGCCCAGTATGAAACTGGCCACATGAGGTCAGGCTTTTTTTCCGCCCTGTTTTCTGTGGGAACACCAGACATTGTCAAAATACAGACACACCAAATAACAATACGTGGGCAATTGAGACTTAAATTTACTCGTGTATTGCAAATAGCCTAGCTATTAAATCAAAATCCCTTTACTAAGTTATATAAATGAAACAGTTTACAGAGACTCGACCCAAAGTAATGAGCGCCATTATGTTCCTCTTTTCATCTATTTCATTTATAAAACCAACTACTTAAAGTTCTTGATTCAGCAAAACAACTAAAATCAAAAGAAAGCAAAAGATACTAAATGTATGCTTTCATACCGTTTCCTTTAATCATGTGTTTTATAGGAAGGCGTGACAGCTTTTTGATTATGGCGTGGATCTGATTGCTTCTACTTGCAATAGACCGCGGAAGCAATATCATTTAGATACTCTGAACAAAAGTGAAAGTAAAATATTATGTTAGTGCAAAAATAATTTATAGCCTTGATGGGAGGCTGCAGCATATTGGGAGTATCAGAGCATCTAATCAAATTGATAGAATAATGGCAAGTAAAACAAACAAACATATGTAATACGAAACATTCTTCAACCACATTTGTAAATAATGGTATCATATCTACATTAAAATATTGTCTGAGTGCAGTTAAAGAACCTTTATAGTTTTTCCGAGGGCGTGGTACTTGATGCCAAAGTCCTAGTTCACTCACTGTCGTTAATTTTTAAATGAATCTCTTATTATGGTGTTCTAATGTTGTTAATGATACATGTATAACGCTGTTTGTTTGGTAATATAATGTTGTTTTTAAATAAACGAAGAAAATAAAAAAGTAAAACCGTGTTTAATTGTTTTACTGTTCTATGAATGTCTTTGAAATCACTAACTAGAATTGCAGTTGTATCTATAATTTCTGTCAGGTGTGATATAAAATTAGCTATATAGAGGTTAACATTAATTCGGTGATTAACAAGGATGTTTTTCACATAATATCTCAATTTCATATAGACAGAATACCAATTTAATTACGCTCTTTCCCTGGAACGCCTTAAACAGAGATGTTCGCTGTGTGGTCGCATTTATTCATAGGCCTACATTTATTGATAACGACCTTGTGATTTAAATCTGCAGAATATAGTATTCGCTGCAGTCTTGGCAATTAAGCTGTGCAGGGTGCAGGGTGACTCAGGATAAAACTGGACTGCGGTGCACACTGCACATGCGGAGACACTAGTACGAGCTCACTCACTGATCTATACATACTGACATTTAGATTTTAGAACATCACATACTTTATACACATCTTTATAAGGGACTGAGATTTACAAATACATAGCATATCTAAAAAATAGCACTTTACGGAGCGATTTTCTTGTTTATATGGGAGCAACGAGCTACACCCATGACCCCACAATAATGCATTTCTTAGTGTCGTGTGACTATAATAAACAATGTAGCTTCATAATATACACATACATACCTTTTCTTGTATTAGCATAATTGAATCTATTAAATGGATTTTAAGTTGTCATTAAAAACATCAGAGTATTTTCCTTTCTGAGACGACAACACGGCAGTATTATTGCTAATGCACTTTGATTTACGGGAATATCTCAACATTAATCAACGTTTTAAAAATTTCTACTCTTTGATCGACTTCAATATTTGTTTTAGTACTGCATAGTGGCTGAAAAACACACCTACAATTCAGGAACAGGTTAAAATCAATATTTTCTTTTTTTCTTAATTTATTTCAAGCGCTCGCATTTTTATTAATTAATTAATTAATTTGTTAGTTGGTCTGAAGTATAGTGAGGATTGTTTAAATATTGCAGTATACCTAGGCCCATATGTAGCCCATTAGTAGTGCCACTGCGCCTAAAAATACAACTGTCTTTAACAACGGCGTTAATCAATGCAGAATATTGGTGTTTTCTCAAAATCATTCCACATAACTTCACCATGTTATGAAGTAAATATATAAGGTCCTGAATTTCTTTTCCTTTATTTTTTTTTTTAATTTTTTTTTACTCTTTTAGCTTTTAAAAGACCTTATGTGCGCCACGGTCAACGTGAACATCATAATGCACTATACTGTTTCGTTTAATGCCTTTACTTTATAAAACTTTAAAACGATACAAATGTGTTGTCATTTATTTTTTACTATTTTGTGCCTAGATGTCTTTGCATTCATTTACGAGGGATTATAAAATAAAGCAAAATGTTCACAGTTTATCATATTGAAATCACAGACTCATATAATTGTTTGCGGCCGTTGGGCGACATAAAAAAGCTAAAGTGCAAAGGTTTCAAATTTAAATTAATTAATTAAAGCTAAAATAATATAATGAGTTATTTCTTGTGTCCACGTGAAAACACCAACTAGGCTAATTAAAATAAATAAATAAATAAATAAATAATCCTTGGGGCATTACATTAAATTCCTACTTTGTGTTGAAAAGCCGAATAAAAGACCTTTATTTAGCGAAGTAACTTGCTTTGGGTCTAAAAATCAGAAATCAAACCTATTCCAGACAAACTCGTAACGTAAAATGCAGTAAATGGGAGCGAAGTGCCAGTTTCCAACATGAATGCAATATAGCTACATAAAAAAAAAAAAAAAACTAAATTAACTTAAAATGATTAATTCGTTCAAACTGCCCACGTGTGCTGGAACTGGTCTTTAGGTTTATTAAAAAAAACACAAACTAAAACAATGTATCCAACATTTAAAATCACAGAACAATGTAAAAACTACAAATGCAAAAACACAACAGCTAATCAATATCCTCATTCCAGCCCACTGATAACTAAGCAGCAACCATAATCTGTGTTCAATCTCGTCCCAGTATCTGTGTGAACATCTATTTAAGTGTTTACACATAAATGTCTCCACCACACCAGGGGTAGGCCATTGCTAATGCTACTTCAGATAGGCCTAATGCGGAACGTGTCACACATATACAGTACTATACGCTTCTGAATGCAAGCAAACAGTTCAACATATTTTATATATAGATACTGAGCAAGAGTAGGTGTTTTGATGTCTACCAATCCTTAGGCTATTTGAGGATATTGCCGCTATATCCGCATGCTAGGCGGCAGTGTCCTGTGGGGCTATTACGCGTGCTGTAAACTCTTTGTTGGTGACGCATTCCAGAGGAGAACCCCATTCACTCAACTGAATGAAAATGACTTTGGATTCCAGACTGTCTCCTCCCGTCGCAAAACAGCTGAAGGGAGGGGAGGGGGTTAAGAAAACAAGCATATATGGTGAAATCCAAAGACTACTCTCTCAGGAAAAAGAACAAGTCGCTGATGAGGCCTTTTACAACTAACAACTTTCCCAAAAACATTACCTTGACTCATTTAGCCTATTATTTCCACATATTATTTACATGGTTTTATGAGGCATTGTACAGAGTAAATAAAGCCACAGCGCAAATACTGAGATTTCCTGCTTACTGATTTGGAGAAACCCACACACTTTGACTGAATAATAAAATGTTTAGGAAAAAATCATCATAAGGGCTGATGAGGTAGAAAAATCCTTTTGAAGGAACCACACAGGTTCACTATGCATAGTGCACGGAAGCTACAGGTCAAACACTGCTTACCTTAGAAACTAGCCACAGTAAGTCTGTTGTGGCAACGCTTTTTACCGTTTAGCAAGTGCTGTCATACTGACCACTGCTACTGCTAATGTTGCTATTATATGTATATATATATATATATATATATATATATATATATATATATATATATATATATATATATATATACACACAGTCAAACCAAAATGTATTCAGACACCTTGAACATTTCATTCATTAATACAGTTTATTCTCTATAATTTAAAGAAAATGGTAATAAAATATGACAAGATCTCAGAGTTAAACTGTGTCGGAAAACATTAATCTTAATTAAGTCAGATAACACTTAAGCAAAACATGGTCAGGTCAAAGTGTCTGAATAATTTTTGGTTCCAAATTTTTATCAGTTTTACTGGTAGTCCACTGTATGAAGAATTTTTGGGTATAATATGTCACAGTTTACTTTATTTTGCTATCCTCACTTACATAAATGAACTATAGTGTCCTGCACCCACTAGTAAAAATATAACATATAAAACATATCAAAAACGTTTGGTTTGACTGTTATAAGTTATTTATTATAAGTGTTTGAATGGTCTTTTAAAATGCAATTATGCAATTTTGCTATTTGAGCCAGGCCGCTAACAGTTTAAAATTGTGTGGTTGGCCCACATGTGGGTGTAAAGTAACGTGGCAATAATTCAAAACAACTACTAAGAGTTTCATTTTGTAATTGTTGGGTCACGTTTCTAGTACAACATCAAAACCAGACAAGATTTATCAAATTTGTAAAGGTGATTACATACGCAAACATAACTACAATATAGAAAGAAATTCATAGCTGATCAATTTATAATTAATAGCTGAAAAAATCAGTCCACCATTTTCTGTATTTTTTGCTACCACCTCAGCTACTAACATTTCTACTGTTAAAAAGTGGCTAAAACACTTTGGGTCATATATTGGAATAAAAGAATAAGCCGTAATAAGGAACGGTCTAAGTTTGCCCCATGATGTTAACGGTCCTTTCTCCCTCTGAGAGTCTAAATTCTCTTTTACAGCCCTACACACAAAGGCGAGCAAAAGAGAAAAAGAGCCCGCTGTGGCTATAATCGTTCAGTTCATTTACAATGCCATTTGCGGAAACTTCATTGCACAGGGTGTAATTTAACGGCAATTGTCGCCCTTGATGAAGACGAACTGACGTAATCAAGGCAGTTTCTTGTTGTCGAGCCAGGAAGCCAATCCCAACAACATGAAACTACCTAAACCACGCACCAGCCGCGCGTAACGGCGTTATCCACAGGAGGAGACAAACGACAAACTCTGCACAGATAAGTAAGGATTTTATTTAATTCCTCAGAGCCTCGAGCATTAATTTAATCAAACATCTTCTGTTATGGTTCTGTAGTAGCCTATGCCCGAAAGGCCATGGCTTTTGGGTAGTTTTAAGAATAACACCAAAATTAACCAATTGACACTTCTATCAACCAGTAGGCCTTTTGCTATTTTAAGACAAAAATGTCAACATGTCTGAAAGACAGATGCAAATAAGTATAGATCCTCAACAAGAATGAGACTGTCAAAAGAGTTTATATATATATATATATATATATAGACCTAAACGCACCTGTGGACAAATCGTTATTTTAAAAATAAATTTGTAGTAAAAAAGAGTCCTTCAGAGGGACTGCAAACAGCTTCTATTAATTTATAACACATAATGTTATAAGTAGATCTCCACAACTTTAACTTGGAATATGGGGCACGTTATCCACAACAGCACTCTGTTAACAGCTGTCAGAATCATAAAGAGCAAAACCCACTTCGTTCAAATCAAAGATGTTATCCATGTCAACGCTTGAGGGTATCCAGAATAGCCTCCCTCAGCTCAATCGGGGAGAAAATAAGGAAAACGTGATCCTACCTTGAACGTTCTGCACACGGTCTGATTAGCGTAGCTCATAGGATCCACTCATTCATTCACCGCTACTGTAGTTCTTTCATTCTTCCGTGATCAGTCCATCGTTCCATAGCGTTCCATAACTCCATAATGAAAGGTTCCCGGTTCCAAAACAGCCAGGCAGACCGCAGAGCGCGTCAGTGAGGCCAGCACATTGCAGTCCCGAGTATGTGAATTAGCCCTCCTCCACTCACCTTTTAATGCATCTTTACTGCAGCAGCACATTATATTTGCAGATCATAAAATCCACCCCCAGCGCTTTCCAGGACCGTCATGACATTACAATTTTATGACCTTGACTTACTGTGGTCACCTGGATAATATTTAAATCAACGTTATGGGTCTCCCACTCATACTGAAAGTGCTATGCACTTTCTCCTTCTGCCTCTCTTCCCTATCTTCACCCAAAATTTCTGTCAACAGAATACAGGAGAAAATATGCAAGGGGAAGGACATACCAGGACATAATATTTTCCCACCCCCTGTTTTATTTATCAGCCTGTCGAGTTAAACATCAAATTGACAAATACACGTCAAGAACAAAGCATGCAAAATACAGAGCGCGCATTGTATAAGACACGCGCACTGACAGCAAACAAACTAAGCTAAGACATCAAATAGAAATCTCGTTCTTATATTCTGAGTTAAGGATTTTCAAAATTACAAATCTGCCACGAATATGTGTACCAAGCATCCTTTTCTTCCGCTACTGCCATATTTACAACTATTATTCAGGTCTGGTCAACAATGATAAATTAGACTCGGATAATTGTAAACTAAATGCAGGATGTTCCAGTTCCTTTGAAATGAAAGCCATGGGCCAGTGCTTTGCTATTTTATAGTTTTGTGTGTGTGTGTGTGAGTCTGTGAATGAAAAGGGAGAAAGAAAAGAAAAGAGATCAAAAAATAGAGAGGGGGTGAACGTGGGGAACGCGAGAGAGTATTTATTATTATTTCTTCTTCTGTCTGTTTCTTAAGCCCTCAGTTGAAGCTATAGCCTGTTAGCTCTCGGACGCGACTTTCTCTGTTGAGCTTCTTTAGCTTCATCCTTCTGTTTTGGAACCAGATCTTGACCTGTCTGTCTGTGAGGTTGATACTCTTGCTGATCTCCAGACGGCGCTCTCGAGTCAAGTACATGTTGAACAAGAACTCCTTCTCCAGCTCAAGTGTCTGATGCTTTGTGTAAGGACATCTCTTCTTTCGTCCACTTTTCGCTTTTAGCCAATTCCCCGTTGTTTTCTCCAATTTAGCCTCATCTGCACAAGTAAACAAGAGAGAGAGAAAATTGGTGACTGCAAGATAACAGAACTGCCTGAGACGCTGCAGTCGCTCATTTGACTATAGGCCTATTTTTTTTTTTAGTCTAGTTTGTTTTTTGTTTGTTTTTCACAAAATATTTTTTTACCTATTTTTTGTTCTTCAGAATAAATGTTATGCTCAGTGTATTGTACTAAAAAGTCTATTATGATCTAATGGTTTAATCCAAACTGCCCTTTTTCTTACGCAGTGATGCCGTTTCCCTTAATTTAACGTATCTGACATTTTCTTATATGTATTTTAAATTACTATCTGTATGTTTATAGGCTACTTACTTGGACGGACCTATACATTTCCGTCCAATTTCACAATTTCGATTTTGTGATTTCAGTCGGTCATCGGCCTGCAATTAGGCTCTTTTTAATCGAAACGTCATCTACCAAAAGAAAAAAGACAATTCTAAACATACACTACTATGCAATAATATAATATAAAGTAACATAAAACACATTTTTTCTCTTTTTGGCTGATTTATCTCCTTAAATTGTTAATTTAATCAGCAAAGACTGAAAAATGGAAGATGGAACGACTTTAAGTGTGATAATACTGTCGTAGGCTACTAATCAGACATTTTAATAATGGGGATTAAATAAACAAGAAAAGGAAATAAGAATTATATATATATTTAAAAAAAAAAACTGTTTTAACTAGCCTACAGGTGAGAGCGATGCAGAGCTTAATAAGCTAAATGAAGATGTCAGATTTTTTTGTTGTTGTTGTCATATCTTGTCAGTTATATCAGTTACACATTTATTTAACCATCTTTATTTAATTATTTTAGGATCACACAGTGATTTCAAATTGCATTAATAAGAAGTAGTTTACTGACATGTAATAAAGCAAAATACAGAACCAACATTACAAAATAAGCGCAAGACATGTCCAATTAATTTGACGTTTAAAATATTTAAAAAAAACTTAATTTACTTAAACGGCAATTGTTTTTTCGTTAAATGTCAACAACATTTTATATAAATATTTACCAATATCATCGAGCAATTATGTAGTCATGTATTTCAACCCTTATAAAAAATAATAATAATAAAAAAATACTTCCATACATATTGTGGCATTTATACGGGGAAAACGTCATTTTCACTTCTCTACACTATTGCGGCAGAATTATGTGCCTGTGAACAACCAACTGGAGTGTATTAAAAATAAATAAATAATGAAATTTAATTGATTATTGTGTGCTGTTTTGTTGTGTTATGCTGTGCTTGGATAGAACGCACTTTAACACCGCGTGTTAATCCTAGAGTGATCCTGTTTATATCAATGCCAAGAGCCGTTTTTATTTTTGCACCGGCGTTAAATGCCGTTTCAATTTTAAGTGCACATCATGATACTGTTTAATTGACAGCTGTTCTGTAAAAAAAAAAAAAAAAAGGACGAGGAACATATCTGGGCCTGTAAGAAAGGGCCTAAACAGTCGTCTGTGCAACAAAAAGGTCTTCTATTTTGACATGCAACTTGATTGTCAGTTCACATATTGTGTACATAGAAGGGAGCGCGCTGTTATTGTGTGTGTGTGTGTGTGTGTGCGCGCGCGCGTGTGTGTGGCAGAGAGAGAAGAATTAGTTATCACCTTTCAATTCGCTTTCGGAATCATCAGTACAACTGTCTGTTTTTGCGACACTCTCTTCTTTTCTAGCCTGTCCCTGATCCAAGTCGTCTTCCTGCGTATTCCCTCCCTTGTCTTCTGGGTCCTGCCTTGCTTTGCTGCTTTTGACATATGAATCTGCCGCTAGTGCCTCAGCAGGCGTGGATATCCTGGGTATTGGGTTAAAGTCCGAGCCGAACTCATCTCGATGGTGGCCCCTTTCACTGGCGTACACCTGGCTTCGTCGGAAATAATCAGGGGTGGAGACGGCGCTTTGATTCGGATGGCTGTTATTGTCTCCCAGACGGATGTAGGTGGATTTCTCAGCGGACTCCTTAGCGCTGTCGATTTCAGGCTGGTAAAGACACGGAATCGCTTCCTCTTTCACATGGCTGGCTGGAAACGAACATGGGTGCAAAGGCTGGGCAACAGGTTGGGAGCCTCTGTAAGTTTTAGAGCCTGCGATCCAAGCGTCCCGCTGCGACAGGTAATGTGAGTGCTGGTAACTGCTGAGATGCATCCCACTCGGCTGCAGGTCATCCCGTTTGGAGAGAGGGGTACCAACAATACCAAAACTACCCATCATGGAGCAACCATATTCTGCAGACGCTTGCATATACATTCCAGAGTTAGTTGAATAGCTCTCACCTCTGTACGGAGATGTTCCTCCCACCAGCGAGTCCATCAGGAATGTGTTGTTGGCTGCCACGTTGTTCGGGCATGACATTTTGCAACTTGCCTTGTTTTTCTTTTGATTCAAAACAATCTCCTTTATGCCGAAGAGGATAAGGACAGTAGGACGCTGACATCTTTTGGGGGGGCGAAAAATATCAGCAACATAATTATGGATTCAAGGCGCTTTGTCATGTGATTTTCAGACCAATAGGGTTTTGAAAGTGGCCTTGATGCGCCAGACCGTCTTGACGTCACTGGGGTCAAGTTGTTGAATATACGTAGTACAGCATGGAGCAATGGCGCCATCTAGCCGATTTTTACGGACAAGGAAACCAACAACAGAACAAAGAACAATCGTCTTCAGATATACAGTTACGTGGCTTGTGCGTCTGCAAAAGAAAGAGAGAGAGGCAAGTAAACTAAACACTTCATGCAAATTAAAGGCAAATTTCACAAGATTAGTCAATCTAAAGAATGGTTAATTTCACACACTTTTACAGGACTGTACATAGGCTCTGTTTTCAAAATGGACATGCAATTTTTTTTTTTTAATAGAATAAGGAATTGTTAATACGTTCTGTTTATTTTCCTGTCTAATCCCTTCTTAGTTATTTTCGCTTACTTACAATTTTAATTTGGGGGATTAATTATATATTAATTATAGGCTATTAAATATTTTATTATATATTGGTGTTTTGTTTTTTGATGACTGCTTATGTTTTTCCCATTATCTTTTTCTGCGTAATTGACGTTCTGTATTTTTTAAAATATAAATGGCGGGTTTATTTAGAATATACAAACCGCAACAATGTAACCGCAACCGTTACATTGTATTTTAAATTGTACAGAAATGATCAAGAAGAGCATACATTTAGTTTTGGTCGCAGTGATGTTGATAATTAACTGTTCATCTTAAATGCATTTGTAAACATTGAAAAAAAACAAAAAGAAAACTTAAAAATAATTCAAAGTGAATTGCATGCAATTGTGTATCACAGCTATTTTATTTTCTTTGATGTAAATGTGTTGATTTTTTTCTCACACAATTACTAAATTATATAATAGCCTATAAACCCGGTTTATAGTTTTTCTTCAAACGTACATAGGCTAATTTGTTTTTCTGGATCCTACCATATTTTCTCTGATTACTTGTAATATATACACACTACATAAATATGTTTTCCAATTTTAGCACACATTTCAAATTAGGGAAAAGGCAAAACTTCGTGTTCGACAATTTCATTATTATTATGCCGTTTTACCAAACTGCATCGAATCAGCTGGAGGAATGAAAATACACCGAATGTACTGGGGGGACAATTAAAACTTACGTATTTTATGTACTCTGTAATTTTTGCTATTGTTTACTATAATTTATATAATTTTAAACATTTGTATTAACCCTTGGACTTGAATGATCCTTTCTATGTTTGCTGGCCAATGCATTTCTCAACGAGGCCTGTGACCCAGCTTGAGACACGGGGCATTGTTGTGATTGGTCTGTTCACTTGTCTATCACTCAGACTAAGACAAACAAATGCACTCTCTCATGACAGAATATAAACGTATAGAGTTAATTCAGTACGTTGCATGATCTGGTCTATTATGTTTTGTTTTGTTTTTTAAATGAAATGCACATTATTCAAAGGGATTAATAACCTGTGTTTGAAAATATGTGTTTTTCAAAGAATATATATATATATATATATATATATATATATATATATATATATATATATATATATATATATATGAGATTGTCTTTATCTGTAAGACCATTTGTCAATTTGTATAATTGTATAAGTTGTATTGTATGATTGCATATCAGGTATAATTGCAAGTATATCAGGTCAAGGTTGAATAGAAACCTGAAATTTAAAGCAAAAATGTGTCTTAATGAATTACAGGTCATGCTGCACCAACACTCGCGCAGTGAATTTCTCATTCCAGATGCCATGACAATGAAAACGTATTCCAGAAGTTACATTTACACACTTAAATTGTAGTAAATATTGTTCTATATAATATGTTTTGATGAGTATTACGTGTCTAGAAAAAACGAGAAAGAGTCCAACGAAAATATTGAAAGAGCATGTACATTATGTATTATGGATGGATGTATATTATTTAAATGCAATGTATTTTTAGTGTTGCAGCGAAAGTATTTTCTTGAAAAAATGTCTTGAACAAATATATTATTAAACTGTATTTACTTACTGTTGACTTAAACGTCATTGTCTTAATGTAAGTAAAGAGCGTGTGATCAAATGTTTTTTTGTCTCTTATTTCAAAACAGATTATTTCATAGGATGAAATACGACAACAACAAATCAACATTACAAAAAAATAAAAATGAAATGAACTGGTGCAATCTTATTGTATACTATTTGTATTATCCGTTTCTCTTTTTGTCCGTGTGCATGCCGAAAAGAAAACATGGAAAGACTTTGAGGCTTTTTAACAGTATATTTCTCAAACATCCCCTTTTCTTCGATTGACGTTTGTGATACTATTAAATGTCCACATGCAGCTGTTACTGTTAAACAGAAAAAGCTAATCCCCTTTTCTTTCGGGGCCTATCACACAGAATATTGAATTGCACAACATTCGCGTTAATTGCCGAAAACAAAAAAGTGTAAAAGAAAACACAATTAGGAATAGCTTTTTCATACCATATACATATTCCTATATATTAAAAATAATTTCATTTTTATATTCGAGTCTTCTCGATGGATGCTTTACCCTGCTAAAATAGGCCTAATTGTTTTTGAGCAGGTATTGATTTCTGGTCATTTTTTAAGGGACATTACATGCATTTTAGCACAATTTACTGCACAGTGCATTGCACAGAAAAGAAAAAAAAACTAATAGTCGTCAAAACGACTTTGGAAAGTGAAACACAACATCCAGTTTCACCACGTAGGCCTCTACATTGGCCTTGAAACGAGAAAAAACATGAGTATTACGTGCCTGTTTGGGAACTAAAGCCACCCATAAAACATATTTCCAATTTAAAGCGACCCGCTTTTTAACCATTTCCTCTCACCAAACAGGCGTCCACCCGCAGAGGTCTATGGAAATTTATGGTGGATGCATGTAACGTTTTAAAGACATTTATAAATCAGAGAGTGGTAATCGGAAAGCACATCAGCATAATATTAAATTTAATATCACGAAAGACCATACAAATGACTAGTGGGCACCAGTGGCTATTGTATTTACAGCTTTTCATCACATACGAGTGCGGAAGTAAGTATAAGCGTACAATGAGTGTTAATAGGCTCAAAGTCCACAACTGTACGGCTTGAAGAACAAACAGCAGTCTTTTAGACCACACATATTGGAAACTGTTTATGTTGTCATTTCCAACATTTTATCAAATCTGATGCCAAGAAACGTGTCTGATTTGTATATTATTGAAATACGGAGTATTATTTGCCATGGGACAATTAAGCATTATAGGCCTAATAGAAAATATTAGACTCTTGACATTCTCTTACCACTTCAAAACGCAAATATGTTAGATTTGTAAAACTTGTTTTTAACATATGTTTCGGATAGACTATGTAGCATTCTGGTGATTTGTAAGTAAAAATTGAATCCAGGTTGTATTTACATCCAGTGGTCCACACAGTCTTTATGGTGATGCCTCTGAAGCCTCCGCCATTTTCCTTGTCGTCAGCTAAGAGCGCATTCGAAAGTGTTCCATTTCGCTCTTGCTTTCCGTTTTGCAGATATTGCTACATTCTATTTGAAATAATTACCATATCCACACAATATAACACGTCTTACAACAAAAACAATTTGTTTTGGAAAGTCACATTTTATCAATTAAATCACGGCACGAAATGCAAATTTTTATAGTCATTGTTCATAAGTCTACGCGCGGATTGCTTTGGTTTGGTGGCGACAGTATCTCCGGCGTTTGATAGGTGGACGTTCCAAGTTCCTGCTCCTCAGTGTGACGACGTAAGAGAATGGAATTCAGCAAATTAACTACGTCACTGAGCCAGGGCCAAGGTTGGTGGGTGTGACAAGAAGACAAGCCTTCCAGCCTTGATCCTTGGCTATGCACCCCCCCCCCCCCCCTTCGCCCCCACCCGCCATTTCTCTCCCACAGTTCTACAAGCAAAGATCAGTGGCAATGTATCCGCTGAACTAACACATCACACACACATAAGTCCCTGCATTCGGAATGTATAAAGGACCTAATGTATTGTTGTTTTTTAATACAGTTAAATGTGTTTAAATCTCGGCAATAAATCAGTACACTAATTCAATACGCAAGGGACCTCCCCTCCGTTTTCTATTCACGTTCAAGCATCAATGCATATATACTCCGATCTCTGTTTTAAATCTGTCAGAAATCTATTTCCTGTTACCCGGGAAAAGTCACAACCAAGCAAGCTTAAATGGTCAAGAACATGCCAAAATGTCATAAAATATTTCAGGCATGAAAATATTACATTTTACAGAGACAATAAAGTGTATTTAATGGGAGTGCTAAAACTGGAAAAGTTACCTGCTGTAGTTTAATGCGAGAGGTCAAAGTGTTGCTTCTTAGACATTCCTTGGTCCTTTCCCACTTGCGCTGATTGGTTCTGTTCTGTTCACCACGTTTCCTGACAAAAGGGGCTCCTTGATTCCGCTTTATTACAATAGGTTAAAGGTGAAGGCCTTGACATTATTGAAGTTCAAAGACAACTTTTAATGATATCTTTTCCTTCATACGCATAAGTGCCAACAGCACACTTGCACGCCATGTTGTGACAAAATCCATGTAGTGTGATCGCATATAAAACTGCACATGGGGACAACATGCAATACCCCCTGCACCCGCAAAATAAATATCTCACCTCTGTTGGGTTTGTCTCTTAGAAGGCAAGATGTGTGCAACTCTTGATCTGAACAGATTATTCCAAGTGGGCGATATCATTTGATAGGTTTCTTGCACCTATAGACAACGAGTGTTCATTTCTAAAAGCAGCCGGACCCTTCTTGTTTACTATTTACTGCGGAAGTGAACACCATTCCCCTCGAACAGACGGTGCAATTAAGTCAGAAAAAAGGCAATTTAGGGCCTTGACTTTATTGCAGTGTCTAGACTACAAGAGTGGCGATTCCATTTAGAAGGTACTAAAAAACGTTACCGAAATGCTTTCTAAATTTTTGACGTGTTCAAGAGCAATTTCATGCATCCCTTTCTTAGTCACTTTTGGCAAATGCTTTGATTTAACAAACACACATATTCTTGAAAGTCTGCTAACACACCTCTACATGTTAAATATTTTGCTATTTGCCAATTTTCATTGAAAAACAGCAGATATAGCTTAATACTGATGCACCTGAACGAACGTGTGAAAGGGAGACAACGACAGAGATAGAGAGTGAGTTTTCATTACTTGGCAGTGGTCAGTTTATTTATATCTCAGGTCTCTGATTTTTTACTGCAGTGTTTTTACACACATTCCCACAATTTTTACTTCACCGTAGACTACCTTGTGTGTTTTTGAAATCAAGTCACAACTGACATATAACAGTTTACCTTTATTCATGTTTATTTTTGATTAATATACAGTACACAGGCCAATTCGGATCGCTGAGCTATCCTTACGAAAAATGAGAACTTTGGGCGTACAGCAAATAATTTAAAGAATCGAACAACAAAGCTCACAAGGCTGCAAAGGCAATGTAAAGAAAAATAGCAGCAGGGGTAGGGTGAGGATACTCAAAATAACATTATATTTACATTCACGAATGCACAATGCATAATCTCTGTACAAGGAATACAATATTACAGATTGTACAAGTCACAGTTCTAAAAGGTGAAAACATAAAAAAGTATGACATCTCCAGATTTGAACCAGAGTCGAGTGTATGTGTTTTAATGTACATATATACAACCATAAAAGGATAAAGGATACAATTTTATAATATATTATAGTAGGCTATTTTGTGAACATTTTCAAAGTGAAGATTTCAAACATTTCACTTAAAAAACGTGTCACATACATTTTGAAAAAAAAAAAAAAAAAAAACCCTAATCTTTGAGAAGTGTACGTTTAAGTTTGTGAATCACAAACTAGAAATGCCAGTTCAATTTGCAATCTCTGTACCCAGCCTCAGCCATTACAATCATGTTAACCTTCAAATAAGTCTTACAGATTTTAATACTGTTGCTGGCCTTGAAACAACATATTCTAATGGTTTTAATTAGATTGATGGGGATATTTAGACGTACGTAATTTGAATTGGCAGAAGTATTAAATAATAGGCAATTTCAACAATTACAGCAACGGATTCCCAGAGAAATACTGCAGCCGATCTCTGCTTAATTTCTTTTCTTTCATTCTACGATTTTGAAACCATATTTTGACTTGTCTGTCAGTAAGGTTTAACATTCTGGACAGTTGCAACCTTTTCTCCTTGTTGATGTAAACGTTAAAGAAAAATTCTCGCTCCAGTTCACGAATCTGAAACTTGGAGTATGGACATCTCTTCTTTCTTGTGCGCGGGGTACCTTGGGATAATCAAAAAAGACATCTTAAGTGATTACCTTATAAAACATTTTTTTTTTCTGCAAAAAAAAAAAAAAAAAAAAAAAAACAGAATGAGATGTTCATAAATGCACAACACATTTTGTTTTTAATTGAAAGACGAATTTGTAATCTCCACCAAAATGCCTTAATGGATTGCATCTAAGATTACTGATGTGATGAAGCAGACACAATATGTATGTCACTCCGATGCAAAACTATCACATCTACAGCCGTGGATAAATCGTATAAAAAACAGAAGATATATAGAAAAGAAAATAATAAAACTCGTTAAAAATGCAAACAAATGAAGGTTCTTGAATTGATAAAAGGGAACTTCGTTTTTTTTTATACCTTTTGAACTTAAAGTGATTTCTTTTTCCTGTCTATGCATTTTTCTTGTTTTTGCATCACATTAGGCTAATTAATAAATGTATTTCCCAAATTATAGAACCTATGACACGTGAAAATATGTTTTCGTTGTTATTTGTAATACTACAAACAAATGCATCTTACTATGGGCCTGAGGTACTCTGCCTTGTAAATGGCCGTGAACGTTAGCTTCTCTTCAGCAAGCTATAGCCTTCTTATGGTTTGAGAAGCGCCGCAAAACAAGTAGCAGAAACCTAAAATATCAAATTATGTCTATTGAAAGGTAATTACGACAGTTCTGATTGGCCTTAAGGCATATTTTGAGACATACGTTTCATTCCAAAAAGATAAATGCCCCTTTAAAATTGATTTCTTTCATTTATATATAGATAGATAGATAGATAGATAGATATATCTGGGCAAGCACTAACATTGTGGTCATTGACTATATACATCAACCCCACGGTAACTCAAGTCACAGCACGTTTAAAAGCTAATAAGGACTTAGCTAGTTTACATCCGAGCTGCTAAAACAAAATTCACAGTATGCCAAAAGTAATGTTCTGCCCAATTGGTTTTTACCCCCGACAGCTAAACGAGAAAATCCCTCGCAATGCTCAACGCAAGTTCATGATCAAAGTTAGCATTTGTCACAATAGCGCGCTCTTAAAATTTCACAGACTCTGGGATAGTAGCGTCTGTGTATAACATCCTCTTTTTTCAAAGCGCTTTCCCATCGTAAAAATTCTTTTCGTTGGAGGAAAGAGCTTTGTAGGTTATAATAAAATCCTTTGAATGCTTATAAAACTCCACATAAAATCTGACCGACAAAACACCGGGCTAGTCCCTTAACCTTTCCCCATTTACAGCTTCGGTACCTACTCGAATGGCTGCTCTTGCTTGCGTTCCCGTCCTTAGTAGCTGCTGAAGTGCACGAGCCCGAATTGGTATGTTCCTCCTCATCCTCTGGGTCCTTTTCCGGCTCCTGCGCTGCGGAAACAGCTGTGGGTTGTTGGGACGAAGTCTCTAATTTGTTCATCTCGCTCTTTTGTAAACAATGTTCTGACTGATTGTCCGTGCTACAATAAGCGGTTTCAAAAAAGCGGTCAAAACCTTGAGGGAGCACGTTGTTTTTCCCCACGCCGGCGTAGAAACCGGTGGAAGGGTGGCTAGAGTTCGGATGATGCTGGTGGTGGTGGTGGTGGCTGTACACACTCTCGTTTTTCATGAGCATTTCTGTCATGGTGGATGGCGGAAGACAGTCTCTGTGCACCAGGTCTTCTCCTGAGTAGCAAGATGCATAGTTGGTTCTGTGGTGCCATTTGCTGGACGGGTCCAGACCATAGGAAACATCTCGCACTGGTTGCACTTGAGATAGATTTGTGGAATAGGGGTATGTGATTTGTCGCGAGGGCCCCTGTGGAAGGAACGAAGAGACGGCGGAAAATTCTGGAACGTAGTAGGTGCAGCTGGGGAGGTAGATGTTGGAGGCACAGCCCGTCCTGTCCCCAAACTCGGATGTCCGGTCTTTACGCGTCTGGGAGCAGAAGTTGCCCAGATTAACAGAGTTAAACATCTTTCTCCTGTAGTCTGTACTACAGATATGATGTTTTGGATTCGAGCTGCAGAAGGAGAAAATTTGGGAAGGCGAGATGACGCGCAATCCGTCTAAGTCGCCCCGCAACACGTGATCGAAAGTAGATATTGTCATATATCAATTTGGAACACATGGATGCGTAGGAGTGGTTCAGTTGGGTAAGATCTGTGAAATTCAAACGATTAGTTTTCAAATCATGCCAGACCATGTAAAACAGTAATATCTTTTGTTTGTTGTTTTAATCGTGTTTTGCAAGAACGAAGAGAAGTATTTTCTGTTTTTTGTGTACGTGTGCTGGAGCCTGTATAGGTACTGAGTAACGCTGATTTTATGAGTCTGAGGCAACACAATTTGCTTTATGTATATGTTTATATATAATCTATGACTTTCGCATGTAACAAAACTATTAAAACTTTAAAGGAATGACTGTTAAATATGACTGGTATGACTTATTATTGTGTTGTAGTGTTGATTGCTGCACTGCTTATATTCAAGGGTCGAGTTTTAGCGCATTGTCAAGTTGCTTTTGTTCAAAAGCATAGCATTTTTATGGAATTCCATTTTATTTTATATAGAAATATGCGTTAAACATATATTTATTCATGGTATGTTAAGAATTAATGCTTTATAGATGTCACGTGTCAGCTCCACCCAATGCTTGAATATAGTAACAGAACATTTGTGAGTTTTGTCTTTTTTTATTGTCTTTTTTTAAATGAAATCTTTAGGAACCTATGCAGAAAACGATCGGAGATTTCAGTTTTTGCTTCTATAAACACAAAGTTAATGGTGATGCTTTATGTTTGTATTTAGATGTGGTTTAATTTTAAACCGGGGAAAGACTTTTCTCTTGGTTTTAATCAACGACACGAAAAATAAAAGCTATGAATGATGCCACTTAGAAGATGTCTTCACCGTGAATGTAAAACTCTGTCTTTTATCAAATGAAAAAATGAAATAAAATTATGTGTAACATACTATTGTGTTCGACCTTCCTTACACCCAACACTACACGTTTTGGCATTTAACATGTGCAAAGTACGTCAAATGATCCCTTGGATATTTTAAATCTCTGAGACCATTTTATGAGAGGCATCTGTTTAAGGCAAAACATACTATCCAGTTTCAATATGTACCCTCCAGCGTCTATTAAAATAAGCCTAAAATGTTTTATTTTTGCCGCAGAATGTTGATAAATACTAATATTTCGCTTTTCATTTAAAACTCATTTTTTATAGTGAGAATCTCTATCTATAGTAACTCTATACTAACACACATCCTGCTAACACTCCATGCTACTCGCTTGAAATTTATTTCAGAATTTATTAAACAATATAATTCGTGAAATAAATACGAATAGAATAATAAATAAGTTCAGTATGTAGCACTCGTTTTAAAATTAGTATTATTATTATTATTATTATTAACTATTAGTTCATGTACAGATATGTGGCGATGAAGATCTTTAATGACCGGTCATGGAAGTGTTTCACAGAGCAGCACATTAAAAACTAATAACATTTACCATTGTTTATGATTGTTTTTAATAGTTTCTCTTCACAAAGATTATTTTTATAGGTCTATTATCTATTCAAAACAGCTTTTCAGGGTGTCCATGATCGATTGTTGAAAAAATATTCATATCAGTTACAGTGCACATCGTAACTAAAAAGTTTGTTGTATTTTTAAACAGAATTTTGTTAGATTGCTTGCGTATTTGTGTAAAAGGTATCTGGCAATGACTTTATGAGTCCTCTCTAAACTGAGCCCTCTCAAAATTGACAAAAGGTTGGTGTGCAATATGCCTTCAACCAAGTACAAAGAAAGCAGACAGCTGTCCAGACACAGCACTTGAATTTGACCACTAAAATTCTCACTGCAGCCGCCATAAAAGGCCGAACGGCGGAAAAGCAAGAAATGCTTTGTTCTACAGAAAACAAATACAAGGTAAACAATTAAAAAGGCTCAAAGAATGAAATATCTAACTAGTAAGATATGCAATACAATGATTGACGAAAGCTGTATTCAGGTTTCAGTTAATCAGGTCTAAAAGTTATTTTGAACGAGCTCAAATACACATTTGAGACAAAACTCTATCGTAAAACTGTTAATGGTCAGGAACAATATCGATTTTTCTCATCAGAGTCGTGTAGTCATTCTATCTAGTACAAACTTGTTAATGCGAGAAAGATTTTGGGAGATGACTACTGACAACTAACATGTTAGCCTACTCGTTTCAATACGAAGTCCACATGCAGTGCATAACAACAACCACTATCTATCATTTTGTACATTGTTTTGTAATATTTGTTTTACAGGAGACAGGTTTTACATGTATGTCAACTAATTCGATGTCATCATACAACTTCAACACTATACTACTAGCTGTAGGACCCTGAAATTCAACAAAGGTGCGCCCTTTTCTTTCTCTAAACAAGCACTATATCCACACAAATGCTCTGCCCCTGCTGGAGATTTGGACAATTGTTGATATTGTGATGAAGCAGTTGAATTGAAGGGGCAAGTTTAGCTGAAAAAAAAAAAAAAGCTAGAAAGGCATTTAGAGAGACATGGGTGTTGTAAATGTTTGCCATTCTCCTCCTAAAAAACATCACTATGAAGAACCGTGAGCTTTAAGACATTGTCAATTGAATTTTTGCAATTCTTTGCAGCTGAGGTCTATAATTATAGAGTTAAAGTAAAATTACAGAGTCACGTAGCCTATTAATGTTACTCGGACTAAAACGGCGCGGCTAATGCTCCAGAATAGAGATTTGGAGAAATAGCTCGAACGGTAGCCTAAATCTCAGTATTTGTCCTGCCCCTGTGGTCAAATTCTTTGACTTTTCTTTCGTGCATCAACACAAACATACTTTTTGCCTCATACCGATGGAACATCGACAGAAAATGAAACATGAAATATCAACAACGAGACCAAACAACAGTTGCAGGCAACGCTCAAGAGCCCTTCAGTTTACCTCCAGGGCTAAAACCTCAGCAGGGCTAAAAAGGGAAACTGTGTAATAGCATTACTGTCCCCTCATGGCCTAGATAAATTTAATTGGATGTAAGTCGGGCTGTTAAACTCGCTCGTATGAGCTGTGAACAGATTCAAGCAACAACAAAAATGGCCCTTCTTTTTACAGAGGTCTCTTTGAGTGCATATAGCTGTAGAGCACTAGCAGAGGCAGTTGTATCAATTGGACATCGCAATCATAGAAATCCTAGAAGCTTGTTGCTCAAACGGTAAAGTCAGAGCATGAACAGACAATAGTATGGTAATCTTTGTTATATTGAGATGAATTATTTTGTTCATGTACATTAAAACAATAACTTTAGCTACAAAGGAGATGGCTAATTGTGTACAAAATTCAGGGGGGGGGGGGGGCAAACTGATGAAAATTATAGTTTTGAGATACGCTATAGCTATTTATATTTTTAAAAAAGAACACCGCCTCAAACACCGGTTGTACACACACAAAAAATATCGTCTTTGTCGCATAAGAAGTCGCATTTTTAAATGTATTAATACAACATTGTTCTTATATACTGGTACACGTACAAAATATTATTCCCGCAATTATTATATTCCTAAACTCGACTGATACATTAAGCCTAGTTACGGACTATTGCTTTTTGTTCCGAATTATAACAATAAAAATACGTAGCATATGCCTCGAAAAGCGACTAAAGTGAGATAATAATATTTCTTCTACTCTTATAAAAGAAGAAAAGACAATTGATGCTGTTTTCAATAACAATATTTAAAAAACTTAAATTGTATATGGGTTTACGAAGCCACAAAATGTGTATATCCAAATTAAAAATACCCACCAAACGTTTCTTGTAACCTATATTTATCAAATATTGTTAAATATCACTGGTCCATAATGCATGTGGTAGAAAACCCTCGCTAATTATGCAGTGATTTTCAAGAACCTTATTACTCCACTGATAATAATTTTCATTAGGCCTATTTGCGTTGTGTTTTTGTAAACTGCACTGAAATGCAAATGCTACTTCAGTCACACTACTTACATAACCTACCAAGATGTTGCTTAATATTTGTTGATCAAACTGATTCGTCAACAGTAATCGGAATGGCATTTATTGCGGAAACCAGATTTCCACCACATGGCTTGATGACAAGATAAAGGAATGTAGGCTACTCACAACAAAACTACAAATATGACACCGCAGGTCTGCTGCACGACTTTGTTTATAAGCAACATAGCGTTTTTAAATAACAAATGGTCAGTACCTAAATTCTACTTTTTTCTTTTTCTTTTTTGGTAGATATAGCTTTTTTTTTTTTTTTAACTATTACCCTGCATTAATAAAAACACATTAAATCTTTCCAGGACCTTACTCCGCAAAGCTGATTCACTTATACAATTAATATCCAGATATTCGTCTGTAATCGCTGTGAAGTTGGATCCAAGATAAGCAAAATCAAAGGTTCGTCGCAATGACCATACGAAATGTTTAAGTTCACCCTATCCACCAAATAATTCAACTTAGTTAAAATACGTTTCTTACGTATTAGGCTACATCGCAGTGAAATTGCTATTTTTGCCAAAGTCTATCGAGCAGATAATCTCTTAAGAAGGGTGGTTGTGTTATATAAATTTGTAATATGAATAGTTTTTTTGCATTTCTGAGTTTATGCACCCTCAAGGCAATTATTACAAAATATATAAATAAACAAATAATAATAATAATTGGTTGATTCGATTGAATATCTGGTGTACGTTAACTTCATATTAATGATTGAATTTTGTCTACCAATGGTATTGGATACTTGGTTCTTGGATACTATGTATGGGACACACTAACTTGACCTTCAATTTGTTAGTTGCTCCCGCCCACTAAGACAGGGCTAACGCGAGGGGTGGGATCGGAAAAAAGGCCACAACATTCTATAAACAGTCAAACCAGTTGTTTACAAAAGGCAGTTATTTTCTTCAAAACTGAATACATAGTTATAACAACTTTCATTCAACAATATTTGCGTTATGTGTGTGTGTGTTTTTTTTTTTCATTGCAACAAAAATGTTCCTCTTAGTTGTATTGCAAATCAACGCATTAAAATGTCTTTGATTAGTATTAATGGACGTATTCAGAACGTGTTCATTAGTTTTGCGCTGTTCTGCATACGACAAGCATATAGCGAAGCCTTATTTACAGTACATATATCGTTTATCTATACAGTTGTTCATATTCAGCATATAATATTTTCTGATCACTTAAAATTGCTGCAAGGGAATGAGTTCTAATACTAGTCAAAGCAATGTATTCTGTATACAAATACAAACATCCTACTGTTTCAAAAAAGAAACAGTCATGCAATAAGTATGCATGCTGTAGTTATTTTTATATTATATATTTTTATTTTTGACGTCGTGCCGAAGCTTTATAGTAACAGAAAAATGTCCCATGGCTTAGGCAAACTTTATTTAAAGGCTTGCTGATATGTTAAATGCTTAAAATGTTTTATAATCCAAAAGCAAGACGTCAGCATCCTTAAATGCATATCTGTTATTATGAGCACTCCATAAAGAAGGATTTGTAAAGTCTGCTAAATATTAGATACAACTGGGATAAAAGTTGAAGTTGCTGCGAGTGACAATTAAACGACGCAACAGGTAAGTAAATAAAGTAAATAAATACAAATAAGAAAAGTCAAATTTCTTGTTTTGAAGTTAATTAAAAAAATAAATAAATAAAACAAAAATCCAGGCAGTGCATGTAGACGAAGAAAATAATATAATAGGGAACTATTCACCTCCGTCATTACTGCCAAAACCGTCTCGTTGCAACAGAAGATAAGGCTCTATTAAAAAAAGCCATACGGAAAGTTTAAAAGAAATGAACAAAGACAATTAAAAAAGGATCATTATTAAAGTAATTTTAAACAAGATAAATTACAACGTATCTCAAATTACACTATAATTTGCATTAAATTTACAAGATTCGTAGTCGGCACATTTATTTGCATAATACAACTGATAGATGTGCCAATATGCCAATGAGTGTTTGTTTTTAAGATGACCTTTTTTTAATCAGATGAAAAAAGCGACTTTTTTCCCAGTGCGGTAGCAGTGCATGCAATTTAATCTATTCGTCTTTTGGTAGGCCAAGCAAATGCTGACACTGCTTAAATACAGAAGTAACCAAACTGTTGCACAAGCTAAACACTAAAGTTACTAGCACGTTAAGACGAGCATATACACGTTTAAAGAGAGTGTTTATAAAACTATTCATTGTCAAGAAATCTTTCTGTCTCTCTCTAAGTTACATATAAGCCCCCATTTCACAGACATACACACTCACAATCATGTGTGCAGTGCAAGCAAAGCCAGAATTGACTTCTCCCGTCTCTACACGTCTGTGATAGGAGCAGAGCACTTAGTGAACCACATGACTACACAAGTTTTGTGTGAAGGGCACTGAGGTGCTCAATGACCTCTGAGCCGGGGAGACGAGTCGTCATAAACAGATTTGGCTAGTCTCAAAGTCAAAAGCGCCGCAAGCGCATAAAACGCCATTGTTACGATTGCAGCGCATTTGCTTTAAAGGAAGCCAATAGACTTGACACTATGGCTATTTGGAACCATCTCTACCCTAAGATCCACTTTATTTGCATTCGATAGAATCATCAGCGATTCTTTACACATACAATGTATTTTTTTTTTTTTTTTTTTTAAAGCATAAGTTACAACAAATTCATATGTTACATCGTTTGGTTTTACAGTGTAACATACCTCATGATGACCAATATTAGATTACAAGTTGATCCTAAAATTCAGTACAAGACGTTCTAATGCTTTTTCGTGAGCAATTAAAAGTAATCGCCTGTATCAAAATCCTAGCAATCAAAAGGAAAACACAATATTATCACACAAGATATTTCAGCAATGAACTAAAGGCTGAAACACGGCTTTAACTATCCACAGTTCCAAAATAGGCAAGCAAAGTATTACATGTCCTAGCAGTTAGTCCTTATGGGGCCCAGTTTCGGCGTCTGTTCCATTTATCCACTAGGTGGATGTCTTTACCATTTTCAACCACTGGATAAAGCATATCAATATTGTTGCACTACATGTGGCCATTTTGGCAAACATTCAGATTGCATTTTTAGTTTTCTCCTGAGTGTTAGAAACAACAAATGTTTTATGTCGCAACCTTATACTGAAATAAATAAGAGCCAGTATGGTCAAAATAAGGATAATGCCAAGCGCAATAATATCTAATTCGCAATTAAATGTTTCTGAAAACGGTAGTTTGACCGCCTGAGTCGGCTTTCCTGCTGTTGCTGCATGGAAAAATGTGTTTAGGTACCTAATTTATCAGATTCAAATAACAACACTCATAGGTTTTCCACAACATACAAATCAGGAAAGAAGTAGCCTAAATAAAAATGAAGTTTAAAGACTTTATTAATCAGAAACTGTAGGTTACACATATATGGATACATTCATGAACATTATTTACAAGACATTTTAATCGCAAGGTACAAAGGAATGCAACACTGGAGCATTCACAAAATTACACAGAACAACACAGAAAAATTATACATCGGAGACAATTTCACAAAACAATCCAAAGAGGGGGAACTGTGACGATCATTGTTATATAGTTGTTGATGTCATTCATATAATTGTATTTTCTATAGATTCACAAAAATAGGGTTTAAAGCAAATGTCAGTCGCCAAACCATCAGACCAATAACAACAACAAAAGAAAAAGAAAAAAAGAAAAAAAAACGTAGCACCGACTTCTGCCAAATTACTTTATAATATAATAATAATAATAATACTTAATATTAATAATAGCCTACTTACAAACGAATAAACTTCTTTAGATTATACCAACTTTTGACCAGTTCCGTGTCAAAACGTTCTTTTCAGTTTGATAAGGTGTTTTAAAATAATACATGCGCCTTTTTGACAAAAAATAGCCGGAAAAACATTTGCTTTTTTACCTTCTAACTACAGTCATTATAATCATGCAGCAAATATGAACTATTTCACTGGCATATAATCCATGATTTGAGTAAATAATGTTTCTAATAACACAATGGGTCCCGCTAATTAGCAAAACAGGCTCGTGAATATTGGAATTTAAATCTGATCTCTTCTGTATGATTGCTAGTTTCATTACAGTTATGAATTGGTTATTTATTTATTTATTCTTAATTTACATTGCGCGTCTTAATATTGCTTGACCATGCATTTCTCTCCCAGAAGCATTGTTGTTGTTAATTAATTAAGTAGACCTAAGCGAATATGTCCAAATTACACAGATCAAGGGACAAGCAATCGTTAATGGGAATTTTATGCTGTTAAAAATGCAAATATGATGGAGACGATTATAACGTTTTTCACTATATCAAGAATAAATATTTTATTAGCAGGAAGTCACGTTTGTGCGGCTTAGCTGCAGGCCTACCAATTTACACATTGGCCAATATCTAGTTGTAATCTCCTAACATTTGTCAGAATGACATTTCACAGGCTAGATCAAAGTCTATTCATAAAAGCTGTTCTGTAATTGCAGTTTGGTTCTCAAGGGCCCAAGATATGAGTTGGGTCACTAACTTTGTGCCCGTGACCGTGAACGTGCCATAGAACACGTGGCGATGACTGCGGAACGGAGATAAGACGTTGATGGCTTAACGCTGCCCACACTTCTTATTGTTGAGTATTGAGTTTGAAAGGCTCTTTCTTAGCGATAGCTGGCGAAATAAAAACATAGATGGGAGATTACGAACAGTTAAGGATTCTCATTATGACCACATATATGGCGTTTCAGCCCATTTTTTGTAGCTTAGAACACTGATAATGGCACGAGTGTGTTATAATTTCAAAAGATCTTTTAACACTCCGACAATAAATATTTAGCGATCATTTCGGTATCATTAAGACTGATAAGAAAACATTTTACTGTCCGAAATTCTATCTCACAGCTTATATTTGTCTGAATTTATACCTAGCAGTTAATTACTTAATAAAGTGAGAGATGGCTTAGACAGCTTTTTACGTTCAAAACTTAGACTAAAACATTACCACCGTACTCATGCCCACAATTGCTGGGCACAAACCCTCTTAAATAAACACTAGACCACATAGTATAAGCAGACTTTTAGAGCTATCATTTGGTCGCGTACCCATAAATGTTTGAACTCTTATTTGCGTTTTCTGAATGCGTCATTGGGCAAGACTTTCAGAGTAAAATGGGCCAATGGCAGATTACCATTACCTAAATACTGCTGTTGGACTAGCATTGAGCAATGTATATTTTGTGCCTCCTTAGAAGAAGGACAACGCCTGCTCCCTTAGTAACAGTCTCTTTTTCTTCATCCGCCGATTTTGAAACCAAATTTTAACCTGTTGGTCGCTGAGATTGAGCCTGTCAGACAGCTCCCTACGTCGCTGCCGGGTGATGAACTCGTTCAGCATGAACTCTCCTTCAAGCTCGGCCAGCTGCAGTTTGGAATAGGGCTTTCGCTTCTTGCGGGTCCGGGTGTGCATCGGGTACCACGGGGCACCTAGAAGGGGCATAGCACGGGTTCATGAGAGAGCTTCAAAACATCTCCTAGGCCAACACATCATCTTGATAAACGTAAAAAGCAAATTTCTGGTGCATTTTATTTTGTGAGGCTGTTAATACTAGACACGGTTCAATGACAATGTGAGGTGTGATGCAAGCTGTCGATATGATGAATTTATCTGTTTACATAGAATGTCTTAGAACGTTTTACTGTTCTAGTTAAATGTATATTAACGCGGTAATTGTCCTATTTGCAAGAACCCTACTTATTTAGCGGTTTCGAAGCATATTAAACGACTTCTTGCTGCACGGCAACAGATATTAATTCAGTTTACGAGTCATTAAAACAAACGAGTCATCTCAACAAAGCAACTGCCATTGCACAAATCTGTTCTTCTTACTAAAATAACGTGAAATCTACATTTAACAACAATAACTATGCTTTTTTTCTGTAAACAGCGTCAAACATTGGCAACGGGATTGTTGAATTTTATGATGTTGTGTTTACTGGTTGTATAAATGACTGAGCGCTTAAACTGGTGAACGTGGAGCATTTTAGGGCAACCCCTAGTGGCCTTGAACAACCACGCAAGATCCATGCAGGAAAATCATAACAGTTGCCAGTGAATGCCTAAATATACTGTCATGCAAAAAAATGAGCTGGAGCGAGATAAGTGTACTGTGTGCTTCTGTTGTCTTTCAGTTGTGATTAAAAGCGAGGGACAAACCTCCTCCACTGGCGATATTGCTTGCGTGGTTTCCTTGCGATACCAGGGTTTGTGGATCGCTTGCTGAAGTCTTTCCTCCATCGTTTAGCACTGAAGAACTGGAGTCGGACTCCAACGACTGACAGGATGGCGGGTCTTGGGTCAGATGTTCGGTGCCATAATCATACTTTGAGAAGGTGCCACTGTTGCCCATCCCATTGTGCATCCCGTGATCAGACGATACTGATGTATCTCTTGCTCGCTCCTCTCGTTTGAGATTGTTGCTGTCTGAACACGACTCTCTGGTGCTGCTGGAATTGCCATAATAACACTTGCTTTCCTCCAGTCGGGTTATTTCACAAGATCGATTAAAAGAGGGGTTAATGGATACGGGACTGCTAAAGTAAGACTGAGGATATCCATTGCACGACTCCGATGGATTCCACGGGAGAGAGCAAACATTGTCCCTTCTAGGGTACGAGAGAGACGGTAGCCCCGCCAGCTGTCCCCCTGAGGCTCTAAAATTCGGGAAGTAAAACCTGTCTCCAGTGTGGATGTTTACCAAAGGTCCCACAAACCCAGGATTAAGAAGATTATGCTCGCCCATTTCCGCGGGCCAGACCAACAGCTTCTAGTTTATTGCAATCTGACATTTAACGTAGTTAAACCTGGAGGTGCACCTGATTGGTCATCTCCACGTCACGTGTCGGAGCTTACTCGAACACTAGAAGGTACCACCCACTTGGTCCATTTCAGACAAAACAAAACATTAACTTCTGTATTACGGGTTTTATATGCTTTTTAAAAATACTATAAAATATCTTATTAAAAATGTAAAATCTTGTTTTTCTTTTCCCCTTGCTCAAGGCTCTGAACTGATCATCTTTCGCTTTCCTGTTTAGAAATATATAGAAGTGTCCCTAGCCTTGTTTAATCTTTACTACAAGGCAAAAAATAAACAAAAAATAAATGAGTAAAAATACATTTTCCCCACAAAGAAAAAGCTCATTTTCCCCTTGAAGCAGAGGGTGCGTTCGCCATTGTTTTCAAACAAATTACGGTTGAATTCAGTGTCATATAAAGATGTGATGTTCATCTTTTACAGGCTTGTTTTAAAGAAATACTGATGCTCAGTGCTGAACTCCACTCATATTTACTGTAGTGGGGTCAGCAGGTTGAAACCATTGGCTCCGTAAAAGAAGATGATATTCTATAAGAATTTTTTAAAAGACCGTAGCCTATATTTTAGATAATATGCTCTAGTACACCTCACATGAACAACTTTAACAGATACATCCTATAAATACTCATGGAGAGTTGTTACACATCTCGCAATTCTTTTATTTGAATTTTACAAGCTGGCAGAGGGCATTAAAATGATTCTGCCGCTCCAAATACACCACGCTAGATCACATTAATTGATTTTTGATTGTAAATATATAAAGTACACGCAAATGTTCCTTATATCAACTGCAAAGCTGTGTTATTGTCACGTGTATTATACGAGAACATAATGAAGCGAAAATAAAGATTATGATGAGAATAAGACAATAATAACAGCACGCATTAACCCCTCTTGTCTCACATTGGTGTGTTCAGGTAAAGCAAAGCTGATGTAAATGTAATTCAGTGTTAGTCTAATCTTTCAGGCCTTACGCTTTTTATTCTATCTTTTTCCCCACAATTCAATAATTATGAACACACTGGAGTTTTCAGTCTAAGTGTATTTAGTGTCACAAAACACTGTTTTGAATTATATCATTTTTTTTTTATCTTTGGAAGTGGAATGCGAATAACCAAGTTGAAGGTTGTCAGATGTGGATACAGCTGTCATATTTATATTTAAAAACTATGTAATAAAAAAATTATTTATTTTATAGTATTCAGATTGATATATACCGCCATAACCTTTTTAACAACATTTTTGTGTTTACGCGTTTGCGTAGCCTGTTGCGCACTGACACATATTTATGATGGAACAAATTATATTTGCATTCTCCGTTCATTTTAAATAATTTGTATATTCCTTGTTTATTGCACGAGTCTTTGAGTAACAGTAACTTTGCGTTTGCTGTCAATCTAAAGCTTGTGTCGGTGTATCTGTATGGGGGCGTGTTTGCAATTATGATTAGGGACAACTTATTTATTTATTTATTTTTGTTTGTTTGTTTAGTCGACTTTCAAATACACCTACAAAGGCAAAATATCCACAAACAACTTCATTAATGGCGATCTAGGCCATAAATGCAATGATACTGCCTCAGGAAATCCGGTGTTCAGCTCATTACAAATATAGCTAACAGACACCCAAAACAACCAAAAGACTACAAATGTTGTCCTCTAAATTGCCCAAGGATTATTACATCCAAATCTGAGGCACACATCTGCATGTTTTACGGCTACACTACTCCATACCAGATTCATGTAAATAATTAACATGCTATGTAACACTCCGTGCATATAAATTTTAAATGCTATCAGGTATTTCACTAAAATGTCAGGACTTTTGTTTTAATATAATTGTAATCACAAAATATGAGTATATGTGACATTTAGTTACTACTTTGAGAAAACACTCATGCTAATTATTACACTATTCAGTTGTGTCATTTTGTTAGTTACTTCTGATCAGTTTTAGTAATATGTCATTGTTTTTTCCCCAAGAACAAAACACGGAGTATAACAAGTTGTTCAGATAGTTCTCACTGGGAATGAATGACATATCAACAACTTCAAAAAAAAAAAAAAAAAAAAAAAAATCGCCTCAAATAACCTGACTGTCTCAGATAATACCGCTTGAAAGTCGCAGTTAAAAGATAATATTTTCTTACCGCAAGGATGGCCAAAGTTGAAATCTCCAAAATCTCTGGAAAATGGCTAAAATAGTTGTTAGTTCAAGGTCAGTGTCTAGTGCACTGTCTGCGCCGCTGTGAGATTGCTGTCTTGGAATCCCTTTTCCGTCCAGACAGGGCCATAGCGTAAACAAAGGCCTTTTTATTGTCTTTGATTTTGGAAGACAGGTTGGCTCAGTGAAAGCCTTGCAGTGAATGTCCTCCGAGGCCAATTTCTTAAGGAAACAAAAACGTATACATTAAATGTGAATTCAATGCAAAATTCCTGTTCTCAAATACTTAATTTGGAGAAAGGATGAAAGTTTGATGATAGTTAGGTATCCTTATAGAATATTATCCTTATTAATATTAATAATGCTAACTACAATAGTAAATTAAAATAATGACAGTTATACTAAAAACAGCTTTACAAAACAAAGACGCAACTTCCAGAAAAAGTGTGTATGATGTTCACACAAATGTAAGTTATGCCTTTGCACTATTGCATTTATCTTTTTTTTTTTTTTTTTTTAAATAACAGGCAATTGTTCTTTAAATTAAGTAATAATAAATTGAGCTTAAACAAGACAATGGTTAAAACAGAAATCAATAGGATGTTTCCGAAACACTTTAGCATACGGCGTTTGAAAGAAGAAAAAAAGAAGAAGAAAAAAAGCAAAAAGAAAAAAGCAAACGTGAACTAAGTTTCTGTTTATATTTATTTTTATTCTATATTTATTTATTTATTATTTATTTATTTATTTTATGGACTATGCAACGATACTTCGAGCTGGTAATATTCTAAGTTTACAAAATACAAAGAGAGAGAAAAAAAACATTTACAAATGCAAATCTGGGTCACACTGTAAAAAAAATGTAATGCATCTTAAATATCATATAATATACAGCAAATATATAAAATAATAAATATTTATCATATACATTTGGGAATTAAATCAGCCGCACTAAATAAGCAAGACTAACTTGCTTCCTTGTCAAATAAATCTGCCATTGTGTATTACAAATATTGTTTTCTCTCTTGAAAAAAGCGTCTGCTGTGCATAAATGTAAATATTGATATAGTTTAATCAAACCAACCCATCCTAATCATACAAATCTATGTGTATGCGTGCCATGCCTTTTTGTAAACACTAAATTCCTCAAATATGCACATGTTGCTAGTTTATTCGCTACATTCATCTTAAATCAAGCACACATATTCAGTAAGAATACGTGCGCCAGACACAAATATAAAGATCTTTGCAAAGCATGTGTCTTCGTGTTGAATCTACACTGCTCACTTCCTGATATTTCCACCATACGCCACCAGAGGTTATCAGCCCCCTTTCTCCTCAACACACTGATCTCTCCCTTCACATTCCAGCTGCTCTGTTTAGAGCCGGCGAATAAAAAAAAAACCCTACGTGAGCCCATATGTTTGGCTGAACAGGCCTTTTGCACTAAACATTTATAATTTGAGAAACATATCCCTCGAAACCATGCAGTTGTGAAAAGAGTTTATTTATATATTTATTTTTCTCAAGTTCGGTATGAGTGCATGCTTAAAAATGTGTATATATGCATTTTTGTTTTATTTATACGTCAGATTTATATTTATATATTTATATTTAAATCAATTTGAACAGTAATCTAAGACAATCTACGTTATGGGTTTATAAGTGCAACATCGTTTATTGTTGAGTTTACAATTAATAAACCAATGGAGTGATAGTAAGAGCAGTAATTGTAGATAGTAACACAACAAAAATGTGCATCAAATTATCCGATTTCTATGTTAAAATATAGCACCATTTGTCCTATGCAAAACCAGCAAGTATTATTAATTTTAATATTTAAAAAAAAAACACAACTCTTTGCTATAATCTTAAATAGCACGAAATAGTGCTAAAGCTGCGCAAAATCAACATAGGTTTGAACTAAACCGCTTGCAACTAATATATATATATATTTAAATCGAGTTAATAATTTGTATTCTAGCTAAATCCAACTATTTATTTCCAACAATTTTACTTTTTTTGCAGATAGCACAAAATGATGAATTAATTAGGCCTACATTCGGCAATAAATTAATAAAAACACAAATTGTAAAGCGTGGTTTGAAGCTCACGTGAGTAGGAAAAGTATATATACATTGCAATAAGTTTCCTTTTGCATTGCTTATAATAGATTTACGTACTTTGAATAGGCCTTGCGCCTAACCAGACAGAAAATGGTTAACAGAACAAGTGCATCAATAAAAGACCATAAAATAAATTCATACAGTTCTATATTCATAAATGATCTACTAATTTCTATATTTAAAACACCAGGTCAATGCGCATTTTCATTACAAATAAATAAACTAGCCGTACCTTTTGGCGTGACCCTGTGGAGGATGCAGCTCTTGATATTTGGTAAGAAGTACCCATCATTCCTCGGCGCGCCTATGGAAATAACACAAGATGACATCTCTGAGCACTGTCTTTTGCAGACGTAAATGCACTACCTGCCTTCGTGGTCAGTATAACCTACACCTCATGATGAGAGAATACAACCATTGGTGGTTTAAAACTTATACGGGAAAGGGATCGCGGAAGAGAAAAACTGTGTGAGAAGTAAAAAACGGGGGACTGAAAATATACACAGTGTACATTTTCACAATGACAAGGATATTGGATAATCAGAGCATTTTCCCTTTTTTTATGTATTTATGGTATGTCATTAACTCTCGCCGTCTAGACAGGGAAATAACACCTTGTTTGCCTGAAAACAAACCACTGGCAGTGGTGTCCAGCCCCTCTGTTTATTATTCACAAGACTCTGTGATGTCAAGGTCAAAGCGACTGCATAGTCATGGTCAAGGGTAACGCGCGATCACGTGACGTTAAAACATAAGGCTTAACTATCATGCAGTTAACATTAAATTGATCAGTTTTCTAAGTAAGCAACTTCAACACAATATACAAATTTTGCAGATGACTGATGACAAAAAAAAGTTTTTATCAGTTACTGGGTGTGTGCCTCATACGTGTTGAAACGTAAGCAATTATTCACCAAATTACTTATTTTCTTATAATGCGTCTTATATTTAAATAAGTCATATATACATTAATATAACTCTGATATACATTTGATAGAATTTCTTATTACTTAGCATTTAGACAAAAAGGAGGGGGTTAGCGACTATGACCTTGTCTCCTTGATTGGTAAAAAAGTTTATATATATATATATATATATATGAAGTAAGAAAACTGTGACCAAAAAATATAAATATATATTAACCCAAACCCCTTATATATTGTTATAAAGTACGTCTAACCCTTGTAGACTATTTTAAAAAATGTAGTAAGAGGAAGTTGAAGTATTGAAGTTATTCGTTAGATGTATACACTGCCGCATTAAATTTAAGAAGCGTGTCATAACAAAAAATTTCAAATTTATACAATTTACAGTGTTTCAGGCATTTTGTTTTACTTACTAACTACTGAAAAGTTAATATTGCTATTAATAAAATACTAATATTATTTACAAATTAAATTATTTTACGCAAACAATGAATGTTGTACCTCCGACCATACCTTCAGAGCCGGGAACGGGACAGTCTTTATGAAGTAGTACCAAACTGTGAAGATCAAACTGTATCAGAATGTTGTCGTGGCATATCCAAAGTGACATTTCATTAAAAATTCGCCTTCTTTTACCTTTATTCTTTAAAAAAAACAAAACAAAAAAAAACAATTGTGGTAAAATTATAGACCGAGTAAGACATACGCACCCTACTCTTGCTTAAATAAAATGATATAATATTGAATATAAGTATAGCAAAGAATTGCACTATTAACTGTGTAATTAAGTATAAATTAACACTACATATCTAGATCGTGACATGCAAGCATTGCTTGCATTATGTATGTAAGGCTTACTGGAAGCCCGCTGCGTGAAATTCAGCACTAAACTTTGGACTGTTAGCATAGAGGGTAAAAGTTAACTAATCTAGACCATTTCCTGTCACTAATATCTGTGAAGGTTGTGCATATATCTTACTTATTTTAAGCAAGCCTGTTGATTAATAAATTTCATATTCGAAACGATATTACAGGCACTGCGCCTATTCAACAACATCCACTCAACTGACACACAAACATTCAATCTATTATAAGAACTCAACTGATAGGAAGAAAGACAGACAGACAGACAGATATGCATCTATACATGTATGAAGCGGCCATAAATGAGCCACCGTTGTCATTGATAATGCATTGATTCACTACAAGTAGCATGTACTCAACAAATTCCATTGTCATTTTTATTTATGAAATATGTCTCAATTCATTATTTTAGGAATTGAACACCACAATACAGTTCACATACTGCACGAAAAGAGATACAGACAAGTTGTGTGAACAGCTCCAATGCTTTACGATACATATTTCTATATAAAAACAAAAAGGTTGTGCATTAATGTTTAATACTAAATGATTTTTAAATGCGTACAATCATTCCAGTTGCACGGCAGAGTCATATCCTTCACTGCTAATAGGGACACATACAAATGATCTTGAAACATTCCTTTTTTTACAGACCTGTCATACGCGAAATCTAAATTAAATAATAAAAGCATTAAACTGTACAGTTAACATTAGCAGCCTGGTTTACCCTCGGCATTAAAAAGCAATGTATCCCACAGTGAACCATTTAGCTTTTGAAGTCTCGCAGGCTCATTCTAGCAAAATCTCCACGAAAAACAATTTACGGTTTCTATTCGTGACTCAGTTCAATATTTGCTACAGCCTTTTGAGAGTTTATACAAGTCTTGATTCATCCAAAGTGTCCGATAGATATATATTTTTGTCTCTTCTCGTGCGTGTTGAGCCCCTCGAGTGTTTTCTGCTGGCTGGCTGGTTGGCTTTGACGCACATATGAAGAGATGCAGAAGGGTCGCGTCTCCTTTCTTTTTCAGATGCACGTAAACCATGTGTCTCTTTGATATTTGTGTAATTTTAAATATTTATTATTTATATATGTACATTCATAGAAAAGGACGAAGTTGAAATGTTTTTTTTCCTCTCTGTATTTTCACAGTTTTGTATCATGTGCCCAAAAAGCCAAAGTGTGAGCGGTTATGGTACTGTGTGCATGTTTTAAATTAAATAAAGTGAAAGAAGACAGGTTAGGCGTGAGGCTCCCCGGATGTTCTTCATTCATGATTTCTGAACAGAGGTAAATATCAGACTTTCTGGACGGAAGGATATAAGCTGGCGGGAAAAAAAGAACGAAACATGCATCAAGTATGCATGTGATTATTAGTCTTGGATTTGCTGACAAACTTTTTCTCCTTCACTCTGCGGTTCTGAAACCAAATAGTAACTTGGCGTTCTGAGAGGTTGGTTGTCGCAGAGATGCGTCGTCTCTTGTCTTTGGTGATAAACTTGCTTGCTGCATACTCCTTTTCCAGTTCTTTCAGTTGTATCTTGGTGTAGGGAACACGCTTTTTGCGCCCTCGCCGATAACTGCTGACTTCTGGCTGCAACGGAACAACATCTGGAAAACAAAAAGTAGATGAAAACATTATTATAACCCGTTTGCCACTGGTGAAAGACACTGGATTTGACACTATGGGGGAAACGCTATGAGTTATCTATTTAATAAAAGCATTTAATGGTTGCGTCAAATGATTTAAATATCTGGATAACTGTCATAACTGTCAATGCTGTCATAACTGAACAAAGTGGTAGTCATGTTCCTATTGTGAGTTACTTTATTTATTGAATTAAAAAATAATAAAAAATAATATTAGCTACTAATAAATACCTGGAAGTGGGTGAAGGTCCATTTTACTATGCGTCAAGTTATTTAGTCTTTTTTTTCCCAGCATTGCAATAACTGGAATAGGTTTTTAACCAACACTGATATACTGATAACAATAAATCTTTCTCGAGTAAAGTTTGGATGGATGGGGTTTGTGAAAAGACCAAATCATCCTAATTTAAAGTCTTTTTAAAATGTATGGATTGTGGGTAGCAATGACAAGTGTTTGTCAAACAAATACTCCTCAGTTTTGTAAATATATACTGTTTTGTAAAATCACGTGTATTTTAATTATAATGTAACAGAACTGACGCCCAGCAACATTCTTTTCCCAAAAATCACTACTTCACTGTGGCATAGTAGCTAAAGGTAAAATAAGGTGAAGGATATTATAGGCTCATCTGGCAGCTGAAGCACAGACACATTCAGATGTATTCTAGGATTTTCTCTGTCATTACACTGGTACAGAACATTTTAGACAGAGGCATATTTACTGCCTTCTGTCAGAAACCTATTATTGTCTAACGGTCCCAAACAGAAACCGTAAAGAACTGGTTTGGACTATGTATGAAAACAGCACTAGATGATCATAAAAAGTACTCCATTAAAAAGCCTATTTTGTTATATTCTTATTTTTGGTTATTTTAATATGTAGGCTACCTGTGTGTGCGCGCGTGTGTGTGACCTCCTCTAGGGGGGGAGGGTTGCTAAACGGGTCAGGGGTGTGTTGGTGGTGACAAGTATTCACTATAGCCACTATAATGCGACAGTATATTGAGTTTAGCACTGGAATAACAGTGAACTACCAACATAGTATTTGCATTTTGTAATTTTGATTTACCACAGCTGAATAACAATACTGAATAATTGAGTCATGCAATATTTTTTGCCCAAAGCTAAAATCAATAACTTGACTACAGAACGTCAGCTGCTCTTAGAAAAAAAAAAAAAAAAAAGCTGCTCCATGGCATTCGCAAAATGTCCATAACAGATTGCGGGGAACCACTCCCGATCACTGCTGACAAAGATTTATATGCGAGGTACAATAAGACCTTCTATATTATCATACGGGAGGAGCAAAGGTAGGCAGTATTGCCATACCCCAGTTCCAAATTGCGTGACTTTCCTAGCTTAAGAATCCTGTGACTCAATAATATCCGAGTTAATATATGACTATCCTCTGTAACCAGATACGTCACTCAAACATTGTATTTTATGTGAGAGAGTGTAAATAAAATATATTTTCTAGGCGAACTAAACTCTGTCTTGCTTGTGTTTTGGATTTGCTCAAATTCTTGTTATGGAAAGCCAGCTGAGCATTTCACAACTGTCACGTGTCAAAAATGAATAGTACAAAATTTACACATTTGACAGGTTCATGCATACCACATGCAATATATTATATTAGGTTTGAGTTGAAATCTCTTATCAGCTGATGCCTTTTAGTCAAAAATATATATCGAACCATTTCATTGAGGCGAATACTTTGCATGTTTACAATTTACAGTTGGAGAAAAAAGTATTTATATCTTATCATAACAGGACAGGAAGTCACCTCTTATGCATGTTCCATAATTGAATGGTTTTACAACTGTGGTAAGACATACCTGGAAACGGAGATTTCCAAAGATGGGAAGACTGTGTTTGCTCCTTTGAACAGTACACCTGCCCATCCCAGCCATTCGACAGAGCCCAGTGTTGATAGCCCTCCATGGGGATCAATGCATCGTGACGTGGCTCGGGATGCGCGCTAATACTGGGAACCACCGACATGTCTAGATATCCTGGAACCGCCTGGTACGAGCTGGCAAAACTCGGGTAGAAGGCAAACTCTTTTGCCCTGCTGGAGAGCTCCTCCGCGGGCAAAGCGCTGCTCGTCTCGGCATACTTTTCTGCTGGATGGTATGAACATGGTTTCTGCTGCAAGTTCACGTTGTGCGAGTGAGATAATCTGCAACCGTAGTAAGGGTTTCCAAAGGGGTAGCCGTAACTCAGAGAGGCGCTAGATGACGTCTGAGGAGCGGGACACTGTCGCCCAGTTTCTGGGGAAGATATATCCGAGTACACGGATCCCTGGTGAGTCGCTATGGTGCCGGAATGCCGCCCCAGCGCGGGGTGTGAGATCAGTTCCCTGCAATGAGTCGCAGGGCAATTCCCGCTCAATCCTTCCATAATTTGACTTTTATTCTGATTATTTTCATTCGGGCTTTTTTCATACACGTACATCAAGGTGTCCGCCCAGCGTGGATGCAGGACCAGCGAAGTCGTCATATCACGGGCTGCCGATGCTTTTTAAAAGTCGCCTACTCCAAGACTGATACCTCATTTCCAACTACATTTTACGCACGCGCATGCGCACGACTATATCCATGTGTCCAGTTCATTAAAGCGCAGGCACGTGATATGCTAACTAGCCCAAAGAGACTGGACTGTGGGTGGGAAGAATAATCCCTTTAAACAACTACTGGCTCACGTTTCACGCCCGGCTTCTACGGTTTTCGGTGCCCAAGCATTGGCTAAGTGAGTTGGAGAGAGTCATTCTTAAAGGGGAAGGCTTCAAGCTAAGGGGAACGAAAACAACCTCAACATTTCGGCCGACAAACGTCTAGACACTTAGCAGTATGCACTTTTTAATTTAGCCTCCATTATCAACATTCTGAAACGTTGCATATATGTAACAACATAAATACATACATGGCTACATACAAAAAAGCATATATTAATTCATAAATAAAGTTTTACATATGAGTAGCATAAGCACACTGCACTGATCGAAGTCGTGAATTCAGAAATTTGTCAGTTATTTTAAGCAATTGATCGTCATTAACCTGGATGAACAGAATCACTTGCATTTTCAGAGAGGGAAAATACTTGCGTTATTTAAGGTATGAATGTATGAATTACTCTGAACGTATGAATTACTCTGATGTAAAATCATTTTAGAAACAAAAAAACAAAACAAACAACAACAAAAAGAAAACACAAAAAAAACAGTATAACTAAAAAAAAAAATACAACCTGCAAATAAAAATAAAAAAAAACACTGTCAGACATAATCAAGGAGAGGAAAAAAAGGTATTAGTGTGCTGTCATGTAATTTCATAATGTCATTTTCATTATGAAACTAATGGCCTATGAGCATGACTCTTTTGTGATTTGTTTTTCATCGCTATGTATCTTTTTGTTGAACTGTTATAAAATAATTAGCCTAAAGTATATTCAGTTACACAATAGCACTTTTAATTATTTCCCATGTACCGTCCAACATTCAGGACCGCATGTTGATGTGTTGATGTGAACAAATGCATGACAATCAGAATAATATGCCTGAAAAAAATTTGAAATTAAAGTATGGATACATTTTTACATTCTTTAATAATACCTTTTCCTCCCACTGACCTGTGTTACAAAATATTCACCATCATGATTACACAGTACACATTTTAAAAAGAGAGAGAGAGATTAGCCGTTTTGTAGTAATTTACACTGTTATGCTGCATTTTTATTCTTATTTTAAATACAAGATTGTAGAATACAACAGAATATTTAATTAGAGCCAGCTAGTGTCATGACAAGAATGAATGCATCGCCCCTGGATGAGAAGATTTTCTTCCGGTCTGATGTTGCCCATTTACAATGCAACGTTTCATGGGGAATGAATAAGAGTCCCATACACAGTTAAAACATTCCTCTGTTATTAGTTTCAAATGAGTAGCGACTAGACAGAGAGAGGGACACGGTCCTTGTGTATTCCAGGTTATCTGAACAGTTTTTACCTTTTAGACAGTGTTGTGTTTTGTGCGTTAGATATAATGTTGATGAGTTCATTGATTACTCCTATTTGCAAAGATAAATCCATCTTTGTCTTCACAGACTGAAGAATGGACAATTCTTACAAATGGCAGCTGCATGGAAGTCCAAGGTCAAGGTAAAAAACGCAGACAAACAAGGTCGTAATCGGAGTCTAGACAGACAAGAATGAACTTCACACTCGTATGCATGCAAACTCGCTGTAGTTTGAAAGGCTTTGAGATACAACTTGGGAAAGCGGAAAAGAAACTAGCAAACAATCCAAAGTAATTCCTACTTTTTTAAAGTGCACCGGCAACTGTTAAACTGTTACGAGTAGGAAGACAAATACGACTAACAATGCAGAAATCCCCTTCCGGTGAATCTGCTTTCTTCCTCTCGTATTTCTGTAAAGAGTTCCTCTATATGACATGTTAATTATGGAGCTTCTACCTTATATTATCCAGATTTGTTGACATTCAATGAGCTTCGCTACAAGAACCATGTTTGTTACAAAACACAGAACAATGTTTAGGCTATAATGCAGTGATTTCTTTACATTTTCTTCCTCAAAACAACAAATTACGAATGTGAAAACAGAAAAAATGTAAAGTAAGCGGCAGGCAAGAAAGTTTTGGTTGAACATTTCCTAGCTTATTTTTTTCCATTTGATGTAGGGTAGAACTTACAATAGCTTGTGTAGTAAACTAATTTTACCCTGGATGACCTTTTTGATAATTTCTCTCTCAAGCTCCTTTTAAATTAATTTGTCACCAATTGCCATATCAAATTTCAACTATTTAAAAAGTAAATTTCAACAATTAAATCGGGAGCTCATGGACAATCTTAACTTTCACTGTTATAACTAATATACGCAACATACCTCTTCTTATAGTAAAACAAAATCCCAAGTGATATGAAAAGTAATTTTATTCATCAATGAAAATACATCTATTATTTACAGCACAGTCGCAGCTAAAATGCACTTTTGACTCGTTTTAAATTCAAGATCGCATTCCACACGTATCAACGTTGTGCAATTGCAAGTTGAAAAAATATGAATTCAAAACACAATAATCTGTTTGGATAAAACAATTTGGAATAACGCAATATTAATTCATGTATTTAAAATAGCTTTATATAATTTAAAAAGGCTCTGTTGACAATATGTCTGTTGATAGTCCGAGACATGCATTGAAAATATAAAGGGATTTGTGCAGTTCACAACTACACATTAAAGGCGTCTCCTTTCTAGTACACCTATTAATAATTCTGCATATTATAATCTCGGGCTTTGTACTTCACTGGCCAGTTGTTGTTGTTTTTTTTTGTTTTTTTAATGTTTGAAAATCAGTCCAAAGTACTCTTCACCCTGTAACTAAAATCCTATGTACATTTTCATGGCTATCAATATAGCTACAGTTCCGTATCAGCAAGTTTAGAGTCAAATCAGTGAGCATTGTTTGAAAAACACGGTGAGAGCGCTAAAATGGCATCGGTTCCATCGAGTCTCAACACACGGCGCCATTAAAACGGTGACCACAGTGTCAAACTGGAAGAGGATTTAGTGAGTGTCCCTGTGTCTGAGTGAGTTTGTGTCTATTTGAACTATAGCACCTTTCTTTCTTGCCTGTTTTATTTAAATGACAAGATACTTACGCATTATTTCAAATGCCCAACGATTTATTTCAAATATTGCAAATTTGTTTCTTTTACTAACTGATGAATAAGGTAAAACAATTACTGAAAATGCATAATAGATCTAGCAAATAAGTGGTTTATATGTTTCCTTACAACTGTGTGCATCTTGCACGTCTGTACGTGTTTCAGTTTGTCACTGGCTGCGAGCAGTGCTTTCAGTAGGCGTTTGGCTTTGATGTTTCACAAAGAAATCACAGGTGTACACTGAAATATAACTCTTCATGCCCTTCATTCTACATTGAATTACCGTTGTGGTGGAATTCACATTGAATTATCAGGTTTCTTCTTAATCACAGGCCCAAATACATATTATAATCAGAAAGCTTTCTGATATCTGACTCAGCCTAAAGTGGCAAGGAGTGAAGTTTTGAAAATATATATGACAGAAAAAAAATTAAATAAATAAAAATATTAAAAATGTTTTTTAAGAACAAAAAGTCCAAGAAAAGCATTAGGCCTATCTGCGCAGTTCACATTTGAGATCTGTATAAAGACTGAAAACCAACTGTTTTAACAGCTGACGTCATCAGTGGAATACATCTAGAGGCGACGCAGCGATAATTTACAATAAATAAATGAATTTTTATTTTCTGACAAAACTGGAGTGAAATAGTCGATCACGTAACAAATTATTCTAATTTCAACTCATATATAGTGGTAAAAAGTAATATTAAATTTGTTTATATATTTTCATTTCCTGCTTTATTTACACTATAAAACTTATAAAGTCTGATTTCATAGCTCTGCTATTATGTATTAAATACCATACCAATCTATCAGCTACTGGCTTAGTATCGAGTAGACTTGTCGGCCTGTCTATCCATCTCTCAAACACATTGTGCCCAAATCTTCATTCAGACTTACACATAGGCATGTCACATAGGCTATAACAGAAAACAAATGAAGAACGGAAAAGCATAATTTTAACCATTTTCTGACATGAAAACAGGATATTTTAGGCTAATAGCACAGACTTGAGTTAATCCGTATAATTATTTATTCACTCATGTAAAAATTGTAGTTGTAATGTTTTGCTTGTCTGAGGTAAAGTCAAGGAAATCTGTCATTCAGGTATTTGGGAGCTGCATTGTTGTGGCTGAGAGTCTTACGTTGTCATGGAGTGGGTGAAAAATCGATTGCAACATCAGTTAATGCTCGCTAGCCTCGGTCCTATTAAAAAGTGCCTTATTATGGTTTCCAATGTACGCAGAGACCATCTGAATATTCACGTTCTGTAGTTTATTCAGACAAAAAATACATTATGGTGGGTAAATCATACATCTCAAATTAGATTCACTCAATTTTTAAAGACAAATGTTTACTGAAACTGATATAGACCTAACATCTGAGCATAGTTTTCCTACCTTAAATATTTATAAAGAGTTGTCTAATTGCTAAGATGTGCGTTAAAAATAGCCTACGTCCTTAGCTACAAAATCTGATCTGCAGGTAAAACCGAGAGCAGATAATATGATTAAACACAGCAGATTTTCTATATTAACCAAGAAAAATATGCAATGTTTACATAAGACAGTATATTGTATTCTGCACGAATGTGCAAAAAGCAAATAAGCATTGTATCAAAAATGTAATGTGCTCCAGGCGCTTAAAAGCTACACATTTGCCTCTGCATGCACGTTCTTGCGGGGGTGCTGCAGGCCTTGTTCAGGAATTGATTCTCCTATGAAAAAAAAAAAAAAAAAAAAAACATCTTGCAGAGTGCTGTGCCAACGTTCATGAATATGTATCAATATGTCACTGCAGTACCACAGTGCCCCTATAGCATTCAATTTAAAGTTTGAGCTAAGAAAGAACAGTATAGCCTAGTATATTTAAAAAAAAAAAAGTCTTTCCAAACAAAACATCTCAAACGCTGTTTCGTTATGTTCTTCTTTCTTATTCCAGAAAGCAATAGCGTCCCTTTGAAGGAACAAATCCGTATTAAATCTCGCATAGTTCAGCAGAATATGAACAGGCCTGCCTGCGTCGATTCAGCCTCGGTGCAATGCGGTAAAATGTGTGGCTGATATGAAGAACAGCATGAGCAAGTGAGATGATAGCCTAATTTAAATCTGTGGTCAGACATGGGCTATAAAGAAATTGGAGTGAGAAATTGAAAGCGACATTGCGCTCTCCTAATAACAATATACAGACAGCATCTTAATTTAAACACGCCAGATTTCTTTGTTAGTTACAGGCTATTATCACCTGCTTTGCGATTAGTTATCACAACCAGCGTTTACACTGAAGTGAGAATGCAAAATCGTATCAAAACCAAGAAACAAACGGATTATGTAGACTGTGGAATCATAGCATGTTTTTTGTTTTGCCGGTCCATTTATGACTTGTTTAAAGTCGGTGTCGTAAAACTAGATAACATTAAAATCCAAGCACCGACTCAGAGGATCTAATGCACGCTTTGGCAACTCGTCCTTGTATTTTCTTCGTTACTCATTTTACCACGTTATGCCCTTTACATTTAGAGGGCTGCATTACAATGACAACTAAAGGTCCGTTTGTCAGAGCGTCTAACTAGACAAAATGTCTCCCCCACTTTCAGGCACGTCTAGTCGGAAGTCCAAGTTCAAGTTAAAGGAGGCGGTCAGTTCCTCTGCAGACATGTTAATTGCGACAGCATGTAAGTGCAACTTTCTCGGTTTCTGGCATCTTTTCTTTAAAGATATGGTTAAGATATAGTCAAAGTTTTGTTTATATTTCCTCCATATCTAACGGAATATACCGTTGGGATATCAGAAAGCACGTGCCATTAGTGGGATATGAAAATGAACATGGAATATAAACTGGAATATTTTAGACCAATCTATCACATCTTCTATAAGATCATTTTTATCGGTTTTGTGGCCATTTGTAGCTTGAAGAAAATAAGTAATGCTGCGAGCTCTTGCTGTATGCGTTAAAGTTTCAAACGTAGCAATTTTGGATTATTTCAGAATTGCTAAGGGGAAAAACAGTAGCAAAACACTACAGCAACCGACAAACACCAATTTACTTTAAGTTTCTACGTTTTACAAATACACTGACCTTATTGTATTATACTGTATAAGTAGCTACGTCGGCCTATAGCATGTTATATATATATATATATATATATATATATATATATATATATATATATAACATAATCTACTGATATGGAATGAGTTAGAAATATAGTTAAAAATATAGGCGTTTGTCAAACATGGCTCGTTTTTCACCAGGAAAAAGTAACAGAAGTTTGTTTAGGCTACTAAAAAAGCAACACGTACCTTTATTTTAACAAACAACCAAAACGAGTCAACTATTGCGGTTTAAACACGGAGGATGAATGATAGTCTTTTCAACAAAATACAACAATTATTAGAACATGTAATTACAACAGCTGCGAGTTATTTTACGTTTGACAGTTTTTTCCCTTCGTAGCAAAAGCTACAAATAGCAAAACGAGAGCTTGTACTTCCACAATAACTTGCTTTTAACATCAGTTATTTTGTATTATATTTCACAGGGTGTTCAGTCATCGTTGGAAAAATATAATTTTTAATTTACAAAAGGTTATCAAATTATAACTTTTTCATTCTCGTATAAAAATAACTACATAAGGAAGCCTATAGTGTGTCAGTCTCATTAAACACTGTTTTGTTATTTATCTAAAATCTGCATCATATTTGCATGCGACGATATACGTACAGCTGAGTGCATATGTTTCCATACAACATTTCTCTACTAAATTTATAACCCCCTTGTAGAATTTAAACAAATCTAACAAATAGCACGTTATTTTTAGAGTTGCATAAGGTACACTCTTAAAAATAAAGGTTCTTTATTGGCATCGATGGTTTCATAAAGAACATTTGCACAAAAAGTTCTTTATAGTAGAAATGGTTCTTTAGATTATTAAAATGTTCTTCACACTAAGGTTAAATGGTTCTTTTAAGAACTGATCACTGAAAGGTTTTCTGGGGAACCAAAAATGATTCTTCTATATATGGCATCATGGCGAAAACTGACGTTAGGAACCTTTATTTTTAAGAGTGTACATGATACATTTACATATTTCTCACAAGACAAAATTTACACCGATCATCCTGAATATAAAAGTTTAATATTGGTTCCTATATGAATGTATGCACCTTAGTTGAGTATGAGTCCCTCAGTTGTCCCAATGTGAGAAGCTGGATCTCAGCCACTGTTGGGAAGAGCTCAAAAGTACAGAAAATACTGGAAAACCAAAGTAATGTGCAGTACATAGAGGATTTCTCTAAAGAAGTGGGCAGCTTCACTACTCTGGGGAAAAAAAACACTAACACAAGGCATAGAAACAGTCATTGATCATCGAGGAAACAAAGTGATGTGTGTAAATTTACATAATATTGTTATTATATGCAGAGTACATGTGAATATCTGAGTAACAGCGTATTCTGCAGTTCTAAAAAAATACGATCCCTCTTTATTTTGTACTCATTTGTGTGTGTGTGTGTGTGTGTGTGTGTGTGTGTGTGTACAGACGTGCAAAGAGCTAAAGGGTGGAATGTTAAAAGCATAGATGAGAACAAAAATCTGTAAATGTGACGGGATATTCTGAGTGCTGAAAATATCTGGAAAAACACCACGATCAGCCCAAAGTATTATTTAGTTTCAACTCAGATTTACAACGATCCATATGACGCATAAGAGTGTCCAGGAAAGTATGTGGACACATAATGAAAAGTGGTGGTCATTCTGGCCTCCAATTCATCACTGGACAACATTATTTTCGCTATAGGAGCACATAGCTTCCTGTATATATATATATATATAATTGCTATTCTCTGGTACCTTGAGGCGTAACTTAATTCTTTATCATCTCTTAATATCTCTATTTCAAGTATCTGTACAGTTAATTCTTACTTTAAGGACAAGGGATCGTTGAACACAAAATAGACGTTTTTATATCCAGAAACGCTGGGTAACACTGTTTACAAAACATTTTATAATCATTTTATGAAGTTGCAAACTGCATCAAACCCGTTCAGTATTCACACTTAAAACATCTATCCTATATTTTGTTACATTTATGCAAACTGTAAAGGGAAAAAAACGAAATTGGATGGTTTGTTATTGTTATTATTCCCCGCTGTAATGGAGGGTGCACAAGTTGTTTTAATCGTCTCATTCTAGGCAAATGTAACCAAACAAACAATTCTTTCTTCCTCTGCATTTTACATCGTTTAACAAAACATAATGAAGGTCAAGGCACAAGCATTGCTCTTGCAGACTTCAGTCACTCAAAAGCATGAAAAACGTCCTTGAGCATTTGCATTTGAAGTATAGTTTAAGTGATCTTCAACATACGTACATAAAAAAATAAAATCGACTGTTTTCCCAAACTCTTAAAAAGTAAATGTATCATTTGTATTAGAGCAGGCTAAAACAAGTTAGCTATTTGTGCCGTTTTCACGACCTTTTGATTATGTCTGAACATTTTATCCACATAATTCCGAATTTACAGTTGTCCTTATAAGGAAAAGGAGGGTCACAATCAAGTCATTGGCATGAACGTATAGCTAGTTTTGAGCAATATTAGTGAGCACTTAATAAAATATAGCTCTTTGGAAACATATCTAAATCGATGTACAAAATAAAAATAAAAGATAAAATCGCACTTGAACACTAAAAATAATACCACATTTTAAACTCAGACAGAAATAGCCATAAATTCGCACGCACTACACTGGAGTCCTAAACACATGTTTACACAAGGACAAATTACGCATTTGGAAAAAAAAAAGCAAAAAAAAAAAAAAAAAAAAAAAAAAAAAAGCGCATTTTTGAACAATTAAATATTGCAGTCGGTTATTATATGAAATTAATACATTAGTATACAAAATCGATAAGCACTTTCACAATCGATTCATATTCTGCTGGACAGGGACAACAAGTAAAGTTCAAGTTCAAAGTCTCTCACAGCAGACAGCCAAGGAGAACGCGCAAGGAGACCCCTTCACCTCTAACAAAATAAATCACAGTATGAATGCACAACTTTTGTCTTTAAGTTGAAAAACACGTTTCCATGTAAAATCTTGTTTTATTAAACTCTAATAGTTAAGTCGATGAATCAGAATTCCATTCGTATATAGAAAAACAATTGCAAACGCGTATTTTTAAAAAACAAAAAAACAAACATTATTTACAAAAATACATTTCACAGCAGGCGGATAATTAATTAGAGAAACCACATAAGGATAGTACAAGAGTAACTTTCCCTCACAAAGTTCATATGGTCACTTTCAGTGGTGCATTAGACAAATTTTGTACACCTTCCGTCTTGATCCAAACAACAATTTTGGACCGTTCCTGCGTTTGATTACGTGCAACATTGGATGTGTTATTTTTGGCCCATGCTACCTAAAACTGCAGCTTCACAAACTCAATATAACGGTCTGGGGTTAAACTTAAAACAGTAAGTGATACTCATCACCTCTTCAGTTTAACATCATTTTATCATTCAAGATTCAGTGTTTAAGTGTTCCCCGTTTTCTCATTTATGTCTAATATTTTCAAACGTTATAGTCTTGTAAAACATATCTCAATAAAAAGTGTACTTATTTTCTTTTGTTTTCTAGCATTAGATTCGATTTCAGCATAAAGAGACCAGAACAATGTTGAAGTTACAGTTCAAACCTTTTACACGAACCACGAACATCGCGGATAAGTCGTAGATAAAAAGATATTTTAACCCATCATCTCGCCAAACAAAATTATTCATGATTATCCATAGTTCCAATTCGAATGTTCCACTAAAGGTCTTCTGAATAAAATTCGCTAAATATAAAAAAGTTTGCTTTAAAGAAAAGTTTTGTCAGTTTGCACCCACGAACGCAACATTCAAAGTGTTTCTTAAATATATTTCCACAAAATGAGAATTCGCATTCGCAAATGAGAACCTCTTCCAGATATTTTAAATAATGGAACCTAATCACATGGATAAACCTATCCTGACATTGAGTTTGGAGCTATACAAAGGCATGGAACGGTCATCAGATAAAGCCATTCTATCCCGAGTTCCAAATAAACAGTTTAACTATGCTTAAATGTGTGTGCCTCCAGTACTCCGATTGGTTTTATTGATTTAATTGGTATGTTTAAAGACCTATTCTTGTTTGGATAAAAGTTGTTTTTCTCAGTCAAGCCGTCCATAAATGCAAAGTAAATACAAACCAAATGTAATTTGAAATTAAAGCTTTTTTTATTAACATATCCAGAGTGGTTATAGGGCATTGAAAAACCGCATTTTGCAACATTTCATCCTGCGTGGGATTTTATGAAGAGCCCTGCAGAAGTGAGGAGTTGTGATTTTAAATTCGCCTATATCAACAGAGCGCGCACTCAGGGTCCTTAATTAATCCTGTCCTTAATTAGATAATTAACGCATCCTGCTGCTGTAAAATAATATGCATGAGCGAGATATTAAATGCTTGAAAAGACTTAACACGACTGTCGACGGCAATAATGTACAGTCTCTGAACGCTGGACAATATATGTACGTGACTTACTGTCATTGCAAGAGCTTGGTTGCTAGTGTACAAGCACGTGATGGTCAGCAAAGTAGACAACTAGAGGATGGAGACGAATCAAACACGTTCATGTTACTTGGCAAAACAAACTGTATCATGCAATACAGCTTCATTATATTATAAGAAGGCTTGCAGATTATAGATGTGAAATGTTTTGGTACAATCCCTGTTCCTTATTTGCTTCAAGTCTGTGGCATGCTGGACGAATTTCAGAGAAAAAAAATTGTACTAACCATGTGCTTCACCACTAAATACTGAGATGACAGTGAATGTAAGTGGACACTTCATAAGAGATGGAGCTGCAGAGCTCAGTGAAGGTTCACTGTGGTCAGCAGTAAAATCAGAGAATCAGCTGGTGGGGTTTAGTGTATAATGTTGGAAGAAACAACACAGACATCTTGCAGTGATCTTAGGTCGTTGTTCAAGATCACTGCTGAGCCTCACAATAAGCAGTCTGAATGACTAGAGAGAGAGAGAACAACAGGAAGATGTACCTGCCATGAAAAATCCATGAACACTTTAAATGATGGTTATTAACATGTATTTTCAGCAAGCTACACCAATAATGCTTAGTATGGGGTGGGGGGGCGATTGGTGCAAAATGAATGGACAACACCATCTGGTAGAAAGAATGGTAAAAATAAATAAATAAAAATATTATGTTTCTGTATTTTTTAAAATCCAAATGTGATTTTGTGCTGAAACGCCCAGTGGACAGCAGTGCTTTCATGTTGTATTTTCTATCCATCAGTTTAATAAGAAATGCTTATTTAGTGTTCAGTATTCAATCTGTGCCATCACACATGAATGCAGATGTGTTTTGAATCAATAAAAATCTGGATAAATTATATTTCTTTCATTTAAAGGGATAGTTCACCCAAAAATAAAAACTGTCATAATTTACTGATCCTCAAGTTGTTTCAAACCTGTATGAATTTCTTTCTCCTGCTGAACACAAAAGAAGATATTTTGAAGAATGTCGGTAACCAAACATTTGATGGACCCCACAATTCGATCTCATGGCAATTCGTACATATTTTTCAAAACCTCCTACTCCTAAACCTACCCGTCATTGGGGTTTAGACAAATCGAATGAATTTGTACGAGTGAGGTTGTATGAATTCATACGAATTAGCCACCTCATAAAATATGTACGAATTGGTGGTGAGATAGCATTGTAACCCATTGACTTCCATATAATGAAATAAATAAATAAATAAAAATACTATGGAGGTTAATGAGGTCCCATCAACTGTGTTGTGTTCAGCAGAAGAAAGAAATTCAGACAGGTTTGGAACAACTTTATGGTGAGTAAATGATGACAGAATTTTTATTTTTGGGTGTACTATCCCTTTAACTTATATGGAATGGCTAGGATCTCACCTTCAATTTGAAGACTGCACTAGAATCGCACTATTTTTTTAATAATCTTAAAGCAAGAGAAGCATCCCAAATATACGTCAAACATCTGCACAAAAAAAAAAAAGGAAAAACAAGAACGAAATGAAGCTTGAGTAGAAAGCTTGCACTTGTGTAAGGTATTGGTTTGGCTACCCTTAACTCTTGATAATCAGTCTGGGCAAAGCCAAAGTATTTAAACAAAAACAATAACTAATAACTTATTTTGTGAGAATTAGCTTTTTCTAAGCAGTAAAATTATCTCAATAACACTATTGTTCATATAATTGTGGTTCTTTTCCCAGTGTTTATTACTTTACTGTGATGGATGGTTTTGAAGTTTCATATCATTTTATAATGAAAATAAAAGTATTTTAAATCGTTTGTAACATTATAGGATCAAACCACCATGATAGTTGGTTGGCCAAGTGTGATAACCTGAAGTGTGTTTCCAAAAAGCATAATTCCGTTAAATTGTTTTGGTAACGATGGAACTTGCAAACATTGGGAAACGCACCCCTGGTTGGTAGTGCACAAGAAGGTCCATCATAAAACCTGGAGAATCTGTTAACATTCCTATTCATTTTAGTTACAGGACCCCCTAAATTTACAATTTGAAATCTGCTCTTATTGCTCATGGGACCACAGAAGTTCCTGAGCTGTAAATGCTATGTGACTAAACACTCTGGTGCTGCAAGAAAATTATGTCATACTTGGACCCTTAGTAATATGTTCCAAGGTTACGCTGACTAATAGTTTTTTGCATAAAATTGTAGCTCACTCCAATGACTACTATACAGAGGTGAGTAACTTCTGCATCACTAGTATCACCAAACCAAACTGAAAAAAACAAAACAATGATTGTTTTCTACCAGTGTCAGATAGGTTGGATCCTCAAGCAAACACCAATGTTTTGATATGGCTACAGAGCCAGTTTTGTACTTTGAGGGCAGAATTAAATCTACAAATTTAAGAAAATGTCCAATGATAATAATAACCACACATATACATTGTTATGAAAAATTAAAACACATTTACAAAGAAAGAATCAACACTGCCACAGCAGCAAAAGCTAAAGTGGACTGCTGTGAAAAAAAGCTAAATATCAATTTTCAGCTCCAAACTTCAACCTCTACTACTATGTTCAAATGAAAAGGAATAAAATAATAAGAATAATGCATTAATGCGTCACAATAGCTCAATAGTGTACAAGCTTTTGTCACTTTGTGTATCTAACCTACACATTTTTTTTTTTTTTTTTACACACATTGTACACAATTGCTTCAGGTGATCTTGAAGCTGAACTGTCAAAAAATTAGACACTGAGCACTTAAAATATGGGAAGATGGTATAAATTAAAAATACCTATTTTGTTCTTTATTTCTAGCAACATGATGAGCAATAAATAATTATTTAGTGTACAAAATGTGATCTCAAGATGAAACAGTCTATTATTATGGCTTTGACAGCTGGGTGGTCCATGTGGAACAGGGAGGTGCTCGCATTTTGGTGGCAAATACCTCTTTTTCTGATAGTAGCTTGACTGTGAAGCAATCATTTTTAATGGCATTATATTAATGCACCTTACTAGCTATTTTATAGGATTTATATTTTTATAGATATTTTATATCTATAAAAAGCAAAATAAATGATCAGGGAACACAATAAAAGTGCCTTTAAACAAAAAGTGTGATAACCAAACAGTTTTTACAGAGGTGCACACAGATATGTAAACACAAAGTTATAATACACTCAAAATGGTGAGAAAGACACAAGACTCCTTCTGCCAAAAATCTATCTATCTCAAATGCCAATTTTGTTGGTTTCTATCATTCTTTCCCAGTGATATGCACTGGAAATTACAGCTAGAGGAGAGATTTTATGCAATGGCAAAGTTTACAAGTATTTAATTCTTCACAAATGAACTATTCTTTTTTCAATATGTTAGCCACCAAGTTTTATGTCAGAAATCAAGTCTAACATCACTTGCACCATGCACCATTTGTCCTTCATATAAAGAATACATCACAGGCTAAGCAAAAAATTGGATGACTTCAACCCTCCAGGGTAGTTATTCGGTACAACACCGAATATATGGATATGAACCTTGAGAACACATTTATAGTCCTTCTTATCACAGCAAAGGCTGCATATATATTGCTCATATATTTAGAATATGCATTGAGTGATTAAAAAGATACATACAATGCAGTATAACCATTTGAGTTTGATTTCAATAAAAATGTGAGATGGAGATTTTCGCCTATTTTGCTTCCATAACATGTCTTCTATGAGTAGTGGGGAAAAAATACACATTGAAGCGTTTATTTTATTACACTTCATCTGTTTTTGTCTATAGACTATTTCAACAAAATTAGGTTTTTGTGTTAGAATCTCCACTTCAGCACCATTTACATACACCAAATCTTTAAGTTTTATTCCTGTCTATATTCTGAAGGTTTTTACAGAGAGGTTTGTTCAAATATCATTCGCCTGATTTATATAACATTTTATTCCTAACAACGTGATTTTTAGGAATTTATTTTTTCTGGCTGTTGACAGTATTTTCTGATATATGGAGTGATAAAAAGAAATATCCCCTCTGTAAAACCTTTTAACTCTAATGTCAACAAAATAAAAAAGGATTTTGAACATGGCAATGTTCAGATTTATTTTCTGGAAATGTATGCAAATTAGTGCATATTTAATTAGACAATGCCTAAATTGCATATTTAAACAAAATTTTGGAAAACTTGTAATACAAAACAGCTGTCTTGTACTTAATCAACTGGGAAATCTACTAGTTAAATTATTTTTACCCTATATAGTGTGTATATATAGTATTTTATATGACAATATTGCATCTAACCACAGCATTCACCGCAACATCAGTCTGTAGTGTTAATCAGATACAATTATCATCGTCCTTCCCAGAAACCTCTAGTTTAGAAACTAGTCTAGAAACCTCACGCAACCATGTCTGACCCACTCCTTTATAGTCTCCTGTCACGTCTATAGCAAGCATAATTTGTTATTCCACTCAACAATAAAAAATGCTAATGACAAAATACTTCGTTGTCATGCAAAACAGTACACAGTTAGCTTTTGGAAAATTTTGCTTGGTTTGTGTCTTAAGTAGTAAAGGCCAGGCCTCAAACCCAAGCCACACTGCTGAAGTACTCAAGCTAAGCTCCTGGTCTCCAGTTATGACCCAATGAGGGAAAAATGCCTCTCTTGAAACAGGTCCATGAGAGGCAACCTGGTGTGATCTCTCCTCTGTCTCCTTCAGTTATGTGTATTGTTCCTCTATCTTTTTTGACACCTGTATGTGAGCACTGATTCAGTTTCCATTACAGCATTGCCCTTTTGTTAATTAGTCTCCATCTGGTCCCAGTTAAAGCACTGATGTCACCGCTCCCCCTCCCTATAGTACGCCAGTCACTCCAGAGAAACAAGGAAAACATTAGAGCCGCCTCTAATTAAATAACCAGGGAGCGTTTGTCACTATCTGTGTCTCTTGGCTAAGCTTTGACTCCCACTTATAGACTAAAACATTTGGATTTGTTGCAAAGCCACATGCAATGATTTGCATTTATTGTCTTTCTACTCCCACACAAACACAGGAAGAGAACAGTGCTAAGGTATATATGCATTAAAATTATTCATGGATCATGGATCAATAGTTGGTGGTCATCTGGCTATTTTAACCCTAACCTTAACCCTTTTCACACTTGAAATAGTTAACCCTGGGTCATTCTAGACCCCTGGTAAAGGGAATGGGTTATGTTGCATCACTTTCACACTGCTCCTAATTTACCGGGGTTTGACAATTAATCCTGGGTATTCATAAACTGACGTTTCACATTGTACATTCCTAAACCTAGGGTTAACGTTCTTTTTTTGCATATTTGCGGTGTCAGAGTCATTGATTGGATAAACGCAGCATGTGACCTGTTTGCATAGCTCTAGCATTGCGCATCCTCCTATTGCAGACTGTACTATCAAGTTTATATTGAATGGGCATTTCAGACTATAATGGTAATAATGAAACGGTCTCTTCTTTACTCAAATTGTCTTGTTTTCTGTCAGCATTTGACACACTGAATTTACTGTTTACAATGCGCAGTGTTTCCGGGACTGTCCAAAGCAGACAAATATGAGGCACGTGATTGGTTGTCTGTTGCTAAGCATCTAGCATAACGTTGTAACGCATCGTTTCACACGTTTACAATTTTGGCACCGCAATGGAGAACGGAGCAGGTTTTCATAACCCCGGGGAAAAAGCAGTGCTAACCCCGCTTCTAAGCGTGAAACGTTCTTTTACCCGGGGGTTAAAATGAGAAGTGCAACAGTGAATTTAATTTAGTAATCAAAATGTTAAGAGTAACACAAATACCACATCATTAGAATAAGAACCTGACTATAATTTTGCATGCATTGAAGACATTAAAGCATGGACAAAACAATGCAAACAAAGGATGTTAATGTAATTGCAACAATTCACCTGGCTTCTCAGTGCATAAAATTAAAAATCTGTCAAATTGTCTCAATAAAGATTGGCTTCCTCCACTCAAGGTCAGAAATATTCCCTAATGTCCAGAGGGTGAACCATAACAAGGTGAATGGCTGATATCACAACTAGTGTCAATAAATAAAACAGCTCTTACATTATACCTCAGGACACATCAACTTTAATGTGCTGCTCATAAGCAATAACAATAATTAATTTTAATTTAAAAATAATGAACCCCTGGTTTCACAGACAGGCTTAAGCTATAGTCCCAGAGAATGCATGTTTGAGTTGTTTTAACTGAAAGCAATTTGTGCTGACATATCTTAAAATATGTCACTGCCATTGTTTTGTCTCAAAATGCACACCAGTAATGTTTTTTTCTAGGGCATGTTTATAAAAGCTACTTAAATGTCCTAATTAAACTAAGGCTTAATCCTGGCTTAATGTAAGCCCTGTCTGTGAAACCAGACCTTCATGTAAATGTAAAATTTGAGTTTCAGCCCAAAGTGTGTAAAGTCTCTATTCATTTAAGCAGCCAATTAGAATTAGGTGAAATTTAACAATATAAATGCAATAACTAACATTAGTGACACTGAAATGTAAAGATACCTTCATCTTAACGCACACAATTCGTTTGTGAAATAATTTCAACAATATCATCCCCAGTAAAAAGAATGAGGACATAACTCGGGGATTACACCGTTGAAAGTCTCAATACACGAGAAAGCCTCAGTTCACAATTTTGGCACAATGTCCAAGGACATAAACATTTAGATTACCATTTAAGAAAAGTGGCTGAGTTATCAATGCTTTGGCTCTCCTGGAAGAAGAGCTGCACGATTCTGGATAAAATGAGAATCACATTTATGACAAAATATTAATTGCTGGAAAATGTTTAATTAATTTGAATTACTTTTTGAAAAATTGTTTTGAATGAATTCAATGATTCATTAATATATCGTTGTTTCATTACTGGATGAATAAGTGTGTTTGAACAAATCTTTTGAATGAATGATTCAATGACAAATCCATTTTTTAACAGTCACTTGTCGCCACCCAGTGGCGTAAGATGTTATTGAAACAACCATTATTTGACGTGCCAAGTTCGTTTTTAAGGAGCCCCGCACATTTGTTTAAAACAGTAAATCATGCAAACGATTTATTAATTTGTTCTCTGGTGCACATGATTTACTATTTAGTTCCCTCGAAATCCGTGTGCAGATTTAGAAAATCGAGGGAACGAATTAGTAAATGGTGCGCATGATTTATCCTACTATTTTTTTTTTCTGCATGTCATGTGCAGGGCTCCGTAAGTTTCAAAAGGTGGTTTGCTCTATTTTGATCGCTAGCGTAGACATCAGTGTTTATATCCTAAATTTAAACATTTATCTCAGTACTTCTGTGATCATTTGAATATTTGTAATAGAAATAACTATTTGTGTGGTTCAAAACTGCTCTCTATAGCTCAGTGAGGCAGCATGAACACAAATTTGAATGTTACAGTATGGTTTTGTCAAGTTTTAAGAGACTCTGGGGAATTGTTGTCATTAATAAAATGGGTGGGTGTTTGAATCAAGATCGCATTTTTCGATTAATCATGCAGCTCTATCTGGAAGACTGTTAACTCTACATAAAATTAACAGTTTTTGTTGTACATAAAAGACCTAATGAGGCTAAAGGCGCACCGGGGTAAAAGGTGCATTTAATTTTATTTTCCTCTAAACTACTAGATGGCACAAAAACTTTCCAAAACATCCGCTTTTCAAGATGCATGTGGAAATTTGGCTGATCCTTGACACAATCGCAGGCAGTTGATTCTGCACTAATTTGATCTAATATTTAATGTTTTTTAAAATGTTGTAGATTTAAGTAGCAAATAAGAATCGCTAAAATTATTGAATCTTTTTTTAATAATTTTCAGTTTTGTTCAAAGTAATTAAAGCAACAGCTTTTCAAAAACAGAATATGTAAAAGTATGGTATTTGGGGTAAAAGGCGCCCCTGCTGTTGGGGCTAAAGGCACAATAATTAACATGATAATAAACAGCTGGCTGACTTTTCCATTTGTTGACATGACATGGTTAGATTCAGATGGTAAATATAATATATTAAGTTGGGTGTCCACCTTAGAGATAATCACCATATTTATAATGAAACCATCATATTTTAAAAATATGATATTAATCATATCATATATAATAAAATATATGTATTGTTACTACTTTAAATGTATATTAAATTATTATGGGATCTCATTCAATGCTTTCAGAATCTTTACTTTTTAAAATAATTTTGTTTCTGTATTTGTAAAATAGATTTTTATGTTAACATATTTTAATGACAATATATTTATTGAACAAAAATGAATTCTTTTATCAAAATAAACAGAAAATAGAACAAACTTTGCTAAAGTGGTTGTTTTGAACAAGTATTAACTTAGACATTATTCAAAACATATTTTAGCTAAAATATTTGTATCAATACACTGTGCCTTTTGCCACATGCTTGTGAGCCTTTTACCTTGTGGGTGGTAAAAAGCCACCCTCACCACCTCATACATTTATAAGATTTTTAAACAAAACAAATCACTTTTATGATTTATTTTCACACAAAATCTGTTGCTCCATAAATGTTAAATAAAAAAAAAATAAAAAAATCTGCAATCATACACAATAGGAGTAGTGAAAAGCACATTTTTCTAAAGGTGTGCATTTAGCACCATTACCGTTCAGAAACAAATGTCTTAGTTTAGTAATTGATCTTAACAAGTCGGTTTGGTTCAAGGCTTAGAACTTTTTATTGTTTAATCTCTTGAAATGCCAGAGGAGAAAATGAATGCTTGCTAAAAATATATCATATCCTAAGAGCTGGCTAATACAAAACTAAGCTTACATCTTCAGTCCTATTGAAACAAACCAATCGACCACCACAATTTCAAAGCAAAAGAATACAGGAAATCATTTTAGCTAGTATCGAATTGGACCTGTAATATTATACATTTCAATAATATGTAAATAATTACTATTAATAACATTTGTTTTAACACAATGCTGCTGATTTAAGAAAAAAATATATTATTGTGTGCAACAGACCAATTTGTCATGAACATATGTTTCTTTAAAGAGGTATTCTAAAGGTTATTTGGTCCAAATTTAATTACTCGAAAGCATTATATAATCCAGTTCAGTTGCTTTTCCACCACACATAGTCGTCTGTCGGTCCATGCGGTACAGTCCACTTGTCTTAATGGCTTTTCCTGATGGCTTGCTGTTCTCAGGTAATGACATCTGGGTGTTTACTGTGCTGACTGGCTGAGACTCGCTGCAGGCTGAATGAGTACCTGAGGGGTGGCTGGATGGCGCGGCAGGCCGGTTTATGAGGAGGGATGGTAAACAGACAGCAGCGATGGCCAAAACCAAGGTCCTGCTCTTTGGATCGAGCAAGTCTGAAGCCAGAGGAAAGAGCCAGCCAAACAGGAAGCAAACGCACGCTCCCTTTTCACTACATCATAAATGCTCTCTTCATTCCAGCCAAATCTGAGCTGTTCCTCAAGAACTTGGACATTATATAATACGTCTACTGATATAATTTATATCTTATGCTTAATAATCCATTATTCAGGTATGTTCTTTCAAGTATGTGGATTTCCACAGCAACCTTCCAGTGAAAGCACTACAGTTGAGATGTTCATTAATATCATCACCATAGCATTCTGATGCTTTTTCTTTTCCACAGATGGATTAGTTCTAAAATATGAGGGCAATCAAAATCCCACATGACTCAAAACTGGATCAGATCCAGTTTCACTTCATACTTCCTCTCCCATCCTTGTGATGTTAATCATTGTCCCACAGTTACCAGTGTTCTTTTATCACACAACACTTTTATAGGAAGACATAATGTTTGGCTGTAAAAATGTCTCTAACAACATGCTACATTTGTATGCCAACAGATCCTGAAACCCACATGAAACTAATTACATCATCCACCATTCTCAAGTTTTCGTGCATTCAGACAGAAAGAAAGATCGACTGAGAGACAGACAGATAAAGAGAGGCAGAAAGACAGGTTTGCGACGTTAGCTGAGATCTTCTTGTTGTGGTATATTCTCCTTGGCACTAAAAGTCATAAAAGGCCTTCAGGTTTTACAATGTCATGTCCAAACGCAGCATCCCCCACGGCTTCTCTTTCCCTTTCTCTCTTTTTCTCCTCCCTCCCTCTGAGCTACCTTCACCTCCCCCCATGCTATCTTCCTTCATCAGTCGAAACAGACAAGCATATGCTGAAAAGCACTACGAATATTGCTGAAAAGTACAGACTGGAAGGAATTTAGTGGTCTTGTGTTTGTGTGCCATTGATTTTTTTGACAGTGGTCAGAATGTTCTAATGCATGTGGTACAGATCGAACAATTTCGCTACTGATGCCTTTCCAAGAACACATCAGAAGTGCCGTTTTAGGCTTAGGGTGCCAGTGCAAGTCCATTTTAGAGTTATTTTGCTGCTTTTGAACAGTTATTGTTTCAAAATAAGCAATCAGTACAGATAAAAAAAAATCTTCAATGACTTTTCAAAAGAAAAAAATAAGTGTCAAACATTGTGAAAGTCATTCCTTTCTTTAAAGCCGACATTCTGATTTATTGTCAGCCTTTCAAAACAAAAGACTCAGAGGTGACCAATAAATCCGTCCGTACTTTGCTTCCTCAAGCTATTTGTCCTCTTGAGGTGTAAAACACTCTGAGGCAAGCCCTACTTGAACCAGAGCTGTGAACATATAGCGTCCACCAATTATCCTGTCTGTCTGCTCCTCTGCTAATTATGGCTTGCTTGCTGTGTTTGTGCGCAAGTGTGTCTCTTATGGACAGACGGGGGCTAATAACACCATATTTTTTGAAAAGACAGAAGGCCTCTGGCCATCGCTTTCAACACACATGCCACACAGGCAGTCCCACCCACAGCACTCAGACCTGTCATTGACGGCCATCCCCTTTCCCACTCTTAGACTCTCGGCAGCTGTGGCCTAGCGTGACAGAAAAGTGCAACAAATTACTTTGCTACCGCTTCTGGGGGCAAATGTCAAATATCCCTCCATATTTACCAGAATGGAGTCATGCACAGGCACTTACACAAGGATGGGTATTTTCTGTGCAGGGTGTGGATGTCATGTCAGCGAGAGAGAGAGAGTGAGAGAGAGAGAAAAAAACTGGTTTCCTTTTCTGGATGCCATCCAGGTCTGTGCACAGTACCAGGCAGCTGTCAGTAGGATTGATGAGCCCAGCTGGTGAAGATGTGCTGGGTGTCAGCAGGGCAGCAGATTTTAGCGGGGCCAGAGAGCATTCGCCGCATGAGTTAGGTGTGATCTGAAGAGGACGTGATTTAGAGTGCTACGACCGGGCAGGTGAGATGACTGCGCGGCGGATACTTTGCTGGTGAATCAGCCGAAAGTCATTTCAAGAAGTGGGGGGAGTGTGCAACGGTGATCAGAGGTCAGGTTGTGCACTTGTGTGTAAATACAAGACATTGCTGGAGGTGCAAAAGCTCTGTGCAGATGTCCAAATAAATGGTAAATCATTGCTGGTGCTCAAATGCTTTTTGCACTGAATGTGTCTGCCAGCCCAGGGGCTAGCGAATGACTAAAACATTAGCAGGAATCCTCAGGGCCCTCATGCGCTCTCCCATCCCCCTCCGCGCTAGGCCTGTGCAAACACACACATGCATACTGAGCCAAGATGGTGCCCATTCACATGCACACTTTAAAACATCATGGCCTCTCTCCGGCTGGGGAATGCGTATCCGTGCGTTGCTTTGCTCGTATACACAAAGTGTCTATTTAGGTGTGTGTCCTCATTCCATGAGCTGTAAAGATGCCATTGGCATCTCGGCCCAGAACACTGAATCGAGTTACAGGTGTTCCTTTTAACACAGTTGCCCTGGAAAAAAAAAAAAAATTTATGACCAAGCTTGTATGGAGGCCAGGGGAACCAGAAGTGACACAGACTCACAAAACAAGTTAAAACCACGTACCTAAGATCATAGACACCAAACACACACACACACACACACACACACACAGAGAAAGAGAAAGAGATGCCTTTAGAGTAAAGTAAAAATCTCTCATATAATTCACAACATATCATTCTCTTGAAATGTTGGTCAGAAATTTTAATATGTATAAATGGTGCATGTAAATCATCTTGTTTTATGAGGTAAACATTCTTCATTTCTTCATACTGCATAACTAGTCTTTCACTAGCTTAAAGTGAGCAGTTCACTCTCCTTACCCTTCTTTTTACAGCGTGGTTGAAAATGAAAATAAAGCCACAATGAATCTCTCTATATTTTTAACACAGACATTTGCATTTTAAAGGGCGTCGTGATGAGTTAACTTAACAGTTCCTATGTACAGTTACATTATTGCCTCTAATAATTATCAGTGATAAACTGCCTGAATATTAAAAAGAAATACAAATCCATTCACATTTTTATGGCTGGAAAAATTATAGCGTGACATTTGAGAGTCATTGAGCTGCAGCTTACGGGCTTATTTTGGAAAGTCAAAGACATCTCAAATGCTTTGGCAGTTTGTAATTTGGCCGCGGTTTGGGATGGCTTCAGTAAGATGGCCTTGACAAAGTCCTTTTTATTTAACACAAACTCTTAAATGTTAAATGTTGGGAGTAATACCTTGTTAAAGGCCTATAAGTTGACATGAACCATGGATATATGTATTTATAGTCTCAAAGAGTTGAGAGACAAAAGAGTATCATTTGCAACATGGATCATTTCATTCACAAATGTCGGTGTCCAGCTAGGAATTCAAAACTTTAAGACTCATAAACAGAAGAAATAAATATTTTATATTATCATTATTACTACCACCACCACTTCTACTACTACTACTACTACATCTGCTTTTATCACAACTATTACTTTTACTACTACTACTATTAATAATAATAAATACAATTTAACAACTGTAAAATATACTTCTCAAAATACATTCCTGTAGATACACACACTGAGAGTTGCACTAGAACTGCATTCGTGTTTTGTGTATGTTTCACCGCCCTCTGGCGGCATAATGAATTATCGCAGCACGCCGCCCTTCCCCCAAACCTCCACAGTTCAACAACCATATTTTTGAAGGTCTCCCAGCAGTACAGATTCTTCTTCCTAGTCAAACATAACTGAATTTATTTATCAGCTTGTTAGCAGAGACTCAAAGACCCAAATACGATGTACAGTTAGAGAATGGAGACATCCAAAGTGTGTAATGTTGGGAGCAGCAATGTTGACATGTCAGCTGTTTGACAATCTTTTGGCATTATTTTACTCAACAGTTATAATTAAATCTAATTCGTTTGGATGCAAAAGGTTCAGCATTTCATGTTCCTGCATTTCAGACATTTTCTTGCATTAATTCTTTTTACAGTTTAAAGGTTTTTCAGCAATTTTTTTAGCAATTCAGTCAATTATTACAGTTTGTTTATTTGTGCTAGCCATGTGCTAATGAAGCTAATATATTAACTCAAATAATAAATATTTCATCAATTAGTGGTGTTAAATATTAGTTATATTTGATATGTTTCGTTTGAGTTGTATAAATGTACAATAGTGGCACAAAGTATGTGAAGTGACACTTTCAGGGACTACTCTTTCACTCCGCAAAACAAAAATGACAATAAAGGAATGCAAAGATAAATAAAAATATATAGAGAAAGTATGGTAATTTATAAACATTTTATACCATTTATCATTCTTGTTTGTTGTGTGGTAATAAGCCCTGATTTATAGAAAGTAATCCTGTCTGATGCATGACATTATTTGTATTAGGCTGTATTTTGGCCTAATACAAGCACCAATATCAATAAAATTAGCTCACAAAACATTTACTTTCAGTGAGAATGTGTTTACTTTTAATTAATTAAAAACTGATTTTCATAATTCTGAATTTAGAATATTGAGGCCACTGATTTCAGCCTGCAGTCCTATAGTGAAACTATAGGTGGCAGCACAACACCTGAGACATCAAGTAGTACTTTCCTCATGACTGAAGAAACTAAAACAGGCCCCATGTCTGAAAATGCATACTTCCCTGCTACACAGTATGCAAATGCAGTATGTCAAATTAGTAATATGTCAGAAAACTCATGATAAACAAGACAAAATACCCTGATGATGTAATATTCTGTGATCCTGAAGTGTGTGCAAATACTGAAAAAGCATTACTGTTGTACCTCTCTATTACTGACTGATTTTAGATTCCCACTATCACTTTTTGGAGAGTTTTTAGTACTCTTCTTTTACCAACCCCAGCACTGTTAAAAAAAATTAGGCCTATTTGGCTTTATGTTTTTGAGATTCAAACAGTGCTTGAAATGGGCCGGTAAGCGCCTTCTCTATTTTTACCTTTAGCGCACTGACAGTTGCGTACCGGCACTTCCGGCATGTACGGAAGCCCACCGCGCCCTCCCTTCTTTGGGAAAGTGTTTGAACTGAGCATCGGGAGTACCAGCACTTTTGTTTTTCCACTTCAAGCACTGGGTTCAAATGATGCAAAATGTGAACGTGTCTCATATGTCTTTAATGTTTGTCTTTTTTAAGGGGCATCACTCATCTTGTAAGCACTCTGGAGCCATTTCAAATTAATTAACAAAATTACCTTAAATTAAAAACGGCGCCGCAGATCTGACAATTCAGGCATTCATCAAGTCAGTGCGTGGCACTCTGCCTAACAGGCTTGCAATGAGAAAAACAATGAGGAACAGGAAACGCTGGCACACTCTGAAAATAAAGGTTTTCAAAGGTTCCATGTAGAACCTTTAACATCCATGGAACCACAAAAGGTTCTTTTTAGTGGACAAAATGTTCTTTAGATTATTAAAATGTATTTTACACTAAGAAAAAATGGTTCTTTTAGAAACAGATCACTGAAAGGTACTTTGTGGAAATGGTTCTTCTATGACATTACTGTGAAAACCTGTGAAAAAGTGTGACCGGGTGCTTTTCACTCCACATCTATGAATCTATCTATGCCGTTACAATTCAGTGGAAAAAAATTAACATGTGATCCTGAGCCCCATCACAAATGCCATCTTGTGACAGAATGCATAATAAATGGTACCTAAGAGGAAATATTCCTACCTACACACACACACACACACACACACACACAAACAACACACATTCCCTCCCACAGAGAAATCTCTCTCGGATATGTCAATCTGTATCCACCAATCCAGCAAAAGAGGCAACAAAACAGCCAACCACTGGAACAAGGAAGAAAACGAATGACAGTGGAGATGAAAATAACAGATAGATAGAGAAAATGAAAAAGAGATTAGATGTAGGTAGAAACAGTAAAGAAAAAGAGAGGAAGAGTGCAAATGAGGTGAGAGAGGAAGAGAGAGATGCGATGAAGTGGGAGATAGAGAGATGATGATGAGGGAGACTGTGTGTGTGTGTTGGGCTGGGAGACTGTAGAGGAGATTTATGCTAGTTGTATAATTTCTTCCCCCCCATCTCCAACTCCACCTCAGGCACCGGCCCACCCTCCCTGGGTCTCCTGCACCACACACACACACACACTTCTCTCCTACCCACCCTCACCGGAGCCCGTGATTAAGATTCAGGCGGGATACGACTGCAGCACTTTGCAAATGGAAGACTAGACATAATTTCCCTAAAATGCTGTTTTTTATCACCGATTTCCCCTCCACCAGCCTCCCACCACACGATTGATAGCTGATGGCACCTCTGACAACTTAACATTTTTATGACCAGATTTATGGGCTATCTGCTCCTGCCTTTTTATAGCTAAAACTCTGTAAAAATGCTTATTTCTGTGATAAGGAGAGGGAGGGCGAGCATGTGTGTGTATATATGCAGCTCAGAGAAGGCACCGGGCTAACGTATATTTGTCGGTGACGAGCAGTGCCACCGCATTGCAGGGTGAGAAGCGTGAATCTGTGTCCTCCTGGTTCCCTCAGGCTCTGAGCTCCACTGAACCTGAACTAGAACATTCTATGAGGTGGCCAGGCTGCAGCTCTTTGACAATGGTGGGGTGTGTTCAGAGCGGAGGAATGCCTTCAAAGGGAGGGTCTTTCGCTCTGCATGAATTACACGGCGTATTCACTGAAATATCACAGAAATGAATTGGACGCCTGGTCGAACTGACTTTGATTTTGCTGAAATAAATCACTTTTACATTTATTGGACTTCTCAGGGAGATTTGCAGTTCAATCAACATAGTTTTATAGTGATATTTAGGGGACTTAAACTTGTACCGAAATACTGCCTTCTGAATATGGAATACTAGCTTGAGTATCATCCTTTATCTTTGGCTTTAATCATCAGTGAATCTTTTCAGTCTTATTATTTCATACATAACAGCATTATTTTGATTAATTTGCAATACTATTAAATTCTTCATAGGTTCTCAAAACCTAACTATGAATTATGGCTTCAACACTACAATTCTTTTCAGTTATTGTAGGTCATAACAACTGGTGTTTGGTTTTAATTGTGCATTTAAGTATTCTTCACCAGTAGAACATCATCAAAAACCACAGATTACCCAAATGTGGCATTCATTTGGCCACTCTTTAAATTGTGACAATGAATTTGATGAAATGTCCGATTTAACCGTAAACACGACAGACATTAAGTGCAGAGTTTATGTGGCTAAATTTTTATGTGCTCACTGTTTATGTCTCCATGGCAAACTGCTCTTTTTATGTGTCAGTGGAACCAACATTTCTTCCTGAATTGGTGAGGTATTGTTTATGTGTTGGCAGTGCCTTACGGAACGCCACCGGAGAATTTCCTTTTCTGCTACAAATCATGCACGTGCACAAGTTGGTGCCTTTTTTCTTCTTGTTTTCCCCCCAAATTTTTATGAATGCAGATGTCCACATATATTTGTTATTATATCACTATGCTGAATTCAAACAGTCATGGCACTGCAGAAGCATTAGATTTACTGGCAGTTAAGCTCTCACATTCTATTCTTTCACTCACATTTATTTCTCTCTGCATGCATACCTTCCTACTTATTTATTATGTTTACATTTATTACTAGGGATGCACCACTACCACTTTTTCCAAAACGAGTCCGTTACCGATACTTTCATTTTTAATACTTGCCGATACCGAGGACCGATACCTGTATTTTCATTGCATTTTTAATTTTTAAAAATATTGGGCAGAGAAACCAAAAGAATATGAATCAAATTATTTGGCTTAGCAAATAGATTATTTCCATGAGTAAATATGCCTGTTAAAATTTATTGTATGAGCTACTGTTACTTTCACTGTTCATATTATTATCTTTAAAGTGCCCCTATTATGGATTTTTGAAAATTACCTTTCATGTAGTGTGTAACATAGCTCTAAGTGAATGAAAACATCCTGCAAAGTTTTAAATCTGAAAGTGCACTGATATAAAGTTATTGTCTCTCAAAAGTAAGAGTCGACTCTGAATCAATTAAAAGTAAAAGTAATCCCAAGCCATTTCGTTGTGACATCAGGGAAAATTAATAATTTTTTCAACAATACCACAGCAGTACAATCTTTTGTTCTCATCATTTTAATGAAGACTGCTTCTCAAACCTCAGGGAGTTTAACACAGGATTCATAAAACGTTTGGTCTTAAAATATGGATCAATGCCCAGTTTATTTAGACCAGCTTGCTCCTCTGAATCTCAACCTTTAAGTATGATTAATAATTGATGTTTATATTTTCTAGCGATCGTTCAAAATTCGTAGTTTTGTTATGTTGTGTAACATACACCCTAGTCTGTATGTCTCCTGCTAACGGGCTATCTCACGTTTCTGTAGTTCTGCTATTCAGATGTGGGTCCAATATTGTCTAAAAATGTGTTGATTCATGTTTGTCTTATTACTTGGAGTAATGATCAAGGATGAAGCACGACTTTTGTTTACAAAGTGTAATGCATTATCAGCTATTCACATTTGTGCTCGGCTAAAGTGGGAGTTTACAACATAGTTGTGGCCCCAATTCGCTTACGTAACTGTAAAACAAACTTTTTTTCCTCTGTGTTTTTATTATAGTAGAGTGGAGCTCTACAATGCATTTTAACATCCTATTACAATACAGATAATGTCAAACAATGATATAGCCATTTTTTACTTTGTTAATAGTTATGACGAAAAAGTCTGTGTACACATCTGACCTAAATGTTTATCTTATGTTAGAGGTTTTCAGCTTCGCTTGGCATTCTGACAGTTCCCACAGGTGCACCTACATAAAGTATAACAGTGACGCTGCCATTACGTCTTATACATACCACAAACTAAGGTGACACTTTCAACAGAGAAACGTCCTACTCCAGTCGTGATTGAAAATCTGTTTCTGGTTGATCGACTACTTCAGACATTTCATCGTCGGACTCGGGCTCGAATTGATACGGTAAAATCAATGCTATCTTTTCTGTCCGTACATTTGTATACAATGTCTTGCGAATTGATAGCTTTCATTCAGTTATGGCAAAGGATTGGGCCATCTGACCAATCAGAGCAGTGTAGACTCACGGAAAGGAGGGGTTTAGAGAGACTGATTCTTTGAACTGCTTCTAACGAACCAAGGTGAAAATAAATGTATATTATGAGCAAACGAAAGTGTTTTTTGACCTTGCATGCATGTAAACCTGTTGTAGGAGACTCCCAAAACAATATTAGGAACCTTTAAAAAGGCATAAAAGGGGCACTTTAAATTAATAGCACAGTGAATATTTAGAGCTGTTACAGCAGGTCAACTGTTTACGTTCACTTAAAACAACCGACTATGTTTCGCAAGGATACTTGCCTATACGGGCAACTGAGTTAATCTGTTCAAGTGCAAAAAGACATGAAAGAGAACTCAATTTAATAGGCTTTTCGCACACTGTCTAAGAGGCAGCTTTCTGGATGCGCGCTTCGGATGTTTGTGTACAAAAAACTTCTTGAAAACATCATGTGATTACTGTACCGCCTTCCTGTAATAATGTAGAGAACCAATCGTTATACATATATCATGTAACAGTTCATGTTTTTACTTGCTCATACGATTTAGTTTTAATCCAAATGATGCATGTGTGCTGAGTGAGCGATCAGCAATCAAGAGCATGCAACAGAAGTGCGCTCTCTCTCTCTTTACCGTCAGTTAACGTTAGTAACATGCTCCTCATTTTACTTTTATTGCTACTGCCATACCCGACCGAACAATAAACTTTCCAGCGATGTCTGTGAAAAAGGGATGCAATCGACAAGCACGTATCTGTGCTGCTGCGTGCTTAATCCACTCCATGTGTTTCGCTTATCAGCTCACACACAGCAGCTATAGCATGAATATATAATTTGTTTAATATTCTATTAATTAGATACATTTACTTCATAGACATCCTTCTCTGATATCTCCATTGTGCTTTAAGTTTGCTCTGTTGTCTGTGTTTCTTTGTCACAAGCACTGTACACGCTGCGTGGTATCGGTTGTTGGTATCGGAGGATTTTAATGAGCATGAGTACATGAGCGCATTATCAGTGCATTTTCAAAATGCATTCTTGCATTACCTGGGATTGGAACCCATAACCTTGTTGTTGCTACTAGCACCATGCTCTACTGCTTGAGCTACAAGAATGATATTGTCACACTTAACATTTTATGCTTGCTTTTTCTTCTCTTCTGAATTTGATTGCTCCTTGCTGCTTTTCTTTATTCTCTACTGAACTCCACCATTTCTTTCTTCGCCATAGTGACTGTTTGAGTGGACCTCAGTGTAGAATGATGTTTCCTTACCTCATCATAACCACAAATCATACACTGAGGATTTACAGAGGAATGAGGTCCAGTCACACTTATTTTCCACATGACTCTTCCATAGACATTCAGTGCCCTCTGACACTTTTAGAGCAGCTCTATCTATCTATCTATCTAGATATGCATTTTTAATAAATAAATAAATCAATAAATACACTATATTGTCAAAAGTTTTGGGATGCCTGCCTTTACGTGCACATGAACTTTAATGACATCCCATTCTTAATCCGTAGGGTTTAATATGGAGTTGGCCCACCCTTTGCAGCTATTACAGCTTCAACTCTTCTGGGAAGGCTTTCCACAAGGTTTAGGAGTGTGTTTATGGGAATTTTTGACCATTCTTCTAGAAGCGCGTTTGTGAGGTCAGGCACTGATGTTGAATGAGAAGGCCTGGCTCGCAGTCTCCGCTCTAATTAATCCGAAAGGTGTTCTATCGGGCTGAGGTCAGGACTCTGTGCAGGCCAGTCAAGTTCCTCCACACCAAACTCGCTCATCCATGTCTTTATGGACCTTGCTTTGGTCACTGGTGCACAGTCATGTTGGAACAGGAAGAGGCCGTCCCCAAACTGTTTCCACAAAGCTGGGAGCATGAAATTGTCCAAAATGTCTTATGCTGAAACATTAAGAGTTCCTTTCACTGGAACTAAGGGGCCAAGCCCAACCCCTGAAAAACAACCCCTCCACCAAACTTTATACTTGGCACTATGCAGTCAGGCAAGTACCGTTCTCCTGGCAACCACCAAACCCAGACTCGTCCATCGGATTGCCAGACAGAGAAGTGTGATTTGTCACTCCAGAGAACACGTCTCCACTGCTTTACAGTCCAGTGGCAGTGTGCTTTACACCACTGCATCCGACACTTTGCATTGCACTTGGTGATGTAAGGCTTGGATGCAGCTGCTCGGCCATGGAAACCCATTCCATGAAGCTCTCTACGCACTGTTCTTGAGCTAATCTAAAGGCCACACGAAGTTTGGAGGTCTGTAGCTATTGACTCTGCAGAAAATTGACGACTTCTGTGCACTGTGCGCCTCAGTATGCCCTGACCCCGCTCTGTGATTTTACGTGGCCTACCACTTCGTGGCTGAGTTGCTGTTGTTCCCAATTGCTTCCACTTTGTTATGATACCACTAACAGTTGATCGTGAAATATTTAGTAGTGAGAAAATTTCACGAATGGACTTATTGCTCAGGTGGCAACCTATCACGATACCACGCTTTAATTCACTGAGCTCCTGAGAGCGACCCATTCTTTCATAAATGTTTGTAGAAGCAGTCTGCATGCCTAGGTGCTTGATTTTATACACCTGTGGCCATGGAAGTGATTGGAACACCTGAATTCAATGATTTGGAGGGGTGTCCCAATACTTTTGGCAATATAGTGTATTTTGGCACAAGAGGTATATTTTCCCAAAGGCTTCATTATTAGGCCAAAATGGGTCTAGGACTTTGAGTACATTTAGCTTAAGCATGATGCTAATGCTTTCAGTGTAATTTTAGTAAATGCTTTCAAAACCCTGCAGGGTTGTTCTTTTTTTATTAACGTTGAGTAATTGCAGAATCAACACCTTTCTGTTTTCATCTCTCTCCACCTAGGCTCAAACTCCCTGAAATTTTCCATCACTCTTTTTTCCGTTCTGGGTGTCTAGAGAGGTGGTGGGAATTTTACGAGAAGGAATCTGAAAACGGAAAATGTGGGCTTCTAAAGTGCTCAAACCCAACAATCTTCCTAATGCGGTAAAGTGGAGTGTTAATGTCTTCCAGAGCAAAACTCTCAACACTGATGCTATACATGGTGGTCATTGCTCTATTTCTGACCTGAACAGTTAACAGTACATGGAACTGCAGTTCAGTTATTATACCAGTTTCATGTCCTTGTTAGTGCATTAAAAACATGTGGGATGTGTTGATAAGTCATTAGTTGGAGCATCAGCTTAACCTAGATGTGCATGTATGAGAAACACGCTTGTTTGTCTTTATTTAGCCACACAAATCATTGCATAAGCAGCTCTGTGTGTGTTCACTCTGTACATCAAGTAGATCTGTAATTGAGCCCTGCTGATTACCTGGCTCCCATTAGGAACCCCGCTGATCACTGTCTGGTGTATGACTGAATTCTGGAGTTCGCCCAAGGCATTCACAAATGTGTTCGGCCTACATGCTCGCTCTCGTATCTAATTGCTCTCATTTTCCTTGATAACTGGACAAGTACTTGCTGGTCTTTATAATGCCGTGACGAACAGGAGTGCTGTTCATTGGTTTGTGTATAGCAGCCATTATTAATAAGGCATTGTTCTGTTTGCAGTGAAATGTGCCTGACTGAAATGCTTCTAAACTTGCACTTTTCCGAATATAGACAGAACCATATGAAGTAGGAATGCACAATATATCAGCTATGGTTGTCAGATGATACTAGAGATTTAATTTTATCAGAATCAGTTGAAATTGGATATTTAATTGATATTGTGCATGCTCATTTCAATTATCTTATTTAATATTTTGCTTACCTTAATATTTTACTTAGCTTAATCTTTAAAAACACTAACAATTTAATAAGACTGTTAATTAATATAATAAATAATCTTTTGTTTCGAATCAGTGATTCGGAGCGCCAAAGTCACGTGATTTCAACAGTTTGGCAGTTTGACACGCAATCCAAACCACCAAACCACTGGCACACAACGTATTCTTGCCACTTTATAATATTAAAGTTGAACCACTGAACTCACATGAACTGTTTTAAATATGTCTTTAGCTTTCTGGGCATTGAAAGTGTAAATTAACTTGCTGGCTATAGAGGCCTCACTGAGCCATCAGATTTTATCAAAAATATCTTAATTTGTGTTCCGAAGATGAACAAAGGTCTTACGGGTGTAGAACGACATAAGGGTGAGTAATTAATGACATTGTTTTCATTTTTGGGTGAACTAACCCTTTAAAGGCAAAGCAGCAAAAAAAGATCTGAGTGAAACTCAAAGTGAAAAACAAATTCTAAAAATTCTAAAAAATATATTTATATATAAAATAATATAGCACAAATAATATATAATAAAAATACACATATAATTCAGATATTTTTTCCCATGTTTCATATCTGTTTTAAGATACTTTATGAATAGTTAGCAGTAAGCTCAAACTGCTTCCCATTAAAGTATGTTATTCCAAATACAGCCCATGTCTTGGATAAAAGGAATAATTTCATTTTCCATTTTACTGATGTATGCATTAAAATAAAGCCTCGATGATTGACCCTTATAGAGGGAAACTATAAAGGGTGATTAAATGGGGGAAAAAACAGTCACATCTTTGGCAAACATATAATCATAAGTCAGGCTTTCCCAATTTCTATAAATCATCTGGCATTTGCTTCAAATCCATCAGTAATGAGCATTAGTATGTTTCACTGTACCATGCTTGCATGTTGAGTGTATGTATATTTGCTTATTTGTGTGTACAAATACTTATTTAAGGCCTGTTTTGTCTGGCTGAGATTTTCCAAAGCTTGCTCTTTAGGATGTTCCTCATTAGTGTAAATATTAATGCGGCCAGAAAAAAGAGGGAAGGCAGTAGGACAGGGAGGAAAAATGTAAAAGGAATTTGGAAGAGCTTTTTAAAGGGGCCATTTCATCTGAATCGTTATTTTTTTGCGGTCCTCCCAAGGCTCGTAACTGGCGGTCTATGAAGAGAGACAAGCCGCAGAGGGGCTTCATTTAAAACCTAAAGGTCACAGCACAGAGAAAGGTCTCCAGCTCAGCCAAAAATATAAAAAAGTGGAGGTGGAGAAAGAGAGGTAAAGAAAGAGAGTAAGAGAGAGAGAGAGAGAGAGAAGGGTACACACGGTGAGTGCATGGGTAAAATGATACAATGAGGTAAATGGCAACCACTGAATGCGAATGTATAATACGGGGAAAAAAAGCTTAGAGAGAACACAAATCAAGCCAAATGTAATGACATAAAAACAGAAGAAAAAAGACAAATTTTGAAAACATGATGGAGTCATTAAAGCAAACAAAACACTGTGTATTTTTCTAACGAGCTTATGTGAATCAATTCCATCCAACCACATGCAAGATATTTCCTATCCTCATTTTGTCGATGTTCGTTCTTTTGCATGCAATTATTTTTCTGGACAGCTCTTCGTACAAAATCAAAACGCTGTTAGGAAATGTGCCAGCATGCCCAGAAATCTGCACTGGAGCCATCCCTTAAAAGTGCATTGGCACACGGCCTTTAATGCAGGTACCTGGCAGTCACACTTTTCCAGCTTGGTTGAAACCCAGAGTCTTTGTCAGATGGGAAATTAATTTTGCTGTGTTCCTTCCCGTGAATAAACCTTTTCCATTCAGCAATTATATGCCAAGAACAAAAGCCACCTCTACATTTTCAAAGCAAAGTGCTCTTTCTGCCGTCACTATTGACTCATTTTAGAGGCATTTCGTTTGCTCAACAGTTGTAACATAAGTGTTGCTCAAAGGTGTTCAAGCATAGGCCATTAGCACCGGTTGTCTGTTGCGGTGCAATCTGTGCCATCTCTCCAACCACCATGGCAGCTAGTTCTTTACACACCCCTGTAATCAATCACTTGTTTATCTGTGGGTTCACTTAAATTACCCAGTGAGTACACCACACAACAGCACAAACCCATAAGAGCAGTGCGAGCCAGACGACAGACCTTGATCTAAAGCCCTGCACTCTGCACTGATAACACACCGGCTTCCCCTTTAATGTCCCCAGCACAGAGAGATGCACCAGGCCCCCTAGTAAAAGGAATGCCCCTGCTCGCTTGTAAAAGTAGGATCCCTGGAAGACAGAAAGAGAGAGAAAGTGGGGGATGGGTAGGAACAGGAACGAAGGGAAGGAGGAAAATCACACATCCAGGAATTAACTTCCTCTATCCATTGCCTGGATCAATCCCCTCTGCAATTCCCAATCCGCCCCCATCTCTCTTAAACTCATACCCAATTCCAATCATGGCCACAGTAAAGCTCTCTTGTAAAATACCACAATGCGACCTCAGACTTCAGTAAATTAGATGCCGGTTGGACCCCTTTGCTTTGAAATACAGCGCAGGTCTGCCTGGAGCAGCATTAAAACTGAGGTCAGCCCAACCACTGCACACGAGAGATATTCCTCCTGCCATAACGGTGTGTTTGTGCAGAGGTATGTTTGCAAACCTCATTTAAAGGAGCCGAATGAGAGGCTAAAACCTGCCAGTTTGGCATCGGCTTTGTGCATGTTTGTCAGTGGGTCTGTGCGTGCGGGTCCCTGGCGATGGTGTACCCAGTATGCGTCAACGTGCTACTCGGGCCAGGCATGGCCACCGATCAGATGGATGATCAAACTCTAATCATTCCCTCACGACCCATCCCGGGTAAAGCTGTCATTAATTTTGCGGAATTACATCAAATTGGAGACATTCTTTATGCGGCCCACGGCCTACAGACAGTTATACGATGGGGACTGCTGTGCTAAGCAGATGGGGCAGCTTGGCCGTGCATACTAAATACCGCTGCCCCCCTTCATGTTTCTCCCTTTCTCTTTGGCACATCAGCTCACTCTCTCTCCGTCCCTTTATCTCTGTCACTTACGTACTTCCCCCTTTCTTTATCTTTTACCCTTCTAGGGTCTTTGATTGACTTTAAGATTTTACTTTACCTCACTTCTCCCTGCCCTTCTATAATTCACTTTTGATAGCCTTTTTTTTCTTTGTTTCTCATCTGTAGTATCCACATGTTCTCTTTCCATCAGGAAGGACTGTATGTTCAGGGTGTGGTGGGTATTTGTTACTGACGTTTACACTCCCCCTCCTATTTTTTGATGCCACCATGATATAAGCATATTCAGAAAGCCCACTGTCAGCTTACTCATGTTGCAACTAAATGCAAGCTCCTGCATGTCAACTGCATTCACTGCACTCATTCGAGATGCTGTAATCTGTCAAACAAGACAGAAGATATCATCTCTCTTGCAGTGAAACATGGTTCATCATCTAAATTTTGTCATGCATGGCTATTTTTCAATCAATAAAGCATTTTTAAAGGATAGCACCATTAGTCCTCAAATTATTGTTTGCATCAACCAAATTTTTGTAATAAATAAATAAATCGTTCAAAATGTTGGGGTCTGTGAGATGTTTAAAATGTTAGTCAAAGCAGTCTCTTACGCTCGCCTTTTGATGAAGAATACAGTAAAAACTGTAATATTGTGAAATATTGTTACAATTTAATACAACTGTTTTCTATTTTAATGTATATTAAAATGTAATATATTGCTGCGATGGAAAAGCTGATTTTCAGCATCATTACTCCAGTCTTCAGTGTCACATGATCCTTCAGAAATCATTCTAATATGCTGATTTGCTGCTCAAGAAACATCTTATCACATTTCTTTTTCAGGATTCTTTGATGAACAGAATCCATTAAAATGATTATTATAATGGATTTGCATTGTAAGCATCATAAAGTTATGATTCTGTTCAGTTCTCTGATTGAGCACACCAATCATGTTCACTTGCTTGCCAGCTGATAGTAACTAGCAAAACATGATAGATCCAAGTTAATATAGATTACAAAGGTCTGATTTGTAGAAAACAATTCGAATACCACAAAAACTCAATAGTCGTCATTCTTCAGGTTTTGCAGTGTCTATAAAACAAGCATGAGGAATCCCTGACCAGATTAGTAATGAGATGATAAAATGGCTAGCCAACATAAGTCTGGCCTGCACCAGATCTTCTCATTGATCTCCTCAGAAACACTTGACATGGAGCGCCTGGGAGGAGGAGCGAGGTTAGGAGTGTCATGGGCCTGAGGGAGACTCGTCATCAAGCAAGGTCGGTAACACACTGTCTGTGTGCCATCAATCACACGCCTCTGCCCTTCCCCCCTTCCTGCCTGCCTCTCACGCAGCCTTCGACGCATTTCAGCCAAGCTCACTCTGTTAAAACAATCTCAGCACCTTTATTGGGCTGCCTCATTTACTGCCTGCATGCAATTACAGGCTGAGGGTGGCCATCTTGTTTGCAGTGGCTGCGACTACCTTCCTTGCAAACTGGTTCTAATGCCATTATACAATCAAGGTGATGGGTTTTCTTTATACTTTATTTAGTTTTCTAACACTTCAACAAATGTGAGGTCCAAAAAGGGGAACAACAGTATGTTACAATCGAATATACAGAAATAAGTGTGATATTAACGTGAGATATTAACTTAAAAAAATAAATACATTTTTAAAAATTACAAAAATACAAAACAGCGCACAGGACAGTATGAAGTGATCATATTCATAAGTGGTTTAATATAGGCTTCCAAATTTTTTTTAAATAAAAAATATTTGTTATTGTTCGTAATAAATTGTACTCACCAGCTCACTTAACCACACAAAATGTTGGAACCACGTCCAGTTTCCACCTCTGAAGAAACAATCTCTTTGCAAGAACCACAAATAAGGAGATAGATTGGCGTTCATACAAGGAGGGTAAATAACCACCAAAATACAATCACCGTATTCTGGAACAATCTTTTTTTTCAGTCAAAAATATCAGTCCAGTACCATGAAGTTTACAGCATGTCATTCAAGGTGTTGTTTTATCAGTAGTTAAATCATTTGATCATTTTAAAGCTGATTTAGAGGACTCCAAAATGTGCAGGCAATGCAACTGACAGTTGAAAGATCTTAAAACAGTGAAATGTTCATTTAAGCCCTAAATCCTTAACATCAAAGGCATGTGAGTGTTAAATCAGCACTTCATTTAGAATGTATATATCACTTTGACTTGTGACCTCCTAATAGCACCATGAGACCTAGTGTTGTATGCACCAAATTCCTCAAGAAACTTCTTCTGCAATATAATCATTCATGCATTTAATAATGCCTCGAATATGAAAGAAAACATGCCTGACTTATCTAAGCTATTATTCCAGGCTATACAGAAAAATAAAGTGAGTTTTACTTGTGTATCAGTGTCTTTACAATTTACAAAGATAGTGACATGTGACAAAACTCTTATTTGAAAATGTATTATTATAGTGTCAATAAAGAAATGGGATTAAGCCTACCTGTATTATCATTCTATTAAAAAAGAACATTATATGTGTAGAAATAGTAATATATTTAAAGAAAATCCTTACTTGACAATGCTCAGCTACACAGCATCTTTTCCGTTTCCTAAAAGTACACTGCCATCTGGTGTTCAAAACGAGAACATCAGACAACTAATGTTTTGGAAAAGAGGAGTCTCCTCCTAGGTTCTTTCAAATGTTAACTATATAATTCCATGTACTATTTATTAAATATATAATAAATCCCTTTATTTCACTTTTTTTAATACATGTACTGAGCTGCCAGTTAGGGCAGCTTATTGTAAGTAAGCCTAAGTGAGAGACAAATTATTGTAGGAATTATTGAAAAATGATAGGCATTTAGCATCTGCTTCTCAGCTTCACGGCCTAGCATTCTAGTTTCAAGTTTCTGTGAGTCAGCCAATGTAGAGCGCTGTTTACTCAAGCTAAAAGTGTGTCTGCCTACTGAGACTGCAGGAATCAAACAGAATAACCCTGAAAAGATGTAATTTAAAAGACATGAAGTCATTGCAGGCATCAGTCAAGCGTGTCAGTGATCTATGTCCCACGCAGGTTCTTTATATTATGTATGCGAATATTATTATATTATATAACATGTTCCTTGAAAACCAGAAACACTCGAATCGCTCGTTTGAACCGGATCTTTTAAATGAATCGTTTGAACTGGTTTACAAAAGACCGAACGATTCGTTCGAAATTAAATGAATCAGGTCGAGTGGTTCTCGAGTCAACCGACTCACTGAACCAAGAGATGTCTCTTTCTGACATGTTTGGTTCGTAGCAAGCCAAGAACCCACGAGTGAGCTGACAGTATGAGCATTTTAAGTTTACCAAATATCTGACTGATGGGGCGATAGATTACTAGATTAGCCTATAAGCAAACATATTACAAATAAATGATACTGCGAATATGTTGACTCGACTGAATGACAATTTTATCGACACACATATACAAGACAGACTTTGTTTTAAAGAATATCACTTTTCTATTTATGAGACGTAAATTAATGAATCACTGAATCGTAGTTTTGAATTGTTCGAAAGAACCGATTCGCGAAAATGAGTCAGGCTACTTCATTTCGCAATCGCGTTGCTTTTTACCATGCGTGTTTAACGAACACGTATCGCATTGGACAAAAGTTGATTAACATACACATTTAACCAATAGAATCTAAGTCGATGAATCCGATGCGAAATGTGAACCAATCAGAGCTACAATCGCAGTACCGTTACCATGACGTTTGACTTCTCACGTCGACCTTCAAAGCAATCTCATTACAGATGGGGATTTTAGTTTTTTTGAGTGTCTGAGCCATGATTCTGAATCAGTGATAGAACTTCATTTCCCACAATGCAGTGGGACTCTCCAAGCACCCATGCTTCTGTTTTTGTTATTGTTGTGAGATGTTCGTGGCACAGCTCATCTCGGTGAATGTGTCAGTGTAAATTACACTCGTCATCAGTCTCATACATGTTTTGTCCTATATGACCAAGCATCGTTTTTCAAGAGGACATTGTTCTGATTATCCAAGTTAAATTAGGTGAGTTTTGCTATACGACGTTTGCGTTTTTTTCCACAAAGGAAAAAATAAAAAAACTGCAGCATGTTCAGTAGCACGCAGCTAAAGACAAAGCATGCCATGTTTATAACATCCAATCTCATTTGAGGCAGTCCCATGGAATGTGTATTGATAATAACAGTGTTATAAGGCTGTCATGTTTTTCTTTTTTAACTGCTGTAACAAAGTGTCAGATCTGCTTATGCATTGTTTTTCTTCTTGTTGCCACGCTGTACGGAGTAACTTGAGATTGTTTCTAACTTTGGGCCTCGCTTGCAGTAGCCATCCACGATCGTTTGCAATGCATTTATTTCGTATATCAGCAATTATTATGCTATAACAGTCAGGTGTCACGTTTCATGTAATAGTAAAAGTAAATTTAATTAAATTTTGTTTATCTAGTGTTTTTCCCCCAACTCATTTGACCATCTGTTTTATTTTAAACGAGTCATTTAATGAATAATCAAATTATCCTTGATAATTTTAGATAAAAGAGCTTGATACTAAGCACTTAAATTAAGCTGGAAGTTTCTGACATCAGACAGATGAAATCAGAAAACGTCCTTGGTCTGTTCATTGACAATCTAAATATGGAGTTTGTATTTATTATGAGGTGCTAATGATGGGCCCACCTGTCATTACTTGTAATCTATACAGTTCACACAGTCAGTCACAGCATTTGTGGCACCAGACAGCCTGTCACAAATGCTCTCTAAGAGCTGATGTGTGTCCGGGTAAGAGTCTGCACTCATCATCAGTCATCCGCAGGAACTCGGCATCTAGTTTAACATAAACAGTACCTCTTCAATTGCGCAACACATTCACCTCTCCCCTACTGTCCTCAGTAAGCCTCAATAATAATGTCCATACAGTTTTCTGTGGACTAATTAAAATTCCTTTTGAAGTTATGTATATTTGTGAATGTGGACAGAGATAAGGCATACATATAGATAGAGATAACTACACATATAGATTGCATATTCAAGATAAAAGATAAAAGACTTATTGCCTTTTACCTCAGCTGCACTTTTTCAAGGCACATGATAAGTAACATGTCTATGAACTTTTTCTTAACATCAGGATTTTAGGATAAAATTTATCTAGAGTATATTGTATTTTGGGTAACACTTTACAATAAGGTTCATTAGTTAACATAAGTTAACTGCATTAACATAACTAATAATGAACTGCACTTCTACAGCATTTATTAATATTTGTTAATGTTAATTTCAACATTTACTAATACATTATTAAAATCAAGAGTTGTATTTGTCAACATTAGTTAATGCATTGCGTAAACTAACATGAACAAACAATGAACTGCTGTATTTTTATTAACTAATGTTAACAAAGATGAACCACGAGCAATACATTTGTACTGTATTTGTTTATGTTAGTTAATACATGAACTAATGTTAACCTTATTGTAAAGTGTTACTGTATTTTGTATGTATTGTCTTTTTACTAAGTTATTATTACGAATTACATTTTCACAATTTTTATCAACTTTGTTGCAGTTCATTGGCCTTTTTTCAAATACTAATATTTTGTGTAAATCTCTCAAAAAATGATGCCATAAAACATGCATAATAATTATTGTTTTTAAAATAGTTTTAGACTAAATATGTCCATTTTAATTTTAGTAACTACCCAGGTGCGTCACTATTCTGTTGCCATGGAGAAGACAGTGGGGGTGGAGTTTCGCAATGTCGGAAATTGCTACTTCCCTCAGAGCAGAGTGGACTGCCACTATACCATCAACTCGCAGCACACATGGGCCAGTAATGACTGGATTGGACTATTTAAAGTAAGAGAGAGCCTTCTCCAGGACTTTTTAGCACTGATGTGGCTTATCTGCTTAATTAAAGTTGATCTGTTTTTTTTTTTTTTACCCTCAGGTTGGCTGGTCATCAATCAAGGACTACCATACGTTTGTGTGGGCAGTAGCACCATCCAGCTACAAAGAAGGGACTTCTGTGAACTGCTGCGTTAATTTCCAAGGTCTCTGAAGCATTGATTTTGGTGTCTTGAAAGTCAGCTGATGGTCTCAATACAGTATGAATAAAGAATAGAGTGCTTTAGGGACATTTAAAGAAGCTAATTACAGTTTCTTGCATTGATTCACCCAACTGCTGGGCTCATTCACTGAGATGCATTCAGTACATTAGCAAATGTTTGTCCTCAGATGACCTGTGAAAGAGATAAAATGCCACAAAGGAATCCGCCTGCAGTTAATTATTAGTTGGGATGGGCAGGATGCACCCAAATTACCCTAGATTAACTCGCTTCTCTACAGTTTTTTTTAATATAAATAATGAAGCTAAAATGATTGTTTTGGCAATTCTTTAGAAAGAATGGATTTAAAGATGCAGTTTATTTTAAAAGGTTTTATCATGCTGTGCTATAGCGTGCATTACCATAAGCATGGTACAATGACAGCCATTAAATTGTGTTGTGCGTGAACGCCCCCTAAAGGCAGGTGCACACTATGCGATTTTGGCCACAATTTGGCCGTCTGAGACAAAAGATTCCTATAATCCTAGGCAAAAATCTGTAGTCTTTAATCGCTTTAATGTTCACCAACATCCGATTAATGACCGTTGCGATCAAATTTTACCTACGACAAAATTCTGGCAGTGTCATAAGATTTAGCGCACAGTCCTGCAGTGTGACTTCTCCTATGACAAACGTCAAATTGCCTTAGTTTTTTCAAGATAAGCCGTGATCAAAATTACCGCTAGAGATTTCTTTCTTAGCCACCATTTCAGTCCCGCATGTAATGCAGCTCACCGCCACCGAATGTGTGTGGGTTGATGATGTAAAACTCCAAGTTTTCAAGCCCGTGTCTGTTTTTAATGCATCTTGACTGTCGTACAGTCTGACATATAGGACAGCTGAGATCCCACAGTGTGACATGAGGATCATCTTTGTACAGTCTGACAAGCAACAATCGTAAAGGACTATTATAAATCACACAGTGTGCACCCAGCTTAAGAAACATATCTGATCAGTGTCTAGTGGGCCCTAATTATTTAGTCTAGTGGGCCCTTCCTTATAACAAAGTAGTCGACTAATCTTTGAGACAATCCAATGACTAGCCTGTTTCTGAAAAGCACATTCATAGTAATTAAACTGCAGGGCGTGGGCACTATATATTGCTCTTTTAAAGTAACATGCAATACCGTGTAGAAGTTTGGGGTCGATAAGATTTTTAAATTTTTAAAAAGGCTTTAAAAAGTATCTTATGTTAAGAAAAGCTCTATTTATTCAATCAAAAACAAAGTTAAACCAATAATATTGTGAAATATTCTTAGAAGTTTTATTTTAATATATTTAAAAATGTAATTTATTTCTGTGATGCAAAGCTGAATTTTCAGTATCATTACTTCAGTGTCACATGATTCTTTAGAAATCATTTTATTGTGTTGATGCTCAAGTAACATTGCTTATCATAATCAATGTTGAAAGCAGCTTATTTATTGTGAAAACCGTGATACATTTTTTTCCAGTATTAACAAAAGAACATTTTAAATGTCTATACTGTCACTTTTGATCTATTTAACATGTCCTTGCTGAATAAAAGTATTAATTTCTGACCCCAAAACTGTGAACAGTAGCGTTAGACCGAGTTTTAGCAAGCACGCATGTCTGTGAAAGTATCATCTGAGATTTTCACAGTGCAGAATGGCAGCATTGTAATTTGTGGTGAGTATTGGTGATGGAGACAGAGTGCTTTTAGGACCTCAGAGAGAAACCAGATGAGGTCATCAGCAGTGCCCCAGGCTTCATGTGATTGTGTAGGAAATCTCCAAACTTCACTCACTATGAATAACCAGACAGGAAATACTATATTCAAATACATTTTGCCTATATTCAAAACCAGAGACCACACGACAATTGTTTTGTTTATAGTTTTGTTGGCCTCTATTTGGCTTTTCACAGCTTCCTTTTTCTCTCCCCTCTTCAGCTTCATACCTACCAGGGCCTAGTGCTCAGCAGTACCAGTTTGTGTATGTGGATGGAAGAGGAGAGGTTTGTTCTCGCAGCACTGCCTTTATCTTCTCAGCTCCAAAGCCCATGGAAGAGCTGGTGACTCTGGAGGAGGAGAGTCAAGGAGAGGAAGTGGGCGAGAACATGTTGCTGGTCATCCCTAGAGCCCAGCTACTGCAGGTCAGATGAACTCAAAGAATATGTTAAGACTGTAATACAGTCCATCAATACACAAATGATAAGTTTCACAATAAGACAATGCCAGATCCTAGTATAGGCAGTTGCCTAGGGCTGTAGTATTCTCTCTGTATGCATGATATATGTAAGGGATAATCCATGGCTAGCTGTACTTTAAGCGATCTTACTTAATACACAATGTGGAGGCACAGAACCACCCGACACGAAGCAGAGTGCATTAAAATGGTTTAATGCACAACTAGCTGTGGATTATCCCGCTTATACCATGGTCAAATGCCAATATTGACAAGTTAAAGTTGTTATTGATGTTTGCAGCACAATATCTGACCAGAAATGTAAAAATTATGGTTAATTTCGTCAGTTACTGCTCATTAGATCTAGCATTCTTCCCACTTTAAATCAGACAGAGATAAAGCGGTGCGGTAAGATTACATTTATGGATGAATTATAGCATTTATTAGAATTAATTATCGAGAGAGATGCATGTGTGAATTACCTGTGTCAGTGCAGCATCCTTCTACTAATAGTGAAGCTGTGCATTTCAAAAACTTCAGTATTACCCCCTCGTTGCTGAGAAATGATTCAGCGGCGAGGCTGATTTTATCAATAAAAGTCACAGGGCAGCATTGATAGTGTGTGTGTGCTTAAATGAAAGCAGCGCATTAATAAAGAATGGCAATTAAACTAACTGGAACTACCTGTGCATTAAACTATTTTAATGCACACCTATATATGTAGGTGTGCACATCAGATATATGTACAGTAACTACATAAATAGTTAAATTAAACTACATATGATCATTAGGGTTGGGAATTGTGAGAAATTTTCCGGTTCCGGTTCCGATTCCGGTTCCGTTTCCTTTTCCATTAAAATAATTAAACAACTAATAAAAAATAGTAGTAAGGGAAAAATGCATAATACTCGACTCAAACAGTCCCTTTTTGTGTTTATTATTCTTGTCAAATGAATTTAACAGACTGTTAATCTCACTTGAACTATGAACGGCTGTATTTTTATTAACTAACATTAACAAAGATTAACAAATACATTAACAAATGTATTACTCATGGTTAGTTCATAAATGAACCTTATTGTAAAGTGTTACCACAAATTAGATAAGATGCTTGAACACACATGTAAGATTCAGACAGGTGAAACAGAATATTTTTGTAAGTTGGATTCATAAAGACTTGTTTCTGACAAAATGATTCAGTGATAGACACATTTTTAACAGTAAATTTGTTGCCACCTAGTGGCGTAACAATGCAATCTATACAGTCATTATTTGAAATCCAGTTACTTTCAGAAGGTAATTTATTATACATAAACATCAGCGTTTCTATCTGAATAATAAACTTTTGTATACTTCTGTTATAATTGGAATAGGCCTATTGGTCACACAGAAATAATGATACTGTGTGTTTGAAAAGATTGATTGTGAAGCTGTTTATATCTACACATGACAACCCTCTTTAGATCAACAGCAGTGCGAATGCAGATTTGAATGTCGTGATTTTATTTTTGTCAAAGGTTTAATATACATGGGTGAATCGTTGTCATTTAGGAAATAGATCATGTGGGTGATGAAATCGAGAACGCAATCTTTTAAAGATTAATCGTGCAGCTTTGGGCACCTCTCTCTCTCTGCATTGAAATCTGACATGTGAGTAGCGCGAGGGCTTTTCAGTGAATTAATTGCTATAATATTCATGATGTGAGAGGTCTCTATTAAAGGATATGCTCCCCGCACCCATCACACCAGAACCGTTTTCGGAACCGAAACTTAGAAATCTTGCACGGTTCCGGTTCTTTTAAAAAAAACACTGGAAAAAAACTTTTTTAATTAAAGGCACAATATGTAAGATTTTTGGATTAAAATGTCTAAAAACCACTAGAACAGTGTTATATATTTTGTTTACTTGTGTACTTACATTATCCCAAATGTTTCCAAGAATGTTTAAATCCAGAGAAATAAGCCATTTTAACCACGTGCGTTGCCTATTGATGACATCATACCCTCATTATCCTCGATTTCCAGTTTTATTTTGTAGAAACCATGAAAATACTATATTATGTGTTTTATTAGACAGGTGAGCAACAGTTTGGATACATTCATCGACAGAAAACTAATCATTGTTATAAAGCTCACAGTAAGCCTAATTGTTTAAATCTCGTTTTCTTGATTTACCGCGAGTACCATGTTTTACTATGCCTAATATCGATCTAGCTTACTGCAGTGTGTAACAAGTGTCTCATAGTAGCCGCAGAGCAAACGCAGAGTAGCATTATAACAACTTTCAACAAACAAATGTATCTAATATGATAAAACACTGCTGCTTTACCCCACATACGCATGACTGGAAGAAGCGGAAGCGCTCGTCTGCGGCATAATAAAAGCTCTGAGCCGTTAGAAAACTGCAGACCTCAGACAGTCTCCTTTTAACATTTCCACAATGTGCGGGTTTGTTGTGTGATTTGAGAATCACATGAATAGCTGTAGCGCTTTCCAACCAAGTCAGTAATTCTGTTTTTGTTACTGATATAGCATATGTGAGGAAGACATTTAAGATTAATTATTAAGATAAAGATAATTATTTATATTATATAAACTTCACAAACTTAATTATATACACTACAAACTATATACACTATATATATATATATATATATATATATATATATATATATATATATATATACACACACACACATAATTAATTTGTTTCAAACTTTTTAATCGATTGACAGACCTAATTTAAAACTAGGCTTTCTTCATTTGTATTTTTTTATTAATATCTGTATCTTTCTCTGTCTTTCTTCCTAACAGAGACGTCTGCAGGAGTGTTTGAAGGAGCGTGCTGAGCTGCTTCAGGCTCTGGAAGCAGCTGACCAGAACGTGGAGAGGGAGAAAGGGAGGAGAGAAAGAGACAGAAGCTCCTGGGAGCAGAGCCGCAAGGAGCTGGAAAGGAAGATTGGCGAGCTGAAAGAGGAAGTGAGAGAATATATAGAGAAAGTAGAGGAAATGAAGAAGAAGCAGAAGGTAGTGTAAACACTCATTCCATCAGCCTGTGTGGTCAGCCCTAGGTCATGGTTTTGTGTATATTTTGTCTTTAATGTGTTTACTATGGTGTATATGTTCACACACACTGGCAGAAAGCTAACTGCTAAATGATTTTTAGTGTTACAGTTTAGTTTAAACACCTCACTACCATCATACCTTTCTCTTTTAGAAAGCTGAGGATTTAGGTAAGGGCCTGACAGAGGAAAAAGAAGCCCTGCTAGCTCAAAAAGAAGCTAATGAGCAGCGAATCAGAGAGCTAGAGGAGGACATTAAAGTACTGACCCAGAGAGGCCTGGAGCGAGAGACTGACCTAGAAAGGTGAGAGGCTTTGTGTTTCCTAGTCTTTGAATTATCTTTGTTACAAATGTGTAAGGCTGGGTATTGATTCAGATTAATTTGGGTGCATTTTATAGTTTACAGTTATAATGAACATTTTGCTTTACATATACAATAAATGCTCTGTTGACGCTGTAAATTAGACTAATTCAAATCGGTAACCTGTGTTTTTGAGGAGGTATTCATTGAAAGAATCAGCTCATAAGAGACACTAATTTCAAAAATCAAAGTTTTTGATTACTGATGCACAGAAATTTCGTGAAGAAAAAAAACAAAACGTTGTTTCAGGCAATATAGTTTTGGATGGCCGAAACCATTGACTGATACAGTTTGCGCTGACTGTGTCAGTGTCATTTCATGCAAAAAAAATGTGGATAAGCTACAACAGGTAAACATGTCAGCAGTGTAGACGAACTTCAGTGTGACCAAATATGATGCTAGAGTAGCAATATGTAAAATTTGTTCTGCTGAATTATCGAGAAGCACCTCGTTGCCAAAGAACTGACGACACCCTGAATAACATACCGAGTGCACTGACCCAGTTACCGAAATTTAATTGCCAAAACTTTATTTTTGGTTTTTGCCTAAATTTTTTATTTTTTTTTAAATTGAAACCAAAATAAAAGTTTTCATTTCAGTGCATCACTATTTTTGTAATAAGAGTTTTGTTTGTGATTCAGACTACATTGATTGTGTTTGTGTGACTACATTTTGCTTGTTTACAACTAACGAGTCTCTAGTGACCACTTCCGATCTGATTTCATCAAGATTTTACTGTGAACAGGGTCATATCGTCTCTGAGTCATGTGGTTTCATTGGTTCTCCTGTGTGCTGTTTCTGTATAGGATGAGGGAACGGGCCAAAAAAGCAGCAGCTCAGAAGAAGGAAGATGAGGATGAACACAAGAACCTGAAGGTTTCTCAGCTAACACTTGTACACACTTATACACAAATAAGCATAAACACCAATACATGGTCATTATTGTGCCATTGTTTTGTGTATTATATTAGTTAAAGATGGAACAGACAGAGAAAGAGCTGCACAGTCTTTCATCAGAGTTTCAGAGTCTGAGAAGCTCACTGGCCCAGAGAGATACACATGCTCTCCAGCTCCGAGACACCATCACAACCCTCACACACAAACTCAACAGCGCTCACAGGAAGGAGGTAACACTCCAGCAGTTTTCACACCCCGGCTTTCACTTAGGGGGCTTGCACAGGGTGTATTGTCTCAGAACAGATATTTGACACCATTTATCCATGAAGTTCATGTTATTTATAAGGGGGTCAAGGTTTGGGTGGTTATCATGGTCCAGACAGCCCCTGCTGGTAGATGTTGTAAATACACCATATGGGGGCAGAAAGCATGTCTTTCTACTTTGATGGCCATTCTGCTCAACATATAAATATATTATAGTGTACACTACTGTTCAAATGTTCAAAAGTTTGGGCACGGTAAGATTTTTTAATGTTTTTTTTTTTTTTTCCATCACATGATCCATGATACATTTTTGTGGAAACCATTATACATTTTTTACCAGAATTCTTGGATTAATGGACTGTCCATAAGAAAAGCATTTATTTGAAATAGTCTTTACAATGTAGTCTTTACTGTCACTTTTGATTAATTTAAAGCAATCTTGCTGAATAAAAGTGTATTTCTTAAAAAAACAAAAACAAAAAAACGTACTTACCCCATACTTTTAAACGGTAGTATGTTTTGCAAGTGATTTGATTTTTATTTATTTTTATTAAATATTATTAAAATATATTTATTAAATACCACTGTTTTTAACTTCCCATCTTCTTCTAATTGGTCAGTCAGCATAAGATGCTGAGAAAACTGTGAGATGTGACACATTTGAACCACCATGTCTATATAGTCCAGCAGTTAAAAAAAAAAAAAAAAGAATAAATAAAACAGATGGATGCTAGAAGTCAGCCTCTAGACTGGCAACATCTTTTTAGCATGACACAATTGCATCTGTGTCATTGTTGATCAGGCAGCCAATGAAGTTGCATTGAGTGAGCTCCGGAGTGTTCAAGAGCGTCTGAACGTGAGTGAACGCTGTGTGGAGACTCTGAGGGGGGAGCTGAGAGACATGGTCGCTCAGAGGGACACCACACACGCCGAGCTCCATCAGGCCCGTCTGCAGGCTGCACAGCTCACACTTCAGCTGGCAGATGCAAGCCTGGCTCTGAGAGAGGGCAGAGCCAACTGGGCACAGGAAAGAGAGACCCTGCAGCAGAATGCTGAGGTACGTGTAGCACGTGTAAATTATTTTTAAAAACACAAAGGCAACTTTGAGACTGTTCACTGAAGTGACTGCATGAACTGACAGATGGACAAAGTGCGTCTGGAACGCCTAAATGACGAGATCCAGCAGAAGGAGGAGATGTTGCAAGAGGCGAGGATGGAGAGAGAAAAAGCAGTAGTGGAGCTGGGACGAGAGAAAGACTGCAATCGGGTAAATAGAAAAAATATAGAAATGATAAATGATTTTATATATATAGATATATACACAGTATAATTTATTTTAAAATTAAATTAATTAACAACAAAGGCATTACTTTAAAACAAAGACATGAATCCTTATCTCAACTGTCTTTAAATAAACAGTTTCAATTTTTTTTCCAAGTAATCAAGTAAGCATTTGGTTTTCTTGTCAATATTTTTAGTGCCATCTATTTAACAGTGTTAACAGCACCTTTGTAGGAGTTAACATGGTCAATATCACATATTTGCTTACATTTGATTAGTGACCTAGAATTACCTATTCCATTTACATATTTATATAATGTAAATTAAGGTATAAATTACATTACATTTGCTATGTAATGTAAATCTAAATATTTAAAGACATGTACTTTATAGTACTCTTGTGAAAGTTATGTTTGTGTTTTCAGGTTCAGTTAAGCGAGACTCGCCGTGAGCTGCAGGAGCTGAAGGCCAGTCTCAGAGTGGCTCAGAAAGAGAAGGAGCAGCTACAGACAGAAATACAGGCAAGATCTTTGGCACAAAACTCAACGGTGCTGTCACATTCTTATCAAAGCAATCTTAAAAGTCTGGTTCTGACAGGTCATCCAACAAGTTTACAGTGTTTGCTTGGTTTCAGCGAAGTTGTCTTCAGTTTCTTGGTAAACAACCATCTCATTCACATGAGCCTGAAGGCATAGCAGAAACATGCTGTTGTACCAGTCCTAACTACCAGATTCAACCTGTCTCTTAAGAGTATGTTTTGCTCTCTGTGTGTCTGACAGCGCTGGGCTTCTGGTTTAAAGCAATTTTCCACATTGTAAATACACGTACATTGGAAACGGAGCAGGGGAGTGGGCAGACGAATTTAAACAGAGAAATCTGATGCTTGTATTTTTGGTAGTCTTTGCATGAATTGAAAAAGTACATAAATCTTACGTGAGCTATACACTTTAAATCATCCTTTCTAGGTGGAGGAACATCTGGTTAGTAGGTTACATTTGTAATGGCTATGAATGGAGTTTGCAGAACATCAACATAGGTGTGTGGTCATGCATATGCAGTTATGTGGCATCCCTTTATGGTATCCCTGTGTGGGTACCAAGTAGGGGTGCAACGGTTCAGATTACTCACGGTTCGGTCTGTATCATGGTTTTAGGTTCACGGTTTCGGCACGGTTCGGTATGTGTTATGTTCATGTAAAAAATTACTACTGTCAAATAAAAATAAAGAAAATAAGAACAAATAATCATACAGCACAAATAAATACAGTAAAGCAAATATACAAATAAATAAAGCTTTTCAGGTTTTTCATGTATCCAGTTTTCAGGTACAGAAATTGAATAAAGTAGCTAATAAAATGTAAAACAACACTGCATGTAATCTTCACTGTTTAAATTAAATAAAGATCAATCATTATTAATTAAATTACTATTTAGTCATGAGCAATGAGTGATTTCCTTGTCTTTTGTTGTTTGATTAACATTTAAAACACATTCAGACAGCAGGAATGCAAGGGCTGCTGTCTCTTTAAGACACAATACACGGATCAGTACAGTGATACTGAACACATGCATTCTTTCTCGAGTGTACAAGTCCACTTAAGAAATAACCGACTATGCTTGCTAGGATAGTTGCCAAGACGGGCATGTTGACATAATTTTGTGTGAATTTGTCTGTTCAAGCACAAGACTTAAAAGAGACCTCAATATTTGCGCGCAAGTTCTCTTTTGCGCCTTGCACTCGAATGTTCAAATTGGCAAGGCTTAAATGAGTTTAGTTTAAACGCAGATAGCAACATGTGCTGTTCAGGTCTCACCTGCGCTTTTGCGCTACCAACACCCGGGTGATGACGGCGTAAATGACTGCTCATATATTATAGAGCATATGGCACTCGCATTGAACAAAGTTTAAGGGAAGCCAGAATGCGTATCCATCGACAGAAACATACATTAGCCTAACTCTGTTTGTTTGTTTTATTTATTTTCTACAAACCATATTATAGATGCATATGCGTCGTCAGATAGGAGATGAACCGCGGTGCAAGTGCATGCCGAACCGAGTGTGCAGAGCGGTACGGTTAGATTTTTTTACCGAGAACCGTTTTACCCCTAGTACCAAGTGAAAGTAACTTACCTTTTTAGCTGGTCATGATGTTAAAAATGTTAAAATTTGAATAAAACTTTGCAGGGTTGATAAGCGATTCTGTCACAAGAGTTACATATGGTAATGTTGTTATGTTTATACTTTAACATAAATTTGTTTATCTTGAATGTTTATTCACTTTGCTCTGTTTTCCAACTGACCATCCACTGTAAGTGCATCACTGAAATGCATTTTTCGTTTTGTTAAGGTGATGATACATGGAGAGCGATGATGCCTGGGCACTTTTCCATTGAGAATGGGCAACAAATTTCTGTCTGAATACTTTCGATCGAAATTTGTTACCCATTCTCAATGGAAAAGTGCCCAGGCGTCATCGCTCAGCGGCACTGCCTGGCAGCATTGCTCAAAAAGTTGCTCCGTGTGTCATCACCTTTAAGGTCATGATGCAACAAGCCAACATTAAAGAAGTGGCAATGAAAGACGAATGTATTGTCGCCTCGCGTCACCGACGGCTGACCATTGGATTGGTGTGTCATGGCCCTTATTAGACTGAAAATTACCCAGAATATTTAAGCTACATTTAAGATACGTTTTTAAACATACAACAGTAAGATTTAATGTAGGGGTTAAACAAAAAATAAACCTGTAAGGTGACCAGTTTATTATTATTTTTACCACTACTTACACTAATTTTCTCTATAGCTGTTCGTAAACTGCAAATGTATGTAACAATGAATTAACAAAAAACACAACATTGCATATACAAATCCACTATGTATACTTAAGATGAAGTTTTTACTGAAATTTAGAGTTTTCCAAATTTAGAGACAGGATGACGGACCGCATGGTATTTAAACATAACAGTGTGACATTATTTCATTCTATACAATGTGATGTTTGTTAACTGTGTGTGTGTGCAGGAAGTGATGGAGTACAGTCGTCAGCTGGAGAGAAGGTTGGAGGTGCTGAGCGATTCTAAATGGAGTGAGACGGCCCTGCTGCAGAGCAGTGAGTCACTGTGCTTTCTTTAATTCTGTACAAACATCACTACACAACAACACTATTGTGAGTCGGTCTCCTTTCTTTATTGCCTTCTCACAACAATACCACAGAACTCCAGGCGGCAGACAGCCACATCATAAAATGCCACACACCACTGCACAACACTGTGTTATACGGCCCTGCACAATGACAAGACTTCACCACCATACAACACAGCACACCAACCCCATCTCCCGGATGCACACAACTCTGCCATACTACACAACATCATAATGTAACACTGCTTTATTTTAGACTCGTTAACTTTTACCTCAGACCACTCACAACTGACATATTGTGCGCAAAAATTTTACATTTTCCCACAATGGCAAATGGCAGTTTCTAGTAGTAAAGTTGAACAGGTTTTTGGCCAGTATAACCTTCAAAGTTGTTCAGACTTTATGCTGATAATAAAAAGTCTGACAACAGCATTAAACAACAGTTCTAGTTCTAAAATCGTACAAAACAGTAGAGCTACACAATAAATAAGAAAACAAGATCTGTTTATAATGTCAAAAATATTATATTTACAGTTTTTTTGCAGAAGTTAAGCATTATAACTAATTACAGACATGTCTTGCATGAATGCAGTGTCAACTTAAGCATGTTTACATTTACAGGCCATGTCATATTGTTTGCTTTCTGTTTTGTTAAATCAGATTCACATTTTTAGCTTGTTTTGGATGTGTAGCTGACATAAAGAATATGGCATAATGTTGCCCCACAGAAAAAAAGTATTTTAATGTAAATTCTACAACATTATTTTTATATTTAATGTACGTTCTATTATATTCACATAATTATGATATTATCACAGTCAATCATAATATTAATGTAAAAAAAAACCTGACAATTACTGCTTGGTTTTTGTTATAATTGGGCAGCCACAGACACTTGTGAAAGCTTATCTGCCAATCCTGGTTTCAGGTCATACAGAAAGCCCACTGCTGTCTGATTCTGAGGACGAGAACCCAGAGGCCTTGCAGGTTGCACACTCTTCTGGGCCTCTGAACCACTACAGTCTGTGCGAGCAGCCCCAGGCCGACCTGCTGCTCCCGGCTACCCCACCACCCTCTCCTAGACACCCCTCCAGCATGGACATGGTGGTCATCAGCCAACCTGCACCCCTCTCATCTCCACACCAGCCTAGTGCTCACACACACACTCACAGCTCTGAGTCGGTGAGGGTTTGTCATCATTAAGTTATTGCACTAAAACTATTCCGAGATATAAGAAGCTGATTTTTTGCTGAATGGTCGGCAAGTTTTTTGTTTACATTACGAGCAGCGTTGAGTTCCGGAAAGGTGCTGAAGTATATACATACATACAATTTATTGTTATTCATTTACTAATTTTTCCGACATTCAAACAATAACCAACTCTCCGATATAGCTTTTCACTGAGTAAAATTTTATTTTCTGAATGCTTTAACCCCCTGTTCTGTTTGGGAAGTGTCTGTTAGTGAAGTGAAGACACCCTTTATAAAAAGGCATTACTTAAAAATAACTGTGTTTGGGGTCTCAAAGACCCCAGATATAAAACATGAATAATGCAATGAATTATGACAAGCTAGGATTCTCTGAATGGTGTTAAGTTTCTTTTGTTTTACTGTATCTTTCTACAATGCATTTTTGCTGAAACTTTTACCAAACAGCACAATTACAAAATACTTTTTTGAAAGAACGATTTTATGATACAGTAGAGGGTTAAAGCTTCAATATCTGTATCCACCTTATTTTTACCTGTACAAAAACAGTCCATTATACTGCTTTATATTGCAAATTGCTACTTGTCATATTTTAATTCATTATCGTTATCATAAACACACTGGTTTTATTTATCTATAGCAGCAAATGAATCTTGCACATTAACAGAAAATGCCTTACTTCCATTATTGAAAAATAAGGTGGATGCTCAGGTTTGATTAGAAATCTAAATGGAAAATCATTTAGAAATGAATAATTTTTACATGCACATAAAACAAAGTCTCAATCTCAACCTAGGCTCAGAATAAAATAAAACCTTAGAATATTGCAGAGTAATATTCCAAGCTCAATGTGTTGGACTTCAGAGAGATGCATTGAGCCAGATACCAATATTCAGAATGATACTATCTTTCTAAACTTTTGTATTTGTGTTTTAGTTCATAAGAGATACACTATACTGTTGGTTGCGCTTGTTCTTCAGACTTGTAGTGAATAGGCCCTTTATTCATGCATGTGTGACTGCATGTGTTTTACAGGAGGAAGAGTTTGAGGCCACTTTGTCAGGAGGGCACAGCCCTGGAGAGGAGACAGCTCTTCTCTTGCCTGACAACAGAGACACTAGCCTCGGGTACAGCACGCACAAACACACATTCACTGTCTATAAACCCCATCAGTCACACTGTCGTTATCTGTGACCTGCAGACACGGGCTCAGATAGATTTTCACATATACTCTTACACAACCCACAGGAGTAAATATGTCACTGTCGCAAAAAATATTCGGCCCTTCTCTCTCCCGAACGCCTGACTTTATATCTCCCTGTCACAGTCTGTCTCTTTTTCTGTCTTTGCACACTCGCACACGCTAATGCAGGCCTTTATTTATGGTGACAGTCCGAATATGGTGAGGAGATGGAAGTTTTGAATACCACCTCATAAAATTAGTGAGGGAGAAGAGAGTGAGAGAAAGGATAGGGGGAGTTCTGTGAGGGGAGGACAAGAGGACAGATAAGTTGACAGGAAGCTGTAGCAATGATTTACTGAGAGGGTAGTCAGCGCTCACCGGCCAATTTTCAGCATCATTAAAACCCTTTCTCCCTCACTTCTCTCCTTCACCCTCTTTCTTTCTCTCCCCAACTCTACACTTCCACCCCCCTCTGTCTGTTTCCCTCTCTATCCATCTCTTTCACCCTCTGCCATCTATAAACGCACCGTTTCTTCCCAAACTCACGCTTGTCCTGTTGTGTGTGTCGTCATGCAGAGATCTGGCAGAGAGTCCCCTGTGGTGAGAAGCAGAACTGCAAGAACAGAGGGCCAGTGCAGCGTGGATGGCTTTGCACAAGTGCAACACGTGTTACGAGTTTTGTATTTAGAAGCATTTGCGCTTTACATTATATTGACATGAGTATCTAAATATGCAATTTGCTTTACACTTTATATGCACTTAGAATATGCATAAGCTATTAGACCTCTTCATGTCGCACACAGTTTTACGGTAACTTGCACGGACATGTTATTTTACACATATCAACTGACAAGAAGAAAGTGTTTGTAATGAGCAGATCGTGGGAAAGGTTGTATTTGAGGAAGAGAAAATAATGTGTGTGTTTCTGTGTGTGTGTTAGGGTTGTTTATTTTGATAAATCTTCATTTTCTTGTGTTTTATCTGAGTTCTGCCATAAGGCTTGTATGGCTATAACAATTATCATTAATCTGCATCAGCAATAATGTAAAGCACAATGTCATCAAGATCTTTTCAGGTTTTAAATGTAAGATTTAGTTTGGGTGCTCTTCATTTTGTGGGTCTTGTGGTAGAAGTATTTTGAAGAAATTATGTTTGAAGAAAGATTGTGTGAAAGTTCACACATACAATGATTATGTGCAATGGGCTAAACCAGCGACTGATCGTTCAGTTTAGATGTAAGAGTAAAGAGTGGCACTTTTGATTCCTTTCAGGAAGTTTACTGTCATCCTCGTGTAAAATTCATATGCCCAAGATCTTCTTTGGAGAAAATCCACTTTAGCATGGAAACTGGGGTATTATGAACAGTTTAATTAGTTATTTTAATGAATTTAATTTCTCCAAATTTATATTTGGTGCTTCATCTTAGTTTCCTGCATTGTATCGAAACACTATTTTACATTAAGGATAAAATTAGTATTTGTATGTAAAATGTATTTAGACAGAAAGCTTAACTACTCAATGTTCCTCTTCAGGTTGGAGATATATTAGAAACTTTTTGCAGTACTGTAAGAAGGTTTTTTTTATTATTTTATTTTAAGGGTTGAATTGAACTGCTTTAAATTGTGCCTCACTAAATTGAAGAAATCTCGTGTTTAATTTAATTGAATGTGTGATGGCTTAATGGTGCATCACGTTGATCATGTGGAGAACATTATTTGGCCGTGTTTAAACCTTGCTGAAGCTCATTACCTGAGGAAAAATTCACAATTTCAAGACACCATGATTACATTTTGATTACATTCACCGGGAAAGTATTTTAATGCATATATTAAAAAGTGAAATAATGAAGGGGAATATTAATGAAAAGGTATCATACATTAAAATGTTTGAAACATTTTCCTGTTGAGCTCACTGCACTCACAGAACTTCTGTTTGGTTGATTTGTTCTTGCTGTTTACTGTAGGGTGACGTTTAAATAGCTCCTATATGTTATTTGCCTTTTATACAACATGTCATAATCTGTATTGACTTTAAAAGTGATGTAACCATTACACCTCACTGAAACAGGCTTTTGCGATCACTTTGTATTCATCAGTCTACTGTATTTGTATTGTGCACTGGTCACTGTACTCTAGAGTGTCATCTTTAGTGTCAGGATATCTGAGATTGAAAACAGTTCCCATTTTCATGAGATAAACTTCACCTGAAATGTAACCTGAAAGCTCAGTTTGATCACCCAGTAGATGCAAAAACCTTTGACAGCAAAAAAAAAAAAAAAAAAAAAAATCCTGTTACCCACTATACTACAACCATAAACCTGTTTATAGCAGGCAATATGTTAAGATTAGTTCTAAGTAATGGTTGTCCACTTTCTTGAGTTTCTGTAATGTCTAAGAGACACTGTCTTTAAGAACGCAGGTCATTTCAGGGTAATACAATCAGAGAATTTGTATTGTTTGCTTTTTTTTGTGCAGTTATTCCTACTTTCACTTATCTAACTTTGTTTTAGGTTATGCCGTTTTGTTCAGGATGTGGGATGGGTTTCATTAATAAAATAATTAATGTTTGTTGTGTGTCCATGTGCTCTACGTAGCACTTCACAATAAGGTTCATTCATTAAACATTATTTGCGTTAGGTAACAAACTAAAAATGAGAAGGTTTTACAGCATTTATTACTGTGGGTTAATATTAATTTATAAATACCCTATTGTTCATTGTTAATTCATGTTTGTTCACTATAAATTACCTAATTTATACAACTTGAAATGAAAAAATGTATTTGTATCAGTAGAAATTGACATTAACCTAGGTGAGGAATGAACAGTTTATCTGTTGGAGGATATTAAGTTTTTTTTTTTTTAAATCTGTATTGGTCAATATTTAATGTTGTTCATGCTCATTTCCCCAATTTTTACATTTAGATTACCTTTGCTCTCATCTAATGCTCACTTAAAATTCATTTTTAAAAACCAATTTAATAACAATTGCTGAAATAGCATTTGAAACTGTTGACATTTATTAAATAGTATAAAACTTTAATATCGACCAGTTATCGATTATCAGCCATAACATGAAAAGAATTATTGGCTTATTGGTATTGGCCAGAACTGTAATATCACTGCATCCCAAGATTAATAGATGCTGTAAAAGTGTTGTTCATTGTTAATTCACAATATCTAATGCATTAACTAATTATAATAAATTAACAAAACATTATTGTAACAATTACAAGTACAATTTTAAAAAATATTTTATTTTTAATTGAAATGGCTTTGTTTACAACAATGTTAAAATCCATATCACTATTTATAATAATTTATTTACAATAAATTATTTTCAGGTTAATTCTGGGCACAATACAGCACAAGGTCCCACAGGTACGTTAGATTATAGATGCACTACGATGGCTTTTGATTTACCTGTAAAGATACTTGTGTAGAATTGGACCATTGCCCCCCTGTTATCCTCTCTTGCTTTTTAACAACTTTTTGCTGACCTTCACCCCATTTTTTTCCTCTGTTGCTTTTCCTATACCACTCCCTCTCTAGCTCTCCCATGTTTTTTCTCTTCTCCACGCTCAGTCCCCTAGCAGCATGGCGGGAGCTAATTATAAAATCAATGGAGCCGGGCTGCCTGCTTTACGGCTGCCTCTAAAACCTTAACAGGGAAATCACTGTAGGATTGATGACTCCTTCACTCTTTATCTCTTTTAATTAGAAATGTAAAAGATATGAAGAGCCTGGGGCCACAGCACTGCACCCTGGCATTACAACGTTCTACCTGCCTTCCTTCCCTTTCTATCTCTTTTTCCTTTTTTCTGCCTTTTTCATGTCTTTTAGTTAGCCACTGCCCTGGTTTCCTGCAGAGAATATATACATATAATCTCCTACACCTACAGCTAGAATCTTTTCTCTACCATTAGAAAGGGAAAAAAATATTATGGGTCATTTTGCATTTTATTATGAGTTGATTGAGTGGCATTAAACCAGTGCAGATTGTATGGTCTCTTCTTGCTGGGCAAGATATTACAGTCATTCTTTTCTTTTACATCCCAATACATTTTTTGAGCCGTTTCTTTCTTTTTTTTGTCTGAACGCTTTTATTCATCACTCTCATTATTAATTTATTTTGTGTTGCATCTTAATTTTTTAAAGGGATAGTTCACCAAAAAATGAAAATTCTGTCATCATTTACTCACCCTCAAGTTGTTCCAAACCTGTATGAATTTCTTTCTTCTGTTAAACACAAAAGAAGATATTTTGAAGAATGCCGGTAACCAAACAGTTGATGGTCCCCACGACAGCCATAGTGTGTGTATATATATACACAATGGAAGTCAATGGGGTCCCAACAACTGTTTGGTTACCGGCATTCTTCAAAATATCTTCTTTTGTGTTCAAGATGCAACACAAAATAAATTAAGTGATGAATAAAAGCATTCAGACAAAAAAAAGAGAAAGAAACGGCTCAAAAAATGTATTGGGATGTAAAAGAAAAGAATGACTTATATTAGAATTATATTCTAATATAATTAACCCGCCACATCAAAAATGGCTGCCCACTGCTCCAGGTGTGTGTGTCCACAGTTTGCAGTGTGTGTGTTCACTACTCACTACTCCTAATGTGTGTGTAGTAACTTGAATAGGTTAAATGCAGAGGACAAATTCCAAGTATGGGTTACTATAATTGGCCTTCACTTTCATTTTTTTTTTTTTTGAAGCGTCATAACAATGTCATAACAAATGTTAGCAGTCCAGGAAGACTTTAAAACGAGCGGTTCATTCATAAATCCATAAGATCTTACCCTTAAGTTGTGGAAAATGAAAATACAAACCATCAGACAGAACACAATGAGCGCAGCACTGAAAAGGGGAGGGGCTACTTAAGGTCTATAGGGTAGACAAAAGGGAGCAACAATCGACCATAATTCATCTTTGCAAACACCATGGCAGCAGATTTTGCCATGGCATGCGCAACTCAGTTCTTTTTTTTTTTTGTTTCATTGATAGCTTTAATCAGAATTAATGAATGAACATCTCTCCACATGTGCCTCTTTTGTTGTTTTTGTAATTTGAACAACTGCAGCCTAGACGTTGCTCTCTCCTTTCATTATTGCTCTTTTCCCCTTCATTTAACTCTCATTTACTCTCAGTACTATGCACTGAACACCACAGGAAGCAGAGCATGTTTGCCATGGATAGAAAAACATGTTCTGCCTCTTTAAATCCATCACCTCAGCCTATCTGCCTTGTGTTCCCATGGCAACATCTCATTGGGATTGAATATATGGGGTCCTTGTAAACCAGTGTATAATGCATGGGCCTTGTTTTTAATCTTAGCCCTAGTTTATTGATCTTTTTAATGAAACTTAATTATAGTAATCTTTTAATTAAGAGTATCATACCCCTGTTTACTACAATACCCTTGAGCTATGAATAAATAGATTTGTATATTGTGAGCCCCTGTGTGCTCTTTACAAATAAAGTGGCCAAGTCTGAATCATTCAAGTACTGTGTGTGTGCATTAAATCAAATACATGAATACATTCATCCATATGAACTTGCGTTTTATGGGTTTTGAGAATATAAAAGCATGCTTAAAGGGTGTGGTCATAGGTCTATGATCTCCATCATTCAAGTAATCACAGAAAACATTAACAGATAGACCTGAATAAATTCTCATTTTGCTTGGTATTTTAATATGAAACATAATATTTAATATTATTAAATAAATAAACATTAAATATGCTAACCATAATCTCTTGAGCTGGTAAAAAGACTACATTATTTTCATATTATTCACCCATTCAAAATTATTTAATATCATATTTAACATATTATATATTTCTTTTTAATTATCACGTATTTAATTACCTAAAATATTAAATTATTTCTCCTTAATGAAGCTAAATTTTCACAACCATCAGCCCATGCTGTCTCGTGTCTAAGCCTTTAATGCTCCTGTATGAGTAATACAAGGATGTTTCTTTGTCCTCCGATAATTACTGTATGAAACATGCAGACAAATGAGGGCACACTGGCAGGATCCATTAGTTTTGGTCTCAGTAGTGTTTGTGTGTGGTTAGCGTTTGATAAATTACAGTTCTACAACCAGCAGGGTCATTAGAGCAATTCTGTGGTGCACGAGCGCCCTCTGTTGGATGAATTAACTGCTTGCGGATTTTGGATGTTTCATCATGTTTCATACCCCTCGTTTCACTTTGAATATTGTCAGCTAAAATTCTGTCATCATTTACTCACCTTCGTGTCGTTCAAGACGAACATAATTTTCTGGAGAACACCAAATAATATATTTTTTCCCTCCACAGAACAGCGTGACCGGAGCCTGTCGAGTTTGAAAAAGGACAAAAAACATTTAAAATATAATGAATATACTCCATACGATTAAGCCACTGTATTTCAAATCTTCTAAAGCTATATTACACTACTGTGTGAAGTACAGACCGAAATTTGAGTCGTTATTCACGGCAAAAACTTCCCTCAGCAGCAGCTTTCAGGATCTTCTTCCCGCTTTCATATTTTTCAAACTTGACGCATGAAGACACGTAGCTGACTGACGTCATTAACGGATGCTATGGTTAAATTTCAGACCCGTCAGATAAATGTCTTGATTTCTTTTCACCACACATTTTGCTTACATAATCTCAGAATATTGCACAAACCTGCAATAATTCAATGTATTAAATTAAACAAATGTAGGCTACTTTATGTATTTAATCTCACTTTATTAACCAATGTCTTTGCTGCTGACCTTCAATGATCCAGTTCAACCATACTAATAATAAGCAAAATGACTTTAGATAAACATCACATTTGTGATCAGCCTGAAGCTTATTCATTACACTTTTGGTGTAAAAGGGCCTTTACATTTGCCAAAAACAGAACTTTTTTTGTGTTATTAAAAAAACAAACAAGCAAGCCCAGTTCAGGTGAGAAAAGGTAACACAATTAGTTACTTTTTTAGGGAGTAACGCAATATGCATTACTTTTAAAAGTAACTTTCCCCAACACTGACAATCACAACACAAATTACTCACTAGCCCGAGAGTTTTTCTGTCATCCCTCCGACACTTTTCTTTCTCTTTTTTTCCTTTCTTTCTTTTTTTTTAAATAACTTTCTTCCTTCATTCATTCATTGTTCAACAGTAGGCTAACAGTGGACCCAAAAACATTCGATTCGATTTTGAAGTGTTGGGAATCGAGAGTCGACTCCAAAGGTTGTGGTAATCAATGTCTAACATCGATTACATAACTACTACACATCCCAGAAGTCGTGGGAAATTGATTAATTCTATTGATTCGAATCTTTTGAACCAGTTCACAAGCTTCATGTTTGTGCGTTCATTCCCTGACTGTGCAGTCACTACACCAGACAGTCAGATGGCGGTAAGTTGAATTAAGCTGAATCCTCTTAAAACGTTTGTATGTATGTTTAAAATGTGTATTTACACACTAGTAAGACTTTTTTAAATATACATTTATATGTACGTTTTATATGTGTATATTTAAATGTATATACATTTGTATTTACATACTCTCATGAATACACATTTTAAATATACATTTAGATAAAAGGATTTTCAATGATTGGACGGACATGCAAACATTAAATTGTAGCATATTATACATCATGGTAATATTTTGCATGAATTGATGCTATAATTAAAATCTTTGTATTACAAGTAATACAGTTAAAAACATATTACATTAATGAGAATCACAGGCTCTATCATTTTGATTTTGCAGTCAATTATCTTTCCTCAAATATCTATTCACATATGTCAATGTCAGTGAAAGCCCATGTTTTCAACATGAAAGTCAGTAATTTTACTAGTAGACAGAATTTTAATATTTGGCTAAACTTTTACTACAGTATACTAAATGAAATAAAGTACTGTAAATGAATGACAAGGAGAGAGAGAGAGAGAGAGTTTCTCAAAAAAAAAAAAAGTTTATTGTGCCTCTTATTGTTTATATGGCTTTTTATATAACAATTTGTTGAACACGAACAAAGGACTGACAATACATTAGCCAAGTTGAGAGAACAAGAAAAATATGACGAAGAGTTAATCTCAACATTCCGCTTGCTATACGTGTGGCTGTGGCGCAACTCTGAAGGAGAAGAGGTCAGTATGACAGCTCACACATTCTCTGACAGCACCAGCGTGATGACATTCATTTAACAATGTACTACACTACAGCTTATTGAGTGCAGCCATCCTCACATTCAACACACAAACACACACACCCACACACACACACACACACAGCTGAGTTCTGGTCATAGTCGTATTGCTTGACTGAGACTGATACCTTTTAATGTTCAGTGGCACACGACCACCAAATTGCATACTGTGTGTTTTTGGCAATAAAATTGACTAAATATTAGATAAAATTAGAATAAGAAAAACCCACCAAATCTATTTCTAAGATGAAGATAAAAGATCTCCAATGACTGTGTAAGATACACAGAATTATTTCAGTTCATGGTGATTTCTCTAACCTAACACATAAATATTGCCTGTTTCAAGGCTGTCGCCAGACAGCAAGCGTTTGGTCCTTACAGAGATGCCCTGAGTCTGAATTTCATGTTCTTTCTTTTTTATAGGAAGAGTTCTGAATATATGTAGTATAACAAGCATGCTTTTCAAGTGTGTGTGTGTGTGTGTGTGTTAGTACAGGTACGCATTCCTGCATTTCACCATGATACATGAGATTCAGAAAATCATCCAGATGCATTTGTGTAGTTATCCTGAATTATCGTCTAGGCAGATGAGGTCAAATCCCGTGATGACATGTGCAGCATTGAGTGAAACCGGTCCAGTATGACATGTGCATGATGCAGAGACTTGAAGGTAATGGACATGTGGGTGTTTCTGTTTGGAAATGGGCTCCCTGACAGGAGCTGAACCCTACAAGCTGCAAACTTTGGCACAGACACACCATTCAATTGGCAGCGAATCATATGACGCAATGAAAGCCGATACGTAATGGCATTCCCCTAAAAACACGGATCATTCAACAGGAGATATACCCAGCCACTGAACTGATTATCAATGACATCTAACACTGAGCCAAAGTGCCCAAGAACCCAACCAAGCAGCTGGATAAAGACTCAGCAGAGATCTGCCAGTTATAGCAATCCGATTATCTTTCTGTAAGTCTGCCTAGGAAAGCTATTCAAACAAAACATAACTAAGAAAATAGAATACAGGACAAAAAAAAATATATATATGAAGGTATATATAGATATGTATGGGCTTATTCATAAAATGTAAAGAGAACAAACTATCTCAAGGCTGAAAAAGTCAAAATGATATTCGAAAGCATCAACAACAACAACAACAACAGAAAAAGGATGAGCATTTTCAGTTTTCATCCTGTATTTTCTTTTGAAAAAACTTGTTTTGAACCCGTTGAAAGTCAGCTGTTAATGGTATAAGTCCATTTGGCTTTTCCTTTTCAAAGCAAACAAACACGTTTTATAAAAGCGGCAGTTAGTCTGAAAAGCCAGTTGTTTTGTCTTTCGCCTTCCCTCTCGTTCTGTGGGAGAGGTCCTGAGAAGAGGTTTTTTATGTGAGTTTCCTCAAAACGACTCACTGATGTCTCTCATCGTTGACCGAGTGGCCTGAGTTACGAGTGTCTGTACAGGTAAGGCTCTGCGTTTGCCCTGGAAGAAGAAAGCTTCCTCATTGAGCTCTTCCTCCATGGCTCTTTCTGGACACATCCACATTGGGTTCCTGGCTGGCCCAGGCCTCTCCGTCACTGTCTGTACCCCTCTCCTCCTCCCCATCGTCGTCATCGTCGTCCTCCTCCTCCGGTGAAGGCTCGCTGCCGTTCTCTGTTGCCCAGCTGTCGTCCTCATCCTCCTGCTCTTTCTTCATAGTGAGCAGGGCGGGTGGAGGAGCGGGTTGTTCGGGCTCTGGCTTCTTCTCTGCGGACTCAGCCTGATCCTCGAAGGCCTCTGGATTTTCCAGCATCTCTCGGATGAGAGGAGGCATGGGGCCTGGGATCTCCATCTTCAGAGTTATGGCCCTTTCTGCTCCTGTTGTACACAAACAGTTCAGGTCAGGATGGTTTCATCTACATAATAATAAGAAATAAGGTAACAAGTGCATAAAGCAGACAGTGAAAGCCTATTCAAACTGATTTTCATACCATTTTTTTGTTGTCAATTTTCATTGATTTACTTTGGACCCCTTAGTTCACCCCAAAATGAAAATTCTGTCATCATTTACAGACCCTCAAGTCGTTACAAACCTGTATAAATGTCTTTGTTCTGCTGAACACAAAAGAAGATATTTGGAAGAATGTTTGTAACCAAGCAGATCTCGCCCCCGATTGACAGGTTTGGAACAACTTGAGGTTGAGTAGCAAGGATGCATTAAATTGATTTAAAAAAGTGACAGTAAAGACATTTATAATCCTACAAAAGGTTTCTATTTCAAATAAATGCTGTTCATTAGAACTTTCTATTCAGGTTTTCACAAAAATATTAAGCAGCACAACTATTTTCAACAATGATAATAATAAGAAATGGTTCTTGAGCGCCAAATCAGCATATCAGAATGATTTCTGAAGGATCATGTGACTGAAGAGTAATGGCTGCTCAAATTTTAGCTTTGCTATCACAGGAATAAATTACATTTTAAAATATATTTAAATAGAAAACAGTTATTTGAAATGATAATAATATTTCACAATATTACTGTTTTTACTCTATTTTTTTGGTGACCATAAACAAAGTCCCTTTTAAGTAATTTCACTCGGCGGCCATCTTTGAAACGCCTCTCGGACATGCAAGAGCAGCTCCTATCTCTTTGAATGGGGAAACATCAAATTCTCCAAAGCTGTTTGCCAAGATTTCAATTACATTTCATATATGAAATCACCAAAGAACAACTGTCTCATAAATTTAGTTTCTAAATGCTTGAATCATGACAAAAAACAGTATTTTTTCAGGCTGGATCAAGCTAATGCGCAGTTCTAAGTTCATGTCTCTATAGGAAGGGTGCGCTTCTAACGGCCGCTGCAGTGACGTGATGACTTTACCAATCGGCGATTGGCTCTTCTTTAGTAGGCGGGACTTATTCCCTTATTGTGCCTTGCACTTTCTCCCATTCAAAACAAGTCTTGTGTTGTTCTATTGTCTTTGCCATAAAAGACTTTAAAACAAAAAACTAACCGACTATGTATGTATGTATATTACGTATGGATACTGTTTTACTTCCATTGTTCCATTCCATTTTAGCAGTGTATTTGCCATTCAACCATGAGTATTCTGTCACAAGTATTGTCAAATGAGTTGTATTTTGCATTGAAGCAAGTCAAATCTTGTATTGTCAGATGGGTTGTATTTTGCATTGAAGCATGTGAATGAAGTGCATTTTGCTTTTAAATATGCAAACTTTTCTCAGAGACTCGTACAAATTTGCCTTGCCCTCTGTGAGAATACCATTGGGGTGCAAAACCACTGTCAATATTGTTGCTCTTGGTATGAATATGACGTAAGTTCACTATTTAATTTAGAAGCCTTTGATTCTCATTAAGATTTACATCTTGCAAATCAACCAGAATAGTAAGGCTATGCAATTTTTTTCATCTATTTTTTGGCTAGCAAACTGACCCTTGGTGCTGATGCCACGTAGATCAGTGATCTTCATTAACATCCGAGGGAACATGTGGGGTTTGTTGGGTCGGCGGCGGCGTGCATAGATCTTCAAAGCCTCCAGCAGGGGCTCCTGCAGACGATCTACACGGTCAGGCTCCTCAAGATCCATTCGGTCTACAGAGAAAGAGATTAATATCAGTATAGTAGTTCCTCCATCAATTTTTTGGGTGGTTAAAACCAATTCTGAATACTACCTAAATGTATGTTATAATATGTACACTTTTCCTGTTGCTTCAACTAGATGGCATCAGTGCTGCAACCAAATTGCATTGTGTAATACCTCCACAAATTAGGCAGATGGCGCTGAGGAGGCCCGTCTCAGTATCATCCATCTCAAGGGGCAGAAGCTGACCAGCGAAGGCAAACACCAGGTCAGTGAGCGGGCCGAAGCCAGCATTATGCATCTGAGTCCGGTTAAGGGTCAGTCCATCTGAAAAGGTCATTGTGTCCTGTTCCGGTGTGTATCGTGTACAGATTCGCAGCATCTACAAGAGACATATATGAGGTAAGAATTATGCGAATGTGATATCATAGATGCATGGTCTGCTTCAAGGTGAGTTTCTTAAAGGAGGGCACACATACTAGAATGTCCAAGCAAGCTGATTTAAGGAGGGTGATCTGATCTGCGATGGTGAGGGTGGTGAAGCCCGGAAGGCGTTTGGCAAATTCCACAATTTTAATGATGCACTTGGTTGAAAGCTCACTGAATTTGTCCCATAGGCCCAAGTCCAGCTGAACCCGGTGGTCTGAGCTTGAGTTCTGATGAAGAAAAAAAGAGGGGAGATAAATATATTTATGCACGGATATCTGTTTTGAAGTCACCATGAAATCAAAATTGACATTTTTTTTCTATTTTTAATAGAATACTGCAGTACTTATAATTTTTTTTTTATTTTTTAACTCATATGCTCTTGTAATCTTTAACCAAAATAACTCCTCCTCCCTCTTGCAGCGACATTTCTTCTCTAATCTGATGATGTCACTCACATGACATAACAGCAATAGCAAACCACAACAATCTAATCAATTCCCAGTGTACAAAATCAAGTCCCACCCTACATTTTTTCTTGTTCAGGAAGCAATTACACTCAAATATATGTCACAATAAGGAAGAAAAGACTATCTTAACTTCCATTTCATGCGAACTTCAATCAAAAATGAATCATATACCCGTCATATACCCTGTCATTCCAAACCTCTATGATTCTTTATTCCATGGAACACGAGGAGAAATTTTGCAGAATGTACAAAAAAAGTGAATTTCCATCTGTTCCTCACACTTTAGAACTCTAGAATACTTGGAATTCAGCACATGAGTTATATAGACTACTTTTATGATAGTTTTATGGTTCTTTTTTGTCATTTTTGGAGCTTGATGGCCCCAGTGCTCATTCACTTTCAATATATAGAAAAGACCAGGAAATCCTTCAGAAAGAATTTCACAGAAAAAGTTTGGAACAACATAAGGTTGAGTAAATGACAATATTTATCTTTTGGGTGCACTGTTCCTTTAAATGATGTTTTCAATAATGGAACATGTTTATCATGCTACATCTGACATGGTCAGTTTACACCGCTATAAATAAATTCCACATTCCAGTGCTGACAGATTTGCTCATTTTCAGAAAACACTCACTGTGGTGTATTTTCCCAGCTGGCAGAGTGAAGGGAAGGTCTCTTGATGTGCTTTGCTCACTTTGTTGACCAGCTCCTCCAGTTCCCCACTCAGCTCGTAGCTCTCTGGCGGAACGACCTCATCCTTCACGTCCTTCTTCTTCTTATTTCGATCATTGCGCACAGCTGAAAGTCACAAAGAGAGGCCGCTTAATACTTCTACAGTGAGTCAGGTTCACTCACAAACTGCCAAACTATGATCTTAGTTCTTGGATGTGCAACCTAGTGAAACTTTTCTGTGCCAGAAAAACATCAGATGATTTCAGGTTTAATTCCTCAGAATGTCTAACCAGGCACAATGCAACAAATTGCTTAATATACAATTATAAGGAGCAGGAATTTATTTATCTATTTATTTATTTTTTGGTTTTGCTAACCAGCTACTCAGCAAAACTAAGTGACCAAATGACAACATGACTTTTTGTCATGACTCAAATGAAAACATGTCCAAGTCACATTTCACCCCAAAAATAAAATAAAAGCACATTCAATTTTTTATTCTATATTCTATTATGCCTCTTATTTCCTCCATTTCCTCCATTTTCCACCATTGACATACAGTCGTGGTCAGAATTATTGGTACCCTTGGTAAATATGAACAAAGAAGCCTGTGAAAATAAATCTGCATTGTTAATCCTTTTAAACTTTTGCCAACATAACAGCTCTGATTCTTCTCCTACAATGCCTGATGGGTTTGGAGAACACCTGACAAGAGATCAGACACCATTCCTCTATACAGAATCTCTCCAGACCCTTCAAATTCCCAGTTCCACGTTGGCGCCTCTCCTCTTCAGTTCACCACACTCAATGTGTTTCTATAGTGTTTAGGTCAGGGGACGGGGACGACCATGGCAGAAGCTTAATTTTGTGCTCAGCGACCCTTTTTTTGTGTTGATTTTGATGTTTGTATTGGATCATTATCCTGATGGAAGATCCAACCACAGCCCACTATAAAGCCTGGAACACACCAAGCTAGCGGTCGGCCGTCGGGCAGTTTTTGTTTGTTGGCCGACTAAGTTTTCTCAGTGTGTTCCACACCGTTGGCTGAAGTTGGTACTTGTCTGTTTTTTTTCGGCCAATGCAGCATGTTGAATCGACGACAGAACTCTGTGGTCAGTCGGGCCATCTGATCATTCTGATTGGCTGTTCAGCTACTGCCACCTGCTGGTACGGAAAAGCATTTCATCTTACGCAGGCACAGAACAGACATGCTACTTGGCCGTCGAGTGTCGGTTTGGTGTGTCAGGGCAACCCAGACGCTGCCGACGTGAGCCAACCCCCGCAGTCTGCTTTCGTCGCCACAAGTTCGTTGGCGTCAGCTTGGTGTTTTTTGGGCTTAATTTCTAGCAGGGTTTGATTTTTGATGTCCAGGACCTCCGGCAAAAAAATCGTCCCACAATATTAACGAGCTAGCATTATATTTAACTCTGGGCATGGGGGACTTTTTATTCCTTTGTGCAATTAAACCCATCTTGTAGGTTTGCTGCCAAAAAGCGTTTTTCTTGTTTTTTTTTCATCTGTTTGAAGTGTCTGACAACTGAATATGCTGGAGTTTGTTTTTGGATGAGAGCAGATGATTTTTCTTGAAACCCTCCCAAACAAAATTTGGTGATGGTGCTGTTTTTGTTTTTTTGTTTTTTTTTTTTTTTTTTTTTTTGTGTGTGAGGCTTTCTGACCCCGAGATTTAACTAATTTCTGCAATTCACCAGCTGTGATACTTGGCCATGCCATGCCATGCATTAAGACAATATAGACAAGTCCCTTCGAGGCAGATTCATAACGTTTCCTGTTGATTGGAACTTCTTAATTATTGCCCTGATGGTGAAAATTGAAATTTTCAATGCTTTAGTTATTTTCTTACAGTAATTTCTATTTTGTGAAGCTCAGCAATCTTTTGTTTCACATCAAAACTACATTCTGTTGTTTTACTCATTGTGATGGATGGTTAAGGGAATTTGGCTTTTGTGTTTCCTCATTTATATCCCTGTGAAACAGGAAGTCAGAATCCACAAAATTATCCATGGCTGAATAATTTCATGTTCCTAGTCACCTTAGTGTGCAAAAAAATAATCGTAAATATGAATGGGAATATACTTCAGAGATAATTTACTCAAGAATTTCTAGGGATAACAATAATTGTGGCCATTGTGTATTATATAAAAATATTTATTTCATAATGTGATTTTCCCCTACTTTAATTTTTTTTTACTTTAATGAAAGGTTCGATTTTTCTGACATTTTTGAATGAAAGATCAAAAGGATAAACAATGCAGATTTATTTTCACAGCCTTATAATCATATTTACCAAGGGTACCAATAATTATGATCACGACTATCAATAAAATAAACATAAAAAATAGATAATTGCAATGGAAAATGTGCTTTATTGTCATAAAAATGCCACTAAAAATAGGATTATATATTTACCAGAAATATAATTTCATTGTATACATTTTTTAAAAAATATATAATTTCCTTTTTTCTATTGATTTTGAGGTGATGTTCTAGGAAGGTTTTGTAAGATTCATCTTGTCGATCGTCACCTATTAGAACAACTTCGCATTTATCACTTGTTGTGTTATCGCATCTCTCCCGATTAGGATGCCGAATCCTAAACATAATCACTAATACATGGAAACTGACCTCAGATCGGACACTGTGGGTGTTTTGGTGAGTTTGACCCAAGGGAGAACAGCCCTGCCAATCCTAAACCCCCTCCCCCCTCCCATTCTTTCCTTCCTCTCAGGATATCCAGTAATAGCAAAAGCACAATGTGATCCCGGCCCCTACACACATCCCATACATATAAACACACACATACATGTCCCAGTGGACACATAGAGGGCCAATGTGCCACTCTCCCCGTGACATCATCACCGTGACCCCGGCAAATGAACAAACACATGCCCCAGACTCGCTCTTTCAACCTCTGGCTATTGTCTTTGTTACAACACAAATCTGTTAGTGCCAAGTAATAAAGTGACTAGAGGAAAGGCTACCAAAGAAATCACACCTACCATTGATGGATTGATGTGGGTGAAACTGCAGACACGAAACCCATTTGTGAAGTGAACATTTATATTGAGCTCTAACCTCTATGCTAACCAGCTGTATTTGTTTGTGTTTGAACTTTTATTTGTCTTCAAGTGTCTCTACTGGCAGTTTACAGTCGTCTACAGTGTGTTTATGCCGGTGTTCCCGGTCTCAAGTCTCACGACTCTAAATTTGTCTGTGTGTCTCTGGGTTGTATGTCTGTTTCACAGCTTCTAGCCTATATCAGCGTGTACCCGTCTGTCTCCTTTCCCATCTCTATATTTGTGTTTGTGTATGTGGGTCTTGGCCGAAGACCAATAAGCTCACGTGCCTGGCAGAGGCCTGAACCCTCACCTTCCTTGGACATGCCAACCTCGAAGCACTTCTGCAGCCGACAGTACTGGCAACGGTTGCGTGTGACCTTGTTTATCTGGCAGTTCTTGTCACGGTGGCAGGTGTACACCATGTTCTTCTGAATACTGCGACGGAAGAAACCCTACAACAGACATCCAAGAGAGAGAGAGAGTTAGTGGGTCAGCTGAAGAGTAGGTCAACTACCTTCCCCCTCCTATCTTATACAAGCTGTCAGTATATTGTTCAAAGTTGCTGATCCAGAACTTTTTGTTATACAAATGGTCAAAAATCTGACAAGTCATGTTCAAAGTGATAAATTGGCCCTTATACCTGTGACACACATTAAAGGGATAGTTCACCCAAAAATGAAAATTACCCCGTGATTTACTCACCCTCAAGCCATCCTAGGTGTATATGACTATCTTCTTTCAGATGAACACAACCCTCGTTATATTAAAAAAATATCCTGGCTCTTCCAAGGTTTATAATGGTAGTGAACAGGGCCTTGAGATTTTGAAGCCCAATATAGTGCATCCATCCATCATAAATGTAATCCATACGGCTCCAGGGGGTTAATAAAGGCTTTCTGAAGCTAAGCAATGGGTTTTGGTAACTTTATAAACTATAATAACTGGCTTCTGGCAACGTCTGTACGTAAGTCTAGTTCCGTCAGAAGAGCGATCTCTGACCCGACGTGTGATGTACTGACAAACACGGAAGCGCAGAGGATAGAGCAAAACAAAACACCAGTCACAAATTAGAAGTCTAAAATGAGAATTTTTAAAGAGAAATGTTGGAGGATTTCGATATAAGATAAGAGGAGCTTGAGTTTGTTGCCCAATTTGTTTGAACCACGAGAGGCGTCTAAACTTACGCTACTCCTACATCCTATGTCATACATCGGGTCAGAGGTCACTCTTCTGTTGGAAGTAGACTTGTGTATGGCCGTTACCAGAAGCCAGAGATTATAGTTTATAAAGTTTTAAATATGGATATTTTTTCGTACAAAAACCCATTGCCTCACTTCAGACGGCTTTATTTAACCCCCTGGAGCTGTATGGATTACTTTTATGATGGATGGATGCACTTTTTTTGGGCTTCAAAATCTTGAACCCCATTCACTACCATTATAAAGCTTGGAAGAGCCAGGATATTTTTTTTAACATAACTCCAGTTTGTCTGAAAGAAGGTAATTTACACCTAGGATGGCTTGAGAGTGAGTAAATCATGGGATAATTTTCATTTTTGGGTGAACTATCCCTTTAACTGAATAAATATAATATTGACATTATGCCAAATTGCTTGCTGCAAACAGATTACAATTGGGGTAATGAAACTAACTAGGCCTGTTCATAAAGAATGTGTTATTGCTTCCGTTAAATAGTTTTTGTATGTAAATATGCGCTAGGCTGGTTTTCTTTCAGTGTTTTTGTGCCATGAAGGTCACATTTTTACGATATCATGTCAAGTCAAAAATCTTTCACTTTTTAACAAAAATAGGTCTTCAGAAACTTTTTTTGAACACATTTTATTACATTTAAAAGAAATAAGCTGCTTGAAGCCTTTACCATAGCTGTATTTTACCACAGTGGTAATTGGTACAACACATATTGTATCATTTAAACATAGTAAAATTACTCTATTGCATTGCCTCTCATTGCTTTAATATGCTGTTCACATTACATCACATTACTCACATTACTGTTCACATTATGCTGATATTGCACAACTGTATCTTTTTCACATGACATTTTGTATGTCTTCAGTGCTCCTTGCACTACAAGTTCCTCAATCAGTCTTAGTTTCTTGCTTTTGACACGTGTGAAAATACTTTCTGGTATTCAAGTATTTTTAATGAGCGAGAGCTAAACCTCCATGCTTCTCTGTATTTTTCACACTTTTGCCAAACATCAAGACAAAGTGTCTAACAGACTCATGAAAAACATAAGTTTCGCCAGGCCACGGGCAATGGGAGTTCTGCTGTTTACCTTGCAACCCTCGCAAGAACTGACACCATAGTGGTACCCAGAAGACTTGTCCTGGCAGACGAAGCAGGGCTTGTAAACACGAGGCGGAGGTGGTGGAGAAGGGGAGCTGGGCACCATCTCCTCCGAACTGGTGCTCTGGGTCTCCACCGCTGAAGAAAGATCAACAGGAGAGAAAAGAAAACATCAGACGCTTCACCTAATCACATCACTTCACACTATTTACACAACACAGGAGAATTTAATGAGAGGGAGATATTAAACGCCACATGGAGAGAAGAAAAGATTCTCCCATGAACCTTTTAAACCGTATCCGATTTCAAAGACCCATGAGTGCTTTGAAAACCATCATGATTCCTTGCTAAACCTTTTTCATGATGCCCCCGAGCAGAAACACACAAGATGCTACCCATCGCTGCTTTTTAAATCTGTTATTGTATAGGCATCTGCCAACTAGGTAAAAGTCAAGTCTAGTTAACATGTCTGTAGGTTTCATCTCCCTCAAGCTCCGCCCCCCCAGCCCACCCCGTCCTTAGGGGGTCAGGATTTTAGGGGATTAGGCTGTGGTGATTGACACTGGAAAGAAAAGAAAACACAAACAGTTTAACACTAGCAGACAGATAAGCGGAGCCGATAAGACAGGTAAGCTCATCTCTGTCACATAGCCTGGGGGCAAAACTCCACCCTGCGCTTGGGGTCTTGCATGTGGGACGGCCGACTGACATGGGACGAGTGTCTCATGTCTTACTAATTTTGACATCAAACCGTACTGAAAGTCATGACTTTGAGATATCACACCAGATCAAACCCTAAAAGAAATTTTTTACAACAAGCACAAACTTGAACGGAAATTAGCTTTACAGCAGAATCTGAATTTGTCTCATATTTGATGCAGTTTGCATCGTTGATTCTGTTATTTTCCTATTTATTACTGTAAAGCTGCTTTTTTTAACAATCTGTATTGTATAAATAAAAGGTGACGACTTTTTTTTTTTTTTACATTTTCACATGCCAAAGCATTTCTTTTAGTCAAATTTTACCCTTGGTCAGTCAAAATTCAAACCCCCAGCCCTCACCCTTGCCATCTTTTGACACACAAACCCTATATTTCTCTTGTTTCCTGGCCCTAAATTCCTCAGTGCAGTCCTGCTAGGTTTTAATAGAGGCCCCTGCTCGTAAGCTAGGCCTATAAAGGTGGTCTCATGGCTGGACTGGAGGCCCCAGCCCGGCTGGCGGGGTCTTTATTAAGACTCAGACACCTCGGGCAGCCATTCACACCACCAGCTGTAGCCAGAGCTAGTAAAAAAAAAAGGCCCAATCATAAAAATAAAATAAAAAAACAGGGAGGCTCTAAACTCCTAACTTTTATTGCACCACCTTCTTCAGCTACCTTCAATGGAAAGCCTAAACTTAACCTACAACCCCTCCCTCTCTGTTCCACCACAGGGTTCAGCAAAAACCACCAGCTTGGCTTTTTACAAGAGTTTGGAGACTTCAAAAGAAGAAAAGGGGGCATAAAAAGAGGAATTTGATAGAAAACAGAAAAAGGGACGTGGGTGGAGGGGGTAAACGAGGAGAGGCGAATAGTCCCATTTAAGGTTGAGCTCACATACAGTAGGGCCTTCTGTTCATGGCCATGGTTACAAACAAATCACTTATTCTTCAAGTGAGAACGAGAAATACACAAGCTTTCTGAGTATATGATGTATAAAAAAAGCTAACTGCATTTGAACAAGCAATGTGCATGACATTTGTTTCCCAACTATTGTGTAATGTCAAGTTAGTTATGTTTTACGGCTCTGTTTTGAAGTACACTAAAGGAATGTTATCAGAATAAGATTTAGTTTAGTTATTTAACGATTTTTGGGAACACTAACTAGTGCATTAATATCAAAAATAAGTAAAGAACTATAACGCAAACGGCTATCAAAACGCAATAGGTCACATTAAAGTTAGAATTCCTGTATAAACCCCAAACATGTATGCTATCACAACACATACGTGTTTTGAATACTAAGTATATGCTTTGAAGTAAATGATGCACAGCAGGATCAATGCTCTCGCCTGAACCTAGCGTGAACTCATTTGTTTATATAGCAATACTGGCAATATGCTGGTAATGACAAGCGCCTGAAAAGAACGGCAAACTACATGTGGCGTGAAGAAACGGCTACTGATTGACACCGTCTGAGTAGCTGAGAGTAAAAAGAATGGGAGGGGGACAAAAACTCCATCAGGATCTCTCAACAACCCGAGACGGTTCCTGCCGTAAAAACCCCGGTCGCTTTCCCTCCCTCTAACACCTCTTCCCAGATATCAGTCAACACTTCTCCCGGGGTGCACAATGGGATGGGTTCTTGTGTCAGCCCGGAGGCCTTCTCTGCGTCCCCTCCGCTAAGCTATCCTCTGTTTGGGAAACAAAGCGCTCTGAAATGAGAGGCCTCCTTATCAGCTCTCCAGCCAGGGACTTGATTTGCATCACAATGCGAAGGCAGAGGGCGGATGGCTGCTGATGGAGGGACAGGTAGAAGCCGACTGCAGTTATCAGTAGACGCTGTTCATTTCCTGCCTGGTATTGTGTTTCTGTCCTGAACTGGTCTCTCTGTATCCTCTGGACACAAGTATTCCAGGTGGACCGTCCTATGCTAATCCCAATGTCAACCTAGACAAAGTGCCCCAGTGGTAGGAAAATGGCCATACCTACAAGCAGAAACACACACAATATACGCCACACTAGGGCAAAGTAAATACACAAATGCAAAAACAGGATATGAACACACATGATGCTCTTATGCTGGGAAAATATGTGCACATACACAAAACGGGAGTGTCAAAAACATTGAAATATTTATATGAATAAACATTTATTTGTATTATTAAATATATACATGTATTTAATATTTTTAAAATAACTTTTAAAATACATTTAAAATATTTAGTAAATAATAAGTAAATATTATAATTTAAATAATAAAATACATTTTATATTTATAAAAAACTTTTAACTCTTCAATTATTAAAATAAAAAAATATTAGGAAAAATATTATCAATAACCTCTATATTTAGGTACACTGAAAAAAAAATCTGAAATTGCAAAGAAACAGCAAATAACACTGAATTAAACGTGAAATTCTGAAGTAGAAAAACGTACAACTTCAAACTTCGGAAAGTCATTTTTTTTTCCAGGGTAAGATCTAGTGAGTGAGGGTCAATACCCACAATGCCGTGCAAATGCATACATACTGTAAACATTTCATTGTTGCTGAAAAAAGTAGTCTAGGTTCAAATCCATTTCCTGAAAAACTAACTTTGGTAACAATAAACAAGTAGTGCAAACAAATCAGGCCACATGAGTAACAGGAAGTGAGCTGTGACCTTGAGTTTCTTTATTCTGGTTGAGCCTAAAAGTCTAACAATCACAAGTATACAAGTCTAAAAGCACAAAATAACAAGTGTCAGCTTCATGTGTTTTAAGTGTTGCAACATTACTTTTAGCTGAGCAGCATATGACGCATTGGCTGCGGAACAACTATTCTTTCACAATAGAAGAGCAGATTTTGTGTACGTGACTGTGGGTGTGATTGAATCTTCAGTGGAGCACTGTTCCCAAATCTAGTCTTGGCATGTGAGCGTGTGTGTGTTCAGTTCTGCATGGGCGCTCGTCCAGCGAGTGTCTCTAAAGACTCCCATTTGATTTGCAAATATAGTTCTCTGCGTCTCAATTCCTCTTAAGTATTTCAGCGTGTTGGGCGTGTATTTGCGTGTCGCTCGCTTTGCATTTCTCAGAACATAATCCTGCTTCCCTCCACTGAAAGCTCCATGATTTTGCTTCGCCTCAAATTACAACCCCATACCGCTGTTGGGTGGACAGACTGCTTTGTTGTGCGTGTAGCCAGTGTGGCAGACGGGCCACAGATTGGCCAGGTTTTTTGGAGTGGTGTGATTGATAGACTGACTGGCAGGGCCCCCTCTCTCCAAGCGGTGCCTGATGGGCAAGGACACACAGCCATCCTGGCTGCCAACTTTCTGATGAGGGGACCCGACCATCGCTCTTTCTCTGTTTCTGTGTCTCATTGCCCACGGCTTCCTGCCATCACCCAGATCCTCCTAACATGCTGTTGTCATCGTACCACCTTATACTACACAACCCCATTTCCTTCCTCTCCACTGCATCACTGTTTCTTTCCGCTGGATGTATTCTCACTGATTGCAGGCTTTATCTTACCGCAAGCTGTTTTTCGACATTTCTAAATTCACATATTGCAGGGAGAGTTGATGTATTGTGAGAAACAACCATTTAAACAAAGAACTGAACTAATTCCAGATCCTATTTTGCCATTTAATTGGCAAATTTACTTTAAAAAAGTCAATTTTTTACTTTAAAAAAACCAACTAATGCTAATGGGGGTGGGGGGATATGTTTTCGAACACAAAAAAAACTTGACTAAATTAATTTTTTTAAATGAAACCCCCAGTAATCAAAAAAAAGGTAGATGCCAATAAGCTGATAATTAATTTAATGTAAATAAAAGACAAGAAAATAAATAAAATAACTTTATCTCCAGATACTATTACCCCATTTACATAGCAAAAAAAAAAAAAAAAAAAAATATATATATATATAGCAATGATAATAGCAAAAAATACTATTTTTGAACACACAAAAAAAATCCATACCCTGACTAATCAACAAAATAAACAAAATTGTGACAGATGCTAATAAGCAGATAATTGTTTTCATGTAAACAAACAAACAAAAAAAACTTAAGAGTTTTACCTACCTAGTAAAATTACTTATGGAAGCCAGTTAAAAAAATGACATCTCTGCACCACAGATGTGGTACAAAAGAAGTGTTAGTTATAGAGCTGAGAGGTGTGTGTGCTTTCATTAAAAGGTGCTGAGCAGTAGCAGTTGCTGTCAACAGCTGTCTGTGAGCTCATTACCTGATCTCCCCCCCCCCCCCCTCCCCCCCTCCCCCCCCTTTTTTTTTTTACTTTTTTCCCTCTATCCTTCCCTCTCATGTGCTCCATCCCAGGCCTGTAAAAAAGGAGGAGTCCTTCCTGTTGCACTAAGGCCCTTTCTGAAAGGAAGCCCTGTGATAAAACTGGGCTGCCATCCAAGAGATGGCTCAGAGGGAAAGACAGAAAAAGAGACAGAAAGACTTACATACACCCCAGACTGGACAAGACTGAAGGAATTTACACTCTCATGTCATAACCAGCATACAGGCATGAATACATACATGAAGACATACGCATGAGGTTTTCATTCTCAGTCATGGAGTCAGCCAGGAATAGGTCTTCTGTAGGTCAGCACCATCACACAAGTTGAGCAAAAGGGCAGCAGGTATGAGCAGCCTTGGTTCACTTAAAAATGAACAGTCTGTCATCATTTTGGTCCTGTTTACCCCTGGTATTAAGATGCGTTTTGGTCAATTGGATCACAAGTGACGGCGCTAAATACAGGTGTAAACGGGGTTTAAAAGTTTTGAGCTCGTCCCCTTTCGACCACTTCCAGAGGAAGTCGAAAATGCATTCGCCCGGATTGCTTTCGTAGTGTAAAAGCTCATGTGGTCGAATGTGTTTGAACCGCCACAAAAGACCGCCTACTGACTTAATGCATAGATATTATGGGAAGCAAACTTATTTCGTCCATTAGATTGAAAGATCTGAAAAAACCCATACATTTACCCACCCATAGACCCTCCCCTCAAAGAAATCAGGAAAGAAGTGGTTGAAAGTGGACAAAATAGACCAGGTGTAAATGGGAATGCGTCTCCCTCGTCTAATTGTGAACCGATCGACCAAAACGCATCTTAATACCAGGTGTAAACAGGGCCTTACTCACCATTACATCATTTCAAATGGGCATGACTGGAATAACAAAAGAAGATATTTTTTAGAAAATGTCTCGTTTTTTTGTCAGTCAGTGGGGACATTGACTTTCAGTGTATGGATTGTGTTCTGTAGAATAAAAAAGTGAATGATTTTTGGGTAAACTATACCTTTAAACTTAAAATACCCTCAATGTGCATTCAATTCCGACTTCCTACATTGCAACATCTAGACCCCATTTAAGACATGTCTAGATGAAGGTGAGCCAGCATTTGGCCTGAATGACCCCTGAATGAGTGGCGCTAGCACATCAATGGACTCAGAGAATCAATCGCCCACACTTGAGTCCATCCTGGATTACAGGCAATCAGACACCCTTTCAACTACGGCTTACACAGATAGTGGTCTCTCCATTACCAAAGACGTCTTTTTTCTGGTCTGGTAACCAGAAGTTTGCTGGTTTAAGCCTCACAAACTCCATCGATCTTCCATTTGGATCCATCATGCCCTTGAGCAAGTCATTTAACCTTGGGTTGCTCCAGGGGCTTGTCTCTATAATAAATGTAATTTGCAATATGTAAGCTGCTCTAGATAAAAGCGTCCACTAAAAGACTATTTAATTAAAAATAAAGATTTCAATTAGAATCAAAAAGGTTTTTATAGCCCAAAGCCATAGGGAATCCTCCATAAAGACCTTTTTAAATCCCTAGTTCTTTAGAAAGCCATCTATTCAGTGTTTTTTTTTTTTCAAAGAAACTAGAACCTTCTAGAACTTTTTTAATCTCTAAAGAACCACACAGCCAAAATAGTGCTGCAAAACAACAAATTGACTAGTTCTAAACACAGCCCATTTAGTAAACCATTTAAGGGACTTTTGTCCTATTCCTCTAGTAGGACTCCATCCAAACAGACAGTGAGGGGTAATCAGTGCACAAAGACCGGGAATGAAGGCCTGATTCAGAGAAGACAGATTTCTGGTACAGACATCCAAATTTGCAACTCCACTGAATCTCCAGCACCCCTACCAAGCTTCATCTGTGCTGTCAACCCCTGAGTGAGAGTGTCTCCTCTAATTCCTCTCCACTCCAATGGCTGGATGCATCCTCCTTGGACACAGCCATTGATCAAGCCAACAGGCAGCGAGACAGCCTCATCTAACCATTATCTTTGATCTTCTAGTCCTTGCAGACTTCCTCTCACCATCTGTCTCTGCTCACCTGCTTTAAGACAGGCAACTTAGCTTGAGTCACAGCCTGAAGTGTCTCTTGGCTCAGGACTGGGGCAGAGGAGCTCCTTGTTTGGCCCTTATTGCTTCCTTCCCCAAACAATAGAAACCACAAAAGAAGAAGAAGCAGCCAAACTATGAAGACTGACACCTTAATCCTGCAAAATAAAGTGTTGGAGTAAACTGCAGATGTTTTGGACTTGCTTGGGTCTCATCAAATTGTCCTGATCCCTAATTAGCAAGTAACTTGTATAGTACTTGCTTGAGCTTAATGCTAAACTTTGCTTTGCATAAGGAGTACCCAACAGAGTTGTGGCTTCCTGCTGTTTACATGATTTGTGGTTGATGCTTATAGTAGCTGAGGATTTTTTGTGTATAAATACTGTCATTTTCACTATCAGTCCAACAGCCTGGCACACTTCTGTTCTTTCTAAGGGCGAGTCTGTGAGAAACTTCTGCTTTGACTATAGGGGAAATTACAATATGATGTTTGCTTACGTGAGTGGAATTTTTCACTTTAGTGTGGCAGCACGCCTTCAGTGACTGCCCAAGATATTAGGGTGTGGATGGGCACACTTCGTGGAAACTGGCAATTGCTTCAGAGCAACACTGCGTGCGGTTTGATGTCCTCTCGAAACCCCGGAGAGCAACAGACTGTTCTCACCCGTAACAGTGAAGGAAGTCACCTTGAGAGACAAATCTAACCCCATCTTTGACTAAACCACAATGCGCTTTTTATTTAGAGCCAACACAGCTTTTCTAAATGGAGCGTAGACCAGCCAAGCCATAGACATCATCCACCAGACAGACGGTGTCGTCCCCGCTCATACTAAACACTGTGCTGAGTCTTCAGACAGCAGATGATCGTTTAAAAAGATGGATGTGTGGGGGTAAAGTACAGATGGTCTGCCCTAACAAGCATCCTTGAGCTCTTGTATCCATTTATCTTTTACGGCTGATTTAGGATGGCCTCTCACCTCACCTCTGCATGTACACGTGTAAAGTAAAAAAAAAAAATATATATATATATATATTTCTTTTTTTTTTTTTCTTTTTTTTTGTTTACCAAATGACTTGTCAGCTAGTGAGTTTTTTCTAGATCAACTGGCTGATTTTGCATCACGTCCACTACATCTCTTATGGGGTGCTCACATAGGATGCAGTCTTGTGCTCAAAAACAGCTAGGGGTTTTGAAACCTGTTCCTACTGTTTAAAAATTGATGTGGTGTCTTAAAAAGTGGCCAGAGAAGTCATTCTAACAGAAATAGTCTTAAAACTTATATTCAAAGGCAGTGAATTGGTTATTCAAGTGGTGCTTTGATGGCAGTAGAGATGGTGCTTTGAAGGGGATGAATGTAAAAGGGTAACTTCTCTCAGAGAGTTTTACCGCACTGACACTTTCAGCATGCTAAACCACAGCACGTTAAAATCTCAGAGGTGTCTTGATTCCCCTTGAAAGCATTGCAGCTAAAAACACCAAAGCAAAAAGAAAAGGTCTAGATCAACTAGTCGGTTGGTGAATGACTAGCTGACCATCCTTGCAAATCTCTATGCCCGTCATATATTGTTATGGCTTTGTAGGCTTGACAACAATGTGCAGATTTTCCAAGTATTAGAAAGCACTGAGATAATGTTAAACAATGAATAAGACACAATAGCAGTCTATACAGTCTCCAGAGAAGCATCACCTCATCAACAGTGCAGCTAGACCCTCAACCTGATTCTCATTTTAGATAAAACCAATGATTGACTGACAGGGGAGATACTACGGCCCAACTGCAGAGAAACAGTGGGGGTTTGAGCTATATTTTCGGCTCACATTTTCACATAACAGTGAGCCCTAGTAACGACGGAGCCAAGCCGTCAGTCAACAACACACTGGTAACAGAACTTCTCTCCTCACACTGAGCTCACACATGGTTTCAGACTGACAAAGATCCTGCCAACGCCTCGCCCCCAGAGAGAAACTGCCAACCAGACACTGGAGCACTCAGTAAACATCCACTAAATCATCAGACAAAAGGGAGGTGATGGCCAAACTATGACAGCCATTGAGCCTCACCCTGAGTTTTCAATCCCATGATGCCTGGCCTTGTTTGTGTCTCTCAGAGACCCATGAAAGTGAAGAGGAAAGATTAGCTAATTAGCAATGCTTCCTGAATAGAACGTAGGTCAAATTTGGACTGTGCAATGGAGTGGCTTGACCGTCAAAGCGGTCCTGAAATCTACAACAAGGTGTTGAACTCTCCCTAATTGTTTGAACCAAATAGAGCATGTTTTGGTCTGTCTCAACATTTCACATAAGGTCTAAAATTCACCCATCCCTCAAGCAGAGTAAAACAGTCATTGTTGCTGTTCTACGAGAGGCGGTTCGCTCTTATTTACAGTTCCTTGACCCTGCCGGGATATTATAAACTGCCCTTACAGCAGTAAATGGATTCCAGCGGCACACTGTGGAATCTCAGCGGCCGCGTCAGGCCTCCTCTCTTGGGTTTGCCTTCAACTCCCTCTTAGACAGGGTTCAACGGCCATCAACACACAGCTACTGCGCCACCTTTAAATCATCAAAACACACCGAAACACCTTATGCATAATTCATAGATGCAGACATACAAGATATAAGCACAAAATGACAGCACAGACACTGTGGGTCTTATGAGATTCGACATTTGAAAACGAATGTTCACTGTGTGAAAACTGTTCAGGAGTGCAATTGTGAATGCTCATTTTCACTATTTCTACATTTAGATCACCTTTGTTGTCATCTAACACTGTTAATCTTTAAAAACACTAATCATTTAATAACACTGTAATATTTGGCAAAAATATCCTTTTTATACTGTACATTATAAAGTTGTGATGCCTAGATTTTCATTTAAAAAAAACAATTTTTAGAGTTATATTTTTATCAGTTATTGGGCATAACATGAAAATCCTTATATCATCCTTAATTTGTGCATTTAAGCCACACTAAATATTCATGTACAGGATTGTGTAAGCGTGAATATTACTGAGTAGTTTATAAGGACATCACACAGAAAAACATCACTGAGGGCTAAAACACATCAGAAGTGTTGTTCCTTAGTCCAAAAGCTAAAAGGGACACTTGCTTATGGGCTAAAACGTCCTTGCAATAAAGTGCAAGAATGAATAACACAAGTAAAAGCGTTATTCATGGCTTGTTGAGTACTAACAGAGTATCTCTCTTTTGTTGGACTGGGATGCAATCATTGTGAAACCCTCACAGCCAACCACTTTTTCCTATTTCCTCCAACACACATGTCGGAGACACACACTCACAAGCATCGAATCAATCAAGGATCATTTTTTATTCTCCAGCCTCGTCAGGCGCTCTAATCTTTTAATTGAATCTTTTTGTAATTATAACGAAATAATTGAGCTCTTCCATTAATACAAAAAATGAGAGAGGGCTGCATGTGACAGCGGACACAGGAAGCACTCATTTCCCTGTCTTTCACGCACAGCTCTGTTTCAGAGAGCTTATCAGACTCTGATGTGGACACTTTGCAGAAAACAATGGCATATGTGTATGAGCCCGAGATCAGGACAGGAAAACAATCCAGAATTCTAGTCCTCATTTTAACGCAGCAACAGCCCAACATCTAATCCCAAAAGTGTAGTAAATTAAACTTCCCAAAAGTCTAGCAAAATGGTGAAATTTTAGTGTTGCACATCATAAGCAACCTCTTAGCAAATAAAAAAGAGAAATTAAGAGCAGTTCAGAGAAACGTGTTGTCATCTTTCTTAGGTGTAGATTAATCACCTGCTTACTTCCTTTTTTTAACATGGCTCAATGCTTTCAAGGATTGCTCAAAAAAAAAAAAATCTCTTTCAGCTCTCTTTCCTTTCAGGGATGGAACAGCAGTGGCTCACATAGTCACAAGAGCCAACACTGGCCCGTGCAAAGCCTCTCCGTAACCTCTGACATTGAATTTTTAAAAAAAACTGCAAAGGTCTTGAACTGCTGCACATAAAAACAGGAAAGACTGGCCACACTGACAGTGGCTTGCGATTATCTTGCTCTTCACCTCTAACAGGCAGCAGGGGTTTTGTGAAGCGTGCAGGGCAATGCAAGTGAAGTCCCTTCATTGTCAGCATGGCTTACTGTGTGGTTCAAATTTCCAGGAAGCCATTACTAACCAAAAGACTGGCACATTTCAATCACTCTGTGGTGAAAATAAAAGCAAATCATCTAAATGAGCATATCAAACACATGAGAATATCCATGTATGTTAAAAGTTTGGGGTCTGTAAGCTTTTTTAATGTTTTTGAAAACATTTGAAGTCTCTTAGGCTTCATTTATTGGATCAAAAATACAGTAAAACAGACTGAAATATTATTACAATTTATTTTAACTTTTCTATTTTGACATATTTTAAAATTTTCTTTGTGATGTCTTCATAAGCTCTATAAATATTCTGGATTGGGCTGGTCATGTGACTCTATAATACCATTCAATAATGTTTTTTATTTTTATTTTTAATAAATACTTTTATTCAGCAAGGATGCATTAAAGGGATAGTTCACCCAAAAATCAAATTTCTGTCATCATTTACATCCCCTCAAGTTGTTCCAAACCTGTACAAATTTCTGTCTTCTGCTGAACACAAAAGAAGATATTTGGAAGAATGTCAGTAACCAAACAGATCTCGCCCCCCATTTACTACCATAGTAGGAAAAAGAAATACTATGGTAGTCAATGGGGGACGTGATCTGTTTGGTAAAAAAGTATTTATAAAAAATTTAAAAAAAAAAAAACATTATTGAATGGTATTATAGAGTCACATGACCAGCCCAATCCAGAGCTTATGAAGACATCACAAAGAAACAGACAACACTTAGCCTAAAGTCTAGAAAAGGCACTTGCTTGTGGGATAAAATTCAACAGAACGTAAAAACAAACATTTTCAAAACAGTAGAGCTGCAGAAAAGCCATTTTTATGAGAAGGAAACATTCTTCCAAGAGATTACTAAGTAAAAAGTGCTAAAATCTCCCAGATGTAAGTCATGGTGCTCACGTGGCCAACACGGGTTCAAATCTTGGCCTGCAATGTCTCCCTACCCCCTTTTGCTGCTCACTAATCAAATAAAGACACAAAAAAGCTGAAAGTTTAAGAGACAGTGAGACAAACTTAAGTCTTAGAGAAGTTTACTCAAAATGCTTTGCAGCTGGCCTGAATCACTGGACTAAAACATTGATTAATCTGCTCTAAGAGGACAATGAAGAGCAACTACAGAGTGAATCCTGTGGTCGGATAGGCCGGTCTTGTTTACAGAGGTTACTGGGCACGGTGGCTTGTAACAGTACACCGCTCCCGCTCTTCCCTGAGGGTAGCAGGATCTGTCCGATTGCCTCTCGATCTCCACTATTTCCTAGAACCAGGAAGGAACAGAACTTGAGAAGCAGCACAATCGGAGGGCTCGTTTTCCATCGTGGGCCCTCAGTGTGTGCTTGTGTAGCGTTGGTGAGACATGACTGATTAAATAAACAGATTTCATCTTGTTATCATCAGGGCTCTGGCCAAGGAGAAGAGGCATTATGGACCTCCCTCCCTCTCCTCCCCTCTGGGTCGAGCTCAGACAGGGCATCTGTCTTCATTAAAGAGAACCCAGTGTGGCTGACAGCCACTGAAACGTTGGTGTCTTTCACGATTAATGAAGACAGATGAGTCGCCCTCAGAGGCCGAGAAGGAGGAACAAAAAGCAGAAGCTTCAACAAATACAAATGGAAAACAGCAAGAGCGGCTGCATTTTGGGAAAAGGGTAACAGAGATGTTTACCAATCTGGACGTTTGAGTTTTTTTCCTCAGTGTCGCACTGTATTGCAGTATTGCTTGTTTTCCCTTTCTCTCAGTCTGGTTCCCTATTATTATGGACCCCAGTTTTGCTAAAGCACGACTGTTTTTAGAGCCAAAGGCTGTCTAAAGTCTGGAACGGAGGTAGGAAAAATAAAATGATTGAAACAGAGACAGAGAGAGAAAAACGAAAAGCTGTCCAGGTCTTCAAGCTCTTGTACTTACTAAACTTTCCACTCAATATATTTAAGCCAATTCTTTACTATTTATTTCATGCCGTTTGCAATTTAACTTCCTGTCACAGTCTAATCACTCAATCCGTTCTCCAATTCCCAATCTGAGAGTTTTATCAATGACACTTTCTTGAGTAATGTCCTTTTCGTTTTTTCACTTTTACGCTTGTTTGATGCTGTTGTGTGGGCTGAGCCGTGGTCAGGCATGCTGGGATACCAGAGCTGTCAGGCACAATTGTGAAGTGAAGAAGACAAATGCAATCTGCATGACTGAAATTATAGCACAGTGTCAGGTTCCCCCCCACCCACTTCTCTCTCTCTCTCAAACACTCTCTCTTTCATCTCTCCTTCTCACATTACTTCCTTTCTGTTTAACTTTTCATCAACTGACAAGGTCAAAAATCAGGTTACCCTCACTGTTGGTGAAACCAGACTCTGTTCGTGACAATCATGGAAAATGATCGACTCAAACAGCATCTCAAACGCATGAGTGGTTCGTTTGGCAGTGAGATCGGAGGCCCCGTTTAGATGAATAAGAAAAGGCACTTACAGCGTACACTAGCCGTCCCCGTCCAAGCAAAAGGGTCCAGTCCGGCGTAGAAAGGACTCGCCTTCCGAAGCATGCATGCACCCCGGTTGGTGACATCGTAGAGTTGGCGGGGACCCATGCCCAGTGCCTCCATACAGTCGAACATGCTGCGTCCCTGTCGCCCACCCGCCTCCGATAGCCTCGCGTCACCAAAAAAAACAATAACAACACCCGCAGCTACGACAGCGCTAAATCCCCCGCTGGAATTCCTCTACTCAGGATATACGTGCTGCCTGATCCCGCTGCTTTTGCTCTTGTAAGCGTTTCCTCTCTCTCTCTCACGCTGCTTGTTTCTCTTTCCCTCTCCGGCTGATCTGCGGTGCTGGTTGCTCGGGGTGAGCTGCTCCTAGCGTGTTGTAACAGACCTAAATAACAGCCCCACATAGCACTCGCGGCTCTCAGACACACTGGAGCGAACCAACTGCCTCAGTCTTGCGCACACAGAGGGGGGTGGAGAGAGAGAGAGAGGGTGATCGAGAAGGGGGGGAGAGGGTTGTGGGAGAGGGTTGTGTGTGTGAGAGAGAGAGAGAGAGAGAGAGAGAGCCACAGGGAGGGGCCATTTGTGTGTTTGCATTGCCAGCTCTGATCTGGTTAGAGGACAAACTTTTATTTGATTCTCGCTGGCCTCTTTTTGTCTCTTTTGTGATTCATATTTCAGCACGCACTGCACACAAACAGGCTCTCTTGCTTTGCGCACCTCCCCCTTTTTTCCCTTGCAGTACATATGAGACCCCCCCCACCCCCCGAACCCATCCCTCAGCCCCGTCTCTAATCATAACCACATTAAAGTCCAGAGCGAGCGAGCGAGAGAGAGTGAGAGAGAGAGAGAGAGAGAGAGAGAGAGAGCATTGTGCAAGCAGCAGATGCCAGGGCAAAATTCTCGCCTTTGTCTCCACAAAAACAGAGTAAATGACTGATGGCCGCTGCTGTCTCTACCTCATTAAGTATGTGGCGAATATTCAAAGCCCCCTCTGGCCCTCATAGAGGCTTTTAAAAGAAGAACTTTATTCAGTTTGTGGGGAGAATCCATGCGCTAGAGGACGCCAAGCAGGAGACCAACAGGAAGATGAACTTGGGAAGGAATGTCAGGGCTTGTCTTCGTACTTGCAAGGAAGACGTGATGAATTTGAGTCTCTTCCCATGGACTGCAGTCAGTAGACGGCATGTTTTATTTGACATGCATGAAAATTAGGCTATGGGGGGGTAGAACTGTACAGTCGGTTAAAGCTGAATTTGCCTGCTTAGCTGACGAAACTAGACAAATTTGTCATTTGTAGAATATTGTCAGAGAACTTGGGCTGTGAAAGTTAAACATGACCAGGCAGACTTTTTCACATCTATGGAATGATGTGGATTGGATTTGATTATGTTAAAGGGTTAGTTCTGTCATTTATTATTCACCCTCATGTCGTTCCAAACTTGTAAGACCTTTGTTCATCTTCGGAACACAAATTAATTTTTGATGAAATCCGAGAGGTATACGACTCCTCCATAGACAGCAATATAATCAACACTTTCAAGGTCCAGAAAGGTACTAAAGACATCGTTAAAAAAGATGACGTGACTGCAGCAGTTCAACCTTAATGTTATGAGACATTCTCATCGCTTCATAACATTAAGGTTGAACCACTGTAGTCACGTTGACTGTTTTAACAATGTCTTTCTGGACCTTGAAAGTGTTGATTATATTGCTGACTATGGAGGAGCCATATACCTCTCAAATCTCATCAAAAATATCTTGATTTGTGTTCCGAAGATGAACAAAGGTCTTGGAACGACATGAGGGTGAGTAATTAATGACAGAATTTTCATTTTTGGGGGAACTAACCCTTTAATATCCATTTTACTGATAACTGACAGCATTATCTAATTAGTCAAATATTTAACAATCAAACATGCAGTCCATTTCTGAGTATTTCTAATGAGCTCTCTACAGAGTTCTGCATAGATTCTGAGTGTGTCTGGACATGAGTGATATCTGCTGATAACGATACTGATAGTTTGGGGGTTCTACCTTTTATACCTTCTTTTAAATTAATGATAATTTCATTATAATGAATAATTAATCATTATATTTTTAATTATTATATTTTGAAAGAAAAGCAAATAAAAGCAAAAATAAAAGCAAACTTTATTCTCTCCATTTCATCAACTTGTTTCAGAATAACTGGTATCAGTTATAAACAAACACATTACTCAAATTAATATTAACACACATTAAATTCTGAACATGAAATTAATATTTCTTAATTTTCTGAATGTTATTAATTCATATAATTACTATTAATATTGAACATCAAACTGGTTTCTTAGCATTTTCTGTACACAAAGTACAAATTCAGTGCATTTTCCTGCCCTTTTTTGATTGACAGGACATATCGGCCAATAGCCGATAGTGTGAAAATTTGCTTTTAGCGGCCGATACCGATTATTGGCCGATATAACTGTGCATCTCTAATAAATAACAATATATTTTTCAAATATTATATATTTAAATAAATTAAATATATTTAATAAAAAACACAATTAGACGGGACCATACAGGGTTTTGCAGTACACCAGCAAATCAGAGACTACCAACTGATTCACTGTCTTAACCATTCCTGTCCTAAATAGTAAACAAATAAATAAATTATATTTTAATATTAAGTATAATTTAATATTAATTAAAATAATTAATTGAAAATATCTTTATATTTTTAAAATATGATTTATATTATCTAATAAATGAAACATATTCAATTAAAAAAACTCAATTAGATGTAACCATACAGTACAACCTATCAAATAAAATTACTTCTATTCCTCATAGCCTTGTTTTCATTCTACACTGACTATTCAGGGCTCCCACACTATTTTGACTAATGACCTTTTTTTGCATGACCTTTCAAGCTGTTAAGAATCATTTAATAGATTGCTGGGATCGATTTCCATTTGTATGTCAGATAACAAGATTCTACAAGCAAGCGATATTGAAACCATTTGTACACTAATAAGATGTTACTGTGGTGATTTGCGGAAAATTTTACTCCACACAATATCTAGCCGCGTAAATACTTTAGAGAAGAGCACAATTAGAAACTCTTCCAGGTTGGGAAATGAAAATGAATTTTTTTTTCAGGTCTTCATGACCATGACCATTGGGTTTGGTGCACAAATATTAGATAACCAGTCAATTGAACAAGTTCTTGCCATTCACCCCCACAGTCCTATTCCAAATTACTCCCCCTACCCCTAATAAACCACATATACCTCCACAACACAGGCAATCAGCACTACATGACCTGAAAAAAAAGCCCAATGAAATAAATAGCTCTGCCAGTGTCAGTGCCAATGGCTTTCAATGAGTGAACAGCTGGGGAGTGGACGGAGCCATACCAGGGTTCAAGTCAAGCAAACAGCTGAACACAATGCCAGGAGCAACAGAGGTGCCTGCGTCTCGGCCTTGCCTCATCCATCTTCACCCCCCTCCCCACCCCCATCGGCCCGCTGCTAGTGGTACGGCCCAGCCGCCTAAGAAAAGACACCATTTCCTGTCAATCTGCGCTGCTGGTCGAGCTCTCTATAAACACATACTGCCCTTCCTTCCAAATACACTCACAATCTCCCACTCTGTGGAATTCTGCTTTTCATTTTCCCAAACCCCCTTTGCGTTTTCACACTTACAAAGAAACAAAGAGTCCTTCTCGGAGCACGTCGGGGCATGCGCAGAGAATGGTATTCATTAGGCTGTTTATTGATCTTGTGGCTCTTGACTTTGTTATGGTTCTCATTTATTTTCTTTAGGCGACCCTCATAGACACAGACAGGAAGAAAGAGTGAGAGAGTGAGGGAGAGTGAGGGAGAGAGAGGAGGAGAATATGAGTGGGGTAGAGAGAGAGAGAGAGAGAGAGAGAGAGAAAGAGTAGGGCACTTTAATGGCCCTTTTGTTTGAGCAGACAGTAAAGTATATCAATTGTAACACTGAGGTTCTTCATGTAATTGTTGTGTCATAAAGGCTGAGGGTGACAAAAGAACAAACAAAAGAACAGATCAACAAGTACAATGGTGGAAGGAGGAAGTTGTGAATTCTAATAAAATCTAACATTTTTAAATTTGAGAAAAACCTTCAGTAAAATATCTAAAAATCAAAAGACAAAAAAAAAAGGGATCAGTTTACCTGAGAAGCATAACTGCACATTAAGATATTAATTACTGCAAATTTGTTTGACATCACATTTTTAAATCCTTATTTTAAACATAAATCTAACTAAATGTATTGTTGTTTAGGCTTAAAAAACATTTCACATAATTAAAGATGTATTTTCTAAAAAAAAGACACCACCATTCAAAAGTTTAGGGTCAGTAAGATATTTTTAATGTTTTTGAAAGCCTGTAAAAAAACCCAGTAAAAACATTGTAATATTGTGAAATATTATTACAATTTAAAATAACTGTTTTCTATTTTAATATATTTTAAAATGAATTTTATTCCTGTTATGTAAAGCTGAATCATTACTCCAGTCTTCAGTGTCACATGATCCTTCAGAAATGCTGATTTGTTGCTCAAGAAACATTTCTAATTTATTATTGTTGAAAACAGTTGTGCTGCTCAATATTTTTGTGGAAACCGTGATCATTTTTTTTTTTTTTTAGGATTCTTTGATATATAGAAAGATTCAAAAGAACAGCATTTATTTAAAATAGAACTATTTTGTAACATTATTAATTTTTGAATGGTAGTGTATCTATATAATAAAAACATTTATTTATTTTTATTATAATGCTGACATCTAACAAAATATATAGGTTAAGTATAATGTTTTTCTTATTTTAAATATAATTCAGTTTAATAAAAATATTTAAAAATAGCTTAATTTAAGATATACTCTCTGAAAATATATTTTAATATTAATTTCTTATGCAGTGTTGCTTCTCTTAAAATTCTCTCTCTTTTTTTTTTTTTTTTGCTTTAAGTTAAAGCTACTACTTTCACATTTTCATTTTCGAACGTATGTTAAAGCTTGTGTTTCACTTTAATTAAACAAAAACAATGTATTTGAGCATTTTTATGTAGGCCTAGATGAATTATGTATATAAAATGATCCTGATGACCACAGACTTTTCCTTCAGTTTCAAACCACACGTTTTGTAATCTCTGTTCTCAACTTTTTCCACAGCTACACTTCTTACTGTTGAAATTCGATATTGTGGTACTGCTAATATTGTCGGCTCCTCTGTGATACATTTTTTTTTCCTCATGGATAAAAGCGCTTGCGTATTGTCATTCAGAGACATAAACTGTTCTAACGCTGCAATTTCTTCTCTCCCGCTGAAAATCTTTTGTTAGAAACTGTTCCGTGTAGTCTGAGAGTGAAAAAAAAAGAGTTGACTTGGACATTTAATCCAACTTCATAGTGCTGACCCAAGTTCCTCCCCCTCCCTCCCTTCCCCAGCCAAGGAGGTTGAACTCCAGAAGAAATCCCCACTGGGCCACTAACTTTTCCCCAACTTATCCTGCTCTCCCTCCCTCTCTTTCTCTCTCTTTGGAGCTCAAGCTATTCTCCATCACTCTCCACCACCTCCACTCCCTCGTTTTCCCTCGTTTTCCTTCTGTTTTCAAACTTACACTCATCCAACCCTGCTACAGTTTTTAATCAACCCAGAGGAACATCTTTAAAGACAGTTTTGTTTTTACTCTGTCTTAAAGGCCTGGCTCTTCCATACTTCTCTCTCTCTCTCTCCCCCCCACTATTCCCTCCTTCCTGTCATGTGACAAAACTCAGATGACAAACAGACCCAGAACTGCTAGAAATCCATCTCACTTAGCTGGCTCCCTGTCATCTCTGCTTTCCAGGCCAGACGAGCCGCACCAGATGAGCCGATCTCAGGCATCCTGTCACCAAACTGAGCGTCAGAATCAGGTTTAACAGCCGCATGACTCACTGATGTGGACCTCAGATAGCAGACACAATGCATTAGAGATATTAGCCAGGACCGGTTTGCCTGTGTGTGGCCTCAAAGGAATGAAAAATCACAAAGGAGATCTCTTTAATATCTCAACTGTTTCTCCTAGACAGCGAAGAGATTAAATGGAGGGCAAATACTCCTCTCAGATATTTATCTTTATCATTTTAAATGATATTCGAGCAATTTCTGTCCCTCCATTGACAACTACACAACTACCACATAAAGAGATTGTAAAACTAATCCATATGAATTGAGCAGTTTAGTCCAAATTTTCTGAAGAGACACAATCCATTTATATGATGAACAGGTTAAATTTAGGCTTTTATTCACACATTTTTGGGTGAACTAACCCTTTAAATTATGAAACAAATACAATTTCAGCTGTAAAGCAGCTCTACAAAGACATTATTCCATTATTCATCCAATAGTGTCAGTGCAATCAAATCGACAATATTACTGAATATTAAGTGCATTTTAAACCAAAATTAAAATTCTTTTGTGTTTTACAAGTTTAAAACAACATGAGGGTGAGTAAATGATGACAGAATATTCATTTTGGGAGAACTATCCCTTTAAATGAAACATAATTAACTCCATTATGTCTCCTGAGCTATGAAAGAACAACCTCTGAGCAAGAAAATCTCCCCTGGGGCATGAAATGTTTATACGACGGACTGATTGAGCATGCATTGCCTATTCTGCTAGTTTTTTAAACCTGTGTACCATGTTATACAACTCAGGAAGTTTGTGCAAGCAACAGAGAGTCATGTGTTTCTGTGTGTGGATCTGTTCAGACAGATTGCCGGCGATGACAGAGACACAGAACACCACTTCATTTCAGCTCCGTCTGCACACGCACGACTCAGATTACCACAACTAGTCCTTGTAGCTCCCTCAGGAAACACACAGATGTTGACACACATACACATACCATTCAAATGCACATTTTGAGTCATGAAACACACACCTTTGGCACACACAAAACACTTTACAACACTAAATTTCAACAGCATGTCTTATGCAAAAGTATGCATGTTTAAGCCTCTGGCCCTCTACATTTAGGAGTCACACTTGCCTTCTTTACGGTCAAAAGTGACCGAAGCCTTGAAATGTAGCTTTTTCAGGAAAACCAATGTAATATATTTTTGTTCAATAATATTTTTTGATTATTGTAAAAAATGTTGAGGGTATTTTATGATACTATGCAATATTTATACAATTTTTATTAGCTATTTTTCCCCATTGAAAATAATACACAATTTTTTTCTAATATATATTTAAATTATTTTTCAATTAAAGCAGTATTCTATGTTAAAATAGAGACAATGCCATGGTGTAACCACGAGATTCCTATATAGTTCTAAATATAGTGGCTTATAAATTCTCTAGTGGTTTTTAGACACAAATACTTATTTTTGAGTTGTGGATTTGGATTTATACTTAGACATTCTCAAAGACTACTTTTTGTCAAGGTTTAGATTTTTTTTTGTTTGAAATGTCGGTTTTTGCATTAATTTTACTACAGTCGAACCTGAACACAGAGGAGGGCATTTTGTTACACATAACATCAAAATTCAATAAAAAAAATATAACAAAAATGTTAAATGTTAAAACAGATATGTTTTATTACAGCTTAATAAATCTTTGTGTGTGTATAATGGTGTGTTGTATGTGTGTGTGTCTGTGAATGTGTGTAAGTGAGTGTGTGTTTGAGTTGGTGTTTCTGTTTTGTACTCGCAATGTTTTTGAGTATAACCTCTTTCTTGCTGTTCATTTATTTACAGCTTTGTGGCTGAATTATTGATTTTATTTCACACATTTGCATAAAATTGCTCTGTCTCATAGTCATGCTAGTTCATATATGTGTGGGGGGTGGGGGGGTTGGGAGTGTCTATTTTGCACTCTTGACATTTAGGAGTGTCACCCCTTCATTGCTGTGCACTTTTTTTCTGCACAGTGGCTGATTTGTAGTCTGTACCAACAAAAGATTCTCTGAGTTTTCGTATTTTTTTTTAATTTTCCATTAATTTCCTATGTCGGTCATTTTTGACCGCAAAGAAGGTAAGTGTGACTTTTTTTTTACAAACCTTTAACATGTCCAAATCATGTCCTTGATTTTTTGTGTGTGTTCACATTGCTAATGCGACAAAAGTCACCAAGTGTCATCTCATTGCAATGAAGCTACGATTTTTAACATTTCAAAATATTAAATTTCAAAATATTAAGAGGGCCAGAGATTCCAGAATTCCCGGCATATGAGTGACTTTAGCTGCAAACACCATGTTCAGGGGAGAAATTATGTAAAATTAGCAATATGCTAACATAACTACATTTTCAGTAATGACATAATAGCTCCAAAATTTTGTAATTATTATTATTTATAATAATAATCCCAAATCTTGTTAAAATAAATAATAAAATAATTTAAAAAATAACAATAGCTCCAAATTAAGTTAAATAAAATATTAAAATTAAGTTAAATAAAATATTAAATTAAGTTAATTAAAATAAATATTAAATAAATAAAATAAAAAATAAATTAAATTAAATGTTATAATAGTTCCAAAATTTGTAAAACATTTATAAATAATAATAACAATAATAAATAATTCCAAAATTTGCTAAAGTTTACTAAAATATATATATATATATATATATATATATATATATACACACACACACACACACACACATACAGACACATTTCTAATGAATCAGTTTACATCAGATCATGCAAATGAATAGATTAAAAAATCATTCACTGATTTAAGTCTCATTGCAGCATTTTAAATGCTTAAAGTTAATAAAAGTTTAAGTTAATACTTAAAAAACACTAATCCTTTTTTATTTTAATGTATAAAGTAACATTTCTAACAAAGTAGCGTGACTGAACTGTAACTATTTTAAAATCATGAATAGCTTGAGGCTTAAAAGTATTCACCAGTACTGCCTCAGTTTCAAAACTCCCATCCCAACCACTGCTCGGACATTCATCATGGCGTCCACCTCAAGCAATATCGTACACATGTTTGGCTCTGAGGAGACATGTAATCTTATCCTGACATCTTACTCGTACACACAATACATCTCCTCGAGAATCTGGAAGTGTCACTTGAAGACCAGACCAGAGGGGAAAACAGAGCTATAAGACAGGCTGTTCCAGTCCTCACTCAGCCTCCTCGTGTTCTGCACCGCATAAAAAAGAAACAGTAAAACTTTTCACAAACTTATCAAACTTGGCCATCTCTCAAACAAGCCTTCGCTCTATCTCTATGCCTCTTTCTTTCCCCCACCCCCGCCATTTCTTTCTCTCACTTGGCATGCCAGTACTGTTGCTTCTTTAGCATTCTCATGACTTTTGACATAAAGTATTCAAAACTGGAAACCACATGTTTTGTAGTTATGATCTTAACTGGCAAAAAGTTACCCACTCCTCCCCCTGACCTTTAGGCCACACCCCTTTGGACAAGTTCCCTCCTTACATCCACTAGGAAGCCCCTCCCATGCCCAGTCGCCATGGCAGAATCCTCATACTGCACGTGCCCAGTCTTGCCTGTTGCAAACAGTGAAGCTCCGCCCCCTCTCAACGCTAGTCTCTTTATCTTCATCTGTCATCATGCTAAAATGTCGGTGCACTCTTTACCTTTTAATGCTTGCTCATACTCTGTGCCTCAACCTAACACACAGTCTCTCACCTCCACTATAGTCTGTCTCCTTGGAACGGTGGGATCAAGGAAGGAAATCCACATAGGAGTGGAGGAGTATAGAAGGGGCAGAGGGGAGGAAAGTAATCCACCGGATTTTCGGGATAGAGTCAGTTGAGCTGAGATTCCATTTGTGAACAATTTGCAAAATTCCCAAACTGAGCTCTTAATGACCTGGCAGAGAGAGGCCACTCCTGACTCTGTCTCCCACTCGGACTGCGGTTACGCCAACTCTCCAAAAAACAGACATGTGTGGGAGTCGGTTGTGGCCAAAATATTAACAAAGGCTTCATGAATTCCCTTTTACACAAAGGGCCCTGCATTGCATATGTGACTACAGCAATACAGACAGAATACTAGGGAATAAAAAAGCAGAACCATCCTCTATCAATGACAGACAACAAAACACTGAAGCACTCCTCTGTACATCAGTGCATGTTACTCAAGGAAACACACACATAGATAGATAGATGCCTCTGTGTGTGTGTGTGTGTGTGTGTGTGTCTGTCTGTCTGTCTGTGTCTTCGTAACCTGGCCAAAATCACCTAGGTCACACAGGTAAGGAAAATAATGTTGACATTATAGATATTTAGGCATTGTTTTAGGCTACTTCTAGTAGGCACTACCGCCTTTCAAAAATCCTACTAATAGTTAAAACACTAATAATTATTAGTGTTATAACAGTAATAACATTAACATTGCAAAAATTACTTATTACTTTACATATGATGCAAAACTGCATATTATTATTAGGATTTATTTTCAGAAAATGTATCTTTAAAGGGCCTATAATGCCCTTTTCACAAGATGTAATATAAGTCTCAGGTGTCCCCAGAATGTGTCTGTGAAGTTTCAGCTCAAAATACCACACAGATCATTTATTATAGCTTGTCAAATTTGCCCCTATTTGGGTTTGAGCAAAAACACGTCGTTTTTGTGTGTGTGTCCCTTTAAATATAAATGAGCTGCTGCTCCCGGCCGCTATCCAGAAGAGGGCGCTTCGGTTGCTCAAAAACAACAAAGCTGGAGAATCTCACACAACCAAAATGAGGATTGTCAGTAACGGTGTTTAGCCTTACATTGTTCAAACCGGAGTCGGACACTGATGGAGACACTCAGGAAGAAGAGTGCAACTGGACGTTTCTGAATGGTTAGTGGATAAATTTATGTAGTTGCTGTGGAGTTGATTCAACTCATAGACTAGCATGTGTCGTCATGTTTTGACGTCGTCATTGTGCAAATCCAGAGATGAATTGACCCTCGTTTGTGAAGCAGCCCGGCGTAAAATGACGGCATGGTAACAACACTCAACAACTACTACAATAACACTTCCTCTTCTCTAAAGCAGCCCAACATGGCCTCGCCCCCTTTGTTGCGTATTCCCGGGGGCAGGGTTTATGTAAATGTTGGGGTTTGTGATGTCACCAACCTGGGAAGAAGCTTGTTGTAGTCCTTAAAAAGCGATTTCTGTAAAAGAAAATATCTCCCTTTGCATTGAACTTTGAGCGTCGTAACTTTGCAGATGATGTTTATTCTCAAACAGCAACATTACACACTAAGTAAAGATAAAAGAGTGAAATCATAGCCAACCACCCCTTTAATTTAAATGTATTTTGTCTTACTGCACTGGCACTTTAAATTATAAACAAGTCCAAAACAAGCGAAAAATCTGTCAGATCAGTAAGACAAAATCTACTTATATTCAAGATCAAATCTATGAAAACAAGATTTTTTACAGTGAATAATAGCCAATAAAGACAAGATTTGAAAAAGAAATGTTATCATTGGGATATATTTAGATGCTCTTGTGAGTGACCTTGACCTTTCGCCTCCATGTCCTCAAAAGTAAATGTCAGTCATGTTTCAGAAAGGGAGTATCCTACACTCAACTGCAAAATTGTATTCAATCCTGGTGCCATTCTGGTACAAAACTGTCCATGATCCAATCAATTCCCAATGGATAAAATCAAGTCCCAGCCTACATTTTTTTCCACTTTGAATATTTTGTTTCAGTCAGAAAACATACCATATTAAGATGCACTGAGAAAACCATTTGATGTTGACTTCTCCATCATCGTTCATGGCCAACTTCATCTGCTTCCAGCCAAGCTAGACTTTAAAAGGTCAAACCATCAAACAACAAAAACAATGTATTGTAAAATGCACAATAAGAATAATAAGACCCTTAGATAACTGGTCCATCCACCAGAACTTCTCAATCTCTTACTGTTTACAGTAGAAGTAAGTGCTGATGGTGATGAGTGAAGGAACGGAGAGGAACCTGGCAGGAAAGCAGAGGCGGAGATGAAAGATGGTCAAATCTCTGAGGAAATGGAGAAGTGTTCAGACACACGCATTGCTCTCATTTCATTTTGATCCCTCTTGCACACAAACTCATGCCAGCTGCGATGGAAAGCCAACACTTTGACGGGAAAATGTTTCTGTAAATAAATAATCCGATACAATGTAGTGCTTGTGCCTTGGCCTTTTAATGACACAGACTCATTATTTTCCTCTTTTCTAAACATCCCCCTTTCAATGATCCTTTATTCTATGTGTGATCACTTAGGGCTGCACAATTAGGATAAAAATCATAATTGTTAATTATTTCCCATGACATTATTATCACAATTTGTAGTTTATTAAATGATATAAAATTACTGACAATTAAATAATTAATCAAATTTACTTTAAAATTACTTATTTAAAAAAAAAAAATTGAAAAGATTAATTTTGCTGTTTGCTGTTTTACTAAATCAAACAGAAACGGTTAATAAAACTGTGATGAAATTATAAACGAAAAGCCAGCAAAGTGATAATGCTGGAAATGTCTCCCATTATAATAAAAAAAAAGCTACTGCAGCACAAAAACAAAATAACAACTTTATTCAACAATATCTAGTGATGACCGATTTGAAAACACTGCTTCATGAAGCTTCGAAGCTTTATGAATCTTTTGTTTCGAATCAGTGGTTCAGAGCGTGTATCAAACTGCCAAAGACACGTGATTTCAGTGACATCGCCCCTCAGTGGTGAACCATTAAAAATTTCGAAACATTTCAAAACACTTATGAAGTAACAAAGCCTCGTTTACTGAAATCACGTGACTTTGAAAGTTTGATACATGCTCTGAACCACTGATTCGAAACAAAAGATTTGTAAAGCTTCGAAGCTTTATGAAGCAGTGTTTTGAAATCGCCCGTCACTAGATATTGTTGAATTCGTTATTTTGTTTTTTTGGCACACAAAAAGTACTCTTGTCGCTTCATAACATTAAGGTTGAACCACTGTAGTCACATGAACTGTTTTAAATATGTCTTTAGTAGCTTTCTGGGCATCTGAAAGTGTAAATTATCTTGCTGTCAATAGTGGCCTCACTGAGCCATCGGATTTTATCAAAAATATCTTAATTTGTGTTCCGAAGATGAACGAAGGTCTTACAGGTGTGGAACGACATGAGGGTGAGTAATTAATGACAGAATTTTTATTTTTGGGTGAACTAACCCTTTAGGTGTTACAGCATCTTCATTGCAAGTGAGTGGCAAAAAATTTAAGTCTTCTCGCTTTGGTACTAAAGCAAAAAGAAGTAAAACATAAACCAGTTATTTGCAGATCAGCCTGCAAAACATTTGTTCACCAAGACCATTACTGAAAGGATTATACACTAATTTAAACGTCTCGAACCGGCTGCTGCATTCATGTGCACAAAACATGTCTGTGATTGGTTAAAACACTCAAACTCAGCAAAAATCAGGTCACAAATAAAAAAAATAAAAAAAAATAAAAAAAACATGGAATGCTGTAATCATCACTTCACTAAGCACTGCAGCTGGAATCATATTTGATTTATTGTGAAACCCTAAAATAAGTGCTTGTCATATAATGTTTCAATCTAACATCTCCCAGAGCTTTTGAATCAGTTTGTCATACGCAAATACGTCACCAGATATGGTCTTAATTATATAACCGTGCACAAAAGCACTATTACACTGCAGTAAGTAGGCTGCACATATTTATGCATTTACTGTGTGAAAGTGTGTGACTGTACTGATCTATTCCTGCGGGGGCAGCGAACAACAAAATGTTTGCCTTTCTCTCGATGACAAGCTGGAACAAGCACGCTGTTCTTTTTTATACATTACAAATGCCTTCACACAACAACTTGGCCCTGGTTGCAACAATAAAAACTCAAGCTCACAAGCCAAAAGGGAACTAATATCATTGATATGTGCGGCAAAAGAGCGAGAGAGACAGCTGGACTGTGCACGGCGGTAACAGGAGTATTAGATTAGAGCCACACGGTCTCCGTCTGGTTAAAGGAAATGACCAAGCAGCCTTTCAAAACATCCCTCTTGGCGGCTTGGAGCAAGGCCTCCTCCCCTGATTGGTAAAAGGTTTCAGGAGCGTTTGAGGGCTCAGTGGAGATGCTATCACACGGTAAGTGCTGGTAATGGGCTTCCAACTGTTTGTTTGAAGAGCTCTGATAATGACAGGGATCAACTGATAGCGGCTTCTGCAGGCCGGCACATAAGACTCCCACACGGAGACTCGCACACGGTGACCGGTGACCCCCGTGCACAGCTGCTTTACACACTCGGTGTCAAAACAACGGCGGAGCTCCACAGATGGACATTTCACCCCCAAAAGCTTTGAGAAGGAGAAAGAAACCTCTGTGTTATATGATAATAAAAAAAAGAACAGCATGCTAAAAAACAGCTAGAGACAACCAAAATGACCATGCAGGACCAGGAATGCTTCTTGGTGTAGGGTTGAAAAAAAAAAATCAGACTAGTCAGTATATTCCTGAATGACTTGTCAACTAATAAATTTTAAGAAAGCCCTATATAATTAGGCTGTATTCACCTGACACCAACCGGATACCTGACCCCAAAGAACTGCATTATTGAAGGGGACCTATTATACACAATTTGAACACAGATTTGCGTCCACAGTGTGTGTAAACAACCAGCCTATAATGGTAAAAATCCACCCACTCTTTTTTTATAATCCCTACAAATCATAAACAGTCTCTCCATACGAGCAGTTCCAGATTTCCCCCTATACTTACGTACGAGTAGGGAGAAGCCCCGCCCACAACTGGTGATGAAATCTGTCCTATTAGCATAGCTCCTCCCCTGAGTGAACTGTACACAGTCCGCCATGTTTATCTCCTCGCCAGCGCATTTAACAGCAGCATACAAGTAAGAAATGTATTCTTATTAAAGCTACTAAAGTTATTTAATCAAGAGTAGCGAGTGATTTTCTGTTTATCTTTTGTTGTTCGGTTCATATTAAGAGCATACACAGCAGTAGGTACTGTATATATATCTAACATGCGATTTCTTTCCCTGTTGTTTACATTCAGACATAACCGACTGTGTTTGTGAACTTTTGTGTGTTTTTGACAAACTGTCAAATACGCACAAGGTTAAGTGCAATAAGACGTGTAAGAGAAATCATATTAATACTCACAGGAGGCGAGATGTGTGAACTCAGAAAACCATATATCAGAAGTTTGAACTGATATGCCTTTAAATGCAAATAACTTTCATGATGAAGAAGAACTGCGATATCTTGTGAGCGTGGCCGCGATAGAGATGATAATCAAAACCAAACAGATGTTTTGTTAGTTTTTTGGCAGAGTATTCGAAACACGAGTTGTACAGGCTCTGCCCTCTTCTGGAAAGGGGGCAGGGAGAAGCAGCTTATTTGCATTTAAAGGTACATGCACAAAAACGGTTTCTTGTAATACATTCCTCTAATAATCTTAGTTTTATTTACAACTTAGAAAAAACATTTTTACAGTGCAGTTTTATTATTTTGAATATTTTATTTTATTATATGCATTTAGCATCATTTTTCCTACAGTCACAGTCCTATCAGAACTGCCGGTGTAGAGAAATGTGTCCCTGGTTTCATCTGGTATACAGATCTGTTTGAGGTAATCCGATCACAAGTACTGACATAAGACAGATCACTATTTCAAGGGGAAGGTCTCCGATTTTGTAGCTCATACAGTAGAGGATGGTGCTAGAAATGCCAAGGTCATGGGTTCGATTGCCAGGGAATGCATATCTGTCAAATGCATAAATGTAAATATACATACATCACTGACTTCATCATTGTGTTACTGCACAAAAAAAGTTAAAAACTGTGAAAAATATATTTGTTAAAAAAAAAAGGTTATACCAATGTCAGCTGTCAACAAGTATTTCTCAGAGCTCTATGCCAACTGCACATCTTCGGAAGGTGCTTGAACCTGTCAGCGAGCATATCTGCTTGAACACACCTATCTGAAGTTGGCCAAAGCATGACTATCTTCTCTGGGAAATTATACACACCGGCCTATGGAAGAATGCAGGACTAACACGCAGACACACTCAAAGACAGGGCCTTCAGTATGTTGGACCTTTATGAGCTGGGAATTTTTGCAGTCTAGCCGACAGACAGCTCTTACAACAATGAAGAGGCCTGTTAAACCAACTCCTGCAAAAACAGCACCGAGCCAATTGCTCGTCTGCCTTTGTTTCCCCTCGTCTCAGAGCCAGGGATGAGAATGGCTCAGTAAAACAACTTGTGACATGCCTGTCTAAAAAGAATGTCAAACGGCATACCCAAAAGCAAATTAGGGCCTCTGTGGTCTTGACTCTCACCCTAATTCCTGGCATTGCTTAGGGACCGATGTGCTTTTGGATATGCAAACGACCAGAGGGAGGCAGAAATTGTTTCCAGTTTAAAAATGAGTTACATTTGCCTTTTTAAAAGTCACTGTGAGTTACCATTTGTCGTTCTAATTCAGAGTAAAACTACACTCTAAAGAAATTCTGGGTTAAAAACAACCCAAGTTGGGTTAAATATGGACAATCCCACAACTGGGTTGTTTTGGCCCAGCGTTCGGGTTAAATGTTTGCCCAGCCTGCTAGATAGATTTATTTAACTCAACTATTGATTAAAAAATTACTATATGGCTGGCTTAAAATGAACCCAAAATATGTTGGAAATTAGTAACAATCAAAAGGTGAACATTTATTAATAAGCAATTTAATAAATGTTTATTATTTAATTATTATTTATTAAACTTATGACTAAATGTTCATTTATAAAAAATATTAATTAATGTTAATTTAATTCCAACATATTATGGGTTAATTTTAAAGTAATTTTTTAAAAATAGTTGAGTTAAATAAAACTACCCAAACATTTAACCCAACTGCTGGGTCAAAACAACCCAATCACTGGGTTTGTCCTTGGGTTGTTTTTAACCTAGCATTTTTTAGAGAGTAGGATAAGGAAAATTTGGTGGGACTTCATTGGATGCATCCTTGCTGAATAAAAGCTTTAAAAAAAAAAAATGTATTGACCCGAAACCTTAAATACAAAAAAAGGAGGAAGACTGAATGTGGATTTGCCAAAGCAAAGGCTATTTGTTAACGATATCCAATAAACTGTGTGGCCTAAGTGACATCAGTGGAAAGGAAAATCATTTCAGAGGAAGGATTAGTTAAAAATTGGAAGTAAAACAAGAATGTAAATAAGGTTAAGGTTGCAAGGTTTTCCACAAAGCCAATTTCAGGCCGTCTGCATATATGCAAGGCGAAATATGTTTCTCATTTTCATGACCAGGAAACAGAGAAGGCTTGTTTATTGTGTATCCGTCAGTGCGTTTTCACAGCAGGGTGTGTTATTGGATTCCACCGCACCAGGACGTCATCCCCAGGTGCTTCCATCAGCCCTCCCTCACTCGCTCTCTCTTTCTCCCTCTCTCTGTAAATACCTATTGGATTAGGTGGGCAGCTGTAGGGGGGTGGGTACTGATTGACATCTAAAAGGCTGGAGTGTTGTTCAGACTTGCAGAGGAGTAAAAGAGGCACAGCAGGAGACGGCGAGTAGTGTGTATCTGTGCATGTGTGTGTTTTGAGGAGGGGGAACGCAGAGTCTTCTGCTTTGTTGTTGCCATCCAAACCCATCACAGATTCTCCCCTCAGGACTTGAGATGAGATTTCAGATGTCTGTGGCTTGTGTTTTCCCCTAAGCTACTGTCTAAACAAGAAAAATCCACAGACTGCTCACATTCTTGCAACACACTCTGGATCTAAAGAGCCGGTGAATGTACTACACCTCAGCTAAAAAATATCTTTTGTTGAAAAACAAAAGATATTCTTTTGCAGAATATCTTTTGTTGAAAAACTCTGACAGCTGGTTTGTGAAATCCGCTATTTTTCTGGAATGCTATAAAATGCATTTTAAAGACATATTAAACCTAGAAAAAGTATTTTTGCAGCATAAAATATCTTAAATTGCTCTTTTCCCATCTCTCTCTGCCATCTGTTGTATCTCTATCCTCTCACACACTTTGCTTCTGCAGTAGGATGTAAAACAGCGCCCCCTGTGACACTAGAAATAAAACGCTAGACATTTTCTCCCTACAGGGTCAAAAATGCCTGTTAAAAATGCCTTTTTTTTCAGGGAACAAAACTAGCTACCTAGCAAAAAAATTGTAAGACTTCAAGAACATTAGTTGTAGGACACTTTGAGTTGATGCTCTTTGATAAAGTTATCTTTCTCCTCTTACTTATTTACAGCAAAACAAGAATGTTTCTGAAATACCATGCAACTATACTATGTATACTTTACACACTGCATGTATAGCCTATTACTTCTACCAAAATGTGCAGCATCCAACAATCCATACTGCACGTATGACAAAATCCCATAACTCTACATGACTGAACTGAATGTAATACCAGCCATAAATTTCAAAATTCATTGTGCTTCACATATATTATTTTTAAAAAAGCACTATACCATGTAAAAACTCTTTTTAAACTTTTTATTATTGATTTTTTAGTTTAATATAAAATGCATTTGAAAAGTAGCATGATGAAGACACGATTAAAAAGTTTCCAAGGCCTTCATTTAACATTCAAATGTAGAAAGGTAAAAAATAAAAAATGGCCCCCAGAAGTACCCGAAGAAACCCCTTCTTTTGTAAGAATCTAATGCAAACATTCTCATTAACTTAATTCCATTCATATAAACAAAAACAGAAAAGGTACAATACTCACACAACGCTGCCATCTCTTTGGGAAGGTCCGCCCCAAACCGCCCAAACAGGCTACTATTGGCCAGCAGGTCGAAGGGGGAGTGGCTCCGAATGGAATTGAAGGCAAAGGGGTAGACAGCAGGTGGGAAACCGGTCATGTGACCCACCTGCCGTTCCCGGTTGGTTGCCATGGCGACAGCTGCTGGCCAAAGGCTGGTTGGGCCTGTCGTGTGCTTCAACGGACTGTGTGAAAATGTTGGCAAACTATGCGTCACGGCTCCGCGTTCACTCGTACGACAGGAAGTACCTTCAGGAGGAAACACATATGGTATGTTAAGCATTTGTTCAAAGAATTATAAACAGTAGTAAAACAGCTCAGTGAGTTCAAGCTGCTGCACCACATACACACAATGCACATTTACTCACTTTCATGTTGTTTCAAACCTGAGTTTTTTCATTAGTCACTGATAAATTTCCCTCTTGAGCACTTGTGACTGGATCGCTGGCTTAGTGGGTTAAATGGACCAGTCCAACTCAAGAACGAATCACTCAAGACTCAAGTCAGATGATTAATTGAAAAAAAAAAAATGACTCAAAAGAAAGATTTGTTCACTTAGTTCACTCATTAACTCACTAAAAGCTTAGTTCACCCAAAAAATGTTTACTCACCCTCATATCGTTCCAAACCCGTAACACTTTAGTTCATCCTCGGAACACAAATGAAGATATTTTTAATGAAATCTGGAAGATTTTTGTCCCTCCAGTCTACGTAACTACCACTTTGACCCTTCAAAAAGTTTATAAAGAGATCGTAAAACTAATCCAAATTAATTGAGAGGTTTAGTCCAAGTAAGTGACTTAATCACTTTATATGAAGATTATTGATTTTAGGCTTTTATTTTCACATATAACCATTGATTAGCAAACATGCACAGAAGCTCAACCGTACTTGCTTGAAGTGTGAGAACAAAACTCGTTGGTTCTTGCGGAAGCCCTAACGTGCTGCGTAACATGAGACTGAACCTCACTGGTTTTCGTGCGTCAAGCAAACATGCCTGAGCTTCCATTTACCATAACCGATGTGTGAGTTGATTAATTTTTTAAAAGCCTAAATTCAATCTGTTCATCATATAAAGCGATTGTGTCTCTTCAGAAAATTTGGACTAAACTGCTCAATTATGAACTTTTTAAAGCGTCAAACTGGTACTTGCGTAGCTGTCAATGGAGTGACAGAAATCTCTCAGATTTTACAAAAAATATATTTTTTTGTGTGTGTTCCAAAGATGAACGAAAGTCTTACAGGTTTGGAACGACATGAGGGTGAGTAAATGATGACAGAATTCTCTTAACTCTTTAAAATGTTGTTCCACACCCGTAAGACCTCCGTTCATCTTCGGAACACAAATTAAGATATTTTTGATAAAATCCGATGGCTCAGTGAAGCCTGCATTGAGAGCAAGATAATTAACACTGTCAGATGCCCAGAAAGGTACTAAAGACATATTTAAAACAGTTTACAGTGGTTCAACCTTAATGTTATGAAGCGACGAGAATACTTTTTGTGTGCCAAAAAAATAAAATAATGACTTTATTCAACAATATCTAGTGATGGGCAATTTCAAAACACTGTTTCATGAAGCTTTGAAGCTTTACAAATTGTTTCGAATCAGTGGTTCAGAGTGTGTTTCAAACTGCCAAAGTCACGTGAACCATTGAAATTTCTAAACGTTTCAAAACACTTATGAAGTAACAAAGCCTTGTTTACTGAAATCACATGACTTTGGCAGTTTGATACACGCTCCAAACCACTGATTCAAAACAAAAGATTCATAAAGCTTCGAAGCTTCATGAATAAAGTCGTTATTTTGTATGTTTTTTTGATGCACAAAAAGTATTCTCGTCGCTTCATAACATTAAGGTTGAACCACTGTAGTTACGTAAACTGTTTTAAATATGTCTTTAGTAGCTTTCTGGCATTGAAAGTGTTAATTATCTTGCTGGCAATGGAGCCATCGGATTTTATCAAAAATATCTTAATTTGAGTTCCGAAGATGAACGAAGGTCTTAAAGGTGTGGAATGACATGAGGGTGAGTAATTATTGACAGAATTTTCATTTTTGGGTGAACTAACCCTTTAAAGAGAGTCTAGGCCTTCAGTTAATAAATACGTTCCTCACACAAACCTATAATATGGCTTCAGAAGACTTAAAATACAGAGCATAATTCAAATGGATCATTTGCATCCTTTTTGAAGCTTCAGTTCTATTCACTGTAGTGGCATTGTTAAAAATTAAATTAAGGTGTGGAATAACATGAGCATGAATACATGATAACAGAATGTTAATGCCTGCTGTTGCACTAATCTTTTAAGAAGCCCTAACATCACACAAACTGCAATCTGAGACTTTCTCACATCAGTTTAACAACAACCCAGCAACCAGCGCAAAAGAGCGCTTGTGTGTTTGAGATGAGGGTGGAGTCTTAAAAAAAAGGATGGGGTGATATGTAAAATCAGAGGGAGGAAAAGAAAGAGAGCACAAAAAAAAACTAAATAAAGGGGAGGGAGGAAAATAATAAAGTAGTAAGAAAAAAGTTAGGTTGAGGCAGGAGAAGAGAAACAGAGAAAAAGAGTGCTCTTGTCTGCTCCGTTTTGAAAAGTGTCCAGACGTTTGTGGTGTTTCCAGGCTATTCCATATGATTTAAACCACCCAAACTCCACAAGAAAGAGCTTCTCTGTTTGTGCTGCCAGTCTCTCAACCCGGCACGACTGCAGTCGGCCTCTCACAGACCTGAGGCCCCAACACGGGCTCCATTTGAGAAGATGAGAGCTGGAGAGGAACTGAAAGAGGTGGCAGCTTGTTTGTCCAAACTGTTCTGCATCTTTTCAATCATGTTTCTACTCGATTTCTTTCACAAACACTTTTTTATTCATTCTATTTAGCTTCTTTAATGAACAAGCAAGGTCAAAAATCAGAAACTCTGTAAACCTCAATAAATTCTATTAGAATTATGCTTAAAACAAGAAAGCAAGATTCCTGGAACTAGAAACTCTGTAATCTTCACTAAACTCTGTTAAAACAAGAAGGCAACATTTCTGATGTCTTAATATATTATGCCATTTAAATTTTCGAAAACATTTATTTTGTTTTATGAATGTTTACATATTCACACTGGAAGAAATCTCTCTTGCGCACACTTTTCAATAAGACAAAACCCATCTTCATCACTGCAGTAGTGAATGCTGGGCTGTCCCCTTCCAGTTTTTGTTCCTTCTCCCTTGAGTGAATTTTATGAGTGGGTGGTGCTGGCGGCTTGTTGTTTAAATGTGGTTTTTGAAAAATGAGCTGAGCCAAAGAATTCAGCACTTTTTGGAAGTGCTGTGGTTTGTGAATCAGGCTAAAAAGCAAGGGAAAAATCGTGCTCATGAATTCGGCATAAACATAGACCGAGCTGAGAGAGAGGAAAAAAAGCAGACTGATTCAGTGACAGAGTCCGGGCACTGGGGGGCACTAGGGGGGCGGCACTCTGGCCAGGAAAGAAGCCTGGGCTTTCCAAAACACACATTCATATAGTCTCTTTCTAACTGTCGCATAAAAACACTTGCACCTGAACACATAGTATTTGAGAGAAATACTGTGCTCCCTTTCCATAACAGATGGATACAGCTCTACTGTAATCCACACAATGAAACCCAAAGAAACGTCTTTCCACACACACACACACACACACACATATCAAGGGTGTTTCTTGGGCACTTTTGTAGAATCTCTTAAAACATATTTTCATGATTATTGGTTTAAGTTATCTACTAATAATGTCCAACAGTGGATATGCATGCATCACAGAAAAATTCTGTAATTTTTGTCAATTTTTCATGATATAATTTCCATCACATCTCAAGTTACAGATTGTGTTTAATAGCATTCTGTGGTTGAAATGACGTTTTAAACATTTTGGAATAAACTGGCTGACTTGTTTGTCTTGCAAATATCATAGATAGCATTTTAAGTATCCTAAATACACACAATTAAATAATATTTTCACACTTTTGGAATGATTTGACAAAGTTACAGCTTGACTGGAAATTACAAACAATAATCTCAAGCTCATCATTGACACTGTTAACTAAGTGCACTATTTAAAAAAAAAAAAAAACTAAAACAAATTAAAAATTGTGCAAGACACCACAACTGTAATATTTTGAAATAATATATGTATACACATATACATATATATATATATATATATATATATATTATGTATTTTTAAAGTTTAAAGGGGTAGTGAAATGAAAAAAACTCACCCTCATGTCGTTCCACACCCGTAAGACCTTCGCTCATCTTCAAAACACAAATTAAGATATTTTTCATAGAATCCGATGGCTCAGTGAAGCCTCCATTGACAGCAAGACAATTAACATTTTCAATGCCCAGAAAGCTACTAAAAACATATTTAAAACAGTTCATGTGACTACAGTGGTTAAACCTTAATGTTATGAAGTGATGAGAATACTTTTTGTGCGCCAAAAAAACAAAATATCGACTTTATTCAACAATATCTAGTGATGGGCGATTTCAAAACACTGCCTTATGAAGCTTCGAAGCTTTACAAATCTTCTGTTTCGAATCAGTGGTTCAGAGCGTGTATCAAACTGCTAAAGTCATGTGATTTCAGTAAACAAGGCTTCGTTACATCATAAGTGTTTCAAAACGTTTCAAATTTCAATGGTTCACGTGACTTAGGCAGTTTGAAACGCACTCTAAACCACTGATACGAAACAAAAGATTCGTAAAGCTTCAAAGCTTCATGAAACGGTGTTTTGAAATCACCCATCACTAGATATTGTTGAATAAAGTCAATATTTAGTTTTTTTGGCACACAAAAAGTATTCTCGTCGCTCCATAACATTAAGGTTGAACCACTATAGTCACATGAACTTTTTTAAATACATCTTTAGTAGCTTTCTGGGCATTTGAAAGTGTTAATTATCTTGCTGTCAATGGAGGCCTCACTGAGCTGTCGTATTGTATCAAAAATATCTTAATTTGCGCTCCGAAGACGAATGAAGGTCTTACGGGTGTGGAACAACATGAGGGTGAGTAATGACAGAATTTTCATTTTTGGGAGAACTAACTCTTTAAGACCATACATAAAATGCATTTTAAAAAGTAGCAAAATAAGTGATGCAGGTATAATTAAAAAGACCTTCAAGTAACAAAAAGAAAAAAAGTTTTTTTTTTTTTTTAAAAGTCCCTGGGACATAATATTACCCAAAGAAACCTGAAAACAGAATCTTTTGTAAGAGTGAAAAGCAAAAGCATTAATTAATACATGCTAAAAAAATATTTTTTCTTCCATTTTTCTCCATGGCTCCAGTATACACATCTGCCCAACACACACAGACACACACACACACAAACACACATTCACTCCAGCCTCTCTGGTTCTGTTTCTTTCAGCAGAGCCAGTTAATTACAGCCTACTGCTGCAGGCAGCTTCAAACCACCACTAATTTAGAGTTCCATTACAGTAAACTCTTCCACATGTGCATCCAAGCTAGGGTGGCCACGTCTAAGGAAGGAGCTCTGCAGATAGGCACACGCCCATAGCCAGCCACAACAAGGCCTTGCCATCTCCTCCCCCCCCCCCTCTCTCTTTTCCTCCAGGTCTGGTTTTCATCTGTGACTGTGTGCCCTCGAACCCATCCCTGCCCACATCGCCCCCCTTCCCCAAACCCCCTCCTGCTCCAGCTCCGTCCATGACCCCTCAGAACTGTTCCATATGTAACAGATATCATTTAGAGCTCACCATTCAAAACCACACATTGCCGTAGTCAACGTGTTTACCCTGGAGACCGAGGCAGTACAGAATAAATTTTTCGCAATTGCAGCAGAGTGAAGCCGCTCGCTGTCAGGCCAAATGCGCTATTCGCTGAATTGAAACTGTTACTGTGAACTAAAATGATATTGTAATTATGTTTTCCACACATATCAGTCAAGGTTAGAAAATATTTGTTATATATCCACCGGGAACGTTACCAGACTTCTATTTTTATTTGAAATGCTGAAAGGCATAAAATATAATCAAATATCATTATGTGCTAAAACAGTCAATTAAGATGACAAAATATAAGACAAAAGACTATATAAGACAATCGACGAAAGAAAAATCTTGTATATTTTCTTAAATTAATTGTCAGATTAAGATAAAATTTAGATTTTAAGTTTTTAATTTCTTTTTTTAAAGTATTTATTTATTTAATATTTTTGATGTATTTATTTTTAAATATATTTACTTTTTAATGTCTTTATTTTATTTATTTAATTATTTATCTTTTAAATTGTATTTGTTTTTAAAATGTATTTATTTATTTATTTATTTAGCAACATTTTCTTTTATTTATTATAATTTATTTTATTTATTAAAGGTATTTAGTCATTTTATTTCGAATTTTTATTTATTTATAAATATATTTTTAAATATATTTATTTATTTTTAAAATTTATTTAGTATTTTTTACTTTTTAATGTCTTTATTTCTTTTATTTATTTCATTATTTATTTTTAAATGTATTAAATTTTTCATATATTTTTATATTTATTTTTTAAATGTTTTTAAATACAATTATTTATCTTTTAAAATGTATTTATTTATTTAGCAACATTTTCTTTTATTTATTATAATTTATTTTATTTATTAAAAGTATTTAGTCATTTTAATAAGAATTTGTATTTATTTATAAATATATTTTTAATGTATTTGTTTATTTATTTATTTATTTTATGTATTTATTTTAAAATGTATTTATTTTGAATTTTTAAAAAAGATTATTGATCACAGGATGGAAAATAAGTTGTTCCAGCAATTAAAAAAAATAAAAAGTTTAGTATAACTACATATTGAATTAAATACAGCACAAAAAAAATTGTCTAAATAAAAATCGTCTACTGGAAATACAATATCACGCTGGCTCTCAGTATAAAGTTTTAGGGCTTGCATTAACTCTAAGTCTTCTGAACTTTTGACTCTGCCAGTAGTAAGAACATCAAGAAACAACATAAGGAGGATGTTGGGAATAAAAGAAAAAGCTGAAGAAAAGAAAAAAAGACGAACGGCGGGAGAGAGAGAGAGACAGTGGAGAAAAACATCAAAATCACACCCAAAAAAACTTTTACAGGGAGAGAAATAGAAAGCAGAAAAATAGTGGAAAAGAAAGGGGGGAAAAAAGGGAGCCAGGGAAAATCCAAATCTCATGCAGCCATTTGTAAAGAGGGGAACTGATTGAAAAGGGATCTGTGTGTTCCTAGAATTTTCCCAAACACAATAATGAATTAATAAAACACTTGGCGCCTGCGTATTTTCATGAGTCACATCGGCAAAGAGTTTTACAGAGTATGTTCTGCTTTTATGGCAGGCAGGCTGTGCAGAAAGTGAGCTCATTTTTAGGGCCCTCGCCCTCTCTCTCTCTGGCACAGGCCCCCGGGGCGCACACACACACACATATGTATAAGTACATACACATATGTTCTCTCATTACTGCTATTCTCTGGCTGACCCTTACACACACGCTCATTCAAACTCCTCTAGCCCGCTCTGGGCTGAGAGGGGGGCAACGGCGGGCACCCACCGCAGACCCGACGTTTGCAGGGATTATAAGAACAGGCTGGGACTTTCCAAAACCCTGATTTCACCACCGTTTCTACATTGCTCCTCACAGAACAAACACATCATTAGCAGAGCATGCTGAGGCCTATTAGCCACAGAGAAAGAAAGAAAGATTGAGAGAGAGAGAAAATGCTCCTGGCATGGTTGGGTGATGCGCTGTGTATCTCTGACAGAATCAGCTCTATGTGATTCATGGCTCCTTGGGGCTGGGCCGAGCTGGGCTGGTGATGTCTACTCTCAGAAGTACTGCAGTTTGCCACTGCGAAATGGTAAGCAGGTTGTGTTTAAAAAGAAAAAAGTATCCATTTCAACTGAGGAGAGAATTGCCTTTGGCGGATCAAGTGTCCCTACTGCTGAAGGTATCACGTTCTTGCCTGGAAAACAACAATTTTAAACCTAACTGTTGAGCCATCACAAAAATCACTCTTAACTGGTACGCAAAAGAAAAAAAAAAAAAAAGAGCCGTCACAGGAGGCATTAACTGTCGGAGCCGATGGTGAGTTATTTTTTTCCTCCCTCTGCCTGGCTAAAACCGCAATCCATTCTTCCTCCAAAGCTGTGACGGATTTGGGATGGTACAGCGGTTTGGGTTCATTTCCTGTCTACACTCTGAATATTTCCACTCCTTCGTTCTAAGCTCACACCGCTCTACTCTAAAAGCTACTTTAACTTTCCACATTAGCCTTGCTGCTGTCGATCAGTGCTAAGACGGATTGACACATCCGACCGTATACGCTCAAACACCCCCAGAAAGGCAGAGGCACTGTATAGCGGAGGCCACAAGAGTGGGGCGTATGGATTCAGATCAAACGTCTTGTGGACGATGGATCTGGAAACTTCTACAAAAGGTATCAAGCTCACTTAAAGTGTTCCATTCCTAAAAAATAAAAAAAAAGGAGAGAAAGACACTTTCACCTAATCAGACTCAATGTAATGGAACCCAGCCAATGTACAGAATAAAAATAAAGGTTCCGAAAGTTCCCCAAAAAAACTTTCTGTGAATAGTTCAAGTTTTTTTCTTAGTGTGAAGAATATTGGAATATTCTAAAGAACTTTTTTTGCTCTATAAAGAACCTTTTGTTCACTGGAAAGACTCCATGGAAGGTAAAGGTTCTTCATGGAACTATCGATACCAATCAAGAACCTTTATTTTAAGATGTGTGGTAGAGCATGGCGCTAGCAATGCTAACGGCGCTTTTCCACTGCATGGTATGTCTCGGTACACTGTAAACCCTAGCGCTCAAAATACTTGGTCTGAGTAGGACAAACTTAAACAATTTAGTTCAGTTAAATTAACTGTTTTGAGTATTTAGAACTTTCTTTTTAGTTCACAGCACTAACATATTTCAAGTAAACTGAACTGTTTCATTGTTTTGAGTTGTATGAACTCATTTCTTTTCATTTAGACTAACTTAAGTTTAACTGAAACTGGGCTGGGACTTTTTATTTCCCAGCATGCTTTGCCAATGGCACTCGAAAAGGGAGAGTAAATACTAAAATTGTTATATAATGTTTTTTGTGCAAGATTAATGGTAAGGGAGATTTATTTGTGATTAATGTTTTATCATCCTAATTTAGAAGAGTTTCTGTTAATGTGGGATTTGGAGAGTTACCATCATGGTACCATCATAACAAGTGGCGCATGCTGCTTGGTTCGAGAGCAGGTAAGTTACATGTTTTAAGTTGCTGCTATTAAGCTATTAAGTTGCATGCTATTGTAAGCAAATTAGCAAGTTGCCATTTTCTGAATTAGTCTGTTATAGCTAGAAAAATATTTACGTTGATATAACCTGATAATTTTAAGTTAAATGTATAAATTAGTGTACTCAAATATTTCAAGTTGAAGGGATAGTTCACCCAAAAATAAAAAGTATCCCATGATTTACTCACCCTCAAGCCATCCAAGGTGTACATTAGAGTTGTCAAAAGTACCAACTTCTTAAAATTTTTTAAAATGTGACGCTTTGAGCGCTGTTGAGCGGATTCGTAAACACCTCTGATTGGCCATTGTGTTGACGTGCTCATCAGATATGTCTGTGATTGGCTATAATGATCAACACACGGGAGTGTTTGAATTTGAAAGCGTTTTGAAAGCGGGAGCGGGAGTGTTTGAAAGCAGGCGTCTATCAGCGGACTGGTCCATGAAAGACGCCTGCTTTCAAACGCTCCCGTGTGTATCTGTCTAAGAGCTCGGTGAAGAGCATCGGTGATGACTATTAACAACATTTTTACAGCGTTAATCATTAAAGCCAATCACAGACATATCTGATGAGTGCGTGAACACAATGTCCAATCAGAGGTGTTTACGAATCCGCTCAACAGCACTCATAGCGTCTCATTTTTAAAATTTCAGTACCAACTAGGTACCGAAGTCGGTACTTTTGACAACTCTAGTGTATATGACTTCTTTCAGACAACACAATCGGAGATACATTTAAAAAATATCCTTAGTCGTCCAAGGTTTATAATAGTTGTGAATGGGGGCCACGTTTTGAAGCCAAAAATAATGCATTCATCCATAAAAAAGTAATCCATTTGACTCCAGGGGTTTAATAAAGATTAAGAAAAATATCCATATTTTGTATGAGTACAAAATAAAAATCTTACTTAAACTTTTGAGTTTCTTAACTTAAAAAATTCTCATTCTGAGTTCTGAAAAACTTATTAGGGTTAACAGTGAAGTCAATAACTCATAAATTTGAAAGAATGCAAAATAAAAAAGTTAATTAACTAAATCTATTATGTTAGCTAACTCAGTACTTCAAGTTAGGAGCAATTAACATGCGTACAACAAACTCAAAACTTGATAGTTCTGCTTAAAATTGGGAACATCATAACTCAAAAAATTTGATGTAACTGATTACCTCAAATTTTTTGAGTTAGCTCAACTAATTCGGGTTTACAGTGTACGGCTTGGTACAGCACGCTTTGGCACTTTTCCACTGCATGGTACAGCTCGGTATGGCTCGCTTAAATAGTACCACCTCGATTGGGGTTCCAAGTGAGCCGTACCAATACTAAAACGTGATGTGTAAACACTGACGATCACTGACTGGTCAGAGAGAATCTTCACTACCAGCATCATTGGCAGTAGAGGCAGCGCAACTATAACGATCAGTCTATAATCCCACCCACTTTGAAGCGGTACTAACTGCAGGGGAAAGCAAACTGAGCCAAAGCGAGCCGAGCCAAGCCGAGCCGTGCCGTGCCGAGTCGTACACGCTGAATTAAAAGCTTCGCAAAAATGCCTCGCATTTCCAACGCACACTAACAGGTTAAATACGCAAAAAATTGACCAGAAAACATAAACCTATCTGACCATAAAAAAACATATCTGACCATAAAAATAAGAGATCTGCTTGTAGTTTGCAAATTTTCTGTGGAAAAATAATTGTCATATCCTGCATAAAACATAAGCATATGTGTCCGAGGGATGTTTACAGCAAACCCTGATTGATAAAACTAGTTGTCCGCTTGTTATGCACTGGAGACATTAGCACATTGTGCTGTGACCTTGAATGAAATCTGTGTGGAATCAATTGAAGAAAGATGCTGGGAGACGAGACGTATTGTGTGGAAAGTCTGCGGCTGAGGAACCTCCAGGCATTGTGGAGGTCACATGGGCACAGGAGGGTCAGAACCTAGTGCTGAATGTTCAAAGGCCAGACGTCATTAACACGCACATACAAACACACAGATGCAGAAAGATAACTTTTTAATGATTAATTTATTTATTTTTCTATATTTTTTTCTTTATCCCCTATCCCAGCACCACAGTAGGGGGCAGTGGTTACAGTGCTGTCAAGCGGCATTAATAAACAATAGTAAAATATAGCCTCGCCAAATTGGACCGCTGCAAAATTAAACAAAGCGTATCATTGTCATCAGGCAGTCATTTCTGCGAAAGCCCTTCATAAACCTTTTTATTGTGGGAGATAAAACTGACACGTTCGAATTCCTCTGCCTTCTGACAGGTCAAATGGTAGCACAACATTAAGGGTGATAGATGATCTTCTGCTTCGGAGTCACATATCCCATCAATTAAAACCAGTCTGACACTGAGCCCTTTCCTGGCACCGAACAAACATTCTTCACACCCAATCATCGTACAACACTGACAATGCCATAATAATATCTATCACACCACTTGGGTATAACTTGCCCCTCAAGTAATAATTTAAAAAAGTATATTATGTACTGCCACAGCCCCAGCTGTAAGGCTCAAGTACACTTCATTCACAATAAACAATAAATGTGTGCTTTTACCTCAAATTACACTGCATATCATTTAACACTGTCATTTAAATTATGTATTAATAACCAAAAATAGTATATATTACATTTTTACAATGTACACATATTTATATACATATTTATTATATATATTTAAAATAATTTGAAAAAGTTATTGTTAGTTATTTAAAAAAAAAAAATTGAATCAATGATATATTTTATATTTAAAATAATATTATATTAATAATATAATTTATATATATATATATATATATATATATAAACTGTTTATCATTAATGTTAATTTTGTAAAAATTACATTTACATTTTGTAAAAAATTATATATATATATATATATATATAATTTAATAAATAAAAAAAATAAATGTACATATATTTCTATACATACTTATATATTTTTTAAATAATTTGAAAAAGTTATTGTTAGTTATTGTTGTATAAAAACAACAAGATATGTATTAAAATGTTTATATATATATAACATCTTATATAAACTATTGTAACTACATAAATTGCTGTTAATTAATTTGAAAACAATTATAAAAACATTTTTAATGAATGATATATTTTAGACTTAAAATAATATTATATGAATAATATTATAATTTATATATATAAACTGTTTATAATTAATGTTAATTTTAATTATGAAACATTTTGTAATATATATATATAGTTTTTTAAATAAAAATAAAAATAAATGTACATATATTTCTTATACATACTTATATATTTTTAAAATAATCTGAAAAAGTTATTGTTAATTATTTAAAAAACAACTTATAAAAAACAATTTTTAATAAAATGTTTATATTTCTTTAATATATATATAACGTTTTATATTAACTATTGTTACTACATAAAGTACTGTTAATTTCTGTTTAATTTTGTTCATTTTAATGAATATATATATATATATATATATATATATATATATATATATATATCAGTCTTTGTACTTAAAAATTTTCATATTTAATTTAATCCATTACTTGTCAATTCTTTTCTTTGTAATCATTTGTGAAATTTACTAGCAATTTATGAGTGAAAATTATATATATTTCCTCCCAAAAAAGGTTTTTAAATAATTAACACAGGTGTAAGTCCCACTTGTTACTTGGATTCTTTGATTCTCAGTTCTTTTTTCTTTTTTTTCTTCTTTTTATAAATAAATAAATAACCAAACTTCAGAGGTTTGGACGTGGTTGTGACAGATGGAGAGAGAGCAGTGGAAAGAGTGATGGGATAAATAAAGTGGACGAAAGACTGTTCTGACAGTTCTGTTCCGCAATGTGATGTGGACAAGATGAGCGCAGGCACATTGCAAGTGCGAATAAACAACATAAAAAATAAGGCCTATAAAACGTCTGAACAGAGAGAAAGCGAACATGACCAGTGAGCTTATTTATGCCCGCAGTATGTAGTATTCCTCCGTGGGAATTGAGGTTAAATAATTGGTTAAGGATCAGAGCATTAACATGATCGCAACTAGATTGTAGTTGTGGTTTATTACGTAGTGTAATCAGACAAGAAATCAGATTTATAAAAACAAATGACATGGCCTCTAAGCTAAACTAGCCATTTCAGATGAACGCAGTTTATTTAATCAGGGCAATAGAAGGTAATAGATGGCGCTCATTACAGTAGCACTGGCACTGGGAAGCATTCACGCTCGTGAGTATAAACACATACTAACATAGACACATTAATAAAAGCCCTGACACACACAGGAACTTCCATAAGCAGATGCCGGACACTCTCTCCCCTTTACACACACACAGCCTTACATATAAAGTCTTATATACACATGCAGTCAAAGAGATACATCCCTGCACACCTGCAAAAATATACAAGGGAAATAGTGATCTGATGGTTTCCTTCATAATTACAGAGTACAGAACAAAGTCCCCTCCACCTTCCCAGAACCCCCATAAACCACCTGTTCAGCCCCTCCCTGACACTTATATTTAATTGCCCCCCAAAATTCCTGAGAGAGTAAGGGATAAACTCCTGGATTTACGATTCCAAGTCAGAAAGCTGCCAGATTAGCTATGAAGACTGAATTAAAATTGGAATCTAGACAGATTGACAGACAGTAGGGTGGTCTAACCATGCATATCTTCATGAAAACATTCATTTATTCATATACATGCAAAAAGCAACATGCAAAAAGCAAAGGGCCATTCTATCGATCATAAACACATTACTATTAATAAACTAGAAGATCCAGCAAGTAACTCTGTCAATCCAATACTGCGGTTAGGGTTGATTGATATACAGAGACACATTTCACTGTCACTCAACAGGGAAAATGCACTCAAGAATATAATGACAGCAGTTTACCCAAACACATAAACACATTAAGACACTCCCGTATTCCATTACAGTTACTGTACGTCTGAGATCAGACTCCACAGTCCCGCTGGAGTCAGAGTGGGAGTTTTGGTTTTGGTGGAACGTGAATATCTGGTTTGACAATAGTTTGTTTTTCCTTGTCTCTGCTTCTTTTGTTTGAGTTCATGTAAACTCATGTTGCTGATCTGTGAGACATAAACAGCTCAAGACAGAATAGGGCTGGCCCATTCCTTTCTCATTTCATAAAAAGGAGCCGTGCGTACATTTGTTTGTGCATGTGCAGAGTAAGTCTGTTGTTTTTAATGTTGTAACGCGCTCAGACTTCTCCTCTGCCCCAGATGTGAGTTTGGATGTGAACATTCTGTCACATATTAAAAGAAGAGCTCATAAATCACGGCAGGCTCTGACACTATTAAACACTGCTGGCATAAACTTTAAAAAAAAAAAACTTTTCAACTCATGAAAATCTCACACACAACATGCTGAAAAGCAAAAGAAAGCAAATTCTTTCAGATCACAAAATGAGTCAGAGAAAAGCACAAAGAACAGGTGCTAAATTCAATGCAATGAGTTTCACTGTACTGTAAGTTCACCACTCAAGTAACACAAAAACTCTTATTATGTGCATTTGTATGCATTTTGTCACTTTTTAAAACAGATTTCACTGTACAACGCCAAAATGGGATAGTTCGCTCAAAAATTAAGTGTGTCACTACTTGCTCATCTCTATGATATTTTATTTTTCTGCAGGACATACAAGAAAATGTTTTGCAAAAATTCTGGGTTGGTCTTTTCCATGCAATTATAATGAATGTGGACTGAATGCTTTCAAACCTCAAGAGGGATGCAGAATAACTCATAAAAGCATCCACATGACTCATATGCTCATAAGTCTTCGGAAGCCATATGAATTAAAGTTTTTAACCGAAAATGTTTCTGTGTCTGGACTTATTGAGCCAACTCAAGAACCGGAAAAAAATCATTAAGATCTGTTTTCTGAATTGGATCAACCAATTCACTACAAAAATCCAAATAGTTTACAAATGACTACTTTTCTCATTAAGAGCAAGGGAAGATGTCAAAATGATGAGTGGATGAAAACTTTTCGACCTGCTCCTTGCACATTTGCTCTCATATGGCTTCAACAGACTTGGAATATAGTGTGGGATTTTTATGGACTGTATATGGTGAGTTTGCATCCATTTTGAGGTGCAACATCTTCAGTCACCATTCATTGCCATTGCAAAGAAAATACCTTTTTTTTTTTATGTTATCCCCTACATCCAACTAAACTATACTCCCATTGATGTCTCTTATTGTATTCAGGTTTATAACATTAAATTATTTAACTTTAATAAAAATAGTTAATTTGGCTGTTACCATATTTTATGTAAACTGACAAATACATTTTATGTTGCATGAGATGCTTGTGAAAACACCTTTCCCCTTAACCACAAGTTGTAGGTACACGACACTTTGTCTTGCACACATTAATCTCACATTTACAAACACATACTTAAAACTTGTAAGCCACAGGACTACTGCATAAACACTTAAGGCTGGAAAGAAAACTATACCTGTCAGAGAAATGTTTTACATATGTCAAGGTACAACTCACTAGGAAAATGTATAGGTAAGCAGTCATCTTTTCGAGCACATCGCGGATCAAGAAAACGCTTGCTAGCCAAACATCAACGCGATACGAAAATAAATGAAAACACACGCACAGCGCACGCGCTACAATTAGATGAATTCAGGAGAACCGAGTCGCGCGAGCGTAGCGAACGAACGAGCAAAAAGTTACGATTCTTTCATCACTCTCTCGCTTCTCTATTGCATCTCCTTAAGTTTAGTTTGAAATCACTCCGGTTTCTCCGTTGTTATATGTATCATATCTGACAGACATAAGAGAGTAGACTTAAACAAAATATCGTTTGAACGCTTCTGTGAAAGTTAAACTCACCCGGTGTGACTGAAATCCGCGAGGAGAAGAAAAGTGAAGCTCGCTCTTTCCGTTCATCAGAGTCACTTTCACACTACACGGTCGTCTCTTTCTAAATTCTTTCTTTTCTCTGCCTCGCTCTCTGTTTCCCTCCCTCCCTCTTTCTCTTCTTTTCGTCTCTCTTAGAAATAATTATGCGCTCTGATTCATGAACCCTGTCTGGGTCACGTGACTCCACCCTTCAAATATACAGCACATTTTTCACAAGCCACAAAATGCCTAGAGGGAAGAAACAGAGGCAAGCTTAAATTTCTGTTTTTAATTCTCTGCCTCTCTTTCTTTCTTTCTCCCTCTTTTTCTCACTCCTTGAACTCTGTGTATTCACAAAGTGACATGCACTGAGTAGCACATGATGGAGGAATGGCAATGAGTAACTCCTTAAAGTGAATACAGTTTCTCCTCAAAGTAACTGATGCATGTTACTGGTCTTATTATGAACGATTCATTGGGGCATGTTGTTCCAGTGTTAAAAAATGCCTTCGTAATCTGCATCAAAATGCAAAAACATACACTAAACATAGAATCAAAAGTGTGAAAAATCATGGTCCAAAGCTAGTGTGAATCACAAACTCAAGGTATAGTATGAACAGTGTTAAATATGAAACGTGAAAACATGTAAAACATACAAATTGGATTAAACCATTTTGAGTTGAAAAGCATAAAACAGTTAACATCCAACATTTCATAGTTGTCATGAATAATAATGATTAATTTGCTACAAAAGTCCACAGGAAAATGGCATCTTTTTGATGAGGGGAGTCTGTAAATATGGGAAGTTCCAAACTTCATAGTGCCGAGGGTGTGTTTGTCTTTATGCTGCTTTATGTGTTTTATATCAGTACAGTGTGGAGTTTGTGTTTGTATGGAACAGTTCTGCGCTGGCTTGTTTGTGGTTCTGGGCGTTTGCCTGGTTCTTCCTAAAGCTGCCATTCTGCACTGGCTTTGGTTAAAAGAAACCCCCACAAACTTCACAGTGAAGACACACCTTAACTGGCTCCTCTTTGACGGTGCCATCTTAAGATCAGGGAGGTGGCATGTCGTAAGTCTTGAAAATAAATCAAATAGAACTCTCAATATACAATATATTTACATATGATCATATTCTGATGTTTTGACAGGTTAACAACTTTGCTGTGTACAAAGGTTTCATTCAGGTGGTACTGGACTACATATGAACTTCCTGTCAAACAACATTTAAAAACATTCTCAGCATTCAAAACTCAACAGATTTTTATTTGCTAAGATAAAATCGTTTACTAAACTGAGCTATAAAGTGTTGCAGTAGGACACTTTAGCATGGCTGGCATTATAGATCTCGATAGACAAGTCAACAGGAAGTGGTTTGCTTTGCCACACGACTGTACAATGCAGCTTCATCTGCATATCACTCTATAGAAACAGATAAACTAAAGTTAACTTTAGTTTAAAATGTGGTAACTAAAATATGAGGTTATTTAATAGTTCATTCTAAAAAAACAAAATAATGACATGAGATTAAAGGATTAGTTCACTTCAGAATTAAAATGTCCTGATAATTTACACACCCACATGTCATCAAAGATGTTTATGTCTTTCTTTCTTCAGTCAAAAAGAAATTAAGGTTTTTGAGGAAAACACTCCAGGATTCCATATAGTCGATTTCAATGGGGACCAACGGGTCAATGCAGCTTCAAAGGGCTCTACGTGATCCCAGCCGAGGAATTATCTAGTGAAACGATAGATCATTAAAAAAAAATATATATATATATATATATATATATATATATACTTTTTAACCACAAATGCTTGTCTTGCACTAGTTCTACGATGCGCCGCGCATTATGTTGGAAATGTCACGCGTGATATAGGTGGAAGTACCACGGTAGTACTTCTCTTTTTCTCTTCCAACTTCAAAGTCATCCGACATCGTTGTTTTACCTTTTTCTGTAAAGGGGGCGTTTGACTTAGTCTTTGCATGTTCGCTTTGTAAACACTGGATCGGTACTTCCGGTACGTCACGCGTGACCTTTCCAACGTGATTACATAATGCGTGCCGCATCGCAGAGCTAGTGCAAGATGAGCATTTGTGGTTAAAAAGTTTTTTTGTTTTTTTTTAGAAAATGACTGATTGTTTTGCTAGATAAGACGCTTATCTGGGATCGTGTAGAGCCCTTTGAAGCTGCACTGAAACTGCAATTTGGACCTTCAACCTGTTGGTCCCCATTGAAGTCCACTATATGGAGAAAAATCCTGGAATGTTTTCCTCAAAAACTTTAAATTCTTTTCGACTGAAGAAAGAAAGACATAAAGATCTTGGATGACATGAGGGTGAGTAAATTATTTTAATTCTGAAGTGAACTAATCTTTTAAATGCAAGAGCCTCCTTATTAAATCATTTCAAAATATGAAGCAATTTTCGTAAAGGGTTTATTTACACTTACATATTAGATTGAGCATTTAGTTCAAATAATATTACAGTATGTGCTGTCATTCTCTGTGTGTCTCTGAGTGAGTATGTGTCTGTGTGTCAGTAGCAGGAGAGAGGTCAGAGGTTAGCAGTGTTTGTGTTTCGTTGTCAGTGAAGTGTGCTGGAGGTTGAGATTTATGATCTCTGTGTTGGGAGACTGCAGAGTGGAGGATAATGAAGATAGATCAGACTGCTATCTCTCTCTACCTCTCTCTCTTTCTCTCCTCCTTCTCCCACACTACCTGCGTATCTCTCAGTCTGTCTTTGTCCTTCAGTTTTCCACATTATATTTCACTTTCATCTGCTTCATTCTCCCCATTTCCTCTTATTCTGCTTTTATATAGAATTCTTGCGTCTGTATATTCCTACTTATGCAGTATGTCAAAATTGTAGTACACTCTAAGAAAAGTCAGTAAAAATAGGGACAAATGTACTGTTAAAGGGTTAGTTCACCCAAAAATTAAATTTCTGTCATTAATTACTCACCCTCATGTCGTTCCAAACCCATAAGACTTAAAACCCGTTCAGAATACGAATTAAGATATTTTGATGAAATCCAGTTGGAATTGGAGCAGTGCAGCGTTTCCGTGTTTATGTCCAAACGCTGGCTCATTATTGGCCGGCTCCTCACGCATGCCCCGTGCTGCTCACGTGAACAGGCGTCGGCCAATACTGCCTTCACTCCAGCAAACACATTATCAGAAGAAAAGAGATGTTTTCAGGGTTGTCAAATTTAGTAGGGACGCTAGAGACATGTCCCTATCAATACCTAATGACTACTCAATAATTTTGATCAACTGTTGAGATTAAATTGAAATGTGAAAATGAATTACGTATTACAGCATTACATTTAGATCTGCTCAGGTTGCATCAAAGATTTCTTTTTACGTGTTTGTTTTTGTTTCGTTTTTTGCAGAAGAAATGCACATTCTCACTGACACTCAGCACTCAGTTCTGCACGTTCATGACTTCTCTCATCATAAACAAATGCAGATACGATGTACTGTAAGTAAAAGATTCATTGTGCAATGTAGTCAGATTTATTGAGACTAAAGTCATTGACCGTGTCAGTAATGGGGAACATTCTTTGCTTGCTTTCTGTACATAATTTATTCTCAATTTAAATAACTATTTTGTTGTTCATGCTACTAAGCTAGCGGTGTCCAAAGTCAGTCCTGGAGGGCCAATGTCCTACAGAGTTTAGCTCCAGCTTGCCTCAACACACCTGCCTGGAAGTTTCTAGTATGCCTAGTAAGAGATTGATTAGCTGGTTCAGGTGTGTTTATTTGGGGTTGGAGATGAACTTTGCAGGACACTGGCCTTCCAGGAGCAGGATTGGACACCCCTGTACTAAGCAAACCAATGTGTAGTTTTGATTTACTAATGCATAAAACAGCATTAAACTAATTCATAAATGGTTCTCAGCTTGTTTTTTCTGTGTATGGTGTGCTCTTTCCCCCCACACAAAAACACTTTAATGTGTTCTATTAATAAACATTAATAATCATGAGTACAATATCAAGGGCAATAATCAACAATAATGATATTTGTCATAATCTTGTGGCCCTAAAAAACTTTTTCATAATTTATTTATATACCTTTGTTTTTTTTAATTAAATTAATCTCATAAAATTATGCAATTGTTGTGTATATCCATTTATCCATCTGTCATTAAGTACAGACAGCAAAATTGTAATGTTGGCTTACATAATCAAAATGGTGTAATTATTGTCTCAGGCACATACTGACATAAATACTCCCTTTATGTGTGTTTAAATGACATGAAATTGCAATCAAAAGTCATAAATGCAAAAACCCCAGCCACCAATGTCAAAATCAAACCGACGCCCTTGGATGTCGTTGCAAGAGGGAGGAGAAGTTATTTAGAATAAAGATTATGAGGGCATATGAATTAAAAAAAAAAAAAAATAAAATAATGATGTATATTTATTATAAATACCACAAAGTTCCATAAAAATATAAGGGAATTGTCCGTATTGATTTTTTACAGGTGTTTTATGCATATTTTTAAGTCTGCATAGCAAATAAATGTCCATCAATTTTACATGTCCTGGCAGAAAGTTATAGTCTGAATACTAATATCTGAATGACTCTTCAATTATGCAATAAGTAGTTCATCAAATGAGCAGTAGTAGTCATAAAATATTAGGTGAACTATAATCAGAGATTTTGAAGTATGCAAATGAACACTTTGCTATCCCATAATGGCACAGTGTTAAAGAGCCAGTTAATTTTTTTCTCAAATAACAGATAATTGTGAACTATGTGGCTCGTTTCAAGTTGTGAATGTTATTCTTTGGGGTTAAATTGTCCTTTTTTGAAACACCTCTCAGTAAATTACTAAATTGCTGTGGTTGTTATTAATATGTCATAGGTCAAATAACACATGACTCAATGCCAACAAGGTGGATGTGGTATACACTCATCAACAATCAAGAAGTATTAAGACAGCCTCTCTGTCATTCACTCCACTTCTCCCTCTCTTTCACCCATGTTTTCTTCTTCACCACAGTTGCATTTGTCACTCTTTGTTATGACATCATAACTCACCTTAAAGGCCTCTGATTCATTTTTTTCCCTTCCTACTTAAATGTTTTTTCATCTATTACCCGCCTTTCCCTGTTAATCGGCACGACTCGAGAGTGCAAATAAATAAACAATTAACATTTCCACTAAGAAATGTATTTATTTGTGCCAAGGACTAGTGGATGGAAAAGGGAAGGGGAAGAAAACGAAAAGGGGAGGGAAGGAGAGAGAGAGGCTGGTGGCTATGGCAGGTTTTAATCAGGAACAAGATGCCTGTAATGAGATCACTATTTCCTTGCATGCAGATTGATGTCATGTGAAGTTTTGTACTGCAACGAGACATGCGGAGAGAGCGAAAGGCCGGCATGTGCGCGCGAATAAGCAAACGCACATTTACTCAAAGCAAGCACACGTAAATACACATACATTAACACACGCACACGGAAAGCATCAGTTTTCTGTTTCAAAGTCAAACGCACAGCTATAAAAGGCCTCATTCATTCCGCCTGGCAAAATGTACACATTTCGACTCCAACTGACATGAAAAAAATAACATACACGGGGAAAAACAACACAGAGGGCTTTTGGAAAAAGCTATAACGGGAAAAAGGGGGCAGGCTGTGGTGTATATTTTGCATTAAAGTTCATGTAAATGTATAGGCCACATGTCATATTTAATCTGCGGTTGCACATGTGCGCATGCTTGTAGTCCTACTTATATTTGTATGTTTGTGTGCACGAGCGCGCTTCGGAGGTCCAAACAGAGTTGTCGGAAAAACCTAACAGAGTGCCAATAAGCTCATGCAAATGAGCGCTAGGCCTACCCTCCAACATATGTGTCCAATGAAAGGTGAATGGTCCTCCTGTCTATACTTTCCTCACAATCAGCCATGATGTCACCATGAACCCTCTCTGAACCGACCTCTGTCAAAAAACATTTTGCTCTCTCCCTCTCCTTCGCTTCTCATTTTCCACCTTTCCCTATTGCACTCACCAGGCAGCCTCCCTCCAGTCCGAATTCTTTTGGTGAAACCACATTTTTTCTTTCTTCTTTTCAATCGCTTCTTTCCCTTCAAGCCCCCCCCTCTAACTTTCTCTCTCCCTCCCTTTCGTTTTCTGGTCCAGGCGCGTTCTGTCCCTGGCTCTCTCGCTCTAATTGAATCAGCACACGTGAAGCGCACTGCCAAAAGTACCAGGATGTTCTGATTTAGACGGACTTTGTTTGAAAAGGTGGCCTTTTCAAAACCGTTCGCGGGACTAAGGGAAAGAAAGCAAGGCGGAAAAATATAGTACGGCTAAAAAACAGATATAAGTCGGGGAAGGAAGTCGACATGGAGAGAGAACGAGGAGAAAGAAAGGAAGGAGCTAGAGAGGGGCTGGAGGGGGCAGCGGGAGAAACTGCCAGATCCACATATGGAAGCAATTCTGTAATTGAGGCAAATCTTTGTGCTCGAGAGGAAAGGTCCCCTTCTCAATGCCTTCTCCTTAGCAAATAAAACTGCCATTGTACACTGAAGAAAAAAAATATGACTTTGAATCAATGTTAATTTCACTATAATTAGCCTACTAAGAAATGGCTAGTAACTAATTAAATTAAACATGAATGCTTGAAGTAGAAAGACTGAAGTTTTTTTTGTTTTTTTCAATACTCTAATAAGCTTTGTTTTATGCAAAAATGTTGAACTGATTAGATCAGATAACAGCATTTTGTCAGATAATATTGTGGTAAGTTGTCACATTTGTTAAAAAAGTCATAAAACAGGTTGCACTCTTAAAGACTTAGGCCACATCAAAGCCAGAGCTTTCCCTATCTGAACCTTTTTTTCCTCATTCTAAAAAAATTCAGTAAACACAGCTGTCACTGCAACACTGCATACACATAAAACCACTGAAAACGACTCAAAACAATGTAGTATACATGCCAGACCAGTATGTGGTGCTGTAATTCTGCCACAGAGATACACTAAAAGCGGCGAAGAAGACCTTGAGCGCTGTATACAAAATTTAGTAAAGCTAATAGGCTCAGTAGCTTCTGCAGCATGAACACAAACATGTAGTCCGCCATTGTTGTTGTTGCTGTTACATGACATAGCGGTGTCTGACTAGGGTCGAGACGTGGGGTGATGACATCATTGTTTCACAAAATATAGGGATTGGCTGTACACACACGAAAACGCAAGGGTGTCATTTTCAGATTCATCTACTCTGGGACCCTGTTTAAAAAAATAGCAGTTTCAGGCTCCCAAAACGCCGGATCCGTCTGGACGAAACGGCGATACGATACAACATTTTTACGTATACAGCTCAACGCGTCTCTGTGTGGATGAGCTCTTAGTTCACCCAAAAATTAAAAAAAAATGTCATCAATAATTCACCCTTATGTTGTTCCAAACCCGTAAGACTTTCGTTCATCTTCAAAACACAAATAAAGATATTTTAAATGAAATATGAGAGATTTCTGTTCCTCTTTTGTCTCAAAGTTTGTTCCCCTCTGTGTTTCCTATGGACTGTCTAACCCTAAACCTAACCCTAATCCTAACCCTACCAGTAGCCTAAGGGGAAACATAGGGAAAACAGATTTTGACATAAAACCTCCACTGACAGTCTATGCAACTACCACTTTATCGCTTCAAAAAGTTCATAAAGAGATCATAAAAATAATCCATATGAATCGAGCGGTTTAGTGCAAATTTTCTGAAGACACGATCACTTTTTATGATGAACAGAATGAATTTAGGCTTTTATTCACAGATAAACATTAATCAGCAAACATAAACAGAAGCTTAACCGTACTTGCTTGATGCGCAAGAACACGAGAATGAACCTCATTGGTTCTCGCACATCAAGTAAGCATGCTTGAGCTTGAACTGATGTGTGAGTTGATGAATGTTTATATGTGAATAAAAGCTTAAATTAATCTGTTAATCATATAAAGCGATCGTGTCTCTTTAGAAAATTTGGACGAAACCGCTCAATTCATATGGATTAGTTTTAGTTAAACTTTTTGAGCGTCAAAGTGGTAGTTGTGTAGCTATCAATGGAGGGACAGAAAACAATCAGATTTCATTAAAATATCTTCATTTGTATTTGTAACAAAAGTCTAACGGGTTTGGAATGACATGAGGGTGAGTAAATGACAGAATTTTTGGGTGAACTATCCCTTTAAGAAGTTATAAATCATGACAGGAGGGCCTCTATAATCTGAAAGCATTTTAAAAGTCGCATCTACACTTTTTCACTATATATCCTCTTCACCACACTAGCGCCCTTTGCCTAACAGGGAGCTTGGTATAAACTTGTTAAATTGCTCATCAGCCTCAGAGAATCTGGCATGACTTCACAAACAGAGATCTATCAATAAAAGAGCGAAAGGGTTTGAGCAGGTAAATGTTGGTGGGCAGAAAGATGACAGACACTGATGGCTGTCTGCCTAGCCCGAGGCACAAGGTGTTTCTACTGTGTGCGTGTTGGCAGCAGCCCCTGTTCGGTTCACAAACACTAGCGCTCTCTCTCTCTGTAATTATCGGCGTGCCCTGCCATAACATGTTCCTTGGTGCGCGAGTTGCCCTCAGTCATGGGTTCATAGCTGTGGAACAGATCTCCAAATTTAACACAGCCAATTAACCCTGGCAACTGTCAAAACACCACAAAAAAAAAGGGTTTACGTAAGGCGCCACATTCTGTTCAGATTATTTCTATCTTGTGTGAAATGTATCATTTCAATCAATGTGTCAAGAGCACAAGCTGTAATCAGGCTTTTTTCATGGCTGACTTTGATAGGGATTCTTCTTAAAATGTCCAAATAAAGTCCATGAAAGGAGGTTCATTAGCCTATGTTGAGTTGCATACTGCTGGTTTGAATATTTTAACATAAAAGCATATTTTAGTCTCTCCTGTTGCCTAATGATAACTATCTCAGATACTTACACATTTACAGGCATATGTTGTGTGTATGGGGTGAGTGATTTCATGATAAAGATGTATAATATTAAGAACTGAAGAAAAAATGTAAAGGGAGGGTTGTGAGTCTGATCTCTTGGTGTGGCCTAATGCTAAATTAAGATTTGAAGTTGTAGGACCTTAAGAGACAATTCTTGCATTAAAGCTACATCTAGTGGTCAACATAGGAAGTACAACGTAAAACCACAATATCAAGCCACACATCAATACCTCAAGCTGCAGTCACAGACAGTGACATTCTCCCCTAAAAGTGATCGGACAGACCAAACCGTAAGTCGTAGACATAGGCGGATTGGCCATTGGGCAATTCTGGCAAATGCCAGAGGGGCCGGACCATTTTTTTAAACGTGGGCCGGTCAGTTTTATTTTTAATATATATAAATAAATAGTTTTTACAGGCCGACAGCGCATAGGGTTTTTACTGCTTGCACGATTTCACTATGGTTATAATATTATTATTAATAAATGTTAAGTATTTGGCCCAGTCGGCAACGGCCGGCCCGGTCTCGAGATGGGCCGACCGAACCGCCCCCTTTAGTTACTGTTGCTATGTATGCCATGCCATGCCATGCCGCTCTCACGCCACACATCATGTTCTCTCAAAATGGAAAAATACATAAGAGCAAAGAGGACACTGACAATGCGTCGACAGAAGAAACATTTAAACAATAAATACCGTTTTGTGGCTCTTTAACGCGTCTTGACAGATTGCTGTAGCGCCTCCGTTGAAGCGGCCCGTAACACTACACACCATTTTTCAAGTTCAAGTCCACGACGTTAATCTAATTGCTTTGTTGGACATAAATGTGGATACGGCGTTATGATTGGTTAGATCGCCTGTCAATCGCCTGTCAAAATCAAGCAAGTGATCAGAGAGAGCGCAACACGAGCATTGTCAGTAAAAGTTAGATGATGGACCTTAATAAAATAAAGGCGATGCAGAAAAGGTTCGAGAAAGAAAAAAAGGACTCTTCAGTCCGACGCTGCCAAATGCCTAAAATTAACCGAACTCTTTTCAAAGGATTTAAATTCGGCTGCTGCTGCAGCGGAGGACGGTATAGTGCCGTATAGTTAAGAAAAAACAGAAAATACAGCTAGTTTTTGTATTAAACGGTTGTAAGCTTAGCGTACAACCCCCGTATATTTTAAAATGCCATTGCTTGGTGTTAACTGGTTACAAGTGTTAGCTAGCCTGTTACTGACATGACTGAAATATCAGCAGATAAGGTGGGATTTAGGGTAAACAGACTGCTGTAGGCTACTTGCAATATAGTCTAACACGTCAAAAAATATATAGCAACCCAAGTAAAAAAAAAAAAAAAAAAATACACTTAAATACATGTACTTTAAGTGCTCTATTTTTGCGCACTAATTTTGTACTTAATATACAAAAATTCTTCTTTAGTAGGCCTACTTCTTGAGAAAATCTTAAGAACATCTAAGTGTACTCAACTGTGCTATTTTGAGACACAATAAAATGTGCTTTTAACATACAATCTCTGTATTTGTAGTATACTTGTGGGTTCAAGTGTACTACAAGTGGTAACTAAATACATTTTCATGGTGTCTCAAAATAGCACAGTTGAGTACACTTAGATATTAAGATTATCTTAAGAAGTACTAAAGAAGAAGTTTTAGTATATTAAGTACAAAATTAGTGTGTGAAAATAGAACACTTTAAGTACATTATGGAAGTGTACTTTTTTTCACCTGGGAATGCGCGTGTCCGTGGGTGGGGCCGTGTGGATGTGGTAATGTGGGCTGGTGTGGCTACAGTGCCAGGGCTGAATTTTTGTCCCAGTCCGCCCCTGGTCGTAGAGACTTAAAACTTTGCTCACACAGTCTACAACGTCACCAAGGCTTGCCCCGATCGGCCTGACAGGGGCGCTAAAGCGGTCAAAAGTATGAAATGGCTCATAACTCCTGAAGTGTTAAGGGCCTTTCACACTGAACGCGACGCGAAAAAGCGAGGCGAATCGCGGAAGAACGGAACGGACCTTTCACACCTAAAGCGAAACAACTGATAACTGATCATCTTCTGCTAATTCCTGCACGCTAGATGGCGCCGATCAACAATGCATTTGTCCATTAACATGTGTTTTAACATCATCCGCTGCATAAAATACAGTGTTAAATTAAGATGAATAAAGTTTGTTACTACAAGAATAGATCAAGAATACAAGAATACATCATAAAATATAAAGGTACAATTAGCATCAAGCTACATTTCAAAATGTATATAATTATTAATGTCTTTGCTCAAAACGCACTTTAACCGTGTCGATGCGATAAGATCCAGCGAAGGGCAATTTGACTGTCCACACTAGACGCAACGCGAAAATGAGAAGCGATAAAATCAATCAAAAACCACAGCTAATCAGAAGAGAGTGTGGGCGGACACATGAAATGGGCAAGTACTTAGTAAAATTCATAAATATTACACAATTTAAACATTATTTAAAGTACATACGGAGTGACTGAACCAATCTTTGTCATAGAATACACTTGTTCGCATTGAGTTGACAGTTTGAACGTTATTGTGCCCATTTATTTATTTTCAAGATCTGAGGTGAATTAGCCAGTGTTGTTTTCATTACAGCTAAAAAGCTGGGAACACAGAACGATATTCAAACTCACGTTAGATGCTTTTAACACTAAATAAAGCCAAAGACTATAGAATAACACAAGACGTGTCACTCGTATTGTTTTGAACGGGAGAATGTGCAACAGGCAATATGGCGGAATAAGTCCCGCCTTCTAAATAAGAGCCAATTGCCGATTGGTAAAGTCATCGCGTCGATTGGTAAATGCAGCGGCCGTTAGAAGCTCCTGTTCCTATAGAAACAGTCAGACGAGCGCTTCCTATAGAGACGCGCAGATAGGACTGCGCATGCGCGTTAGCTTGATCTAGCCTGAAAAAATGCCTTTTTATGTCATGATTTAAGCCTTCAGAAACAAAATTTATGAGACAGTTGTTGTCAGATTTCATTGGTGATTTCAAATATTAAATTTAATTGAAAGCTTGGCAAACAGCTTTAGAGAAGTTGATGTTTCCCCATTCAGAGAGATAGGAGCTACACTTGCATGCCTGAGAGGTGTTTCAAAGATGGCCGCCAAGTGAAATGACTTGTCTTAAAGGGACTTTGATAAAGCACATAAACAGTACCTGATATTATCATTGCCATACTTTGTGTTGCTGTTCCAGCCGCGACGTCGAAATAGAACCCGTTTCTAAAACTGGAATCTGATTGCCAATAGTTAACAAAAAAAAAAAAAAAGTTGAAATTCTGATTCATGGTCCCTAAGGACTGCTAAGTGGGTGGAGCAACTTTTACTAAAATGTCTATAACTCGTGAACGGAATGAGATATTTTCACCAAACTCAGCACACCTACAGGTGCTGGTCATATAATTAGAATATCATCAAAAAGTTGATTTATTTCACTAATTCCATTCAAAAAGTGAAACTTGTATATTATAGTCATTCATTACACACAGACTGATATATTTCAAATGTTTATTTCTTTTAATTTTGATGATTATAAATTCAGTATCTCATAAAATTAGAATATTGTGAAAAGGTTCAATATTGAAGACACCTGGTGCCACAGTCTAATCAGCTAATTAACTCAAAACACCTGCAAAGGCCTTTAAATGGTCTCTCAGTCTAGTTCTGTAGGCTACACAATCATGGGGAAGACTGCTGACTTGACAGTTGTCCAAAAGACGACCATTGACACCTTGCACAAGGAGGGCAAGACACAAAAGGTCATTGCAAAAGAGGCTGGCTGTTCACAGAGCTCTGTGTCCAAGCACATTAATAGAGAGGCGAAGGGAAGGAAAAGATGTGGTGGAAAAAAAGTGTACAAGCAATAGGGATAACCGCACCCTGGAGAGGATTGTGAAACAAAACCCATTCAAAAATGTGGGGGAGATTCACAAAGAGTGGACTGCAGCTGGAGTCAGTGCTTCAAGAATCATTACACACAAACGTATGCAAGACATGGGTTTCAGCTGTCGCATTCCTTAAACTCTTGAACAACAGACAGCGTCAGAAGCGTATCGCCTAGTCTAAAGACAAAAAGGACTGGACTGCTGCTGAGTGGTCCAAAGTTATGTTCTCTGATGAAAGTAAATTTTGCATTTCCTTTGGAAATCAGGGTCCCAGAGTCTGGAGGAAGAGAGGAGAGGCACACAATCCATGTTGCTTGAGGTCCAGTGTAAAGTTTCCACAGTCAGTGATGGTTTGGGGTGCCATGTCATCTGCTGGTGTTGGTCCACTGTGTTTTCTGAGGTCCAAGGTCAACGCAGCCGTATACCAGGAAGTTTTAGAGCACTTCATGCTTCCTGCTGCTGGAGATGCAGATTTCATTTCAACAGAACTTGGCACCTGCACACAGTGCCAAAGCTACCAGTACCTGGTTTAAGGACCATGGTATCCCTGTTCTTAATTGGCCAGCAAATTCGCCTGACCTTAACCCTATAGAAAATCTATGAGACATTGTGAAGAGGAAGATGCGATATGCCAGAGCCAACAATGCAGAAGAGCTGAAGGCCACTATCAGAGCAACCTGGCCTCTTATACCACCTGAGCAGTGCCACAGACTGATAGACTCCATGCCGCATTGCTGCAGTAATTCAGGCAAAAGGAGCCCCAACTAAGTATTGAGTGCTGTACATGCTCATACTTTTCAGTTGGCCAAGATTTCTAAAAATCCTTTCTTTGTATTGGTCTTAAGTAATATTCTAATTTTCTGAGATACTGAATTAGGGATTTTCCTTAGTTTTCAGTTATAATCATCAAAATTCAAAGAAATAAACATTTGAAATATATCAGTCTGTGTGTAATGAATGAATATAATATACAAGTTTCACGTTTTGAATGGAATTAGTGAAATAAATCGACTTTTTGATGATATTCTAATTATATGACCAGCACCTGTATGCAAGAGCTCATTCTGTGGTCGCGTAAAAAATGACGTGGCGACTGGCCACTTGGTGGTGCTATAACAGGAAAAAAACTGGAAAAAAACAGTCATAACCACTTCACCATTAAAAATTCTAAAGCAATTGGTGACCGTAGGGCGCCTTCGCGTTTTTCACATGCATAAAAAATTGTGTATCGAGCGATTTTTTGCGCACGTCCATGACATTAGTGCCACATAGTGTTGCCAATTGTGCGATTTTGTCACTAGATTTAGTGACTTCCTGCCCCTTTTGAGACTTTTTAAAAAGTTTAGGGACAAATCTAGCAACTTCTTGGACAAACCTTATCTAGATTCTTATTTTGCCCACTGATCTATATTCATATTTATATAGATCAATGAATTTGCCATTATGATGTCATCTAGAGACATTTAGCTACCAGTTTTAGCTACTTTCAATTAAAAGCAATTGGCAACACTGGTGCCACATGGTAGAACTCATTCTGAGCAAATTTGCCTCTAGGACCACCACTGTCCATCAGATCATTCGTTAAATATTGGAGATTATTTCAAAAACCAACTTTGGTGAACTAGTCCTAGGTCCTTGGCTCAACAACTTATGTAGTTTTTAAAGCTTTTTAACAGCTATCTATTTCCTATGGTAAATTGCCTGTATTTGCTGTAAATGGTCTTTTCCATCTATGATCGAGATGGTAACAGGCTTGCTAATTAAAACATTATACCTTTTTACGCATGTGCTTAAAGGCCTTGAAACAGCTATGTTTATTATTATTAATTGATTGTAAACACTATGAAAGGGAATTTTGTGTTTCACTGGATTAGGCCTATCTTGGTAATTTTTCACTACAACCTAAAACTTCATTCAAGTAGCACAACACTAGTTTAGAAAATTTTAAAGTGTATAATATTTATTTCTACTGTTTACAAGGCTCTGTAAAGATTAAGTGATTGGTCAACTAAATATCAAGTTTATAAAGCACGTTTATAATTCAGCTTGCAAGACAACACGCATAACGTATGAGGTTTAACTTTTAAAAAATTAAAAAATAAAATTATATATATACATATATATATATATGTGTGTGTGTGTGTGTGTGTGTGTGTGATTATATATTGCAAAATATGATGTATTTTTATGCCAAATAAAAATACAACGACAATTAAGCCTACATAAAAAGTTTTTAATTCAGCTGTAAAAACAGTAATACGTGTCCATTGACCACTAGAGGCCGTTGCTTTGCTGTTATTTCAGTTTAAGCAGCACAAGCACAAAACCAACTACTAAGAAACACTGTGTGTGTGTGTGGAGAGAGAGACAAACGGGGCTAGTTGTCACACGGGGAAGTTGTCACAAGAGAGCTATATCTCAGTAAACATTTAAATCCAAAGTTTTTGTCGTACTTCTGGCACGGGTTGTTTCAAAGCCCCCTTAAATTGGAATACATTCTTTGAATTCTGTCCTCCAAACTAATTTCTATATCATATTTTTGCTATAGCTGTTGGGTAAACAAGTGAACACAACAAAACCACATTAGCATAGATTCAGGAAAGAATGAACTATACAATAAAACTAGATTTTTGACTTGTTTAGATCACATAAAAGCATTTTGTCGGATGTTATCACATTTGTTTAAAAAGTTATAGCTACATATAATGAAATATTAATTGCAATATTTGCTGGTCAAAACAATGCTTTTGATATTGTGTTATATTTTACATTTTTTGATATAGGCCTATATCATATTACTGCTACAGCTCAAGTGTTTTTTCTTCATGCACTTGTTTATTCCATGACTCTATGCATCATTCACATGTTGGAAGAGATTTTAAAAGAAGCGCGCGGCAGCAGTCACGCAGAGCCCCTCCTGCAGTACATGTGCGTGCCTCTCATGTCGCCTGGTCTCACGCTGTGTTTTGCAAAAAAATGTGTGTCAGTAGGACAGCGCTTTCCGCGGCACATGCAGAGGGCACATGCAGCGTGGCTTTACCAGCACGTAGCGCGCTCGAATAAGCGCATCCAGCTCAGCTCGGCGCTTACACTCCCGCCAATGAAAATGCACGCTAGGATCAAGAGGAAAAGAGAAAGTTAGGAGATCATGGGGGCACGTTAGAGTGAGATAAAGCCCCGTCAAAGAGAGCAACAGAGGTTGACGGCTTCCCTAAATCCAGTCACATTTGCCAGTCACCTGAAAACGTGATTGATGTGGGTGTGGAAGGGTGTGTGCGTGTCTAGGAGTGGAAGTGGAGTTTGACAGTCCCACAGAGATGCTGATGGCAATGAGCGGGCAGACTTGAGACATCATCACTAGGCATACACCTAATGCGTCCTTCATACTAGATCAAGAACACAGTACAGGTAGCTGCGCGCGGAAGGTGCATCTGCACACCTGTGACCGACTATTTCTACCGACTATACTGCCAAATGCTCTGTGCGAGAGATACTGCCTGCTTTCTTTGCGCTGATCACTGTATGCACAGGCATTTCGTGACTTTTTTACCTGCTTTCACCAGACTTATACTAATACAAACACACTTTCTTGAAGACAAGATTTCTGAAGACAGAGGATCTTGAAAAGCATATCAAGGATGGATAACAGTCCTGGTAAGTAACATTTCTTCTGGTTCTTCTTCTTGCTGATATAGTCTATTATTATTATTATTATTATTATTAGTTATCCTATAATAATAATTATTATTTTAAATAGGAAAAAATAACAGTGGTTGTATTGATGCTGGAATTTGTGCTTAATACAACAAAATAATGATAATAATATTTAAAAAAAAATAATAATAATTTCATGAAAATAATTCAGTGCATTCATAGGTTGCATTTTGTGTGTTCCAATAAGGGTTATTATTATTATTATTATTATTACTGAGACAACCTATAATAATAATTATTATTATTATTATTATTTTAAATAGGATGAAGTATAACAATGGTTGTATTGATGCTGGTAATTGTGCTTAATACCACAAAATAATGATAATAATATATTTTTTTAAATAATAATAATTTCATGAAAATAATTCAGTGCATTCATAGGTTGTATTTTGTGTTCCGATAAGGGTTATTATTATTATTTATATATTACAGGCATGTTCTCTCATATGAACTATACTCATATAGAAGATGTTTTACAGTGTTACAATGACTTATATGATAGACACTGGGTTGCGATAGATGATCTAAGCAGGTGTCCTGAAGGCATTGGCATGCTTTGATGATTGCGCTGGGCAGACTCATCAGTGCAGCATAAAGACTACAAAGTTCATCTATATATAGTATCACTCTACTCCACTGTGTGAATCACATAAATGATGGAGATAAACACTTAGAGTAACTGCTGTCATAAACCCTGTGTGATTGCTTTCATGGAATCTGCTTAGAAACATGCGCATGCTGACAACTTCCTGCTACTGCCTTGAAAACAAACTCACGTGTAGATGGTCCAAACTAGAGATTAGAGCGCTGTCAAACTTGGCTCTGTCTTATCAACACACTTTACTAGTGTAAACTAGAGCATGGCCATTAATATGAGATATTTAAAACAAACTGTTTATGCAACTCTAATATGAATAGAAAAAAAGACATCCTTCACAGTCCAAGCACTCAGGGAACGTTGATGAGCTCTTGAGGAACATGATGGGAACTAATGCAATATTTCATAAAGTTTTTAATAATTTAACTTTACTTGAGTTTGCACTTGCTTTCATCCAAGGAGGTTAACCGGTTAAGCTGATTCGGGTAGTGGTTCATTACCAAGGTTTGCCAAGGGCCAATTACATGCTGGCTCAGTCAACCAAGTCCACTTCAATGTTCATTTACATCTGATTCATTTACAAAAGCTGCAGTCACGTTCCGGAGCAGGTGATGGAAACATTGTCTCATGCCTGGCACACCCTCAACTGAACAGTAAGCCTTGAAAATAAATACAAGGTACAATAACATGATGCATAAAGTCATTAAAGACAGGGAAATAATAACATCCGAACACATGACCTTTGAGTGGTAGACAACAGGAAACAAGGAAACAGACGTGTGTTTAACAAGTAAATAAGGGGACAGCCTACACATCAACTCATACATGTGACTTTGAGTTTAGATCCAACCCACATGGATTTGTATTAGGGATGCAGCAATGTAATTTTGACTGACAGATACTGATAATTATTTTTATGTCCAATAACCAATATGATGTTTGGTATTATACATCTATCTATACAATCATACCTGTTTAAAAAAAACTTTTCACACTCACATGCTGCAAGTGAAGTCACGCTTAATCATTTTAATGTATTGTATATTTAAAACTTGAAATATGAACAAGAAAAAAACACTACATTCAATATAAGCAGATTCAGTCTGATACTGGTAATAAATGAATAAATGAATGAATAAATAAATATTGATGGTCGGTACGGATATGGTCAAGCATCCCCATTTCTATAGCCCATATGTAACCCCTCCTGTTTAAACCACCCGCTCTAAGCGGGACTCAAACCCGGGTCCGCTGGCATGGGAGTCGGGCACTCTAACAAGGAGGTTTACAGGCATAGCTCTTACCCTACGGGGGTGGAGCTATTCTAGTGTATATGATAAAAATGTTTTCAGGTTTCCTAAGATGCTTAATATGGTAATAAACTGCTTTTATTCAAGTAAAAAATATTACTCAAATTTACCTGATCATCAAAAGTCATTTAGGAGTTTTAGATCAGATAAAAAATAGAATTGACATATATCTTCAAAAGGACTACAGCGCCATTTCCTTTCTGTCCCTTATGCAAAACTGTCGAACTATGACAATTATGGTTTGGTTTACTAACCTACTGACTTCAGATGCTTTAGAAATCGCTTATGAAATCTCTGTTGAAAGCTATTGTGCAACAACAGGACCTTGAAATATTTTCATTAGCCTATATGGCAAGCTTTATTTTCATTCTTTGTGAAAAATAAAAATCATATGACGTTTATGGCGCTCTGGAACATGTTCCAAGTGATTAAATGCACATCACACATACAGCCATACTCATATAATACCAGTTCATTCGAGGTGAATTAGAGGTTCCAGGCGCGATTTACGCCGGATAACGGACGTCTAACGGACAATATCCTCCACCCCACCATTCGATATTGCTCTGTTTTATAGCGCTTTTGGGTTATAAGAGAGGCGCGAGGCTTTTAGCTTTGCTTATAGGAGCGCTGCGCGCGCGTATCTTCCCACGGAACGCATCCCTCGCGCCTACAATCGTCCTCACGTGCATGCGCTCTCTCAGCCGCGTGCGGCGCGTGATTTCCACGCCCCCGCCCCCACCGCTTCTTTCAGTGAGTTCTCTGTTTTGATGCAGATACGTTAGAAAGGGGGAGGTTGGTCAGTGGGTCAGCGATTTCATGCCGTCAGTGTAGCGCCTCATCACGTTTTCCCGCCTCATGCAACTTTTTCTTTGGAGCGGTTCGCATAAACAGCTTCATGACAGCATGAGAACATTCTGCATTGTACGAATGGCCTACCCAAACGTACATTTTGCCTTTGCTTTTAAAAAAGATTTTGAGGGCAGTTTAGGGTTTTATAGTTAGGCGTTTTCAAACATTTGTTACGCCAAGGACCTCCAAATGTGGTTAAAATAGCCTCTAACAGGTGCGATATTATCATATATTAATACAGTGTGTGCAAAATGCCAGACAACAATAAAGCCAGAAGAAATAATGAAAAAATGTTCCCATTCAATTAAAATGCATTTTTATAACATTTTGCATAATATATATTGTTTCAAAGCAGCTTAGTACCAAATACAAACTATACTTAATATGTACATTGCAAGGAGATATAAACATTTAGAATATATATATATATATATATATATATATATATATATAATACTAATTATAATTTGTACATATTTAATGAACCCCCCTGGGGGTTGGAGGACTCTAGTTTGAAAACTCTTTGCCTAAATGCTTCATATTCATGTGCTTTTGACCTACTTTAAAATGACAGTTCTGTCTGTATTAACTCATTTAATAAATAATATTATAGATAAGTGAGCACATTTCCTTCAATAGTAAACAAACAGCATGCTTCTACTAAAAAATGTGAAAGCATGTCCTTTTTTTCTTAATAATAATTTTACTTATACAAATGGAATATGCACTAATTTCCTGAATCCCCAACCCTTACAAATGTTAAGATGCCCTATATCAAGTCAAATGCACAAAGCAGCGGTCATGCAAGGTAGAGTATTTCAGCTATTTTCCTCAAGGGAGGGAGACAGACAGACCATGCCAGTGTTTGAGATCAGGGAGGAGGGAATTATTGTCCCTGCAAAGTCCTCACGTTTCTACGCTTGTCCTTGCTCACTAGCAGATTAGCATTTGCATGGGTTGTCTAAGCTCACGAAGAGCTGCCGGAGACCTGCTGATTCTTCAATTAATGCTGGTGTTTCCACTGACCCTAATTTACACAGGCTTGCAATGACATGTGCATGGTTCATTTAGCTTGTAGAAACTGCTGCACTATCCCTCACATTACAAGCTAGTTATTTTTATGAAGGGCAGGACAAAAAATATTTATATCCCGCCTACCTATTTTTTAGATTAATTATAAATGTAGTTCCAAACGTAGGTTTGGGAGGAGCCTAAACATTCAGTCCTGTCAATCATCATTACGAGCGTATATAAGCAGCAGTCACTGCGTCATCCCAGTGACAATTCTTCCAGCACCCCTTCTCCTCTCCATCTCCTCCTCTATTTCTCTTATTCTTCCTCTATGCAGTACTGTTATAGGGGGGTTTAACTCTGAGCTCGAGCCGAGCCTCGGGTTCAAGCCTCCTTCGAGGACAGCAAGCCAAGTTTGTTTTACCATTAACCATTCAGACTGAATGGGCAGGCAAACTTGTGAATTAAAGCTTTAGATTATTTTGCAATCATTTGAAACAGGTAGCTGCGCCTCAGACACTATACTTTTGTTTAATAAGTAGCATGTCCTGTTATCCTTAATGTCATTGTCGCTTTAACCTTTGTGGCCTCACATTTGTGTCCAGGTGTGATTATTTCTGTGTATGTGGGTGGGGTTACTAAGCATGGGCAGGGCTGAGTAGTGTTGCTCAGGTAGGGTTCACTATCACAAGGCTTTAAAATCCAGCGCTGTAGTATGTCAATAATAAGTCCCGCTGCACGTGCCTGTGGAGGGATCGCAAACACACTTGAGCTAAATAAATATTGAGTGCAGTATGAGAAAACACACAGAAAGGAGCAGGGCAGATATCTGATGGTAGTTTGAACTTGTTTACCTCAGATGGGTTCCAAATTATGTGTACACCATAAAACAGACTGAAAGACAGCAAGAGTGAAATTGATTAAAGGAAATATTTACACTATTGTCATTTCTCATTGTACACAGTACTGAAGGCATTTTTTGTTATCATTTACTCATCCTCATGTTGCACATGTTGAGATATTTAGCAATAAGGAACATACAATGAAAGTGGAGCCAGGAACACAAGAAAAAAAGCAGCTTGAACATTAGGGATGGGTATCGAGTTCCAAAATGGAACCGGTTCCACATTTCCAAGAACCGGGGATTTGATAAGAATCCGAATTATATCTAAGGTTTTTTATCTACGTTTTTTTTTTTTTTTTTTTTTACCTTATTGGAATCGAAATTAGGAATCGATAAGAATCGGAACCGTTAACATTCAAACAATACCCAATCCTATTCCTTACCACTATTTTTTATTAGTTGTATCGTTATGCGGAACCGGAACTGGAAAAATGCTTACGATTCCGAACCCTATTGAACATTCTGTTAGATAACTAATTTTGTGTTCCATAAATGAAAGATATCATATGCATTTGCAATGACATGAGGTTGAGTAAATGTTCAGACAATTTTTGGGACAACTATCCCATTAAATGCACTCTAGGTTTGTGTCAGTGTGAATCAATATATTTTTTATTAAGTACACAATCATGCAGAATGCTGAGTGATCTGATATACAGTTCATTCCCATAAGATAACAAAATAGGTAGGAAAAAATCTCATAGACGTGGACTAAAATGGGGCTTCAAACATATAGAAATCAGATCATAGAGACATGAGGTGGGCTATTTTGACTCAACTGGCAGTAAGCAACCACCTAGAACTACTGGCTTAAATAATGAAGGCAAACTTGCAAGAACCAATTTGTTTAGGATAATATCATTAATAAAATAGAGACCAACTGCACATATGGTGCCAGTGATTCCCGAAACATTTTGAACAGTGCATTGTTAAATCGCATTCTCTTAGCCCAGATCTGCCCGATTGTGTCCTCAGGTAGTTTATAAAGTCAAACTGAAAGCCATGGTGCACATTCTAACAAAACGTGACTCCTTATTGCCTCGCTCTCTCAAGGGCAATGCATCTGTGTGGGAACTGTAACATCATCACAAAGCTGACACGGCATCCTCGGGTGCGCGCCCCCTGTGTATGCTTTTGATGCTCGCGACTCGCGATTGTTGTAGCTGTTTACACGAGACTGCGGATTTGGTTTGGGCAGGAACGGTGTCAGGAATCCATGTGAGGCGGCGGTCAGGTGTTGTGCGGTTTGGCTGGGGCACTATGCCAGGGCTATTATTGGAGAGGAGAGGCGGGAGAGCTTGTGAACACGTGAGACCGTGTCTCAGCTCATCCTGCGCGCATGACCGGAGAGGATGTGATAGGATACAGAATACCAGAGGGAGAAAATGAGAAACCTGTGGGGGAATGGAAATAAAACAAGCCAATGGTTTTATTTAAAATACGTGTGCCTATTAAAACCAAACCATACAACACACCAAGGGGTTATTTCTTCAAATGGGGAACGCTGAAATATGTTGCTGTGCAGCTGTCACTATTTTTAGCGCGTGAGATCGTTCTCACTCTCAGTAAGTTAGATTACATCACCCTCTGAAAGGTGCTGTAAGCGTTTTTTGTATGAAATATCACGCATATAATGACCATATTTACCTGACAGATGGCAAATAAAAAGGCACGCAATAGTGTTGTCAGCATTTTTTGAACCAGGGCTTTTCAGTCAATCGGTTGAGACGATTCACAAACGAATCGGACTGAATCGGTCGGAGCAGTTTCGAGTCAAAAACCCACTTGCTGAATTCAGAACTGCATACTAGCATACCACTTCTACTATTTCTTCAATATCTTTATATGGCAGAAATGGAAAAAATAGTTAACTATTATTCCAATTTCAGCCACTGACTCATTAAACCGAAAACCGTCTATTTTGAATGTTTGCAAAGATCTGAGAACCGATTAGTATAAAATGATGGTAAGGGCATTTGTAGTGAACTGAGGATTTGACTGATGAAACACAAGGAAGTTATTCTAATAGCCAAATAGGAAATAATAAATACTGGAAATATATTTATGACTTGATAGCATGACTGTTTTTTATCAACAAAAACAACTCACATGCTGGTTTAATAAATAGCTTTTTATTAAAATATGCAAAAAAACATTTTTAGTCTAGATGGGTAAATTAAATTTAGCATTGTTTAATGCCAATGCAAATTTGATTTGCAAATTAGCCTATGAATTGGGACACATGAAAGTACCAAGTTCTGTCATGAAACTCTAGATGGCGCAGGCTCATAAGTCCTTAACCCAGCTCCACCTGTATAGATCTGCTACTGGGGTGATTCATGAATGCTTGTACAGCAGCAGCAGGTCTTGCTTGCTCATAGTTAATGTATTTAATCAAAACACGATTAACTAAATCGATTAACTTCCACTTTTAAGTTGTTGTTTTTTTTCCAGTCAGGGCTTTATATATTTTTGTGTTTCTATAGGGAGTGTGATACTCTATGCTGGTACCAATGGCAGTGCCTGTCCAAGCCCAGGAAGCCCCTCTAGTGGCTATCAAACCCAGTCTCCATCCTCTCACTCCCAGCCCTCTTCGCCAGAGGAGGTCACCTTCACTGAGATTGGGGCCCTCAAGCAGCAAGGAAGTATTGGAACACCACCATCTCCAAAACTGGTCTTTCAGTTCCCTGAAATTTACAATAACTCCACAGCAGGTTCTAACCAGCATAGCTACTCCCATCCCATCGCCGGTAAAAGGCCTTGTGGGTTCACTGGCACATTTACCAGTAAGTGGGCTCTCTTTTTAGTACCCGCAACACACTCAGTCAGCATCTTCTTTTACGAGTCCCTGATATTTAGGACACCTTCTTTGTGTTCTTTTACGTGCTGACCCCATTCACTCTATGTTTCTATCTTTATCTGAGCAGAGACTGGAGGCATGGTGCTCCTTTGTAAAGTATGTGGAGATATTGCATCAGGGTTCCACTATGGTGTCCATGCATGTGAAGGCTGCAAGGTAAGACAGAATGATAGTAACAAACATATGAGTCTTCTAGCATTGTGGTTTATTATAATGTATGTCTTTGGTTCTTTGCAGGGCTTTTTCCGCCGCAGCATTCAGCAGAACATTAACTACAAGATGTGCGTGAAGAACGAGAACTGCCTGATAATGCGCATGAACCGCAACCGCTGCCAACACTGCCGCTTCAAAAAATGCCTGTCTGTTGGCATGTCCCGTGACGGTAAGAATTTTAGGAGGTTATCAGGTCATTGACATATGACAAAGAGCGAAAAGTCATACTTTCATCTCATTCTTCAGGTCAGCACCGCACCCACCCCCCTCAACCTACTTTCCTCTTTTAGACTTGCACCATTGGTAACTTTCAAGAGAGCAAGTTTCTTTTAGTTTGGCTGTGCACTCGTTTCCATCTCTAGCTTTGCCCTTTGTGGTCCCTCCTTTTTCTCGCCTCCTTTTCTCCATCGGTTTACCCTTCCCCCTCACACGTTCCCTAAGCTCTGCCTCCCAATCCCTCCTAGAGACAATGATTTATGAGGGATGGAGTCACGCAGTCCCTGAAGCTATCTGTCATCTGGAAAACTGCAGCAAATACAGGAATTATTTTGAGAAATTGGAACGCAGGCGACTTGATTACCACGTTCATGCCCTTATAACATTCTCAGCAATTAATGTTGTGCTGCAGCAAAAATTAAGCAAGGGATGCAGAAAAAGCCACACATCTGAACTCTTCAGAAGAACAATGCCTCATCCATTTGCCTTCGGCGGTGATTTAACCTTAAACAACACTGGAATGGAAAATAAATCTGATGAACGTTTTTAGAAAATTTGGCAAAATAAACTGACACCCATATGCTCGTACATTGTGACCTATTTAAGCTTGGTTTGACTTCTGTCAGGTTCTCAGCAGCATTTCACGCAGTGTTTATCAGCGGATGTCAGTTAAAATGTAGGGTTGGCTGTGATAACGAATTGCACTGGATGTTGTTCTAAGATGGCACCAAAAGAAATGAGTCCATTGGGTGCAAAATGAGGGAGGTAAACAGTCATTTTTAACCATGGTTCCTGAAAGTGCTAGAGCCCACAACCTAGAAACCTGTTTCTCATGCACAAACAGGAAAACCTTATTTAACTGCCTCAAATACCACAATAAAGCAGACGCCCTGATTTTATTTCACTTCACTGCAGTCAGTTGCTTAATTTTGGTTGTGTGATACAGATGTTTGGTTTGACACGATGGGCCAGCATAGTTTCACTTCCGCTATGATCTTGCCATTGCGCAGACAAATAATCAGTTCAGTGCTACCTTTGTAGTCAAAACTACCTTTGTAGTTTTGATATCAGATTCATACCAACGTTTTTTTAAACCGAATTCTGGTTCATCAAGCCACACCCCACAAGAAGTTGAACAAGAATTTTAAGCAAAATTCAGCAATATAATGTCTGCCCAGATCCGGCCCATGTCTGGTCTGCATGTAATCCACATGTGCCAGATGTGGGCCGGATCTGGGCCACACTATTGTTGCTGTCTGGGAATTGGAATGACAGGAAGAGGAATTTACTGAATTGCAATTGAAAGAAATTCAACACAGGCAGTGCATTCTGGGAAATGAAGTGTTGCTTTAAACTTCTTAAATACATTTAAAATAAGGCGTTGTCAAACCAACATTCAAAGTTTTAACTTTGCTCTTCTATTTCAAATTTGCTCTTGAATTTCAAATTCATTTTAATTTGCTACCCCAATTCAGACTGAGCTGACATTCAGGAATTGAATTGCAATTTAATAGGCATTTTCAGTTCAATTTTGAATGGTGTAAAACCCTATTTATCATGCAACCAATGCATGTTAGTTGCAAAAAAGCGAAAAAGATGTGTCCCGCCGTTCTTGTTTCATGTTCTCATATACAGGTGTTGTGAGACATATATGATATATGGAGCATCCTTCTCACATCTGGTAAACCCAGGATGTATCACAAACCCTTACATCTACAGTCACCTCAATCTGCCAAATTATGTATTCTTCTCTTCTCTTCTCTTCTCTTCTCTTCTCTTCTCTTCTCTTCTCTTCTCTTCTCTTCTCTTCTCTTCTCTTCTCTTCTCTTCTCTATTCTCAGTATCTCATCCCCTCTCCTTTCTGCTCTTCTCTCCCCTCCTTTCCTTATCACAGTCATTAGTTTCTCTCCCAATTACCGTGGCATTGTCATCAAGTTCTGCCTGACCCACTGCCCTACTTACGGAGAGAAGTGAGAGTAGCATAGGGATGAAGATAGGAAGGGGAGGTAGTGACGGAGAGAGAGATGAAGAGTGGGGGGAGTTAACATATGGTAGCAATGGTGCTATTTTTAGACTCAACAGCTGACAGATTTTCTTAGAGGAGGGGTGGTGTTGGAGAAATGAGTGAGGGGCTTGTAAAAGATGCGAAAGCATCGAAAACAACACTGACACATTTAATGTTCATCCATATTTTACACACAAAAAACGTCCAAAAATTCAGCATACTGTTGTCAGTACTGGATGTCTCTTACACAGTGACTGTGCTATTCAAAAACTTCCAAAGCAATTTTCAGACAATATTTCATTTATTTTTTTCACACTAGGTAATTTTTGATAGCGCCATGTACTTTATTATAAAAGAAATGGGTCATGGACATTTTGATTACTGAGCAGCAGGATCTCTTAATGGGCTGGTTTATCAGACATTTGCATAGTAAATGCAGTAGTTTCACAACATTTTGTATTTTTAACATGGCGTATGACTACTCAATTTCAGATTAATTGTCTTTAATACATCCCAGATGTTTATTTTGTCTCAAATTAAAAGACAACATGACATGAAAATTCACAATGCATTTAAAGGGATAGAACACCCACAAATGAAAATTCTGTCATTATTTACTCAACCTGACTTTCTTTCTTCTTTTGAACATTAAATATGTTGTAAAATACAATGAAAGAGAAGGGGTTCAATGCTGTTTTGGGGTTTAATGTTGTTTTGGACCCCACTGACTTTCATTGTATGGACAAACAGTTGGAAAAAATCTTTTGTGTTTCACAAAAGAAAGAAAGTCACACAGGTTTGGAACAACATAACCTTAAGTAAATAATGACAGACTTTTCTATTCAGTTTTGGGTAAACTATCCCTTTAACTTGCAACTAAAAATTGCTGCATTATGATAAAACATTAAACATTACAAATATATTTTTTTCTTTAAAATAACACAGATGAAGCAGGCACAATAATGGAAAATACATTAATGAAGAAAACAAATTGTGACTGTTGTTTTTCTCTCTGTCCCCTAGCTGTGCGTTTTGGCCGCATCCCTAAACGAGAGAAACAGCGGCTTTTGGATGAGATGCAGAGCTACATGAACAGCCTCAACGAATCGTCCACCATGGGCATGGAAACCTCCCCACCATGTGAACCTCCTCCAAGCCCCAGTGAGAACCAATCCAAAGAGGCCATTGGTTCCTTAACCCGAACCTACCAGGATATCTTCACAAACACGCAGGACCATCTAAACAAGCGCGCGGGCAACATGAACACCAACACCTTTCAAAACAACCCTTCTCAGGACAGCAACTATCCTCATGCGAACCCTCTCACAGGGTACCACACAACTACCCATGAAAGCTTCTCGGCCCCGCCTCGCTGCCCAGTTGCTTCCAGCGACAGAAAATGCCCGGTCTCATTGGTGGACAACAGTCGGTACAGCTACGCTCCTTCATCCAGCCAAAATCACTCCCAGTCTAGCGTTAGCCTGACCTCACAACCCACTCACGCCAATTACAACAGCTACGTGACTGGCGAGTCGCAAAGCCAGGCCTCCTGTCCATTTAAGTTGCCTGCTGGCTCCAAAGTGCTGGTGAGGAATGTTTTGAAATATATACAATGCATGGTAGATTACTTACAAATTGTAGCTCATTACATTTCATCATGAAATTTGTAGTTAATAATGTAATCTATTACATTACACATTTTAGATAATATAATCTGACTACTTTTTGATTACTTTTAGATTACTTTTAACCTAACATGTTTAACACATTGATTTTAATAGGTAAATCTTGTACCATATTGACATAAAAATACAAAGAGAAAAAATATTTATGCCATTCTTTGTGATCAACAACATAAAGTGAATTAAATGTTACATTTATGTCAGAGTTTCCCAAACTAGGGTTTGTGAAGGAACTGCAGGGGGTTCGTAAATTGATGAATAGCTAATAATTAATTAAATCTTAAAAAACACGAAATAAAAAAATAAAAAATATTAAATATTGACTAGCGGCCGGTCTGTGTGTGCAATTCCACAAAACATTCCGAACATAGATAAGCAATAATCTTTTTTAGACTAGAAAATTTAATAGATAAAAAAGAAGAATTGTGGAGAATCAATGAATCTTGAATAATTTACTGCCATTTTCTGAATATTTAGTAATCAAGTAATTAATAAAAATTTTTTACTGTGGTCTGATTATGAGTATTTTAAGTTTTTAAGTTTTGGAATCTGATTACATGATCCAGTTTATATTAGTGCTGTCAAACAATTAATCACTATTATTCGAATCCAAAATAAAAGTTTGTGCTTACATAATATATGTGTGTAGTGTATATTTATGTATATATAACAAAAATATATTTATGTATAAAATATTTATATATAATATACATAAATATATATATATATATATATATATATACACATGTAAATATTTCTTAAATATACACATGTATGTGTGTGCATTTATATATATACATAATAAATATTCACTACACATATATATTATGTAAACACAAACTTTTATTTTGGATTCGATTAATCGCTTGACAGCACTAGTTTATATATAATCAGCTACTACCAAGCACTGGGTATAAATAATGAGAGTGTTTCATTATAGCAGAAATATTACAATTTAAGATCAAAATACAAGAGTAGATCAATAAATTAAGCATATGTGCTAATAAAATATTATATACTGTCTCTCTCATAGGCCTGTCCACTGAACGCATGCCCTGTGTCAGCACCTGGCATCTCCAGTCAGCAGGTGTGGGAGTCTTTCTCACAATGCTTCACGCCGGCTGTACGTGAAGTGGTCGAGTTCGCAAAGGGCATTCCAGGCTTCCAGGAGCTCTGCCAGCATGATCAAGTCATGTTGCTCAAAGCAGGCACTTTCCAGGTATTGATTACATAACCCTTGTAATTCTCCTGACGTTTTATTAGCATTAAGGACGCACTACCCAAACAGATTTCCCAATTCGTCCTAATTCAAACTCATGCCATTGGTTAAGCCAAAGGTTGACGTGTCAGGTCACTCAAAACAAACACAGCAATGTGTAGATAGTGGCACAGTGTTTACCCCCTTAGGGATGTTAATCTACAAAATGCTAACTTGTTGTTGTCTTTTTTTTGAGAGTGAAAAATACACACATCATCTGGGTCAGTCTTTTCACCTCTATCTTATCTTGCCCTTTGCAGGTGCTTATGGTAAGGTTTTGCTCACTGTTCAACCACAAGGAAAGATCAGTGACTTTTCTGAATGGGCAAACATACCCGCTGGGCACCCTTAGGGGTCTGGGTATGGGCTCCTTGCTGGACGCCATGTTTGAGTTTAGTTCCAAGCTGAGCTCTCTGGGCCTGGAGTCAGATGAGATGGCACTCTTCATGGCTGTGGTGCTGGTTTCTGCAGGTACGAGCAACACTGATTAATTAGTTCAGTATGCGTTCAGTGGATAGGCCTATGAGAGAGACAGTATATAATTATTGCTCATGCTTAGTGTTAGCGATTTGAACTAATTATTAGGGATGCATGATATATCTGCCACCATATCAGTATTGGCGATACTGTCGATATATGTTCATTTTTAAAGCTATCGTGATTGGCCCGATAAGAAGACTTGGCCGATATATTAAAGCTGATAAATAATGAATTATTTCCTCCAGCTGAGACACTTTGGATGCGCAATGTGCCATTATGGTTTTGAATTGCTTGAAATATGATTGACATCAGTTTCAAAAAGGAAAATACAGTTAAGTGCAACTCTGTCATATAGGCTACATAAAATTATTATGAGAACATTATAATTGTGTGCTTGGGACATGGCTTTTAATGCTGAGACTTTTGTTTTTGTAATCAGGCTCTCAAAAATTATATAACAATTTGGATTTAGATTTATTGGCCAATATATCGGTTATCGGCTTTCAAATATAAAGAATTATCGGCCAAAATTTTCAAATCGGTGCATCCTTTCTAATTATTTATAATAGCGATGCATATTCAATGCAATATTAAGATTATTAATATTATTTGTGTTCTAGCCTATAACTGATAAATGTCAGATAAATAGTAAAAATTATTATTTTAAAATAACACTTTTAAAACTCCAAACCAATAAAAATTTCTTTCTTCTGCAGAACGCATAAGAAAATATTTTGGAGAATTTGTCAACAGTTTATATCTATAAAATAAAAATCACTGGGGTCGAACACAACAGTGAACCCCACTGACTTTGATATAATGTACAAAAAAAATAAATAAATATATATATATATATATATATATATATATACAGTCAAACAAAAATTTATTTAGACACCATGAACATTTCATTCATTAATACAGTTTATTCACTATAGTTTAAAAAAATTGTAATAAAATATGACAAGTTCTCAGAGTTAAACTGTGTCAGACAAAATTATCTTAATTATGTCAGATAACACTTAAGCAAAACATAGTCAGGTCAAAGTGTCTGAATAATTTTTGGTTCCAAATTTGTATCAATTTTACTGGTAGACCACTGTATGAAGAATTTTGAGGTATATAATATGTTACAGTTTACATTATTTTGCTATCCTAACATAAATGAACTATAGTGTCCTAGTAAAAATATATAAAAATATATAAAAAATGTCTGAATCATTTTTGGTTTGACTGTATATATATATATGTACAATTTATTTACAATCTTATTTATAATCTAATTGTTTATTCTAAACATTCACTTATAATTTATTGTTGGTTTTTGATAATAAATGGTTTGTCATTTATCCACAGATTGCTCTGGCATTTCGGATTTTGTGGCTGTCGAACAGTTACAGGAAGGACTCATCCGAGCGCTGCGAACCTTAGTCACCCGTCGCCGTCCTGACGACAACTCCCTCTTTCCTAAACTGCTCCTGCGTCTTCCAGACCTGCGCACCCTCAACAACCTTCACTCCGACAAGCTGTTGGCCTTCCGAATTGATCCCTGAGCTTTCTGTCGCTGCAGCTGGAACTCACCCAAAGGCCACGACTGGCCAATCAGAGAACACCTTTCCTGGTTAAGAGAAAGAGAAAGACTGCTCATTTAGGGAGAGATGTTCAGCATGTTCCCATAGGAACCATTCTTTATGATGCGTGTTAATAAGGAACACAATGAACAGATGTCTCTCAGCAAGCTCTGAACAAGACTATATCTCCATTTAAGCTTTCACAGATTATTTTCATACATGCATTGCCCTTCTGTTCAGCTCGCCTCGAGAGCATTGTTGATTATATTTATCCGAGGGAAAGTTTTGCCAGTCATATCATCATCATCATATATAAGCTTACCACAGAACTTCTGAAGACCAAAAAACGGGTCATTCCTCTGTACTGCCTGCAAACTGAAATACACAGTCTTTAGTCAAGTACACCACGTATACAGTAGAAAGGTAATTTTAGGGACCATTTGAAGCCAATTGTGTGAGTATATGTGCCTGTGTGTTTGAGAAAGGGACAGAAATACCATGTACATAAGCCATAGATATCACTCATACAGTTAAACCACATTAAAACTTCAGTTAAAGACAATAAAGAATTAAATTTATCACCTGTGTTAGTGTTTAACATTTAATTACAGGAGATTTACTGTCTCTACAACACCTTTTTAAATGTCATTTCACTTTTGAGATTAGATAAAACTGTCATATTTGTTTGCTTTTTTATTATCATCAAGCTGAATACAGCATGTCAAAGTATATTTCAACACATTCTCCTTTAAGAATATATCTGAATCTAAGGATACAAAACCAGCATTCTCTCCTATGCATGTTATGTTTTGTTGTTTTCTTACTGAAAGTACTGCACAGTTACACTGATTTAACTGCCTGTTCAGAGAATGAGGGATTCACAGTTGTCTGTTTGACTTAAACGGGGCGTTTGGTGCCTTGTAAGCAATGGACTGTTCATCTGTGTGTTGAGAGAAAGAGCCCCTGAACTTCTGGCACCAGCACAGTATCTGTACAGCCTTTACTGAGATCACAAAGCATGTCAAGAAGGCATTTTGGACTGCCATGTGGTTGATTTGATCAGTTGAGTTGATTATGACTGATAAAGTAATGTTATTCATTTATAATGTAATGTATATTTTGTAAATTGTTTTCTTCCGTAGAACCAATATAAATACAAGATTATCTATTCTGATGTTGTCTGTTTAAAGCTATACACACACACACACTACAGTAAAAACAGTTATATTTGATCAAAAATACAGTAATTCTATTGGTGCTAAATGGTTATTGTTGTTGAAAACAGTTTTTGCTGCTTAATATTTTTGTGGAAACCATGATACATTATTTTTCAGGATTCTTTGATGAATAGAAAGCATTTATTTTAAAATAGAAATATCTTTTGTAACATTATATGTCTTTAATGTCACTTTTTAATGCATTCTTGATTAATAAAAGGAAAAATCTTATACTTACCTCAAACTGGTAGTATATCACAATATCCACAAAAACAAATATTAAGCAGCAAAAACTGTTTTCAACATTGATAATAATAAGAAATGTGTCTTGAGCAACAAGTCAGCATATTAGAATGATTTCCGAAGGATTATGTGACACTGAAGACTGGAGTAATGATGCTGAAAATTCAGCTTTGCATCACAGGAATAAATTATACTTTAAAATATGTTAAAATAGAAAACATTGCAATAGGTTTTTACTATATTTTTGATCAAATAAATGAAAGCAAATAGAAGTCTTGGTGAGCTTTGCCTGCTGCAACATATTGCAGCATCAATGCAATGTTTTATGCTTTCTAAAGATAAACTAAGTAGACAAACCATTAATTGTTGTCATGCCTTTCCTCGGCAGACTTTATATCAGGAGCTTTTTCAGAGTGATGTAGAAATAATTGTAACTGGCCTGAAACTGTCAGTCACGTTTTGCTTGTCAAACAGACTCAGTTAATCCACTTTAATTCAGGACACTGGAAAAGCATAGGCTACTATTTAGTCTTTATTTATAACAGAATCAGTTAAAATTAAGCCAGATTAAATGTATTTTTCTAATTATTATTGCTTTAAAAAACGTATTTGTAGAAGCTATCATATTTAAGGGGTATTGTGTATTGTAATAGTCTTTAGTTAATCTGAGAGCCATTACAGATCTCATCCATAAAATTATTCAAGACATTGCTTTACATAGTAAACGGTGTTATACTGACATCGTGTGGCCACTCGCAGTAGTGAAATGGCATTTCAACTTCAACTGAATATTAAATAGTCATGCTTACGTTTCATTCACGCTTAATCCAGCGTTGCTTGGTAAACTTGATGGAGCGTCCTGCTACATAACCTAATTAATATACACACTGTCAGTCAATCGCTGACAACAGACGAATTCGTTAATTCCGCTTTGGTAAATTCATCATTGCTAACTTCTGCTTTGTAACCAATCAGAGAGCCCTACGTTTCAACGCCGTGATACGTAATTAATATTTATAAGCTAAGCACAGGCGTCCTCCGTGTGTTTTGCGTCATTACGTTTGAGTAACCCGGAAACACACACGGATATTGTAGAGCAGACAGGCAAATATTGCATTTATTCTGTAAAAGCATCGGAAATCATGGCATAGAAAAGGTATTTTATCTCAAAATCTGCGAAGACTTTGCAAACCTTTCATGACAATGTTAGGAGTAAGGTAGGTGTCTTTAAGGCTTTTAACCAAACAGTTATGGATGTTTAAAGCTTAGTCAACAAGTCAAGTTGGATTTCTCTCTCTCTCTCTCTATATATATACACACACACACACACACATATATATACATATACATATATAGGGTTGTTTTTGTTTATATAATGTATTGATAGTGACCATATGGCTAATTTCAGATGTAAAGCTGTCAGTCTGACATGATGATTTCTCCATTGGGTTTATCCAGCAGTTGCCTGATATTTTTTGAAAGTAGCATGATGAAGAATGTCATTTTTGGTATGACATTTTTTGGTACAAAATAATTGTTATTAACATTTGTTTGACATTTATGATCTATTATGCACTCATTTTTCTCTTTCTGCAGATACCGTACATTTCACTGGACCAAGAGCTGTAGGAGAATGATGATCTAGGAGTATTTAGGTTTTCTCCAGTCACCTAAAAACGTTTATCCATCATGTTTGTGACAGCATACCTGGCATTTATAGTTTTGGGAGGACTGTGCGTGGCTTTAGAGATCGCAGCCCGTCGTCTCGCCTCATTCCAGGCCACACAGACAGCCGTTGCCAATCCGGCTTTCCAACGTTTTCAGAAGCTCTTTCTGAAGGCGTATCTCCTGGCCCTCTGGGCAGACTGGCTGCAGGGACCTTACCTTTATAAACTGTACCGACATTACAACTTCCTGGAATCTCAGATTGCCATTCTATATGTATTTGGTCTGGCTTCTTGCGTGCTGTTTGCCCCAGTGGCCGGCTGGCTACCACAGTTTCTTGGGCGAAGACAGACGTGTCTCCTCTTCTGCCTCACCTATTCAATCTGCTGCATTACCAAGCTGTCACAAGACTATTTTGTACTCATACTAGGACGTGTTCTAGGAGGCCTGTCCACCTCTCTGCTAACCACCACTTTTGAGGCCTGGTATTTGCACGGTCACGTTGACGTTCATGATTTTCCCAAAGAATGGATCCCTGTTACCTTCAGTAAAGTTGCAAATTGGAATCACGGACTGGCAGTGGGCGCCGGGCTGGTGGCGAATTTGTTTGCCGAATGGCTTGGGCTGGGACCGGTCGCTCCATTTCTTTTGGCGATCCCAAGCCTTGCCGCCTGTGCCTGGTTTGTGCTGTCCGAATGGGGTCAGGAGGACAGACAGGAGGGCGCACAAGGAGACAAGAACGCCCCCCTTCTCAACCCTCTAAACGCCCCCAAGTTACAAATGTCAACGCGGGCCCGTTTCTGGCGTAGCTGTGTGGACGGCCTGCGCTGCTTGCTGTCAGACCGCCGTGTTATGCTTCTGGGTGGTGTTCAGGCACTTTTTGAAAGTGTTCTCTATATATTTGTTTTTCTTTGGACTCCTGTATTGGACCCACACGGCCCACCGCTAGGAATCATTTTTTCCAGTCTGATGGCGGCCAGCTTGGCTGGCTCCACACTTTTCCGACTGGCCACATCGGCCCCGTATCGACTCCAACCCGGTCACCTGCTCTGCTTAGCCGTTCTACTAGCTTTCTTCTCCTTCTTCATGCTGACGTTCTCCACTGTGCCCGGCCAGCCCCGGCCAAGGGAATCTCTTCTCGCCTTCCTTCTGCTCGAACTAGCCTGCGGGCTTTATTTCCCGGCGGTAAGTTTTCTCCAGGGCCGCGTGGTTCCCATGGAACGCAGAGCCGCCGTGCTGGCTTGGTTTCGCTTGCCTCTTCACCTTCTGGCTTGCCTGGGGCTGCTGGCCCTTCACGGGGAGGTGTCGGGGGCCGGTGCGGGTGAGGCTGGCAGTGGCACCAGACACATGTTTGCTGGCTGTGCGGGGATGATGCTGGCCGCTCTGCTTGCTGTCATCAGCCTTTTCACTGTGGGCAGGAATGATGCAGACCTCAGACTAGAGGGGACCAAATTAGAGGGAGAAATTTGAGTTGTAGAAAGACGGACATTGGATTTCAATATAAGGACTGTTTTTCTTGTTGTTGTTTTTTTTTTAATGAATGCTGTCTTAGTTAAACAAATGTATTTATGGGTAAAACAAATCAGAAAGTACATGGTTTTATTTTATTTTTCTCTTCTAATTGCAATGTTAATAGAACCAATAAACACCTAAAAATCTGCTAATGTTTATACTTTAAAAAAAGCTGTACCAGATTATTCATTATTATTATGAATTCAAATATTTTGGGGTATTTTACACTTAATTTAAATAGAAATATGAACAGCAAAATAAATTAAATGTGATTTTTGTAATAAAGACTCATTTTGAATGCAATTATGCGTAAATGCTTTTAAATGCTTTTTAATAGTTTACCCAAAAATGAAAATTATCCCATGATTTATTCACCCTCAAGCCATCCTAGGTGTATATGATTATCTTCTTTCAGACAAACACAGCTGGAGATATATTTAAAAATATCCTGGCTCTACCAATCTTTATAATGGTAGTGAACGGGGGGGCCTATTTTTAAGCCAAAAATAAATGCATCTATCCATCATAAATATAATCCATGCGGCTCAGGGGGTTAAAGGCCTTCTGGAGTGAAGCCATGGGTTTTTGTGAGAAAAATATACGTATTTAAAACTTTATAATCTAAAATAACTTGCTTCCACCAGACAGCCGTATGAGTAATGAGTAATCTGACATGTATGACACAGGATGTAGGAGTAGCATAAGCTTTGACGCCTCGCGGTTCAAACAAATAGGGATGGGCAACAAACTCAAGCTCCTCTTCTCTTATATCAAAATCTTCCTTCATTTCTCTTTAATAGCCTTCTAATTCGTGACCAGTGTTTCGTTTTGCTCTATCCTCTGCGCTTCCATGTTCGTCATTGCGTCATGCATCGGGTCAGAGGTCACTATTCTTCCGATGTGTACGCCCGTCTGCCGGAAGCTAGTTATTTTACTTTACAAAGTTTTAAATATGGACATTTTTCTTACAAAAACCCATCGCTTCGCTTCAGAAGGCCTAGATTAACCCCCTGGAGCTGTATGGATTATTTTTTATGATGGATGGATGCATTTATTTTGGGCTTCAAAACATGTCCCCCATTTACTACCATTATAAATAGGATCATTTTTAATTTTGGGTGAACTATCCCTTTAAGCGATTTACATTGCATTAATGCATTCAAGATACATTTTTAGCAATTCATGCATCAAACCTTGGCACTATGCTTTGTTTGAGCTACAGAAATGCTCAGAGTCCAGTGTATTTCTTATAAAATAGGCAGCTGTTTTTGTAATAAATTAGATCATTTCTATATGTAGCTTGTGCTGCACACAGACCATACAAAGAGGTTAAGGTAAGCATTTTCATTTATTGAAATCGATGGCAACTGAACAAATTAAGGCTCATGAACAAACATCTTAGAAAGCACTGTAAATAAATGCATATTTTAAAAATATAAAAATAAAAATTACAAAATAAAATAATTTATTGTGAAGTCTAATGACCACAGACATCAATATATTGTTCATGTATTAATTTAACTTCCAGTCATTCCGTTTTAGAGTAGGGATCTCCACTTATGGCAATTTATATCAAACATTCCAGATTAAGTGTATTTCTATGTGAGATTCGAGGTGTTGAGATATTCTCAGATGTACTGTACAATGATTGTAGTTATAGTATTGAAAATGACTAACAGCAGTACATAAAATAATAATAGAGTATTAATACATCTGCACAGTTGTATATGGCTTGTGTGTGAGGCGATACAGAACTCTCATATAATGTATATAATTCCGTTATATTCTTGTGTTTGCTGGCACACATTTAATGGTGTCTCACAGTTTTTTGAAAGTCAAATGAAATTGACTTAAGAAGAAGAATGTACACAAATGCTTCTTTTTTCTGAACATTACTGAAAACTTACAAAGAAAGAAAAAACTGTCATTGTCTTTGGTTATAAACCCATTGCATCAAACAGTTGCATGCTTAAAAATGGATATAGCCTACTAGTTTAAATGACCATTTGATTTTTATTATAAGCCTAGTTTTTCTACTGAATATAACTGTGTTTGTTTTAATACCAAATGTCCCAGTACCTTTTACACTCAGAACTGGCATTTCACATTCACATTTCTACACCACCTACATTTCAAGAAAGAAACTTTACTCATCCTGTGGTTTAGTAGACTTTTGAGGACTTTTGCTAGTGATAATTAAAAAAAAAAAAAAAAAAAAAAAAAAAAAAACATAGGAAAGAATGCTTAGATTGGCAGTCTTACATGAGGAACACATTCTGTTCTCTTTAGTGTTTTCTGTTTTTGCATTATTGGTAAGATGTGTAATATTCTGTAAATTTAGGCCTGTGAAATGTTTGCCAACACTGAAAATTGCGATGTGTTGGATTCTGCTAATGAACAGTGTTTCACGTGTAAATGTGCTGGGATCTGCACTAAAAAGTGAATGACAATGCTGACAAGTTTGGCAGAATAGTCTCAAAATTTTGAGTCTTTTAAGTGCAAAGTGTTTGGAAACCTGTCAATGGCCAATAATACAAAAAAAAAAAAATGCTTAATTAAGAATTCAGGGTACTTTAAAGGTGCAGTAAGCGATTTCTGAGAAATGCCGTGAAAGTGGATCGGACCGAGCACCACAAAACACTTAGCCAATCAGCAGAAGGGGTCGTGTCCACTCATGATGGGGGGAGGAGAGAAAGTGAGCAAGAGGGAGATTTAAAGAAAGGCTGTCGAAAAAGCAACATTACAAAAGAGAAAAAGTCAGAGGAATACCACTAGAAAAAGAAAGGTTATGATCAGGCAAGAGCTTTAGGACCCGCGCTAATATTAGAAAAGTTTTCCTGCGCCGGAGAGACCTAAGCGGGAAGGCCTGAAAACAGACACCGAGGTTGCGTTGTTTCTGCTTCATACGTGAGTAACATTGGTTTGCTTCACAGAACCAAAATAATGCTTTTGTTGTAATGTTAGCAATTGTAACAGGACAGTTTTGAGTGTCATTGTTTGTCTGGAGCTGGTGTGCTGCTGGTGACTAACAATCAGTGTGACCAAGTCTGTGATTTTCCCGCGGAACTGGGCTAATTTAACACTGTTGCCGTGGGTTGTTTTTCATGTCCGTGGGTTGAAGCGACCCCAAATAACATGCTATTTGTTAACATGGCCCCTAGAATGCAAATTTTACCAGGAGAACCCTGCCAAAAACACGGATTTTACCCCCAGGAACTGGGGGACCACCCCGAAACGTGATTGGGCTAGTTTTTGGATAGTTTTGAGCAGCAATTGGGCGGGTTTTTTGTGAAAACTGGTAACCCTGCCAACAACCAACTCTTGCTTTGCTCTTGCGTTTTTTAAATTTGAATAAAATGAAAACTAAAAGACTTTCAAATCACATGAGCCAATATTTTATCCACAATAGAACATAGATAACATAAATGTTAAAACAATTTTACACTTTTACCCACTAAATGAGCTCATTTCAAATTTGATGCCTGTTACAGGTCTCAAAAAAGTTGGCATGGGGGAAACAAATGGCTGAAAAAGCAAGAAATTTTGAAAATATTCAGCTGGGAGAACATCTAGCAACTAATTAAGTTAATTGATATCAGGTCTGTAACATGATTAGCTATAAAAGGGATGTCTAAGAGAGGCAGAGTCTCTCAGAAGTAAAGATGGGCAGAGCTATGAAAGAGTGCATAAAAAAAGATTGTGGAATACTTTAAAAACAATGTTCCTCAACGTCAAATTGCAAAGGCTTTGCAAATCTCATCATCTACAGTGCATAACGTCATCAAGATTCAGAGAAACTGGGGAAATCTCTGTGCGTAAGAGACAAGGCCGAAGACCTTTATTGGATGCCCGTGATCTTCGGCCCTTCAGACGACACTACATCACTCATCGGCATGATTGTGTCAATGACATTGCTAAATGGGCCCAGGAATACAATAAGAAATCAGTGTTGGTAAACACAGTCCGCTGTGCCATCTGCAGATGCCAACTAAAGCTCTATCATGCAAAAAGGAAGCCATATGTGAACATGGTCCAGAAGCGCCATCGTGTCCCTGTGGGCCAAGGCTCATTTAAAATGGACTGCTTCAAAGTGGTAAAGGGTTCTATGGTCAGACGAGTCCAAATTTGACATTCTTATTGGAAATCATGGACACTGTGTCCTCCGGGCTAAAGAGGAGGGAGACCTCCCAGTGTGTTATCAGCATTCAGTTCAAAAGCCAGCATCTCTGATGGTATGGGGGTGCATAAGTGTATACGGTATGGGCAGCTTGCATTGTTTGGAAGGCACTATGAATGCTGAAAGGTATATAAAGGTTTTAGAGCAAGACGACCACGAACTCTTCAGCAGCACTCCAGAAACTCATAACCTTGATGCCCAGACATCTTCACACTATTTTGAAAAGAAGAGGAGATGCTACACCATGGTAAACATGCCCCGTCCCAACTATTTTGAGACCTGTAGCAGGCATCAAATTTGAAATGAGCTCATCTTGTGCATAAAATTGTGAAATTTAAAGTTTAAACATTTGTTATGTTATCTATGTTCTATTGTGAATAAAATATTGGCTCATGTAATTTGAAAGTCTTTTAGTTTTAATTTTAATTTTATTCAAATTTAAAAAACGTCCCAACATTTCCGGAATTCGGGTTGTACTTGTGTACTGTATGTTTATTTTTTGTTGTTGGTTCATAATCTTTGCTTTATTTTTAGTTTTTCGCTTCAGCTATGTTAATGAGACATCCACTCTTCCATTGCATGTTTGTGCATTTCGGGGGCGGAGCAATGAAGAAGGGTGTGTTTGTTTGGGTTGATTTCAAATATCAGCAGTGTTTGGCCCTGTCCCAAAAGGAACCCTAAGTCCTCGCAATCCGAGTCCACACTTATGTGATATAATGCTTGCGGACTTGCAAAGGGGGCGTTAACGAGCACCTTTCTGATACCTAAAATGACAAATGGGACACCCTATGCTGCACGTGGTGGCCACTGTAAGACCACAAGACCGCAAGTGCATATGAAGTGTGCCATTTGGGACAGGGCCTTTCTCAGGAATTGCTTACTGCACCTTTAATAAACATTATTTGGGATTTAAGTTTATAATATACTTAAAGTTTATTTGGCCGTTGTGCTATACCTTATAATCGAATACAGGTGAACTAAATGTCAGAATGTGTAGTGTTTATAATCTGGACAGAACAACAGAATATAGCCTAGTATGAATAAAATAAACCAGTAAATCATAAAAATAAAAAAAAATGAAGGCATCAATTACCAGAGAAGGTGCTGTTAAGAAGAATTCCTAGTCTTGGAATGTTCTCATTATATATTTATTTAAGTATTCACCCAAGTAAGTAATAGTGTTAATCTCTGTATATTGTTTTGATTTTCCTGCTCTCGTAAAACAGTGTTACCGAAAAGTTCGAACATCACACAGATACACAGACACAAAACACTACAAGAGCACATTCACTACATGTATTTCTTTTTTAAAAACCAATAGGCAAAATAGCCCATCCCCCCGAGAGAGCCCATTAAGAAGGACGCCCCAAAGAAGGACGGGGGCTTCTTTTTTACCATTCGGAATGCATTGGGTAGAACCGCAGAGAGCAGAGTCGTGTGGATGTCCCCCAACACCTTGCGGAAAGCGTAGCGCTTCTGCACCCGCTCAAAAAACGACTGCAGGTTCGGCCGGCTCCCGTCCTCCCAGAATTTCCTTGAGAGTCCCAAGAACTTGAGCCTGTGCAATGTGGCTCCAAGACAAATATCAGCTAGTGTAAAAGTAGGTCCACAAAGCCATAATTCACATTTTTGACCTGTGTAGACAGGAAAGACAACTTGTAGATCTTCTTGAAAAAGTAAGATCAGAAACAGCGGTTCTCAAAGCTACTATTTCTAATGTAAACAAATGCAGACTAACAAATTAATTCTTGTGATTTGTAACATGACAAAATGTACCAAGAAAAATCAATAAAGATGATTATGGTTACGGTGATTATATTTTATTTTATTATGGTTATATTTTTAGTTTTTTAATAATGCTGTTTTTTTTTTTTTTAAATAAAATAAAATAACTTAAAATAAGGTTATTATAATTTATTTTATAAAGGTTATTTTATTATTTATTTTATTTGTTGAAATTAATGGGAAAGAAAAACACACCTTGATATTCCAGTTTTCTTTTTTCCAGCTCTGCCTCTACTTGGTCTAGTACCATTCCCAACTCTCCAAGAATTTTTTTCAGGTAGTTCACATTGTCGTGGTCCAAGATCTTTGCCTAGAAAATGTAAGTATTCAAGACCAGGACAAGCTATTATTTCATATTCAGACTAAGATTTATCTCATATTTCAGCTAAGATAACTTGTATAGTTAAACTTCAAGCTTACCATAAGCTTTTTCTGCTTGGAGAGGTATGGCTCTGTCAGTTGGGGTTCCTCATGGTCCAATTTCATTAATTCAGATGCTGCATTGGCCAAATGTCCTGAAAGAAATCAGACCAGAATGTCTATGTCAGTAAGAGAGCTTTCATCCGGTTACATATTTACATTGTAAAACCCCAAAAATCTGTAAAGTTATCCAGGTTATGTAGCCTTAGGAATTCATTCGTGATGAGTTATGTGTACAGTAGTTAATACTGCAACTGTCGGGTGGCACACTGTAAACTGGCACTTTTTTTCTGCAAAGTTGTAATGCTCCTGACAAATAATTAAGAGATTTAATAAGACTTTACACATAAAATCAAAGCAGTGACTGTGATAAACAACACCTATCATAGGGACTCCTTCCAAGTTATAAACCATAAAAGAGATTTATTTGCAATTATGCTGGGTTTCCATGACAATTTATTATGCTGCAATACATTGGCTGGATCAGCTCTTTGGCCTGATTTACATTGTACTGGCACGTTATGTAATAGGTGAGCAATGCGGGTTTACAGTGGATTGAATATCGATGAACTGAATAAACAAGCCAGCATTAGAGCATTTTAATGAGAGGATGTCACTTTACAGTCATTTGAGACAGCAATTTGCTTTAAAACGTGAAATCTGATAAGTAAAAGTATTCCCAGACTAAGCAGTTTTTGTAAAGAGTTAGATTTTGCTTTCTACATGCTTAAAAATAAAGATTCCAAAAAGGGGTTTAGTTAACACTATTTTATTGGTCCACTTAGACATTCTACTAACTATAATGTCAACTAACTGTCATTAGAGTATTAGCAGATTGTAGTAGACTGTTAGGTGTTAGGGTTAGTAGAATAAGTTGACATGTACTTGAAAAAGTTACTTATAGTCAGTAGTGTGTGTCTCAGAACACTGACTGTTTCTAAAGCAACCTAAGCTTCTAAAGCAGGGTTGCCAGGTTTTCACAACAAAACTCGCCCAATTGCTACTCAAAACTAGCCTAATCACGCTCTGTGGGGGATAAAATCTGCGTTTTTGGCAGGGTTCCCCTGGTAAAATGAGCTTTCTAGGGGTTAAATGTCATGTTATTTGGGGTTGCTTCAACCCACGGACATGTAAAACAACCCTCGGCAACAGTGTTAAAGTAGCCCAATTTCACAGGAAAACAACAGACTTGGCAACACTGTTCTAAAGGCACCTGCAGCAGTGACTTTACCAATTGGCGATTGGTTCTTTTATTTAGAAGGCGGGACTTATTACCATTCATAGTAATGAGTGCACCGTCTTTGTATACAGGGTTCCCACTCTTTCATGAACACTAGATTAAAGGACTTTCAAGGACTTTTTAAAGCACCGTTTATTTTATATCAAGCACCTATCAAATTCACATCACATATGGAGCATCATGAAAGACCTCTTAGAGTACTTAACATTTTAATCCTCCTATTGCATTTGCATCCATTTTAACCTGGAAGAGGTACAGAATCATTTGTACATTAATTTTGGAAATATATTAAACTTTCTTATCTAATGTTAACAATTATTCCATACTAGTTTTGGTTTTCATTTTTTAGGAATCATTACTTGAGTAAAAACATTATAATATAGAGAGAATATTATGAAAATAAATTTTGCAATTGAGTGAAAAAAAAAAAAAAAGGATTATATGGATCATAACTGTGGCTTAAAGTCAGAATATATACAATATATTATAGATATAAGCTTGCAATTCTGAGAAAAGAAAGTCAGAATTGAGAGATCTAAATGAGCACTTCTCATGTCGCGTTGTACTACACAGTATGTTGAGACGGAGGCACCAGGACTACAACTGACAGAAAGCACTATAGCACGATACAACAATATTTCTTCAAAAGCAGATCCTGGAGACCTTTTAATCGTCCACGATCAAAATCGCACACACCTATAAGAATGTTCATTTCGGACACAGCAAGTGTCACAGCTCAAATTATTATTAGCTCCGCCTAATAACAAAACAAGGGGAAGTACCACAATGGAAAACACTCGGACACTGATTGTAAAATAATATTCCAAAACAAATATACTAGGACTAAGAGGCGCATGTTATAATTTTCACAAAATTTATTTCAAATTTAATTCAAGCACTTTCAAGGACCAATATTTGTTATCAAGTACTTTCCAGGCCTTGAATTCATGTGTCTGAAATCCAAGTACTTTCAAGGCGCGTGGGAACCCTGTAAAGACTTTTTTCACAGTATTGATGCCATAGATGCCTTTATTTTTAAAGGGTTAGTTCACCAGAAAATGAAAATTATCCCATGATTTACTCACCTTCAAGCCACGCTAGGTGTATATCTTCATTCAGATGAACACAATCGGAGATGGATTTCAAAATATCCTTGCTCCTCCTTTATAATGGTTGTGAATGGGGGCGACCACATTTTGAAGCAAAAATAAAACGCATCCATCCATATGACTCCAGTGGGTTAATAAAGGCCTTCTGAAGCGAAGCGATGGGTTTTTGTAAGAAAAATATCCATATTTAAAACTATAATAACTGGCTTCCGACAGACGGGCGTATGACTCAATTTGCGGCAGAATAGAGCAACCTCTGACCCGACGCAATGACAAACACGGAAGCACAGAGAATAGAACAAAACACACCGGTCACGAATTTCATTCTAAAATGAAAAATTTTAAAGAGAAATGTTGGAGGACTTCGATATAAGAGAAGAGAAGCTTTTGTTGCCCAGCCCTATTTGTTTGAACCGCGAGAGATGTCTATGCTTATGATTTTACATTTGGTGCAAAGAAACTTGCGCAGTATGCGTCTATTAACCCCCTGCCGGAGCCATATGGATAACTTTTATTATGGATGGATGCATTTTGTTTTTGCTTCAAAATGTGGGCCCCCATTCGCAACCATTATAAAGCTCAGAGGAGCAAGGATATTTTAAAATATATCTCCGCAGTGGCGTGCACAGGGGGGATTGCGAAAGTGACCTTTGCGGGTGAGTACATCATGGGATAATTTTCATTTTTGGGTGAACTATCCCTTTAAGAGTATACATATTTAACAACAATAAAAAAAGACGTTCTTTGCAATTTTGTACAGTATCTCTAGTAGGAATTCATGGTGCACTGAATTGTAGCATCACTTACTACGTATTTCAGCAGTGGCGTACTTTGGGATCATGGAGTCAATTGTGAGTTCAGGATGCAGGATGCATCCATGTGTGTAAGCATCCATGGGCAGTCCGTCCAGCAGCTCACGGTACTGCTGTACCCTTGCATACAATGGAGTGCCTTCATCTGGAATCAGCTGGGCTACTGTGTCTGAAAGAATAAAGAACACACACACAAACTATTTTGATATACATAAATACACCCATGACTCTTCTGATCTGGTCATATATCCTGGCTGGAGAGGTGTGGATGTGTGCAGGATTAGACCGAACATGAATGGAGAGATCTGAGGCACATATGAGCAAAAATATCGGATTTGGGCCACTTTTGCCTGCAGTGTGAATGTAGCCCAAGACAAAAGAGATAATAGACTAAATGGATGCTTGGAAGATGTGAATAAACTTCAGTTAGCATTTTAGATTCTCCTCTAAATAAAATCACATGGCATGATCTTAAAAAAAAAAAAAAAAAAAAAACTCAGGCTTTTTTTTGTGTCAAAGATATTTCATGAAAACAAATTTCTAATATCTTGAGGACAACAAAATGCCAAGTGTCTTCTTTCAAATGAGATCACAATTATGCTTAAAGTCCAAACGTGAATTGTATCTATTTTAGTTTGGATATGCCATTTCTTTTGGATATGCCTTGTTTATTTATTTATTCATTCATCCATTCAAAAATGAAATAGAGAGTCAAACTATAAATCTGTCAGTCAGGATTTTACATGTCATGCAAAATGGTTTATGTTTTATATTTATACAATCAGCATACACTGTAAAAGAAATCTGTGAAAAAAAATGAATAATGTACTGGCAGAAAATTACCAGGACATTATCTAGTAATTTTACAGACATTTCCGTTAATCCTAAAACACAATGCAATGAAGTTCAAAATTCAAAATACGGGTAAAACACCTGTAAAAAATAAATACGGAAAATTCTGTCAAATTAATACAGTATATTGTGCCCTATTTTTTATTGTTTGCAATGCACTAAATAATAAACTTTTGCATTTACTTTAGCCTGAAACATTTAACATATAGACCCAATTTGAATTTCATTTTTTAAACAATTTTTTTTTTTTTGTGTCAATATATATTTGGTCAAAGATAGAATGTGAAAATATTAGTCAAACAGTCAGTGTTCAAAATGGAAATCAATTTTCATTTCAAAGTGAAACAACAGATTTATGACAAATTATTTTGGTGTCTAAACACTCTAAAATGTCAAATATATTGCAGAAGTCTCTGTTTAAATCTTTTAAAGACCACTGAGCGATTGAGTGATCACGCTCAGCTCTTCTCACTTGAGTGATCTTGTGTCAGAAAACACTTCAGTGAAAACACTCCCACACACAAACTGTGAAGACATTCAAAATGACACATAGTCATGCAACTGTGTGAGAGAAAATATAGTGCACTACAATGATGGTGATTTAGTGCTTGTATTGCTTACATAGCCCTATCTTTAACTTAATACACACATATGGCAACATACTGTATACTAAAAATCCTATCTGTCATATTCTTGGTACAAATTTGTTTTGAAAAAAGGTCTTAATAACTAGAGCTGTGTCTGAAATCGCCCTGTATACCCTTACATAGGGCACTATTTGAGGGGACAGGTATTTGTAGTGGTGTCCAAAACCATAGTGGAAATTATCGAGTGCACTTATTATGAAGTGCTTTGAGAAACTGGTTCTGAGTCACTTCATATCAGGCTTACCATCCTCACTGGACCCATACCAGTTTGCTTATCTCTCGAATAGGTCGCCAGAGGATGCCATCTCTACTGCTCTTCATTCAGCCCTCACACACCTGGATAATAAAAAATACATACTTACGGATGCTGTTCATTGATTTTAGTTCCGCACTGAACACTGTCATTCCCACTAAACTGATCATTAAGCTCAAGGACCTGGGTATCTGCACCTCCATTTGCAGATGGATTCTGAATTTTCTTGCCAATCGAACTAAGTCTGCGAGGTTGGGCAGTCACATCCAACTCTCATCCTGAACACACCGGTGTCCCACAGGGTTGTGTGTTGAGTCCAGTATTCTACTCTCTGTTAACCCATGACTGTGTGCCTCTACATAACTCTAACATCTTCATCAAGTATGCAGATGATACCACAGTGTTGGGTCGAATCAGTAACAACGATGAGACTGCATACAGGAAGGAGATCCAAAACCTGGCAGCATGGTGTTCCACCAACAACCTCAGTCTTAATGCTGTGAAAACCAAAGAGCTGACTGTGTACTTTCAGAAATCAAAATGTAGTAGATACTCTCCTACCTACATCAATAGGACTGAAGTAGAACGGATCTTCAACTTTAAGTTACTAGGTGTCCATATATCTGAAGATTTGTCGTGGCGGAAGAACACTTCATTCTTGGTTGGGAAAGTGCACCAGCGTCTGTATTTTCTAAGGAGCCTGAAGAAAGCCCATCTATACCCACAGATTCTCACAAACTTTTATCATTGTGTTATTGAGAGTATTCTGACCAATTCCCACACAGTGTGGTATGGCAGCTGCACGGTGAGTGAAAGGAAAGCCCTGCAAAAGGTGGTGAATACTGCCCAACGAATCATTGGCTCTCAATTACCAGCAATTGAACATCTTCACCACAGAAGGTGTTTGTGCAGAGCTCATAAAATCATAAGAGAATCCTCTCATCTGAACCATAAACTGTTTAAATGGCTCCCGTCTGGGAAGAGATACATGAGCATCTGCACCAGAACTAGCAGGCTTAGGGCCAGCTTCTTCCTGTCAACCATCACCCTACTGAACTCTACATTACACCACTAGGTTTATACTACTAATTGGATCTATATTCTTTTTTTTAACTTTCTCTTTTTGAGGTATATATTTATTACAACCTGGAAATGTTGGGATGTTTTTTAAATTTGAATAAAATGAAAACTAAAAGACTTTCAAATCACATGAGCCAATATTTTATTAACAATAAAACATAGATAACATAAATGTTTAAATGGAGAAGTTTTACACTTTTATCCACTAAATGAGCTCATTTCAAATTTGATGCCTGCTACAGGTCTTAAGAAAGTTGGCAAAGGGGCAACAAATGGCTGAAAAAGCAAGAAATTTTGAAAAGCATGGAGAACATCTGGCAACTAATTAAGTTAATTGATATCATGTCTGTAACATGATTAGCTATAAAAGGGATGTCTTAGAGAGGCAGAGTCTCTCAGAAGTAAAGATGGGCAGAGCTATGAAAGAGTGCGTAAAAAGATTGTGGAATACTTTAAAAACAATGTTCCTCAACGTCAAATTGCAAAGGTTTTGCAAATCTCATCATCAACAGTGCATAACATCATCAAAAGATTCAGAGAAACTGGAGAAATCTCTGTGCGTAAGAGACAAGGCCGAAGACCTTTATTGGATGCCCATGATCTTTGGGCCCTCAGATGACACTGCATCACTCATCGGCATGATTGTGTCAATGACATTACTAAATGGGCCCAGGAATACTTTTAGAAACTACTGTCGGTAAACACAGTTCGCCGTGCCATCTGCAGATGCCAACTAAAGCACTATCATGCAATATGTGAACATGGTCCAGAAGCGCTGTCGTGTTCTGTGGGCCAAGGCACATTTAAAATGGACAATTTCAAAGTGAAAAAGTGTTCTATGGTCAGATGAGTCCAAATTTTGACATTCTTGTTGAAAATCACGGATGCCGTGTCCTCCGGGCTAAAGAGGAGGGAGACCTTCCAGCGTGTTATCAGCGTTCAGTTCAAAAGCCAGTATCTCTGATGGTATGGGGGTGCATAAGTGTATACAGTATGGGCAGCTTGCATGTTTTGGAAGGCACTATGAATGCTGAAAGGTATATAAAGGTTTTAGAGCAACATATGCTCCCTTCCAGATGATGTCTATTTCAGGGAAGGCCTTGTGTATTTTAACAGGACAATGCAAAACCACATATTGCAGCTATTACAACAGCATGGCTTCGTCGTAGTAGAGTCCGGGTGCTGAATTGGCCTGCCTGCAGTCCAGATCTTTCACCTATAGAGAAAAATACGTCAAAGACGACCACGAACTCTTCAGCAGCTGGAAACCTGTATCAGGCAAGAATGGGACTAAATTTCAACACCAAAACTCCAGAAACTCATAACCTCGATGCCCAGATATCTTCACACTGTTTTGAAAAAGAAGAGGAGATGCTACACCATGGTAAACATGCCCCCGTCCAAACTATTTTGAGACCTGTAGCAGGCATCAAATTTGAAATTAGCTCATTTTGTGCATAAAACTATAAAATTTCTTAGTTTAAACATTTGTTATGTTATCTATGTTCTATTGTGAATACAATATTGGCTCATGTGATTTGAAAGTCTTTTAGTTTTCATTTTATTCAAATTTTAAAAATGTCCCAACATTTCCGGAATTCAGGTTGTATTCAGCAATTTATTTATTTTTGTTGATACATATTTTATAACTGCACTTTTGTCTATTTGCACAATGCTACTATTTGCACTTCTGGTAAATGCTAAACTGCATTTCGTTGATGAGTACTTGTACTTTGCAATGACAATAAAGTTGTATCTATCTATACATTGTTTCCCTGACAGAGTTTAAGATAAATCTTTTCATTACTACTGTAGCTGCTAGTTTCAAATGATTATTAAACTGCAAGCACAAACTATGCAAAAAGCAGCAGCCCTTCCAGCGCGCTCAGTGTCCGAATTCACTCACTCATTTTCATTCACTCCTTCAAGTGGAGTATATTAGTGGAGTAATGTAAGGAATAGTGAATAGGGGGTGATTTCAGACACAGCCTAGGCATACTAGAAACTTCCAGGCAGGTGTGTTGAGGCAAGTTAAAGCTAAACACTGTATAGGACAGTGGCCCTCCAAGAGCAGGTTTGGACACCCCTGCCATAGAGTGTTAGGTAGAGTAACAAGCAAGGTATCTTTCAGCATGAGTCATGAGTAAGTGGTTTGTCAGCCATACCTCCAACAAAGTTGGTCTCTATATAATCAATGATTTGGTTGTAGTCACTGACGATAGTGTCTCCGTGGATGAAAACTGGCACTTCCTCCCCTAGGTTGAGCCTCATGAACCAAGGCTCCTTGTGCTCAGTGAGAGGCAGACTGACATCCCGTTCTTCACACAGCAACCCTTTCTCATTGATCACCAGACGCACCTGCCAGAAAACACACACATGACATCATCATGACAGCATGCTGCCTCAAGATGTTTAGGATTTTGAAAAAGGTTTAAAATTCAAAGAAAACATCATCATTAATGGGGTTCTATAATGCCCCTTTCACAAGATGTAATATAAGTCTCAGGTGTCCCCAGAATGTGTCTGTGAAATTTCAGCTCAAAATACCCCACAGATCATTTATTATAGCTTGTCAAATTTGCCACTATTTGGGTTTGAGCAAAAACATGCTGTTTTTGTGTGTGTGTCCCTTTAAATGCAAATGGGCTACTGCTCCCGGCCCTCTTTCCAGAAGAGGGTGGAGCTTTAACAGCTCGCACTTTGGTTGCTCAACAACAACAAAGCTGGAGAATCTCATGCAGCCAAAATGACGATTGTCAGTAACGGTGTTCAGCCTTACATTGTTCAAACCGGAGTCGGACACTGATGGAGAGACTCAGGAAGAAGTTACAACTTTTAGAAGGAATCTGGATGTTTCTGAATGGTTAGTGGATAAATTTATGCAGTTGCTGTGAAGTTGATTCAACTCATCGACTAGCGGTGTCGTCATGTTAATCTTTTGTGCAAATCCAGCATTGAATTGACCCTCGTTTGTGAAGCAGTCCGGCGTAAAATTACGGCATGGTAACAACAACAACTTTTCCTCTTCTCTAAAGCAGCTCAACATGACCTGTGATGTGTGTTCCCCAGGGCAGAGTTTATGTAAATTTTAGGGTTAGTGATGTCACTAACCCAGGAAGAAGCTCATTGTAGTCCCTACCAGTCATTTGTTGTAGTCCTTAAAAAGCGATTTCTGTAAAAGAAAATATCTCCCTTTGCATTGCACTTTGAGCGTTTAAACTTTGCAGATGTTGTTCATGCTAAAACAACAACATTACAGACTAACTAAAGTTAAAAAAGTGAAACAATAATCAACCAACCCTTTAAAACTAAATATCAAATACTAGGAAATTATTAATTTTGCAGTTCAGCTTTCCATTTTGTGTATGCTACGTTTTGATGATAATATATTCTGTAAAGAAGAAAATTGTATTAAATAAGAGCATTCTCACAGTGGTCTGAGACATTTGGTCCCACTTCATGTCAGCTATGTACAACGCAAACCAGTTCAGAGATTTTCTTCTATATTCACTGTATCTATTTAACAATCATTGTAAATCAAGTTTTGAAGGCATTCAGGATTTAATTAAATGTCTGGCTGGCCAGCTGTTAGAAATTAGACTGATTGCTTGTTTATCGCTATGTAGGTCTAATTTTCTTGTTCATTATTTGGCTCTAAACAGTGACATCCCACTTTTTACACAATATGCAAGGCTTAAACTGCTTGTTTGTTTTGTTTACAAGCTGATTAATTCATAAAATTTAATTCAAATTAAAACTTAATCAAAACTAAATCCTTTAAAAGTGGGAACCTCTAAAAGGTACAGTATATGAAGCGCCTGACAGAACCCTTTAAGATTCTATAAAGAACCTTTTCTTCTAAGACTGAAAGATCTACTGCAGTAACTATAGCAATTATACATATAGAAACTATATTAATATGGGAATATGGGAATATGGGAAAACGTCTTGCTATCTCTATTCAGAGACTTTGTATCCTGACATTTTGGCATTAAGCTAAACAACACAATGTGATTCAGACAGCTTTTTAAAGAGAACATCTTGCTTTAAGTGTTAATATACAACAGGAATCTGGTCTTCTTCCAGTTCTGGTTAAAAGTATCATCAAAGATACAATCCTGTCTCATTCTGCAAAACCAGATTAATTGATCAAGATAAAACAAGGAGCGCTGACTGATGAGTGACAAGAGCATCATCAATCAGCAGCTTGAGCAATGCCTAATGAATGTTAAACTGGATTTAGCGTGGACTGGGAAGTGTTGCAAAGCCTATAGACATCTGATGAAGCACTTCACAACAACTGTGCAATGTCTGGATTCGAACAGACACAAAATAATAAACTGGAAAAGGCTCAGCAGGCATTACAGCTGAACTTTTTACAGCTTCATCAAGAAGATACATTGATTCAATACAATTCATCACAAAAACAAAGGCTCAAGGCAGTGATATTGAAAGGTCAGCAGCACTGGTCTGTTTTCTGAGGTGACAGGGCTATTTTGAAGCTCATCCACAGTAAATGTTCTCCAATTAATATTTCTATAAAAAGTCAGTCAAGAACTAATTTCTCTGAAGCAGAAAGAAAACACTCAGTGGTGTAAAGCTTTCCCATGTTGAACGGTATTTCTCAGTCAGCTGGTAAGTAAATAGGAGATGGATTTTGGCAGGTCATTGATTTTTTGCTCAGCTTTCCATGCAAGTCTGTAACTACTGTAATCAGCAAAATGAATCACTTTGCGATCTGAGCCTCACCAATGTTTTGGGCAATTTAGGAGTCAGGTTTAGCTTAGGTAACACGTGACATTCATTCAAATTATGCAAACAGGAACAGCAGACTGACTGTGAAGAGAGGCGTCTCTTGCACAACAAATACTGAGCCTGACACCTAGTGCGTCATTCCACCAAATATGGGGCCTTTTCCACTTTTGCACTTGGGAATCAGTGATTTTTCAAATAAATATCCTATTAAAATATAACCTTTTATAAGACTAGAAGTGTTAAGAAATTGCATTGTAGCATCCTATGCTACATCTAACATTTAATATACGTTGGAATATTGCAATGCCTTTAAAAAAGGGCTGACGGTCATATTTAGCCAATACTAGCCTTGTGCTCAAGGTCATGACACTACAAGGTGTTTACTAGAAAGACAGTTTAATGCTTATATATATACTTATAATAAGTATTTAAAGCATAATAATTAACATATATATGCACGGTTTGAATTGAAACAATTCTATCATATATATAGTATATACAATATATATGTATATAATAGTGTGTGTATGTGTAAAATGTATTTTGTATTTATTTATAAATTATGTATTTGTTCATGTTTATTAAAAGGAATAATATGTATAAATATGCACAAATGCATTAAATGCATTGAAAATATTTAAAACAATAATATACATGCACAGTTTGAATTGAAAGAATTCTATCATATATAACAGTATCTATCTATCTATATATATATAATAGTGTGTTTGTGTGTGTGAAATGTATATTGTATGTATTCATAAATTATGTTTTTAATCATATTTATTAAAATGCATAATATGCAGAAATATGCACAAATGTATTAAATACATTGAAATATATAAATATTTAAACCACAATAATATATATGTACAGTTTGAATTGAAAAAATTCTATCATATATAACAGTATATATATATATATATATATATATATATATATATATTATGTGGTTGTGTATGTGTGAAATGTATAGTGTATGTATTCATAAATAATGTATTTATTCATATTTATTAAAATGCATAATATGCATAAATATGCACAAATGCATAAAATGCACAGAAATATATATAACAAATTAAAACATAATAATTAATACATATGCACAGTTTGATTTGGAAAAATAAAATTCTATCATATTTCATATCCATAAATATGTTTTTTAAATGTGTTTGTGTAAATGTATACTGCATTTATTTATGTCATATATATTTATTATATTAAAATGTGCATATATATATATATATATATATATATATTTATATATATGTATGTATGTATGTATGTATATGTATACACACACACAAACATTTAAAAAATAAATAAAATAATTATAAAATATAATACAGCAGGGAGAAGATGAAAACCACTGGCCAAATGAATTAAAAATAAAATAAAGGTGTGTTTTTTTTTTTTTTGTTTGTTTTTTTTTTGCTGATATGTTAATATAAAATGCATATAATAACACATAGTAAAAGTTGGTGGCAGTTTTAATTGTTAAAGTCCTTGTATACACACTCATGACACAAAAGACCCTGAGTGAAATTTGCACGAAGCAACTGACAGCAGAATACGAAATCACCGTTTGTTTTTCACAAAGCTACCTCATTTTAATGAATAATTTAGAGTGCCATCATCCTCCAGAGCAAAGCAGCACACAACTCTTCAACAATAGCTTTATGCCCATCAAATACAGTTAAATTCGCTATTTATTTGCTCATAACTCAATCTGATAGACACTATGCCTATAACTGATCGATGATATTGGGATGCGGTTTACTTAGAGCTAGTCAAGTCAAAATGTTCCATCCTCTGCTGAGGTTTCGTCATGTCTTCATAAAGGACGGTACAGACAGGTAGGCCAATAAAACGCGTCCATCCACAGAAAGCGCAATATTATCTGTCTGACATTACTGGTCCCACTGCATAGTATAGAATCACCCACCATTTTCATGCTGTGTTTTTCTTACCTTCTGAGAGCTGAAGGACTGAGTCCAGTGATACAAGACGAGCCTGTCTTTGGAGTATGGCTTGTGTTCTATCGTGGGCTCTTGACTCTCCTCTCCGTCTGTGATTTTGCCATCTTCGTCCATGGCTGATATGGGCCACCAGCTACAGTTGGTGGGAGTAACATTGTTGGAAGACGCCATGACAGAGGATTCTGTGCGTGTGAGAGAGGAGCAGAGAGAGAGAGTGAGGGGGGGGGGGGGCGGATAGGGCTGGAGGGAGGGGAGAGATGGAGGGAGGACGAGCGTATGGAGATTTCAGCACCACGAACAGGGGCATCATCGACACATCCTCAGCCGCACTTTCGACCTGCTCATTTACTCTCTGTTTGTCCTCGATAAATGTATAGAAGGGTAAAATAAGCATTTCGGATATCGGGTTCATGAATGTCATATTTGTTTGTTTTTTTTATGTTGGTTATTTGAAAAACGCTTGCCATTTTCTACAAAGTGTTGATTTAATGACTCTGAAATGTCTAAGCATAAAGTAAAAACTACTGGAATATTTCCCTTACACCCTGAATACACATTATTATTGTTATTAATATTATTATTATTTTAACTCATTACACAGTCATTGGGGTCTGCAGGGGTCCTCTAGTTGGTCACACAACACTGATTTGAATATTTTTTAAAAATTAAAAAAAATTAAAATGTACATATTTTTGTCAATTTTAATATAAAAATATAATATTTGGACGGTTGCAGCTTCTAAACATTATTTTACTTTAGATAATTACAAATAATATTAACAATTATTTATAAAAGATATGCCCATCAAAAGAGGTGTATAGTAATTGTCTGTATGGGTGACATTTCAATTTATTATTATTATTTTTTTAATAACTATTAATACAATAAATATTTTAAAAATGCAATATAAACCCACGGTGAAATATTTGTCTCAAACGATGTGGTCTGTTCTGTTTAATAATGATTTAGTAAGAATGAATGTTGCTGTAACTACAGCTGGCAGCCGCAATACAAAAACGCTACCAGCAGAGGGCGCGGTTTCCCTCCACGCATGTGAAATCAAGTGGAGCTAATACATAAAAAAAAGTGGAGCTAATACAGATTTCTCTGTCAGCATTATCAGCGTAGATAATGATTCAGTGAGTGCAAGCTGGCCTCTGTTCTACAATAATCACTCGACTAAGACCAAGACTGACAAATCATTTTACTGTAGAGAATATATATATATATATATTTACAACAATTCAGTCTTTTCAATGTAAAAGTCTTCGCTACTGACTGACACACTCATAAAGACAGTCTTTGACACCATCTAATGGCATAAAAATGTAATTTCTGTTGCTGTTCACAGTCAGGGACTATTTTTTCCGGCGGAAGGAAGGCGTTTTTGAAACTTTACTTCATGAAAGTTGCATTGATACATATTTTTGGCTTTAATATTTGTATTGTGTGGTAACCGTTTTATAAAAGCAATAAGGTACTCAAGGCTAGTGCTGTATCGTGAATAAGTCACGGCTGAAGGGGTTGCAGCTTCGCGTTGTGCCTAACAACGCCCTTAAGACTTATTCACGATACAGCACAGTCTCTCGTACCTTATTGCTTACATATATACATATATATACACATATATACATATATACACACACACTGTAAAAAAATATTATCATGATTTATCACAACATTTTTTCTTTTGTTAATGTAGTTCAGATAATATTTTGAGTTTCTGTTGATTAAATCAATCGTCTTCATTTATTTAACTCAAATTTTTAATTTCAATGAACTCAAAATTTTAAAGCAACCAGGTAACTTACTTTTTTAAATGAAACCAACACTTATTTTTACAGTGTGTGTGTCTGTGTGTGTGTGTGTGTGTGTGTGTGTATCAGCTTATAACTAAAAACAATGAAAAAATAACAATAAAATAACAAAAAGATGACAATAACAATAACAATGGTTAAGTAAACAAAGAAGAAAATTAAAAGGAGAAAATGGAGAATAAAATAAATATAAATGTTAGTAATGAATAAATAAAATATTACAAATAAATATTCTTCAATTTATATACATATATAAACTGTAAAAAAAATTATGATTTATCACAACATTTTTTCTTTTGTTAATGTTAATATTTTTGTTGATTAAATCAATTGTCTTCATTTATTTAACTCAAATTTTTAATTTCAGTGAACTCAAAATTTTAAGGCAACCAGGTAACTTACTTTTTTATGTGAAACCAACACTTATTTTTACAGTGTGTGTGTCTGTGTGTGTGTGTGTGTGTGTGTATATATATATATATTGTATCAGCTTAAACCTAAAAACAATGAAAAAATAACAATAAAATAACAAAAGTAATCGGTTAAGTAAACAAAGAAGAAAATTAAGAGAAGAAAATGAAGAATAAAATAAATAAATATGAATATTAGAAATGAATAAATAATAAAATATTACAAATAAATATTCTTCAATTTAAACTACTGTAAAAACAATATCAGTGTCTAGACTTCTGCTTATTTGTTTATAGTCATAGTCAAAGTTTTAATTTACATGCTTGTAAACATGTAGGCTATAATATTTCATAAGTACAAAACAATTGTGAGGAAATAAAGTGAAGTTTAAGGTTAAGTAAACAAAGAAAATGAAAAGAAGAAAATGGAGGAGAATAAAATAAAGTAAATAATCAGAATAACAATATATAATACAACAGGAATAATTTTGAGTGCAATATAATATTTGTCATTTTTATTGCACTATTAGACTGATGTTACTCTAATTGAACTCTGCAAAACCCAAAAGGTCAAATCTTGGCCAAATGACTGCTTAGGATGATCTGTTTACTGTATGAGGTGTGCTCACTTTTCCGCTTTTCATGCCCTGTACAAATGTTTATGTGCCCTGTAGCAGAAACGAAAAGGAATGGAACTGCATTGCCAGTTTCTAGAAACTAACTTTGAGAACAAACACCTAAAATAACAGACACAGACTCCACCGACCCCTGATATGGACATTGAGCCCAAACCCTATCCTGCAAGTGATCTGGCAGCGCTTTTAAAAGTGCCTGGGTGCTGAGGGCCGATTGGCCTGTATTTTTGGAACGGTGTTGGGATCTGGTAGCCTTGTTGGGACTGCTAACACATATCCAAGAGGGGAGGCAGGGAGAGGGGAGAGGGGTTGAAAGCCATGAAAGACCACTGGCTCGACAATTCGATTAAATAGATTATTGTAAACTCAAACAATATCATGTAACAATTTTTTTTTAAACAAACAAACAAACAAAAATACAATCCTCCCTCTCCCAAGTCATTTCAACTTCAAGCTTTTGGACGTTTATTTTATTTTTTATATTCAAGGATATACCTGTCAACAAACGATGAGCCTACACGACGATTCTACAAGTTCAGCACAAGGAAATGATCTTCTCTCTCCATTTTACGCATCTATGGAATTCGACAGATGGATTTAACAGCGCCTGACAGAGATTAAGTCGTTCGTTGTCGTTGATTTTTGAAGTCACATCTGAAAGTTTCAAAAGTTAGTAGTAATTGCATTAAGAGTGATGAGCGGAGGTCGCTTTGAGTTCGATGATGGTGGAGCTTATTGTGGAGGCTGGGAGGGAGGTAAAGCGCACGGACACGGGATCTGTACCGGACCTAAAGGACAAGGAGAGTTCTCCGGTTCCTGGAATTACGGGTTCGAGGTGGTGGGAGTCTACACCTGGCCGAGTGGAAACACGTACGAGGGTTATTGGTCCCAAGGGAAGCGTCATGGTCTAGGTGTGGAGACCAAGGGACACTGGATCTACAAGGGAGAGTGGACGCACGGATTCAAAGGCAGATACGGGACGCGCATCAGTCAGGGCAGCGGTGCCAAGTACGAGGGCACTTGGAATAATGGACTGCAGGATGGTTATGGCACGGAGACCTACGCGGATGGCGGTAAGGTCGGAGAATGAACTTTTGTGAGTGCAAACTGCACACTGTGAGCTGACATTTTAAGACCAGGGTTAGTATGTAATGCAATACCTACACCTGAGGTGAGGAGTTCAACGAGTCTGTTTTCAGTTCCGATCTTAACGAGTCCTTAAAATCCTCAAAGGGGGAAAAATGCAGTTCTTATTTGTATTTAGTCCTCAGTTTGTTATTGATAAATTAGAAGAAGAAAAAAAGATCATTTCAGATTTCAACATAACACATCGCTTATTAGGCTACAAATCAGAAATAAGCTGAATGTAATACAATAATTAGCCTATAGTGTTAACTAACAAAAATACTAAACTAACAAAAATGTAGCCATATATTTTATTCATTTAAAAAAGCTGATTAAACGAAGTGAATTGAATCGAGTGGAATTAATATAGTGGCTTTGATCCACAAAAGGGAACCGGCTCATAATTCGTTCGAGTATCAATTGAAGCTGGTTGCGCTGAAGCATGGTTTTGATTCGCTAAAAACGAATCATATGAATCGTTTGTTCCAGTACACCGGTCGCGCTGTGTTAACGCACTCTTAAAAGTGGCTAGTGGAATACTAGAACACCATTTAGTGAATATATATATATATATATATTTAATAGTAGCTAAGTTAAACTGTATTATACCATAATAAGCATTTCACAGTAGTATCATTATGTTTGTCACATTACCTTATCACTGTACACGTTTAATTCTGCGAGAAACATCTAGACGTCATCTTGGAAATCGTTATTTTGCATTTCAGTCCAACTTTGTATGAAATGTCTTAACTTTTGATTCAAATAATGAATAAAAAGGAGGTTTTAAAAAGATCATATCACTGTGCAGAAAATTCACATCCTGCACACAAGTAAAGACCTACTTTATGTATTTAATCTCACTTTATTAACCACATGACCTTTGATGATTTGCCAAAAATAGAACTTTTGTTATTTATTTTTTTATTAAAAATAAACAAGCAAGCCCAGCCCAAGTGAGAAAAAGTAACGCAAAAGTAACAATCTATTTTTTTTCTATAAAGTAATGCAATTAGTTACTTTATAGGAAGTAACACAATATTGTAAAGCATTACTTTACAAACTTTCCTAAACACTGATCATTTTACATGGCTATAAGCAGAGTTCACACTGTATGGTTTTGGCCACGATTTGGCGGCCATTTTGAGAATCCTAAAAGATTCCTCTGATCCTGGGCCAAAATCTGAAGTCTTTGATCATCAGTTTGACATGTTCACTGACAGCCAATTAATGACCATTGCGATCAAACTTTACGTCCGTTGAAATTCTGGCATTGTGAGAAGTTTTGACACACAATCCTGCAGTGTGACTTCTCCTACTAGCCTACGACTGTCAAATCAAGAAAAAATAGGAGCGTAGAACTTGATGACACAATTAGTGAGACAACAACAAAGCACCACTCACACGTCTTCATTTTTCTTTTCAAGAAAAGCCATGATCAAAATTTACGCTAGAGACTGTTTTTGTTTGCTATCCACCATTTCTATCCTGCATGTAACTGCAGCTCACAGTCACTGAACATGTCATGGATTGATGGTGTAACTCAAGATGTGTCTTCTTATGTGCGTCCATTTTAACGCGTCTTGACTGCCATACAATCTGACATTAATGACAACTGAGATCCTACAGTGTGACATACAGCTGGGATCATGTTTGTACAGTCTGAAATGCAACATTCTTAAAGGACCCTTATAAATCAAACAGTGTGCACCCAGCTTTATGAATCTCTAAAAAATCTGAAAATCTTTATTCAGATGAACAGTCATTCACTGAGTACATGTTAGTAATATGAACTTGAGGCTTACAATGATGGAACCATGGTGTTGCCACAGATGGCCTTTTGGGTAAATGCCTATTGCTAAGAAACATTTGCCAGTGCAGAATGGAGGGTGGTTACAAATTAGTGTCACAAATCCTGTTCTTTCTGGACGTGTGGTGTGAGTTCAAATAAAAAGGCTCATTCACTAGTGGCCAAGTTGTTTTTCTTTTGTGGAGCCACATTAGGCTGTTACGTCAACATTTAGATCAACTTACTGAATTTCGCTTCTTTTAAATCTTTTCAAATTTTTAGTCTTAAATTAAGTGTCAACGATCTTATTTTTGGGACTAATCAGCAGTTTTGACATTATAGATTTAGCTTTGCATGTGCATATCATGACATTCTTAAGCCACACTTAATAATGTATGGATGTCACTGAATTAAATAGCAAAATATCAAACCAGTTAGCACATGGACAAACAAAACATCAAACAAAATAACATTAGGATGTCTAATATAAGATTATACAATATTTATAACATAACATAATATATATTAGACAATATAACACAAAAATACTTGAGCACTTTGTGGTTATCAAACATCATTGAAATATGTTTATAGTTACTGTGATGAAAAATACCTGTAGAAAACTGACTTTATCCACTAAAAATCACATCAGTCACCAGTATATCCAAATATGGTTTAATGTTTTTGTCATTTATTTGAAAGAAAATCACAGATTTCATAGTATGGCTAAGTGTCTAAATACATTCTGCGGCCACTGTTTATTGGTTGAAAAGGGTGCAATTACTGTACATCATGTTAAGAGTGTGTGAGTGTAGGTGTCTTCCTATATACTGTATCTATTGACCTGGTAGCTGAGTCATCACTATTAGTAATGTTAAGTGCTAGTGCAGCACTGTGTGAATAAAGGCACAATAAATAGCCTTACCCATCCCTGGGGACTGATGGATCTCAGACATGTGTTGCATGACAGGACTAGACCCACAAGACTCCATGACATAAATAACCACACGTGGTTTATTACCCCAGAGGTGGATATGAAAGAGACAGCTCGCTAGCAGTTGTACTGCTGTAAATACCATTGTCTCACATGCCTGAAGTGACAATGAGCTTACGGGTAGCCTGAATTTGAATACAACGCAACATTACTTTTTGCGTTATGTTTTCTCACCTGGGCTGGGCTTGCTTGTTTGTTTTTATTAACAACAAAAAAAAGTTATATTTTTGTGAAGCCCCTTTCACACCAAAAGTGAAATGAACAAGGCTGAAAGAAATGCAAATTCATGCTTGTAAAGTAGAGGGCACCGTTTTAAAAAACCTTTCAGATGTTCTGCCATTCTGAATTGAAAAGGAATAGGATGCAGGAGAAGAAAGTGCAACACACTTACATATGTGATGTTTATCTAAAGTCATCATCGATGTTGGATCATCAAAGGTCAGCAGCAAAGACATTGGTTAATAAAGTGAGATTAAATACATAAAGTATATTTGTGTAATGTAATATATTTAAATATGGCAGGTTTGCGTAATATTCTGAGATTTCATTTCACTATTTTTATTTATTTTGAGTAATACAGAATCAGTTTTTTTTTTTTTTTGCAAGTGAGATGAGTAAATGCATTCTCACATTTATTTTAAAACTACAATAACCATCATGTTTATACAGCACACACAACACCTCTGTACTTACTCACAATTTCTCTCAACATGGGGACAGGAGAGTTGTCAAATAGGAAAAAAAGTAACTTGCGTTACTTATTTGAAAAAGTAACTCAGATATTTTGTTGTAAATTTAAAAGTAATGCGTTACTTTACCAGTTACTTGAAAAAAGTAATCTGATTACGTAACTCAAGTTACTTGTAATGCGTTACCCTCAACACTTTAAATGCCACTGGAATCATTAGAATCACTTTCTGGACAATGTTTTTTTTTTCCAGCTGATGAACGATAAAAATAATGACAGCCAATCAGAGTCCACCTGACTTTGAAGAACGCGAGCACTTAAAAGCAGCAGATGGAATAAATGCAGTGCAAATTGAACATTATCGTCTGTAGGTGTGGATGTGTGAACAGGCCTTAACACATTGAATTAAACTTGAAATTTTGAAGTAGAAAGACTGAAATAGTATTTTCTTGTAAAATGTACTCCAGTAATCTTTTTGGTCACACTTTAGTTTAGGGTCCGATTCTCACTATTAACTAACTATTAAAGGATTAGTTCACTTTCAAATGAAAATGACCCCAAGCTTTACTCACCCTCAAGCCATCCTAGGTGTATACTGTATGACTTTCTTCTTTCTGAGGAACACAATCGGAGAAATATTAATAAATATCCTGAGGCATCTGAGCTTTATAATTAGGCAGTGAGCAAGACCAACAAGTATGAGCTGAAGAAAGTGCTTCCATCCACATCCATCCATCATAAACGTGTACTCAACACGGCTCCGGGGGCTTAATAAAGTCCTTCTGAAGTGAAGCAACGTGTTTGTGAAAAAAAAAAAAAAAAAAATCCATATTTAACAAGTTATAAAGTAAAATATCTAGCTTCTGCCACACCGCCTTCCGTATTCAACTTACGATGAAAGTGTAAAACTCTTGCAGTTCACAAAGCTTACACTACTTCCTATATCTTCCCTATTCAACTTACGGAAAAAGCGTAACTGACGCGACACCAGTTCCATTTTTTTTTTTTTGTAATTTGAATACGGAAGGCGGTCTGGCGGAAGCTAGATATTTTACTAATCCTTTAACTAAGACTTTTGCCTCAATAAACTCCTAATGCTTATTAATAGTTAGTAAGGTCTTTGTTAAGTTTAGGAATTAAGTAGAATTATAGGATATAGAATATGGTCATGCTGAATAAAGCATTAATATGTGCTTTATAAGTACTAATAAACAGCCAATATCCTAGAAATATACATACTTATAAGCTAAACTAGCTAATAGTGAGAATTGGACCCTAAACTAAAGTGTTACCATCTTTTTATTTACAACTTCGAAATATAATTTTTATTTGGAAAAACAAAATCACTGAGATATTTTTTCAAAATATCTTCTTTTGTGTTTCACTGAAGAATGTAAGTCATACAGGTTTGGAACGACATGACAGAAGTTTCAATTTTGGGTGAACTATCTTTTTAACATTTGCCTGATTAATGTCTTTGGCAATACAGGTACCTTCCAGGGCCAGTTCACTGGTGGCATGCGGCACGGCTATGGGGTACGTCAGAGTGTTCCCTATGGCATGGCAGCGGTGGTGCGTTCTCCTCTGCGGAACTCTCTGAGCTCCCTGCGTAGTGAACACAGCAATGGGACGCTCCTGCAGCAGGACATCCCGGTCATCACTGCCACCAATGCATCCGGCCAGGAGACCCTGGTCAACTCGCCCATGCCTCTGGGCCCATCTCGTGGCGGCTTCGCCCTCACCCTGCAAGTGGACCCAGATGCGGTCAAGCCCAAGAAGAAAGGCCTCTTCCGCCGTGGCTCACTTCTTGGCAAGCTAAAGAAATCTGATTCCCGCACCTCTCTCTCCAGCCAGAAGAGCAAGATCAGCTTTTTGCGGAGTGAGTCAGCTCTTAGCTCCGCCGCCAGCGATGCCAACTCCACCATCAGCCTGGGTGAGAGCGAAGGGGAAGGTGAAGGTCAAGAGTTTCCCCCCGTGGAGTCGGACATTGACGCCACCACCACCGAAGTCTACATTGGAGAGTGGAAAAATGACAAGCGGGCAGGTTATGGGATCAGTGAACGTTCCAGTGGGCTTAAATATGAGGGTGAATGGCTGAACAACCAACGTCACGGTTATGGGTGCACCACATTCGCAGAGGGCGGAAAAGAAGAAGGCAAGTATGTTAACAACCTGCTGGTGAAGTCTGTTAAGAAGAAGGTGATTCAGCTCAAGGGCACTAAGATTAAGCAGAAAGTGGAGCGGAGTGTGGAAGGAGCCCAGAGGGCAGCTGCCATAGCTAAACAGAAGGCCGAAATCGCCAACTCAAGGTAAATCATTTACCTGGTCACAATTGTGGTTATTGTTTAGGTGTATAAATAAAATAAATAAAAAAATATATATTTACACAGACTTTTATTGTATCATCTGGAAAGAGAGGGTTTATTTTGCTACTGTATAATGACTGTATATTCCACCTACATGGAATTTAACATTTAAAGTAGGACATGAAATATTAATTTGAGATAAATTTTAAATAATTTAATTTAATTTAAATAAGCTTAAAATAAGCTTAACTAAGAAATTAACATAATTACACAAAATTATTTTTGTCAGTGCCATGACTGAAAATTATATAATCATAATTTAGCTAATTATAAACTGGAATAATTATGGTTTTTATGTTTTTTAAAGTCTCTAAAGCTCACCAACGCTGCATTTATTTGATCAACAGTAAGTAATGGAATGATTTCTGAAGGATCATGGACACTTAAGACTAGAGTAATGATACTGAAAAAACAGGAATGAAATTACATTTTAAAATATATTAAAATGAAAAAGTCCTTTCAAATTGTAATAATAAAAACAATATTACTGTTTTTTACTATATTTATGATCAAATAAATGCAGCTTTAGGGATCATTAAAAACTTTTTTCAAAAACATAAAAAATTTAATTATTCCAAACAATTGACAGGCAGTGTATATTATATAACTAATATATATATATATATATATATATATATATATTATGGGAGTAAAGGTTCAAATTACTCATGGTTCAGGTTTTAGGGTCACGGTTTCAGTAGAGTTTAGTATGTGCTATGTTCAGGGAAAAAAGGACTACTGTCCAATAAAAATGAAGAAAATAACAACAAATAATCAAACTACAAGCAACAGCAAAAATAAATACAGTAGAGCAAAGATACAAATAAAATAAACAAACAAATAAATAAATAAATAATGCTTTTCGGGTTTTTCAGGTATCTAATAGTTTTCAGAAGCAGAAATTGAAAGTGGCTAATCAAATGTTTAATAAAAAATTAAACATAGATTAATCATTAATTAAGTTACAAAAGCTATTCAGTCAAAAGCAATGAGTGATTTCATTGTCTTTTGTTGTTTGATTAACATTAAAAATGTATACAGACAGCAGGAATATTAGGCTGCTGTCACTTCAAGATATAACACACGGATACAGTACACTGATACTGAACACATGCTTTCTTTCTTGAGTGTTTAAGTTTACTTAAGACATAACCTACTTTGTTTGCTAGGATACTCGCCAAGAGGGGAATGTGGACATAATTTTTGTATGAATTTGTCTGTTCAAGCGCAAGACTGGAAAAAGAACTCAATATTTATGTCACCTAAAGAACTAATAATTATGTCAATGCTTACACAGTGTTGCCAGCCAGAGGATGTGCTTTGTGGGTTTTACATAATATGTGCAAGAACAAAAAACATCCTGATACCACCTTGGTGTTGGTTTCCAGACAGTCTGTCCAAATGCAGAAATAAACAGTCTCAAAGCAGGCAACATGTTCCAAGCTTCTTTTCTATTTGTGGCGTCTTGGTGGCTAGGCCTAGCTCCAGACATGATAAAGAGGAGTCTAACGCACTGACACTAATAATACAGCTTCCCTCCAGGATAAAATATTTAGATTTCCACACACTCCTGACAGCATCTGCAGTTTATCATTGCGTTGCTTACGGTTATAAACAGCAGGCTGAATTCAGGTGCAACGGCTTTGATAAAATCTTCCCTCCTTGTAAGGAGATGCACAAACCAAAGACAAACAGCCCTGAGTTCTCAGTCATCAAATGCACACTACTGTTGATGCTCATCCCATAAAAATGAATTAATGCATTATTAAAGATGACAAGATGACAGCAGACTTAAACCAGACTGCACACAATGACAAGAAAACCAGTCAATCAAAGACCACATTTTAGGAACAAAAAACAAGACTTCATTATTCTCATTCCTTATACATAAGCAAAACATTCATACCTGCCAGAATAACATTCAAGTAATGTTTAAGTAATGACTGTTCAAATAAGGAGCCTATTGTTAAAGGGGACCTATAATGCTCCTTTTGCAAGATGTAATATAAGTCTCTGGTGTAGCCAAAATGTGTATGTGAAGTTTCAGCTCAAAATACCCCACACAAATACTTTATTATAGCTTTATAGCAAAAACACGATGTTTTTGTGTATGTCCCTTTAAATGCAAATGAGCTGCTGCTCCTGGCCCCCTTTCCAGAAGAGGGCGGAGCTTTAACAGCTCACGCTTCGGTTGCTCAACAACAACAAAGCTGGAGAATCTCACGCATGATGATTATCAGTAACGGCGTTCAGCCTTACATTGTTCAAACCAGTCATATACTGATGGAGAGACTCAGGAAGAAGTTACAACTTTTAGAATGACACTGGACGCTTCTGAACAGTTAGTGGATAAATGTATGTAGTTGCTGTGGAGTTGATTCAACTCATAGACTAGCATGTGCCGTCATGTTAATCTTTTGTGCAAATCCAGTGTTGAATTGACCCTCGATTGTGAAGCAGTCCGGCATAAAAATGACGGCATGGTAACAACAACAACTATTCCTCTTCTCTAAAGCAGCCCAACATGGCCTCGCCCTCTGTGTTGCATGTTCTCGGGGGCAGGGTTTATGTAAATTTTAGGGTTAGTGATGTCATTAACCTGGGAAGAAGCTTGTTGTAGTCCCTGCCAACCCCCTTTGTTGTAGTGCTTAAAAAGCGATTTCTGTAAAAGAAAATATCTCCCTTTGCATTGAACTTCAAGCATTGTAACTTTGCAGATGTTGTTTATGCTCTAACAGCAACATTACAGGCTAACTAAAGTTAAAAAAGTGAAATCATAATCAAGGATCCCTTTAATATACACCACCATGTCACTTTCTAAGTGTTTTATACAATGCAGATCATTGTTTGAAGGGGAGATATCTGATCTTATCATTATTGGCAATAAGAGACAAACAGACTCCTTATACCAACCCAGACAGATCAGAAAGAACAACTGGAAATCAAAACCAACAGTCTACAATGAACTTAGCAGTACATTTCTGTTGTCATTCATGTCAAAGTATGGATAAGCACAGAAACAGAAACACTTTCAGTCTGCTTCTGAATGACAAAAATGTCAATACCCTATCATTTACAGCAGTGGTTCTCAACCAGGAGGGGTGGGGCCCTCTAGGGGCCCTCAACAAACTTTAAACTCTCAAAATATGTTATTTTTTGGTTATTTTTTATAACGAATATACATCTTTCTAATTATTCTGAAGTCTCTAAAATATTTTATTTGGTAGAAATAGTGGTTGGGGGGCGGGTTGCTTGAAATCAAAAAGGTTAAGATCCACTGGTTTACAGTATGACTGGCCTAAATGTGGTAGTGAAACATGCAACAATGGTATACGCTAGTTGGGATTCTTACTCAGGATTTATGGCCAACAATAGGTTTGAATAAAATCAAATAAAAAATAAAATCATAAAAGTTTTTTACCTTGCATAATCCTAAGCCTATCTGCAACCCTGTGTCCTATCTCTACCAGACTTCCTTGTCCTCCACCAGTGTGGTGATATCAGAGATGATAAAAAAAATAAAAAAAGGTGGGCGTAGAGTTTGTTCAGTGGGGTCTAGGTGTGGGTTAGCCCCTTTGCTCTAATCATAGTGTTTTTAGAACAGCAGAGGGAAGACGAGACACCTCGGAGGCCACGGCACTGAGTGTAAATGACGCACATGGGCTGGTGTCAGAAAAGAAGGCCTGCCTAAAAAAGGACAGGCACTGTTGCTATATCACAATCATGGGGGAATGCAACAGCTGATAGCCTCTTCTATCCTCAGCTTCTTAGACACTCACACAGACGAACCTGATGTAATCTTTCACCCTCACATTGCTCCATAAATATACATAATTAACTAATATAGATATAAATATTATATATTATCTAATATATATAAATATGAATATACAATCTATACCCTGAAAATCCTGATCTTGGTAAACCAAAAGAGCTCTTGATGATATTACATAAAGAAATGCGTCAGCAATGGTGTCGGATCATTTCATGGGATATAAATTTTGCCCGTCCAGCAAATGAGTGAGAAGGCTGGAGGTATATAGATGTACAACACCCTGCTTAGTTCCTGAACTCAGCCACTGCAGCTCATTTTATTGGTGATTATCAGAGCACATGATATCCGGTTGCATAATTAGACTATGATGCTTTTTAATGCCTTTTAAGCTTTTTCGGCATCTTTGGGTAAATTTTCTCATTTATGCTACATGTAAGAGAATGTACGTTTATCAAAATAAAATAAGAATGGCAAACATTTTACTGGTGGATCTAAAGAAAAACCAAGTCAAGAGATTAGAGAGAATTTATGTCAGATAATATCTATATATTATGCTACTGTTACTACATATAGCTAACTATCGTTCATCAGCAAGTGATTCTATCGTCAGTCTTTGAACTGACTCTTTCTGTCTGCATATTCATAGACAGACAGACAGATAGATAGATAGATAGATAGATAGATAGATAGATAGAGAGAGAGAGAGATAGATAGATAAAATAATAAATGTGTAAATCTTTGAATTTCCTGCATAACTGCTTGAAAAATGTGTAAACATGGAAAGAGGTTTGTTGTCAAATCATGCAGCTGAAACTAATGTTTTGTGGCCTGCACTGTAATTTTGCAGTGTGCAGTAATTCCTAAGGTGACCAACACCAATAAAACACATGAATAATTTATCTCATGAATATAATCAGTGCTTGCGGTAAAGAATCAAGGGTGGTCTTCTCTAAAGGAGCGTGTCTTATCACAGCAGTACTCATCTCTCACTGTGAGGTGCATGGTGTTAAAAGAGTGATTTATTTTAGTTTTAGCTCAGTGGGTGAAGAGGACACCCTCCTCGGCTATAAATAACCCCCCTGTCATACGACCCCCAGCACACTTCTTCCTCTTGCATTCAAGTCAAACACGCCACGAGAAACCCAAACTGTTGCAGCTCTTGGGTCAGTGGGGCTTTCTCTGGAACATTCTTCAGTGTTATTGTTGTTTGACTGCACTGTCTGGGATGGGTATTGGGATTCTTAAGTGCTGAGGGGATGTTAACGTTACTTTTTATAGTGCAGGCAACTGCTAACCCATCTCTCCAAATAAAGATGAGACAGGGTGTCTTGGGTTGCTCTGGTTCTACCAGCAAGACATGGGTTGAAATTAGACAAATACACGTCTAATATTATGGGAAAAAGTGGCATGCCTTTCCTCTCATAATATAACAAATAGCCCAACTATATGAGGACTAAAGGCGGTATCTTTGCCACATGAAAATATTAAATTAATTATTCTAATGAAAAAAAAAAGTTCTTTAATAGTGCACCTCTGAAACACTGACACAGCATATTACATTTATATATCTGTTGTAGACAGGTGTTAACGTAAAGTCCCAATGAATTTCTATTTTGGTTTTATTGATGCAATAGAAATCCTCAGTCCTTATGGCTCAACTGGTAGCGCATGCCAAGACCATGGTTTTGGCTCCCAGGGAATACAAGATACAAAAAAAAAAAAAAAAAGAAAAATGCTGAATGCACTGTGAGTGGTTAAAAACATCTGCCAAATATGTAAGCAGGATGCACACCATTCAGAATAGAATTTAATAGACATTTAAAAGAAATTAATGTAGCTGCATTTATTTACTAAAAGTTTTTCAATACAAATATACATAAACAAGTATAAGTAAACATTATACATACAATCTACAAGTTAATTTTATTACATACAATTATTTTACAATTTAGAAATATATATTTATTAAATTATAAATATCAAATTATATTCAGTTAATTTTTTTACTTATATTTAATAAACTTTTCTGGACCAGAATGGAAGAACACTTCCCAAAATGCATTACCATTGTTGAATTTCTATGTATTGCAAATCAGTAATTTCCTCTTCCTCTCATTCCATTTTAACTTTGGTGTTGGTAATTCGATTGCAATGCACCAATCTAATTCTTGGCAACAACATTAACTTGATTTCCCAGCATTTCCAAATATTTGATTTAATACCACTGACTAAATGCTTTTTTTCCCCTCTTCACAGAACGGCCCATGCCAAAAGCAAAGGAGATGCCGCAGAACAGTCCGCTATCGCTGCTAACAATGAGTCTAGTATCGCTCGTGTGGTTGCCAGAGAGCTCTCTCCCTCCTTCCATCAACCAGGTAGGTAGAAGATAATTGTTTGTTAAATGTATATCAACATAGGCCACACAGGGTCGGAGGCTGGTTAAGATCCTCCCAGTCCAATGACAGTGTGTTTGAACTCAGAGAAGTAAATGTAGCAGGTATGCTCGTAAATCCAGACGAAGTCAGATTTACAGTACGGCAGCATTCATTACAGAACAGTCTATGTGCTGTTAATGTCTTAAGTCCCTAAAGCCCACAAGTAAACATCTCTGAGTGTCTGAAACAGGATTAGACTGCTGGAACACAAGCCCCTCAGCAGCTCACCATGTTCCTGTGTCTGTTCATCTGAAAGGCACTGCTAAGCTTTTGACGGTTTTATTTTGGCACTGTCTGTCTCCAAAATCTTAGACAAAACTGAAAGAGCGATCACATTTCATCTTTATTCTTAAAGTACGCCATTATTATTCTGCCCCTGAGTGGTTGCATTCTTGGCCTCTGTCAGCATGAAACTGAACATGTTATTCAAGATCCTGGTCTTGTGTTTCAGTGTTAAAAATACAGTATAGGCCTCTTTTGCGCTTTTGTGAAAATAAAGGAACAGAAATGTGATAATGTGATAAAGGTTCAGACAGTGAGGCAGCAAATTTAAATATGGACTCCAGTATACCCTCAAATACATTAATGCATGCGCTTCCAATTATCTCATAACTGCCAGCACTTGTAAGAATTTTAATGAAAACTAAATTAACACAAAACTATTTATTTATTTTGCATGAAAAATGTTTATAGTGCACAGTCTATTCTATCATCCACTCCTTTATGATACTAAATTTGAGACCAAGCAATTGTCAGGAATGACAGGGGAAAAAAAGAGAGAAAGAAAAAAGATTAAAGTTATACTTTAAGAAATTAATTGTTCTTTTGACCATTTTTTATTTAAAAATTTAAATATCTGTAAATATCAACTGTAAAAGTGACTGTAAATGTACAGTGGTCATATCAGTGATTAGAAAAGGTATTTTATTCTACACAAGATGGGCATCACAGGTTAATAAACAGAAACCTAACATGAATTTACCTCAAACACTAACATTTTCCAGAGAACATCAACTTATTTTGTGGAGGCAGCAGAGAGCCTAATTGTATGGGTTGCTTAGGAACACAAATAAAAGCCTGAAAAACATAAGCATGTAATTTGTGCATGTAAATCACTCAATAATTATGTTATGTGTAAAATATGTCAGCGTTAAATTATAATTAGCCAGTATCAATATCATCTATTGAACCTATATTCTAATAATGCACATGGTGTCCCTCAGGTCCCGAGTATCTGAAAAAACGAGCCCTGCAGGAGGTTGCTGAGAGCAATGAGAACACGGACATTGGGATGCACGAGCCCTTGTTAACTGAGGATTCCCTACCAACACCCCCAGAGAGCCCCTTCATACATGAGATGGAAAGTCCAAGACCAAGTTCCACCTCTGCACGCACCCCCTCACCTACTCCAGTCATTGTCCCTCAGACACCCAGCAAGGAAGATCCAAACCTCTTGAGCCCCGGCAGCTGGAACGGAGACAAGGCCAGTCGAGGCAGTGGTAGCAGAGGCAGCAGTCGAGCAGGTAGTAGGCCCACCACCCCGTCTTCCACTCCTGCTGTTGCTCCCGCTCCAGCAGCTGCTTCTGAGGAGCATTCTGCTCCCAGCAGCAAGGCCCCATCCCGCACCCCTAGCCGCCAAAGTGCCAAAGCAGAGCAGGGTTCGGACCTGGAAATCAAAGCCCTGCAGAAAATGGACTCAGAGTCAAAAGCAGCAGAACCTGTCCCTGCTGCAAAGCCAGTAAGAACCAACCTCGTCCTCCCCACCGACGAAGAAGAACCACCTCGCCCTGCCCCTAAGCTGTTCTCCAAAGCAGTCACACCGGAGCCAAAGGCAGCTGAAGTCAAACATAAAGCTGAAACAAGGGATGAGCGCCCTGCTTCAATGACAGAAATCAAGCCTAGGTCTTGGACAGAAGTAAGGGAGGAGAAGAAAATAACCAACAAAGTTGAGCCTAAACCTTCACCAAAACGAGAACCAAGCCCTGCCCCAAAAGCTGCACCAAAGCCTGAGCCCAAGTCAGTGCCTAAACCAGAACCTAAACCTGTTGACAAGCCAGTTGCTAAACCAGTTGCCAAGGTCGAGGCCAAAATTGAGACGAGGCAGAGGTCTATTGTGAAAACCACTAGTGAAGCCACACAAGAGTCTCTGGAGATAGATGAGGTAAGGCTAACAAATCAAAACCTTGATATTCTTTGTGATTACAAGTAAGGTCTCAGTTGGTCTTTTCAATGGATATTTGAATCCCATTAGACATCCCAAAGATTGCAGACAGACTTCCAGACTTGCAAAGCATAAAAATTAAAAAAAAAAATGCAACAAAACCTTTCTCTGTATGTACAGTAAAATAATTCTTGTTAGATTTCCAGAGGAAAAAAAGATTACATTGCTTAGTGTCTTTGTTTCACTCAGTCCTACAGTAGCTTTCTGAATGTGTTGGAACCGCTTTTATTCTGGTCCCTGAATTTGTTTATTTTGAATAACCAGAGCCCTGTTTCCTTGCATTAATCAGTGAATCTCAATTCAGTGTACAGTGTAGCTTAGCTTCAGATGTCCTCCCAATTGGCATGTTATGAGAAAGCTCATTCTTCTAAACAGCTCTTGAGTAGACAGAAACACACTGATCTGAAACACTGACAGATTGTGTTCCTTGAAATCTGGCCCTGGCTCCGGTCCTCTGACCACATTTTTCACAATCAGGCATATCTGTTCAAGGCTGAACCCTCAAAATGACAAATTCTCACCTTCAGAAAGACCCTTGTGGTCTGTCAGAAACCCAGTATTGCATTGCTTCACAGCAGCATCTCGTGGCTCACTGAATATATGCCACACCAATCAGCTGCTCCTAGTATGGAAGAAAGAAAATTATTTGCAAGAAGAAAGACTTTTACCCATTGCATCTGAAAAATTTGGGATTTTATTTCTATGGGTCCTCTAAAGCAGGGGTGTCCAATCCTGCACCTGGCTGGAGGGCCAGTGTCCTGTATAGAGTTTAGCTCCAGCCTACCCTAACACACTTGTCCTACAGGAACATGATTGGACACTCCTGCTCTAAGACAGCAGTGTCCAATCCTGCTCCTGGAGGGCCACCTTCTTGCAGTTTAGCTCCAACACACCTGCCTGGAAAGTAACCCTGAAGGCTTGATTTGCTGGTTCAGGTGTGTTTATTTAGAGTTGGAGCTAAACTATGCTATTTTGAGCAATTCCACAAATAAATGCCACCTAAATCACCATCATTTGATTATTATGTTTACACAATAGACACTAACAGTTGTGAATAATTTTTTTTTTTCTTAGGGGCCAAATACGATTATGATCTGCATGGTTATATTCCTGAACATTGGTTTGGCAATTCTTTTTGTTCACATCTTGTCTTGAGATGACAAATCCTAAGGTAAGCTGCTACATCTCCTACCTCTTATCCTGCAAATTTTCTTGAGTGCATTTATTAATATTATCCCTTGTAAAAACACTGTGGGTATTATTACACATACCTTTTTCTAGCCAAAACCATCCAGGTGAAAGAAACTACCGTGGGGAGCTGTGAGGATGCACTGCGCTCCATTAACGGCTCTGTTGTTGCGTTATCCAGTTTCAGAGCAGCCCTCCTGAGCTACTCAGATGGTTGCCATCTGTAACTGGACCGAGTGCTCCCAAATGATCGGTGTGTCTCAGTGCCTGAACATTATAAAATAAAGCATTTGCTTTGTTTCTTTGTTTGCTGCATTGAACAGTTTTGTTGAAGTCTAATGCAGCTGGAACGAATCATCTATAATAAGGGCTAATTTACGTTGTGCACATTCACAATCATGTCACATATTCTATAGAGCAGAACATGTCATTTAGCACATAATATTCATCTTTGGAGAATAAACAAAAAGTTATGACATTATGAAATGGGTCAATCCTGTTTTTTCTTTACAATGGCTAGAACACATAAAATCCACCTGTGCACTTATGCTTTAACACCAGGTAGCGTCATGCATCACAATCTCAGATGCTGTATGCACATTCAATGTCTTAATGTCTCCACAAAATACATAATTGGTATAAAAAGAGTTTTAATATGAAAATGAGGTCTATGAAAATAAAAGTAGGTTTATTTTATTAAGCTATAGCATCCCTATAGAGAGGACCTCTAAAAGTTAAGATTTTTAACAAGAATAAAAAAAAAATACCACTATTTACTGAATGGAACCAGAAAAAAAAAATATATATATTGTGGCGTATTAACTGTTGTACTGTGAATTTGTGATGGTTCTTCAGCATTTTTTTTTTTTTTTTTGCCTGTATTAGACATAAAACAGTATGCAAGAGATTTGAGAATGTCCAAACCAGGTTGTGCAACAAACTAAGTGAAAATGTTTATGTCCCAAATCTTTTATGCATGTGTGGACATTTGAGTGTTTTTGTACATTTCTAAATTGTGTACGTTATCAGAAAAATGCACATTTAATGATTTTATCTAATGCAGTATCAGAGATTCTCAATTTACCCCTCATAGACTATAAATGTTACCTCAAATTTGTAAAGGTCTTATTGGAAATATTGTGTTAAATGTCCAAAATGTTATTTATTGATTAAATAAAGGGGTGTTATAAATAGTCGTACCTAGAATAGTTGTATATGAAATAGATTTTATCCCTTGTTTATTATAGCTTTAAAATCACTAGCCATTTTAGTTTGTTTCTCACTAGTTTGCAGCCTTAAATGTTTAAAGTATTTGCTGAGAATAGATGCTGTATTCTCAAAGAGAATTGTAGATCAAGCTGTACAAATACAAATTGCACAAGATGGTTTCTGTAACATGACTTGCAAATGCATTACATTTAGCTAATAATTAAAGAAATAGTATTCAGCATGGTTATGATACATTTCATTACTTGAGGTTTTCTCTTTTTGAAAGTTCCTGCAAATCTCCCTCTTCTCCACTTAAGTTTCTTGTGTTTCAACACTCACGATTGAGTCATCACAATAAAAGAAAAATCACCACACAATTCAAATAAATGTTTTTCAATTGCACAACTGTCATTCTCTTTACTTTTCAGTGTTGGAACTTAGTATTCTGTGCCACTGCATATTCATCATTATCTGAAGTTTGCCTTCTGACAACTCAATACCACAAAATTTCTATTGATGCTGAATCTTCTCTTGTCTAAGAGGCAAGTGGGAACAAAGAATATATATTTAAACTCCACCTGTCCACCAGCTTGACATATTCTCCCCTGACAGGGTCTGAATGCCAGGCCCAATTTTAGATTAGGGTGGTTGACGGGCCTCTTCTAACACCATTTACTCTGGTACATGTGAAGTATATTTCACTCTGATAAAGTGGTAAGTCGTCAACACTTAAGCATTTGCAGAGGCAATAGAAAACTTACGAGAAAGATCGGTCAATTCACATTTAATTACTCTGCTGCACTGTTCAACACACTAGAACTGCCATTTGTACAGCAATACTGCCCTCTGCATTCAAAAAGCAGACCGATCATACTACACTCAATTACATTGCTGTAAATGAGTATTCACTATTCAAAATGACTATTAAACAAAATACTGTATGACGACGTATTAAAAGAAAGCCTGTGGTGTTAAATTTAGTTACAGTCAAATCAATGCAACAAACATGAAGATAAATTTAGAGACATACAATATCAATATCTTTTTTTCCTATGGCTCTCCAGGACCAGAGTTCGCCACCCCTGTACTATATGATAAAAACAGCTTGAAAAAACTCAATGGCAAGATGGGGATAAAGTATAGGGTCATCAGACAGGAATGAAAACAGGAGAACATGTAATCATCACAACCTTTTATTTCTTTCTAGAGCATAATATGTAAGATTGACCTTTTAGCCAGTTGACAGCTTGAAAGTGAGGAAAAAGAACACAGAAATGACAATTGACAAGAGAGTGGAAGGCAGTGGAAGTGAAAAGCATTTCTAATATTCTTCTCCCTCATCCTCTCCCTCCACGCTCTCAGCTCCAACCTCCTCGTAATCTTTCTCCAGGGCAGCCATGTCCTCTCTGGCCTCTGAGAACTCGCCCTCCTCCATACCCTCACCCACATACCAGTGCACAAAGGCACGCTTGGCGTACATCAGATCGAACTTATGATCGAGACGAGCCCAGGCCTCAGCAATAGCTGTGGTGTTGCTCAGCATGCACACGGCCCTCTGCACTTTAGCCAGATCACCACCTGGAACCACAGTGGGAGGCTGGTAGTTGATGCCAACCTTGAAACCAGTGGGACACCAGTCCACAAACTGGATGGTGCGCTTGGTCTTGATGGTGGCGATTGCAGCGTTCACATCTTTGGGCACCACGTCACCACGGTACAGCAGGCAGCAAGCCATGTACTTGCCGTGACGTGGGTCACATTTCACCATCTGATTGGCTGGCTCAAAGCAAGCATTAGTGATCTCAGCCACAGAGAGCTGCTCATGGTAAGCCTTCTCTGCAGAGATCACTGGGGCGTAGGTAGCCAGTGGGAAGTGGATACGAGGGTAAGGCACCAAGTTGGTCTGGAACTCAGTGAGATCGACATTGAGGGCTCCATCAAACCTGAGGGAGGCTGTGATGGAGGACACAATCTGACTGATCAGCCTGTTGAGGTTGGTGTAAGAAGGACGCTCAATGTCGAGGTTCCTACGGCAGATATCATAAATGGCCTCATTGTCTACCATGAAGGCACAGTCAGAGTGCTCTAGGGTGGTGTGGGTGGTCAGGATGGAGTTGTAAGGCTCTACCACAGCGGTGGAGACCTGAGGAGCGGGGTAGATGGAGAACTCCAGCTTGGACTTCTTGCCATAGTCCACAGACAGACGCTCCATCAGCAGAGAGGTGAAGCCAGAACCAGTTCCACCACCAAAGCTGTGGAACACCAGGAAACCCTGGAGGCCTGTGCACTGGTCAGCCTGAAAGACATGATTAATGTCAAAAACACAATCAAGTCTTATTTTAATTAAGCATAATTTAACACCAATTAACTTCAAAGGCGTTGTAATTTAATTAACGACTCACCAGTTTGCGAATTCTGTCCAAAACAAGATCAATGAGCTCCTTGCCAATAGTGTAGTGTCCACGAGCGTAGTTATTGGCAGCATCTTCCTTTCCTGTGATGAGCTGCTCAGGATGGAACAGCTGACGATATGTCCCAGTGCGCACCTCATCTGCACAGACGGGTCATGACGAAATGTTTAGCAAACTAAACATAATGGTAGAGAATAGTATAACAAATAAATACATCTTCATACCAATGACAGTGGGCTCCAGGTCTACAAACACAGCCCTGGGGACGTGCTTTCCAGCTCCAGTCTCGCTGAAGAAGGTGTTGAAGGAGTCATCACCTCTTCCGACGGTCTTGTCACTGGGCATCTGCCCGTCCGGCTGAATGCCATGCTCAAGACAATAGAGTTCCCAGCAGGCATTGCCAATCTGGACTCCAGCTTGACCAACATGGACAGAGATGCACTCACGCTGTGCAGAGAGGAAAGAGATTTATAGACATTACACACCTTAAGCCAACATTCTGTAACATTCTAGTTTGTGAAACAAACAAAAGGCTCTTTGACGCGCAAGTTAACATATACATGAACTGAATCTTTGTTTAACCAAACAAATTCTTTTAAAGTATTGCACTGAAGAAGCAATGATAGAAAATGCCCTCGCTGCGGATCGGAAACTGCTATAGTTGCACAAAACCCTGAACACACAAACAGCTGATGAAACAGATCAGCCCTTGTTTCAAAGAAGGGGGGTGGGTTGGCTTTGTTTTATTATAGAGTAGCCTGGATTCCTTTAAAGTTACATCAAATTTTGAAGCATATTAGAACTACAAAAACATATTTTAAGATTTTTATTGAACACTTAAAATGGAATTTAAAGCATAATAATGCAAGGGCATTTAAGCCTAGTATATTGTATACAATTTTAATTCAGACAAATCTGAACTGGGTTAAACACCCCTCTGTTTAAAGCTGGTCATGCTCATGAACCACATGGCCACTAAGCATAAACATGAGGAACTTATTAAGGCTTAAACTTATTGACACAAGAGCACTGGAATTCATCCAGTTTCACCAGAAAGCACGTGGTCCTCCTGACTCACTTCCTGTGCCGGTAGCACAATGCTTTAGAGAAGTGACTGTGCAGAATCATCAGAACAAAAGGATACACACGTCAGTAAATCCTCTGTACAGCGGCCTTGATCATTATTCAATTCACATCTATACAAATAAATGTTAATTTAATTTAATTGAATAATAAGATTTGCGTTTTTATATCTGCCGTTTTTGATCAAGGTAGAAAACAACACTTCTTAAATGAACTGTCAGCCAAATTACACCAAGCTTTATGGACTTCAAGTTTCTATCAAAGATACATTTTTATCACTTTCCTTGACATTCAATCAGTAAAACGTGCCCAAAAAACGAAAAAATAAATAAATAAATAATATAAAAATAATAATAAATAAGTAAAATAAAAAAATTAACCGCAAGTCCAAATACCCACCCAAACGATATAAATAATATTTCGTAGGTTCTGTTTGATGCTTAAAAATCAGAACCAAAATATATTAACTAAATATTAAAACAATAATCCCTGATTTTAAATGCATTGTCAAAGAACCGTTACCACAGATAACATAAAAACATCTTAACCATAAATTACAATACCTCTTTTATAAATTACACAAAAGTTTAAAAACAGTTTTATACTCACCATTTTCAAAATTGAATTTTTCGTTTAAAATTATGAGGAGATAGAAAACCGTATGTTTTTTCTATTATTAACGCTCTCACAGATTGACTATAATGAGTCTGGTGAGAGAATGAAGTGCCTGAAAAAATGCGGGGTGGGAATATTTATACTTTTCCGTGAGTCGTCACAAAGGCGGGGCGCGCGCGAGGAGACGTTTCACTTCCTGACACATTCCCATTGGTTTGGCTGAAAATCAGTGACACCCGATTGGCTGATTCTAACCTTTGAACAATAACGTTTGTTTTAGAAAATCTGTAGGAGGCGGGACGAACTTGAGTAATAATGTTGGTCATATAAGTGACCTTTTAATAAAATTAAAGACAATTAACTTTTTTCTTTGTCTTTGATGTTTTTTTGTTTAAAACAGGGTGTGTTGCACTGTACATCGTTATGGGCATAGGTGGCTGTTTTATTTTGTATGTATTTTTCATTAGCCTACCAGTTAAGCAAGTCTTTGACAATGTGTGCATTACCTGCCATAAGTGCAGCATTTATATAATTATTCAGAGACTTGGCATGAGGAAATGTCTAAATAATTCAGATTATTTTAATTTTCATGAGTAAAATACACCCATTTTTATTTTATTTTATGATAATTATATGTATTCTTCAAAATATCAAACAATGGTGGCTTAGGAATCATAGATTTGCATGAAATGTAATATTATATCTGTACTGCCCACATAGTTACACAGACTGAATTGTTCTCGTGGAAATGTTGCTGCAAAGAAAAGGTCTGATCTGTTTTAAAACCGAAACATAAAGAATAAAAATAGTCATAATAGTCACAAAAGACTTTCATTAAAATGGTTGTGGTAACACTTTACAATAAGGTTCATAACATTAGTTAACTACATTAGTTAACATGAACTAATAATGAACTGCACTTCTACAGCATTTATTAATATTTGTTAATTTCAACATTTACTAATACATTATTAAAAAATAGTTGTATTTGTTAACATTAGTTAATGCACTGTGAAGTAACATGAACAAACAATGAACTGCTGTATTTTTATTAACTAATGTTAACAAAGACTAACAAATACAGTAACAAATGTATTGCTCGTGGTTAGTTCATGTTAGTTAATGCATTAACTAATGTTAACAAATGAACCTTATTGTAAAGAGTTACCATGATATTCATATACTACAGCAATTCTCAGAATGTGGTTGTTTAGGCTAATGCTGCTCTCCATGTTGTGTTCATGTTACTTTTTTGGTAAGTTAGGAGAAACAATTTGTAATTGTACTTGCGTTTTCTGTCTCATTCATGGGCCCCAATGTATGTATAGTTTCTGAAGACACTGGTAACATTTTGCTCAGTATTTGAGCACAACAAATTGGTATATTTAATGTCATGTTGAAAAATGGTTGAACTTTAGCATGTTTTTCTTACTTTTAATACATTTTAATTATAATTATACCTCTCCCGTTTGATTGTTGATCTTTAAAACACTTTTTGCTATTGCTATATCTGCTATACATTATTCATATAAATATACACAACAATTTAACACAAGACACCCCTCAATTAGTTTGAAAGGAGGTTTATTTCAGATGTCCAAAAGAACTGTAACAACATCATTTTTATTGGTTGTGAGGTTTAATTTTCACTGCTTGAATTTTTCCATTTCATGGTTCCTAAATGTCACACTTCTGCCATTTAATACTCCTCGCCCTCCTCTTCTCCCTCACCCTCGATGGAGTCAACACCAACCTCCTCGTAATCTTTCTCCAGGGCAGCCATGTCCTCTCTGGCCTCTGAGAACTCGCCCTCCTCCATACCCTCACCCACATACCAGTGCACAAAGGCACGTTTGGCGTACATCAGATCGAACTTATGATCGAGACGAGCCCAGGCCTCAGCAATAGCTGTGGTGTTGCTCAGCATGCACACGGCCCTCTGCACTTTAGCCAGATCACCACCTGGAACCACAGTGGGAGGCTGGTAGTTGATGCCAACCTTGAAACCAGTGGGACACCAGTCCACAAACTGGATGGTGCGCTTGGTCTTGATGGTGGCGATTGCAGCATTCACATCTTTGGGCACCACGTCACCACGGTACAGCAGGCAGCAAGCCATGTACTTGCCGTGACGTGGGTCACATTTCACCATCTGATTGGCTGGCTCGAAGCAAGCATTAGTGATCTCAGCCACAGAGAGCTGCTCATGGTAAGCCTTCTCTGCAGAGATCACTGGGGCGTAGGTAGCCAGTGGGAAGTGGATACGAGGGTAAGGCACCAAGTTGGTCTGGAACTCAGTGAGATCGACATTGAGGGCTCCATCAAACCTGAGGGAGGCTGTGATGGAGGACACAATCTGGCCAATGAGCCTGTTGAGGTTGGTGTAAGTAGGACGCTCAATGTCGAGGTTCCTACGGCAGATATCATAAATGGCCTCATTGTCTACCATGAAGGCACAGTCAGAGTGCTCTAGGGTGGTGTGGGTGGTCAGGATGGAGTTGTAAGGCTCTACCACAGCGGTGGAGACCTGAGGAGCGGGGTAGATGGAGAACTCCAGCTTGGACTTCTTGCCATAGTCCACAGACAGACGCTCCATCAGCAGAGAGGTGAAGCCAGAACCGGTTCCACCACCAAAGCTGTGGAACACCAGGAAACCCTGGAGGCCTGTGCACTGGTCAGCCTGAAAAGAAACCGTTTGGTCAGTAACCAAACATAATGTATCATTCATTTTATGTTTGTTTATTTACAACTACATACCAGTTTGCGAATCCTGTCCAGCACCAGGTCAATGATTTCTTTTCCAATAGTGTAGTGTCCACGAGCGTAGTTATTGGCAGCATCTTCCTTTCCTGTGATGAGCTGCTCAGGGTGGAACAGCTGACGGTATGTCCCAGTGCGCACCTCATCTGCACAGATGGGTCATGAAGAAATGTTTAGCAAACTGAGTACTCTGACATACACAATATCACAGATAAAATGAAGTCCCATCCTCTTACCAATGACAGTGGGCTCCAGGTCTACAAACACAGCCCTGGGGACGTGCTTTCCAGCTCCAGTCTCACTGAAGAAGGTGTTGAAGGAGTCATCACCTCCTCCAATGGTCTTGTCGCTGGGCATCTGCCCGTCCGGCTGAATGCCATGCTCAAGACAATAGAGTTCCCAGCAGGCATTGCCAATCTGGACTCCAGCTTGACCAACGTGGATCGAGATGCACTCACGCTGTGAAGGAAAGGGCAAAGTTTAAAAAAACATGTAAATGTCTCTCTCTTGTGAAGCCAAGCTTTATTTATTTCATCTCACATCTAAACTTCTAAGGCTACATACAGCCATATCTTGTTTCTGTGCAGTTATATCCCAGTGAGATATCATGTCAAAGGAAGTGATCACATAACACCCTCAACTGCTGGTTTACGGGTAATGTCCATCAGCTGCATTAGTGATGCTGCCTACATCACCATAAATATTTAACAGCCTCACCAACAGCGCTGAAATGTGATATGATTTCTGAGAACAATTAAAGGGATAGATAACCCAATAATGAAAATCATCATTTACTCACCATCAGTGTGTTCCAAACCTGTATGAAATTCTTTCTTCTGCTAAACACAATAGAAGATATTTTAAAGATTGTCGGTAACTGTTTGGTTACCCATTTTCTTTAAAATATCTTCATTTGTGTTCAGCAGAAGAAAGAAATTCATACAGGTTTCGAACAACTTGAACGAATTTTCATTTTTGGGTGAACTATCCCTTTAAATTTAATCGCACTACTCGTCCCTCGAATAAACGTTTTTAATCATATTCGTAATAGGACATATGATTTAAAAAAAATTAATAAAATAAAGAGAAATATTTGACCAATGACCATATCCATTGGGAGGCGCTGCATCTCATGTTTTTTGTCTCTTGATTCAATATGACACCATACCGGACAGCATGGAGCCACCGGCTACACCCAGATCATTTATGCGGCTCCATTCTCTTTGTTGTCTCGTTTTAGCGTGCATCACATCCCCATTATACCTCTCTTATTTTTCATATTCTTTCTTAGATTATAAATGTATCAATTACTACATTATTTATGTAAAATACATGCATTTAAATACATAAATAATCATTATTAAAAACACATTATTTACAAAAGCAAATCGGTTTTTGAATGTACCGCTCTTTTTGAAAAATACGTATAGCCTAATAAATTGTCTCTAACGGTGTATTTTTGTCCCATATTTTATTTTATAACCGAAATATTACAAAACGCATAAATAACTGTCAATAAGCCGAAAGAAAATGGATATTTGTATAAATAAACGATATATAGTAAGCTACATGTAATTGTGCTCACCATTGTTCCTGGTAGTGTTGGTTGGCCGGGTGAGAAAAGATTCTTGGCGGAGAGATCTTACAGTTCGACAACGAGGGGTCGATGTAAGAAGAATAACGTTATAACGGACTGACCTCACTTTATATATGAGTGTTGCCCTGGCGACTACGTTTCTCACATTCGATTGGTCAGACGCGATGAGATCTGCCTAGTTCGGAAGGCTAGACTAATTTCTATTGGTTGTCAGGAAGATTGGGGTTAGTAAAACACCTCCCAGAACCTCACCCAATAGATCTGAAATACTGAATACCGTTTTAATCCAAGACATAATTGTTCAGGAATCAAAGATTTTGTTTCAAATCAACTATCACATATTAGGAACGCTGCTGTAGTCAGCTGCTAGAAAGAAGGAAATGTGAAATTGTGATAATTTTTCTCCCTTACCCTCCTATTATGCTTTTAATGACTCTAAAACACTTGTATCATAATACATTATTTTAGATGAACATCTTGTACGCGTAAACCTTTATGTACTAGCATCTTTGTAACTTGATCAACCTATTCTCCATCTGTTCTCTTTGACACCTTCTGGCCCTTCTAAGAGCTTTGCCTGGGGTAAATTTTGGAGTTAGTTATCACATATTCCTTTTCCATTCTTTAAATTGTGCTTAGAAAACGAACTAAGGGACTTTTGTATAGCTATAGCTTATCCAAGTTGCACTTTAGCAAATTAAATAAGAAAACTGGGATGAAATTAGGCTACATGATAACCTGGGTTGACATAGGAAGTTGTAAGGCTTTGTGTAAAAATATAAAGAAAAAACACACTCTATAATACTTGAGAAATAATAGTTTATGAAAATCAGCAGTCTTTATTCAGCATCTATTCCTATTCAGATAGGAGTACAAGAAAAAAGCATTTGAATATTTTTTAAAAACGTTGAGTCATAAATGTATATAGGATGAAATGACCCAGCATAGACGTTGAGGAATATAGGCCATGGGACTAAGACACCCAACCCCCCATGCCCTCCTCCCAGGCTCCAGCCGTTGCTAGGCGATGAATAACGGAGTTGCTTAGATACTGACTATCCAATACACAAGCCTACATTAACGGCCATTATGTATAGATCACATGACCGTATATCTGAATAGCAGTACACAGGGGGAGGATGCAGCTGCCCCGGCAGGGAATGAGGGGATTGCCCATCCTTTTTAATACCACTCTTCCATCTGTCCCTATTTAGTTACACCAATACCACTTTCTGTCATTATCATATATATATATATATATATATATATATATATATATATATACAGTGCTGAGTAGATTACTTACAAATTGTAGTCTATTACTGATTCCAAATTATGATGTTAGTAACGTAATCCATTAATTTTCACATTTTTGATATAAGATCTGATCAGTATCTCACAGAAGTGAGTACACCCCTCACATTTTTGTAAATATTTTATTATATATCTTTTCATGTGACAACACTGAAGAAATGACACTTTGCTACAATGTAAAGTAGTGAGTGTACAGCTTGTGTAACAGTGTAAATTTGCTGTCCCCTCAAAATAACTCAACACACAGGCATTAATGTCTAAACCGCTGATCACAAAAGTGAGTACACCCCTAAATGAAAATGTCCAAATTGGGCCCAAATAGCCATTTTCTCTCCCCAGTGTCATGTGACTCGTTAGTGTTACAAGGTCTCAGGTGTGAATGGGGAGCAGGTGTGTTAAATTTGGTGTTATCGCTCTCACTCTCTCATACTGGTCACTGGAAGTTCAACATGGCACCTCATGGCAAAGAACTCTCTGAGGATCTGAAAAAAATAATTGTTGCTCTACATAAAGATGGCGTAGGCTATAAGAAGATTGCCAAGACCCTGAAACTGAGCTGCAGCACGGTGGCCAAGACCATACAGCAGTTTAACAGGACAGGTTCCACTTAGAACAGGCCTTGCCATGGTCGACCAAAGAAGTTGAGTGCACATGCTCAGTGTCATATCCAGAGGTTGTGTTTGGGAAATAGATGTATGAGTGCTGCCAGCACATTGCTGCAGAGGTTGAAGGGGTGGGGGTCAGCCTGTCAGTGCTCAGACAATACGCCGCACACTGCATCAAATTGGTCTGCATGGCTGTCGTCCCAGAAGGAAGCCTCTTCTAAAGATGATGCACAAGAAAGCCCGCAAACAGACTAAGGACAAGGATTACTGGAACCATGTCCTGTGGTCTGATGAGACCAAGATAAACTTATTTGGTTCAGATGGTGTCAAGCGTGTGTGGCGGCAACCAGGTGAGGAGTACAAAGACAAGTGTGTCTTGCCTACAGCCAAGCATGGTGGTGGGAGTGTCATGGTCTGGGCACTGGGGAGCTACAGTTCATTGAGGGAACCATGAATTAGCAGAGCATGATCCCCTCCCTTCGGAGACTGGGCCGCAGGGCAGTATTCCAACATGATAACGACCCCAAACACACCTCCAAGACGACCACTGCCTTGCTAAAGAAGCTAAGGGGAAAGGTGATGGACAAGCATGTCTCCAGACCTAAACCCTATTGAGCATCAGTGGGGCATCCTCAAATGGAAGGTGGAGGAGCGCAAGGTCTCTAACATCCACCAGCTCTCTGATGTCGTCATGGAGGAGTGGAAGAGGACTGAACCATTTCTGCTTTGTGGCAGGGCACATTATCCTGCTGAAAGAGGCCAGAGCCACCAGGGAATACCGTTTCCCTGAAAGGGTGTACATGGTCTGCAACAATGCTTAGGTAGGTGGTACGTCTCAAAGTAACATCCATATGGATGGCAGGACCCAAGAATCACACTGTCTCCGCCGGCTTGCCTTCTTCCCATAGTGTATCCTGGTGCCACGTGTTTCCTAGGTAAGCAACACACACACACCCGGCCATCCACACAATGTCAAAGAAAACATGATTCATCAGACCAGGCCACCTTCTTCCATTGCTCCGTGGTCCAGTTCTGATGGACCCACTGTTGGCGCTTTCGGCGGTGGACAGGGGTCAGCATACACAACAAACTGCGATGCACTGTGTATTCTGACACCTTTCTATCAGAACCAGCATCAGTTTCTTGAGCAATTTGAGCTACAGTAGCTCGTCTGTTGGATCAGACCACACGGGCCAGCCTTCGCTCCCCACGTACATCAATGAGCCTTCGCCGCCCATGACCCTGTCACCGGTTCACCACTGTTCCTTCCTTGGACCACTTTTGATAGATACTGACCACTGCAGACCGGGAACACCCCAAAAGAGCTGCAGTTTTGAAGGTGCTCTGACCCAGTCGTCTAGACATCACAATTTAGCCTTTATCAAACTCACTCAAATCCTTCCTGCTTCTAACACATCACCTTTGAGGACAAAATGTTCACTTGCTGCCTAATATATCCCACCCACTAACAGGTACTGTGATGAAGAGATAATCAGTGTTATTCACCTCACCTGTCAGTGGTCATAATGTTATGCCTGATCAGTGTATATACTGTTATATAAAACAAAGGGATAAATTAATTCTTTTACAAATGTATATTATCTTAAATATGAGTGGGTCCAAAGAAAGTAAATATTTTCAGCTATTCTCTTTTCCACAGGTAGGAGACACTGAAACACAGAAACTGAGAGTTCTGTTAGTATAAACAAAATAAAATGCAATATTATAAGGATAAAGCTACATTTCCTGTATTAAATTTCATGTGAGCCCAAAAAGATTATGTTTTCCAGTATCAATATATTTTCTGAGCTGCACATGGTCGTTGGCCTTTGAAAAAAGATGATTGTCTCAGGAGATATAATGTTTGTCCTCTGCCATGGTTACTTGTTTCTGCTGCTATGCTTCTGCAATAACCTCTTAGACTTATTGCATTGTCATTGATAAATGCAAAATTCTACTTTAGCCTATTAGTTTGGCTAAAACCACTAGCCTATTCTTACATGTCCTATTTCTCCCTCTTCTCTCTCTTCCCTTTTTTGTTTTCATGCGTGAGTGTTCATTTTACTGTTTATAGGCTGGTTGCTAACAACATTTGAGCAGTAAAAACAATAAGCCTATACAGGTCTCACATAGCTCCTTACATGTTTAGAATAATAATTCTATCCTACAGGCTATAGGAATTCATTGTAATTCTTTCAGTAGACATTTTATATACCTGTTTCATATTCTTTTAAATGATTCATTTGCAGTATTGCACACACACACACACACACACACACACACACACATGTATATATTATTTGCAAATATTGTAGGCAAGTTCTAATGCTATATCAATCAATCTGAGACAGATTGCATCTCTGTTGCTTTTTCAGCATAATCTCTGATCCTGTTCACTGCAGTGCACAACCCATTAAGACAAGCACCAAAAATCAATATCATAAATGACGCAGGCAGAAAAAAAAAAAGACTACAGCTATCCTGCAGGAACAAGGGGGCATAACAGAAAGATAACAAAATACTGATATGCACATTGATATGCAAATACTGACGGACATGATACGATTATCTTTTTATTTAGATTCAGAGCTTCTCTTCTACCTTACCTATTTCCAGATGTTAACTGCTATCTACACTGGAGGCATTTTGATATCAGAACAATAAGAGTTTGAATAAATACGTTAGACAGATTATTGTTACTCGATTTACTGTATGTCACAGTTTGAATTTTTATATCAGTGAACATACAGTAAACTATGCCTCCTCTAAAGGTTACTAAAGTTAGTATTAATAACCTCCTAGCATCTTGAAGGAAAAGACTAAGGGAAAACAAAATCCAATTATAATACAGATTTACAAAGGCACACCACCTGTTTTTACAAAATAGCAAAAGTCGGCATGAAACGGAAGTTGCGACAGTTTTTTCTTTCCTATTGTGATGTATATGCGAGCTTCTCAAACAAGAAAAAATGTAGGCTGGGACTTGATTTTGTCCATGGGGAATTGATTGGATGGTTGTTGCTGTGATCTCATGTGAGTGACAGGTTGCCCTCATGCCAGTAAAGAGAGAAGAGATCTTGCTGCAAAGGCTAGTTATTTTGGTTAAATATTATGAGGGCGCATGAATTATACCTATCCATGCATGGATAAATCATTTATAATAAATACTGCAATATTCCATAAAAAAACAAGAATGGTCAATTTTGATTCCATGGTGACTTTAAAAAGTATGAAGACTTTTTCAAGTCTTTTAAAAGAGCAATACTGTATATATGCGTAGAGAACTGCACAGATTTAGCTGATGTAAAAAAGTCCATGACTCATTTATTATGAGTCACAGACTGACATTATGTACACATAGCCAATGGCAGAATACCAAATAGGTTCTGTGGTTTATGTTTAAAGTTTTCTCACCACTGGCAACTGCACACAAACCCGTCCCTCCCATCCTATTCTCATAGCAGCATCTGTGAGAATTCCCTGCGGTATTTCAGCCAATGGAACACTTCCGATGGAATGCTTATCTTGAATGCATTACATCAGTTTCAACAATTTGAGATTTGAGATTTTTGTTATGTTGTAAGCACACTTGTGAAAGGAGAAACAATATGTGATTAAATGAAAGTATGATTATATTAACTTATTAAGTCAAAGGTTATACTGTTATATGTATTTAAACATGCAAGTAAAGGAAATAAGAGTCTGGAAAAACTAAACAAACTGCCTGAAATACTAGTTGGGGAAGTAAGTAGCAGGTTCAAACCGATTTTTGTGCTCAGACCCTGCAATTAGGAATATGACAGTCATGGGTGTTCAGACAGACACAAACAGACTTCCAGTTTTGCATAAACCCAGCAGATGTGAACAGCTCACTGACACTGACAGGGCAAGAAAAAAAAGTCAAGTCGCTCACGTGACAAATGCGATGACATCATTTCAACAAAATCTAGGACACAGAGGGAGGAGAGAAGGCAAGCAGGACAGTGGGAGGGTTCATGGTACCATGCAACACTAGGCCCAGTCTGATAGCATCTACTGTCTGACTATCTACATTCAGTCATTTTATACTTTAAAGTGCAGCGTTCGCATTCTCAACAGGCAACATAAAAATTAGCTTAATGTGTCCTTTCTGACAATAACAAATCGAAGATGGTTTGCTGCATGGTCTTAGCTGTTTTGTGCAGGTCTCTTAACCTAATAAAATATTTTTTTTATTTAGTATTAGTCAAAAATACTATTTAATTTGTATTAAACATGATGCAAGACTATTTTCTCAAACAGTATAACCTAAAGCCAAGTGTACACTGTACGATTTATAATAGTCCTTTACAACTATTGCTTGTCAGACTGTAAACATGATCCCCGCTGTAAGCCATGTCACCGTTGGATCTCAGTTGTCATTAATATCAGACTGTACGGCAGCCAAGAAAACGGACGCACGCAAGAAGACTCGTCCGGAGTTTTACATCATCAATCCTTGGCATGTTCAGTGACTGTGAACTGGGTCATTGTAATATTTCAGTCCCCCAGACTTTTTAAAGTGGTGGTTCACCAAAATGAAATGTTAAAAGCTTTTCATAATACTTTGGTATGTCCATTATAATGAATAAAAAAAATTTCTGCATTTAAATCATTTTTATCATAAAGTAGTCTTCTATTGTACTAAGCATTTTGGGTAACACTTTAGAATAATGGTCCGCCATTAATAAGTAATTATGCAGGAAGTAATGCAGGAATTAATGAGTAGTACTACATTACCACTTCAGCTACTACTATTAACTAATATAGAAACAATCTTAAATATTTAACAAAATGTGCACAGTGTCTGTAGTTTTTGGCAATATTGTAAGTATCTATTTGTGTTAATTTCTTGTTAAAAAAATATTTTTCTAAAAAATGCAAAATATTTTATAAAAAAAGTCTGAACTCAACCCTGTCACACCAACCATTCTCCGCCTATAATAATTTAGACTCCACCCATATGTGACATCATTTACCAGAAATGACATCATTCAGGTCTGTTTAACAATAGTGCAGAAGATAATAAGTAGTATCATACTTTTTATTCATATTTTTGAGGCGTATTATAGTCAGGGAGGGTATTGTCAAGCTTAACAACTCAACCCCCCAAAAATGAAAATTCTGTCATTTATTACTCACCCTCGTGTCGTCAGCTCCCATAAAGCCTTTGTTCATCTTCAGAACACAAATTAAGATATTTCTGAAACGACAAGAATACTTTTTGTGTGCAAAAACAAAACAAGAATAACAACTTTATTATTATGTTATTATGACATAGTGAACGGAGGGCAGGCTTCCATGTTTCTGTCCAAACGCCGGTTCAGTATTGGCCGAAGCTGAACACGTGAGCACCACGACGCATGCTTGTGATGCTGATGCAGGAGCCGGCCAATACCGAGCCGGCGTTTGGATGTAAACACGGAAGCCTGTACTGAGTTCACTACGTCAACTGTTTATGACAACAGTTCAAACTGTTAAATAAAGTCGTTACTTTTGTTTTTGCGCGCAAAAAATATTCTCGTCGCTTCATAACATAAAGGTTGAATCACTGTAGTCACGTGGACTATTTTAACTGTTTTTGTTACCTTTCTAGACCTCAAAAGGTGCAATGACGTTGCTGCCTATGTGTGGTTCAGAAACCCTCGGATTTCATCAAAAATATCTTAATCTCTATCTAAAGGTCTCACGGGTGTGAAACGACATGAGGGTGAGTAAATAATGTCAGAAATTTCATTTTTGGGTGAACTAACCCTTTAAGATCGAAAATTATTATTTTTAAAATTTTAATTTGATCCATAAGTATATATACAGTGTACTTATTATTTAATTGCTGCCATATGGTCTACTCTCCTACACTTCAAGGAGCAGTGGCCATATTAAGCAAAAACCCCAAGAGAGACAAAATTAAAAATATAAAATTGAAGACAATGTCTCCCTTCAAACCTGTTACAGTCTTCAAACCTGTCACACTATTCTCAACCTTGTCACATTAATATTTTTTGGAAAAAATAGGAAAGATGAATAAAAATGAAGGCATTTCTTGCTGATTACAACCGGACATGTTAAGGACTAACACAATAAAATTGTGGTTTTAGTTAAACATCTTAATTGGAATTTTTTTTTTTTTTTTTTTTTTTTTTACAAAAATAAAGAGACCACAGACTCACAATGTTTATTTCTAACTTCAGTCCCATAAAATTGTGAAAATTATCATAAATGTTACATTTATAGTTATTAAATTGTTATGAGGGACACGTGAGCAGATAGGCCTAGATGTTTGTTTTATAGCAAGTTTTGTGTAAAATCCTTTTTAAACCAATTCCATTTTGTCCGTTAAGGGGTTGGGAATAAAAGGTGTTTAATTTAGAAAAAACTGAGAACAATAAAATGTCTTTAATGCCTGATGTGGGGAAATATGATTTGTTGGAGATTTGATATGTGCCTAATGATGTGGGGTATAGAAAATCAATTATATGTAAAGAAGGGGAAAAAAAAAAAAAGGAAAAAAAGAAATCCAAGTTGAAGTATTACCCAATTTCAGGAGCTTGCATTTACATGCGGGATAGAAATGGTGGCGAGCAAACAAAAACAATCTCCATAAATTTTATTGCATCATTAGGTTCTGAGCCCCTATTGGTTCTTGCGTTGACGGTTGTTTGATTGCTTGTGTGAAAGGAAACGTGTACAAGCCTTTAAATGATGATAACAGGTTCACGTACCAAAAAGAGAAAAGCACCATATCTGATGCGCATTGCACTGATTTATATCGGTCACAACACCGGCTACATTTTCTCCCTTCCTCGTTCGACGTCATGCTCATTCAACTCCTCCCCTTCATCCTCACTGACTGACTCAATCTTGAACAGTGTACTCACAGTATACTCCTAACAATAAAGACATTTCCTGCCTCTTGATATTCACCTCATCGCTCCATCCCCTCCAGAACAATGGTACGTATAATTATTTTTCTTTTCCTTTCAAACATTGACGCGGCAAAGGTTTTTGTCCCAAATGTGTGTATCATTTAATGCTCGTCTGGTATTTTTCAAAGAGGCTTGAGCGGCTTTTCTTTGTCATTCAGCGCGCGCCCTTTCCTTAAAATGGAGGAAAAGCTCGCGACATTGCGACGACGAGACACCGCGCAAAGATTTATTTTTTGCAAATAATCTTAAGTGTTGTAATGCAGAGAATGCTGCAGTTAAAATGTTATTCATCGTACAGTCATTTAGTTTATAAATGCCATTGCAAACTGCAACCCCGATTACATTCACTCATTCATCAATCCATCCATCCATCCATCCATCCATTCATTTATAAGTATGCCTTCAGAATATGTTCGAAATTATGCGTTTTGGTCAAATGCCTTTATAAATAACATAATCATCAGTTTTTCATGATGCACAAACCCTTTTTTGGTTATAAATCATATTTAGGCTAGTAGTACACCTGTTTTGAGGGTGCATCTCCAAAACCATCTCACATGATGAAGTCATTTTTTTTTGACGTATGCATTTAAATGATTGTTAAAATAGTGTGCGTTATCTCTGTCTCAATCATTATTCATTATATACGATATAAAAATATAATACACAAGTATATTCTTTTGCAATTACTACATAATTAAAATCAAATCACCATGTATTATAATTAATAAGTGTGACTTAAATGATATCTTAACAAAAATGTATAAATAGAATGATTTTTTTTTCCTCCATCAGAGATTGACATAGACTTTTTTTGAAATTTGCATCCACCCCTCCTCCCATCCGCATGAGCAGTAAACTGGGTGGGGACTGCAGCTGTCTGCAGAAGCTCATGCCTGGCCTGTGCAGCAGATGACTGGATTTCTATTCCTGTTCTATTCCACAGCTGTTATTGTCTCCATTGAGATTTTGCATTAAATGTGTTTATGCATTTTATTATTTTGCTGATATTGTTTTTATTGAATTTTTGGGAACTGCCTTTGTTTATATCAAGCTGTCTTTAGGGAAATTCAATGATGCAACCAAATATTCAAGATCAGCATTGACCAAATATAAACGTTTAAGAACTGATCATTAAAAAAAAACAAAAAAAAACAAAACTATATTAATCAAAGAATATTCTGAATCAAATACTGGATACAGCCTTTGAGAAAATGCAATTCAGTTTCTGTATCTAAAAACCTGCTATAACTAATGCCCCTCCATTATTGAAATTCATACTATTTCGTAAACCGCAGAGATGACATATAAATGGGAAAAGGTAGATTTCTGTCAACATTTTTATTGTTCTCTTTCAACGGCTAGTCAGACATGGTCTGGCAAGCCTATTCTATGTGGGTGGGGCTTCAGCCTTGTTCCCATTCCTGCCTCATTCCCTTTGAATAAAGAGAACTGACTGCTTTCTTTGTTCCTCCTTCTTGGTAACCTTCTATGTCTTTATTATGCCAGTTCACTTCTTGTATGTCTGTCCTTAAGGTGAATATCGTTTAAGCAGGTGTTTACAGCACAGTTATGGTGGTGCATTTCTGATGCAATGTCAGTCAGATGTCTATTGTTGTACCTAAAACATTGAACACATTCAAATGTCAACAGAATAAGCAAAAGAAAGCCTTTGCGCATGTCTTGAGAGCCAGCAACCTTATAAAAAGGTTTGTGGCTTTTTATTATTAACTATACAAACAAAAATTCTTATAATGATTTCCACATTCGCTTCTACAGCGTGAGTGCATCTCGATCCACGTTGGTCAAGCTGGAGTCCAGATTGGCAATGCCTGCTGGGAACTCTATTGTCTTGAGCATGGCATTCAGCCGGACGGGCAGATGCCCAGCGACAAGACCATTGGAGGAGGTGATGACTCCTTCAACACCTTCTTCAGTGAGACTGGAGCTGGAAAGCACGTCCCCAGGGCTGTGTTTGTAGACCTGGAGCCCACTGTCATTGGTAAGAGGATGGGACTTCATTTTATCTATGATACTGTGTATGTCAAAGTGCTTAGTTCGCTAAACGTTTCTTCATGACCTGTTTGTCCAGATGAGGTGCGCACTGGGACATACCGTCAGCTGTTCCACCCTGAGCAGCTCATCACAGGAAAGGAAGATGCTGCCAATAACTACGCTCGTGGACACTACACTATTGGAAAAGAAATCATTGACCTGGTGCTGGACAGGATTCGCAAACTGGTATGTAGTTGTAAATAAACAAACATAATGAATGATACATTATGTTTGGTTACTGACTAAATGGTTTCTTTTCAGGCTGACCAGTGCACAGGCCTCCAGGGTTTCCTGGTTTTCCACAGCTTTGGTGGTGGAACCGGTTCTGGCTTCACCTCTCTGCTGATGGAGCGTCTGTCTGTAGACTATGGCAAGAAGTCCAAGCTGGAGTTCTCCATCTACCCCGCTCCTCAGGTCTCCACCGCTGTGGTAGAGCCTTACAACTCCATCCTGACCACCCACACCACCCTAGAGCACTCTGACTGTGCCTTCATGGTAGACAATGAGGCCATTTATGATATCTGCCGTAGGAACCTCGACATTGAGCGTCCTACTTACACCAACCTCAACAGGCTGATCAGTCAGATTGTGTCCTCCATCACAGCCTCCCTCAGGTTTGATGGAGCCCTCAATGTCGATCTCACTGAGTTCCAGACCAACTTGGTGCCCTATCCTCGTATCCACTTCCCACTGGCTACCTACGCCCCAGTGATCTCTGCAGAGAAGGCTTACCATGAGCAGCTCTCTGTGGCTGAGATCACTAATGCTTGCTTCGAGCCAGCCAATCAGATGGTGAAATGTGACCCACGTCACGGCAAGTACATGGCTTGCTGCCTGCTGTACCGTGGTGACGTGGTGCCCAAAGATGTGAACGCTGCAATCGCCACCATCAAGACCAAGCGCACCATCCAGTTTGTGGACTGGTGTCCCACTGGTTTCAAGGTTGGCATCAACTACCAGCCTCCCACTGTGGTTCCAGGTGGTGATCTGGCTAAAGTGCAGAGAGCCGTGTGCATGCTGAGCAACACCACAGCTATTGCTGAGGCCTGGGCTCGTCTCGATCATAAGTTCGATCTGATGTACGCCAAGCGTGCCTTTGTGCACTGGTATGTGGGTGAGGGTATGGAGGAGGGCGAGTTCTCAGAGGCCAGAGAGGACATGGCTGCCCTGGAGAAAGATTACGAGGAAGTCGGTGTCGACTCCATCGAGGGTGAAGGAGAGGAAGAGGGCGAGGAATATTAAAATGTTCACGAATGTCTAAAATTGAAAACAGTAGACCGTTAATTTACAAACGATATACATGAGGTATCAAGTGTAAAGTCTACTCCTAAATGTTAGGGACACATTCTTGATCAGTTGATGTATTGTTATGGCCAGTATGACTTTTATTTGTGGAATTTGCTTGCCAAATTTTGACTGAATAAATTGATGGTGATGTTCAAAAATCTGTGTATGTGTAATGCTTTAAAAATCTTTCATGTGGAGATAAACATAGGCTTTTGGTTTTTAAGACATTCTGGGCATTCAAGACAAGTAATCTGCTTACTAACCTTTGACAGGTTTGGCTTCCAACAACTTCGGATGAAGGAAAAGTAGATTAGTAGTCACTCAGCAGTCGGTATTAAGGCCATTGTAGGTTTTTAGGGAGGTGCAAATGAGTTACAGCAGTGGTATGCTTGCACAAATTAAGTAAAGCAGGTCATGGTATCAAACGGTCTTATAGTAAAAAGCCTTAATTAAATGGATTGTAGACACCAATGACTAAGATAATGAGGCCAGAAAATAATGGCAGCTTTTGTATTATTTTATTCAATTGCGTTAAAAATGGGGTTCCAGAGGTACTTTAACTGTTAACATATTGTTGAATATGCTTTGTTGGCCCAAATGGCAATAGTTTCCCCTTCAAGTTTAAAGTACAAAATTTAAGACAAATGCTGTAATTAAAAAAGTCTTTGTAGAAAAATGATTTGGGGTCAAATATGTGTATAAAAATACAAAAATCCAAATTGAAACATTAAAGATAAAAAAAAAAAAAAATGAAATTGTAAAAAGGGTTTATGCTTTTACACTATTCAAGATAGTGCTAATGTAACATTACTTTTTCAGTTTCATTTTCATTAGTTTTTATGTAAAATTCACACTACTCCTTTTTTCTGATCCACCATCTGCTGGTTCATCAGGCTCCAGAAGAGCGCTGGTATTGAGCTCACGCCAGCATTGTTGGATTGGCATACAGGGACCTCGGTCAGCCTTTGATACCCTTTAAGACGCCTAGAAAAATGGAAGAACGAGGCCAATTTATTGCTTTCCAACCAGTTTTACCAGTTAATGTTCACACCAATTTCCTTACTGATTAAGCTTTAGGAAACCTAAAGGGACAGTTTGAATAATTAATAATAATTAATAATTGATTCATGCCAGCTAAATAAGTCAGTGCATGGATATTACGCAGTGTTATGACTCACTTATATGCAAAGGCCACAGCACCCAATGCTGATGCAACAGTCAGGATTCCTAACAACAGGGCAGCGGCACCTGCAGATGTCAACCTAGAACCTGCTAAATTTGGCACAGAGATAAAGACATGCAAGATGATTCAATAGCACAATATCTCTATAAGCCTTTTAAAGAACTGTTCTCATTTTGGAGCACCACGCCTCAAGTTTCAACAGTGAATAAACTCACTTATGTTAATATCAACTCTGGCATTTGTGACCGCCATACTGACATCATTTGTCATAGACACATTGATACAGAAGATCCCAGAGTCATTGAAGAAGTGTCGAAGGATGAGTTGGCAGTCTGAGGAGGGGCTCACAGCATTGCAGATGGTCGTAACTGGCATATGGCAGTCTGCATCCGACACTACAGTGCACACTTCAGTGGGGAGGCTAAAAAGAGCAGGTAAGGTCATGAATTCTCCATCAGGCTGTATTTTGAGGTTCCAACTTCATGCTTTGCCAGACCTCACCTTCCCTGACAGGAAACAGTGAAATCAACAGCATTCTGCTCCATCTCTGTTAGCAGAAAACCATCAGCTACGGCCACCTGGACGATCTGCACACTTTCAATGCCCTCTGAGGATACATACATTATTCTCTAATTAAGGTCTATAATAGATCATATAAAAAAATACAAGTCAAAAAAAGAATCTCACCGATAATCTCAATATCAGTTGAGAAGGATCCATAACGGTAAATCACACAGTCACTGAGCGTGTTTGGGACCTGACGCTTTATTATTGATACATGGGCCTGGTAAATGTTGTCTTCCTCCACAATCGCCTCCATGTCAGCAGCTGATGTTTTGGAAATTCATATGTAAATTTATATTAATATATATTTTTATTAGTATAAATATATTTACATCATATGCAATTAATGTTTAGCTATACTGATATAATTATCTATAATTCATTGTCTCTGAATATCAAAAAATAAGAAAACTACAACTCACTAGTAGTTGTCTTCAGTGTTTCAGACGTCTTAGATCCAGATCTAAGGTCAAAGACCTTCTCAAGGCTGGATCTTGTTGGAACTTCATTTGTAGGTGCAGGTGGAATCGTTTTCATTGCAGATGCAGAAGTGGATTTCAGAATGGGAGCTGAAGACTGATTGGTAGTATGATCTGTTAATTCATAAAGTAAAATAACTTTGAGTTTTACTCTGGTTAGAATTGGCACTGATGTTTTTCTATGTTATGCTCTCCAGTATTTCACACAGGCATAGCTAAATAAACAGAGGTGGACAGTAACATACGTTATTAGGATTTTTATTTTGATTGACATTTTTACTTAAATTTTTAATTTTAAATAATAATATTACTTTTTACTACACTACATTTTACAAATAATTTCGTTCATCGTTATTTCAAAATGAAGAAAACGAATCGCTCCGAAACCGAGATGTCTGATTCACGTAAACACATGAATGAATCATTTTAAATCGATTCGTTTCGATGAATCTGTTGACGTTGTTCACAAATCGCAGTGAACGATTCATTAGCCGCGTGATCTGATTGCAGTCGACAACTCACTGATTCAATGATTCGGTCGGAGCGAGTCTGACTCTGAGCCAAGAAACGGGAGTAATCATGTGATCCTCAGAGCTTGAGTGTACAACTGATGGCGCGAAAAGTAAGTGACTAAGGCTGAATTTTAGTAATATTTGTTGTAAATGACAACTATTTTTAGGGTATACATGAGCTGTTTGTGGACTAAATCTGCTGCGACAGTCCGAGGCAGAGCTGTTGAAGCTCACCGTATGAAATACTTGAATGCTGACGACCAGTTCACTGACTAACTAACTAACTAACTAACTAACTAACTATCTATCTATCTATCTATCTATCTATCTATCTATCTATCTATCTATCTATCTATCTATCTATCTATCAGTATGTAGTATTTTAGTATCTCTTCACACACGCAAACACACACACACACACACATTTGTTTCACTATAATAGTGAAGATATTGGATAGACTTGACCGATTTATAAGCCTTTTTAACAGAGGACCAGTAAAATGTCCTCACTAGAGGGTTGTCATAATATTTCACTATAAAAGCGAGGACATTTGGCCTGCACACGTGTATAGCCAAACCTGTACACACACATACACACACAAACATATAGAACTATGCTGTGCACCTGAAGTGATGTGTTCAGTTGGGCGGATGGGGCTCTCAGAGGTGAGCGTGTTGGTAGTGAAATGAGCCTCAGTTGGAAGGTTTGGTGGAGTTGCACAAGATGAATCCGGAATAGCTGCTTGTACGACAACTTGAGGCTTGAAGGCACCAGATGTAATGTAAGTGTGAGTGACGGTCAGTTCCCTGGAGATTACAGTGCCACTGCCATCCCCGAAATTCCAGTTAAAAGTCACGTCTGATTTGCTCAGGTATTGGCTGGGATCATGAAGGGTAATGCTGAAGGCCACCGCTCTGTTCTGGATGAATTTCCGATCACCTTCATCTTTGTCATTTACCTGTGTCAGGGAAACCGCAAAGGGAATCTGGTCTAGAAACACAGGGATAAAATAGTGTTTCATTTCATCTGAAAACAAAACGTAACAAAAGATCAACATTCTGTTTACATTATGCTTACCGGTGACACTAAACTGTGTGGATGCATATCCAATAGGGATGAATTTATCTTTTTGCCTGTAGTGATAGATGACAACATCCATCATATAAGAGCCCAGAGGAACATCATCAGTGCCGATGGTCAGTGATGAGGATGGGCCGTCGCACACTTGCCAGTATTTACCTGTCAAACACAATCGCGGATTGTCAGGTGGATGAGATAACTGCACATCACAGTTAAGTAAGTGCGTCTTTCCTTACCCCAGGTTTTCCATACAAACACATAGGGAGGTTGCTTGTCCCCCTGTCTGGGAAGGATAGGAGCATTAGGGAACACAGCGTTCCATACATCTGCAGAGTTCTCCTCAGGATAGACAGGCTCTCCTTCATGGAACTGCGTGCCTAAATTAGAAAAGTTGACATATTTGTGCATTATTATTATTAATACAACTAAAATTTTGTTGGTCATAGTGCTGGCAGCAGAATATGCATGAAGATCATAGAAATATACCGTTGATTGTGCAGTTTTGTGCCCAAACAACTTGTCCATCTGGCAGGACCTTCTGGTTGTGAGGGAACACAATGTCAATGGTGAAGGTGATTTTGGCCCCAGTCAAGGTGGGTGCATCATTTCCCACATCAAACTTCAGTTGTCCACCTGTAGAAATGTACATTTATGCATTTTATCTAGAGGTCGACAAATTTTACAGATAACAATAACTAGGTTGGACCACGCTGGCTGATAACCGATTAATCAAGCGATAGTTTTTCAATATACTGAATGAAAACAAACATAACATAAAATAGTGCTGAACTTTATTACAAAAATCGAAAATGTACTGTACTTTTCAAATGTAAAAAAAAATTATTAACCATGGTATGGTGTTGCCTCTAGACAACAGTATATTTTAGTTTCTTTTTAATAAAATGAGACTTTTAAATCAACTTTTAAAAAATAAATAAATTAAAAATTAATAAAAATGTTTATTGATATTGTTATAGTGTCCAATTTTAAGCAGGAAAACACCACAAATAATTTTTTCCTCATTGATATTGCGTACTATAGAGGGTTAACTTTATATTTATTAAATAAATTATCAAGGTAAATTATCAAGGTAATTTATTTATAAATTAAATAAATTACCTTGATCATTAATGTTACTTTATAGAGCATTAACTAATGTTAAGAGATACAACTTTAAAATGTAAAAATGTATTAGTAAATGTTGAAATTAACAATGAACAATACTTTTAGTAAACCTTAGTTACAAACGGACACTCATGTAAATCCAGACAGTCAAAAATGAAAATTCTGTCATCATTTACTCACCAAACCTGTAAAAATGTCTTTGTTCTGTTGTAACCAAGCAGATCTTCAAGGTGAGTAAATGACAGAATTTTCATTTTTGGGTGAACTATCCCTTTAAAGATGCCCATCTTTAAATATCTGTAAAGGCCATAGCATTGAAAATAGACACATATGTATATTGTATGTATACTCTCTTACTTCTCTTTGCTTCCATTTTAGAACACTTGATGATTATCTAATCAAAATAACAAAATATGTATTACAGTGACGATAAAAAAAAAAAAGAGCAGAAATTGAATGCGTTTCTGACTTGTTTATATGTTTCTGTTGACTGCATGAATGTATCATTTTGTTTTCTCATGTCACTAGCTTTAAATATGCAACTTCGCTGCATAACGAATGCATAAAAGCGACCAGCCAGATGTAAACTAATGCAAATAGATGGTAGCAATCATGACATTATTTGAGTCGGAATTGCGTGTGTTTTTGTCACATTGTTTTAATTGCATCTTAAAGAATCTTTTGCGGAATGGAAAGGTTCCATGGACGTTAAACGTTCTTCCTGGAACCAAAGATGCCAATAAAGAACCTTTATTTTTTAGAGGTGTAAATCAGCTTTCATTGCATTCAAGATGTTTATGTTTTTATCAGTTCATGCACACCCTAGGAATCAAACCCATGACTTTGGGGTTTCTAGCAACATGCTTTACCATTTGAGCTACCGAAACACTAATGAAACAAGTGAACTAACATTACAGTTGCAAATATTACATGTTGATTTAAGTGTGTGATTTAATGATGTAGAAAAGAAATGTCTTTCTTTCTTGACTTTTCTTGATTTTATTACCTGTCCAACTGTTTTTGTTGAGTGAGTCTCCATCTTTCCACACTGGGAAGCGTTTTGTATTCCATGTCTGATATTGATTGAATGTAGATTTCGAGTTGCTTCTGTCAACTTGTCCTTACGCAGAAAAGAAAAACGAGGAAACTGAAATGAGATTATTTGGTGAAAACTAAAAAAATGATTTGAGAGAAAAGAGAAAAGACATCGAAAGCCCTTCATGACTGACTTAAAAACTTTAAGGTCTACAATTGGTGGAGAGAATGAGAGGCGGGGCATGTGACCAGATAAAAAATATAGCACAATTTCTGTAGTGTGACCACAAATCCTGTGCATGTGATGGTCAGCTATACATGTGACCATACATTTGGGTTTACTGCATAAAGGACAGGCTTGCTCTCCGAGCAAAGTGCATAGGCTAGCATAACTCAAAATCTGAATGCAATGCTAGAGTTATGAATGATTGAAACTTAGAAACAGCTTGTGCTGTGCTAGTCAAAACTATAACATTATGGGTATAAAAGACTTGTCATATTACAGTAACACTTTTGGGCTATTTTGTATTTTTAAGTCATAGGATATATTATTTCTTATTTGATCTGATTCGCTAATGCACTTTATGCCTCTATGCCTATTAGCAGACATACTTTTAATGAATATAAGGGGGTCAAGGAGATCAGGACATTGTCACGCAGCATTAAATTTACCCGCGGGGTTTGGAAATTGTAGTAGGGCAAGTTGAAATAAATGACGTACACATGGAACTGTTAAGCAAAGACAGGAATACCCTCCAGCAACATTAATTGAAATAGTGAACTATTACAGTAACATTTTTCTTTCGCCTTTTCTGATAACAACTAAATATAAATGCTGGTAAACATAATTCCAATATAATATATAACCAGGGCAATATGATATACAAGAAAATGGTGCGGTCTATTTAATTAAATTAACTAAATTAAACATAATAAATATAAATAATTAATATTGAAATAATGTTTACTTACTTGTTAAAGCCACAGACAAACAGGTCACTATCAGTATTCTTGAAAGTAGCTTCATTGTGTCTTTGTTGTTGGGACCTTAATGACTTTCATCTTCAGAAGCGTCGCTCTTTATATAGCCACATCCTACATCTGTGGCTGAATAGCCCCTCCCATAGCTTAGGACCATGCACACACACACACAAAAGTGTGCAAAATTTTCTAGTAATGCTGTGCAAGAGTTATCAGATTAAAATACCATTCATTATTACTTGCACTAATTGATCAAACTAATTTATAAATTATGCTTAATAATTATCATTTGAACCTAAAGCATGTTATTATTAATATAAGGAGAACCCAAAAACCAATATACAGATGGGAAAAACTGACTTTTAACTGAAGAAACATCAAGAACATATTTACTTAGAACCATAGATTTCAATTCACGAGTTCACACTTGCAAATAAGTCAGATAAATAAATAGTATGCATATTTGGCGTGCTGTCCGAGGAGAGGACTCCGAGCTCTGTATTTGGCCCGAACCCAGAGTACTCCCCCTGTATTCTGGTTAAGGAAGATAACCAGGCGAGTGTGAGATTTGGTTAGGAAGATAACCAGGTGAGTGTGAGATTTGGTTAGGAAGATAACCGTGCGAGTGTGAGGAAACAGGGTGGTGGAGGGATGCTGAAAAACTGTTGAGGAACATGGGTGAGTTGACTGCGTATTTAAAGTGTTCTCCACTTATGCTGATTGGGTAGACATGTTGATTACTGATTGCTGACAAAAAGTAAAAAGAAGTATAAAATAGTTCTGAAGCTAAAGTGCTGCAAATAACTACTGAAGAACTTTTTGTTTGAGTGGAAAATATTGATTTGACATATTGGGGCTTATTTTTTACTTTTGAGGGTCACATTGAGATTACAAGCTCTTTTCCAAGCTGAGCTTCTTTTAATGAGGAACGAAGCTGGAGAATGCTTCCATGTGATATCAGTGGAGCACTGCATGCGGCTGGACATCTGACGCTTTTAAAAGCTTTGTTTCTTAATTGGGTCAGCGGCCATAAGCATCTTACACTTTTTTTGCCACATCTGAACATTTTTTTAATATCCTAACAAATGCAATAGAATGAGTTTGGGTGCTAAAATAAGCATGTAAGTGTTAATTTTGAAATGTGTATGAGAAACAATGTTTAACGCGAATAAAGGGGAAATTGAGTCAAATCTGCTGTAGACGGCTGGTACAGTATCTGAGTCATGCGAGATCAAGGATGGCTGACTCCAAGAACAATAGAGTCTGTTCAGGTCTGAGCGCTCATTCACTGTGAGTACCACAAGAATCATCTACATTCTGTGAATACTAATGCACAGAGGATAACCAGTTCAATAGTGCACTATATTTCAGTGAAATGCTTCACTATTTATTTTCACACATTTTTTGCTTTGCACTAATAAGGATGGGAAAAATGCACTTAATTGCTAAGAATAATTGCAAAAAAATCTTATGGATACATTACTTTTGCTTCATTACCTTTATGCAAAATATATTTATTTTGATTTTGGGGTGAAATATGAAATCCGACACTAATTCAGCTAATATTAAGGCGTCAATAAAACAATAAGTTACACATTACGGCTAGACAAAAATGCCTGGAATGGAAAGTTAATCAGGATTACAGCAGCTCTTGTGACTTCTTGATTAACCCGGATTTTTGGATTTTTGGCATCCTAACAAAACAATAAGATTTTCAGAATTGTGTTCTAAATAGCCACATTTAACATTCCCGGTTTATTCTTGTATCTCTTTATTCCAGCACTGAATTCAAAGGCAAACCATGAAGGTGTTGTTGACATCAGGTGGAAGCAAAACTGGTCAAGTTGTCGTATAAAAATCGGAAAAGTGAATTTACTGCCAAGAAGCATGAGTAGAACGTCTGTCACATTATAACAATTTACACTGCAATCGGTAAGAAAAACACCCACAAGTATGTTTCTCATAAAACATTATTGTACATCAACCACATTTATAAAAAGGAACCGAGTTCACAAAAATGCAAACCTTAACTTCTGACAAGAAACACCCCAACAATTCAATTCAAAACCTGAGAGTTCATGTGGTACCACTAAAACACAGAAAACAGTATATACATTTGATAAATCGCTATATTCGTGAGAATGGAGGTACATAGAAAATACAGTGGTGACATGAATTGCATTAGACCCACAAAAAGCCTTCTCTTTAGTCTTACTGAACCAGATTGAACACCAGCAAACACAAAACTAAAACATGGTAAACCTTCAAACTCTACTTGGAAATGATAAAACAGGGACAGGAAATGAGGAGTGCATCATATAGGGAATATATGCCAAAACTGTGAAAAACAGATCTATTGTAGCTTATAGTGTGTTTCATATAATTTTACAATATTCCTGAAATGTTCCTCATCATCAACAGGCACAATCAGGAAAAGGGTAAAGTATGGAGAAATCCCTGCTAACATCTCAATAAAGGAAAGCAACATTTATTAAAGTAAAATTTACTCTGACAGTATAAACTCAATTTCATGCTTCCATTATTTTTTTTTTCTGTAAAATGATCACTGAAAGTCATGCCATTTAATCAGAGGAGGACAGTTACAGACAATCTGATCCATATAGTAATCTGCATTTTATGTGCTATTAACGGCATACAAAAACATGATCAAGCAAGATATGAATATGGAGACAATATTGTTAAAGGTACAAACCAATTGGCTCAAAAAATGCAAGTCCCCATCAGTTTTTAATGCTCACTGCAGCATTCATGCAAGATTTTGTGAATCAGGATTGGATGGCTTATCATTATCACTCCCAAACACCAAAATGACCTTGACACGGTTACACTTAATGCTGCCTTCACGCCATGTCGTAATTACTGTATAGTCTCAAAATGACGTGACATTCTATTCAGAGCTGTTCATGTCCTCGGACTGGGAACTATGCATTTCTGTGGCAACATTATCAATGCCTAAAGGTGGTACAACAGTCATAGAGCTTACTCTTACTCTCTACGAGGCCATGAATGCTTTTTACAAGTTGAAATCTAGTAATTACGTTATTACAACATGGCATGAACGCACCTTAATGTTAAACAAAAATGGAGGTATTACAACAAATAAACATGAGTGATCAGTATGCTCACCGTTCAGTCTATAAGTGCTGATTTAAGTGTTTAAACAGAGACAGATAACAAATATAAACCTAACAGATCTTAAAATGGATGGCATATTTAAAGAGATCATCCAAACATGAAGATACTTCTTAGAACGTTGGGGTCCGAAAAACAGTGAACCCTATTGACTATTATTGGAACAGACAAAATATCTTCCTTTGTGTTCTACAGAAGAAAATCATAAAGTTTTGGCTGAGTAAATGATGACAGAATATTTTTTTTTTTTTTTTTGAGTGACCCATCCCTTTTAATATGAGGTGAAAAAGGGTATGATGGACAAAAGTACCACCAGTTCAATGAGAATCATTCATAAATGCAGGCAGAATGAATTTCTGCAATTTGTTTGTTAACCAATATTTGCATGGCCCACCATGTCATACTGTTGTCATTCTTTCAACCAAAGAAGCATGGTGGAAAGATGTTTTTATCAGATTGTACTTTTGTCCATCACAGATTCACTCAACACTAAGGGCCATTTACAAGTCAGTTACATCATAATATGACAAACAGCCCATATCCGACACCATTTGGGCTTGTGTTATTAAGAAACAGAAATAAAAGATGAAACGAGTACAAGCTGGTACATACTGTTGTGTATAGTGTATTATAAATGAGCGTGATATTCTACAACCATTTAAAACAATGACTGCATCTGACTCTGAATCGTAGGCCTACCGAACATACTTTCCCAAATTAGGCATATTCTTGTTTTTTGGGAAAAAAATTTAAAAATAATTTGCGTCAATTTTCAGTCATATACAGAATACAAAGCTGAAAGTTACAAACAAAAAAAAGACCACAAATATTTACCAAACAAAATCAAAATATTACTTCAGTTACTACTACTCGTATATTAGAAACATACATTTTGATGCAATTATTGGGGATTCGTATGTTCATTCTCAAAACATACATGACGTATCAAGTAAATACAGACTGTGAAGCAGGTTACAACAGTATAAAAATAAAATCCAGATATCACCTGATGCATTCAAGCAACGACTGCTAATAACTATGGTTTTAAAAGGCTAATAATAAATACCATAATCAATAAAAAAAGACATATATTGTTAGCAAGACTTAAATCCATACATAAACCAAAAACATTTTCCTTTTTGCATTCAAGGTTACACTTTTTAAAGAGGACAGTGGGTCCCTCTCATTCAGTAATACATACCCTTAATTCCATTATGCTTTTCTGTTAGCGCTGATATAAAACTGAGTGACATCAAAAATAGTATGTACAATTTTTTTTTCAATAAATAACATTTTTTGCCTTTTTTTTTTTTTTGCAATATTTTGTTCTATTTTAACATTATTGCCACAGATGGGTGTTGTGAACACACTCGCTCGCACACAATCACACGGAACTATACAGGTACATTTTTTGCCTTACATTACTCTGCTGTCAAACTCAACATCACAGAAAGTTGGACGCACGAAAGGATCCCAGGACTCCCAAGACGACTGTTCTGATCAGCGTATGTGGATGGTTGAAGTGAGGGGAGGGAGATGAAGGGATTTATTTGGGCAACGGTGGCAGAGGTGGAGGTGGTTCTGAGGGTAAAGGTGGCGGCTGGGTTCCTCCGCGAGCGCTACTGCTATACCGGTACTCTCCGTACTGAGAGCGATAGTCAAATATCTGAGGTTGCGCCGGCTGCACCCCCTGTGCGCTGAGCAGCGAGTTCAACATGTCAAATGTGTCCTGATACTCGTTGGACTGGCCGCCCGTATTATGGCCATTCGTGTCGGCTTTGTCCGCCTTGGAGTGCGAATAGTTCCCCTGATGGTGTGAGAGGCCCAGCGAGGGAAGGATGTCAGCCCCATGACCCATCGCGTGAGAGGGCACTCCAGGAAGTGTCGACAACTGAAATGAGTTTCTGGACGATTTGCTGACTTTCGAGGGGTGGGTGCCGGTGGAAGGATCCAGCAAGTGGGTCCTTTTTCGAGACGACGATGACGAAGAAGAGCTCGTTCGCACAGAGTCACCAGGGACCTTTTTGCTACTTCCTGAGGTGCTGGCAGAACTTGAGTGTTTTTGTGCTGAGGATGAGGAAGACGATGCCGATAAAGAGCCGGTGGTGGAAGAGGTGGAGTGGTGGTGGTGATGGTGATGATGGTGGTGGTGGTTGGACCGCTCTCTGTGCTTCTCGCGACTTTTCCCATCTTCTCCAGACCCACTTCGCCTTTCTGGAACCCGAATCCGCACTTTAATGTCCTGCTCGGATCCACGACTGCTGCTACTGCTGCTGTGCCCACCGCCATCTGACTGGCCCCGTGCGGGTAAGCGCATCTTTAAGGAACTGCGTTCCGATCGCTCATCCAGTGGGATCTTCAGGACGATGGGTGAGGGGTTGCTCAGGTCTGAGGAACCAGAGCTGGACTGCTGGTGGTGATGATGCTTCTCTTTCCTCTGCTGGTTCATAAGAGCCTGTGCGGCAGTGGCGTATCCCTGTTTCACACTTGCCTCCATGTTCTCCAACTTCCGCTTCTGAGCAGCCAGTTCATCCGCGTGCTTTGCCCGATATTCGCTCAGAGACACCTTAGCAGGCGCGTGGAGCTCGTTGGCAATGGGCTGCTCCTTGCCGGAAGGCTGCCAGTGTTGGGATGAGGCTGCAGCGCTGTGGTCATCTGCTGAGGAGTCCATGGAGGAACCAGAGGGAGGGGCAGAGAGGCTCATCAGTCCGGCCAACGTGCTGTCGGACGATGCCATAGAGATCATGTTCATAATGGCTTCTGACTGATCACCATCTTGCACCTTTGATTTCTTGGCAGTTTGACCTGCAGCCTGAAGCACAAGAAAAAAAAGATTATGAGGATGCAATTTGGATGGTCAAACGTTTGGGGTAAGTTTTTTTTTTTTGTGTTTTTTTTTTTTTTTTCATTCTGCAAGGATGCATTAAATTGATCAGATTTGACATTTATGTTACAAAAGATTTCTATTTCAAATAAATGCTGTTCTTTTGAACTTTCTATTCATTAAAGAATTCTGAAAATTGAACCAGTTTCCACAAAAATATTAAGCAGCACAATTGTTTTCAACATTGATAATAATAAAAAATATGGAGTAGACTGGAGTAATGATGCTGAAAATTCAGCTTTGATCACAGGAATAAATTTCATTTTAAAATATATTTAAATAGAAAAGGGTTTTTTAAAATTGTAATAATATTTTACAAATTACTGTTTTTACTGTATGTTTAAGCAAATAAATGCAGCCTTGGTGAGCATAGGAGACTTCTTTTCAAAAACATTAAAAAACTTAATGAAAGTGTGTAAAAAAACGGCCACTTGGTTTGATATCTAATGCAATGAAAATGAAATATTTTAGCTGTCTTTTAAGTGGACAAATACTTTGTGGGCCCACTGTATTTGCAGTTATCCAGATATAAATAAAATATAGGCAAATTGACTTACTTTCCAGTTTCTGATGCGTTTCAAGCGGCTGGGCGTCTTCTCCAAGATCTGCAGGAACTCATTAGTGAGCTCTGTGAAATCATTATCAAAATCTTTAGGACTTGGGGCAAAAATCACACTTTACTTGAGAAATGCATTAAATGGCAGTATAGTTTCTTGTCCCGGCTAGAACCCAAAAATTTTGTCCAACGTTACACTGAAGTTTGGTTACTTATTGAAAATCTTAGTAAAACTGCCTTTAAATGTCAACTGAACTAAATAAACCACACAGCTTTAAACAATGAAACACTGAACAGAAATGTGATCACATACTTTTCCAGATCTCTAGAATTTAACTCTCTCTATTAAAAAGATAACCACCATTTCAAAAGTAAATCACTTGAAAAGACATGCAACAGCTACATTTACATACCATCCAACAGCTCAAGGGTCACTGTGGGGTCAACATACTCCCACCAGTGTTTGCCGTCTGTGGAAACCGGAATCTCCCAGTTGGACCATTTACAGGCCAGATGAATACAAACACAAGCTACAATGGGAGGGCTGTACTGCAGGCAGAATGTAGTCAAGTGGAGACTACATGAGATCACCCAGAGATACCAAAACACAGGAGAAGAAACAAATATTTGTTAGAAACAATTTATTACCATTGTTAAACTACAGTAACTACCGTTCAGAAATTTGAGGTCCCTAAGATTTTTTTTAAAGAAATGTATATAATGTTACAATATATTTGTATTTCAAACAAATAAATCAAATAAAAAGATTGCAGTCGAGATTATTTCTAGATTTATTCATCATACTTGGATTAAAGACTGATGTAACTGTAACCTCACACAGTTCTGGTAGTTTACACAGAGAAAACTTCTACATAAGTAATGCTGAATCTGAACATGGTCTTGAAAAATACCATACCTGTTTGTTGCCATGAAATATGAGGTCTGAGCCAAATCCTTACTCGCTGGAACAAAAGGAAAGCTCGTGATCAGACGTGAAATCTGTGAGCTTGGTGGGCTAGAAGTACTCATTACCGAGCAATACGAAGGACAGTTTACAGTGAGCAGCTGGTTCTCACCTCGCACAAGCTGAGTACACTTGACAACATGTGTATGGGGATGATCAATGGTGATCTCAAAAGCTGAAGGGAAGAGAGGAGATGAGAGAAAGACAGAATTTTAGTTTTTCATTTGTACTGACATGAAGTGCTTCCCCCACACACAACATACACGATGAGTGAGTGAATCACAAACATGGGTCTTCCTGTGCTTGACTGCTGAGATATCTTTGAGCCAAGCTCCTTGCAAGTGGCCTGTAGGGCGATTTGGTTATAGTCAAAGTTTTCAAACAAATTACCATTATGTGCACCAGAACAGAATTTTCCAAAGCGGAAGACTGCAAAGCAGGACACAGACGATGGTTTACCCCAGGGTTATCACGATAACAAAATGTCAGTAGTGGATAACATTACCAGTGAAATTTCCTGATTTAATATAATATGCTATTCATATAAACAATTTAAACTAGAACAATGAGAAATATTTGAAGGATACATGCCATAGATTTTCTAAAAATTATCAAAGTCCAACCTCATAAGCAGTGTTGGGTGTAACGCGTTACTGTAATCCTTATCCACTGAAAAAGTAAAGTAAGGGATTACTGTTCATTTTTAGGTAATTTAATTACAGATACTTATAATGTACTTGCGTTACATACTGTAAATTAGTTCAACAGTTCTGTTTAAATCAATATTGAATTTAAAATCTAAATTTGTCGTCTAAAGGTAAAAGTGAACGCTGCCTCTTTAAAATTGTTAGCTGTAGTGCAGTTGCGCATGAGTTTTGCAGAATGGAAATAATCCAATTACTTCACTTTTTTGACACAGGTAGGCAAGAACATTACGGTAAAATGTAAGCTATATATGTCCTAGGGAGAAAAAACTGTGCGCGCTCTCTGAGAGACGGTCTTCAGTCAGTACGCTCTCGACTAAAGCGCACACACATAGCCGCCTCTCGCGAGTGTCAAATTTTCACGGTTCATTACACATAAACGTTCAAATACACACAGTTATGTCAAAATGCCCGTCTTGGCGTATATTCGCGTTGGTTATGTGAATGTGAACAGTATGTGTAACAGTATTGTCTCCGTCCATTAGGTCTTGGTGACAGCAGCCGTTAAAACATGCTACTGTATTATAAATGATAATCAAACAACAAAAGAAAAGCTTTAATAAGGATTAATCTATATTTAATTTATACAGTTATGACTATGCAGAGTTATTTTATATTTGATTATTCAATTTCTGTGGTATTTTTACTTACTACTATTAGACCTACCTGAAAAAAAAAATAAATATAGCATTGTTTTATTTGTATTTTTATATATCTCACCATGGTATCGACTTTGGTATCGAGTATTGTGCACTTTTGGTGGTATTGGTACCGACTACTAGATTTTTGGTATAGTGACATCCCTATTTGTTACTAAAAACAATTACTTTTTTGAAGTAACTTACCCAACACTACTCATAAGGCCACATAAGGCAGGTTTATTGGATTGTATTTACACTGCACGATTTTTTTTAGTCTTGCCTTGTGTGGTTATGTTAATATACAGTGGGGAAAATAATTATTTGATCCCCTGCTGATTGTGTAAATTTGCCCACTCGCAAAGAAACAAAGGGTCTATAATCTTTATGGTAGTTTTTTTTAACGACTAGAAACAGATTATCAACCAAAAAGTCATATATAAAGTTATAAATTGATTTGCATTTCAGTGAGTGAACTAAGTATTTGATCCCCAAGCAAAACATGACTTAGTACTTGGTGGAGAAATCCATTTTGGCAAGCACAGAAATAAGACGTTTCTTGAAGTTGGTCACCAGGTTTGCACACATCTCAGCAGGGACTTTGGGTTTCTTGGCTGTTGCTTGGCAACTCGAAGCTCCCTCCACAGATTTTTTTTGTAGATTTAAGGTCTGGAGTCTGGCTAGGCCACTCCATGACCTTAATGTGCTTCTTCTTGAGCCACTCCTTTGTTGCCTTGGCGGTATGTTTTGGGTCATTGTCATGCTGGAAGACCCATCCATGAGCCATCTTCAGTGTTCTGGCTGAGGGAAGGAGGTTCTCGTCCAAGATTTTACGGTACATGGCCCCGGCCCCTTCTATTCGGTGAAAGTCATCCTGTACCCTTAGCAGAGAAACCGCCCCAAAGCATAATGTTTCCACCTCCGTGCTTGACTGTAGGGACTGTGTTCTTGGGGGTCATAGTCACACTGCAGGATTTCGATTCATTGCGGCGTAGTGTGTTACCAATGGTTTACTTGGTGACTGTTTTCCCAGCTGCCTTGAGATCATTAACAAGCTGATCCCGTGTAGTTCTGGGCTGATCCCTTACCTTTTCATGATCATCCTTACCCCATGAGGCGAGATCTTGCATAGATTTCCAGACCGAGGGCGATTTCCAAATAATCGCACCAACAGTTGTCTCCTTCTCGCCAAGCTTCTTGCATCCTATTCTAGCCTTGTGCAGGTATACAATCTTGTCCCTGATGTTTTTTGGCAACTTTTTGGTCTTGTCCATGGTGGTGGAGTGGTTGGAATGGAAGATACAGATTCTGTGGACAGGTGTCTTTTTACACCTAACAAGCTGACATTAGGAGTACTTTATTAAAGTGACAGGACTAATCTGTGTTCCACATAGGCACATAACTAATCTGTAGGAGGCAAAATTCTTGCTGGTAGGTAGGCGATCAAATACTTATTTCACGCGATCAAATGCTAATCAATTTATAACCTTTATATGTGTTTTTTTCTGAATTTTTTGGTAGATATTCTGTCTCTATCAGTTAAAATAAACCTACCATAAAAATTATAGACCCTTCATTTCTTTCTAAGTAGGCAAACTTACAAAATCAGCAGGGGATCAAATAATTATTTTTCCCACTGTAATTTTATCGAATGTGTGTATATATTAGGGCTGCCCTCAACTAATGATTTTTCTAGTCAACTAGTAATTGTTCATTTAAGCCATTATTTGACTAATTGCACGTTTATATTGATTTAAAGTTTCTTTAAAAGTAGAGATTTCTATGGATATATTTCTCATGTCTGTGAGGCAAGTAGCCTATACGCTGAGTTTCGGTTCATTTATGTGACGTGCAGCAGTTCAGGGAGACCGAGATGGCAGAAAGCACATTCTGTTTGTGTTCTTTATTTTACAAAAGCACAATGTTTTTTTTGTTTGTTATTTTTGTTGTTATTGTGAGTGTACAAATATAAAAGTAAACCCTTTAGTTTTAAATGACATATTACGCTTATCTATATGAACAAAAATAGTATTTTAAGTTGAAAAAAATGCAAATAATTGTGCCGGTGCCTCCATGTCTTGCAGTAAGTGCACTATACTTAAGGTTAACAGGAAAAATTATCTAGGTTAACTTTAGCGTAGGCATGCAAAGTTGCTACTACTTACGTTTCAAATAATAAGCCACATTTGAGGTTGATGAATGATAGGCGAATGTTTGGATTTCCTGCCTGACATACTATAATTACCACAAGGACCCGCCTGCCCCTCACAGACAGCGTGACTTCATCACTGCCTGTGGAGTTTTTTTTTTTTCACCGACTAATATAATCTTGGTCGACTTCGCATCTTCTCATCGACTTAACGTTTAGTCGACTATTAAGGGGCAGCCCTAGTATATATATTGCAAAATTAAAAAATATCACCCAAGTATATTAATATCTTGCTAAGTATGCATTCAAAAGGACTGAGGTTGGTACTGCAGAAAGAATGGTACAATTACAAGTTTTTTTATTAAGTACATCCCTATTGATGTGACAGCATTGTAAACCACACACAGGAAGGTGCACTGCCAAATTGACATGGAAATAGAAATGAAAAAAGTGAGAGTAGTAATGGCTCTTAATTAGGAGCTTGCAATAGTCCTGTTGACTCCTGGAAATTAGCAGTAATTGAGAATAAATGTGGTTATTTGATGCATCTCTCTAGTATGGTGATTCACTGACCCATTCTTGCCCTTCCAAACTTACCCAGGGTCTGGAGTATAATGCTCTCAAGAATGACCAGGTCTTGGGCTTGTTGCAGGTATGTCTGAGATTGAGAGGACAGGCAGGTTACTCACATGGTCTCTTGGTCATGGACTACACGTTTACTCGCTCTCATCAAATTATGATGACCCTCTTTTTGCGCCAAGCCAATCAGCACCTTATCATACAATCTATGCCCCTTCAATTCATCAACATATGACAGTAAGAGGCATATGAATAACACTAACACAACAGATAAAGACTGAAGAAAGAGGATTATACATATCCAACCTAAGAGAAAAAAAATTGAGATCATTTTGATTGAAAATAAAAAAATAGAGATAAAAAAAACTGTGGGTTGCACAACCTGTTCAAAAGAAAAGCAATGTTATGTCCGATGTTGTGGTTCTGTTGCTTGTGGTTAAATTGGTATTTTAGATTAGTTGATACTAGGGCTGGGTTGACACAATTGACACAAATTTCGCGATTTAATTCGATTTTGATTCACAAGCTTGCAATTCAATTCTGATTTCAATTCGATATTACTATAACATTAAAGGTTAAAATTAAAATTTGTATAGACTGCTTACATTTATATTACACCAAAGGAAGTTTACATAATATTAACGTTATAATAGCATTTTAATGACGTAATTGTTTCTACCGAAATATAAACATTTAAATGGTGAACAGGTTAAATAAAAATACAATGAATATGCAATATAGTGCATATATATACCAAAATGCTGCTCTTTTTTCAATTTGCCTTTTTTCAGCTAACTAATGAGTTTTTGGACATTGGTAAATGTAACATTACATGACATTATATTGTATTGTTTACAAGCTGTTTTATTGACGTATTTCCGCGGTTGAAACACTGATTGAGCGATTACATGAGACATGATATGGATTTCGGTAAGTTGTACTGTATCTTTCAGCATACCTTCTGATGTTCATTCATTATTATTTAATGCTATAACTAGTAGTAAAGTGGAAGAAATTATTGGTTCATGACAAAACAATAAACAGTATTTATTGTTTGAATTTCACAATTTTTTTTTTACAGAATTTGAAAGCTAAGACTTTGTTTCAAATCAAAGCACAAAGCTTATTGTGATTTATTGGATGGGAGGCATGCTAGAAAGTTTTGTTTATTCATCAACTGAAAACAGCATAGAGTAAAAAATCGATTCTTAGGATCAGTGCATCAAAACGAGAATCAATTAAAATCGAGAAATCAATATTTTTAACCCAGCCCTGGTTGATACAAACATCATTGATCTGATATGAGTTAAAAAAGCTAGTGAAGAATTTTTGTCAAGCTAAATAATTAGCTTGGGGGGTGTAGTTAAATTTACAAAAAAAGTTGGGTATAAAAAACAAAACTGAAAATCTACCGTTCATCAAGGACTCTGAAAAAAGAAGAAGAAATAGTTCACCCAAAAAAGGGAAAATTCTGTCATTTTCATTTTGGGTGAACTACTCCTTTAAATAAAAAATGAACTTATTGCAGTGAAAATTGTTGCTGTAAAATATCAAAGCAAGTACACTGAACCAATGACTCACAGATGGTTTACAGGCCATCTGACATAGATACTATCAGTACTTACATCACTCCTGGTGTCTGGAGACGGGTCCTGAGGATTGAGACACGCATGGGTCACCTTAATCACATGCTCCAGCTTGCGGGGCTGTTCTTCCACCTTCGCAGCTAAAAAGAGAGCTGCAGGAGCAATCACCTGTGCAACATATGACATTAACAAAGAGGTTAGATTCCTGTCCAATTCAGCCAGCTCTTTTATATGTACATTTAGCAAAAAGCTTGTCAAAGGATAAGGCACACACATTTCGGTGGAAGCGGGTAAAGGACTGGATCATGTAGAACCGATGCATATACACAATGGCAGTGTTAATTGTAAGTTGTGACCTGATCATCCAAAGTTAAGGATTGGAAAAATAAAAGCATTTAAAATCACCATAAAAATTGAATAAAAAAAAAAAGAAAAATTCAAAATTATTTCTTTATGCACTTATTATAAATGATTTATCTGTGCACATCTTTTTTTAAATTCTTGTACCCTTGTAACCTTTCAAAAACAAAATAGCTTCCCCTACGTCCTGAAGCAACATCTCTTCTCTGATGATGCGTTTACTGGCACGAGGGCGGGGCAACCTGTCACTCACAGACATCACAGCAATAGCAAACCACAACCATCCAATCAAGTCCCGCCCTACATTTTTTCTGGTTCCAGAAGCAGTTTCAGTTGGATATACATCACAACAAGAAAGACTACTGTGACTTCAGTTTCATGTCAGAACAGCACAACTGCTCAAATCAACAAACTCAGTATTTCAACAGGGTCATAACCACCACAGATATTTAGAAGGGCACATCCGCCGCAAATTTCTAGACTGATATGGGCTTGTCATTCATATTATCTGCATTCAGTTCTTGTATTTTAATTAATTAGAGGTACTACCATTTCATTTTATACACGTTAGCACCATTATTTAAATATAGAAAGTGAAAGCTCCCAGTCCTGGCTGCAAATTGAAAAACAGAATTTAACTGCTCTTCATTAATCGAAGGAAGGTATATTATTAACCTAAAATAAATCAGAACAACTCATATCTCCCCAATTACTATATGTTGTGTTACTGTATCAGAACGTCTCCCCGACAGGGCGAGTCAAGAGATAATACTAACAGACATTATAGAATGGCATACACAACATATAAGTCTAATATTGGAGTGTAAACAAATGGTGTAATGAAGAAAATAGTTGAAAATGGAGAGTGGGAATAGCAATGACACCGGCTGCGCTATTGTTCAGTAAGAGAGAAACCTCAAGCTAGGCCCTGAGGCCTAAACTAAACCCCAAAAAACACAAAACTGGGACATAAATCGTTTATTCCACTCCCCTTAATTCACACGTTTCACAATACAAAATGTGTGTTTATTGGTAGACCTGTTTCAGGTCATTATAACGTTGAAACAAAACACCACACAAGCCGCCCAAACCGGCGTCAGCAGCTACCGAGAACGACGCCTCACAAACTGAAAAAGATACACGTTGAGCCGCTGTCCCATGTCCTGCAGCAGGTTAGCAGCTTGCTGTCGGTACGAGAGCTCTTTGTCGGGATCAAGTCCCGCTCGGCGAGAAGGGCTGTTTTCGATTTGTTCGCGCGTGAAGTACCATTTATTGTTATTTAGCGAAGGCGAAGGGAACGTAGCCGCCATTACTGAGAAGGACAATGTTTTAAAATCTCTCTGCGTCACAGGAAGCGCGTCATCGCTGGCTGGAATGCGACTGCGGTGTGGTTCGACTTTAACCCGTTCAAACTATAGACTGTAAAAAAAGAACAACAAAAAACAAGCTTTATTTCTACTCTAAATGCAGCCATAAATTATAATTAATAATAATAATAAAGTTGACCATTTTACTAGGTATTTGCAATGACCATTACAATAAACAGTTAAACCATCCAGATATAAGGATGTTATTTCAAGAAAACTTAAAATAAATTATAGATTATTATTAATAAAAAAAAAATAGGTTCAAGTTGGTTTTAACAAATCAAATGTTTTTCTTAAAAAAATAGACTTATACAGTTTGTGGATAAAATGCTTAGCCAGTAAGAATATTAAAGTAAAAGTACTGTATCATAAATTACCCATCAGTGAGCTCCATTTGCCAGGACTATTAAAAATCTCTTTTTTTATTGTTTAATTTGAACATCTGCTGTAACTTTTTATACATATGATAATCATATACATTCTTGCCGTCTAAGATCTTTTTTTTTTTTGTTAATATTTGTAAGTAGGCTTGCCATGTCGTCCAGCTGTCTGCAAAATAAAGGTTTGCAGATAACTTTTATTTTGACATATCCGTTCCTTACACGTATTTTTTTTTTTTCATTTTAAATCGATGCGGGAATTTAAAACATTATATTTTATTTCAATATAAAAATGTAGAAAAATCGTATATGAAAATAAACATTACATATTTAATGTTAATGTATCTGAATAAACTGCTCTCAGCATCAACTACATGTTTAAGAAGTGTAATAGCGCCATCCATTGGTGAACTGCAGGTTGTGTCGCGAGAGAAAGATAGTGACGAATGCGGAAGTGTTAATGTTGTAACAGTTGTATGTGGTTTAGTGGATTGTAGTCAAACAAAATGACCGAGTCCAAAGCTAAAAATATCAGCGCCATTCCTATCGATGGATTCAGCAATGTTCGCGTCACATCATTATGGAGCTTTCTACAGTCTGTAAGTGTACAGCAACATTTAATTCTCTTTGACATAAAGACTTTGGTCGCTATTTTTCTTTACATCCAACGCCACGTGGATTAAATACAGAAAACGTTTTTTTTATTTTTTATTTTTTTTTTATCTAGGAAGTAATATTAATAATGTAATCTTGTTTCCAGGTTGACTGGTCTGAGCTCTGGCTGATTTGTCTGCTGGCCTTCCATGTCTTTTGTTTTGCTTTCACCATCCTGTCCTGTAAATACTACCGCATTCAGATCTGTCATTTTCTCTTGATGGGTGAGTTTTGGCAAAAAAACAATGTTAAAGTTCAGAGGAGGTTTTAGTGGAACACAAACACAAAAATTAACTTTCCAAAAAGATGACAAGACAACAAACAGCTCAGACAATAGCTCTAAATATTATTTATTTCATATTTATTTAATTATGTTAAATATATAATTATATATTTACCTAACACACACACACACATATATATTTATTTATTTATTTATTTATTTTAGAGATGCACCGATAGCCGATTATTCAGTGCTATCTGCCGATACAGATAGTTTGGGGGTTCTGCCCTTATACCTTCTTTTGAATTAATTCTAATTTCATTATAATTAATCATTATATTTTTAATTACTATATTTTGAAAGAAATGCAAATAAATTTTATTCTCTCCATTTCATCAACTTGTTTCAGAGTAACTGGTATCAGTTATAAACATAAACACATTACTCAAATTAATAACTAAATTCTGAAGATTAAATTAATATTTCTTAACTTTCTGAGTGTTACTAATTCATATAATTAATATTAATATTGAACATCAAACTGGTTTCTTAGCATTTTATTTACACAAAGCCCAAATTCAGTACATTTTCCTGCCCTCTTTTGATTGACAAGATATCGGCCCTGACTATTCGCTGATAGAGATAGTGTGAAAATTTGCTTATCAGTGCATCTCTAATATATATAAATATATAAAGTCACTATAGATTGTGTCCACTCCAGTGTTGGGAAAATTTCTCTAAAAAAGTAATTACTAGCTACTAATTACATCTTCAACAGTGTAATTAGAATATTGTACCAATTACTCTCTCTAAAAGGTATTGAATTACTTATTACTAATCACTTTCTAAATCCCATATCAACTTCAACTAGTTGAACAATACAAGGACCGACACAAAACTGCACTTTTGATTCTTTCAAATAAACAATATACATTTGCATAATTTATTCTTGAACTGACCAAAGTATTTAAAGGGAGAAGGTTACATTAAAAACATACATTTTAACACTACATTTTGATGTTAAATCCACTATTGTTTTATATAGAATTGTTCTATAGTCTATACAGTATTTCATGCAATTACATCAGAAGTAACTGTAATTAAATTACAGAAAAATTAAGAGTAATCCCTTACTTTACCCTTTCAAGGTTACAGTAATAATATTACATGGTATGGTAATTAATTACACCCAACACTGATTGTGTTGTGATCAACAGATAACATAGTATTTCATGTTTTGCAGTCACAATGGTTTACAGTGCAGAATACCTGAATGAGCTGGCAGCGATGAATTGGAGGTAGATAATTATACACCCACCACAACCCACTGACATAATGTTATGTGTTTTGATATTATACTGAATGTGTCTGTATTTTGTTTTTAGGTCTTTTTCAAAGTTCCAATACTTTGATTCAAAAGGAATGTTCATATCACTAGTATACTCTGTCCCGCTCTTGCTCAACACTGTTATTATTGTGGTAAGGTTTTCCTTTTAGAATATTCTTCTTCACATGTAATACTACAATATCTTATTACGTTTACAGAGTATGTTCAAGATTTTGCCCTTGCTTTAAACTCACTCTCTGCGTTTTAGGCTGTGTGGGTATGGAGGACCTTCTCAACCATGACAGAATTGAAGATTGTGCAGTTAAAGAGAAAAGCTGCCAGAGAGAACCGCAAGAAAACCGAATAGAAGACATGAACAGGATGTGCACCATTTCCTAATGTTATAAAGTCCAGAGGTGAGGTGAAAATAAGTTGTGGTGAAGGTTCTTAAGTGTTTATTTCAGATTGCTGATGGATGATTACTTCACCTGCTAGCAAAAGCTCCATGGAACGTGTTCTTCTCAAAAAAACCTATTGGACAAAGCCATCAACTGTATTATGCAACTGCTTTGTGTACATATAAATAGATCATTCCAGAGCTTGGTATTGCTTATTTGTTTATTATTAACATTAAATGGATTCTACAAAACTCTGTGTTTTCGAGTGCCGAACATGTAAAAATGTGTATTTATGGCAATAAACTGAATGTTGTTTTTAATAGAAATCATTGTGTTTGTTTTTGGATGTTACCACTACATCAGATTCAGAAAATGTATTTAAACCTTGAAATAAACAGTTTTAGGATTTATATTACATTGAAATAGTTAACTTTCAATTAAATTAGTATGCTGATTATATGATTTGCATTTAAAACATTTAAATTAGTAAATATGAAAAGAATATTCTCAGTAAAATATCTTCCTTTAACCAGTAGATGGGGCAGTACACCAATTCCCCAGGGTTTTGCAAGTCTGGGTATCTGCAATAGGCCGAAAGGTCTTCACAATTGGTTTTGAAAACTGTCTGTCAGGGTGTAGGGTAGGGTTAGTTTCTGTTGTAGCATTTCACCTTTCTGCATGCCTATGACCTGCAGCTATCCCTGTTTTTTGGTTTTTGGACTATTATAGGCATATTTGAAGAATTAAGAATGATGCAATTTATTGAGCAGATGCTCAAAATGCAAAGCTAATCATTCTAAAAATCATCTGGCCTCAAATGTTTAAATTTTTGATGTGCAACAATCTGAAACCAACAGTGGCAAAACTTCAAAGTCACTACCATCCTCTTGAGGCTGTTAAATGAAATCATACTTCACAGAATTATTTACTTTTCATTCTCCATCAATCACAGCCCTCTCTCTCTCTCTTTCTCTCTACGGGAAATTGAATACACCGTAGCTGAAATCCAGCTGTGGATTCGAAAATATACTCTGTTTCATATAGGTGTGATGTTACATGATACTCTTTTCTGGAAAGTTGTTATACTAACAATACTACTCAAGGGTCTTGAGATTGAACGTTTATATGTTTCAAAGTGAGTAAGCTGTGGTAAAGTTGGGGTTTGGCTCTGCATTTTTCTGCTTTGTGAGTCTTCATCTGATTTCCACGCCAATTCTATGGACAAACCGTGAGAGGAGTTACACAGGAACCATATGAAACAGGTGCTTTCTCCTTTCCTGAAAAGCTTTAGCTTTTGGAGGAGCGCTGGGAAGTCTAAGGCCTGTCCTTTGTGCACTTAAGAGAAAGATAAATGAGTTTTAGGACGTCTGAGGATTTGTGATGTTCTGACAGAACAAGTATATAGTGCAATCTCCTGTTACTTTGTTTACAACATCTTTTCATTTAACTATTCAAGGTGCAAAAGTGAGCCAAAACTATTAAATCAACTAGATTTTAGTCTAGCATCATAGCAGAACTATGTTTACCAGAAAAAGAGAACAAAAGTCTCCTAAATGAGAAATGTCAGACAAACTGTATAATACAGTTTAGGTGCATCATTGTTTTTAATCATAAGCTTAATTCAAATATGGTATCAAACCATCTTTCGCAGCTGTGGATCACTGTGGATATTATTAGCAGCATCTGCAAAATATCCGACTACAAACTTCTGGCGCTTACCATTGCCAAGAAAGCAAGTTAAAACTACAAAGAAAGAATAAAAAATCTCACATTTCACTTCCATCTTCCCTTCATCTTCACACTTTTTCTCAGCCTTTCCAGGTTGACAATGGATGGCTTCAAAAATGTTTACATTTTTCAAATCCTGCTAAATAATGTATCATTAATGCCACATATACTTAAAGGGTTAGTTCACCAAAAATGAAAATTATCCCATGATTTACTGACCTTCAAGCCATCCTAGGTATATATGACTTTCTTCTTTCAGCCAAACACAATCGGAGTTATATTAAAAAATATCCTGGCTCTTCCAAGCTTTATAATGGTAATGAATGGTACCCTAGATTCTGAAGCCCCCCAAAAATGCATCCATCTACCATAAATGTAATCCATACGGCTCCAGGGGGTTAATAAAGGCCTTCTGAAGTGAATCGATGGGTTTTTCCAAGAAAAATATCCATATTTAAAACTTTATAAACTATAATCACTGGCTTCCGGTAACAGTCGTAGGCGAGTCAAGTTTCACCAGAAGAGTGACCTCTGACCCGACGTATGACACAAGATGTAGTAGCGTAAGCTTAGACGCCTCTCGCGGTTCAAACAAATAGGGCTGGACAACAAACTCAAGCTCCTCTTATCTTATATCGAAATCTTCTGATATTTTTCTTTAAAAATGCTTGTTGTTGTCTTTTAATTCATGCGTTTGCGTTCGTCACCTCTCACCGGAGCTTATGCTACGCCTACATCCTACTTCATACGCCAGAACTCGACTCTCTCACGAACACACGGACGGCTGTTCCTGGAAGCTAGTGATTATTATAAAAAGTTATAAATATGGGTATTTTTCTTACACAAACGCACCGCTTTGCTTCAGAAGGCCTTTATGGATTTATGGATTACTTTTATGATGGATGGATGTGCTTCTTTGGGCTCCAAAATCTATTCACTCCCATTAAAAGCTTTGAAGGATATTTTTAATATAATTCAGATTATGTTTGGCTGAAAGAAGAAAGTCATATACACCTAGGATGGCTTAAGGGTGAGTAAATTATGGGATAATTTTCATTTTTGGTCCAGTCTTTAATGCTGACTGGTGGATCAGGGACATTAAAGTCGGCATGAAACAAGTTGCAATAGTATTTTCTTCCCAATTGTGGCTAACTGTGGCTAACCAAATGGCTTCTTGAATGACTTGATTTTGTCCACTGGGAATTGTTTGGATGGTTGAATCGTTATGATTTGCTATGACAGGTTGTCCTGCCCTCAGGGCCTTTAAACTAGGAGTGAAATGGTTCTCGGTAAAAAAAAAAAAAAAGAACATCGAACCGTACCGTTCTGCACACTCGGTTCAGCACGCATTTGCACCACGATTCATCTCATATCTGACGACGCATACGCATCTATAATATGGTTCGTAGAAAATAAATAAAATAGGAAGACAGAGTAAGGCTAATGTATGTTTCTGTCGATGGATACGCATTCTGGCTTCCCTTAAAGTGTCGTATGCGCTATATGACCAGTCATTTCGCCGTTATCACCTGGGTGTTGATAGCGCGAGCGCAGGTGAGACCTGAACAGCACACCTTGCTAACTGCATTTAAACTAAACTCATTTAAGTAATGCCAATTTAAACATTCGAGTGCAAGGCGCGAAAAAGAAGTTACGCACGCTGTGAGAAGATTTGTGCACTCATCCGAAAGCGTGCACGCGGAAGCGCATGTACAGCGCGCAAATATTGAGGTCTCTTTTAAGTCTTGTGCTTGAATGGACAAATTCACACAAAATTATGTCAATTATGTCAGCCCTTGCATTCCTGCTGTCTGAATGTGCTTTTAATGTTAATCAAACAACAAAAGACAAGGAAATGACTCATTGCTCATGACTGAATTGTAACTTAATAACTATTAATGACTGATCTTTATTTAATTTATACAGTGAAGATTACATGCAGTGTTGTTTTACATTTTAATAGCTACTTTATTCAATTTCTGTACCTAAAACTGGATACATGAAAAACCTAAAAAGCTTTATTTATTTGTATATTTGCTTTACTGTATTTATTTGTGCTGTTTGATTATTTGTTCTTATTTTCTTTATTTTTATTTGACAGTAGTAATTTTTTACATGAACATAGCACATACCAAACCATACCGAAACCTAAAACCATGATACAGACCGAACTGTGAGTAATCTGAACTGTTGCACCTCTACTGTAAACACGTCATCAGAGTAGAGATGTCAGTGGATGTGGGAGGAGAAGTTATTTTGATTAAAGATTACAGGGGCACATTAATTTTTATAAAAGGTAACACTTTATTTTGATTGTCCCCTTTAGACAATCTGCTGACTATATGCTACGTTGCACCTACAGTACATGTCGACTAACTCTCATTCAGTGGCGTATCGTCTGGGTATGCACGTGCATATGGGCCTCATTAGAGTAAGTTAGAGTCCAACCCCCTATAAAACCAGCCAACAAACCAGCCTGACCGGGTTGGGAGACTAACTAAGACCAACAAACCAGTTTAGGCTGGTTTAAGATGGATTTTTCAGCAGAGAAAGTTGCTAGTACCACTTGCCTCAGACTGCTATTAGCAAGTAGCAAATCATGGCTGTGATGTAAACGTGTCACATAAACTACACCTACTTAGTGTTTAAAAGTTTATCATTGATTCAAATTCCTTTCTGGTGAGTATCTAAAAATAAAATGTAGTGCAGTGAATTTGAACAAATGGTCCGATTCATGTAAATGTTTACAGAAAGAGCATTTTCTTTATTTGACAAATTATGTCTCAGTGTCACTGCTGTCTCTGTCTTTGTGCCTTCCATGGTTTACTGTAAACATATCACCGCTATTGATCAGTTGTGTGATGGTTTAGTCGAAGTCTATCAGCTCAGTAGGGTAGTGATGCTGCCTGTCTAGGAGCTGCTAAGAGCTAATCAGAGGTCTTTGCTTTTCCCAGCATCCCTGATGTTGACTGCATCCCACTTCCGCCCAGTCACGTGACCCAAACGCTACATTTTCCCATCATAGAGCAGAGTGTGTCAGTGTGATTCTTCCAGAGAAACCGGAGATGAAACGCACACACTTAGAAGCACATGCCGTCTAGACGTCACAAAACCTCTATTAATGATTTCCTTGAAAGCATCACAAATGCTATCGTTGCGTAATATTGGTTTGACTGGCAGGTTTTTGATGCCTGCAGAATATCTGGATAGATCTCCACTAATAATCAGGAAGTACCATGGTGCTAACAGGAACTGCGCTGCCCCACAGCACTTATCGTAATGTAAGGGATATGTTCACTTAGAGGAAATGATGACGGTGATTACAAATACTCACCGATCTTCCAGAAAGCAGGAATTTCCTTTAATTCTGAGGCTGATGATTAAAAAAAAGGATAGATGGATGTGTGAATGTGGATATATTTACATTATGAACAAAGAAGGTTAGCCATGAGATATTAAAGATAAGGCAGACAAGTTTTTCTCAGCATGAATTATATCACTGCATCACATTTAATTTAACTGAATTGTTGCTGTCAAGTGCATTGCACTGGTGTGACACCATCAAACAGAGTATGTCACTACAGCTAGAGCTTTTTCTGAATAGTCACTTGCTATAAAATGCAATTTCTCAATGCTAGGGTGATGCTAGGGCAAAATGTTGCTATGTTGAAAACATTCTGCTTAATATTTTTGTGGAAACCATGCTTTTTTTAGTAGGATTCTTTGATGAACAGGAAATTCAAAGTTTGAAATCAAAATCTTTTGTAACATTATAAATGTCTTTGCTTTCAGGTTTGATTAATTTAATGCATCCTCGCTGAATAAAAGTATACATTTATTTTTCAAATAAATAAATCGTACAGACCAGTATAATCATACTGAATCAACATATACGAATGATTTCTGAAGGATCTTGTGACACTGAAGACTGGAGTAATGATGCTGAAAATTCAGCTTTTTGCATCACAGGAATAAATTACATTTTTAAATATATTAAAATAGATCAAACTGAGACTAAGTAGGTGTAACCTACTTAGGTGTAAACACTAAGTAGGTGTAAAGAAATTTTAATTTGTAATAATATTTCACAATATTAAATTTTTTACTATACTTTTGATCAAATAAATGCAGCCTTGGTGAGCATACTGTTACGGACAGAGGAGTTAGTAGACAACAGGTTAGTAATGATGAGTGACTTTATTGAACAACAGCGGGGGATGAACAGATGACCAGGTAAGTGACTATTAAGTAGATACTTGTGATGGTAGATAAGAATGGTGATACTGTCCTTTTCCTTTGCAGGTGAGTGACTCGTGGCGGATGGCTGGTGCAGAGGTAGACAGACCAAACAGGAACGGTAGGAGAACACACATGCAGACACTTTACACGGAGACCAGGAGAATCGCGGAGATAGAGCATGTAAGTATTCCTCACTATGCAAGAGCATGGGAGTAGCAGTCCTTGTGTCAGTCGAGACCGGACAGTGAACTGAGGTGAGTGCTGTGCTTAAGTGTCTGGCGGTGATTGTGTGGTGATGGGGATCAGGTGCGCTTGGTTAGTACTCGGGTGAAGGAGTGCGCTGTGATTGGCTGATGGATGAGCCTGGCAGGTCTGTGACACATATTCTTTCAAAAACATTAAAACATCTTTTGAAGAGTAGTGTATGTGGCTAAAAAAAAAAAAAAAAGGATTTTGGGAGCCATGAAAGTATGAAGAAAAGTTTCATGTCTCATTGCCTTTTATGCTCTTGAAGTTTAACCTTTATTTAGACCTTTTTTTCTTCACTTTAGGAGAGGCTATATAAGAATTTATTTTTTTTAGGGAGGAAGAAACAGAACATTCCAGAGCCAAACAGAAATCAGTCACTTGTTTTTCTCTGTTTTGTCTCCCCAAGCCAGCAAAGATGTGACCTATGTCCAACGTTGTTTCTATTAGGAAAACATGCGGTTGACATGGGTGTGTGAAGCATCCTCTGCTTTCGAGCACATGGGAGGGATAGAAAGTGGGTGTGTCTGTCTTTTTCCAAAGATCTGGCCACTTGACGACCTTTGGTTTGACCGTCTCTCCCACTCCTCCCTATATCTAATCTCCTTCTCTGCCTTGCATCATGTTAAAGGGCAGCGTGTCTTCCCTCCTCCAGAAGGCATCATTAGAGATCGTAGAGGATCCTCTCTGACGGGATGGTATTGTGTGTAGGCTGACTGCGTATGTGATATCTTTGAGAAGAACACTTTAGTGGGTGTCTCCATTTGCACTTTAAAGGCTTAAGAAGGGACGCTAATGACACTGCTTCTATGCAACAATACACATGGACGCACTTATTTTGTTCAAACAGGAAGACAAGACGGGTCTTTATTCAACCTGAAGAGCAAAGCGCACTGTCAACAATTATAACAGATTATCATCCTACGCTACAGAAGTATTTCTCAAAACGAACACCATAGAAAATGAGATGAGAGAGAAAAGGAGAGAAAATGAGAGAAAGCAACAGGTTCCAATATCACACCGTTTGTCTCTATGGTTGTAAAGGGGAAAAGATAGCAAAAAAAAACTCTGTTAATTCTCAATAAGAGCTTCTGTAGACATATTACAGAAATAAAGTCAATCTAGTTAGTAATACGTGAAGCTGGTTTGTGGAGTTGTTTAATCCTTTTCTGCTGAGATCTTGAGAGATTTAATGTCTTTTATCTTAAGTTGATTTCATTTAAGGCTGTGGCTGAAGTCAGTTCTTGTGTTTCTCTTTTCTTCAGTGATTCTGCTTGTTAACAGCAGGTGTTTATCACTAATAATGCTCAATCATCACTTAATTAATCACTTAATAATCTCATTAACTTTAACTCTGCTTCAGTGTTATTTTAACACTCTGTAGAGTGGGACCATATGTACTCTGAGCAGAGTTGATTTTGCTGTGTACATTTAACATTAATAATGTGTAGATGAAATGCATGCTGTCATTTAATGTAGTAAATATTTTCTAGATAGTTTTTCAGTAATTACATTTACAATGTAAAAGCCAGTTATTTCATTTAGGAAACTACATGCAATCTATTAACAATATTTTGCTTAAAGGGATTGATCACCCAAAAATCATTTATCATTTCAAAAATCATTTACTCAATCATAACAAAAACAAAGAAGATAATCCATAGTGCAGGACCTGTGAGAGCTTTGTAACACAAAGACAACACCAAACAAAGAGAGATCTAAAATGAAGGTTTAAATACATTACAACTAAACAAGAAACATGTGGCGAACATAATCAGTATCCAAGGGAACAAATGAGAACATACTTAGAAACCATGACAACCAAGGAAACAGGAACTAAACAGGGAAAGGGAAACTAGGAAAAATAGAATGAAATAAACTTCAGACTAAAGGCTGCAATATGCTTCAATCAAAATCGAAGAACAAACTGGTGTGACGTCATTTCAAACGAAATCAGGCCAAAATGAAGTTCGTTTGGAGTTCGAAACAGCCTGCCAAAGCGAACTTTCTGGAAAAGTTTGCTTCGGCTGGTAAACACCTTTGAACTAACATTAGTCCATGGTGATTACGTAATATAGGTGTGGCCAGGGCTTGACATTAACTTTTTTGCTCACCAGCCACTGTGGCTAGTGGTTTTCCAAAGTTACTAGCCACTCAGCATTTTCACTGGCTACAATTTTGCTGTTGGGAAATTACATTTTATATGATTTAAAGTTGACTTTGCCATGCTAAAATTACTTGATTTTGAGTCATTTTACTTGATTAGCTAGATTTAAAACCCTTTCAAACTTTCAAATGCAGATTGACCACCAAAATCAAGACTAGGCCTACATGGTAATATCAACTGGTATGTACGGGTGGGCAAGGGGTGGGTATAACCATAATATGATAAATTTTATAATTGTATATATAAAAGGCTATATAAAAGGCTATATAAAAACAACAAAGAAGCAAATTAGCAAATTACAAATATAATAGTAAATTAAATAGAGTAAACTTTTTTCTTTTTTTTTCTCCAGATAGAGTAGGTTTATTTAACATGTATTTAACATCTTTTGTTGTTTGATTAACATTAATGACAGACAGGTATTTAATTGGGCTGCTGAATGCATGGACATAATATACTGATACATCCAGTTTTTACCAACCTGTTTGTGTACACTTAAGCCATAACCAACTGTATTCACACGAGATACTCCACACTATGGACATTTCGACTTCTGTGTGTGCGTGTATTTGACTATTCAGGTGCAAGGAGATAGAGAGAGAGATAGAGAGAGAGAAAGAGAGAGAGAGAGAGAGAGAGAGCGCTTATGTTGTGTGTCATTCAACGCGAACCCGCCTTCACTAACTGCAAGTTAATCGATAACAAATCGTGATTGGATTGTAATTGTGTGCTACGACGAGCTTGGCTACCTTTGAATAGGCTGTAGGCTGAAATTATTTTCAAGCCGCCAAAGTGGCTAGTGGGAGTGGCTGTCTTACCAGCCACAGCTGAAATCTATCCGCATTTGGCTCTGTGGCTCCCCCACCCATCTTTGAAGTGGAAATCTTCTCTGGTTCGGTCAAGGTCAGATGTCTGCTAATGAAAACATAAACACTGGAGAGCTGCTTTACAGTAAAATTAAGTTGTAATTCTAATTGAAAGCAACACAGACTCTCATTTTTCATGTTTAATACTGTAAAGATGTTGCTTTAAAGTAATATTAGGAGTGACCCTGAATTCTATGCTTTGATAGGAGGAGCCTGATTCGACTACCAATCTCACAGTTGAATCTTCACAGAGGTGTTATGAAACGAGATATGGGGGTGCTCAATATCTGATTTCACATAGACCTACCGGTTCTCTCCCATATAGGTTAATATACAGCCTATTATGATAATGCTGTAAATAAAAATGTGAAAAGAAAGAAGCTTTTAATACATATTTTTTTATGTGCGTGAATAAATCCAACCACCCCTGTGACAGATTTAAGTTTTACTTTCAAGATCCGTGACCGACAGAGTCTTTAACAATGTCTGGGACAAGAAAATCTAAAGTGTAGAATTGGATGCACTTTGAAATGGTAAAAGATGATCCAAAAAACATAAGATGCAAGTTGTGCCAACAGCTCATGTCCTTTCACTCAACAACAACAAACATTGCGGTGCGCTTCTGCCGGCCAACGTTATCGAGCTGACTAGCGCGCCATTTGAAAAGACTCAAAAGGACACAGGCAGATCGCGTGAAAGACTGGATTTTTTTCTCTTTCAGTCAGGTAGGGTATTTCAGGTAAGTGATTTCAAAACATTTCCGCTGGTTCTAATTTGATTTTTGGATACTGTGAATGTTTAGCTAAAAAAAGCTGCCACTCCAGTTTAGCGTTTATTGTCTTTGCAGTTAAAAAGACAAAGTTGACAATTCTGGCTATACTTTCGTTATTTTAATAATTTCTTTAACTTTAATTTATTTATTGATCACTCTGGGTTATCTAATTTAACTATTTGTGGCTTGTGTTTTGATGTTCCCCTGCACTTCAGGCATTTTGCACTTGTGACTTGACTATGACTATTTCATTTTTTTAAATTATTTTTATTTATTAGAACGGTATATTCTGTTCCAATTCAATTCTGTAAATTAATTTTGTATTGTTTTTTGGTGTATCGATGTTGCGCTGTAGATTAGTTAAAGCTTTTGATTTGCCGACATGCAAAATGCACATCTATCTGCAGTGTGGCCTTTCTGCAGTTATTTATATATATTTTTATGGTTTATTGATCTAAAATGTTTTTATTCATTTTCTTATATATTTTTGTGTGGTGTTCTGTACATCGTGGCTGTGAATGTTTATCCACATTGCCTTTCATTTCAGTTTAAAAAAGATAAAAATCAGTTTCGTCTATCAATTGACTGGCAGTTTGGTCGCTTTATTTGAAAGTTGTTTCTCTGTGCTTTGTGTGAAAGAAAATAAAAGTTGTCCTAAGGCCCGATAGGCCTTAGCCTACTTCATTTTCCGTGTCCCACTCTATCTCGTGCACAAAGTAGCCTGTAAGGTTACTCCTTTGCCCTTAAGTGCGGAAAGAGTTCGAAAGAGTGCAGTCTGATTCTACTATGTAAATCCATAGTCGGTGACATTGTGTAAAGTGGCTTATAAATAAATGTGACATGACTTTACTGACTGGAGTGACGAATTGCAGAGCCACATCGCTATTACCGGATGCTTTCTTAACTGCTGTTTTCTCACCGCTGTCATTTTTGTTTATTTTGTTATTGAGAGGAATGAGAGCAGCACATATTTCCATATTCATCTAAATGTCGCTCTCAACAGTGTGGACAGCGTCGAGACGTTGACTAACAGTATATCGCTGCAAAGGTATTTTGAACTTCTTTTTACCCCTAAATGAAGAACAAAAAGAACTTTGCTGTGAGTATAAAGAGTCTCTAAACACAAAAAACTAAAACTGTGACACCCTCATGTCATTCCAAACCAGTATGACAAAAGAAGATATTTAAAAAAAAAAATGTCTTAATGTTTTTTGTCTATACAATGGATCAGTGTTGTTTTGGACTCCATTACCTTTCATTGGACAAATAATTTCATATGGACAAAAACAATCAAAACGTTCTTCAAAATCTAAAAAGTCAAATCAAAGTCTTGAAAAACCCTGTTTTACAGTACTGAAACCTGACAAAAATGATGTTTTCTTTACATACACTTAATGTCATTCATCATTTAAACAAGCAATTAATTTGTTTGCACTTGGAAGAAAACATGACTAGCCGAGGATTTGAGTGCGTGATATAGTGAGTGTTAAAAACCTATGTGTGATTGTTTAAGCTTTATCTGCTCATATTTCTTTAGACTTGAGCCCTTTGCGGATATAGAGATGTCTAAATCATTTTCGCTGTCAAGAAGTTATCAAGACCATATGAGGTAATAAAGTAAAAACACTGAAAATCATTCATGCCATTCAATCATTTAATATGGTCATAAATCCATATTTCTCTATACTATCAAACCTACAAATCTAAGCTGTTTATGTTTTCAGTAGCTCCCCATCTGATTGGTGAGCCAATTTGTATATTAATAATAATTGAAAATTTACCTGAAATAATGCACAAATTCTCACAGAGTCTGCGCAACATCTCTGTCATGCTGAACTGTGCTTTATTGAGATGGAGGCATGTCTAGGACGACTGGCTCACCATGTCACAGTTTGTTATGACAAAAGCAGGCTGCGTTGATGCAAAAATAAAACTAAATGATTAATTAATGTGAAACCAGTGGTGAAAAATAAAACAATGGTTCAGGAAGTAGGGTAAATGTTATGAGAGCATTAATAATATATTTAACATGAATGAAAAATGCATGACCTGATAAACACAACGCTTCCTTTTACTCCAAACATGTTCTTGACAGGACATGGTGCAGTGCACCGTGAACTGCATAAAAGGAAATAATTTAATAGTGTAGGGTTTCATAAAGAATGTATCAGATCACAATATTTTGTGTTTGAGAGAACAAAGTTTTCACTAGGATAAAATTGTCAGGAAAATCACTGGGTCATTTTCAAGAAACTAACCAACTAACTGACTAACTAACTAACTATCTAAAAAAAGATGGCTCTTTACGCATAGTAACAGTTCTGTTTAGAACTGCATGACCCTGAAGAACCCTTTACATGCTGAAATGGTTCTTTGTGTTAGAGTTTAGGGTTCTTTTTTCCCGCCTTTTTGTTTTTTTAAATCTGTAATTGTCAAAGCCACATCATTACTGGTTTTCTGGAGCTTAGCCATTCAGTTACATATACTGTCAATACACTCAACAGGTAAATTATTTATTTCTTAAAATGTCTACAAATTTTAACTTTTAAATTGTACCAATCACCTTGATCACACTATTGAGGTCTTATAAGACTTTCAAAGCATGGTTCTTTAAGGAAAAAATAAAAGGGTTCTATTTAGCACCAAAAAGGATTCTGCAAGCCGAAGAACCCTAATTTGGTACTGTTTAGTACCATTTTACATAAATACATTATACATAAACAAATGTCAGACAAAACTGCATATAGCCTGCTATATAATAATTCTATACACTGTAAAAAAAAAATCAAAAGTTGAGAAAACTTAAAAGTTTAAGGCAACAAACTTCAGTTTTACTCAACTCAGAGTTTACTTAACTTGTTATATTCAGTTTATACAACAAAAAGTTGAGAAAACTCAAAAATCTCTGTTGAAGTTTGTTGCCTTAAACTTTTAAGTTTTCTCAACTTTTGATTTTTTACAGTGTATAATCAATTAAAATGTAATGGCAATGAATAGGAACATGCTAATCTTCTGATTCATATGAACAAATATTTTATTTATAAAGTATACAAATTAATTTTTATTTTATTTTATTTATACAAAACATATAGGTAACATATAAGTAACCTTTTTCTGTCAGTCAAAGAACTTTCAAATAAATACAGAAAATACTCAGTTTTCAAATGTAGGGGTTTTTCCACTTAAACTGAACCTCAAATGAAAGTTTAGAAATGCTTTCCACAAATCTGAGCACATGTTTATGCTCAGGTCAGGATGACATGTACCGTTCAGGATGTGGCGTCCCACTCCCACCTTCTCCACACTGTATGCTTGTATATTGATAGTTTGATATTTTATAAATTGCCTTTCCTTTCTGTCTCATCCCTCTTTGATGTATCAACAACATGACAGATGTATAATGTGTATAAATAGTTTTATTTGCCAAGTTTAGTCGCGGAAGAAACATGCTAGGATGATGAATAATACAAACAAACAAACAAATGACAAACGCAAATCCATTTATTGCAAGCTTTATTTGTAGTACCTTTCTTTGTAATATCTTCCCTAAGGAGTTTTTAGTTTGTATGCATTAATTAATTATGCACTTGTACTATAAAATTATATGACAGCATGATGTCATCAGCGCATGTTATCGCATATCGTTCTTAATGACATCATCACACGTTCAGAGAGGTCAGTACATAAAAGCAGCGAGTGGTCAGCAGTAACTTTATATGATTAGTGAGTCACTGGCTGACAAATCAGGTACATTTGCAAATATGAGACGGGACGAATCAATACTGCTCAACTGCAAGATCTTTGCAACAGCTCAATGTCTTAAAGAGATAGTTCACCCAAAAAAGAAATTACACTCACCATCATGTTGTTCCAAATCTAAACCCATAAGACTTTTGTTTATCTTCAAAACACAAATGAAGGAATTTTTAATTAAATCTGAGAGATTTCTGTCAAAGGTGTTCACCCAAAACTCTGAAGCTTCAAAGGCTCATAAAGAGATCGTAAAACAAATCCTTATAAATCGAGCAGTTTAATTCAAGTCTTTTGAAGAGATACGATCACTTTATATGATGAACAGATTAATTCACATAAACATTGAACAATGAACATACATAGAGTACTCAAATATGGTAAACAGAAGCGCAAACGCACAAGAATGAACGTCATTGGTTCTCATGCGTCTCATGCATCAACTTCGTTACAGTTGTGTCGAAAACCCGGGAAGAAGGAGGAATGCGCTGTCAAAGAGCCCTCGCCGCTGTGGGAAATCTGCGGTGCCATCAAGCTGAACAGATTCCACCGACATTGACACTGGAGGTGTGGAGTGATTTGCCGTTGGGACGGACTGAGTCGCTGCTGTCCACCTGGGTTGTGGAGGGGTGGCTGCCATCCGAGAGGGAGCGGAGGAGTCGTCGCTGTTTGCCTGAGGCCGGAGCCTGCTGCCGTCCGCCATGATGGGGGAGGAGCAAGGAACGCTGGACTCGCCGCTGGCTCCCCAAACATGGAGTCGTCGTCGCTGTCCACCATGCGTCAAAGGAGCTAGAGCGACGTCCACCGAGGGATATACAGCACCAGGCATCACGGAGGAGTTCACCCAGATGGTGGAGGACCGGATGGCAGTGCGTTTGGGGAACTGGACCAAGATTTTTTTTCCTCTCTCCCCTCTCTCTTCATCCTTCCATGTCCTTTTCTCTCGCCTCGTCTGTCCTTACCCCCAGGTGCTGCGGCTGCATAGAGCGCAGTCTCGAGGGAACCCCCTGGCCTGCGAGGGGCAATAAGGGTATGTGGCAAGCAGGGTGGGGCTGAGAGCTGTGGGAATGGAGTGATTGCTAATGAGCGTCACCTCAACCCGATCTCACGGCAATTCGTATGTATTTTGTACGAATTAGCCACCTCGTAAAATACGTACGAATTGGTCATGAGATATCATTGGTGCGCCACACCAGCCTTGAGTCTCACAGAGGAGCTCCGGAGGGATAAAAGGAGGAGTGATGACACTGAAGGACGAGAGAGGACCAGGCCTGGACTATTTATGTTGGTGTTTTGTTTAAGTTTAAGCGGCAGTCGTCCGTGGGGGGTCGTTTTGTTGTTTGTTCATTTTGTCATTAAAGTTTTTGTTTAACGTTCGCTGGTTCCATCCTCCTTCTTCCCTGAAACTTTAACCTTGTTACAATCACATCAGTGATTATGTCTTGAGCTGCATCCAAAATCGCATACTTCCCTACTATATAGTAGGCAAAAAACAGCATTCGATGGACACTTTACTATCCCATGAGGCCATGGGAGAGGATTTGTGAATGGCAGTGAAGCGATGCAACCGACGCTGGTAGGTCACATGATAATGACAACATGGTGAAAGTAGTATGTTCGATTTACATTCATACTACACTATATTCATACTATATAGAACATACTTTTTTAGCATTCGTGAAGTAATTATTAAAAATAAGTACCTGCTTAAGAGAATATGCAATTTCAGATGCAGCCTTGATTAAACCAGTTTTGGGTGAATAGACTTTTATTGGAGGGGCAGAAATCTCTTAGATTCCATTAAAAATATGTTCATTTGTGTTTCAAAGATGAACGAAAGCCTCATGGGTTTAGAATGTCATGAGGGTGAGGAAATTTAATTAGATTTTTAGATGAGACATCCCTTTAAGCTATTTTATATTAAAAAATAAAATAAAATCAGTTAATTATAGAATTAATTAACTAATATTCATCTAGAAATTTCTTATATAAAATTACTTTTTATTTCTTTCTGATGTTTTGCTACATAAAAGTGGGGAAACTCTCTCAGCATGCATGTGATATTTTTAGATCCTTCGGGGTCTCTGACTATTGGAAATCCCATTAGATGTGACTGCCTGTGTTTGTCTCAGAGATCCTTCCGGAAGGGCTGTCTGTGTTTGGCAATGTGTCTCAGTTACAAGGCAGATGGGAATATCTTCAAAAAGACATGATGACGTAGGTAAGGGCCACACAGCCAAATCAAATCAGTCAGAAAAGAGCGAGATGTGCAGAGAAAGAGAGGAAAGAGGACAGCAGGTTACAATTTTGAACGAGATATCATTATATTAAATAGTATCCTTGTCTGGGTCAAACAAACCCATTACTTTACACAAACACACCGAAAAGTTTGAGTTGATGTTTTCCTCTATTAATTTAATAGTGTTTAACAAGGGCTTTTTCTGTTAAAAAAAAAAAAAAACTTTACTATATTTTGCCTAGTGTGATGGGTAATATCACAAAAAATGATTTTTTGAAGTTGTAAATAAAACAAAGATTGTTGGAGTATGTTTTACAAGAGTCTTTATACTTCAAAATTTCATGTTTAATTCGATGTGTTACTTGCCATTTCTTTGTAATTAGTTTTTTGTAAAGATTTTTTGTAAATTTACTAGCAATTTCTGAAGGAAAATTGTTTCAAAGTAAATCCTAAGCCAATTTTGTGTGTGTGCAAGTTTATATCATAGACTGTAAAAAAAAAAATATGGAGGACGCATATCCACTCTCTATGTATTGCATAATAAAACAAACTGGAAACACAACCAAGCCTAAAAATGTTTATATATATATAAGGATAAGGATTGATGCAACATACTATATTCTGTAAAAGTCATTTAATATTATTTTACACAATAATAGCAATGTGGTATAGTATATAATATTACTATTATAATTTTTTAATAAATTAATTGTCATGCTAAGTACACACAAATAATAATTTGAAACATGTAATTGGGAACTGTATTGGAAGCAAAAAACACACCTAATATAAGCTAAGCTAGCAGGCTAATCGGGTAGACGTATTCTGTGATAGGACATAAGCTAACTAAAAAACAGCAAGAACAAGAAAGACACACCAAACCAACGCTCGACACCCGACGGCCCAGTAGCACGTTCGTTCTGCGCCTGCGTAAGATGAAATACCTTTCCATACCAGCAGGTTGCAGTAGCTGAACAGCCAATCAGAATGATCAGATGGCCCGATGGACAGACGAGCTCCGACGCCGATTCAACATGTCGAATCAGCCAAAAAAAAGCAGACGAGGACCAACTTTAGCCGACGGTACGGAACACACTGAAAAAAAACTTAGTCGGCCGACGAACAAAAACTGCCCGATGGCCGACCGTCAGCTTGGTGTGTTCCTGCCTTTAAACTATATAAATCATAACGTGATTTTGCAGGAATTATAATCAGGCGCTAAAAATACTACTCATTGAACCAATTGGATCACTCGGGGTCCTAAAGGAGACATGATTACTGGGGGGACTCAATTTCTCACCACACCGCCAATGTCCCAATATGGCGCTGACATCTTGTGCTGATTCGGGACCTTAGTCTGCGCAGTAGTGAGCATGAAGTGGAGTCGCGCACTCAAAAATTAAAGTTAAAGCTCCAATCTCCTCCCAAAAATACAGAAGAAAGTCTGTTGGTGCCTCAGTGACTACTTCACTCAGAGAAGATGTCAGTCACAGCTGTCAATCATGACGTCACACCCACATTTTTATAGCATCAAATAACTAAGTAAAACCAAACTTTTTTAAAAAAAAACACTTCAGTTTGCATCAGCATAATAAAAACTACATAAAATGACATAAACCATCTTTGGAAAAAAATTATTTGAAGTGTAATTTAATTGTTTAGTTTGCCTCACATCCCATTAAATTACACGGAGAGGGCGGAGTTTATGACCTATACTGGGACCAACCACCTGGAGGCGATCGAGATGCTTTGGCTTCATTTTTCAGGACCTGTGGCACACAATTGGTTTATATGATTTATGAGGACATAAATTTGTATAATAACATGGGTATTACACTGGTATTACAATGTAAACATGGTTTATGAGGACATTTCCTCGTGGTTTATGAGGACAAGTCCTCTTGGTTTATGAGGATGAGTCCTTGTAATTAAAAATAGCTTAAAAAACATACTAAACAATATTTTATTTAACATTTTAAAATGCGGAAAGTTTTCTGTGATGGGTAGGTTTAGTGGTAGGGTTAGTGTACAGGATAGAATGTACAGTTTGTCCAGTATAAAAGCCATTACGCCTATGGAATGTCCTCATGATAGGCAGACCAACATGTGTGTATGTAGCAGGTGATGTCCTAGTGAATTGTTATTATTGAAACTATTATTACTGATAATGTGTTCAGATCAGAAACATTGGTAAATAAGAGGTCACGGTATCAGCCAGACCGACTGAACACAAAATCAAAACCAAATCCCAAGCAGATGGCTGTATAAACCTTCATAGATAATGTGGCACTTACTTAGGAACACTTTGAACACAGACAGTACTTGGTCGTTGAGTGGCGTAAATTATGCCGACAATTATGAAAATCATCATCAAAGGCTGCCGTGTTAGTCACTCATGGTCTCTTTCAACAGAATCTCTGTGATGTCACTAGTTGATTGTAATATGGATGATTTCATCACCAGTGTTGGTTGTTCCGGCCCTAAAGGCTGTTATTGTTTCTGTATAAGGTAGTGAGCATTTATTTGATCGTAGTGTGTATGCGTGCAGGAGGTAGTGTGCGAGTGAAAGCATGCTGAGTGTGGTTTGGCTGGATCAGCTGTGATAGTGCTTTAATGACATGGGGGAAGCCCCAATTCAGCACAGTATTTACTGATATAAAAACATCCACATGCAGCGATGCACACATACACATGTTTGTTTTAAAATCATAGTGGGGAAATTCCATGAAAATGTATTGTTTTTATACTGAGCTAATGATAACCCATTTTTTCTACCTTTGGCAAGAAAAATAAATGTAAACCCTCTGTCTAAAAATGTTTCCAATGTTTATTATAGGCTATATTTAAGAAACATCACAAGCAACAGCTATAGCTTTTATAGAACAGTTCAATAAACAAGACATTAATATCAGGTAACTTACATTTTAGAAAATAAGTTCTATTCACACCAAGATAACTATAATGATAACTAAATTAGCACCCACAACAACGCTGCTTTAAAATGCTTGAGCTCTTTAAAGTTGGCATGAAACGGGAGTTGTGATTGTCTTTTCTTCCTTATTGTTACGTATATCCGAGTGAAATGGTTATGTTGTGTCAATTCAACACTGGATTTGCACAAAAGATTAACATGACGACACATGCTAGTCGATGAGTTGAATCAACTCCACAGCAACTACATATATTTATCTACTAACCATTCAGAAACGTCCAGATGCATTCTAAAAGTTGTAACTTCTTCCTGAGTCTCTCCATCAGTGTCTGACTTAAACAATGTAAGGCTGAACACTGTTACTGACAATCGTCATTTTGGCTGCGTGAGATTCTCCAGCTTTGTTGTTGTTGATCAACTGAAGCACGAGCTGTTAAAGCTCCGCCCCTCTTCTGGAAAGCAGGCCGGGAGCAGCAGCTCATTTGCATTTAAAAAGGTCACACGTGTTTTTGCTCAAACCCAAATAGTGGCAAATTTGACAAGCTATAATAAATTATCTGTGGGGTATTTTGAGCTGAAACTTCACAAACACATTCTGGGGACACCAGAGACTTATATTACATCTTGTGAAAGGGGCATAATAGGTTCCCTTAAATCGTTCATCAGCAGGAATAAATCGCTCTGAAAGTGATATTGTCCCTTTTTTTTTGTTATCGTTATAGCTGTGGTGTGGACTCTGCTCTTCTTTAGAACGATTATTAAAACTTTATAGAACGTCTTTGGTGAGAATCGTCTTTTCTTATTTACATCTGTTGTTGCTCCACAAACATAAACAGATCCTAATGAGGTTTTCAAGCAACACACACTAGCAGCATTCAAACATACATTACAATTCAAAAGTTTAGGGTAAGAATAAAAAAATTGTTTTTTTAAAAAAGAATTCTTTGCTGAACAAAAAAATTTTTTTTTTAACCTAACCCCAAACTTTTGAATTGTAGTGTATTATGGTTTCCACAAAAAAATATGAAGTAGCTAAAACAGTGTTCAACATTGATAATAATAATAATAAATAATTCTTGAATCAGATATTAGATTGATTTCTGAAGGATCATGTGACACTGAAGACTGGAGTAATGATGCTGAAAATTTAAATCACAGGAATAAATTACATTTTAAAATATTTCAAATAGTCATTTTAAATTGTAAAAATGTTTTACGAAATATTTTACTGTAACTTTGAAAAAATCATTATTCCTAACTTTTGACTGGAAATGTATAAACAAATGTTTTAATTTTTTTAATGTATTTATTCCCTGTTTTAGTATCTGGCAGGCAAAAATCATAATTCAGATCATTTATAAAAAAAAACAACAACACATCTATGCTGGTCAGTCTGATTTCCATTATCATTCATGTCTTTAAAGCAAACAAACATGCATATCCGATGAGTTACATGCTAACATTTGTTACCAGTAGGGTTAAGGGTTTTATAGCTGCTATAAATATAGAGGATGATTTTAGTTCACCTTCTGCAGCCCCTGCTGGCAACACACACAACACATGACAGTAGGAGTATGATTGAAGCATTCCTAAATTTTTGCTGTTATCTTGCTGCAGTCAGGGTGAGAGGGCCAATGTCAGAACCGGCTTGATATGAAAGTTACAGATTATGCTATGAAGGTTTATAAGTTCAACTTGCTTAGAAATACTCAATGAGGAGCTTTCTTAAGGCCCTGATTTAGTTTTCTGTCTACTTTTTGATTGTTAGTGCAGTCACCATGGTGATGATGGAAGGAGTTCATTAATAACTAACAGGGTGAAATGGAACAGGTCTGGATAAATCCACACATACGCAGAGAAACTAACTTGGGCCACAGACAGGGCATTACGAATGACTCCTCTCTCTCGCTCTACACCCCGCCTTCTTTTCAAAGATGAAGATTTTCTGGGCAGATAATGATAATGTCAGAATGTCAGATATTATCGTTCTATTTCTGTGTCTCAGAGTCTTCTATCTACTTTGCAGCTTTAATGAATGGAATTGTGAATTAGGCCGCAGGCTGATGAAGTCGGATTGGATGAAATAGCGTGGGAGAGGAAAGAAACAGTCGGATTGGATGAAGCAATTCTCTCTGAGAATGAATCAGTTAGAGTGTATGATGAATGACTTGAGAGGTGATCAAATTATTGACCAAATCAGCCGGCTTTAGACTGAATTTTATAAGTCATACAGCTCAGCTTCTGTAGGCCTATAGTGTAAAGAAAACATCAAACCTTCATGGCATCTGAAACCATATAGTTTGTTGTGGTTGGTTGCTAATTTGTTCTGGACTTCTGAGAGGTTTAAGAGAAATTAACTGTACACCATGTAATTTTTTTTTGTTCAAAATTAGCAAAATTTAAGTAGTCAATACATCATCAATCCTTCTTCCAAAACGTGTTTTTGTCTTACCTTAATTCATTATGGTAATCCTATTATGTGTTTATATTTTACACCTGACAGGAAGGTTTTCACTGGAAATTGCATACATACGCGACTCACCCGTACGTGTCTCTTCATATCTGTAAATAGAGAAAAAAAAAGTTGCTCGGTCTACTTGACGCGTGTATGGTGTGGAAGTGGCATATGTTAGTTGTTACAATGAGTGAGAAAGGTTGAGCGAGAAAGAATCAACATTGGCTTGGCTTTCGGAGATGGCGAGAACTTAAAGATTTGAAATGTTGTAAAAGCGATGCGAAGATGGTGTTTTTATTACTCAACAGGTGAGTAAGGTATTCTGTTGAACAGATAAATTGCCATATGTAGCTCTCTAACAGAGTTCATTGTAAAGTACAGCATTATCTATTGTGAAGAGTCATATTCATCCACAGTCAAGCAGAGCCAAAGCACAACCAAAACAATGTTCTTCCGCAAAATGCATGCAGTTTTATTTTTTAGAGGGCCAAAAGTTACATAGTGTACCTTTAAATTTTCTATTTCCTCTTAGCAATTCAGGATTCATAACAATTCATTTAGTAAAGTAAAAGTAAATACTTTAAAACAATTCTTGAAAAATGTTTACACAGTCTTTTAGAGGTGTGTATAATATAATGTATCATTAACTACATGTTGAACAACCACTCAGTTACTACAATGATTTAAGACGTGCATAGTTACTTGTGAACTGTAGCTACTGTATAATTGATTCACTAAAAAGGACCGACCTGAGTCATTCATTTGGGAATCTTGACTACACTTGTTGTTCAGTAGCACATTTTATTTTATTTTATTTTATTTTAACTTAATTATTTTTTTCTTCATCCTGCCGTAGTAAGCACTAACAGGTTTGGAATGTATTCAGTCCTTGTAGGAAGTAGAAAAGTACACTAATTTTTAGGTTTGTGGGATCATGTGCTTCAAAATGATCATAGGACATGAAAAGAAAAAAAATGTTGTCAGCTTGTCACATTCAGCTTATTAGGCAAAGATGACCAACTGTAGAAAATTAGACCATTAGGTCTAAAGGCACTGACACCTATAGATGGAGAACATAAGTGAATGGTGTGGGTTTTGGTGGTGTTTAGGCTTTAGTACTGATCTGAGATCAGTTATCTATCTTGGCTAGAGTGGTTATTTTGTAATTTTGTAATGGAAAGCTGGTCTTGGATCAGAGTTTGTCCATGTTGAGTGGGCGTTTAGGGAAGAGAAGTTTGAGAAGTTAGAATTAACCTTGTTCTCAGCCAGTGCCAACATGAGGTGAGATCCTGACTCATGCTGTCACTTTATCTCACATCCCCTTTCATGGCACAATGAAGAAAACTCCTCAGCCACTTTTTTGAAATAGTGAACAAAATGTAGTTGTTATCTGCATAACTACAGTCACATGTTCAAGTGGGGGCAAAATTTTAAACAACTATGGATTACAAGCTATGATGACTGTTCATGTGGGTTATATAACGTTTTTGTTTAAAGGATTAGTTCACTTTTAAATGAAAATTACCCCAAGCTTTACTCACCTTCAAGCCATCCTAAGTGTATATGACTTTCTTCTTTCTGATGAACACAGTCGGAGATATATTAATATTTATCCTGACACATCCGAGCTTTAGAATGGTGGTGAGCGATACCAACGAGTATGAGCTGAAGAAAGTGCCTCCATCTACATCCATTCATCATAAACGTGTACTCCAGACGGCTCCGGAGGGTTAATAAAGGCCTTCTGAAACGATTGTGTAAAAAAAAAATCCATATTTAACAAGTTATGAAGTAAAATATCTAGCTTCCGCCAGACCGCCTTCCATATTCAACTTAGGAAGAAAGCGCAACACCTTGCGCAGTTCAAAAAGCTTATGCTACATCCTACGCCTTCCATATTCAACTTTCAGAAAAAGCTCAACTGATGTGACACCAGTTCTGTTTTTTTCGTAACTTAAATACGGAAGGTGGTCTGCTAAACTTTCTAAATATTTTTTTTTTTACACAAACGCATCTATTCACTTCAGAAGGACTTTATTAACCCCCCAGAGCCATGTGGAGTACATTTTTGATGGATAGATGTGGATGGAAGCACTTTCTTCAGCTCATACTCGTTTGATTTTTTTGAATATATTTATTAATATAACTCATCAGAAAGAAGAAAGTCATATACACCTAGGATGGCTTGAGGGTGAGTAAAGCTTGGGGTAATTTTCATTTTAAAGTAAACTAATCCTTTAAAAACAATTTGAACATTTATATATGAACAGAGAGCAGCATTTAATCTAACAATTAACAATTAGTTTAATCTAATTCTTCATTTTCTGTGCAAACGTAACTTGTAATATTACTTTTTTGTTGTAAATATATATATGTTTCTGCAGGTTATATCGTTACGACAGTAGGTGGCGACAACAAGTGACTGTCTTTATGGGTGCTTCTCAATTGGAATGCTACTCCTAAGGCTCCATATCTCGGCTGCCTCTTTATGAACTTTTTGAATCGTCAAAGTGGAGGTTGCGTAGACTGTTAATTGAAGGACAGAAATCTCTCAGGTTTCATCAAAAAGATTTTCATTTGTGTTTCGAAGATGAATGAAAGTCTTACGGGGTTTGGAACGATATGGACAACGACAACGACAGCATTGTTAGCACCATATTCTATTGTTTGAGCTGCAGGAATCACATGCACAAAGCCTGATAGGTCTCAGGTCCAGTTTTAAAGAGGTGCATGATTTAATTTTAGACTATATCATAGATTAACATTTCTTTCCATTTTTAGCCTCACAAAAATACAGCCATGTGTTCTAGCAGGAGGATGGTAGTCTTGATACTCATGTTCTGTTGCCTTTTGCAAAATTCGGCTTGATTTGCATTTAGGTAAAACAGCTCAGCTTTAGTTCAATTGTATAAACATGTCATTCATTTGTGTGTTTTTGCATAGTTAAAAGTGATTCAAGATGCTCTCCCTTACAAAAATAGCCGCCTCTGCTGTAGACTGCAAACCACATTTGTGAATCATTGGGATTACCAAGGACAACTGAAGCTCCTCATATGATTATGAGATCTGTGCTTAGCTACAATTTCACGCTCATGGTTGGATGATTGTTAGAAATGTTCACTTAAGGGGGAATCCCAGTTTCTGTTCAGTCCCAAGATGTTCATTTACACTTGGTTGAATTTAAATACATTCAATGACATTGGCTTTAGTCATCTTTACATCCAAAGATTACTACGGCATATACAAAACTAAGCCTATAATGCTATCATATTTAATATTACTCATAATGGCTGGTTGAAAACATACCAAAAACATCAAAAAGAACTTGTGCGTTGCTCTTTGAACATCTATTAGATGATTTACCTGACCTTCAGTTGACATTTTTGTTATATATTCATTTCATAGTGATATATATTTCTAATATGGTGCATTTGCTATTAGGGAGGTGAATGTGCATTTAATAAATTTCAATCATTACAAGAAATCTTGTCTGTACTGTAGATCCAATGACTCAAACTCAGAGTCAGATTATCCCAACATAATGTTTCTGCTCCAGACACATTTGTCAACTAGTTAGCGTAGTATGTGAGTCAGGGTTGAAGCAACATTTTTAGGGGGTCTTCCTGAACCAGATTTGGGAAATGCAGACTGACTTAAGTACACTTTGAAGTCATTCACTTAACCTTTAGATAACATCTCACTCCTGATGTCACATGAGAAGAGGGGGAGACGCTATCAATATTCTGTCCAAGCAGGCATCGATGCTCTGTCAGAAAAGGGAGGTTAGGCTTCTTTAAAAATGAATTAAAAATGTGATCAAATTAACATACACAATTCAAATGCATATAATGCATAAAAATATAGCTAGGTGAATTTTATTCACTGCACAGACACGAACAAGGAAGCTGACAACATTAACTTCATTAGTGAATTGACCAATCAGAATTATATTTAAATGATGCAGCATCATTCATTTCCATCTGTTTGGCTGAAGGCATAAAGCGGCTTTCACTGCTGTTATACAACAGTCAATTATACAAACAAATTAATACTGAGTAACTTATATTTGAGACACAATTTGCCAAATACTACAAAACACAGTGTTTCGTTCCCGATTGATTCATTGAATACTTTAACAGTGTTGCCGCAGGGTTGAAGCGACCCCAAATAACATGATATTTATCCCCTGGAATGCGAGTTTTACCAAGGGAAATCTGCCAAAAACGCATATTTTACCCCCCAGGACGATTTTTACCCCACCTTTTGGTCAGGATCTTGTATTGACAATGCAAGAGGTGGGCACTCTGTAAAGTCTTCTCCAGCACATCCCAAAGACTTTCAATGAATTTAAGGTCTGGACTCAGAGGTGCCAATTCATGTGTGAAGGTGATTCTTCATGCTCCCTCCCAACCATTCTTTCACAATTTGAGCCTGGTGAATCTTGACATTGTCATCCTGGAATATGGCAATGATACGTCTTCATACATGGTTGTTTAGGAAATGAAAAGTTACACACTCCATCACTTAGGGTTAAAAGAACTGTTCCCAAACATATAACATGCTAGAAACATCATAATCACTGTAATAATGATCCAGTCATAGACTCTTAAGTATTTGCCTATTTTATCCAAACAGCCACTATTTTGGCCAGATTGTGAATATATAGGCTATAGACAATTAGTTGTTTCAAACTGTAATCATTTTTCACAATGTTACTGTTTTTACTGTATTTTTAATCAAATAAATGCAGTTTTGGTTAGCATCTGGTTAAAGACTTCTTTCAAAAATATTAAAACTCTTAAATAGTATTGTAAGTCTAAGGGATTTTCGTCAACTTTATCATCCCCTAGATCAATTCGAAAAGTAACAGCACATATATCCTTAATAAAGCCGCAGGATTTTAGGTATAATTTATGTTCATAGCAATTGCAGGACTAGTTACACGCTAAAGTGTTTTACTTCCCTTAGCAAGCACAACTGAAAACAAAGCATTGGAGGTCTGACAGTAAGGGTGATTGTCAGCTTTAATAGAGACAGACAGTTTTAATAGTACAAAATTAGGCAGAATGATGGATTATAGAATGATAAAGACCTCAGCTTGTGTCTGAATGTGCATTTGATTGGTGTTACAGTAAATGATTAACCCTCCATCAAGACTGTGGCTTGTGGCTGTGGAGAAACGAGCACTTTTACCATGTTTTTGTTCTTTTAATTCTTTGTTATTATGCAAAAAAACAAGAGCAATTGCAGAGGCTTTTTATTTAGCCATCTAATTGGCTATAATCAAACCATAGATTGTGACACAAGAGATGTTCTCACCTCAACCAGATGTGCCTCATCAGAAATGGATCACAGACCTCTTTTTCTGTTTCTGCCTCCATTTCCTCACCCGGCAAACTCACGCACACGTATGAGGACCACCAACACACTAATAACTACAACCACCGACACACCCACAACCACTCGGACATCAGCCACTCCTCTCCTGATAGCCTAAATGGTGGTCATAAGACATTATCATTAGTTCTATCAGAGGACATTTGCTCAGGAAGAGAAACAGAGCCGTGACAGTGGGTGTGGAAGATGAATCCCGCGCACAAATTATGCTGAGACTATTGATAGTAATGAGTCCAATAGCAAGGAGCACAGAGACATCAGATCAAACGGTTTAGGTCATTACTGAGATGCACATGTGCACTCACTCACTCGCAGGCATACCAGACGTGCAATCACAAATACTGCACACAATGAAAATTATACAAATAAGCACACGCATGCCCACACACACGCTATAGAGGCCAGTGTCCACGGTTTGACTTCAAAGTACTCGTATCTCATACGATTCAACTCATTAACAGTCATTTAGCATGACATGATAAAAGTCATTATACATACACACTCTTAAAATTTTTCCAATAAGAAAAAAAAACTTTCCAATAAGAAAAAAAACTTTCCAATAAGAGCAAAAAGGTTTTACAAGCTTGACAAGTCATCCATGTATAACAGGTAGTTTTGCCATGTCAAATGAAAAGTAGTAAAATTGTTTTAATGTAGCAAGTAAACATTGGCTTGAATTTTGAAATTCTTAGCAGGGTTTTTATTCTTAATTAAAATATTTATGTTAATTGAAATAAGTCAGAAATAAAATAAAATATAAATATTAGTTGAAAAACATGTTACACACAAAAACAAAATTAAATAAAAATAAATTAAACCTAAATAGCAATATATATATATATATATATATATATATATATATATATATATAAAACTAATAAATTGACAAAATCACATAAACTAAATTACAAAAAATGTAACTAAAATTAGCATGAAAACTAAAGATATAAAAATAAAAGCTAATTCCAAATAAGATTCAGACATTCAGAACTATATATATATATATAAGATATATATATATATATATATAGTGAGAACCTTTTTTGTGTATCGTATTACAATTTATGATATTACATATTTTGGCTATTTTAAATATGCATGTTTAAAACGTTTAAATGCATATATTGTGTATCATTTTAATGTGTAATAATATTTAAATTAGTAAAAATATATGTCCAAAATATTCATATTTAGCAGCTCTGTTATACCACTGACTGACCATTTGTTGAAAAAGCAACAAAAATTCAAACAAAAAATGTTTTTAACTGGTTAACAGTAACTTAGCATGACATGATAAAGCTGAAATAGATTATACATAAACACTCTCGAAAATGAGAAAAGGGTAAGAACTTTTATTCTTTATTAAGATATGTGCAGTTTAAAGGCACAATATGTAATATGTTTGGATTAAAATATCTAAAAACCACTAGAACAATGTTATATATTTTGTTGACTTGTGTACTTACATTATACCAAATTTTTCCATTAATGTTTAAATAGAGAGAAATAAGCATTTTTACACAGGACACGGACCATGTCCGTGTGTCACCTATCAATGACATCACACCTGTGTTACCCTCGGTTTCTGATTTTGTTTTGTAGAAACCATGGAAACAGCAAAGACGCTTTAATATATTGTTTTATTAGACAGGTGAGCAACTGTTTGGATACATTCATCGACAAAACGAATCATGTTAGATAGCTCAACACAGTTAGGGCCCTATTTAAACTATCTAAGTGCATGGTCTAAAGCACACAGCGCAAGTGGGCGTGTCCGAATCCACTTTTACTATTTTAATGACAGAAAAAATGGTCAGCACGCCCAGTGCATGGTCTAAAAGGGTTGTCCCTATTCTTTACAGCTGTATTCTTTACAGCTGCTTTACAGCAGAATTGAATCCTGTTTGCATCATTGATCATTAATTTCCTGTTTATCACAGTAAAGCTGCTTTGAAACTATTTGTATTGAATAAAGCGATATAAATAAAGGTCACTTGACTTATTGTCTTGAGTTTGAGTCTGGCTTGTGAGATTTATTGATCCCAGTCTCTTATTGCTTCCTGTTCTCTTTACACTTTTCTCTCTGTGCCACAGGACCAAACATAATGTAAAAAGACATTAAATAGATGTATATAAATTCAACTGCTGTCGAGTTTAAAAAAGGATTTTTTGGTAACTTCCACCATCCAAGAGAGCATTTGCTTGCTGAAGAGCAAGTGACCCAGTTCAGCAGATTCCTGCACATTTTCTTCTGACAGCATTTGGGATTTTGATATGTGTTTTCTTCATTCTTATTCATTATACTGGTTATCCGTTGACTAACATTCCTGCAGCTCAGGGTGTTGATTCTTGCACAACATCTTTAATCTTGGTGTTCCACAATCATCAGTCAATCACTCAGCTGAACCTTCAGACAATCACTCAACATTTAATGTTATTTAATATTTTGGCTATTTTAAAAATGCATATTTAATAAGTTTAAATGTATTCTGACAATCCACACCTAAATGCACACAATGGCCATATATTTATTATATTTATTTATTCATATGTTACATTTATATAACATTTTGTTCTGTTATTTATATATCATTTTAATGTACACAATTTTTTAAAATCTAAATAAAATATAAATTATTAAAAATATATTAAAGAAACTTTATTAATTATATATATATATATATATATATATATATATATATATACACAGTATCTCACAGATGTGAGTACACCCCTCACATTTTTGTAAATATTTTATTATATATCTTTTCATGTGACAACACTGTTAAGCAAAGTGTCATTTCTTCAGTGTAAATTTGCTGTCCCCTAAAAATAACTCAACAGACAGCCATTAATGTCTAAACCGCTGGCCACAAAAGTGAGTACACCCCTAAGTGAAAATGTCCAATTTTCTCTCCCCGGTGTCATGTGACTCGTTAGTGTTACAAGGTCTCAGGTGTGAATGGGGAGCAGATGTGTTAAATTTGGTGTTATCGCTCTCACTCTCTCATACTGGTCACTGGAAGTTCAACATGGCACCTCATGGCAAAGAACTCTCTGAGGATCTGAAAAAAATAATTGTTGCTCTACATAAAGATGGCGTAGGCTATAAGAAGATTGCCAAGACCCTGAAACTGAGCTGCAGCACGGTGGCCAAGACCATACAGCAGTTTAACAGGACAGGTTCCACTTAGAACAGGCCTTGCCATGGTCGACCAAAGAAGTTGAGTGCACGTGCTCAGTGTCATATCCAGAGGTTGTGTTTGGGAAATAGACGTATGAGTGCTGCCAGCATTGCTGCAGAGGTTGAAGGGGTGGGGGGTCAGCCTGTCAGTGCTCAGACCATACGCCGCATACTGCATCAAATTGGTCTGCATGGCTGTTGTCCCAGAAGGAAGCCTCTTCTAAAAATGATGCACAAGAAAGCCCGCAAACAGTTTGCTGAAGACAAGCAGACTAAGGACATGGATTACTGGAACCATGTCCTGTGGTCTGATGAGACCAAGATAAACTTATTTGGTTCAGATGGTGTCAAGTGTGTGTGGCGGCAACCAGGTGAGGAGCACAAAGACAAGTGTGTCTTGCCTACAGTCAAGCATGGTGGTGGGAGTGTCATGGTCTGGGGCTGCATGAGTGCTGCCGGCACTGGGGATCTACAGTTCGTTGAGGGAACCATGAATGCCAACATGTACTGTGACATACTGAAGCAGAGCATGATCCCCTCCCTTCAGAGACTGGGCTACAGGGCAGTATTCCAACATGACAACGACCCCAAACACACCTCCAAGACGACCACTGTCTTGCTAAAGAAGCTGAGGGGAAAGGTGATGGACTAGCCAAGCATGTCTCCAGACCTAAACCCTATTGAGCATCTGTGGGGCATCCTCAAATGGAAGGTGGAGGAGCGCAAGGTCTCTAACATCCACCAGCTCTGTGATGTCGTCATGGAGGAGTGGAAGAGGACTCCAGTGGCAACCTGTGAAGCTCTGGTGAACTCCATGCCCAAGAGAGTTAAGGCAGTGCTGAAAATAATGGTGGCCACACAAAATATTTACACATTGGGCCCAATTTGGATGTTTTCACTTAGGGCTGTACTCACTTTTGTGGCCAGCGGTTTAGACATTAATGGCTGTGTGTTGAGTTATTTTAAGGGGACAGCAAATGTATACTGTTACACAAGCTGTACACTCATTACTTTACATTGTAGCAAAGTGTCATTTCTTCAGTGTTGTCACATGAAAAGATATAATAAAATATTTACAAAAATTTGAGGGGTGTACTTCTGTGAAATACTGTATATATATAGTCAAACCAAAATTTATTCAGACACCTTGAACATTTCATTCATTAATACAGTTTATTCACTATAGTTAAAAAAAAATGGTAATAAAATATGACAAGATCTCAGAGTTAAACTGTGTCAGACAAAATTAATCTTAATTATGTCAGATAACACTTAAGCAAAACATAGTCAGGTCAAAGTGTCTGAATAATTTTTGGTTCCAAATTTTAATCAATTTTACTGGTAGTCCACTGTATGAAGAATATTTGGGTATAATGTCACATATTTTGTTATCCTGACTTACATAAATGAACTATATTGTCCTTCACCCACTAGTAAAAATATATCAAAAATGTCTGAATAATTTTTGGTTTGACTGTATATATATATATATATTTTAATCTGTTATTTATATACAAATTTAATGCACACAATTGAACTTTTTAATATTTTTTATATTTTTGAACATGAAAATTATCTAAATAAAATTATTACAAGTATATTATATATATATATATATATATATATATATATATATATATATATATATATATATATATGTATGTATGTATATATATAATTTATTTACATTTTATTTATTATTTTAATGCCCCCAAATTTTATAACAGCTTTTAACTTTCACTGACCATTTGTTGAAAAAGCAACTAAAATTCAATCATGTTTTTAATCATTTCAGGCCCTTTTTCTACCCTATTCCTGAAAGATGGACAGAGTGAGAGAGAGAGAGACTGATATGCCTGAGATCTGCTCATCATCAACACCTCTCCTCCACAGGTGGCTATCTGAAACTCTTCTCTCTTCCTTGCTGATTTTGGCTTGTAGCTGTTGTCCTAACTTAACCTTTACAAACTTTTTAGAAACAAAAAAGAAATATCCCTGACACGTCCAGAAGCTTCCCATGCACGGCGTGGCTGCTGTTTCCCAGTCTTACAACAACAGCTCAGCGAGTGTATGTAAACAAGACCTCTACACTCGGCTCCATCATTTCATATCATAACTATTTTCTTTTTGATGGGGAATGTGTTTTGCCCTCCCCTGATGCTCAGTCCCACTGGAAACGTGCAGACACACACACACACACACACACACACACACATTTATACAAAGCATTTGGCAGGGTTGTTTGAACTATGTTACAAAAAAAACCTGTTGCAACTGCAAACAGCACGTCTTTCATTTTGTCACTCGGCACCACAGATCTGCATGAAAACATAGATAAAGGCCGAACTGACAGTGTGACATCATTCAACAATCCTTCAATCTGTTTATCTGCTGGATTATTATAACTCAGTCTTACAAAAGATTCTTCTGACATATAATCACTCAAAATTTGTGATTCTATGCCACATGACAATTTCAAAATGCATGTAAATAATCAGCAGGATCACGCATGCCTTTCACAAATACTTTAAACACCTCTGTGTTTAATACACCTGCGTTCTCGAGGAGCCACACCTATAAGACCACAATCGTAATATACAAAATTGTAATATATATATATTGTGCAAATGCGGGTGGATTTCAGCAGTGGCGTGTAGCACAGCCACTCCTTCTAGCTACTTTGGCGGGTTGAGTTTTATATATAATATATACCTTTTTCAATAGTCTTTAAAAAAGGCATCTAAAATAATAAAAGAAGTGCAATGTAGTGTCAATGTAGATTTTTCAGTACATATCGATATTGAAATATCTGAAACTCTTCCAATACTAATTTTCCACAGAATAGATACACAATACCAGCTGCGCTTTCTCACTCTCTCATCTCTCCGACAATGAGTTGACACATAAATCCGCCTCCCCTCACTCATTATTTGCTCTGGATTAATGTTGTTGGTGTTACAGGGCTTGAATTTCGGCATAGGATTAAGCGTATTGCGCATAATTGTACAAATTCCCACAGATTTTGTGCTCACACCCAAAGTGCGTGCACATAAAGCTGCTAAAGTACTAAATTGACTTCCTTTTCGCTGTTTATTGCGCTTAAACAGTCAAATACAAACAAAATAACGTCAAAATGCCTGTCAAGTAATGTTTTAAGTGAACGTAAACAGTTGAGAAAGAAAAAGCATGTGTAACAGTATAACGGATCCATGCGTCAGGTCTTAAAGTGACAGCCTAATATACCTGCTGCCAAATTATGAGATAATATTAAAAATATCTATATGGCAGTGTTTCCACATAGTATCGATGTCAAAATTGTGGCTAGTAACTTTGGAAAACCACTAGCCACAGTGGCTGGTGAGCAAAAAAGTTCAATATCAAGTTCTGTATGTAAGCAATAAGGTACGAGAGGCAGTGCTGTATCATGAATAAGTCGCGGCTGAAGGGCGTTCATAGGCAGAAAGTGAAGCCTCGAGTACAATATTGCTTTTATAAAATGGTTAGAATATGTATATGTAATAAAAAATATTTGCAATGCAACTTTCATCAAGTAATTTTCCCTAAAAGCCTTCCTTCCGCCGGAATAAATAGTCCCTGACCGTGAACAGCAACAGAAGTTACATTATTAGAGATTGTCTTTGTGAGTGTGTCAGTCAGTAGCGAAGACTTTTATATTGAAAAGATCAAATTGTGGTGAACACGGAAAAAGATGCAACTGACAAATGCTTTGACTAGCGCTGTCAGTCACAGGAAAAACCCTTAACTGTTAAAAGGACAAGATAATACATTGGACATTTAAACAGATGTTTTATTATAAACATAGGACTGACCTGAAGGAAAATGCTAAATCTGAATGCAGGTAATAAACTCGCTTAATACTCTTCTACATAATACAGTAAGCTTCAATGAACAATATCAATTGAGAACATACAGTTTACGTTGCTATGCATGGTTGCTAAGGGTGTTCTGTAGGTCATAGCTGTGTTTTATCGTGAATAAAACACAGCTATTGACCTGTCAGAACCAAGGACAGGAACTAACCGTTTTATATATATATATATATATGTTACTTTTAAAAGTACTGTTACAATATTGTGTTACTTAGTTACTTTCATGAAAAGTAATGCATTATGTTACTTTTCCATTACTTTTTCTCATCTGGGCTGGGCTTGCTTGGCATACTCTACATATTTTACTATGTTTATGGTTACTATGAATATGAGCTTAACTCTTTTGCCACCATTGACAGAATTTTCCTTCATTTATGACTTAACACTTCCCCGCCATTGACAGAAATTTCCGGCAATCCATGTTTTTACTGTTACACAGTAGGGGGCACTATTACATCTTATGAAGGAGTACAGAATCTCTGGATCAAAACACAGGCGAAGAAGAAGCAGAAACTATAATGTGTAAAAAATAACTTACTCAGCTTATTTTTCAAAATGTTACTTTCTAAATGAAACTTACCCACATTCAAATGTTAATAAATGCAATGTTGTTGTTTGTTTAAAAGCAGAGGCTCTTTTCTTTCTTTTGATGTATAGTACGTTCAGATATTCATAAAACAAAATATTCTGGGGGCCATGAAAATTTTGTGAAAATGATCAAAAATACACTGGCAGGGAAAGAGTTAATTGCATCACAAGAACTAAAGTTTAATTGTATTATTGCCCAAATCTCATTAAAATTGCATTATGAGGGTGGATGTAAACGTAATTATTGATATTGCTGTTTATTTGGAAATATTGTATTTATGTTAGTATATATCTTCAATAACGTTTTAGTCTATTATAGACAGTCTCCAGGTAATTACAGAATCAATCAACTGCAATAAAATGTAATAATCCGTCTTGCTTGACAAGTATTGTTTTGATGCCAGTGTACTTTACCTTGGTTACAAAAGGCTCATTTGCTGTCATTGAGGAAACAAACAAATTAGCCAACAAAAACCCACACATCTTCACCAACATCCATTTAACCTAAATATAGCCTAATTTGTCTTGTAAATTCTTTTCAAAGAGCTTCCTAGAGGTGTAGGGCTAAGTATCAGGGAAAGAGAGAAAAAACAAAGCAAAAAATAAAAAAACTGATTGTCTGCCAGTTTAACTTTGACTATTCTCTATACATGCAGTTGCCTTCCTCGAAAAAAAGAAAAGTAAAATATAGAAAGGGGTGGATAGCTTGTCATGTTAATGTTACTTAAAAACATCAGCCATTAATATGGCAGCCACAGACATTTATGTCAATTTTGCCAGCAGAGCCGTGGAGATTGCAGAGAAGTACAATTCTATGGACTTCACCAAGAAGTTCAGCCAACATGAAATAAAAGAACACAATAAAAGAAATTTATTGGACCTAAAGAATCCCCAAGTGGTCACATAAAAAATACTTCAGCATCCAAATGCTAGCAGAAGAAACTTTTTGTCCATTTCAGACCTGAGAGGACAAAGGAAGATAAATAGACAAACCAGATGGGCAGTCTGAGAAAGACTCCAACAGATGGAAAAGGTGAATGAGGATGCAATGAAGAGAAAACTCCAGTGGTGAAACTCTCTGTTATGAAACTGACCATCCACAAAGCCTTATTTCAACTGCAAGAATGAGATCTCCACATTTAATACCGAGAATGTTGTGAAATTTCAGAATGAGAAGAAAGAAATGTATGGTGTACTGCAGTGCAACCAAAGTTATGCAAAATATGTCATAAGAATGCCATAATTTCAATTCAGATGAACTCATTTCCCTTACATGTGTTGTTTGTTTACAGTAAAGTCTATTCTAATGGGACCTGGTGTTTGCCCTTCTAAACTATTCAATGATTTAGGAGGGAGTCCTTTGAATTATACATTTACAGATATTTACAGTTCTTTCAAGGTTTATTTTAATTATTTGGTACAGGTCAGGAAGAGTTGAGATTCAAAGATATTTCCATCACGCCTTGTTCCTAACGTACTAATTTGTAATTTAACGAAAGTTTCTATATAAGGTTTATATATAAAACAGCACTCCCTACAGAAGCTTAAAATACTTTACCCAAAAAATGAAAATAAAAAATCTGTAGTGTTAAAAACTTGTTAATTATTCTTTGCTGTAATGTATCTTATAACATAGTGAAAATTTATATTTAATGGGAAAATACATATAGTTTTATAGTAACATAGTTAAAATGATGTCAGATGTCGCTGCATGTACCTATAACATTTTATGGTATTTTATTTAATACTTATGCTTCTTGTAATCAGTTATGTACATTAAAGTGTTTAATGCTACATTATTGTTTGTTATTTCTGCCATACTTCTCAAATATAATTTGGGGATGTGCATATTTAAACTTGGCACATGAAAACCACACAAAATGTTAGATTTTTGGGTGAACTATTGCTTTAAATGTCTTTATTAGGCCTACAATTCATGAGGTTTGAACAACCCTTCAGAGACTATGCAGTCTAGATCTTCAACCAGTAGGTTGACAGTCAATCTTTAGGTCTTACTGTACAGAAAGGGTTTTATGCTATCTGTAGTGTAATCATTTTATCATGTGTACCTGCCTTTATGATCACTTCAATTCACTGATAAGATAACCACACACATTAAGCTGTTTCCATGTAAACAATCCAAAACAGTAGAAGACAACGAGTTTCAACAAAGTTTTTAACTGGATAATGTTATGTTGTTATAAAAAGCACACAGATTAGAGGCCGTAGGCAAACAGGGCCCTCCTCATATAAACATGGATTTCCCTCAACTTGTTCTTCTCAATGTTCAGGTTTAATTTTGTGTAAGACTTTGAACACTTATGGTGTTAGGTGTTGGTCTAATTGACTTCTAGGGACCCTACACGGCTGGCTGCCTACCTTTGTTGAGTCCGCCCATACATAGATCACCATTCGTGACCGGGATGGGAGCCAAATTGCTCTATGTTCTCTTTTGCTTTGAGGGAGTGGTATGAACGAAAGCAAACACAAACTAATCCCAACTCACTTTTCTCTGGTCTGTTTGGCTGACTGTTTCTCTTGTGCTATCATTACCATTACGCAGAATAATTACATCAGCTGCAGCCACTTCCAGGCATCGATCTGTAACTCGAATCAATCCTCTGGAGACACAAAGGGATGAAATGGTGATCTATGGTGGTGTATGAGGGAAAAAATCTGACTTTCAGGCACTATAGGAGTTCCAGTCTGTGCAATGGTGGGGACAGTTCCTGGTATAGCAACATCTCTTCCTGCAAGCACAGCTTTCTAAGTGCTCTAATGAGATAGTGGGCAAGAAAAAATGTCCATGGGATGCTTCATGTGAGGAACGGGAATATGAAGATGTGCAGCGTATGTGTAACGAGTTTCTAATTAAAGACACGGCGATGTAAGCCCACGAGGGACGACTCCTTCCGTCTGGGAGACTCAATAAATTGGCGAGAATCGACGGTGAATGTTTCGAGACGTTCAAGACGCGCTCAGTGTCCACGAGGAGCTTTCACTGGAGTTTTTTCAAGTCACGGAAACATCAGAAGGGAGTCTGACCACTCAAACTTCCCACGCTTGAGTATAATAAAGGACGATTCGCTTTAAAGGATAGCTCTCTCTCTCTCTTTCCCAGCTCGTTTTGCGAGCATTGCGTGGGGTTACATAGGCACTGGACGCTTGAGACTCAATAAAACAGCGCGCGCTCAATCGCCTCAGGCTGTACCGATTGAGAGAACCGTCCTCAGGTAGGTTTACTGGTGGCATTCATGACCTACGGTGATTCTTTTTTAAACATTTTTTTTTTTAATCATATCACAACTAACCTTGTAAGCTTACACCTTTTTTTGTCCGGAACTATCTTCATATACAAAATGGATTGTAAATTGTGAGAAATTCAATGCGCTTCTATTGGCTGTGAAAAGGTGAAAGTTTAGTTTTGTATTTTTATAGTTTAACTAGTATCTACAGTACCAGTCAGTTTGGACACGAACAACTGAATTTGTTTCTCATCCCAGATGAAGAGTTTATAGCACAGATGTGTCTCTTTAATAGCTCAATGGTGTGCTCATTTATATCGAATGTATGTTTTTCCATAAAAGTCCTAAGAAGACATAATGAAATTCAGGTGCATCTCTGAAACGTTTGATTGCATATGTGGGTATCTTTCCAAATCTGAGCACAGTATGAGACGTTGTTGAAATCAATAACTCTAGAGAAAACACGTGTGAGTTTCTCGGATCTCTTTCTCTAGATAAACATCTGAGGAGCAGGAGACTTCTTCATTTGTTCTTCATCCAGTGATATTGCTGAAATAAATGAGTTTTGATGACTTTACTATTGCCCTAAAATATTAAAAACGACTTCTGACCAGGTGTGTCCAAACTGACTCATAGTGAAAGTTAAATAACACTTCTTTTTTTTTTTTTTTTTTTTAAGAAATCGTAAAAGCCTCCAAAGTTTATTTTTTACACAAAGTGGACTTTTGCATCTTATAAACCTTGTTACTTCTTCACCAGGACCTGGGCAGTGCGGGACGTGCGCGCACTCTGGTTACGGGAGAGATGTGCGCGCTGCGGGCTCCGGTGATGGTAATGGGGCTCGTAATGTTAATCTGTACCTCCGCACAAAGCGATACCAGCGCGAACAAGGTCGAAAAAACGTTCAGATGGATAATGGACATCAGGAGACAGGTGGAAAACAGATCTGACGACGCGAGCGCGCAAAAGACGGAGAGCGCGCATGAGCCAAAGAACTCTCATCATAGTCTCAAAACGGAAAGTGGGGAAACAATTTTAGGTAAGCAGAGCGTTAAATGTCCACAAACTAAAAAAGTAGGAATGTCATTGCATTGGATAATACAATGTGGCAGGTTGCATTCATTTGAAAGAAGGACAGCACAATTTTCAAGCAAAATGTTTAGGTTTTAAATGTTAAAACGTTCAAAATTAAGACAAAATGACACTTACTGGTTGTCAAATGTTAGTGGAACATGTCCATGTTTCCTACCGAGAAACTGACTTCATGCGTCCACTATAAATCACCTTGAAACCAGTTCATTTAAAAAATGGTTCTAGCATAATTTGTTGCCACTTGGTTTGATATTTTGTTATATAATGCAATGAAATCACACTCTATATGCCTTACTTTTCCTTGACCTACATTTAGGAAGGTTATGACTTACCCACTAGGGCACAAGCCAAAATCTTAACTCTCAAAGCATTAGGTGTAACAGTTTTGCATTGCACCTGTTGTGTTGAGTCACATGGTATTGGTGATCAGCGACTCCCAATTATGTCAGTTGTCTCTGGCCCACATAGGATTTTGCCACATAAGAGAGACATTCAGTCATATGTACTTTAAAAAACTACTGCAGATGCATTTGTGTTGAATTAACAGTTATAATATTGGTAAATAGGTGATCATGGTGTGTACAAAAAGCTTATTTTTTGGGTCTAAACTGTTTAGTCCGACCATTGCTGGGGAATGTTGAGCTGAGTATTTGTCTGAGCTTCAGAATCATCCCTACGGAAGGATCAGCGGATATCCAGAATTTGACCTATGAATGTTTCTTTCTCTTTGCAGAAATCTTTCCCAGAGACCTCAGAAAGAAAGAGAAGGTTATAAAACACTTAACAGGTGAACAAATTTTGAGTTTTCTGTGACCTCAAAGCAGTAAAGGAAAACAAATGTGTTTGAGAATTTTAACTGTGTGGTTTCCCTTCCATCAGGTCCTCTTCATTTCAGTCCAAAATGCAGGAAGCATGTCTACAGGCTTTACCATAACACCAGAGACTGCACCATCCCGGCATGTGAGTACAGTCAAGCATTCCCATCTCTGCAGATCACACAAATAGGTTATCCCTCCGCCCACATGCACCACCACCCTCTATAATCTGTCTTTATATTCATGATAGTCTCATGTCAGCTAGGTGCCCCTGATTTACCCCTGCACATGGAGTTTTTACACAGAAACAATATAGGCTACAAATTCAGGACTCATCCAGCTGATTATCCAACTCATCAGGCTTTACTCCTGTCCTCAGACTACAGAAGATGCGCGCGACTCCTGACACGACTGGCGGGGAGTCCAAGATGTCAAGAGGGTTAACTTTACCAGGTAAGACACTTTTAATTCCTGTTTGATTACACTTCATTCCGATAGTCCACTTTACACATTCTGTTAACTATAAGTAACTTTGCAACTACATGATAGTCAGGGCCGATATATCCTGTCAATCAAAAGAGGGCAGAAAAATGCACTGCATTTGGGCTTTGTATAAAGAAAATGCTAAGAATCCAGTTTGATGTTCAATATTAATAGTAATTATATATAGCCTATATAATTTATTTACCTATATATATATATATATATATATATGTGTGTGTGTGTGTGTGTGTAAACACAAATTTGTATGTTAGATGCATTTAATTGTGATTAATCGAATTGAGAGCATAATATAGAAATAACATTGATTTAAAAATATAAATTCTTTTTTTAGTTATGCTCTTTGTGAGTACAAGCAACCTATAAAATTTATTTAGAAAAAGTCTAGATTGGACAGGAAAATTCATGAAAATGTTCAATTTGCCAATTTAAATTTTACTTGTCAGGATTTGTGGAAACCCTGGATATGGCACAGATTCAAAGCAAAGAAAAAGTAAAACAAAAAATAAAGGGATTTATTCTGCACATTCGGAAAGGACGCATGCAGTTAAAGGTTTTATGACTAAGAACACATTCCAGGATCAGATAACTTATCCAAGCTATTACAGATAAACCTTTGTGTCTTACCGTTAAGATCTCTGGGATGTGATTTAAGCAGGTATACAAACTTTACATCAACGCTTTACACTTCAGTGCTTTGGAGACCACTTTGGAGGGAGTGCATGTAACAAACCCTATTTCCCAATTTTTCACAGAAGGGAAAGCAGATGCATCCAAGTGCACACATGTATATGAACACAGCCAAGTCTGAAACATCACTAAACTTCACATCCTTTATCAAGCAGGTTGAAGCCAAATCAGAGTGACCCAGAGAAAAAAACAGCAGTCAAAGTGCCTTTGGACAAGAGAAGAAAATTTAAACCAACACGCAACATTCCACATAATCAGCATATCGCGTCCAGAACACTGCTCTGCCTCTCCGGAGAATAGATGTGGGAAAGAATTGATAGAGCAGTAAACGGACACAGAATAATGGGATGCACTTGCCTAAGGACGCTATGATGGACTCAGCATGGAGCCGATGTTAAAATACAGGACGTCAGAGAAAGAAAGCAGAAAATGCATCTGGTGTATTGGGTTCTGAATCTGTCTGCCAAAAAAGAAAACCATTTTCCATCGTTTCATCATGAAAAAAGGGGATTGCCATGGTTTTCATGTTTTGTTCTCAGCAGATAACCAGACTCATCACAGTGCTGATGTTTCATGCGACATGCCTCGATGGGGTTACAGTTCAAAGCTGTGACGAGAAATCGCCCGTTAGTTCATTGCAACGAGAGAGCTTTCCTATTCTCTGTGCTAGAACTGAAACCCAGTTAACTGCATGAATGTTTCCTTTCGCTTCTGTTTGCCAGCAGACGGGCTGATCTTTGCAGTAAAACCGTGACCAAAAGCTTTTCATTGTTGTGTGAGACTATGAGTGTATGACTGTGGAATATATTCAGTATATTTTGGTATGTAAATATTGTACAAACGAGACTTACAAATCCTATAACAAACATATAAGCGTCTGACGTACGACTGCTTTGTTGGGATATGTATATTTAAAAGACAATATATTTAAATAAATTATGATTGTTTAAACATTGTCGTCTTTAATATAAAAGTATAGCAAAAAATTAGAGGTCAATCTTTTGCAGCATAAAACATCTCTCTGTCTCTATCTAGTTTAACAGTTTATCTTGGCATCAGAACATTTTTATTTTTAAGGGAGTTCAGAACCTCTTATCGCTCATGGTGGATGCTTTGGATTCTTCTGAGATATTGAATTTTTTTGTCTGTAATCACACCAAAGATAACGGTCAACTTCTGTTGCTAAATATATTAGCGATGGGGAAAATTCTCCAGAGAGTTCCCAAAAAGACGAAGAGAATGAATGAGAGAGGAAAGGCCTGGAGGATAAAGGGAAAAGTGGTGAAAATAAACATAAAATGGCACAAGAGGAAGTAAGTCATGAGGCATCCAACTTTCTTCATCCCTAATTAACCAAAACAACTGGGACAAGCACAATCATATTCAAAGAAACAAGGGGAAAGCCATAGTCATAGAAATGTACTTAAATTTTGCTTAAAAGTCTTGGTCTAAGAGGAGGAAAAAGAATTTCAGGCGAAAGTAATTTCAGCATTTTTAGCTGGTTTATTTCTGTGAATTTCCTCTCTTCAGAGGGTATGGTCAACAAAAGCAGTTTACCACTGCACAAACAAGCATCTTATGACATTTCATTACAACTTATTTTACATTTAAGACAAAGTGCTTCTCTACACGTTGCTATCATTTGGTTTGTGTTTTGCTTATGAAGACACTGTTTCAATCAGATATTTATATTTGACTATCACATGATGAGGTGTTGCAGGTTTCAGGAGTTGGTCGTTTGTTATGATCGCTGCTCCAGGAAGGCTTTGCAGCACCTCACACACTGTTCATACACCACCTCAAAGTCTTTATCACTCCCCTGTAAGTGAAAACAAACAGAAACCATTAAAGACACCAGATCAAAAGACAGCACAGCTGAAATGTCTTGATAATTGGTTATGAGCATATTTAGCCCTAATTTACAACTAAGTCCACTAATTTACTGCCTGTGTTTTTTCTCTAGAATGCTTATGTGCAGTGTTGGGGGTAACACAATACAAGTAACTTAAGTTATGTAATCAGATTACTTTTTCAAGTAACTAGTAAAGTAACATTACTTTTTCAATTTACATCAACATATCTAAGTTACTTTTTCAAATAAGTAACGCAAGTTACTTTGTTTTCACATATATTGACTCACACCTCTCCTGTCCCCATGTTGAGAGAAATAAAGTGTAGAGGTGTTGTGTGCGCTGTGTGAACATGATGATTATTGTAGTTCTAGACTAAATGTGAACATGAATTTACTCATCTCACTTGCACAAAAACATTTAGTATTCCTCAAAATGAATAAAAACAGTCAAATGCAATCTTAGAATTGTATGCAAACCTGTAATAATTAACTATATTAAATTAAACAAATATACTTTATGTATTTAATCTCACTTTATTAACCAATGTCTTTGCTGCTTACCTTCAATGATCTAATTCAATAATACAAATAAGCAAAAATTACTTTAGATTTAGAAATAAGAGTGTTGAACCTCCTCCTGTATCTTACTCATTTCACTTTTAGTGTGAAAGGACCTTGACATTTGAAAAATAGAGTAAGAAAAAGTAACGCAAAAGTAATGTGTAACATTACTTTTCATAAAATGTGACTAAGCAATGCAATTAGTTATTTTTTTTAGGGAGTAACGCAATATTGTAATGCATTACTTTTAAAAGTAAATTTCCCCAACACAGCTTATGTGCATTAGTATGACTGAACTGAAAAAATAATTTGAGCTAAAAAGTAATGCCTATGAACTACTGTTGTCAGATTATATTAATATTGGCAAACAGTATTACAATACTGGGCCTGGCTAATAGAATTAAAATTCTATACTATTCTGTCTATAATAAAAACAACACACACACAAAAACAAAAAACAGTCATTTTAAATGCTTCAAATGTATTTAGGCATCACAATATTATAATGTATGAAAATATATATATATATTTATTTTGAGATTGCTAAAGAATACATTTAACTGTGTTATTAAATTATTAGTGTTGTTACATTTAGGGATGCACCGATCCAAATCCGATATTGTGCGTGTACTATTCTGTGTTATTTTTAAGCCCCCAAAAACACTAAAAAGCACCATAAAGTTTCTGTGCACTAAATTCCAAGTGTTCTGAAGCCATTCCATAGTTTAATTTGAGGTACAGATAAATGTTTAAGTCGTTAAATTAAAGTTCACGTAAATGCCTCCCTCAGCTGCGGCTGTCACTCATTCTCAATTAATCAAACTGCGTGTCGTGTTCGGTTATGACAGTCAACACAATGAAACTCTATCCAAGATGATACAATGTTTCTATTATTATACTTCATCTGTAGACAAAGATACCGGTAATGCAATACGCATCAGTATGTCTTGACTTTGTGCTTTTTCAATGACTACATGCTTCAAGCGCATCATTCTGCACACGAGATGCGCATAAGCGCTTTGTGCCGCTCTGTATGGGAGCCGTTCATATTATAATAAAATGTTTTTTAATTTTATAGTATATATTTATATATAAATATATTTAGTTTATGTCATGTATGACTCAAACATTCATGAAAAACAAGTCATGAGTCATGGAGGAAGGAGTCAGCTGGACTCCTTTTAATTTTGAATGTCTACCAAGCTAGTGAAGCTATTGGTTTATTTACAGTTGTTGCACTCATGCACAATTATTTAATAAATAATTCACTACATGTGTGTCTGTTTGTTATTTTGTTTTACAAAGTAAGGAAAGTAATGTTTAAGTCAAGCCTGATGCCTTGCACAAAAGAATCATACCAGTTTCTTCCACACATTGAGGCATACAGTTTATTAGGCAATTTAGCACTTTTTTTATTACTTGAATATCGGATCGGCAGATACTGAATCCCAGGTATTGGAATCGGTATCGGAAGCGTAAAAAGGCATCCCTAGTTAAATTATTAGTGTTCATATAAACATTGATCAGAGAACATAAACAGAAGCTCAACCGAACCTGCTTGATGCGTAAGAACAAACCTTCTGCAGAAGCTCAAATGTGCTGCGTAACATGAGAATGAACCTCATTGGTTCTCATGCTTGAGCTTCCGTTTACCACAACTGATGTGCGAGTTGATGAATGTTTATATGTGAATAAAAGCTTAAATTAAAACTCTTCATCATATAAAGCAGTCTCTTCAGAAAATGTGAACTAAACCGCTCAATTCATTAGTTTTACAATCTCTTTATGAACTTTTTGAGGCGTCAAAATGTCAGTTGTGTAGCTGTCAGTGGAGGGACTGAAAACTCTCCTATTTCATTAAAAATACTTACATTTGTGTTCCGAAGACAAATTAAAGTCTTACAGGTTTGGAACGACATGAGGGTGAGTAATTAATGACAGAATTTTCATTTTTGGGTGAACGAACACTGGCGCATCCACTATACTTTGGAGATGACGAGTCAGCCTCGCCAACTTCATTTTTGCAGCCGACACTTGCTCAGAAAACATTAGTTTATTGATAAACTGTTAAAATGTTCAGACAGTCTTCTTGTTGTTATTTCCGACACACTGATAATCATTACTTTAGCCGGTGCACTGCAGAAAACTTAGTGAGCATTTAAGAAATGAATTAAGCGCTCACAATTTAATATTCTTTCTCAGGCCTGAAACTGAAACCATTTTCCAATACCACTCCCCAACGACAATTATATATCTAATTAGATTAATATCATAAATGTCCTACTAGTCAACTAATGGCTTAAATGAGCGACTATTATTCGACTAAAACATTTTTTAGTATGAAGCAGCCCTAAGCATTTGGCTGGTGAATTGGAACGTACAGCAAACATAGTCCAGTGTAGAGGCCAGTTTCCTATTCTGCACTGGCAGAAAGGCCTACCCACTTCAGCCAGCTGGTTGTCTGCCATGAAGAAATACTAGAGAGGAAACATACAATTTTACACCTTTCAGCATGCCAAGGATTATCTCCAACAACCTCAGCGTGACTGTGACCCACATGTTCTGAAAGCCTTCAGCCTAGTGAAACATCTTCACAATGTGTCCTTAATCAGCCCTTAGACATCTCATCTAAAAGCGAGTTTGCTGACCTTCACAGATGTGTCTTGGAGAGCTGGTGGTGTGAGCAGGATGACCTGACAGTGTCTGGAGGGGGAATGCTAATGATCTCAGTTGGGGTGGCCCGTCAGGGACTTTCCAATTTCTATTTCTCAACACATTCACCCGTTCCCTCCCTATCATCTCTCATAATCGACATTACTCCTTTCCAAACATCAGTTTTGTGGTTTAATCTGTTGGCTAATCAACTTTTCTGTCATAATTGGGTGTTTATGATACTTTTTGACACTAAACACCTCTGTTTAAAACATTAATATAAAGCCAATATAAGAGTATTATTTAACAAACAGAACACGCACACAGATTCATCCAGAGTTTTTGGCCTAATTGTTCAAGGAATACGTTGCCCAAAACAAGTTATAATTTTGGCATCATTTATTCACCTTATGGGGTTCCAAACCCATATGACTTTCTTTCCTCCGTGAAACACAAAATGAGATGTATTTAATAATGTGAACACACTTTTCCATGCAGGATGCAAAAGCACTTTTGATCTACATACCAAGTCTTCTAAAACTTTATAATACCTTTGTGAGGAACAGTCACAGATTTATTATACCATTTTGTAAATACCCATTTTTTGATTGCTAGCAAAAACATGCTGTTTTCTTGCAATGCAAATGAGCTGCTGCTCCCAGCCGCTTTCCAGAAGAGGGCGGCGCTTTAACAGCTCGCGCTTCGGTTGCTCAACAACAACAAAGCTGGAGAATCTCAAGCAGCCAAAATGACGATTGTCAGTAACGGTGTTCAGCCTTACATTGTTTAAACCAGAGTTGGACACTGATGGAGAGACTTTAAGAAGAAGTTACAACTTTTAGAATGCATCTGGACATTTCTGAATGGTTAGTGGGTAAGTTTATGTAGTTGCTGTGGAGTTGATTAGACTCATCGACAATCCACTGCGTCTTCAGCGGCTCAGATGTCGGGAGTAAATGAAGACTGTTATGTTCATTCTTATATCCAACAACAAAACACCTAAATTGCTTAAAGGGTTAGTTCACCCAAAAATGAAAATTATGTCATTAAGTACTCAAACTCATGTCGTTCCACACCTCTAAGATCTTTATTCATCTTCGGAACACAAATTAAGATATTTTTGATAAAATACGATGGCTCAGTGAGGCCTGCATCGCCAGCAATAACACTCCCTTTTTCAATGCCCAGAAAGCGTGTCTACAGTGGTTCAACCTTAATAATATAAAGCGACTAGAATACTTTGTGTGCTAAAAATAACAAAAGTGACTTTATTCAACAATATCTAATGATGGGCAATTTCAAAACACTGCTTCATGAAGCTTCGAAGCTTAACTAATTATTTGTTTCGAATCAGTGGTTCAGAGCGCCAAAATCCCATGTTTCAGTATACAAGGCTTTGTTACGTCATAGGTGTTTTGAAACTTCAATAGCTCACATGACAGTTTGATACGTGCTCCGAACCACTGATTAGAAACCAATGATTTGTTAAGCTTCAAAGCTCCATTCAAAGTCGCTATTTTGTTATTTTTGGTGCACAAAAAGTATTCTAGTCGCTTTATAATATTAAGGTTGTGGGCAGGGCCTGAATCTGGGAACGGCTTGTTCTGAGACACTGCTTATGATTTATGGGGATTAAAAAAGTGGATGTAGGTGGATCATTATAGGGTGATTGTGTACACACACTGCCAACACACATTTATGTTCAAACACCATGTAAAAGTGAATTTTGCATAATAGGTCCCCTTTAAGTCATTTTTCACTGAAAATCTTGATCTCGTTTAAGAGACTTCATTGCAGAAGCAGCAGTGTCTGATTCATAAACAAGACATTCTTCTGAGTCAGATCTTTTCAATGAATTAGTTTATTAAGTTATAAGTTGGTTCCGAATCATTTGCTAATGAATCAGTCTGAACTGGGTCTCTTCAATCATTGTGTATCAGTAGAACATCATTTTTTTGTCTGTTCCTCAAGCAAATCTATTTTACTTGTAATATTGCATGAGTCATAAGAACTCATTTTATTTCTTTATCCTTTGTAAAATTTGAAAGCCTCAGCCCAAATCACTGTAACTGCATAAACAAACAAAAAAATCCTATTTTTGTGATCCAAGGAAGAAATACAGGCTATGAATGACACAAGGACAGAATTTTCATTTTTGAGTGAACTATTCCTTATAATCTGTCCTCACCCACAGGACATTAATCCAGTACGTGTTGACAGTTTGCAGAAACTCTGCAAAGGGAGTACGCCTTAAACACACACAGATATCCACTTAGGAATCCTCATTCTTAATCAGTCGGTGGCCAGGACCACACAATGCATCAAATTCTGTCTCTCTCTTTTTTTTTTTTTTTTTTTTAAGACCTAGACAGAGGACATGATTTATTGGCTAATTTATTGGGTAAGTACATGATTACATCTTTATCCAAGCACACCACAACCAAATAAGCAGCTTGCAGCATTCCCAAAAAGTTCTCTACAGGATCAACAACCCTCACACACACACCAATAAACTCTCTTGGAGTAAGCTTAAAGGTGAAATGTGTATAATTATAATTTTTTATATATATATATTATCAAAAACATTGAAATTGGTGAAATACACAGAAACGAATAGATAGTCCCGTCCACAAGCTCACACCATTAGTTGAGCCAATGCTGTCTGTCAATGTCAAGATCGTCACAGTGTTTTCTGGAAAATCAACCTTACCCACAGTTGTCTTTGAACATTAAGCTGGGATAGAAGTATTTCAATACTTCAATATCCAAATAAGTAATATACAAAACGTGAAATTATAAATCGTCATGAATCACACAAGATTCCTCCTTCCAAAAAATGATCATATTTGAAGATGCATGTTAAGAGAGTGATGGTTGTGGGAAACTTTGAAATAATCTAACATTGCTAGGTTGATCCAAAATGGTTCCAACACTAGTAAACAGCTGGAGTCAGACTCACAGCTGGAATAGTGAGTGTGGGATGAACCCTAAGACATCATATAAACTCATATGATCTTAACTGGATCTTTACAATCTGAAATTATATATATATATTCCATATATTCCATATGCCAGTTTCATTGAGTATTTGGCAATAAATGACCAGGGTTTGGGAGTGATCCTGCTGTGTGCATGTGTGTACACTTACATAGTATGGATCTTGGATGATAAGCTGTTTTTCAGGATCGTAGGAGCCGAGCAGCTCAATCTTGGCTTTGCTGTTTTTTATGCTGTTGGCCTTCTTGTTCAGATCTCTGTAAGAAAACCATACACACAGCTTAGATCTTGTACAGCCAGTGGACTGATGCATAATCATATCAATGGTGCGAGATCTTTCAGACTTATTCAGGAATATGATTTAAGCACCAATGAAACTTGACAGGATCTGTCTGTTCTTTTTTTGCAAGTCTCCCAGGACCAAGACATTGCAACACACACACACACACACACACACACACACACACAGCTGAAAAAAATCTAAATAAATGACAACACACAACACCTGGGTACTCATAGCTGGTGTGGTTAATCATGAACGACGAGACTATTAAAAACAAACAATAACCACTAGGGATGTGCAAAACTACATATCTTCAAACTAATCTGTGGGTTATTTGAAACAGGGGTTTTCAAACTGGAGAAAATAAAATAATATAGATATATTTAAATAGTGCACCAAATGTACCAAATTTGACAATAACCACTAGGGATGTGCAAAACTACACATCTTCAAACTAGTCTGTGGGTTGTTTGAAACAGGGGTTTTCAAAATGGAAAAAAAAAAAATAATAATACAGATGAATATATTTAAATAGTGCACCAAATTTGACGTTTGACCGTTTCATTCTGGATATCATGATCTTAATCAAACATTATTCTATTGACAGCCATTTTAATTTAGCAAGGCTGATTTCAGATTCACCTGACAGTGATTGAATGAGCTACTTAAGATATTCACATAGGATTTTTTAATTTAATTACTAGACAAAGCACAATAAAATTCAGAAATCTCAAAGAACTTGTGCCGGGGGTTCAGCATCTTGACCAAGACTCTCATTAACTCCCCAGTTCAGGGATCATCCCTTCCGGGTTTGAACCTATGACCTTTAGGATTACCAGCTCAGACCTTTAATCTTTAAGGCACACCACCCACTCACATAACGTCAAAATATAGCAAGAAAAATACAAATGACCTTACATATTTTCAATCTTGATTAACCCAAGACAGATAATCATCACTAAAGCATGACTGTGAGATTTATTGTCAGTCTGTCGTGCTGAGTAACGGAGAAGAGAAAAGCCGAGACCTAGAACCACAAAGAAAAGTAAAGGAATCTAAAGAACTCAGTAATCTTCTTAATAAGCACCGGATCTAGGAGGAACATGTGATTCCGACAATATCTCCCCGCACCCCACCCACCCCAAAAAAAACGACCCTCCTGCCCCTAGACTCATGGTACTCCCAGACTGCTGACAGATCTATGATACAATTCATTCACTAAGTGTTGCTCTACATCAATCATCATTCTCATGTCAGAAAGACAGGCTTTTCAGCATCATTACTCCAGTCTTTAGAGTCAGGATTGATCATATATAGGCCATCCTTGGTCGACCGCTTTCTCTCGCTTCGCGGAGCTGGTGAGCGGAACTCATAAGGTTTGATCATATACTATAAATGTATATATACACACATGTATATTTAACTGTATACAGGTGCTGGTCATATAAATAGAATATCATCAAAAAGTTGATTTATTTCACTAATTCCATTCAAAAAGTGAAACTTGTATATTATATTCATTCATTACACACAGACTGATATATTTCAAATGTTTATTTCTTTTAATTTTGATGATTATAACTGACAACTAAGGAAAATCCCAAATCAGTATCTCAGAAAATTAGAATATTACTTAAGACCAATACAAAGAAAAGATTTTTAGAAATCTTGGCCAATTGAAAGGTATGAACATGAAAAGTATGAGCATGTACAGCACTCAATACTTAGTTGGGGCTCCTTTTGCCTCAATTACTGCAGCAATGCGGCGTGGAGTCTATCAGTCTGTGGCACTGCTCAGGTGTTATAAGAGGCCAGGCTGTTTTGATAGTGGCCTTCAGCTCTTCTGCATTGTTGGGTCTGGCATATCGCATCTTCCTCTTCACAATGTCCCATAGATTTTCTATGGGGTTAAGGTCAGGCGAGTTTGCTGGCCAATTAAGAACAGGGATACCATGGTCCTTAAACCAGGTACTGGTAGCTTTGGCACTGTGTGCAGGTGCCAAGTCCTGTTGGAAAATGAAATCTGCATCTCCATAAAGTTGGTCAGCAGCAGGAAGCATAAAGTGCTCTAAAACTTCCTGGTATACGGCTGCGTTGACCTTGGACCTCAGGAAACACAGTGGACCAACACCAGCAGATGACATGGCACCCCAAACCATCACTGACTGTGGAAACTTTACACTCAAGCAACGTGGATTGTGTGCCTCTCCTCTCTTCCTCCAGACTCTGGGACCCTGATTTCCAAAGGAAATGTAAAATTTACTTTCATCAGAGAACATAACTTTGGACCACTCAGCAGCAGTCCAGTCCTTTTTGTCTTTAGACCAGGCGATGCGCTTCTGACACTGTCTGTTGTTCAAGAGTGGCTTGACACAAGGAATGCGACAGCTGAAACCCATGTCTTGCATATGTCTGTGCGTAGTGGTTCTTGAAGCACTGACTCCAGCTGAAGTCCACTCTTTGTGAATCTCCCCCACATTTTTTAATGGGTTTTGTTGCACAATCCTCTCCAGGGTGTGGTTATCCCTATTGCTTGTACACTTTTTTTCTACCACATCTTTTCCTTCCCTTCGCCTCTCTATTAATGTGCTTGGACACAGAGCTCTGAACAGCCAGCCTTCTGTGTCTTGCCCTCCTTGTGCAAGGTGTCAATGGTCGTCTTTTGGACAACTGTCAAGTCAGCAGTCTTCCCCATGATTGTGTAGCCTACAGAACTAGACTGAGAGACCATTTAAAGGCCTTTGCAGGTGTTTTGAGTTAATTAGCTGATTAGAGTGTGGCACCAGGTGTCTTCAATATTGAACCTTTTCACAATATTCTAATTTTATGAGATACTGAATTTATAATCATCAAAATTAAAAGAAATAAACATTTGAAATATATCAGTCTGTGTGTAATGAATGACTATAATATACAAGTTTCACTTTTTGAATGGAATTAGTGAAATAAATCAACTTTTTGATGATATTCTAATTATATGACCAGCACCTGTATATGTACATACAGACAGACATACACCGATCCGGGATAACATTATGACCACCTTCCTAATATTGTGCTGGTCCCCCGTCGAGGCATGGACTCCACTAGACCCCCTGAAGGTGTGTTGTGGTATCTGACACCAAGATGTTAGCAGCAGATCCTTTACGTCCTGTATGTTGTGAGGTGGGGCCTCCATGGATCGGACTTGTTTGTTCAGCAGATCCCACAGATGCTTGATTGGATTGAGAGGAATTTGGAGGCCACGTCAACACCTCAAACTCATTGTTGTGTTCCTCAAACCATTCCTGAACCATTTTTGCTTTGTGGCAGGGCACATTATCCTGCTGACAGAGGCCACAGCCACCAGGGAATACCATTTCCATGAAAGGGTGTTCATGGTCTACAACAATGCTTAGGTAGGTGGTACGTGTCAAAGTAACATCCACATGGATAGCAGGACCCAAGGTTTCCCAGCATCACACTGCCTCCGCCGGCTTTCCTTCTTCCCATAGTGCATCCTGGTGCTATGTGTTCCTCAGGTAAGCGACGCACATGCACTCGGCCATCCACGTGATGTAAAAGAAAACATGATTCATCAGACCAGGCCACCTTCTTCCATTGCTCCGTGGTCCAGTTCTGATGCTCATGTGCCCACTGTTGGCACTTTTGGGCTGGTCTGCTGCTATGAAGTCCCATACGCAACAAACTGTGATGCACTGTGTATTCTGACACCTTTCTATCAGAACCAGCATTAACTTCTTGAGCAATTTGAGCTACAGTAGCTCGTCTGTTGGATCGGACCACACAGGCCAGCCTTCGCTCCCCACGTGCATCAATGAGTCTTGGCCGCCCATGACCCTGTCACCGGTTCACCACTGTTCCTTCCTTGGACAACTTTTGATAGATACTGACCACTGCAGACCAGGAACATCCCAAAAGAGCTGCAGTTTTGGAGATGCTCTGACCCAGTCGTCTAGCCATCACAATCTGGTCCTCAAACTCACTCAAATCCTTACGCTTACCCATTTTTCCTGCTTCTAACACATCAACTTTGAGGACAAAATGTCCTCAATATATCCCATAATATATGCCTAATATATCCCACCCACTAACAGGTGCTGTGATGAAGAGATAATCAGTGTTATTCACTTCACCTGTCAGTGTTCAAAATGTTATGCCTGATCGGTGTATATGTAACTGTATATATGCACAAACACACACACATACATACATACATACATACATACATACACACTCATAGGTAATGCTTTTTGGGGGTGGGGTGAGGGTGTCATATCTTACACAAGGCACCAGAATAACCAGATTTAGGGTTTTCCCACCACCAAAATCCCAACTGAATCCCTGCACATACCTCAAGTTGCTTTCGTCCATGCAGAGGATGTAATCAAAAGTCATGAAGTCATCTTTGGTGACCTAACAAACAGAAAGACTGCATAATTAATGCATGTAACACTTCATTCACATTGTCCTGCAGTGACCCACTAAGCACGGGCAAGTGGTTTCGGCCCACAGCCACCCTCCTCTCTCCATTTTCCTTTCTAATTTTTCCTGTCTTTCCACAAAAGAGGCCAATCTGCAGCCAAAAGAGCACGTTGCTGGCTTGGACAAGCTCCAGGGAACATAAGCAAAGGGCCAGAGAGCGAGTAGACGTGCTGTCTTTGTCTGTTCGAACATTCGCTTCCCTCACTCAAGACATGGAGTTAAGAAACGGATCAAAGCACATCTGTGGCTGCATATATGCGTGTGCATATATTGAGCAAGAACACATGATTCATCTGGGACACCACTGCACAGAGTGAGCCATAATAGGAATATATGATTCCAATTTACAAAAACAACAAAGAGCAAAAACTTGAAATCACACATACGCCTGTTCCTTGTGGATACATGTGTTTTCTTGTATAATTGGGGGCTGTTGATTTGTGCGAGGTCAACGGGACAAAGATGTCTTTAGTGTGAGCTCAGCTCTGTACAGCCCCGTATGAACCTGACCTCTAAAGGCCGAATTAAAGCCTGCCCACATGACTGGAATATCTGACTGACGTCTGGAATATGTGGGTGGAAAGCACACGAGTTAGGAGTTTCTCTTAGCCTGACAGTAAAAGGCCAGACCATGTATATTTCAGGCAAGGTGATTAGCAGTCAACAACTTAGTGGAATAAAGATCATTCCCATTAGTACTAACAAATAATCTTACACGCCTAGCACCAGTGTTGTGCTGAAATCAGTGACCTAAAGAAATCTGTGATTTCACTGTTCATTAAAAGTCTCTCAAAAAGCATTTTGCTCCAATGTGAACATACACACATACAGCAGGGTTACCATAACTGACAACATAGCATTAGAGGTTACCGAAATCCAGATTTTAACCCTGCTGTACTTGTGTAGCTGTTCACATCAGACCAAAATGCTTTTCTTAAAAACAGAATACAAAGGTTTAGACATCAGACAATGTGTCCATAATAACAATGAAAGTAAATTAATGTAAAGCTTGGATCGATTTATTAATGTTTAATGCATAAATCATCAAAATAGTAAAACACAGAAAAAAATTACAATAAAAATTAGAGAGAAACAATAACACTCAAAGAGCTTGTCTAAAAAGATTATTTCTTTAAGTAAATGAATTGTCATGCTGCACAGCTATTACAGCCACTTTATTATCCCTGTCTACCTGAAATTAAATTATTTCATTTAAATTTTAGCAATATTACACAAGCAAGTGCACTGTCGTTCCAAATATCAACATGGAATTTCATATATTCAGACCAACTGCACGACTAATGTTGTTTTTATACAACAGTTCAATAAATAAGTTAACATTGAGTAATTTACGTTTCAGACAATATTTCAAGTTACTTTGTCTGTTTTCTTCGCCAACTGAAATAATTCCCAATGAAGGCAAAAGTTGCGTCTTCTAGCAATGAATATGAATGAATCTTAAGTGATTCGAATCATAAAGAGAATCACTTGTCGCCACCTACCGGTGTAACCTGCAGACATAGTAACGGAAAATTCCCACCACTTAAAGGGATAGTTCACCCAAAAATGAAAATTATGCCATGATTTACTCACCCTCAAGCCATCCTAGGTGTATATGACTATCTTCTTACAGATCAATACAATCAGAGATATATTTTAAAATATCCTGGCTCTACCAAGCTCTATAGATTTCGATAGAAGAGAAGATGAGCTTCAGTTTGTTGCCCAGCCATATTTGTTTGAACCGAGAGAGGCGTCTAAGCTTACGATACTCCTACATCCTGTGTCATACATCGGGTCAAGAAGATAGTCATATACACCTAGGATGGCTTGAGGGTGAGTAAATCATCCGATAATCTTCACTTTTGGGTGAACTATACATTTAAGAAAAAAGCGTTACGTTTCCCGCCCAGCAACAACACCAGTACCTCTTCTCTGGCAATAAGGTTTGTTATCTTTAATTGGTCTCTTTATGATTTATGTATGTGCTATAAAGAATATGCTGGTGATACATACATGGACCAACTATGTTTTATCAAAATACATACCAAACACTATTTGGAAGCCAATTCAAAACAACAAACTCTGTGGAGAATTTTCTCAGGAAATGTACAAGAAAGATGAAAAATGGCAGAAAACACAGAGGGAGATGGAGAAGAGGGGTCAACAGCAGACAGGCAGTGGATGCCTGTCAAAATCAATTTATAGGCGAGAAGTTAAAAATAAGGAAGAAAGATAAAACATCTATGGTGTGTGACAAAGATAAAGTGCTTTTGGCTGTACATTACGATTAGATAATGCTCACAGGAGTTATCCTGCCAAAACTGGCTTTATTTGTGTATCTGCAAGGTTTCCGTATGAGTGACACTGACTGAAGTTAGTGAAATTTTGATAAATGTGTCATTTATATCGTACTGTTTAACAATACTGTGCTGAAATCTTCAACTCTTTCTCCTCCATCTACCCACCTAATTTTTAATGTAAGAGCTTCAACTTTCAGTTATTATGCTGCTTTATATTGCAAACTGGTATTTGTTATCATGGTATTTTATCTTGTTGTCGTTCTCATTAACAAATAGTTTTTATTGCTAATTAACCAGAAATCTTGCATATTCAAAGAAAACAGCTTACTTTCACCTTGCAAACTAAGGTGGATAACATGTAAACACAAAATCCCACATCTGCAGTACCTGTCGTGCCCTGTGATCTGTCTCTATGCCATGTTTCCTGAGGCAGGCCAGACCACGGGCATCAGGAGGGCTGCCAATATTCCAATCTGAGGTGGCACCAGAGTCTATAACCCACTGAAACACACACAGAAAACACGGTTCTAGCGTGGAGTGCTAATAAGGACCCCGCCGTACCTGCCGCGCCACGTGCCTCATGGTCACGCCATGTCTCTTCACGCAGGCCTGGCCGCGGTGATCCGGGGGATTTCCAATCTCATAGGTGGATGTGGCGGCACTGTCTATTCTCCACTGAAGACACACATACACACAGCATTCATGATGAAATTATACACACAAACATGCATCAACTCAGAACAGAACAGAAGAATAGCATTTATCTAAAGAACTAGGCCCATATATGTGTTACTCTATAGAGGTTTGTTACTGCATGTACAGTGGGATCATGTTGGCCAAGTATTCACATTTGAATATTTCTGGCCTTAAACATTAAGGCTGGAATGAATCTGATACCATTTCTTTGTATTTTGGCTCACAACGCTAAGGTTTTGACTCTTGTTCTTCTTGTCGACCTTTCTCAACAGCAGTATTTTATATTTGTCCAAAGTTGTGTAACCTCAGCAATAAACTCAAAACTCTATAAGAACAAGCATACCTGGCAAATAAAAATGATCATGATACTGATACTCTCATCCAAAGGGAAGATGAGTTGCTAGGCTAAAAGTACTTTAGTCACTTTGTCACATACCTGTTAAGAACAGCCAGTTACTTTCATCCAGAAGATGCAATGTCGCAATCACTTCAAGCTGGGACTATATATTGATACATCATTCAATTAAAGAAGCATCACATGCAGCAACTTACCTTGTCCACCACTCCGCTGTCTGTGGCCATCTTCCTGAAAACAGCCTCAGCAATTGGGGATCTGCAAATATTCCCTAGGTATTGAGAAAAGGGAAGAATTTTATTGTTTTAGGAGCCAAAGGTTTACATGCGACCAAATTATGTCAGATTTGAAAAAATATATTTTTTTTAATACTGTGAAATATTTTTTACAATTTAGAATAACTGTTTTCTATTTGAATATGTTTTAAAATGTAATTTATTCCTGTGATGACAAAGCTGAATTTTCAGTATCATTACTCCAGTCTTCAGTGTCACAAGATCCTTCAGAAATCATTGTAATATACTGATCTGCTGCTCAAGAAAAATGTATTATTATCAATGTTGAAAACATTTGTGCTGCTTAATATTTTTGTGGAAACTGTGATACATATTTTTCAGGATTTTTCAATTATTAGAACATAGATATTTTACTTTTAATCAAAACATATTCTCGCTGAATTAAAGTATTAATTTCTTCAAAAAAATATCTATTTCTGACCCCAAATTTTTGAACAGTAGTGTATACTTCTATATTTTATATAAGCTACTTTCTTTGATTATGTGCCATAAAATAAAATAAAAAATTGCCAAATAAATTAATAAAATTCATAGACAACAAAGCATAAAATCTTATTAAATCTGTAAAGTGGATAATAAAAATAAAAATGACCCTCATAACGTTATGAAAATGTGTACGCTTTACTAAATGGGATTAGTTTTTTAGTCCAAACTATGTTTCAAATAATAAACATAAGGGTGATCAATGCTGAAAATATACATATAGCTTTAAGCGCCAATATCAACACGAAGTGTTCATTAATGTATGAATGGATGAGATCTGCGTGTGGTTGCATCAGTATGCCGATACCATACAGCTCACGATGACAGCTTTTATTCACTGAACGAGGCCAGTGAAAGAGTGATCATTGAATTAAAAAGTGATGATAGTTTGACGGTCTCCTCCAGCTGAAATGTTACTTCATCGGCTTCCCGTCTAAATATCACAAGTTAAAGAAGGTCTGGCGATATTTTAATCTTTCTTACCCAAGCACACGAATAACACCGAAGTTCCACCGGGAGCCGCCATATTGGTTACTATCAAAGGTCCCCGTTGAGGGTTTGCCGAAGTTCCGCCTGTTCCAAAATCACCAACAAAAAGGTTAGAGGGTGTTTGAGGACATACAATATATAAAAGTCTTGGAGTGAAAGCAGTTACAATAAATAGTTGTTTTTAAAATGTATTTTTAAGATATTACTAGTAGTGTACAGTATATGTGTGAAAACCTGAACTACACACTTACTTTCAATTTTATTCTCTCATACATCATAAAACATATAGCTATGAAGTCCTCCAACAACTTCATAGCATAATATATCATGTATTTGTGGTAGGCCTGTTTATACAGTCGGCCTAAAGGAAGCACAAAGGTTGCATCTAAAGTGCCATATATAGTATCACACAAAGGATCCAGAGCATAGTTCTAAACAAATGTCTTGTATTATGTTTTGCCAGGAGGCCTAAGCTGCACAATAATGGTTAAGAAAATTTTCCCTGGTATCTTTTCAGGCTTGCATAAGCTTTATCGGTCCCGATTCTATTATTGGTATCATATCCCGCAGAATAGCGTTTACAGATCTAGGTGGTCAGGTTGTAGGAAAGTCCTGTTTTCCAGACCATATTTAGAGCAAGTTTAGATTGAACTTTTTTTCACTCAGCTGCCCGGCCTGCTTAGCAATACTTTCTCTGTTATAAAACCAGATTATACTTCAGGGTACTGATCATGCACACCAGATGAGTGAATTTACTACACAGCAAAATATATGTGCACGAACATCTAACAAAGTCAACATAGGCAACTCAGAGAGCATGTATGGAAGTAGGCCAATGAAGACAACATAGGATTTATGTTGAAATGTAACATAAATCCATAAATCCGTAAATCCATGGTGTTGTAAGCATATGATGAAGGTTTTTTTACATTACCATTTTACATACATTCATTTGGTAGACACTTAAACAAAGCACCGCACAATGCATTCAAGATATATTTATTTTAACAGTATGTTTACTGGGAATTAAATCAATGTCTGTCTGGGAATTAAATCAATGTCTGTTGTCAATGCAACTTTCACATTTCCTGAATAGAAAATCATAAAATTAAGGTTTATTAATTTAAAACAAGTGCTTTACATGTTCATTTTATTTACATAGAAATAAAAAGGAATTAAAAAAATAATAAAGTTACAGAAATTAATGTTACAGAATATGAATTTGAACAATCACTTTGTTAAATATATGTGTATTATAGAAAATGTGATAAATAATTGGTCTTTTTATACACTACCATTAAAAAAAATACTATAAAAGTAATTTTTCAGCAACTATGCATTAAATTGATCAAAAGTGACAAATAAATGCTGCCTTGGTGAGCATAAGAGACCTCTTTAAAAAACATCAAAACTTTTGAACAGTAGTGTACATACATAAAGGGATTCTTAATTTCCTATGCATGCTAAAAAGGTAACAATTTGGTGATTCCCATAAAAATTTCAGTATTTGTAATTTCACCCTAGAGATACTTAAAGGTATATCAGCTTTCCTTTTTTGGCATTGATGCATATAACGCTGTCAAAGAGAATGACCAGTGAGAGATATAATGAAAACCATATTCCAGGGTCAGTGACTCAAGCAGTGCCAAACTTTAAGGGAGGTGATGTATAATCCAACTTACTGAGAAATCCAGGACAGCTTCTCACAACAGCAAAACTGATATCCATTGACATTGTTGTTCTATTGGTTTTGACTGAACAGAATTATTATGCAGCAAAACTACTAGCCCCCCTCCTGTTTGTATTCACAAATTAAAATTCAGCTGGTTTGCAGCTGCTCCGTACACAAATCTTCTTAAGGTTTACTTCTCGATAATCACCAAATCATCGAACTTTCATTAATTATGTCTTCACGTTAACATCCTTAGCCTCACATACGGACACAATGTGCTGTCCTCAGGAAATGCCTGTCAGAATTGAGCAAATGAAAAACTTGATTCCCAATTTGTACTTTCCATGTCTGCACTTCATCTTCTTAACTTGTGAGTGAACTCCAACAAAATCTTTACAAAATGATGATCATTTGGTCCTGTGCACATCACTGACACATTATCGAGACCTAAATACCCTTGCTAATCTAGTAAGGTTGTGTTGAGAGACACAATCATAACTCACTCCAGACCTAAATGATTAACCTTAGAGGTCATACAATCGCATTGCTGTTTCCTATCAGCAATCATGTTTGGAATCATTCATATATTTGTTCAGAAATCCTTGAGCGATCCTTCTAGGTGTGGAATGGACAAGTCACAACCATTTGCTTTGTGAGATGTGTAAACAAGGTTAACAGAAGGTTGTGGTTTTGGTTGTAATTTGTCATTCTGTGGTTTCACATGTTATAATTCATATGTGATGAAGAGGGCTCTGTATTTGGGAGTAACTCTCATTGTGGCCTTCAGGAGTTTGCATTTAACATACCACTATCAATGTGATACAGTCTGTATACAATTATAGTTATTAAGGGTTGTATGTGATGCAGCATGCATGAAGATTTAAAAATATTCGCGTGTTTCAGACCAGACTGACATGATAATGAGTCTCACCCTATCTCATCTGGATCCACAATTTTGAAAACTCTGAGGTCAGAGAAGCCATATATTGGTTTTAGTGTACTGCTATTACTTTGGGTACTTTCCAGCTTACTGCACAGCAGGCCCCTTAAAACACATAAATTACATCCGCACAAATTCCTCTGGTTCTGACTGGGTTGAGTAAAGAAATGAATTCACTAAGTTGCTTTCTGAAGTCTGTGTTTTAGTGCATTTTGCACATTGCGCAATGCACAGACACTCCACAGTAATCCAGCCAGGACAAAGTCTTGCCAGGGTGTTGTTACAGTGGTTTTGATGTGTTGCTATGCAGTTGCTAGGGTGTTTTGGGTGGTTGCTTACTGGCCAGAGTCATTTTAGTTGTTTGCCATGTGAAAATCATTAGACCGATGGCTTAGAAAAGTCAGAGCAATTTTAAGTTATATTGTTGATTTAGAAAAGGTATGACGGATTAAAGGTTATTGAGTGCTCATAATGCGCCCTCTCTTGCAAACACACGCAGTACATCACCTCCACTAGTCTGCTGCCATCTACTGGTTTCATTGAGATCCTGCATTCATCTAGATCTCCTCCCAATGTCTTTCTGCCATATATCTAAATTTGTAGAATGTTTTTAGAGTATGGGTATAAGCCTATTAAATTTGATGTGTAGTGCATGTGTTGCTTCTTTCATTACACATTATAACACTTAGGCTATGATATGACCTCCCAGGATTTTTTTTTTTTTTTTACGTTGACAGTACAATCCTGCACAAAATAAAACCCCACACAATGCATAAACAGATGTTGAAGAAAAAACAAGAATCAAATCAAGAATCAAATCCTTTAAAAAGATCATGTCACAAAGGATCAATGAACTGTATTTTTTCCACACTGGAAAACATTCCCTTTAGTAAAAGAGTTGGACAACTAGTTCCAGCCTCCCCTGAAAATCTGTGTATACAACTTTAAGGAACGTCACTATAAACACCTTTTGCAATTTGCAATTAAGCAAACTTTTCTCCATAAATCTCCATAAAATTTAGTTTTTATGTGTGTATATCTGTTCAGAACTGTGCTAACCATGTAGCCTACTGATTAGCAACTTTGAGCTAGGCTCAATAGTATCTAAAATTGTCACTACTGAAACACTCACGACTGAAGCCCGTGGTGAAGTTTCAGTTGCGACATCATTGTTTTTTGGGTGTTATTTGATCAAATTTAGTTTTTGTGTGTGTACAACTGTTCAGAACTGTGCTAGCTAACCATGTGCTGATTAGCATCTTTGAGCTAGGCTCAAAAGTATCTAAAATTGTCATTACCGAACTGTCAACGACCAAAATATATGGTGGTTTCGGTTGCAACATCGTTTTTTGAGTGTTATTTAAAAATTTTTTAGTTTTTGTGTGTGTATAACTGTTTAGAACTGTCCTAGCTAACCATGTGCTGATTAGCATCTTTCAGCTAGGCTCAATAGTATCTAAAATTGTCACTACTGCAACAGTCACACCTGAAACGTGGTGACGTTTCGGTTGCGACATCAATGTTTTTTTTTGTGTTATTCAATGAAATTTAGTTTTTGTGTGTGTACAACTGTTCAGAACTGTGCTAGCTAACCATGTGCTGATTAGCATCTTTGAGCTAGACTCAATAGTATCTAAAATTGTCACTAACGAAACGTGGTGAAGTTTCGGTTGTGACATGATGACATCATTGTTTTGGTAGTGACAAAAGGGAACACATAATCCTTTATTTGGGGGAAATAAGCACAATTTTAGTACAGTTGTGCAAATCATTAGGATTTTAGTATGTTTTAGTATGCAAGTTAAAATTCTGTAATGTTATGTGGTCGCTGCCAACACATTACTGTCACTACTGAAAATGTGCAGTCAGGACTGAAACATGGGATGTTTTATCAAAAATAAAGTATATTGAATTATCATCTAAGATGTTTGGTTCAATGTATATTTAAAATAATGAATCCTTAACTTGAAATCAGTATGAAACAAAGATTGGATTCAAAATACAACAAATCTCATAAATTACAATTGAAAAATTGTAATTGTTATTGATTTACATGTGAAAACTTTTAAATAAAATAGAAAAACATATATTTACAAGGTCGATGTAAAATGTCAAATATTAAATCTTGACAAATTTGAGGAGAGGAAAATTATTCTGAAATTTTCTGAAAATACAATATGAGAATTAACTGCATTACTAGAAAAGTGTACCTAGGAAATTATACAATCTACATACAAAATTTGTGGAAAAACTGTTTTTTCAAGATGTTTCCAACTCCGACTTTGAACCAATTCTGTAGAATGGCCCATATATATATATATATATATATATATATATATATATATATATATATATATATACACACACACACACACACAAGCCCAAATTACGAGCCGTTAAGTTACAGTTTCCCGTTTCCTGACAGTATTCCTCACATCCTAGACATCTCTCGTGCAGAGCACGCGCTGCCTTGACCTGTTAGTGGGTGGGGTAGGTGAGCAGTGTGAACAGGTAAAGTAAAGGTGTGCGTCAGTACTGTGCGTTCTCGTCTATCTACTAACTATCGGACCCCTCAACACATTTAACAAAAGTTGCGACATTGCTGTTGTGGATTTAACACGTAATACTAATCTGGACTGCATAATGCTGAAGAAAACGCAAGGCTCTGCCGACGCGGATGCGTCGCGCATTCTTGTGAAGGGGCCAGAGTTTTTGAGGAGACAGATGGAGCGAGAAAGCGAGGCGAATAAAGGACGCGTCAGTGCGGTGGAGAGGTTGGCAGCCACTAAACCTCAATATGTAAAAAGCCAACAAGTGGTCGGTTTGACTCAGGGACTGGTTATCAGCATCGGGTGTGCCTCCGTGAGCAGTCAAGGGTCTTCAAACGGGCACGGTTCCGTTAAGAACGCAACTAATGTTGATGTTAAGGACATACAGTCGCCTGAAGAAGATAGCAATGTGGTAAGACGTAGCAGCTCGAAGAAACGACCGGACTCGATTTTATTATACAGACAGAAGTGTGAACTCATGAGAGGATTGCCTGGCGGGAGTAGGAGATTGATTAAAAAGTCATTATTCTCTCTTAAAGAGAAGACAAACGCATTACCTGAGACGCGAGGTGGTGAGTCTGACGTTGAGATAACTGACAGAAAAGACCGCGCGCTTTGCTCCACACGTAATGACTGCGGGAAAGAGTCCACTCAGGTAACTTTATCCATCTCAAACGGGAAGCCAGGTGAGACAAACTATGTGCCGAAAGGGAGAGTCGCTGAAACCCAAGAGCAGGAGCGCAAGAGCCGGAGGGGGGTCGCGCGCTCCAGCTCTGACATCAGCTCGCGCTACTCGAAAAACTTCGCGGACTTCGACGCTTTCTTCAAATACTGCGGGCTCGAGGGTGATGTAGTTGAGTCCCTGGGCAAAGATAACTTTTCCGCGCGCTCGGACGACCTCAGCTCCAGAATCCGGAGCATCAGCGTCTCAACGTCAGATGACGGATTCTCGAGGAGCAGCGACGGCCTGCAAGAGGAGGAATTACAGGAGACTGTCCGTCAAGGGACGTCAGTTGTGGAGCGCAACGCTCGGATCATCAAGTGGCTTTACAGCTGCAGAAATGCAGCCGAGTCGGGAAAGACTCTGCGAGATCTGGATTAAATTGGGTCATGTTAAACGTGCTGTAAGCAATTTTTCCCTATACAACGCATAATGTCCCGGCTACTTGACTTAAAAACACTGGACCTATGTATATGTGACATCCCTTGACTGTTAACAACAGAAATTTTTTTTTTTTTTTAGCAAATCAGAAAACTAGCAATCAACCTGGCTGATTCGGCTAATCGGCTAATTCACAATTTCAAAAAGTTCTTAAAGGGTTTTAGGACGGTTGTTTTTTTGTTTTGTTTTGTTTTTCATGTAAAATATGAAATGCAATAAAGTTGCTAACAAATTGCTATACATAAGGACTACAACAGTTTTGTCAAACATTTACACAACCTTGTGGTAGTCATAGTCTTTATTTAGCAGCTTGTTAGCAGCTAGACTGTAATTTCTGATGACTTGAACATTTCTTAAAGTCCCCCTGAAATCAAAATTTAAGTTTTTTTTAGCTTTTAGTATGAATATGTTAGCCTTAATGTTATGAATAAGCTGGTGTGTTCCAACACAATGACAACATTCGCATTTAGGAGATATAAGCATTCAAAACTTACAATCTCTCACTTCCGCTAAAATGGATCACGGATTTTCATGACATCACATCGCACTTCAGCTTCTCATCAAATCTCCTGTCCAATCAAATGCTCTTTAGAATTTGAAGTCCCGCCCCTCCTACACTATCAACAGACACTGAAGCTGCGGCTGAAATCGGTGTCTGTTGATAGTGTAAGAGGGGCGGGACTTCAAATATAACTATATAGCGAACTATTCATACAGTGTAAATATGCTTTCCGTTGATGTGAATGAAGTCCATTTTTGCATTAGTATAACGTGAACGAGCACAGTCTGCTCTGGCCCAGGGACACGAGCTGTGATATAAACGAAACGCTATTGGCTATTTAAAAAAAAGGGGCGGAGCTGTTCAATATATCCCACCCTGTCTTCCTGTTTCAGTTGAAATTACGTCAACACATCAGCAGGTCTTTAAATGCTAATACAGACTTTATTTTACCCATTTTAAATGCCCATTCTAAAAACCCTATAGGAAATTGTGTAGAGAACCCAAATTGCTAATTCTCTTGCTGGTTTTAGGACCTCAAACTGCTGTATTGATTCAAGCTTTTTTTGGTTAAGTATTTTCTACGCCAGTACTTGATCCTGGTTAATTATCTACCTAGATATCATGTTACTTGATTTTATAACATTAAAAGTTGTTTTTATATTTCCATTGCATTGTATTATGTGAAAACTGCTTTTGCACTCAAATCTATAGTTTACAGACACAATTTGTCGTTTAAGTCAAACAAGCCATGATACACGTCAGCTCTGGAATGCAGAATGCAGCCTGGTCCTGAGATATGGAAAGATATGGTTTCAAACAAGCAGTTTTGTCCCTTGTTGCGTAACAGCGGAAGCAATGAACAAAAAGCAAGTACATTCACATCCAGTGTGGGTGTATAATTTGTGCCACTGTCACATAAGTTCAAAGATTAGGTGTCAGTTTACCCTAACTGAATACTGTTTAGTCATGTCTTCTCTGACTCACTATGCCTTGTAAATTGCATAAAATAAGTCTGAAGTAACTTGATAAGGTATGTGCATTATTGAGTCAAACATCCTTACACAATATGTAAAAATGCTGCATGTGTGAATATGAACATATACGAACAAATAGTTTCTTACTTTTCTAGCAGTTTACTTTAGGATAAGTTGTTGGGTTATAGTTTAAATATAGTAGTAGTCAAGATTATAATGAACAAGCAAATAATGGTCTATAGTAATTTAATGATCATAAATGCATATTTATAATGATCAAAATATGAATGTTAACTAACTGAACCTAGTGCTTCTTTTTTGAAGGTTTTTTTTTTACTATTGAATGCAGTGTTTTCACATGCACACAAAAACGTAGCCCTCTGGCCTTCTTAATGCAGACTGTAGGGCAGGTTAGATCTTGCAGAAGGAGTGTCCATGGCCTTTACACTACTTTAAATGATTTTGGAAATGCAGTCTTTTTTTGAATGCATGTCACTCTAAAGTTTTTTCTGAAACTGCATCAAATACAAAGAGGCTGTATGAATGAGGTTTTGGAATTGTCTCTATTAAGATAATTATGAATTACGAAACACTTCAAATAGGCTAGTGTTACAATTTAGCTGATGTCCATTCTGATCAAATGATACAGGAGTCAAGAAGACTTATTGGCACATTAAAAAGGATACCATTCTTCCATTTACTGGCAATAAACCATAAGTTACTTATGCACAGCATGGATGTACTGTAACTTTCAGCTTGGTATTTGTGTCTCACTGGTTGCTCTTTTCTCATGGCAAGATTTCTCAGTTCGGTTTGGACTTTCACCAGGGTTGGGTTTTACCTGGCACAAATATGAGTTAGATTTCACATAAGGAAATTGTCACAATGCCTATATATCACCTTTAACCCTCATGTACTTCAGGTTAATTTGACCCGATTATTGAGTTGTCGGAAACATTAGTTAACTTGTTTTTTTCTTGAAAGTTTGTGACTTTTTCTCATTTAGGGTCATGAACATGCATGCAAAGTTTCAACACGCTGATGTGTTTTGACATATACTCACAAAATTTTGGTTACGTTGGTGATGTTCGTGGGTCAATTTGACCCGCATATGTTAAGGCTCTAAGGCAACTGTACAGACCCAAAACAATAAAATTTCTTGGTTATAATTTGTTATTTTTGTTTTTTACTACCTAATGAACCTCACTTACTTTCAGTCTATCTGAAATACTATCTAACCTACATTGTTTTTCTTGAAATTTTGTGACCTTTTCTCATTTAGGGTCATGAACATGCATGCAAAGTTTCAACATGCTGATGTGTTGTGAGATGTGCATATGTGGGTCAATTTGACACATATAGACAGCCATTCAAAAGCAACTGTACAGACCCAAAATACAAAACACTTCTGTGTTGTATATCAGAATTCCTCAAATCTAGTGCTGAAGTGCCAGTGTCTTGCTAATTTTAACAACTTTTTAAGTTGGTGAAAATATAAAGTTGTTTTACCTGTTAATTGTCTGTCCCACTTTTTGAGATATGAAAATGACTTTTCCAATTTAAATTGTTAAAAATCTTAAATACTTCAGAGCACAGACTTAAGTTTGGTATCTTTTTAAAGGGAACACTTCACAGGTTATTGTAGAAGTAAAAAAAGTTGTAAAAGTAAAGTTTAAAAAAAGAAAAAAAGTTTATGAAAATTTTAAATATATATTTTTTATATTTGATATAAAATATATATTTTACAAAATATGTTCAACTCTAAAACTTCAAGAAAATCAAAGTTAAATATCTGAACAAGTTCTGTGCCAAATTTTAGGTTGATATCTCAAAAAAAATAACTTTCAGTAAGATTTTTTGTGCGCAGTACTAAACTTTTTCACTAGATGACATCCAGACTCCACCGGTGACCATATAAGGACTCTTTGATTTCCAAATATGGTTTGAGTGATCTGAATCATATTTTTCCACACTTTTCAAACTATTTATGAAGTAGACATCCTATTCAGAAGAAGTTTGGGCAGTAATGTTAATATTTGATTTGAATTGTCTGATTTGTCTTAAAAATAGTGGTTAAAAACATTTTTATAAATCATAAATTCAGATATTTATTCTTTGTAACGTGAAAAGTATTAATATTAAAAGTTAATTATTTGTACATGATTGTATGGTTTTTTGTTTTTGTCATAGAGTGATTTTTGGGTATTGAATCCAATTAGGGTCAGTTTGACCCAGACTATACAGGTAGTTGCCGGAAATCGAACAGTGCATGAGCAGTGCTGCCAGAATTGGGCTACTTTTACACTGTTGCCGCTGGTTGTTTTTCATGTATGTGGGTTGAATCGATGAAAATTATGTGATATTTAGCCCCTGAAATGCGAATTTTACCAGTGGAGCCCCTCCAAAACCGCAAATTTTACCCCCTGTAACACGATTTTTACCGTGGGGCTCCCCTGAAATGCGATTGGGTTAGTTTTGGGCTAGTTTTGATGAGCAATTGGGCGGGTTTTGTTGTTCAAATCTGGCAACCCTGTGCATGAGGGTCAAGTCAAACCTACATTACCATAAATGGCTGTTTTCTGTAGAGGTCATGCTGCAAAACCTAGTTAGGAAATTGTTTTGAATTCTGTCCAATATTGTCATATATTGGCAATAGAGTAAACATGTGAATACAATAAAAGCACACTGATACTGTACAGGGTCAACTGAAGGCAGGTGTTCTCAGGACAAGGGTGTTTTTTCCATGTATGCCAGGTGTGGAAAACTATTTTTTGGGTAAGGCTTCAAGGTAAATAAATTGATAAAATACAATAAATATTTAACAAAAACAACTGTATAAAACACCTTAAACGACATGGTTAACATTAACATTTTTCCAGCTGTTTGTTGTGTATTTCAATAATTTGATTTTTTTTTTTTTTTTTTTTTCTAACTTGATTGTTTTTTCTCTCTAACTTGATTGTTTTTTCTCATTAAGCTCTGTACTCACCGCTGGCTGAGGGGATTACAAATAAACCTATTACTTCTATCCAAAACCAAGCAACGGAAATGTTTATTTTGTGATGTTATTATTTCCCGTCTATTCCATCGTTCATTCTATCCATTTCCCCTCCCCCATCACAAAATCAAAACATGACAACATGTGCAGCGTCTGTGTCACGTGTAAGAAGCTGCAGAGACGGAGAGCTCGGGATAAATCGGTGAGTGATCGACAGGGTCACGAACCAATCAGCTTGGGAATTCCGGGTAGCAACACAATAAATACAAATACGATGGCCAATCACAATCGACGGGAGGCGTGTCTTACATTCCGCTTTTCTGACTGTTTACTTCCGTCAATATTCAAAGAAAAGCAGAAAATTATCACCATAACAAAGGACTCGCTGTAAGTAAAGTTAAATATACGTCCGTTATCAATGCAAATACATGACTTTTCGTGTAAAACAACAATAGAGGTAGATATTTAAGCTGTCTTTAATGTTTTGTCGACGTTTAAAAAGATAAGGTTCTTAGCAAGCTTTGCATTTGAGCAAAATTATTAGCAGCAGCTTAAATACAATTTACAAATTAATATCAAAATGCAAAATGTTTGTTTTTCAAAGATTATGTTTTACATTAAGATAAAATAAGGCTTTTTAAGCCTTGAATGTCTATTATTGTGTGTTGTCTGATTAGATCATAATGATATTGCGCCATATGTGATAAGCCTTTGATGTGTTATAAGGGTTTGAGATGAGAATCTTTTGTATTCAGGTCTTTGGAGCAGGAGGAAGAAGATGCCGTTCTTGGGCCAAGACTGGAGATCACCAGGCTGGAGCTGGATCAAAACTGAGGATGGCTGGAAACGCTTTGAATATTTCAGCCACAAATTGGGAGATAACATCAATGAAATTGGCTTGGAAGAGTAAGAAATGCTTTGAATTATGTCAATATAATGTGTAGTGGTTGTTGTATCTTGATATAGGGTGATAGTTTTGGGGTTCAAACCGGCAACCTTTCAGTTACCACCTCCAAGCTTTAACCACAAGGCTACACCACCCAGAAAAAGCATTGAGGAACAGACTAAAAAGGAAGTGTGTATGTGGCATGTGGGATGTCAGGTGTACGTGTTTAGAACTGATGTGTGCTATTGTAACTGTCTGTGGTTATTGTCTGGAGTGGTGTAGAACAGACATCCCTGAACTGTTTGTGTATATTCAGACACAATATACTGACACGGTCCTTTAGTCTGACTGTGCTGTCATGGAAACAGACCTAAGGTCGGTCAGACTATGAGGAAACATGGTTGTCTGGTTTCAGCTATGTGATGATGCAATTAGTTTTTTGGATAGTTTTAGTATGAAAGTGCATCTTATGTCTGTGTGTTAAATTTCACTAGACAATAGACAGAACACTCACGTTTTGTAAGCTAAAACGTCTTCAGATCTTGATGACTCACCTCATTCAGCAATACTTTGATTAATAATTAAAAAGAACTTGCATTGGCTTGTTTATTTGCACTAGGTTTTATTGCAATCTGTTTTGGGTTTATGTGTACTAGATAGCAGAGTCTAAATTGCAGTCTTAACAGTCTAAATTGCATGCTTGCCATCTGTTGATCACATGATATTATACTTTTTGTAGGTCACTCTGAATTGGAGCCTCTGCTAGATGCCTTTTAATGTAAATTAAATGCCTAAAGCTTATTTTGGGACGGTCATAATTAACTTTACCTTATTAACTCTCCAGGTTGGACAATGACAACAAGGAGAACGTCTTTGTGGGAGACGTCTGTGAAGTAGCTGCCAAGAAGAGAAAAAAGGACTTTTTCAACAACAACACTAAGTCACAGTGTAAATATTACATCATATTTAATTGCATCACACTTAATTACAATGATCTCCAATTTCATAGTGAATTAGAGTTTCTTGTGATAATAAGCATTTATGCAGTTTACCACTCATTATACAAAAATATATGACAATGGAATGCTACAATTGACCAATCAGAACAAATGTTTATTAATTAATTATTAATTATTCAACCTTGTGTAGTCCCAAACCTGTAAGACCTTCATTCATCTTCAGAACACAAATTAAGATATTTTTGATGAAATCCAAGGGTTTCTGAGGTAGTAAGACATCATTAAAATAGTCCATGTGACTACAGTGGTTCAACCTTAATGTTATGAAGAGATGAGAATACTTTTTGTGTGCGAAAACAAAACAAAAATAACGACTTTATTCAAAAATTTCTTCTCTCCTCTGTCAGTCTTCTATGCTGGTGATATAGTGAATGCAGTGCAGCGCTTCCGTGTTTACGTCCGAACGCCAGCTTAGTATTGTTATGAATTCTCGTCGCTTCATAACATTAAGGTTGAACCGCTGTAGTCACATGGACTATTTTAACGATGTCTTTACTACCTTTCTGGACCTCAAAAGGTTCAATGACATTGCTGCCTGTGTGTGGTTCAGAAACCCTTGGATTTCATCAAATATATATAAAAAGATGAACGAAGGTCTTATGGGTGTGGAACGACATGAGGGTGAGTAATTAATGACAGAAATGTCATTTTTGGGTGAACTAACCCTTTAATTATCAAGTCAAGTCACAGTAATGGCGAATTAGTACATACTAATGCTTAATTGCATCATACTTAATTATCACAACAATGATCTCAGATTGAAAAGTGAACTTTTTTGGGACAATGGCCAATTATACAGTTTAGTGGTCATTATACAAAATATATGACCCCAGAATGCTACATTTGACCGATCACAATCAAGTTTTCCAGAGAGCTGTGTAATAATTACAAATTTAATAGTATTTTTTTCCACATCCCAACCAATCACAGATAAATAAAAACCTAAGCAATTAAAGGGGTAGTGTTCGCAACAATGGACATTCTGTCATTATTTACTCACCCTCATGTCATTCCAAACCTGTATGCATTTCTTTTTTCTGCGGATTACAAAAGAAGATATTTTGAAGAATGTTGGTAACCAAACAGTTTCTGTTCCCATTGATTTCCATTGTATTTTTGTCCATACAGTTGAAGTGAATGGGAACCAAAACTTGTTTGGTTATCAACATTCTTCAAAATATCTTCTTTTGTCTTCCGCAGAAGAAGGAAAGTCATATGACTTTGTAAACTAAATGATTAAATAATTTTCATTATTGGGTGAACTAACCCTTTTAATGATGTAATATATAGGTTAAATATATTTTATCCCTTTTCTTAGTTTTGTTCCAGGAGAGGTGGATCTACGTTCAGAAGGAGAGTACGAGAGAGGTGAGAGGAATTATGAAAAACCTTATGACTCAAGGAGTAGTAAATAAACAACATGAGTCATAGAAAGTTATACGTCATTGCTTATATTTCACAGTTCTGGCATTAGTAGTGTTTCCCAGTCTCTTTCAATGCACACTGTGTGTTTGTTGTTACAGAGACATGGCTACTGTACTCTTGGTGAGGCCTTCAATCGTCTGGACTTTTCCAGTGCCATTCAGGATGTGCGGCGATTCAACTATGTAGTCAAAGTAAGATGTTCTGATCTCTGCTGAACAATTGCTGGAATACCTCTCTTGTTCTGTGCTTCCCTTCCATGTTCTCTCTCACTTTACCCTCTCTGTTTACTTCCCTCTTAGCTTCTGCAGTTGATTGCCAAGTCCCAGCTGACGTCTTTGAGTGGAGCTGCTCAGAAAAACTATTTTAATGTCCTGGAGAAGATTGTGAGAAAAGGTGAGCTGATATTTCAGCATTTTTCACAGACTTCTTTTTATGTGAATGAACTCTTTCATGGAGGGGAGAAAATGCAGAAACCATGCTGACCTGAAATATGTGCATCTACAAGTTGATATAAAAAATTGGCAATGATTTTCTGTTTGTTTGTTTGGCAGTTCTGGATGACCATCAGAACCCGAGACTGATCAAGGCGTTGCTGCATGATTTAAGCTCCACCCTCTGCATCCTCATCCGAGAAGTTGGGAAGTCTGTGCTGGTTGGCAACATCAACATTTGGGTCTGCCGTCTAGAAACCATATTAAACTGGCAACAGCAGCTCAACAATTTGCAAATTCCAAAGGTAGGCTTTTTCACAGTCTATATACGTGTTAGGGAAGTCCAAAAATCTATTCTGCAAAAACTGATTTTAAAGCTAAATAAATAAGAAAAAAAGATAAAGATAATTCAATATTTATATAATAAATTATATAATTATATGCTAAATATAATTTATATAAATATAAGACTAGTCAATTTCATAGTTGGTGGAATGATATATATGTGTGTATATATATATATATATATATATATATATATATATATATATATATTAGTATACATTTATTATATAAATAATTTAATGTTTTTAAATTTTATAAATAATATATATTTAAGATTGCTGTCTGATTAACCTTTAGGACCAAAGTGAACTGCTGAAACGGTTGTATTTCTTTATTACTTGACAACAACCTTCTGTTTATATTTATATACCTAACACTAAATATGTTTCTTTGCAGCAAGTTTCAAATGGGATGACACTGAGTGACCTCCCTTTGCACATGCAAAACAACATCCTGTACAAGTTTACTGATGCCTGTGACATCATCAGTCTGGGACAAGCCACACCAACACTGCACATGCTCAGTGAGGACCGGCAATTGTGGAAGAAACTGTGCCAGTTTCATTTTGCTGAGAAACAGGTGAGGAATAAGAATTTATTAAGTCACTCATAATTGGATGTCTATCAGTTGGAGAATACTGTCATTACCATCACACACAGCATCACAAATACTAAATCAATTAATATATTTTAAAGATTTCAAGTGATATGAATATCAATGTCTGTTTAGGCATTTATGAATGAGGTTGTATCTGAGATTCTTTAATATGAATAATTTCGAAAATTCAGAATTGTTGACAATTGAGGCAGTGACTTAATTTGAACACAAGATGGCAGTACAGAGGCATCATGCACACAGTCCTATAAACCACTGGTGTGCAAAGGAAGCCTCTGTTCCTTAGCAGAGCTCACAGAGGCCTCTGTGTTTGTGTGTTCAGTTCTGCAGACACTTGATTCTGTCAGAGAAGGGCCATGTGGACTGGAAGCTGATGTTTTTCACACTTCAGAAATACTACCCTCAGAAAGAACAGTACGGAGACACTCTGCAGTTCTGCAGGCACTGTAGCATCCTCTTCTGGAACGTAAGAAAGTCTTTTTAAATGTCAAACATTCTGGTCTGTGAATAAACAGTAGGACATCCATCCGGATTTTGTTTCTACTTAGGTTTAAGTGCTCTTCTCAAACGTTTCCCTTGTTGAAGCCCAGTGTTGTGTATACAGTAGATTTTCTAGAATTGCAGTTTGTGGTCAGAAACCCCTTATAGACACAGTTATTAATAGATAAGCATTAGTTTGTTTTCTATTTAAAACATAGGGGGCCAGTATTAATGTATACACTACCGTTAAAACTTTAGGTGTCAGTAAGATTTTTAAATGTTTTTGAAAGTAGCCTCATCAAGGCAGTAATATTGTGAAATATTATTATTATGTAAAATAGATGATATATTTAAAAATGTAATTTATTCCTGTGATGGCAAAGCTGAATTCAGTGTTAGAAATGCTAATATGCTGATTTAGTGCTCAAGAAACATTTCTTATTATTACCAATGTTGCTTATTTTTGTGGAAACTGTAATTCATTTTTTAGTAAATGTTTTTGAGGATTCTTTGAAATGGAAATCTTTTGTAACATTATAAAGGTCTTTACTGTCACTTTGATATATTTAATGCATCCTTGCTAAATAAAAGTAATAATTTCTTTAAAAAAAAAGAAGAATCTTACTGACCTCAAACTTTGAATGGTTGTATAATTAAAAAAATGACAATTTACTTCCTCTCAGTTAAATAAACGATGACAGAATCTGAAGGCTCAGATCATGCATATTTTCACTTCAGAAAGTTTAATTTCAACAGTTTTGGGTTATATCTACTCAATTTGCCCTCTGTGATATCAGCCCTCTTCTTGTACCCTTTGACCTTTGCCCTTTTATTCTTTTCCTGTTCTCCTCCTGGTCCCTTATCTCCCAAAGGACAGACACCTGGCTTTGATCTTTAAGGTACATGCTAAATCTCATATCAATGTGCCAGCGTTTTGAAATTACAGTCTGTTAATACAATTTGTTTTGTTTCATCAGTCCTTTTTTCTTTTTCTCTTCACCCGTCGTCTTTTTCTGTTTCTGCCCATCATTCTCTCTTACACTTCAATCCATTCAAATCAACTGGACTTGATCTGTCTTGTTTGTCTTGTTAATATTTGAGTAATGTATTAATCTGAACGTCTTCTTTTTTCCATTTGCTTTCTTTTTTATGTCATCTTGTGTTCCACATCAACATTATACACTAATGCTCCTCTCTACATACATGAACATACATACAGTAGCTATTATTTTTGCTTATACTTAAGAGAACAGACCACTAATGCTGAGTATTAGACTTCAGGTGTGTTTGACCTTTTCTATCCAATCAGAATTATGATTTTTGTCTGACAGATGATAAAAAGATGCCCCTTTTGCACAGAGATTCTGGAAATAATATAATTGGATAATTTGTCCCAGGATCGTTTGATTTTGGTTATTATGCTTATTATTATACAATATAATTCACACTGCCAGTGATTTTCTGGAATCTGTGCGTGAGTTTACACACATCTCGTAAAGATCCCGTAAAGACGTGTGAAACACGTCCTGTGTTTGCGTTCACACAGAAGGCACTCTGGCAATTTAATGGCAATTTTCTGGGATCAACACACTGTGGGAAGGGGTTTAACAGTAGCTATGTTACCATCCACCTATTTTTATGCAAATTTAATAAAAATAAAAATAGCATTAATAAAAAAATGCTGGATGGAAACACCAAGATACACATAAATTCTAAAAATGTTGCATAAAAAACGTGTGCACTCAATTGAAGCGGATAATATTTTTATCTGATAAGAAGACATGCTCATAAACTATGATGGAAACTGAATAAATCCCTCAATGTGCAACAAAAAACTCACATGACAGTGGATGTGATTGGATAACTGGAATAACCAGAGTAGAAATGTAATCACACAGCATTCAAATGTTGGTTTGATCATTCTGAAATTCCTGAGCCAGAGTCTGTCATAAAAATAATAAAAAATCCCTCCCAGAACTCGCTCACGATTGTCTTCAGAAAGACCAGGCATTCAAACGCAAGATAACTCGACAGTGTTTATGGTGTTTCGTCTGCGCACTCCGAGGCGCAAGTAATTTGCTTCCCCGAGTACAACTTTCATTTTTATTACAGATATTTTGCAGCAGTTTCCCAGGAAATTGTGTTCTCTTGAACACATGGGATAAAAACAGTGCTTTATTCGCAAATGTTTTATGCGATATTCCAATTTTGCACGCAAGTTAAAGGGTTAGTTTACCCAAAAATGATATTTGTCATTAATTACTCACCCTCATGTCATTCCACACCTGTAAAACCTTCATTCATCTTCTTCTTCTTTCATAACACAAATTAAGATATTTTTGATGAAATCCAAGAGTTTTTTTTTAACCCCTATAGAAAGCAACGTAATTACTGTCATTCAAGGTATGCAGTAAACGCAGTTGAGGGCTGCCGTGTTTACGCCTGAGCGACTGCGTAGGAGAATGACAAGGAAGAGAAGAAATTGTTGAATAAAGTAGTTATTTTTGTTTTGTTTTTGCACACAAAAAATATTCTTGTCGCTTCATAACATTAAGGTTGAACCACTGCAGTCACATTGACTATTTTAATGATGTCTTTAATACCTTTCTGGACCTTGAATGACGGTAATTACGTTGTTTTCTATTGGGGATAAAAAAACCCTCTTGGATTTCATCAAAAATATCTTAATTTGTGTTCTGATGATGAATGAACTTCTTACAGGTGTGGAACGACATGAGGGTGAGTACTTAATGACAGAAATTTAATTTTTGGGTGAACTAACCCTTTAAATTCGCAACTTTATATTGAAACATGGCTAATGTGACAGAAAGCACTCCCGTTTTCCTCAGAAAATGTTTAAATCTGATTTTGCCTGCTCTCTTTTTCCATCACAGGACTCGGGACATCCTTGCACGGCAAACGATCCTGACAGCTGCCTCACGCCCGTCTCTCCCCAGCACTTCATAGACCTCTTCAAGTTCTGAAATTCAGAATGTTCTTGGACTTCTGGCCTTCCGATCTCCTCTGGAACACCTGCAAACAAACACCTCTAAACAAGACTCTGAACCCCTTAACCTTTATCCACTCTGTGCTCCAACCATGTTTCTTCTCCTCCCTTATGTTTCCCAGACGATCATTCTGTGATTAAATTGTGTGAAAGTTCAATCCTCTGACAATGTAACGAATGATTGAATTTTCTTTTGCCTCACCCAAACTTTTAAGGGCTTATGGAAAGATGTCATAATATTAGTGTTTCTTTTTTCTTTTGTTCCTCGTTGTGTTCATCTGGTCTTCAAGCACAGACAGATGGGAGATCAGCGAAAAGAGGTGGGATATAGGAAGGATTGTTTGTTAAAATCAAAAAAGCAAAACGAACTTGCTTTTGGGAAAAACGAACTGAAGTGAATAGTGTGGGAGATCCTAAGCGGAGGTTATCTTGTCTTTTCGTGTATGTATTTTCATTTCTATACCGATGAAATGCACGTCAGAAATAGTTGTAGGTTAATGTTTACGTGAGTTCTTGTGTTGTCTTGTCGTGCTGTGCGTATGTATTTGATGCGTCAACACTAAAGTCTACATTTGCATTCGCTGCACAAAACTTTTTACGATACACTTTTGTCAAGTCTGTCGTGAGGGCAGACGGAAAATCTAATGTAAGCTTTGCTATTTATGAACAAATGTATTTTATATCCTTTCTCTGAACTTTGTAATATTCCTTTACTATTCCTGTAATATAAATGTTATTGAAATGGCTGTAGGATGTTTGGTACTATCAAGCATTTGCAAGAAACATGATAATCTAAAATAATTAAAACTTTTGGGAAAAAAAAAAAAGTTTGTTTCCATCTATCAAAGCGTAGTCTCCTCGGCTCCCTTCGAAAACTAAAATGATTAAATCAGCTATTTTAGTTGACAAATCAGAGCTTGACTTAAAGCAATAAGCCCCAAGAAGCTGTGGTTTAGCTGTTATAAATTCACTATAAACCACGGCTTCACAGGGCTTATTGCTTTTATAGAATGGTTACCACACAATACAAATATTAGAGCCAAAAAATATGTATCAATGCAACTTTCATGAAGTAAAATCATTAAAAGGCCTCCTTCCGCTGGAAAAAATATTCCCTTACCGTGAACGGCAACAGAAGTTACATTTATAATGAAACTTCGTGTGAACACAGAACAAGCAAATGACAAATGCTTTGACTACCGCTGTCAGTGTCAGCAGGGCACAGGAAAACCAATAAATGTTAAAAGGACAAGATCGTAGCAGACATTGAAATGGATTTTTTTTTATTATTATGAACATGACCTGAAGGAAAATGTTCAATTTGAATGCAGGTAATACACTCGGTCACTCGATATCTCTCTCACATTACTCTTCTACATAATGCAGTAAGCTTCAATGAACAAAATCAATAGAGAACAAACATATGTTTATGTTGCTGAGACAGACGCAGCAACATACACATTCAGTGGCGCAGCGATACGTAATGCGGTCAGCTGTATGTTTTCGAATTTTACAACGGCTTCGAACGCGGCTCTACCAAAAAGAATCAAGGGCCGGAACTATCCGATTTAATTGCGGGAGTTTCATGAAGGGTTTTGGTTCAGGTTCAGATAGACATAATGTCACAATAAAAATAAAAGAATATGGCTTTGGTAATGAGTAATCATTTTGGTAATAAGTTTAGGGTCAGCAAGATTTTTTTTTTTATCTGAAAGAAATTAATACTTTTATTTACCAATGATGCATCAAATTGATCAAAAGTGACGGTAAAAATACTAATGCTAGAAAAGATTTCTTTTTCAGATAATTGCTGTTCTTGAAATTTCTATTTATCGTATAATCCTGAAAAAATAAAATTAAAAAAATGCATCACAGTTTCCACAAATATATTAAGCAACCCAACTGTTTTTTTTAGCATTGATAATAAATATTTATAGAGGATTAAATTGGCGTATTATAATGATTTCTAAAGGATCACCGAAGAATGGAGTAATGACAGCTTTGCGCACAGGAATAAATTACATTAAAAATATATATTAAAATAGAAAATAATATAAAAGTTATTTTAAATTACAATCATATTTAACAATATTGCTGTTTTGTTTTTTAAGCAAATAAATGTAGCCTTGGTGAGCATAACAGACTTCTTTCAAAAACATAAAAAAATAAATACATTTTAAAAACCACAACTTTTGAACAGTACATTGGAGGAAAAACAAAAACAAGGCCAAAGTATAAAGTGTAACTCTTTATTTAGATTCATAAGCTTATCTGAACCCTTGGAACTACAACATCTTAGTATTGACATTTAAATCATAATAATATAGAAAAAGAAAAAAATCATTCAGTAGTATCAAGATAAAATCAAAACAAGACTCTCGCAAAGGCCCCAAATAGAAAGCAAAATCTGAAACTAACAATTTGTAATCCCATTTGTGGACTAATTATATAAAGCTACTATGAACAACTAAGAGCAGCAAACCTTTCTCTCAGAATCTGATTATAAATAAATCTCCTAAAATCAGCAATAAGACACATTCTTCTAGCAAACCAAAGCTCTTATTGAGGTTGATATATAAAATACATTTCATATTAGACTTATAAATGATGATTGTCATTTTTACCATGTTGAGGGAGTTGGAAGTTTAACATGTTGTTTTGATCACACTATAAAATGACTTAAGTCGAGGCACAGCAAAGAAAAATGTACTTCATGATAAAACGGCACAGCTCTTGAGGTCTTTGAAAGGCTTAGTAATAAGGTTTGTAACAGTAATCATTACCTAAGCATTATTAACGAGTTCTGGATGCTCACCCCATTCCTGGAGATCCAACCTACTTCAGAACGTAGTTTCAACCCCGATCCATACCAAAAGATAGTGTTTTTCTCAAATTAATCTAAAGACTTATGATTTAAGCATGTTTGATCAGTCAAAATCTCCAGGGGCAGGACTGAGCACATACATTCAATTTAAAACTGTTGCCTGTATGTCTTATAAAGCCACAGTAAGTTATCTTCCTTGTGACAGAAAAGTGGCACTGAATACATTGTTGGCATGATCAATATAGCAAGTAATTTGGGATTATAGCGAGGAAATTGTTTGCATAGAGTAGGCTAATTACAGTACATTGTGATTTTGAATCAGCAGGCAGTAATGATTGTAAATTTACTCTGTTGAAGGCGTTTTTACTTTATTCCACATTCACTCCTTAACTACACAGCAGAATAAATTAACCACAACTGAATCATGAGACATACTAGCATAACATACAAAGCATCGATCTCTCAGCGGTGATTGTGGATATTGAGACGCGATGCGCCCTCTGTCTGTGACGGTAGGTACTGCAGTCTCACTTACTATAATCGGCACGAATAAAACGTGGATTTAAAGGGACAGTTTACCTAAAAATGGACATTCTGTCTTCATTTCTTAACTTTTATGTCTTTCCAAACCTGTTTGACTTTCTTCTGTAAACAGAAGTAGTTCAGCAGAATGTCCTGACTGCTCTTTTTCCCACAATGAAAATGATCTAGGACTTGTTTATTGCAGTAAACAACAACATGCACGTAGGACTGCTTCTCACATAAATGTATCGTACAAATAAAGAAAACTTTGAATATAGTGCATTTGTACTATATTTATCATACTTTATTGTAATTTTAGCAGCTACAATTTCATTGTATGGACAATAGTAGCCTACTTGGGGCATTTTGCTAAACTACTTTTGTGCTCCAGTGAAAGAAAGTAAGTCATACAGGTTTGGAATGACATAAGGGTAAACAAATGATCACAAGTTTTCGTTCATTTTGGCCTGAACTGTACCTTTAAAGGGATAGTTCACCCAAAAATGAACATTTTGTCATCATTTACTCACCCTTATGTTGTTCCAACCTGTACCTATAGTTTCTTCCATTGAACACAAAGGAATATATTTTGAAGAATCAAACAGTTGACGGTAGACATTGACTTCCATAGTAGGAAAAAAAAAAATACTATGGATTCGGAAGTCAATGGGTGTCGTCAACTGTCTGGTTACCAACATTTTTTCAAAATCTTCTTTTGCGTTCAACAGAAGAAACAAACTCATACAGGTTTGGAACACCATGAGGGTGAGTAAATGATGACAGAATTTTCATTTTTGGATGAACTACTCCTTTAAGTGTTTAAATGTAATTTTTGGCCTTTAAACGTAATCTAAAATTTCGTCAGTGACGTCAGACATCAACTGTGAATACATCCAGTGATTTCTCTGAAGGAGCTTCATTCAAAAGTTGGAAAAGAATTTCTTATCAAATTGAAAAATGAAAATATTTGGGACGGACAGGCACTGGGAGCAGGCACTCTTGGTCTGAGGGTCCTACTTTTCACATATGTGGGCTGTCCAATTAGAGTTGTATACAAGGGGGCAAGGCCACTCTAACATATGCTAATACTTAATCATTTAAGCCCCTCCCAACTGCTGTCTGATAGGCTGGCTGGACTTCTGCGACGGACGGCGGCTAATTTATCTCGTGCCCGGGCCGCCCAATGGGCTGGGCCGCCAGTCTGTGACTCAGTCAAACTAGCATAGCGAGACGAGTCCTCCTCCAAACCCAAGCCAACCCAGGACGGCAAACCCAGAGAATGTGGCAGAGACAATGACAGAGACGGTGGGGATGAGTCACTCCTCTTCTTCTCCGGCTCATCTTTTTCCTCCTCCTTTCCGTCGTTCAGCTGAGGTGGTTCCCAGCCCTCCATCTTATCAATCTTCTTCGTAGGTGTGATTTGCTTCATCGTCATGGTGATGCTGTCCCACAGACAGTGCGCTTTGTCTTTTTCTGAGTGCGGTTTGCTCTTGTCGTCCTCCCAGTTTTTCTTAGCAGACCTGAGAAAGAGAACGATTCATTGTAAACTGAAAATGTTCTACCCAAACAATTTCTTATCATCACTGCTACTGCTTACATAACTGAAAAAAAAAACAAAAAAAACATTCAATAGCTTAACAAATAAGCAAATTTCAATAAATCTCAGAGAGCAGATATTAAAAAAGTAATATATAATATATATTTTTAATGTTTTTGGAAGAAGCCTCAAAAACTGCAATTATTTGATAAAAAAAAATGCAGTAGTAATGTATATACAGGACATACACTAACATAAAATACAGTAATATTGTGAAATATTTAAAATGTAATAGTGTCTTAATATTGTCTGTTTATATTTTAAAATGTAATTTATTCCTGTGATGCAAAACTGAATTTTCAGCCTAATTTCTGCAGTCTTCAGTGTCACATGATCCTTTAGAAATCCTTCCAATATGCTGATTTGCTATCCAAACAGCATTTATTATCATCAATATTGAAAACAGTTGTGCTGCTTAATATTTTTGTAGAAACCATGATACAGTTTTTCTCAGGATTCGCCACGTTCACGCTGTCAATTTTTGGGATTGAGAACTGCATTTACTTACAGGTGTAAGTCTCGAAATGTCCCGTTCACACAGCAACTTACAGTAGAGTCTCGAACGTGCAACGAGAGTCAAGCCCGTATTCTCTTACTAGTAACCATAATGACAGTGACCAACATAATATTAAAGATGGTGACGTCCATAAAACTGAAGTATTATCACTTTTGACCAGTGGTGGACGAAGTACACAAATCAAGTACTTGAGTAACAGTACAGATACGCATTATAAAATATTACTCAAGTGAAAGTATTTAGTGCTCCTTTTTTAATTTTACTTGAGTGAAAGTACAAAAGTACTTGATTTTTAATTAACTTAAGTAAAAAAGTACTAATTAATGAATGTTTATTTTGTAATTTTATATAGGCCACTTATATCATTTAATTTTATATTATGTACTTTATATAATACTATTGCTCAAAATAATTATGTCAAATATATCAAATAGCCAGCACTAGTCAGTATGGATGGAAGATTAGTGGATGCAGATACATAATATGTAATGTGTGTTGACAAACAATATAAAAACAGACTAAACATATAGGGCTAAATACATAACATTTTAAGAAATTGCTACAGCAGCGGGGAAGATGAACGTGCATGTGTTATTTTAATTTGTGTTAGAGTTGCAAGATTCTGGATAAAATGAGAATCAAGATTTTTTTGTTTGTTTTAAATAGAGATCATGATTCTCCCACGATTCTGACCAGACAACTAAACAAAATAGCATATAATTATTTACTAGAGGACAAAATATTAATTGCTGCGGTCTATTTAAAAATATTTAATTTAATTATTTAAAAAATGGATTTAATGACACTCATAACTACACTTGTTTCATTACTGGATGTCAATGTTTTTGAACAAATCTTTTGAACGAATCATTCAATGTCAAATACATTTTACGTCACTTTGGCGCCTCCTAGTGGCGTAACGATGTAATCGATACAACCGTTATTTGAAGCGGCAAGTTAGTTTTAAAATTTGATTGGATCTGTTTGAATCGAGATCGCGATCTGTAGACACATTGATGTGGACGTGTCGCATTAATGCATTTCAGTGGGCTTAAACAGATTTAGTTCAAAAACTACTGACAATTGTGACCTAAATATGATTTTCAGTTACAATAATTAATCCTAAAATTCAACATTAGTAGGCGGGCTTACTTTTCGCCATCAGTCGTGCGCGCACTCGTGGATCCCCCAGTTCTTGGTCAGATTTGTAATTTCAGTTGTTTTGAACGGATCACTGAATCAGTGATTTGTTGACTCGAGAACAGCTGCAATACGATCACTCCAATTCGCGAATGAATTGATGTGATTTGTGAACCGATTTAACAGGATGATTGAAAAGAATCAGTTCGTGCGCGAATCGGACGCCGCTTTTGCGTCTCTGAGCATGTGACGATTTCTTCGTTTTAAAATAATGAATTACGATATGTTTTATGAAATGTAGTGGAGTAAAAAGTACAATCTTATGCTTTGGAGTGTAGTGAAGTAAAAGTAAAAGTTGCTCAAAATAAAAATACTCAAATAAAAGTACAGATACTTGAAAAATGTACTAATTAAAAATACTTCGTTACTGTCCACCACTGATTTTGACATTTGAAGACTAATTGAACCGCGAGTTCATCCATCAAAACTTCATTAACCTGCTGGCTAATATATATATATATTATATAAATGTCCATATATGAAAGGCTAGAGAGTAAATTCATTATGCTGTATGATATTTGGTTATGTGCCATAATGGCACAAGGCGGCCTCATATGCTTCAGCAGGAAGGACAGAGGCCGGGCAGGGTGCGGTTTCCATTTCAGACGCTTGATGGTTAAAGGGCTTATTTAAAGTTACACTATGTTTATGCACAAAACCATACATGTGAAATGTCCATTGCTAAAGATATATTTATCTTTATTTTTATTTCATACAGTATGAATATCTTCATTTCTAGGCACACAAAGGTGCTGCGTGTACAACTTTACTGTTAAAATCCTTTTAATCCAACTTTAATACGCAGAGTCAACAATCAGTAAGCCACTGGTTCATTTCCCCAAAAACGCTGCGGCTCTGTGGTGCTTCTACAACATTGGACAGCTGAAGCAAACAAAGCAATGTGTCAATTTCTGACTCAACCAATGGTGCAAGTTTAAGGCAGACCAAAATATTTGGATAATGAGGTTTTTAATTTTCCCACCAAGCACATCCAATGCCAAGATGTCTGTAAGAATCACTTAATCTGGAAAGCACTGTGTTCTATTTTAAGCATTTTACAAACATCTGATAAACAGCTCAAAAACATTAGATTTGCATCATTTGCAATGCTAATGGTCATTCTAACATCTACAGGGACATCTACAATGTTTCAGCTACTAAAAATGACTAAAGGAACTAAAGGTAGATAGGTAGATAGCTTTTTTTGCTGAAAGGTAAACCTATGAATAAAATATTTATTGTTACTGTAATATAGATGGTATAATAATATAAGATTTTGCTCATCCCACCTAGCCCTACTTATTAGGAATAATAATCTAAAATTATTATAATCATCTAAAAATACATATTGAACTTCTGAGGTTTGCAAAACATTCACTAGCTTCATCTAACTTTAGTAAATAAAGGCCGTCTTACCCTCTTCTGTGAGAGACAGTGACTCCTGTCAGCAAGATGTGTTCATCGTCCTGTGATGGAAACAACTTCTTGTCTCCTTTTTCCCGCTTTGATTTAACCTTCTTTAACTTTGAATCCTACAAAAGGCCAAAAACAGAGTCAGAAACCATAGAGAAATCGTTTGTTTAATCATAAAACAGTGTTCAGCACACAGTAAAATGACTGCTTGTGTGTTATGTGTCAGAAAGGCTCAGCTTTGGTTTCTCAGTGAGACGGAAATACAGATGGTAAGAGATGATTGCAGGTTTAGGCCTGGCACAAAGACAACTAATCACAAAGACGCACTTCATCTTGAATCCAGGAGCAGAAAGTTTTAGCTGACGGACAGAAGGCATCACGCAGTAAAAACAGGAAAGGCCTATGTTGATTACTGCAGGGAAGGATATTTGAGCAGACACGCGTGTGTATGTATGTGTGTGTGTGTGTGTTTTGGGTCACTTGGCGATCTGACACATTCCTTCAGACTCCCTCCTGCCTGCGTCCAGTATGACCCTCAGGATTTGAAATAGCGGCCCGGCTTTGCAGCTTATTATATAGGAATGAACCTTTGACACAATTTCTTGCTCTCTTTCACAACTTGCTCATTTTTCTGACCTGCCTTGTACAGAATGTCCTTCTGTACAAAAAAAAGAAAAAAAAAAAAAAGAACTTTTATCACGTCATACTTTTGGGTAATAATTCTATGCAAAATTAAAATGAATAAAAAAATAATTATATTTTGGATGAATAAAGGAAAAATAAATAATCATAATATTAATATTTATGTATTGTCAATAAAATAATAAAATAGTAATAATTTTATATATTATATATTAATACATACACACACAACCTGAATTTCGGAAAAGTTGGGACTTTTTTTTTTTTTTTTTTTAAATTTGAATAAAATGCAAACTAAAAGACTTTCAAATCACATGAGCCAATATTTTATTCACAATAGAACATAGATAACAAATGTTTAAACTGAGAAATTTAACAATTTTATGCACAAAATGAGCTCATTTCAGATTTGATTTTCAGATTTTCAGCCTGCTAAAGGTCTCAAAATAATTGGGACAGGGGCATGTTTACCATAGTGTAGCATCTCCTCTTCTTTTCAAAACAGTTTGAAGACGTCTGGGCATCAAGGTTATGAGTTTCTGGAGTTTTGGTGTTGGAATTTGGTCCCATTCTTGCCTGATATAGGTTTCCAGCTGCTGAAGAGTTCATGGTTGTCTTTGACATATTTTTCATTTAATATTGCTCTAAACACCTTTATAGATCTTTCAGCATTCATAGTGCCTTCCAAACGATGCAAGCTGCCCATACCATATGCACTTATGCACCCTCATACCATCAGAGATGCTGGCTTTTGAACTGAACGCTGATAACACGCTGGAAGGTCTCCCTCCACACGGCGTCCATAATTTCCAACAAGAATGTCAAATTTGGACTCGTCTGACCATAGAACACTTTTCCACTTTGAAACAGTCCATTTTAAATGAGCCTTGGCCCACAGGACACGATGGCGCTTCGGGACCATATTCACATATGGCTTCCTTTTTGCATGATAGAGCTTTAGTTGGCATCTGCAGATGGCACGGCGGACTGTGTTTACCAACACTGGTTTCTGGAAGTATTCCTGGGCCCATTTAGTAATGTCATTGACACAGTAATGCCGATGAGTGATGCAGTGTCGTCTGAGGGCCCGAAGATCACGGGCATCCAATAAAGGTCTTCGGCCTTGTCTCTTACGCACAGAGACAGTTTCTCCAGTTTCTCTGAATCTTTTGATGATGTTATGCACTGTAGATAATGAGATTTACAAAGGCTGTTTTTAAAGTATTCCACAATATTTTTACGCACTCTTTCACAGATTGGAGAGCCTCTGCCAATCTTTACTTCTGACTCTGCCTCTCTAAGACATCCCTTTTATAGCTAATCATGTTACAGACCTGATATCAAATAACTTAATTAGTTGCTAGATGTTCTCCCAGCTAAATATTTTCAAAATTTCTTGCTTTTTCAGCCATTTGTTGCCCCCGTGCCAACTTTTTTGAGACCTGTAGCAGGCATCAAATTTAAAATGAGCTCATTTAGTGGATAAAAGTGTAAAATTTCTCTGTTTAAACATTTATGTTATCTATGTTCTATTGTGAATAAAATATTGGCTCATGTGATTTGAATGTCTTTTAGTTTTCATTTTATTCAAATTTAAAAAACATCCCAACATTTACAGAATTCAGGTTGTAACAGATCATTTTCATTATATTATTACAGTAATGAGACTTTATTGTCATGAAAATGTTGTAATGCAATTATGCAAATAATGTAAATGGTTCAGAAACAGGCTTCATTTAAAAAAAAAAAAGCAAACATTTCTTTTCTTTTTTTTTCTTCTCTGCGAGATTTACCCAAAAGCATCTTTTCTGAATACGTAAAGATCTACAAGTTATACTGCATTGATTTGTGTGTGTTACACAGATATTTAATATTTGTTGCTGCATGTCTGGAGGAGTAATTAAACTCACCACAAATGTACCAAACACTAAAAAAGGTAAAAGCACGTGGTTAATTTTATTTGCCACTCCCTGTCTTGTTTCAAACCAAAGACCTTTGTGTTCTGTCATTCCATTTTGCTAAAACATGCCATCTGATTATGCACTAACACATAAACACTTGTTATGTCGGGGCCGGCTCTTATTATGAGTTCCAGCACATTTATTTAGCATTTATGAGCGTTAGGAGACTTAGGGAACATTACTCATTCCATCAAATAAACAGACGCTAGGATCTGGCTTGTCTTTGACCTCAAATAAAACACAACACTCTCTTTTGGCTTCTGTCTATCGCTTCATCTGTCTTTCCTCCCTATCTCTGCTTGGTTTTGTAAAACACGCAGTGGAAATAAACAACTGTCGCTTTAACTTGAGGTTGAGCTCCTGCCGTCGCTGGAGGACACAGCAGAACTCTCTGAAAGTCTAACTGTGAAATTCTCTTTCTCTTAGCCTCTGTAAAGGGGGGTCACATCAAGGAAAATTGATTTCTCATGATCCTTTGAGATTAAAAGAGTTCATTGTGCTATGAAAACATATTGTAACTTTCAGAACACTAAACGTCTGAGTCCAAAAAGAGCATTTATTTAAACTAATGTCAAGTGTACATTAAATGGTGCCAGTTTTGCTCCTGGGCACTTTTTTTTGGAAGCATTTTTTTTTTTTTTTAAACCAACCTCCTAAATCATAAATGCCAAAAATAAAATAAAATTAAAGTTCTACAAAATAAAATTAAGTAAACCTCTTCAATAGCAAAACATCTCTATATCCAGGGCCATCAACTCAACTCACTGAACTCAATAAAGAGTTCTAATTCCAAACAGAAATTAATCACAACATTACAACCAGTGATTTGTAGCAAAAAAAAGTATATGAAACTACAATCCAATGAAGACTTGCAAATGAAGTTATCATGTAATATATATATTTCAAACATGACAGCTCTCTGAATAGTTTTAGCATGTTATTTAATATGGCAATGTTAAAGGTTTAGTTCACCCAAAAATGAAAATAATAATAAGTCATTTAATAAAATAAGTAATTTATTACTCACCCTCATGTCGTACTACACCTTTAAGACCTTTGTTCATCTATAGAACACAAATATCAAAATAACGACTTTTCAACAATATCTAGCGATGGCCGATTTCAAAACACTGCTTCGCATCTTTTGTTTTTGAATCAGTTGTTCAGAGTCACGTGATTTCAGCAGTTTGATATACGCTCCGAACCGCTGATTCGAAACAAAAGATTCATGAAGCTTAGAAACTTCTAAGATAGATATTGATAATAAACTAGATATTGTTGAATAAAGTCGTTATTTTGGGGGGTTTTTTTGCAGCACAAAAAGTATTCTCGACGCTTCATAACACAAATTAAGTTATTTTTGATGAAATCCGATGGCTCAGTGAGGCCTCTATAGACAGCAATGCCATTGAACTTCTCAAGATCCAGAATTGTACTAAAAACATATTTAAAACAGTTCATGTGAGTTCAGTGGTTCAATCTTAACGTTACAAAGCAATGAGAAAATTGTGTGTGCCAAAAAAACAAAATAACGACTTTTCAACGATATCTAGTGATGGCCGATTTCAAAACACTGCTTTGAATCTTTTGTTTCAAATCAGTGATTCAAAGTGCCTAAGTCACGTGATTTCAGCAGTATGGCAGTTTGACACGTGATCCGAATCACTGACTTGAAACAGTGTTTTGAAATCGGCTATCACTAGATATCGTTAAAAAGACGTTTTGGTTTGTTGGCGCACAAAAATTTCTCGTCGCTTTATAATATTAAAATTGAACTCACATGAACTGGTTTAAATGTTTTGAGTACAATTCTGGATCTTGAGAAGTTCAATGGCATTGCTGTCTATAGAGACCTCACTGAGCCATCGGATTTCATCAAAAATAACTTAATGTGTGTTCCGAAGATGTTACGGGTGTAGAACAACATGAGGGTGAGTAATTAATGACATTATTTAAATTTGGGTGAATTTAAAGTTGGGTGAACTAACCCTTCAAATGTTGAGCAAGCAATCTCATTGGCTGCAGGATCACCAGAGGCCAATCAGCTTTTGCCATGTGGAAATTATGTGATTGCATGTAAAGGTCCATCAGCCTGCAATTTCAATTTTTACGTGAATTTCATCATATTACGCCACGTGTCCACCAAAGCGTTTTTAGCTAGCTGAAAATGCTAGATGCTCTGCTGAAAACGCCTTTCTGTGAGTGCTTGAGAGTGCTTCAGCATCTTAGTGTTTTTTTGTTGTTGAGACGCTTTGTTGCTATGACACGGATATCTGCGGCACTGTTACTTGTAACTGATTTCACAGATATGTCAATGTCGACACAATGTAGAGTACTTGCTATGTATGTTCGGAGACCAGCCATATTAATTTCTCATCCATTTAGTTTCGTTCTCTACTTGTTGATGTCGTTGTACAGCAATAATGTTGTGACAGTTGGTCAATGTTATATTTGTCTCGCCCCTCCTCCACTCTGATTGGACGGCTGGTTAAAAAGTGACAGTGATGAGTGCAGCTTTTTACTCAAAATTTAACATTAATCAACTCGAGGCGACCGGTAAAAAACGCTGAGCAGTCAGAGCTTGAGCATGAAAAAGACACTCAGCGCCTTGTTACACCCCCATTGAAAACAATTGGAAAAGTACGCTAGCCGCTGGAAAATACACTTTGGTGGACACACAGCCTACAGTAACTTTTGAATACCTGTCAATGGAGAAACTTTTTGCATTGTGTATTTATTGCATATACCATGCTAACAATACAAACCTTAACCCATGATTACACAGAAGGCAAAACACTTTTTTTATTCTACTGGTAAGAAAATAGTTTGGATATTTATTTGATAATATAAAATATGACATGACATTTAACAGCAAGGAAACTGAAGGAAAGCAGGCCACTGAATGTTTGCTAGTCTCAAGACTGTTTTGCTATTGTCCAGATTGTTCTGAAAGAATGTATCACATCCTCTCTGCACATTTAACAGATTATGCACAACACACACACACACACACTTTCTACTCTACATTGTACTATCAAACTATGAATCTTGCCTTTAACTGCATCCATTCACAAAGAACTAACAAAAAGAAAAAGAAAACAGCGATTCAGTGTTTTATATCAGGCTTTCTGCATCACATCCTGACAGTGTTGCTAATTTGGTATAGTTTCAGACACTGTCAACAAGTTTTTGCATTTCTATTGAAAGCAATAAGGCTTTATGCGTGTGTGCATTGTGTGTGTTTACCTTTGTTGAGGGACTCAGAACTTCCTCTGTTCCCTCGGAGACTTTATCCTGAAAAGCAAGGGCCAAGGAGCACAACACAATGAGAACATGCGCACACAATTAAACACATGCTAACATAATGTAACAAACACACACAAATGCAAGGAATATTTTTAGCACGCTAATGTGAACAAGGTCTTGCACGTTTGGTGAGGGACTTAAAAATGAGCTTGGTTTCCGTCAAACACAATCATAATGGTAAGGAGTAGAAGACTCTTCATGTGCATATGCCTCAGTTCTGAGGTGGCAATCGTATCTATCAGTATTAATGTAATTATTAACACTCTTCTATTTTGAGTGATCTATCATGACTGCTCTGGCATTCAACTTCCTGTTAAGGGTCTGACCTCTTCCCCTTCCTTCCTGCTCCACCTGCATTAGTGCCGCCTCTCCACTTCTCACCTCTCTTTTGCACTTCCCCACACAGACAGGAAACTTTTAGCACTAGTGCAACAAACTGAAGAGCAAAGGATGCACATTAGGTGTGTAATTGATGCTTTATCTGCCACACGGAATTATGGGAAATGTAGTTGTCACGCAAGACTGTCATCCTTATAAATTGGTGTATAGGTGTGGTCACACTGTACTTTTCATTCCATTGACTTCCATTCATACCCATGCGAGTGCGACAGATCGGAAACGCAAGCTTGTGCGAAAAGTTTCGCATTTCGCTGCGATCCAAAGTTCAAGTTTGGTAAATTCTCACCTGCGAATTTGCATCACGTGAAGATGATTCGTCACGGCATGACCTCTTGGCTGAATTAAAAGAATGTTATGTTTGCAGTAAAGTAGAGTAGGTTGTATATTTTTACATTTTGAATGTATTACTATGTGTTATATATTGAATTCATATTCAACCATAATTGAAATCGAGAGCACACAAAAGGTGTATAATTAATGCTTTATCTGCCATAAGGAATTATGGGAAACGTAGCTGTCATGCAAGGCTGTCACCCTTATAAATCGGTGAAAGTTATATCGCCATACTTTATCAAGAGCACACAAAAGGTGTGTAATTAATGCTTTACCTGCCATAAGGAATCATGGGAAATTTAGTTTTGGCACACAAGGCTGCCACTCTTTCAGTAAAGGTTTTATTGCTATTCCTCATCAAGAGCACTCAAATGCGCAAACACTACATTGTAAATCCAACATTCACAATGAAAACCTAATTATAACAAAAGAGGTCTATAAATCCTGGAGAAATCTGACATCTTTGCCTTGGAAATCAGGTCAGTAAGACTTTTTTAAACAAACAATTTTACTCAGCAAGGGTACATTAACCAAAAGTAACAGTAGAGACTTTTATATTACTACAAAATATTTCTATTTCATCTAAGGATCCTGAAAAAAAAATGATCGTTTCAATAAAACATTAAGCAGCACAACTGTTTTCAACATTAATAATAAGAAATGTTTCTTGAGCAGCAAATTATCACGTTAGAATGATTTCTGAAGGATCATGTGACACTGAAGACTGAAGTAATAATTCAACTTTGTCACAGGAATAAATTACATTTTAAAATAAATTACAATATTTCACAATGTTACTGTTTTTACTGTAGTTTTGATCAAATAAATGCAGTCTTGGTGAGCATAAGAGACATTAAATAGTCTTACTGACCCAAAATCTTTTACTATACCTATATTAAAAAAAAAAAAATATATATATATATAAAATATATTTACCCTAGCTTAATACCAACTCTTCCGCCAACACAAAAAGTCAGAGCAAACGTTATAATTCTGATATGACATGAAGGCAGAATATTATTCATTCGAAGAGAGAAAGATCAACCTCTGTTCTGCAATGTCCATGTCATTCCTCCCCCTACCAACAAACCTCTGCCTCCTTCATTTTACTCCCTCTGACTCATTGTATCAATGCCACACACCTCCACCCCAACTTACCAAAGCACTTGGCCTGATTGCAGTCCGAATACTCTCCTGAGTGCTCATTTATAAATGAAGGAGTAAAGCTCAGATGCAAAGAAGAATGTCTGGGATATTTTAAGTCCTTTACCCTCTGGACTCTGTCATTTCTTATGATTGTGGCATATTAGGGACAGCTCAGACCTGACTTTCCTGAAAAAAAGCTTATGATTGAGGAACATGGGGTCAGAGGAGTCCATTTATTCCGCCTTCAGTTGATTTATGAAGGAACACTAACCACAGTATCAACAAGACTGCACCTCAAAATAATGATGTTTACCAACTGGCACCCTGACATGGTTTAAAATAAAATCAACACTCATGAAATAGCTTGATATAAACCACTGGAACAGAGAGGACATTCATCTTGATGAAAACCTGTTTATAGGAGGAAAATCGAAACTCTACAAAATTTGAAGTCCTGAGAGGACCTGAATTGAACTGTATCTGTATGGAAGTTTAGGGTTTCATTTGTCCACATCCGTTGGGCTTCCTGCTTTACATACCAAGTTCTGGGTGAACAAACTGACTAGCAGCCGAAGGAAGCGGATCTCACTGAAATATCTCTTTGTAGACTGAACAACATAAGAACATTCCTTCCCTTCTCCAATATACAATCCACGACCACAAGCCTAATACCACCACTGAATGAGAAACAAGCTTGAATAACAAAAGGATCACAGTACTACCATGTTTTTGGACATGGCACACAAGAAATAATGGTTATTTAGACATTTACAATAGTAATAGTGTAACTTCATGGTCTATTCTCTGTATGCATATTCTCTGCATGCCTTATGCATATTCTCTGCATGCCTTTCCAAAAAAAAAAAAAAAAAAAAAAAAAAGTGTAGTGTGGCAGTACCATGGTACAGTATCAAATAGTAATACTATCTTAGTCCAGAGTAATTCCAACAATACCATGAGATTTCCATGGTCTAAAAAAAAAAAAAGGTATTTTCTGCATGCCCTTAAAAAGGTACAGATGGTAATACCATGGTACTACTCTGATATATATTATGGTCCAGAAATGTATGTACCATGGCATTTTTACATAATGGTGCTTCATGGTAACTCTAAGAAAACCATGGTACACATCCAAAAAACATGGTAGTACCATAGGTGTGTTTTAAGGATTTTTATTAAGTACCATGCTTTGGTAAATCTCAGTTATGACATAAGTCTAAATGTAAACATTCAGTGCCATGATATATACCAAAGTACCATGGTACAGTGATAGAATAAGTTGATTACTGTGGCATTTTAAAATGCATATGAACTTTATATTAAATACTATGGAACTTTGAAATAAACCATGGTATTTACTTGGTACACTTGGTAATACCATGGGTAAAAACCTCATGGTACTTTTTGTACGCCTGATAATCATTCACCTTATCACCTCAATTGTCATATTAATTAATTTAATAAGCAGCAGTTAGGGTAATATATTTGCTGCATATAATATTAAAAAAAATCCGGATCTAGAAAAATCTAGCAGAAGTGGACCAACCTGGTCCCAAACCATCAGACAGTTTGGTCTAGCAGCTAGGTTAGTTTGTCATAGTTTCTCTCTCTATCAGACAAGGGTATCAGAGCTTTTGACTGCTCCCTTTCCCATCTCTGAGATCCAAAACATGTTTGTGGAACAGATTCTGATGGGAAGAATGTGACTGCGGCCTAATCAAGGCCGTCACACTGGCCACAGAACGCAGTGAGAATTTTTAACTTTTCAGTGCAAGCTTCTGAAATTACATTTAAAAAAAAAAAAAAAAGAGTGCGAGGGGGAGAGAAAGAAAGCTTATCTGCAACGGTCTCCTGCTGTTACGCTGTAGGGACCTTATCTAACTCCTGCAGTCTAACAGCTGACAGAACATTACATCTGAAAGGGAGGACGGCGTTAAATGCCATGAATCTGTTTTAAACTCAGCCACAGCAGAACAACATTTAATTAAGATCAGTTTATCATCTTAGCCATGAAAATCAGAACATGATCATTCATATTGCAGCGCTGGCTCAAACTTAGCAGTGAAACATGAATATACAACATCATGTATATGTTATGTGCTCCCTTATGACTATGGAAGCCCATTTCCACCACATAAGAAAAAAAAAATGCTTTGGTAAGTCCCAATTATTACATAAACAGTCAAAATTATATGATGACAAAAGCCTCACTTATTTATCTCATTATGACTTAAATATGAGGAAAAAAAAGTCAGAATTGCGGTTAAAATTCTAACCGTTTTTCTTGCAATTATGACTTTTTTTCCTCACAATTGCGAGTTTATATCCTGCAATTATGACTTTATAACTCACAACTGTCAGAAAAAAAAAGTCAGAATTGTGACATTATAAGTCAAATTATCTTTTAAATTGTTTTATTCTGTGGTGGAAACAAGATTCCATATTTAAATTATAATTATGACTTAGTATATAATAATTTAGACTTTTTGAGTTTTAAATTTTTATTATGACTGCCATAATTATGAGATCAAATGAGATCAAAAATTGAGATAAGACAAAATTACAACTGTCAATTTCAACATTTATTTTGTAATTTTGACTTTTTATGTCAATGACTTTTCATGTTAGAATTGACTTAAGTGTCATAATTGTTTTTTTTTAAGTCATAATATTGACTTTTGATCTCATGAATGACATAATTTCGACTTATGTCATATGACTTACAAAAGCATGTTTTGTTTTCTTATTTTGAAGAAATGGGCTTCCATCACCTACATGACATTTTTTGGTATATTTTCATTGTCCTATTGTCTCATTCCATACTCATATTGGTCAACCCTAGTTGACAGTAATGGTCTATTACAAACATATACAAAGATACAAAGAAACATTCAGAAGCTATTCTAAATAAGATGTTTTCATGACCCAAAATTCAGATTAATACAGGCCAACTGATTCCATTCTGATTTCTAAAAACCAAAATATGGCCTAATCTGGGTATGACAATCTGGTTAATACATATGACATTTAAATAACTGAGATATGACTCAGAAAAGCATGTAAACACACTGTACCACACTCTCAGTACTTTTCATCTCATATTCCTTGTCTCATTCAACAATACTCTCTTTTTCCTATACTTGCATGCTTAATTTTTCCGTATTAGCATTATCCACATACTTCGTAATGAAATAACCTTTTTTATCGTTCTCCAAAACCTTATATTGTCATACAAGAGCGGTTTCAAAGCTAGGCGGACACATCAATAAGTGGGTTATTTAAATTATAGATATTTTCAAAACTAATTGTTTCGCTTTTTGTCAAAATCTGACTTTATGGCTCACTCGGGGGCGAATACGCTTTGTAAACAATACAGTTACTATACAGGCAGAAATATGACACAGCCAAACTATGAGACACGAGCACATCTGATCTCTCAAGTTTGAAGCCCACGGGCAACATCCCACCTTACCTTACTCGCGTGCTCGTGATGCCACGACACGTCGTCCTCCTCTGACGCTTCATCCACCAGAACTTTGCTCTTGCTCTTCTTGAACATTATCCACGCAGGAAGATCCGCTGTATATCAAAAGCACAGTATTTCCAAGCCCATGAGATGCCAGTGGAGACTCTTCGTGAAGAGAACGCAGCGGTTAAATCAGAACAATAACCCGACTGTGATCGCGCCCTGCCCTTCGCAACACTACACATGCACACTATCCTCCGGCCCACTATCTTCTGATGAACGTCTGAGCACACGGTTGGCTGGAGCACCTGGACCGCCGCTCCTCCCATCATGGATCAGATTGCCGCTGATCAACTAGTTGTCATGGAAACGTGGGCGGGGCGATGCCCCCCTCAGACCCTCCCACCCGGACAGGAGGTCTTATCATGAACAGTCAAATACGTCTCCTGAGTTTTAGTCAGTGTAGAAGTTTTTCATTTACTCTAAGCAGACTCTAGCGAGTCCCAAAAATTGGACACTTAAAGGGATAGTTCACCCAAAAATGAAAATTCTGTCATCATTTACTCCCCCTCAAGTTGTTCCAAACCTGTACAATTTTTTTTGTCCTGCTGTACACAAAGGAAGATTTTGGAAGAATGTTTGTAACCAAGCAGATCTCGCCCCCCCATTGATTTCAATAGCAGTCAATGGGGGGCAAGATTTGCTTGGTTACAAACATTCTTCCAAATATCTTCTTTTGTGTTCAGCAGAACCCACTCTTGAAATGGAGGCTATGTAAAATTACCAGTCAAAAAATAAAACATACAACCACACGTTTGGTTGCTCTTCCACCTGTGTGAACTAGAAGGGAACTAATTTCATATACTTTCTTGCAATATATTATATATTAATTAATTATTGCAATATACATATATTTATTGCAAAACAGCAATTAAATGTCTGTCATTTTTTTTAACAGTAACAACTTGGGATTGATATAAAAAATAAAAAACTTGGTTTGATATTTTATGAACAAATTTTGTGATAATGCAATTAATTTCATACATCTGAAGTGTGACTTAAGTGTCCAAATACTTTTTAGGGCACTTTACGGGTGTTTCTTATCATATGTTTATTTATTTTTTTTTACAATTTTTAAATAAAATTGCTATACATATATATATATATATATATATATATATATATATATATATGTATATATGTATGTATGTATAGCAATTTTATTTAAAAATTGTAAAAAAATAAACATATATATATATATATATATATATATATATATACATATACATACATATAAAGTTATGAACATTTCCAGATCATCTGAAATTATGTATTGTTTATTAAATTTTATTTGGTGGAAATGACTTTTGAAACATTTTTTAAATAAAATATTTAAATAAAAAGTAAAAAAAAAACCTTATTTTATAGCTAGCATTTTGTTTTAAATACACAAAATCAAATAATATTTTGCATAATACATATAAAAAAAGTATTCCGGTGACATTTACCTTGACATTTCTTTGTTTTGTCTCATATCATCTTAAGCTCATCAATGACACTGTTGTCTCCTTTGTAAACAAGTACTTTTCATAAAATGTTGTTATGGGCAACAAAGAGACTTTGAAATCTGCAAGTTTGTACAATAAAGGTGCCTACAATTGAAGAAACAGCCACAAATGCGTTGTGTTTAGATACTTTGAATGTGAATAATATACTCTGTGTGCTAAGAAGCATTTGACTTTCAGTGTAAATGTTTCCATGTAATAAGTGCGTTTAATCTGTATTAGTCTTGCTCTTCAGACATTAGTAGGATCTAAGGTATATATAATGTATAAATATGTTCATGTGATGTGAATGTTCCCATGCTTTAATTGTGAAGAATATATTCTTTGTTAACTGCTTAAAGAGTTTAAACACATGCAGAGTACTTTTAAAGTCTCCCGTGGGCCTTCATTAAGGAGATTATGAACTTGAAAGTTATGAACTTATGAAGTTTACCGTTTCCCACTGGGTACTGGCATACATCATGACTGTTATCTTGGAAACTGCAGCTTATGCAGCTCACAAACAAGAAAAGCTGACCATATCTAAGAAAACACAAAAAACTACAGATCAGAAGGGTCAGATCAGACATCATCTTTATACAGGCATGTTTACAGTAAATACATAAATAACCTGTGTTGAGCTTTGGTGTGATAAGAGTCTAGTCTAATTTATGATGTGCACAAAAGTGATCTGTGGGTTATGAAGACTAATGCATGCTTTAAACCAAAGATACACAGGCTGACCATTCAAAAGTGTGTGTGTGTGTCTGTTTGTTGTGACAGAAAGTGCAGCGTTCATTTATAAATCTCCTTTCCAGCCCTCACTCATATCAAGGACGTAAGGCAGTCTGGTCACACGCTGACTCATCCTGAGGATATTACCCCTATTCTCTCTTTCTGCGTACACAGTCATTTATTTACACTCACATAAAGAGCAATGGCAAAAAACCAATTAACTTTAATGACCGGGAAGCAAAGATAAGCAGATTGCCTTTGTGAAAGTTACAGTCTATTAACCTAACACAACAAATATGTGAGTGTAAAATGAGAGATTGTAGGTTTGTGTACTGTATTTATTTGCTGCTTGAATGTATGTTTTTGATTGGTCGTATGTAAAGAGGAAGTAACTCCGACAGGTTGGTTCTGGTTAGGATTTGCAGAGCTTAGTAGCTGAATTGGGTCAGTGCGTTTGCAACATATTAAAGACCACAGGTGATCGTCTGGAAGATCAGACACTCATAAACAACTCTTATTTAGTGTTTCTCTGTCTTACATAACCACAAACATGAACAGTTTAGTAGATTGTAATCAGATTTTGGTGAAAGAAATGTTTTCAGTGTACTTTTAAAAATTCAAGTTATTGCTATTTTGGGATGTTTTGTTGCAGTGCTGCCCTCTACTGCATGACTTCAAAACTAAATCATTTTTGGAGTTTTAATATGGGACGTTTCAGTCATAATTTTTGCACATACAGTATGTTTCAAGTAAAGTATGAATATGTTTATTTAAAACTTAAAAATAAAAAATAATAATTGTAAAAATGCACAACTTTTCTATTATTGTTTTTTTGTGTGTGCGTGTACAATTTTGGAGGATCTATTGACAGAAATTCAATATAATATACATAACTATGTTTTCAGTAGTTCATTTACACCTTACATAATGAACCGTTATGTTTTTATTACCTTAGAATAAGCCATTTCTATCACATACACCGTGGGTCCCTCCTCCATGTCAAGTCGCCATTATGCGCCAGCATGTTTCTACAGTAACCCTAAACAGACAAACTGCTCTACAGATCGCGTTTCGTCACTATGTTCGTTGGTGTTTTTAGAGGCAGCTTGCATCGTCGTTGTGAATACGCACAAAGTAGTAGTTGTAGTAGTAGTAGTAGTAGTCGTCTGGTTTATTAGAAGCAGAGACCGTTCTTTGTTAGAAGTAAGTAGAAACCTCATTGCTTCACTGGCTAATGTACTCTCTGCGGTCTCAGACGACGACATCTTTGTCATGTCGGCCAGACGGCCACCGTAGCTTCTCCGAAAGGGAGGGGTGTGAGGGGTGTGCGCCGTTAGTTGCAGTTCGCAACCTCACCGCTAGATGCCACTAAAATTTACGCATTGCACCTAAATCAATAATAACCTATGGTATGTGCTCATTTTGTGCTGTAGTGGAAAATTGACATCTTCACCCTTTATTAATTATTAAAAATTTGTTAAAGATTTTGTGAGTATATTATGCTTGGAGTCAATAGTTTTATTTGTGATAACGTAATGAAACATGCCAAGTTGTGCGGACATAATTTCTGGCCAGGCTGTCATACAAAGAAATTATGAACACATGCAAAAACAAGAGAGAACCAACTAAATATTAACTGATTACTTTTTCCTGTGAGATTTTTGTTTTTCTCTGCATAGTAAAATAAAACACAGTAGCTTGCCTTTTTTGCCAAATAATTTTGTCAGATAAATACCTTAACCAAGTTTAATGCCCCCCCCCCCCCCCCCCATATTTAAAATTATAAAATTTAAAAAATATATAAAATCATATTTTCCTCATATTTTGATGGTTTAATCAAACTTGTAGGATCATTAAAAACAGTGAATGTAAGCACTAATGTCTTTTTATGTGCTTGAATATTTTATTCTTTAAATAAATACACAATAAAGACACATTACAACTTTCTCTTCATTCAAAAAGAGCTTTCAAAATACAATCATTCCTGCCATCAAAGTGCAAAGAGCCTTAAAATGGTCACAATGGCAACAGTCATTATAGTCAATAAAGTAAAATATCACTGCAATCAGTCAGAGTGCACACAAAGAATCAAAACAACGCAATGTCCCCAATTTAAGTGGTTGGTCATTTGTTGGTGTGTTCCCTAAATAAAGTTCTTTGACCTTATATCAGCAGCCAGCTGTAATTGGATGAGAAGGAGGAGCAGATTAGACCATTTTAAGAACGTAAGCTCCTCTTCTTGAAGACCTGTCTGAGACGTCATTACATGACTCAGCGCTCACATTCACATCAATCCTGTCCCATTCACAATACCAATGACATTTTGCCGTCGGTGAGACATTAAGTACATACATCAATGCCAAAACACACCATTTTTTTCATCCCCCCCCCACAAACAAACACTATTTAAGAGATTGTATCGATCAGATGCCTAGTTAGGAGAGAGTTTCTGATAGGTCAGTGTCTTTCATGGGCATTTCAGGAGGGTTGTACATTGGCATCCGCTTTCTGGGTGACACTGAGGTTGGCAAACCAGAGTGCCAAGCCCAAATTGGGAGGCCTTCTGTACATCCTTGTGAGGAAAAGCTGGAGGCCCATCATAGAAACACTGTCCTACTCTCAGAGCTAAAGAATTCATAAATATGCATATACAGTACTTTGCAGTTTATATAACACAAATACATGTATTAAATAAATGTATTTACATTTACATATGTACATTAGAACTCAAAAACAAAAACACAAGTGTGTCAATATATAAATAAATGACCAATAAATGTATGTAAGAATATAAAATATAAATAAAATAAAGTTTAATAAAGTATAAGTTCACCTTATATATATATATATATATTAAAGTCTTTTTCTTTTTATATAAAGAATAAATTACTTCCTAACAGCCAGAGAGAAATTTGCAGTATTAAATGTTCCTGTAAATAGTGACTCATCATGACTTGCTAAAATTATTAGAGCAGTTTATTAGAGCAGTCTCTTAAAATCAATAAAAACTGAAGTCATACTTTAGCATTAATGTTTGTGCTAGTCTTGCTGACTGCTGGCTTTTGGCTGCTTTATAATGACTGTGGAACGTGTGGTGGATTGAAGTGGATATACATGAGGTCCACAAGACCATAAAATGTTCCATTTGTCATTTGTATGATTCAGAAGGGTGCTCACAAACATATTTATGTACCCTCAATGCATTTTTTACTAGATTAAAGTGCCCCTATTATGCTATTTTAAAGGTTCCTAATTTTGTTTTGAGGGTCTTCTACAATAGGCTGACTCACATTCAAGGTCAAAAAACACTTTCATTCACTCATAACATACATTGCAGCATTACCTCTTTTCTCAGTGTCTGAAACAATTTGATAAAGGATTAAGTCTCTCTAAATCCTTCCTTTCCTACAGCCAGCTCTGCTCTGATTGGTAAGATGGGCAGGTCTGTTGTGATTGGTCCACCGCTTACAGTGCATGTTGGAAATGAAACGCCCTTTTGCCATATCTGAATATCTACGGAGGCTTCATAGCACTTGATACACAGTGATATGAACGGTAACGATGCCGTTATTGTTTTCTGGCGTTATGCAAATCTACATTGCATGAAGTAACTGGTTAGTTTCAGGCAGTTCAGAATCAGTTCTTTCTGTTGATCTTTGAAACTTTGCAGGCCTTTCACATTCACTACCAGCTATATTACACACTACATGAAAGATAATATCCGAAAAGCATAATAGGGGCACTTTAAAAGAGGACAAGTGACTCAGTTGATGTTGCTGTAGAACAAGTTTGGGAGGGCTTGGTTGAGGATCGGCCATCCTCGCAACCAAAGCAGGACTATGAGCTTCAGCATGATGTGGAAAAACTGTAATAATGAATTTTTCGAATTGTTCAAAAACAGATAAAGGATGAGCTTGAGCATAAAGAACGCACCTTTAAACAAAAGAGATGCGTTTTTTTCTTTGCTTTCTGCTTTGCGTTTCACCGCATGAGATTTGGCGATGGCTTGTGGTATAGGGTCAACTGTCGAGAGCTGTATCCTGACATCCCAATACCCACAAGGCCTAGCAGCATGGCAAAACGGGGTACAATGGGCCCTTCCTTCTGCTGACCGGTCCGTGCCGCCTGAGTCTAAAAGCAAAAGGTCAAAGGTCAGTGTTTATGGCCCTTCTAAGAAATAATCGATCCAAAATGCATTTCTCAGTAATGCTTGTTATCAGACAAGTATTACTGAACTTCCTAGATCAAGATTAAGACTGATAAGAAGATTAAGTTTATCAACATCAACAAATATAATTAAGCAGTTTTCTTGAATACAATTTAAAGTGTTTGTAAACAGTCAAGTATATTACAGCCTACAGAGTATGTACAGTGCTTTCAGTTTTAATCTTCCCTTAAAAATACCAGTGGAGAATCATATTCATATCATATTAAAACATCATTAATGGAAACAAACACCAAAAAACTAAGTTAATTCCTCCTGAATCTGTTTCCTAAAATAGCTAAAGAGAGTTTTAGAGATTTAGAGTGTCTCGTGTCATTGGGCTTGGTATCCAATTAACCAGAACTAGACAGGTTGTGATTCTGATCCAAAAAGGCTTTAAAATCCCACAGATAAACAACTAGCAGGGTATTATCAGATTAGTGTAAATATTTGTGTTATTTCAGTGTTATTTCCTTGATAAAATGATTTTAATTTGAGTAATTTTTAAATGTTTGCTATAAAATATATATTTTTTGGTCTAATTTGGTCTGATCTGTAACTGCTTTACTTTGATTTGTTTTTGTGCCCTAATGTGTCTCTTATATGATCAGTCACTTTGATTATTTTATTATGATTTTATTACTTAATAATGATGCTTACTTATATACCAAACTGTAACCATTACAAGAATACAACACATAAATGCTGTATGTTTGTTTGGGTCTGAGGGATGCAAGACCCATTTAATAGCTACAAATAAACCCCACTGACAAACATTGACTTTTCCCCTCAGGAGAATCGATTATATATATATAATAAATAAACATTTTCAGATGTACTCCTTTATGGACAATTTTGCTTAGGGTCTCAGAAACCCCAGATATAAAATATGGAACAATACAATGAAATTTCACATGCTAAGACTCTGATTGGTATACACAGTAAAAGTTCTCCTGCATGCTAGTTGTTCATGTATATTTGTTTTATTGAATTTTAGAAGTAATGTTACTATGCTGAATAATAACCATCTTTCTGATAAAAATGAATTCCCTCATTGGGATGCAACTGATGGTTAATGCTTCAGAAAATATTTTGATTAGGTCAGAAGAACATATTAAAAAGTTAATTCTGAAACTAACATGATTCTGTTTACATATAAAGTCACCTCCAGGACCTCAAACAGAAAGAAAATAAGTCATTTCCCACTGGTTGCAGAAGGCTTATTTAGTTTGTTTTAGAAACAGGACACTCACCTGCAAGTATCGAATGTATCCTGGTGTCAGGAGAGGAATGCGGAAGAACATCTTAGCAGCAGCTCTTGCACCAGATCAGTCCTGGCCAGAGAACCAAAAAGGTCCCGTCCACACACACGCTCACACACACACACCAGACAGATCTGACACTGCTCTTCAGACACCTGCAGACTAATAAAGCTTTGGGTGCTTATACAACAGGTCACATGTCTACATGAAATCCTGTCTATTTTTTTTTTGTGAAGGGACAGTGTGTGTTTGTTTGCTTGGTTAAAACTGGAGTATTTCTGGAATACAGTTCAGATATTTAAGACTATAATAATAATCTGTTATGACCAATGCAAATAGCTATTAATGAATTGTAAAATGACTAGTGTAGTTGAGTAGCCTACATTTTCAAGTATCTGTACTTTATCATATTATTTTTTACTTTACTACACTTCAGAAAACATATCACCCCTTCTTCGAACCAAAGAAATCGAGGTGTGCGATGTCCGATTTGTGAACGAGCCAATTCTTTTAAAGTGAAACAGCACAAAAGTAGTAGTGATAGTATTTTCTTCCCTTATTGTGATGTATTTCCAAGTAAAACTGCTTCTCAAACAAGAATAAATGTAGGACGGGACTAGATTTTGTTCGTTGGGAAATGATTGGATCATTGGACCACTGTGGTTTGATATTGGCATGATCTCATGTGAGTGACAGGTTGTCCCGCCCTCATGCCAGTAAATATGTCATCAGAGAATAGATGTCGCTGCAATTGGTGAAGTTATTTTGATTAAAGATTACGAGGGCACATTAATTAAAAAATAATGATGTAGAAATATTGCAATATTTCATATAAAAATGAAAGTGATGTTTAAAGAATCTATTGAATCGGTTCACAAATCGCGCTGAACGATTCCCTTCACGAATTGGTCTGCTGACGCGATTGTTCTCGAGTCAAAATGAACTTGAACAAATGTTCTTTCCTGATTGACATTTAGGATGCAGAACATTGGATTAGGTCACAATCCCATTGTTCACTTGTTTGTTGTACCGGATGACGCGAACCAGTAATCAAAGCTTCTTAAGACTGATTTATGAACAGTTCATGCAGCTCGTTTAAAGCTTCGGCTGCATTCAGCACTTTGATGCAGCTAATGAGGTCGGGGCAGATCTACCCTTAATGACAGGTATAATGTCCCGCCTTAATGAAGGTTTAACAGAGCTTAAACAATCCAAAGGCAAGATGATGCTGCAAACAGATCACAGAAGGGCAGCTTAGAAGTGACCACTGATGTTCGTGCCTTGTGAACTGGAAAACAATGCTCGGGACGTCATAAAATCTGACCAGCTGGACCACCGAAGAGAGGAACAGGAGGAAGAAAAACAGGCTGGAAGAAAAAATAACAGCATACACTGTCATACTGGTTAGATGAAATATAACATATTTCCTAGCCAATTTATATATTTATATTTAGGAAAAATTGAAAAAAGCAAAAAAAAAAAAAAAAAAAATATATATATATATAATTATAGCAGTGATATGATTAATAATATTCATGAACCAATCTTCCGCCATATGAAGTTTGTGTTAGCACGACCTAATTAATATTTATCAGCTATCTTTCAGGCATTTGTTGTTTAACCACATTGGTGACGTAATTATTATGCGCCAGCAATACGGTAAGACCCACTGAAAGTGGAACGCGGGCCAGATTTGACATTTGAAATAGAACGTAAAGCAGAATTTGGCTAGACATTTTACAGATTGGATACAAATATGAGTTTACATTTCGGAGGTGACTCAGGATTATAGCTGCATATTTCCTTTTAGGTATGTTTACGAGTGTCGCAGCATCATTTCTTGTGAAATCGAAACCTAAATAGCTGAGTATTTTCACTTTGTGTTTATTTCACACTGATGTTTATAAGATCAGTAACATCCCCCAATAAATCCTAATATTTACAGGTATGTGTTGGCAAGGACGAAAACCATAGCTTGATGATTTTCATTATTGCATATTTTAAACCGAAAAAGACAGTCGAGACTGTTTTAAGTTATGGAGCAGCTGAAATTAATTTTAGCTTAATTTATATACAATGGAAGTAAAGTAATATATGATTCACTTCTTGCTTCTAGTCTGTGTTACATCATTTTTAATAGCACCTGCAGTTTTTCATTGAATATCAAAATCGAAATGTATAGATTATGACGAATGTAGCATTATTAATGTCACATTTTAATGTTGTAAAGATGTCTTAAATATTCCATGTAGCAAGACACTACAGGCAAAACCATTGTTCTTTATGCACTGGCCAACTTTGAGAACTTTTGCTTCCATAACGTTTCTTCTTTCAGACTAGTGGATAGAACATATCCAAAATACACATTTAAGTGATTTATTTATTTATTTTTTAATTACAGTTTATCTATGCATGTCTGTAGGTTTCAGTCACAGTACACATCTTTAAAGGCTGTTTTCTCAAAATGAGTTTTGTTCTCATTCACTTAGTCAGAAATATCCACTTCAGTAGAACTTACATTAAACTTTCCAGTTTTATTTATATTTCTGAAGTCTATATTCTTGTTTTTACATGAGAGGTTTGTTCATATATATGTTGCCTAATTTATATATAATATGTATTCCTTAAAACATAGTGACATGTATTTTTCTGGCCATTGACAGTATTTCTGAATTATGGAGTGATTAAAAAAGAGTTATCCAAAATGGCCTCTGTAAACTTTAACTGTAATTGTTAAAATGAAACAATAATTTTGAACCTGGCTTTATCCAATGTTCTGATTTCTTTTCTGGAAATTAGTGAAAATAATGCCTAGTCTGCATATTTAAACATAACATTTCAGAAAGCAATACAAATCAATTGTCTTAATGTACAGTGATTAAAGGGATAGTTCACCCAAAAATGAAAATTCTGTCATCATTTATTTACCCTCAAGTTGTTCCAAACCTGTGTGAATTTCTTTCTTCTGCTGAACACAGAAGAAATACTTCCATACTATGGAAGTCAATGGGGTCCATCAACTGTTTGGGTTCCAGCATTCTTCAAAATATCTTTTTGTGTTCAGCAGAAGAAAGAAATTTAAATTTTTGGGTGAACTATCCCTTTAATCAAATGGGGAAATTGCTATAATTATATATATATATATATATATTAGTTCAGTTTTTTTACCCTATTCACCTGTGGTGTCTTACCTTGAAAATAAACCAGCGAAGGCAAAAGGTAATTTTAAATGGTAAAAAACATATACACTTTCAAAAATATACACTTTCTTTGATACATTAATATAAATTTTAACCTAGAATCTTAAGGCCAGTTGTTCAAAAGTAATCTGGCTATTGGATTGGATCATATTTTGAAAATGGGTTGTTCAAACAGAAAAAAGGATTCTGAAATCAGATTAGATCACAAAATCCATTCTTTTGATCTGGAGTCATCAGTTTGTGAAAACTTTTTAGTAAGATTGGGATACCTTTGATCCAAAAAAATTATTATACTGATCCCATCAAAGGGGGTGGATTTCAGGACCTCTGATTTCGGGAACAAAAATGTAATAAAACTAAAACTAGTCAAAAAATACAGAATTTTTACTAGTGTGTATCTGGATCAGGGTGATCCGATCCAATTTTGCTTTGAAAAACCAGCACAAAAGTAAGATGGATTGCCTGATCCTGGATAGCAAAACATGGGATTTCCAAATCCAGATCATTCTGATCCAGTTATGCATCTCTAGTTTGGGTTTTAATGTAGTGCTGTCATGTTTTTGAATGAATGCAGGTTCTTGGACCTCCTGAATTCAAGATGAAGAGAGGGGCACCAGCATCAGATGAGCCTCTGAAGAAGAGGAAGACTGCCCGTGAGGACTCCTCTGATGAAGATGAGGAGTCTTCTCAAAGAACCACCAGTCAGGGTTAGAGAGAAGTTTCCTTATGGCACTTCACACTTTTGGTTATAGTGTAAGTTTATGTAAGCATATTGCATTTATGTTTGTCTCCCAGACTCGAGTCAGAGTGAGTCTCACAGTGATGTTGAGGATCACAAGCCCAGCTTCTCAAGACCTTCTGATTCCCAGAATGCAGAGGGCAGCGATCCCTCTTCCAATTTTTCTATGTATAACACAGTCTCTCAGAAACTCATGGTAAAATCAGCACCTCCTGTCATTTTTTTAACCATCTTGTGCATATTAACACACATTAAAATGGTGTCTTCCTCTCTTTTCTTCAGGCCAAGATGGGTTTTAGAGAAGGTGAGGGTTTGGGAAAGTATGGTCAAGGACGGAAAGAGATCGTAGAAGCATCGACCCAGCGTGGGAGGCGGGGTTTGGGTCTGACCCTGAAGGGCTTCCAGGGCGACCTCAATGTAGACTGGCAAGATGAGCCGGAGGTACGGCATCATTGTTTCTTTAAATATAAGAACAGAGACAGACTTTAGTTGTCCAGGACCATTATTTCTCCCTCACTTCACATCTTTTCTCTCAGCCAACTGCTATAGAACAAGTCTCATGGTTTCCAGAAGGTTCTCCAGAGATTCCAGATTCAGACGAGCTGAAGGATTGGATGGCTGTGGGACAGGTATTACAGCACATATTAATTGATGAACTAAAATGATTAGTTTAAGATCAAATACTCATTCTTTTACTTTCCATGGTAAGAATGATTAAAGGGTCCTATTATGCTCATTTACACATTCATAATTTTGTTTATGGGGTCTACTAGGGGCAGTCATGGCCTAATGATAAGAGAGTCAGACTGGTAACCCGAAGGTTGCAGGTTCGATTCTCTTTATCAGCAGGAAATGACTGAGGTGCCCCTGAGCAAGGCACCTAACCCCCAATCGCTCCCTGGGCGCCACAGCACAAAATGGCTGCTCACTGCTCCGGGTGTGTGTGTCCACGGTTTGCAGTGTGTGTTCACTATTCAATGCTCCTAAAACCCGGAACACACCAAGCCAACGGTTGGCCGTCAGGCAGGTTTTGTTCGTCGGCCGACTAAGTTTTCTCAGTGTGTTCCGCACAGTTGGCTGAAGTTGGTCCTCGTCTGCTTTTTTCCGGCCGATTTGACATTCATTGAATCGGCGTTGGAGCTCGTCAGTCAGTCGGGCCATCTGATCATTCTGATTGGCTGTTCAGCTACTGGCACCTGCTGGTACGGAAAGGCATTTCATCTTATGCAGGCGCAGAACGGATGTGCTACTTGGCCGTCAGGTGTCGAGCGTCGGCTTGGTGTATTCCGGGCTTAATGTGTGTGCACTGACTTGAATGAGTTAAATCTGCAGAGGACAAATTCAGAGTATGGGTTACCATACTTGGCCTTCACATGTCACTTTCACTACTAAAATATGTTTACATCATTTATTATTAAAAAAAAACCCATTATTTTTCTAATAATTTACATTGTTGCAGCACCTGTTTTTACCCTCTGTTTTTACGCTCTGTTTTAGTTTCGGTTTCTTTTAAACCCACCTTCCGAAAAGCACAGTCTGCTCTCATTGGTCAGCCGGGCCAAGTCTGTTTTAATTGGTCTGTCTGGAAATGTAACGCCCCTTACCATAAATGGTGAGTATCAGCTCCAGAGACTTCCTGAGGAGCTGTAAACACTACTGTACCTACGTTAACTGTTAATAGTTCCAGCCTGAATCCGATAATGACAGTCAGGAAGGACAAGCTGATCAACCCAGACCAACCTTTAGCATGAGTTGTGCAGGGGTGACAAAAACAGCATCTCTTGGACTTGGTGACATCACACTACTAACGCAACTCAACCCCTCATTGGGGAATGAGGAATATTGTGATGTGTATGTTCCGGAAGAAAACTCAAGACTACAATGGAGGTGTTTCGGGGAGAAAAAGTGCTTACTGATATAGAGAATAACTCCCTTTGGAGTAACTTTGCAGACATTTTTCATGCTCAGACAGCAACATTACACACTAGAAGACATTTAAAAAATGTAAGAAAAGCATAATAGGACCCCTTTAATCATCATCCTCTGACTGAAGATATTGTTGCTCGGCTTTTTGTTGTTTCTTGTTCCCATGGGTCAGCTGTGTACATGTTTTATAATCATAAACTTTACTAATAAACATCTGAATCCCATAATTCTCATTAGTTGTAGTTGACATGAAAATGCATAACATGCTGTTCTCATTTTTCTAATTCTTGCGTAATTATCATAAGCTGGATTTTCATCCAAATATTTCCTATTTTTGAAGCTCATTTTCATGTGGATTTTGACTCCAGTCAGCCTTGTGCATAAATGCTAGTTTTATGTGAGCTTATGCGCATATTAAACACTTCCGTTCAGGTTTTCTGTTCAGTGAAAATTCAAAATTTGCATTAAAATAGTTGGATAGACACCCACTGATTCATGCTGTTTTTATGAACTTGTATGAATTAAGAGATTCATATTTTTTAAAGATTAAATATTTTAACTTTTTTTTATTTTATTTTTTTTATTGTCACATTACAGTATTTTTTAAGTGAAGTGCAATAAAGGGACAATTAAAAAATGGTGAAAAAAGAAATGTGATTAGTTACAACATCTAAAATGTTCACTTTCCTTTATACATTCATATAAATTCTCTTGTTCAATACCATTTTAAAGTTATGGTCTGTAAGATTTTTAATGCTTTTGCAAAAAGTCTGTAATGCTCACCAAGGGTGCATTTTTCTATTTGAATACATTTTAAAATGTAATTTATTCCTGTGATCAAAGCTGAATCTTCAGTATCATTACTCCAGTCTTCAGTGTCACATGATCCTTCAGAAATCATTCTAATATGATAATTTGCAGCTCAATAAACATTAATATTATAAATGTTGAAAACAGTTGTGCTGCTTCATATTTTTGTGGAAACAGTGATACTTTTTTCAGGAGTCTTTGATGAATAGAAAGTTTTAAAGAACAATATTTTTTTTTTAGCATTATATAAGTAGCAATTTTTAGCATTATAAATGTATTTACTGTCACTTTTGATAAATTTCCTTGATGAGTAAATGTGTTCATTTCCTTATCTTACTGACCCCAACATTTTGAGAGTAGTGTACATTCATATAAAAAAATAAAGTTTATTGAAATGTTATTTGTCAGCTTCTCATGTATATATGCATACCTATACTTATATATATCTATGCTTATTTTCATAGAGAAAATTAAAAATTGATGATGAAACTGAATTTTGCTCTGGGAATCTACTGCATCTCCTTCTCCGCTGCAAAGTGAGTGTTTCAAACATTTCTTATGGTTATTAGTGATATTTTGAAATTATTTGTTATACTTTGACATACATTGTGCTCTATGTCTTATAATAATATAACAACTCTTTTTATTTGTAATTCTTTTCAGTCTGTGTTTGATGACTTGGAGGGTGAGGAGATGAGGCGAGCACGTACTCGATCAAACCCTTATGAAACTATCCGAGGGGCTTTCTTTCTCAACAGGTGGGTGGTGTCTCCACATGCATACACAATAGAAGCATATCTTTTCAAAATTTCTGTTTTCTCCTCAGAGCTGCTATGAAGATGGCAAACATGGATCATGTTTTTGACTATATGTTCACTAACCCAAAGGATTCTCAAGGGGTAAAACCACAATTATGCAATCTATGGCATCAGGAACTGAAATATGTGCTTACATATTTGTATTTACATTTCTGAATTGTATGTCTGTGTGTAGAAGCCCCAGACGCGTGATAAGGAGGGTGAGTTGCTGTATTTTGGAGATGTATGTGCGGGTCCGGGAGGATTCTCAGAGTATGTGTTGTGGCGACGGCGCTGGCATGCGAAAGGTTTTGGGATGACGCTTAAAGGAGCCAACGATTTTAAACTGGAAGATTTCTATGCTGCTCCCAGCGAGCTCTTTGAGGCCTATTATGGTATGTTGCCTGAGTTTTAACCATTTAAACATGAAAAAAAAAAAAAAAGAATCCAACATTTTTACTGTTTAGCTAAAGATTAATTTTTTTTTTTTTTTTAAAGTGCCCCTATTGCGCTATTTTAAAAGTTCTTAATTTTGTTTTGGAGTTGTCCTACAATAGGTTTACATGCATCCAAGATCAAAAAACACTTTCTCATAATATACATTGCAGCCTCACCTCACTTTTCTCACTGTCTGAAAAGGTTCAATAAAGGATTCAGTCTCTCTAAACTCCTTGCCTAGAGCCTGCTCTGCTCTGATTGGTCAGATGGACCAGTCTGTTATGATTGGTCTACTGCTTACAACGCATTTCCGAAACGAAACACCCCATTACCACATCTGCTTTCAGCTCTGGAGGCTTCCTCGGTACTTGTACACACAGTAGGGCTGCACGATTAATTGAAAATAAACCGCACACGTTTTGGCAATTGGCTTTTTTTATATTATTTTTTTATGCACAGCTTTTCAGTGAAGTACTGCTAAATGCTGCTCCATCTGAAAGCCAGAGGGCGCTCTCATGCAAAAACTCCAAATATGCCCTGCAAAAGAAAGATAATGCATGTAGTTCCAGGAAATGCCTATGGGCATCACAATATCACTGTAGCTGATTAAACAGAAGTTTAAAATGCTTTGATTGATTAAACATTACTAATAAACACATGACTACGACAATATATGGTTTATCTGAATTCTTCAAGCCTTCTTGGGTATTTTCATAATGATAAAGTATTTTTTTATAATCGACAGCCTTTATCACTGTATAGAATACTAATGATATAATATTTTATGCCTTGTTCTGTGTAAGAAGCCACATCATCTCACAGAAGGATATTTTCAAACACTCAACTGATGTTATAAAGTGAGTTTGGAATAAAAATGCTATTAAATGTCGTCTTTTGTTGGACAAGAGGTTCATAAATGTTTGGAAAGATGTTTGTTGCTTTTTCAAATGCACATTATAAGCGACTCAAACTCGCAGTGCTTTCAGATGGAGTAGCATTTACTATTGATCGCAGAACCGTTTAAGTACGATTTCGGGTTAATTGCGAGTAATCGTTCAGCTCTAACACATAGTGATATGAACAGTAACGATGGCGTTGGTTTTACTGTATCAATTTGAGTCCTCATTCTTTTGAAGTGCAAGCAAAGTGGATTTGCTTTCGCAGTGCAGAAAACAGCATCATCTTGACATGTTAACAACACAAAATAAACTCTTCCAGGCCTCCGCTACAAAAGTAGAGGATGTTCATGGGCAGCCAACTGAAAACTATAGGTGGGCAATATCCAGATTTGTTACAAACCTACGTAGGTTGAAGGGGGGGTATCACACACAGTTTCTGCCAATCTCATGTTAATCTTGAGTACCTATGAAGGATGTTATACTATTCTATATCTCCAAAAAAGTCTTTAGTTTTATCATATTTATAAAAGATACATATGCTGTGTCGAGTCTTTCCGAAAGCAGCCGAGCCGTGTGAGCGGAGCTAAAGAGTGACGAGCACGCACAGCTTTTGGTCAGCTTTTGATTAATGGTCAGCTAAACAAATATATTTAAACACACACAATACACCATCGCATTATCCATGGATAACTTTTGAATCACTATAATGAATATAGCGTATAGTGAATGATGAATAATGAATTTATAAGTTCACTGCATTCATGTTGTTTACATTATATGCACTTAGGCACCTCTTGCCAACAAAACAGACATTTGAAGCAGTTTTACTCACCACCTGCGGTTCCGACTCATGACCGGGGTCATTACCGCTGTGACTCCATCATACGTTCAACTCGTGTTTTGAAACTTTGGCCATGTTTAGCATGAGAATCCAACTCTTTAACAGTGTAAATAAGTCAGAATAGATGAAATGGCATTATACCCCCCCTTCAATGTAGGAAGTAAGACCGTAATTACTGATGACTCATTTCAGGCATTTCAGAATCGTTCTTTATTTTGGGAGACAGTAACTCCATTTGTCGTGCACTTTGATCTTTGAAACTTTGCAGACCTTTTACATTCACAAACCGCTATATTACACACTATATGAAGGATAATATCTGAAAAAGCATAATAGGGGCACATTTATGTAATACCTAAATGTTTAATCTGGTGATAGAAATCAAATTAAGAATTTATTTTTAACGCCTCATTACCATTGTTTCAGGTGAGGGTGGGATTGATGGTGATGGTGACATTACGCGGCCGGAGAACATCAGTGCATTTCGTAACTTTGTCCTAGACAGCACTGAGGGGCGAGGCCTGCACTTCTTAATGGCAGATGGGGTAAGACATGCTCTTCTGTGATTGGTTTAAAAGTAAATGTTGTTGTTGATTGGTCGATATATTCTGATGATGTGTTGCTCATCAGGGTTTTTCTGTGGAGGGCCAAGAGAACATTCAGGAGATTCTGAGCAAACAGCTCCTCCTATGTCAGTTCCTCACTGCCATGTCTGTTGTCAGACCAGGTATTGTGTGTGTTTTTGTTTGTGTGCATATAAATAAAGTGCCTATTAAAATTCTTTTATTGTGGTACAAATAAAAAGTGTTCACCCCAACCCCTTACTATATTATTGGTTGCACTTTATTTTACAGTATGTGCACTTTCGATGTATTTATAGTGTACTTACCCACAAAAGTACTGAGTAGTGTAAGGTAACTACATGGGTTAAGTTAAGGTTTAGGGGTAGGTTCAGGGTTAGTACCTAGTTAGTGTCATTACTACAATAAGTACATTATTTTGCGTCTTTTTGTTTCATTACATTCAGTTTAAGTCACAAACTAACTGTAAACTCATTCTTTGCAAACTAACAGCAAATTTGCTATTTTGTAGGATTTTTTTTTTTTTTTTTTTTTTGCTTTGTAAATTATGGAAGCTTGTTTTTCACCACGTAAGATAATTGCAACTTTATCTCACAATTCTGACAAAGTCATAATTGCGAGTTATAAAGTCAATTGCAAGTTTATATCACGTGATTCTGACTTTATAACTCGCAATTTCAAGTTTATATCACGCAATTTATATCACTCAGAATTGCGAGATAGTCGCAATTACCTTTTTTTAATTTTTTTTTTATTCAGTGGTGGAAACAAGCTTCCATAGTAAATAGATGTGAATGTTAATGGATAATTCAAATTGGATTGTTACCATTTGAGATTAGAAGTTTTATTCCATAGATGCTTGAATGGAGCCACTGTTCTTTGGTCTTTTAGTGTATGATTTGGGCCATTTTCCTGTTGGAAGATGAATTGTCTTCCTGGTTAAAGTGCTCTTGAGAAATCCTTGTTTTTCTCAAGGATGTTTTTTGTTTTGCTCAATAAATTTTTCCTTCCTCATGAGTTTTTATACCCCAATGTAGAAAAGTATCATTAAAGCCTGATCACTTTTCACTAGGGACGGTTGACATCAACAGTGCATCTTCCATCTTTGTCATGGAGCATTGTGTCTTCTTTTGGATTACCAAAAGTCTCATGGTTTTCTTTTCCCAGACATTCAGTTTTAGAGGACAGCCAGTTCTTTAACAGCAGTTCCAAATGATCCCATTTCTTTAATCATGTCTTTTTTTTAGGCGTTGAAGATTATTTAATGACTTTTGTTCTTGCCTTGATATTATTATACAGTCTTGTCTCAGATCTGTTTGGATTTATCTTGAGATGCACTCAGACAGAAGTCTATTTATTCTGAAATCCTGTAATTAGGAAGGTAATTATGTGTCTGAGAAAAGGGCTAATTTTAGGTGTATCAAATCAACGGGAATACGTTTTACAGTTATAGCATTGAAGAGACATACAGTATTTTAAAAGTCTTTTTAAATCCAATACTTTTAGTCAAGATTTTGTGCACCACAACATTTGTAACTTAGTTTTAACATTTTTAACATTTAACATTTTGTTTCTCTTACCCTTTCAGTTAAACAGGCTGTTTTTGTTACTGTACGTTTAAGGTTATGTAAATGACCTCTTTTATGATTGATTGTTTTCCATTACATGGACCATTTGAGTAAATAAATGGAAATTATTGAAACACTTTTTGCTACCATATCTCAACAGAAATGGTTTGTTTTACAGGAGGCCATTTTGTATGTAAGACGTTTGACCTGTTCACACCATTCAGCGTGGGCTTGATTTATCTGCTGTACCTCTGCTTTGAGAGGATCTCGCTCTTCAAACCCGTCACCAGCCGACCTGCCAATTCAGAGAGGTGTGTGTTCATTCTCCATGACTTACTGTGGAAGAGTGAGAGAGAGACCTTTGAGGATGTGAAAGAGCTGCTGGCAGTCAGTATTGTAACTTGTATACATGGGTCTTTCTGTTCAGCATATCAATATATGCTTTTTTCCCCCCAACTTACAGAAATTGGCCTAAACTTCACTGCAACATTTTATTTATTTTTTGATTTACAATACTGGTAATTAACTTTTTTTTTTTTTTTTAAACATTTAATGCATATCTTATTCCAACACTATCTCACGACTAATTCGTACGTACAGTATTTTACGAGGTGGCTGATTCGTATGAATCCGTACAACCTCACTCGTACAAATTCATACGATTTGTCTAAACCCCAGTGACGGGTAGGTTTAGGGGCGGGGTTAGGGGTAGGTCATTGGTATGAATTCATACGAATCTGGCAACTTGTAAAATATGTCCAATTTAGCAAAAAATGTACGAATTCATAAGAATTAGCCACCTCCTAAAATACGTATGAATTGCCGTGAGATCGGGTTGCTTGTTCTCACCAAGGCTGTATTTATTTGATCAAAAATACAGTAAAAATAGTAATATTGTGAAATATCGCTGCTCACTGATCAATTATTATTTGTGCTCAATGTTTAATAATGGTTCTTATTGTTATTATCAATGTTTAAAAAGGCAAAGTTTTTGCTGCTTTATATTTTTGTGGAAACTGATACTTTTTTTGTCAGGATTCTTTGATGAAATAGTAGTCTTTTATTTAAAATTGAAATCTTTTGTGACATTATAAATGTCTTTAATGTCACTTTTGATCGATTTTAATGCATTCTTGCTGGAAAGTGTTATTTTCTTTTTCTTTCTTACTCCAAACTTTTGAACTTTTAAATTTATGTCACAGTTTCCACAAATATATTATTAACATTGCTATTAATCAAATCAGCATATCAGAATGATTTTTGAAGGATCCCGTGACACTGAAGACTGGATTAATGATGCTGAAAATGCAGCTTTGCATCACAAGAATAAATCACATTTTTAAGCCCCAGACTTTTTTTTTTTTTTTTTTTTGGACAATGTTAAAAAGGAAAAAAAGTGTTAAAAGAAAATCAAAATTGACTTAATTTTCCTAATGCACATTCCTGGTCTCATTGTGCATATTATAATAATTATTATAAATAAAAAAAGTTTCCTTTTTCACTCATATCACATAGGCCCTGCTGGCTAATAGCCAAATAGCTGTTTAATCATTGTATTAGGCTAAGTATCATTTCTAAAATCTTGCCAATAGTTAATGCAATAATTTAATGCTGGTTTGCATAATTTAACTATAGTGCTTACAGTTGTCTCTGAATGATCAGATGGCATAGGATGAAGGATTTTAACATCGAAAAAATAAAAATGATTTTTATTGTTGTCCTCGTGCAGATATGTGGTGTGCAAGGGTTTAAAGCCCGGCACTGATGCTGTCCGAGAATACATGTTCACCATCAACCTGAAACTGAATCAATTCAGACACTCAGACAGAGACGTTACTGAAGTCGTCCCACTGGACATCATTAAAGGAGACACTGACTTCTTTCAATTCATGATCAACTCCAATGAAAGGTATTGTCATCACTTTCTGACCCTCTTTTTGTCTCTGGCTCTCTTGCATTCATTCATGCTTAGGTTTGTTTATTGAACTCTGATCCTTTTTCTTGCAGCCATTGTGCGGTACAGATCAAAGCTCTGGCTAAGATCCACGCGTACGTCAGAGATACGTGAGTCACATTCTTCTTCTGGTGTGTTTCAGAGCATTCATTTTAAACTCTCTTTTATTTGTATGTGTGCACATGTCTGCGTCTGCGTAAGCGTTACTGACAAGGCTGTGTGTCTCTCTAGGACACTGTTTGAGGCCAGGCAAGCAGACATCCGCAAAGAATGTCTCAAACTGTGGGGGGTGAGTCCTAAACACTATATAGATTGACCTCACTCACTAAAAACTTTACAGTGGACTTAAGTTTAGTTTAGGGCTTTGTGGTGATGTCTGAAAGATTTCAAAGAACATTGTTTTGCATAGTTATCTGTAAGGACGAGCTGATGATGTTGATTTAAATGATTGTGACCTTGAACGTCTTCATCTTTGTGCAGATTCCTGATAAAGCCAGAGTCACTCCTCCATCGTCAGATCCGAAAACAAAGTTCTATGAGCTTGTGAAGGTAAGAGTGTGTGTGGGCTTTGAGAAGTTAGCTGGGAATGTAGCAATGCTCTGTGCTTATGGATGTGATGTTCCAGAAAAGAAAAGCTAAGTGGATGAATCACACAAAGCCTATAATAACAGGGTCATAGTTCACCCCAAATAAAAGGGAAAAAAGAAAAGAAATTATATTCTGTTAGTCTTTTCTTTGTCTGTCTTGGGTTTAGGGTTGTTGTTTTTTTTGTTTTTTTTCCATATTGTGACATTTTCAGTTTTACATTTAAGCGCATTCCCTCCCATTTGCATTCAATTTTATAACTGTAATGTGATATATTATTGATATATTGTTCTATTATTATTCTATTATATTATAAGATTATATCTATTGTAATGTTTTCAATTAGGTACTAAAAAATAACTTATCTAGAATATTCATTAATTTTACAATTTTACAGTTAAGCACATCCCCTCCCAGTTATATGCATTAAAACTGTAATGTGTTATTTTATTGATGTATTATTTAAATTGTGAAGTATTTATGCATCATAGTCTTTGTTGTATTGATTTAATTATGCTGATGTTAATTATGCTGGTAGTGAGATTATTATATTTCAGTAATATTTTCAATAAAAAAATAAAAATAACATATCCAGATTATTCATTAATGATCATTTTGGAGGGAAATGTGCTTTTTTTTTTCTTTGTTGTTTTTTTAAAACATTATTTATTTTTATGTCATTGTGAGATTTAATAGTATTTTTAAAATGCATTTTTTATATGTTATGCATAAAGAAATGTATTTATTTTAGTTATGTTTTTATAATTTATTATTTTTTTAAATTATATTTTTTGTTATTAATCCTTGTGAGGACATTAAGTCCTGTTTAGTAGTATTTTTTAAAATACCGTTTACATTTTATATAAATAGAAAAATTAAATTGATCTTTCTGCTTATTTTCTTTTTATCTCAGGGCTCAGATATGGACAGTTTTAATTCCAGACCAACTGCACTGAACTCAGGTAATCTGGACAAACTGCAACATGTACTGGACTACAGGTGCATTGTGGGTGGAGGAGAACAACTCTTTCTCCTGGGACTTGGGGTAAGGAGTATACCTTTGTATGCGATAGTATTTATATAATTTAAGCTATATTTATATTGTGTTTTAGACCTATATGTGACCCTGGACCACAAAACCAGTCATAAGTTGCATGGGTATATTTGTAGCAATAGCCAACAATACATTGTATGGGTCAAAATTATCGATTTTCTTTTATGCCAAAAATCATTAGGATATTATGTTCCATGAAGATATTTTGTAAATTTCCTACCATAAATATATCTAAAATGTATTTTTGTGAGTGGATATGCATTGCTAAGGACTTCATTTGGACAACTTTAAAAGTGATTTTCTCAATATTTTGATTTTTTTGCACTCTCAGATTCCAGATTTTCAAATAGTTGCATCTCGGCCTAAATATTGTCCTGTCCTGACAAACTATACATCAATGGAAGGCTTATTTATTCAGCTTTTCAATCTCAATTTCAAAAAATTGACCCTTGTGACTGGTTTTGTGATCCAGGGTCACATATATACTTACATATTGTGTAACATTTGTTTATGCAGAGATCTCAGATCTACACGTGGGATGGCAAAGCCCCGTTACGCTGGAAGAAGCTTGAGAACTTCAAACTGGAGCTTCCCAGAGAGACATTACTGAGTGTAGAGATCGTCCAGGAGCTGAAGGGAGAGGTGAACAGAGAGAATTCGTATAATTATAAGTGAGAGTAAAGAGAACAGTGGTGAATAACTGCTTTAGTGTAAGGGCAATTATGTCATTCCAGTAAAATAATGATGTGCATATTTTGTAAGAAGTTATATATGGAGTTGTTGTATATGTTCTTACAGGGAAAAGCCCAGCGAAGGATCAACGCTGTGCACATTCTCGATGCTCTTGTTCTCAACGGCACTGACGTCAGAGATCAGCACTTCAACCAGAGGTCTTTTGCAGAGCCTATTTCCAAATTATTCCACGTAGAATTTTTTTTTTCTCTCTTTTATATTACACTTAATACAAAATAAAAATATTATTTATATAATAAAAAAGTTATTTTATTAGGCATGTTTATAAACTGCAATCCTTCCACTAAGATATAGTTCCTGACATGTAAACAGTATTGCTGTTCTTTGCTGTATTGATTTAAAAACATTGCTATAATTCAGCATTATTTAAAATAAATGTTCAGCAATTTTTGTATGTGTTGATCGTTAACATTGTTATTATATTCTTGTAATATGTTTAATATATTATTAGCATTATATTGCTTATTGGCTATCCTGTCTTATAGATATTCAATTCAAGTTTATTTGTAAAGTGCTTTTCATAATACATTGTTTCAAAGCAGCTTCATAGAAAATGCTGCTTCAAAATATGATTGACAACCCAATATCAGTAGTCCATGATCACAAATTAGCTTTATCAGTTTAATCAGTTTATTATGATCTAAATGCATACCTGACTGATATTCTGTTTCTAAAATGTAAAAACACTAAACAAATCTTGTTTTTGGTGCAGAATCCAGATGGCCGAGAAATTTGTGAAAGCTGTGTCCAAACCCAGCAGGCCAGACATGAACCCGATCCGGTAATATTCCTTTCTCTTTGCGGTTGTTCTAATTGCCATGTCAGTGACAGCCGTGGGGGCCAGGAAGTCCTATGAACACCGGAGGGTGCAGTATGTAAAATTAATGAAGATACTGTGTTTTACTAGAGCCTAGACAGGATCTTTCATGTTTAGGATGATATTGCAAATCAGTATGCTTGCTGTTTCAGCCTCATTCATTCACTCTCTCTCTTTCATTTATTAGAGTGAAGGAAGTCTATAGGTTAGAAGAGATGGAGAAGATATTTGTGAGGTGTGTTCCACCCCTTCAATCACATACATGTAGATTTATACATATAACATTTTAAAAAATCAACATGTATATGTAATGTTTCATTTCATTTTATTTTTTCTTCAGGTTGGAAATGAAGGTAACCAAGAGCTCGGGAGGGATGCCAAGACTCTCGTACACAGGCAGAGATGATCGTCACTTCCTTCCCAATGGCCTTTACATCATCAAAACTGTTAACGGTGAGAGAGAGGGGATAACATTAGTGGGAGTGCCTTATTAAAGATAAATTTTACATAATTTTTTCTCTCTTTGTCTTTTTGACAGACCCATGGACAATGGCATTCAGCAAAAATTCTAAAAGAAAGTTTTTCTACAATAAGCAGACCAAAGAATCGACTTATGCACTGCCTCCCGGTTCTGTGGCACCTTTCCAGTAAGTATTGAAGTGTATGAAGTAATCCTGCTTAACTGGCACTACACTGGCACCCGGTTTTGGATTGAAGCCCTCAGCAGGAAAATTCCATTACAATGTCTGAATTTTCATGAGGATTTTGCACAAATATTTCTAGCCTTTATGTATCTGACCTTCAAAGAAAGGAGCTTCTCTCTAAACCCTCAACATCCTTTTTAATGCCTTTTGTATTCGTTTTGCATTTTTCTTATATACTGTTTGGTTGCTTATTGCTCTTCAGTTTCATTAAAAGAATGTTACGGGTTCAAAACAAGTGGCATGCTGTGACATGTCATGTCAAAAAATGTCAAAAAAATAAGTCATGTTTATAGAAATGCACTTACAATGAAGTTTTATAGAGAAAAGCATTCCAGCTTATACTTTTACTTAAATAAATTCAAATAATTCTTCAACAAAAATGTGTATTATGTGAGATGTATATTCATCTACATTGTCCTTTTAACAGTGGGACTTTTTACCAATGTAACACTTGTATTATATTTGTTATCATGCAAAGATTATTGCCTTAACTGCTTTTACATGGTCATGGCAGTTTTGAAATTGAGTACAACTTATAACAAGTTTGGTTAGTGATTTTATCACAATAGTCTTAAATCTTGCCCAATAGGTTTCTATTGTAAGAGCATTACAGTTTTAATTCTGACATTACCGATGCAGTCAATAGAGCTTAACAATTTGTTTAATATTTAATGATAATATTTAAATAATTAATGTTTAATTGAATACATACACTACTACACTACAAAAGTTTGGGATTGTAATGGGAAGTGTTTGGGTAACACTTTGCAGTAAGGTCTCATTTATTAACATTATTTAATACATTAACTAACAATGAACAATACATTTGTTACAGTATTTATTCTTTGTTAGTTAAAAAAAATCCAGCTGTTAGTTCACAACTAATGTAAACAAATATAACAATTGATTTTAATAATATATTAGTAAATGTTGAAATTAACAACTAAGATTAATAAATGCTGTAGAACTATTGTCAATTCTTAATGTTAACTAATGAAACTTTATTGTAAAGTGTTACTGTAATATTTTTTTAATGTTTTTGAATAAAGTCTCAAGGCTGCATTTATTTGATCAAAAATACTGTACAAGTAGTAATATTGTGAAATGATTCTAATATGCTGATTTACTGCTCAGAAAGCATTTATTATTATGTTGAAAACTATTAGTTTTGTGGAAACCGTGATGCTTTTTATTTTTCAGGATTCTTTGATAAATAGAAAGTTCAAAAGAACAGCTTTTATTTGAAATAAAATTTCAAAGTTTTTACTGTCACTTCTAATCAATTTAATGCATCCTTGCTGAATAAAAGTATTACTTTCTTGAAAAAGAAGAAAAATCTTATTGACCCCAAACTTTTGAACGGGAGTGTAATATAGAAGTTTCTCATTCATAAACACCTGTATGCCTTCTTATTTTTCGTTTGTTTCTCTCTGTTCTGTTTCAGTGCATGTCATAAAGACAGGCTATTTTGGGCTTGGGAGGAAGGCGTCCGGGTTCACGACTCCCAGACACGGGTCAACCCCGACAAACTGTCTAAAGACGACGTTCTCTCCTTCATCCATCAACACTGTCAACAATAAAAACACATACACATCACAGTCACACTGTCATGCCACAATAAAGGGACATAGCATAGGCTGTACATTCTCCTCGCCACCAGGGGGCACTGTAGCTTTCACAAGAGTCCGCTGAGAAGCCTTCAAACTCAGTTTCTTCACACTTCAAGGCTCTCTCGATAACAGCCCCTCTGAGTTAGACGACAGGGCGTCTTGGTGCTCAGTGGTGTGTATCTGTGTGTGTCCATTATCTTCAGAGGAGAAACTTAGATGCTTTTTCCTTGTCCACATGTTTTTCTCTCGAACTTCAAAACCTGCTTCCTGAACATGAATTATTCCTTCACTAATCGGTCAGATGTGTAGCTACAGATTCTATTGATTAAGTGCAAACCAGAAGATAACCATGTAAAACAGCATGAAGGCTCTACTGTGTGCATGTGTTGGACTGTTGCCTTGTTTTCCTAATTTTGATTTAGTTTTTTCAGTGTTTAAAAAGATAAGACTGGCTATTACTTGCCATTTCTGGTGGATTTGGAAGAGCATTTCAATTTTAAGCCTGTTTGTGATCATGATTACATTAAACTACTGAGGAAGTTTATTCCTTAAGTAATATTGGTCTGCATCATTATTAAGTCTCGATTAGGTTTAAAGTCATGATGAAACAGAAGATTATCAAAGTGTTCAAACTGCTTATTTGAAGAAGAAGAAAAAAGAAGGCTTTTCATCGATTGATGATAGGATTTTGTTTGATTGGACTAATGAATATTGGGTTCTTTCTCAATTTTGTTTAAAGTCGCAATAAAATGTATTGTGATGTACATCAGAGTGTTTTGGCTTATCAAAAATACAAATGTAGGGCAGAGACTTGCTTCTTTTCATTGATTTGAGATATAGGTGTTACACTCTGAAGAGGAGACAGATGAACGTGTAATATATCACAGTTGTATTTGATTTAAGGGGTGGTTGATTATGATTTCACTTTTTTAACTTTAGTGTGTAATGTTGCTGTTTGAGAATAAACAACATCTGTAAAGTTCAATGCAAAGGGAGATATCGCTTTTTAAGGACTACAACAAGCTTCTTCCTGGGTTGGTGACATCACAACCCCCAAAAATTACTTAAACCCTGCCCCCAAAAACACACAACAAAAGGGGGTGAGGCCATTAGAGAAGAGGAAGAGTTGTAGTTACCATGCCGTCATTTTACGCTGGGCTGCTTCACAATCGAAGGTAATTTCAATGCTGGATTTGCACAAAAGATTAACATGATGGCACATGCTAGTCGATGAGTTGAATCAACTCCACAACAACTACATAAATTTATCCACTAACTGTTCAGAAATGTCCAGTTGCATTCTAAAAGTTGTAACTTCTTCCTGAGTCTCCATCAGTGTCCGACTCCGGTTTGAACAATGTAAGGCTGAACACCGTTACTGACAATCGTCATTTTGCTGCATGAGATTCTCCAGCTTTGTTGTTGTTGAGCAACCAACACACGAGCTGTTAAAGCTCCACCCTCTTCTGGATAGCGGCCAGGAGCAGCAGCTCATTTGCATTGAAAGGAACACACATTTGCTCAAACCCAAATAGGGGCAAATTTGACAAGCTATAATAAATAATCTGTGGGGTATTTTGAGCTGAAACTTCACAAACACATTCTGGGGACACCTGAGACTTATATCTTGTGAAAGGGGCATTATAGGTCCCCTTTAAATAATTTTGAGTCAGTTTTTTAAAAAAATTAAACATGCACAGATGAATTGTTCACAATAAGATCTATAACATGCATTTAGGAAATAAATAGGGTTGTTTTTTTTTTTTTTAATGCCAGCTTTTTCTTTTTTGGTGTTTTACAAATCCATTTGGTTTTCCACTAATGTAAATGTGTGCCACTTTAATTAATATATGGAGATGTAATTAGTGCTTGTTTGTGACAAAAGCTTGAAGACCAAAAAGAACGTAACATTTGATTTCATACTCCATTGTATGAAAAGGAAACTGTGACAGAAGATTTGGATCTGGGTCCTCTGCTGATAAGATGCTCCATTTGTTTCTGCTTACATTGAGAATCCACACAATCTGGAAGAACCGACTGAAGTGTTTGAACAATGAAAACTTACAAACGCCAGAAGAGAACTAGATTTTTGGCCTTTTGTGAAGGAAAAGTACATGTTGCTTCTGCAAAAGTCACCTTCCGAATGGTGTGGCTATATTAAGTGTTCTAATGGTTTATTGTATTTCTAAATGCATTGCTTTTTGGTTTTTTATGGTGTATTGGGTGGTTGCTAGCTGATATTCTGGTCTCTAGATATGTCCCTCCTTTAATGTAATTCCATGAGATTTTTGTGTGTGTCCGTTTTACCAGCCTGATTGTAATTTCATGACAAAGTTTAATACTTCAGGCTTAGGAGTTTGTTCAAATTCTCCACCCTAGATTTCAGGATTCAGGACAGCGATGCCGACTTTGCAGGAGGAGGGAATGATGAAACATCCTTATGGCAGGTTCAATTTATTTTGTCATGTCTTATATTCAGTACGGTTTTATATCTGTATTTTGTTCCTCTAGAACAACAATACATGAACTGTCATCGTGACTGACACATCACTAATGAGCATATTGTGCAGCTTGCTGTGTATTCTCCTTTCTTCTACGAACCTGTAGGTTTCTGGCATCTCAAGGACGGCGGGACACAGGCGGTCTTTTGTATGCAGGTGTAATGAGAGTCTCCCATACCCTGTTTCCCAATCCATCTCTTGCTTTGAGTTTGTGACTGGAAAGCTAAGCAGAGATTCACCTCAAAGGACAATTAAATTTCCCTGTAGATGGGTTCCATTAGATAGGTTCCTCTCATCCGAGGGCTCTCTCGCTGGCTGGGTAACCAGACGGGAACGTATGCAAACTCTGTTTTTTCACCCCCTCCGTCCCCATTCAGACTCTCTCTCTCTTTCTTGTTTGGCCAAGAGGTTCAATGTGCCATCTCCCAAAAGCAATTGAGGAGCAATACTGCCCATCACTAACCGTTAGGGAAAGCGTCCAGAAGATATAACAGTATTCTATCTTCCCGCAGGGCACCAGAGTTTTATTAAAATTTAGGTTAAAAGTCTGGTCACTTCAAAGATGTCTGGAAACTGAATTCAAATCAAATTGTCCTAAGGGGATTCGATTACAAAAAAGGATAAAAAAAATAAATAAAAAAAATACCATGGCACTACCATCCCCCACCCCGAAAATGGTTCCTTGGTACTACTTTTATTTTTATTTTTAAGTTCTATAAAATTAGCATAGTTGTTTCGACATGGTACCATGGTAATACCATGTTGTTGTTGTTCTTTTTAATGAAAATACCATGGTCCAAAATTTGTTATTTGCTAGTGTAGACAGCATTTTTGGGAAACATAGGCATGTTTAGACTTTTGAATCACATTCTGAAAGTGTTTGTTTTTCCTTACAAAGAAGTACTGTAGCAGTACCATGGTATGGTAATATCATATGGTAATATTATGCTACTGTAAGATTTTTTGCCATGCCATTCCATTGTGTGTTTGTTTATTTTAATAGTTTAGACAGCATTTTTGGGCAACTTGCACACACATTCGAGCATAAAATAGCTGTCTAGATAGGCAGTTCACTAGATTTTGAGACAGAACCAAAGTGGTTTCTGATCCACCACCAAAATCTGATTTATTAATATAGAATTCCCCTCACAAAAAAGTGCTTTAATATTGTTTTGATATGGTGGATAGTTACTATTTTCGTGTACTACGTAAAATAATATTTTTGGTACTTTTTTTAATTATTTTTTTTATTGTATATGTTTAAATCTAACATTTGATGCTCAAAAATGCTATTTATGTGTGCAGCTCACTAGATTTAGAGACAAAACCTAACATAGTTTCTGTCAGCAAAACAATCAGCAAAATCAGCAAAACAATAACTAATTATTATGAAATAAAATACAGTGATGCTTTTGTACAGTGAATAATGGCCATTTTCGTCTACTGCCATGATACTGGTAGCTTAAAGAATATTTTTGCTACTTTTTTGTTAGTGTAGCAGCATTTTTGAGAATCATAAAGATGGTTTTAGGCGATCAAATCGAACGTTAGATGACCAAACATGCTATTTTGTGTAGGCAGCTCATGTTTTGAGATAAAGGCATATCTAGGGCTTTCAGCAGATTCATAACTCATTTATTGTTATAAGATGCTGAGAAATACCTGAGTATTTTGCTATTTTTACTGCGCAACATCGACGTTTACCACAGCTCAACCAGATTTTAAGAGCCGTGGGCGTTTGGGAAACTGGATGTTTGAAAATCGTTTCCCCACATCAATAGATTAAACGTCCCCAAAGGTTTCAGATCCATATCTGACACCACATCTCATAAATATTGAATGGCTTCTGTAATATTAAAAATTGATGTTTTCAATTTAAGTTTTCAAAGCGGAGTCGGAGTGTCCGCGCTGAGGGAGGATGAGAGGAGGTCCAGTCAGACTCTACCTACCTGCCGATCAAACGCGCGCATCTCTCGCGGTCGTGCGCTCTCTCCTCAGGTGCGCGAGGGGGTCAGACTCAAACGGACCGATGATGTTCGCTCTGTCCAAATTGTAAGGAAAGCCACATTTCTGCGCCAGTTTGGTGGGTTATATTACACGTGTGACGCCAGAGACGAGTGAGACCCACATTTTGGAGACATTTGAAGACTTATCTCAAACTCCCGAGGAGCTGCAATGGCATCGATCGGGGAGTTTGATCCGTTAAACAGCATCGTTCCTGCCACCAAAATAGAAATCACTGTCTCGTGCAGGTAAGAGCGAAAATGTCCTTATTTTTTTTCTTGTTAATGTTCCTAATTCAGTTATTAAGTCTTAAAAGCGTCGTGTCTTTTATCTTATGGCTTTCTCACATGATATTTATGTTAATTGGAAAAAATATAATGAACTATTGAAATACGTTATGTAGTCATTTAGCCTTTAAACGAAGCTAAAATACAGGCTAATACAAATACAGTCGAGTAACGAGTTAACAAAAACATTTAACAATTGAAAAAATGTTGGGTCTATGCATTTGACACAAGCATCTCTCTTGCTTGGGGCGAAGTGGAGTTACGTATAAATACCTTGGTACATGAATATGGTCAGATGGTATTTGGGGCAGCAACAACCATACCCTTAAAAAACAGCACTGTGGTAGTACAGTGGTACAGTCAGTGGTGGTATTAGATGGTAATACCGTGGTCCAAAAACATGGCAATAACATGTTCAGGGGGAAAAAACATGATTGTACCATGGTACTTTTTGGTACTTTTTACATAACCAATCGGTGGGATTAGTCTCCCTAATATTCAGTGGTCACTCTTTTTTTTCTTTTTTCTTTCTATTGTCCAGGTTATTGACTTTTGATCTATAATATTTGGCTTCATTGTTTTTGACAGCATCACTGTACCATGGTATTACCACAGTAGCCTACTTTTTTGTAAGGGTTGTGGGGGAATCTCATATCTTATATGTTGTTGTTTATTAGCTTTCATGACTTGCAGTTTGTGTCTCAGAATCTAATGAGCTGCCTACCTAGACAGCATTTTTGGGCATCGTAGGTGCGTTCGACCCTTTTCTTGGTCATATGTGATGTCTGGAAGGAGTTAGATATCATTATTATGTTGATCTTTTAGTCTTATTTTATTTTTAATATCTATATGTGCTTTATTTTCATGTCGAAAGTAGCTCGTATAGTCATATGCTAAATTTAAAGTCCTTAAGAAATGATTGTTTAGCTGCATGTTTTGAGTATTTTGTATTACTTAACATGCTTCTGTGATTTGTTGCTTTTTATAAAAAGTAACTTAAACACAATTTAATCTGCGTTTATAAAGGGCAGCATTTTTTTTAATGCCTGGCTGACCTCTTCCCTAACTGTGTCCCTCTGGACCGTTTTCTCCTTGTTGGACAGACACCACTAGCAACAAACAACAGCACAGACTCTTTCCTGAATAATGAATGTGTTGACTGCTGATGCTGTCTGTGTGTTTGCATAAAGCCTTCACTTCAGACACTGCTTGCCCAGATATCCAAGGGAGGTCTCTTTATACATGAGACACATCTGCAGCCACCAGGCTTTGCCCGCTGAGCCTTCAGCAGTAATTTGGCTGAGGTGGAAGACGAGGGCAAGAAAATGGAGCAAGTGGTACCTCATGGTACATATTTCATTGTAGCCTGCTGGGATATGGATGCAACAGATCAGGATTTATGAGAAATGAAATACAGAATACGAAATATGCGCCACTTCTAGATGCCCAGTGGGTTTCTGCTTCACTTTGAGGCAGCGCCTTGTGGCATGACATCTCTGTGGTTAAAAAAAAGTGTAGCAGGACAGGATACAAATGGCTATGAGTTTGTGGACTTAATACATTACATGGCTGAAAGAATATGGGTGTCTTGTTAAAAAAGTATTAGAAGGGATAGTTCACCCAAAAATAAAAATTCTGTCAGAATTTACTCAGCTTCATGTTGTTCCAAACCAAGCGTGCTGCACAAATCCTGAAAAGTGAAGCCAAAGTGTCTCGATCGCCCCCAGGTCTCAGTATAGATCATAAACCCCGCCCTGTCCATGTAATTTAATGGGACGCGAGACAAACTAAACAATGAAATTACACTTCAAATATTTCTTTCTTAAGATAGTTTCTGCCATTTTTATATAGTTATATACTTATTTAAGTTAAAGTCTTCATTTTTATTTTATTTTATTTTGGTTTTAGTTAGTTATTTTATGCTATAAAAATGGAGGTGTGACGTCATGATTGACAGCTATGATTGACAGCTTCTCTGAGCGAAGTAGTCACTGAGGCACCAGAGTTTTTTTGGGATTTTTGGGAGGAGATTGGAGCTTTAACTTTAATTTCTACATTTCAATAACTGTTTATTTCACACCGACTTAGTGAGTTGTTCTGCAGTAAACTGTACTAAGCGATTCTGATTCTGCGGGAGTGTGGGCGGGGCCTTGATAGTGCGCGGCTCCACTTCATGCTCACTACTGCGCAGAATCAGGTCCCGAATCAGCACAAGATGTCAGCGCCATATTGGGACATTGGCGGTGTCATGAGAAATCGAGTCCCTCCAAGAATTGGGTCTCTTTTAGGACCCAGGCAGTAATGTCAAATCAAAAGTTGTTATCGTGATGTCTTGACTAATGATAACCTATTTCACTATTGTATGATGTTTATTACATTAAGTGCACAAACATATTTGAAATATAAAATGAATGCCTAAGTATTGCATAATAAAACAAACTAGAAACAGAGATTGGAAGCATACATAATATATATATATAGAAAAAACATACATAATATAAGCTAAGCTAGCAGGCTAATCGGGTAGATGTATGCTATGCTAGTACATAAGCTAACTAAAAAACAGTAAGAACAAAAAATGCTAATACTAAGAAATACTAGTATATGAACCATGTAATTTAAGTCATAACGAATTTTAAACTATATAAATCATAACGTAATTTTGCAGGAATTATAATCAGGCGCTACAAATACTACCCATTAAAAGTCAGTTGAACCGACGGGATAACTTGGGGTCCTAAAGGAGACTCGATTTCTCACCATAGCGGCTTTACTTTTCCACAATGGAAGAGAGTGGAGGTGTGTCGTCCATATTTGTTTTTACAGTTCTAAACCTGTATGACTTACTTTCTACATGCAAATCATGAAAGAATTTTTTTTTTTTTTTTGTCCAAACATTGAAAGTCAGTAGTGTCCAGTGTTGTTGTAGACCCCACTTACTTTAAATTGTCTGTAAAATGAAGGTAAGTAAAACAGTTGAATTTCATACAGTTAAACAGTTGAAAATTATACAGGTTTGGAATAAAATGAGGTTGAGTAAATGATGACAGAGTTTTCATTTTGAGTGAAATAATTAATAATACAGCCTAAGCTCACCTACATTTTTGCAAAACTCCAAAAACATACCTATACATGCAATTCCCTGCAGTTTTCAGATGAAATGAACACTAGAGGCAGCAAGTTTTATTCCCTTTCACACAAATTATGATTACAGTTAGGGCTGTGTATTGCCAAGAATCTGACGATACGATATGCATCATGATACAGGGGTTACGATACGATATACTGTGACATGATACTGTAAGAAAGGTGATATATTGCGATATTTCTTGTTTTTTTAGAAAGAGGATCTAATTTTAGAAAAAAACTGTCATAAAGAACATCACCATATGCATAAAACCCGACAAACAACTTTATTAACTTTATTACTCTAATAAAGAGTAGTGACATGTAACCTGGCAAGTATCTTTATTCACCAACTTGCAACACAGACCGCCTTGCTAAAACACATGTATGTGGGAGATTCGGAATGGATAAAAATAACTAAAAAAATAAAAGGACTTGAATAAGCCCATTAATGGCATGTTTGAGTCATGCTCTTAACGAACTATGTTTTATTTCCTCTTTCCATATTGTGAATAATAAATGTAAAATAACATTTTAATTTGCTTGTTACACAGTGGATCCTAACTTATATTATAATAATTATTTGACGTAGCATCCTTGGCATCCCCACGCACTAAACTGCATTTTTTAAAAATTGTTTGCGTGCTGGAGGTACGCTATTACGTCGTGTGCAGAGTGATGTTAACATTTAAGTGGATGCGAGCGGTACGATGCGACGCTACAAAAGATAATAGAACCCATTATATTGATATTGTCTACACTGGATCCCAACAGTAAACGGATTCCCCATTCTATTTGTGACGTAGTCCAAGTGCTTTGCAATTATCGGTTTGTCGCGTTCAGTGTAGACAGCTTTTAGCTCTTGCGGCGCATCGCGTCAGGTGTAGACACGTTGATTATGTTAGACGTCACCACGAGACGAAGATCTATTTCAGAACCAGCCGCTATTAAAATAATCTGGCTGCGGGTGCGGGCCAGATATTATTGCTGGTGGGCCAGTTTGTAAACTAATACATTTTGATGTTTACATCACATAACCAAATTCATATGCATGGCTTTTCTGATGTAGTGGCTTTTCTGATGTAGCTCACCTAGTGCAGTATTGCACTTGTGATGTGGAGTGTCCTGTGAAACACTGGTTACGATAAAAGAGCTCAAAGACTTGTAGAATCAAGCTAAAATGGCATGATTGCTTCAGCAAGTGTGCTTATTATTTCATATTTGCTTTTGTTAACTCTATTGATTAGGTTTAGTGTAGGTGGCACGCTATTTTCATAAACGAAAGAGCATTAACCTTAGCATGGGTTGTAATTTTACACCATACGATGAATTCGCTGCTTATATTTGCCCACCAAGTTCCTCAATGCTGAAGCTTACTCTTTGGACTTGGGGAAGAGGCTGCCCACCCATAAAAATTTACCCTGGACCCTGGGAATTTTATCATCAACCCTTTGTTTTTGGTGTCCACATACTTTTGTCCATGTTTAATTAGTATTTTGCATACTAACTGTGCTTTTGTCTTGGAATTACCAGTGAAAGCAACCAACAATTAGACTTTTGATGGCTTTGAGTAGTTACCCATATGCAAAACTCCACAGGGAAACTTTAATCTTTTATGAAGTCGCATTCAAAACGGATACCACTCTGCAAGGCAACAAGTTAGTGAAAGTGTCTTTCTGTCACTGCATTATGCTGGCAAATTGTGTAAGCTGTTCACAAGGGAAGCCAATTCATCAAGGTTGTTTGTCACTGTCAACACAGACTGCAGCAGATGCCGTTGTGTCACTCGATAAGAGAGAGTCTGGAGGGAAACCAGAACATGGGAATGTGTTGAAGACTCTCAGACCCTGAGATCTTAGAAGATCTGTTGCATTTGTCAGGGAAAACTTTTAAATTCCTATCTTTGGGATCATATTTCAGGAATCAAAGGAAAACATTTTTTCTGTATATTTAATTGAATGTATGTCTCAAACCTGGCAGCATCAGAAAGGAAAATGCTGTACTGTACTGTCAGTCTGTTTTCCTTTGAGTGAAGATTTCATGATGTCTTGTTTAAAAGGAAGTGAGCAGGATACAGATATGTAGGTCTACTGGGCTCTTTTTGCACACGTCAAACTTTGAATTATACATCAGCTGATCTTCATAACCTGATTTGGAGGTTTGTTGACTTTCTTGGGGATTTTATTACATCCAGTAATAAAGTTCATGTGTGTTGATTAATATGCCCAACCATAATGAAAGTGTTTGCATAAATGCAAAACAAAGTAGGAAGCTTGCAGTATGTTATTCTGCTGTTATTCTGATCAAGGTCATCACCTAAAACCCAATAACCGAAGCCACATGGTCTGTCAAGGGATCCCCCTCAGTACGGAGCACGTGAAAGCGCTCCCTGTTGAGATGCCAGAGCTTCAGGACCCGTTTATTCGGGCTTAAAACGTCACAGCTGGCGTCACACCAGATGTCAGGCAATACCTCCTGTTGCTCAGAGCCGCATCCTGCAGACTAGAGATGGAATCGATTCTCTGCTCGGTCGGATGGATTAATGTGCTCTCTGCTGTACTTCCCTAGCCTTTTCTTCTATTCCTCTATCTATTTATTCCACAAACACAATTCTCCTTTGAGAGAATATCTATGGGTTCCTGTTACTGGTCATCCATCATGCCTGTCTTAAAACAGTCTGGTCTTTAAATGTAAATGCACCGTCAGAGACCAATAACAGACTGATGGATGGAAACTCAACCGATAAATAGCAGTTATGAAACATTACTTTAAATCAACAGTCCTTGTTGAAATATCTTTCAGTTGACAGAGATAAGGTCAATGTGAAATGCTTTTCACAACCCATTTAACTTCTGTAGTGTGCTGAATTTTGAATTAAAACAAGATACGCAATGTGAAAAATGTTGGATGAGACTTGGTTTTATTAAGAGGGAATTGATAAGATTGTGAAAGCTGGCTGTTATGTACTAGAATGAAGTCAAGTGTCTGAAAACTAAAAAATTCTTGAATTTATTTGTAAAGGAAAGTCATTTTAGAGGAAGAGTTATTAAATTTGGTAAAAGATTATGAAGACAAACACATTTTTTCTTTATAATAACATGCCCAATGAATCATGCGCAATAAGACCGGGTACATGCATTAAAAAAGTAAGTAAGGGGAAGATATTGCTGACAAAACATCTTAGTATCATTCGTTATATATGTTGATGATAATGCATTTCCTCTAAAATGACTTAAAAGTGTGTTATTTATTTATTTTCAGAAAAAAACATCGTTATCAAGTCAGTTAAAAATGTGGTTAAACACTAAATACATGTTTTCCACTAAATGAACACAAGGAAACTGTATTCTTAAAAAGAATAATAAAGTAAATAGGGTCAATTTTGATTTTAATCTTGGCTCATTTTGATGCTCATGACCTTCATTATTGATGTTTGGCAGGAGAAAACTCAAACCTGCTCTGACCTGAGCATCGATGAGTCTCTTTGTTCATATAGGACAAACATAGAAGCTGCTTTTGTTTCTCTGCAACCATCTGTTCAATAAAATAGCACAAAAAATTATCATCTAGATAGGTTTTGTTGGCTTATTATTGCTAGCGACTATTTTGTTGTCTGTTTTGTGCTTTAGCATCTCTGTTTTTCTGTTTCTCCAGGAGTTTGCTGGATGTTGATACATTCTCAAGGTCAGCACCAGGTACGTCTTGATCTTAGTGATTGCTCCTTGTCGTGTCCAAATCAGTCCATGGGTATTTTTGGAATATTTACAGTCACACTATTTGTATTATTTATGCATTAGATATTATTCACAGTATGCAGTTTTTTTGTATGCATGGAATACCCGGGACAACCTATTACTTTTGCCAAAACATTAATGCAACAAAAGGTGCGATAGGGTACTGTGTTCCAAATGCAATACTCTCAGCATGACCTTCCACTTCCTGTGTAATGAACTGAAACTACCGGTGTGTCCGAAATTGCATGCTGTCTGAGTAGGTACAACATTTGAATTTGAATTTACTTTGCGACCGGTAAAAAAGTATGTTCTATTTAGTATGAATATGGGTAGTGTGAATTAAATTCGGACGTACTGCAGCCATGTTGATACTGTCACGTGACCTACCAGCATCAGTTGCGTCGCTTCACTTCCATTCATAAATCTGTGGCCTCATGGGATAGTAAAGTGTCCATTAATGCGCACTCCAGATTCTTGGCTAAATTAGTAGGTCATCCGGGTACTTTTCCCCTTCTGTTTTTTTTTTCCGAATAGTATGTATTACTCTTTTGGCATACTATATGGGAGGGAAGTATTTGATTTCAGACGCAGCATATATATCAAGCGTGACTTTTTTTTTTTTTTTTTTTAAATCCCCCTCCTTGACTGATTATTAAATTGAAGTTTACACAAAATTGGATTTAATTTGCAAAATAATTGTTTTTTATTTTAATTATTTTTGTCTTTTTAAAATTTTATTACATGATAATACCTCTTTTGCTGAACTAGAAATGAAATGTGTTGATGTCATATGACATCTATGATTTGATTATTGCTATATAATGTGTTTGTACTATTTTTTAGAAAATAACAGAGCACATTGTTTACTGCGCAGTATTTAGAAAGTTATTTTATTTGAAAATTTGTCTCAAATGACTGCATGCAAAAAGCTTTAATAGCATTTCAAGCATTTACATATTCATTCAGATCTTCTTGATTGACTAATGAGCATATAATAATTCTGACTGAGTTATATTTACTATTCTTAAGGGTAATAAAATGGTCGTCCTGCATGATAAACATGGCCATATTTTAATATTGCATTATTCAGTTTTTTCTCAGAGGGTCAACCATTGAGCAGAAACACAAAGCATTTTCTCTTCCCAACTAATGTCAATAGCTGTGAATGCTATTCACCTGAATTATTTTGCTGTTGCCTTGAAAACAAGTGTGAAGGTTTCGGATGGGTTATTTGTGGCTATTTGGTATGTGAAGCCATTGCTGAAAGTGTTGTACCCCTAGGTACAACCCCACTGTCTTTCCATCCACAGTTTTTTCCAGACGTATCAAAGGGACTGCTTTGGAAGGAACATTGAAAAACGAGAAAAAAAAACTTCAACTTGCCTTTTTAAACCTGCCTTAGTCAGAGAAGCCCAAATTATAACATTTATTAATCCTTCACCCTAATGCTCACAGCAATCAAACGCTTGACTGACATCTGAGTTGCCATAATTTGCACTGAGATTTATTCTAAATCAGTTCCTCGGTTGATCTGGCAAAGGTCATACCTGAATAGGTGTCTCTGCTCTTCCTGAAATGCTTTCTGTGCTCTGATGATTGTTCCATGTAATTTATGTGAAATCGTTAAACATTAGCTGCCCCAGTATAGTTACTGCAGATTTTTCGAGGAGTTGAAAATAATGAATGTGGTCAGTCTAATCTTGTTCAGTGCAACAGAGAAATTATGCATTCATAATGCCTTGTTTCGAGTATCATTTGCATCATGGAGAAACAAGAAATGCTGATTTGGGATTTCAGGGTGATTAAATTCCAGGGCCATTCTCAGGAAAAAGCTCCATTTGGGTGGAATGAGTGTTAACTGACATAATTAACACGGTAATGAACTTATTTACATTATTTGACCCAATTTAGTAATGCAAAATACATAAACATACATTTTATTTTTATAATTGGAAATATCTATGTTCAGAAGTTATATGTTTGTGGTTATAATGTATAGTGATTACAGTTCTGGTATGCATTTATTTAATCGATCAATCCATCCATCCATCCATCCATCCATCCATCCATCCATCCATCATCAATCCATCAATTGTCCATCCATCCATCCATCCATCCATCCATCCATCCATCCATTTCAAATGAATTAATAAACAAACAAACAAACAAGTAAATCCTGAAATATTCAGACACAAATATCAGTTTCTCTGAGAATGAGGTCTGTCAGAAGATTATAGAGCAAGGGACAAGTCCAAATTCTTTGTTGGAGTTTTAGTATTCTCCAAGAGCTTGCTGGACTGAATGGTATCTCATCAAGACATTTCTGACATCTACTCAAATGACCACCCATAGAGCTGCAGTCCATTTGTTGGTCAGGGCATTTCCTGTTTGGACTCCTCTTGAATGATTTAATGAAGTTATTGATTAATTAGATTCTCACACCTGCTGCTCCACACTTTGACTTAAAGGGCCTGGTGTTGGGACTAATACTCCATACTGATCACAGTCGGCACTTCTCCAAGCCATTTTCTAATTAGATGATAGGAGGAAGCTGTCAGTGAAGCATCTCTATTAGCTTCATTTAAGGAAACGGACTGCACACAGGTTGCAAGTGTTTTTATCTATTTATTGACTGTTTCTTTCTGTGTTTGACCATTATTTTTCCATTTTCTCTTCACAGTGGTTGTGTTGTATGTTCAAGGAATTGGTACTAAAGAGTGGAGAGAGGTTAGTATGCTTTTTATGGTACAAATGAACAGAACACATAGTGCTCAGCATGTTGTGTTTTAGGCTTTTGAAAAACTGTATTATCAATTAACATGGTCCATTGGCCACAAATATAGGAGCTACAATCAGGACACAATTTGCAGTTATATTGATGTGATCCTTTGTTGTACTTTTATATCCACCATGAAGGGTTTTTCTTTTCAATTCTATTTATTATCAGATTGTTGTGTCTATCAGTCGATATTCTCCTCCATCCTCCTTCTATCTGCACTTCTGTGGATGTTCTGTTTTTTCTTTTTCTTTTATGATGTGCATTCTATTATTTGCCTTCCAGACTAATCTCATGAGACTGTTTCTTTTAGAAACAGTATCCATAAACTTACAGAACCTTTTAATAACAAACATGAATAAAATATTCAATATTACTATATTATCTACTAAATTGGATTTTACTTTTATTAAGCAGGGACACATTAAAGTCATCAAATGTGACAGTAAAGACTAGTGTGTGTGTGTGTATATATATATATATATATAAACTGAGCTCTTCAGGTCTACTGACATTTTTCTAGAAGTGAAGTTCATTGCATTTTTTGACCACTTTGAATTTACCAAAGAATTTCAAAGTTCAATTTCTTAAAAGAAATAAAGTTAAAATTTTGAAAACTCATCAAATTGAGTAGAAATTGAGTAGATTATGCCAGCTAAATGGATAGTAGCAAAGAAGTTATAAAATAGTGACGAAAAAATGACAGCACAATTCCAGTATTGTACAGTTCACTGATATTTTTAGTTGTCTTGTTGCTTCTCAGTGTTTTAAAATTATCCAAAGACGACCCTTTTGTTAAAATTGTAAATGCAGCTACTAATTGTGTCCCACCATCTTGCCAGGATTCAAAGAATCACCAGTCTCTGGGAAATTCTCAGATTGAGTGTAGGGAAAAAAAAACAGTAGTTTGCCTTGGAAACTCAAGGAATGCAGCGAGCGCTCTGGACTTCTCTAGAGATATCTCGCTCTCCAGATGGCATCATGAAATATTCACTGTACTTTTATATAGCTAGCGCGTATCTGGACCAGTGGCTTTCTCCGCATGCATATCAACACTCAAGTGCCCACTCACATTACAAGTACCTCCAAAAGCATGCATAGCAACTGCATTATAAACAGCCTGCTCCCCTAAACAGATAATGTAGCGACCAGCGGTCACTGAACCTTTAGTCAAGGACCGATCGGCTCCAGGAACTTGTCCAGGAGCAGATAATGGAAAGCGTGGATACTAAGTTGATAGGTGGGATTATGTGTCTGGGGTGTTGAGAACATGATCTTGGGTCTGATTCTGAGTTAGGAATCAATAGTTCATTACTCTGTGCCGTCGGTGAGCTCCACCGAGGACTCCTGCCCAATGGGAATTACTGTCTGATTGCTTCAGGGATGTGTACGTTGGCAGGAAGCTGTACGAGCTCACACTGAGCTGCTATTCCTGCCCCACATTCATGCAGAGCTCAGGCTGCTGTTGAGTCTGCGGAGAAAAGGGAAGTCTGAGGGCTGATTTTGCTTCTGATCATGAAAATATGATCATAGCAACTGTTATTATGCTTTGGCACAACAGTGATTCCTTCTGTGCAGATTTACAGATGAGTGAATAATATTAGCTTCATTTATGGTTTTCTATTAATTTCAACCATCATGTTTCAAATAGTAGGCTAAATCGTGCGCACAGTTTACTAATTTGTTACCTCGATTTATAAATTGTGCACACGGTTTAATAAATCGAGGGAACGAATTAGTAAATCGTGCGCACAATTTAGTAAATCTAGGGAACAAATTAGTAAATCGTGCGCACAATTTAGTAAATCGAGGGAACATAATAGTAAATCGTGCGCATGATTTAGTAAATCTAAGGAAATGAAAAAGTAAATTGTGTACACGATTTAGCAAATTGAGGAAACAAATTAGTTAATCGTGCGCACAATATAGTAAATCGAGGGAACGAATTAGTAAATTGTGCGCACAATTCAGTAAATAGAGGGTACAAATTAGTAAATCGTGCACACGATTTAGTAAATTGAGGGAACGAATTTGCAAATCATGAGCACGATTTTGTAAACCGTGAGCACGATTTAGTAAATCTAGGGAATGAAATAGTAAATCGTGCACATGATTTAGTTAATCTAGGGAATGAAAAAGTAAATTGTGTACACGATTTAGCAAATTGAGGAAGCAAATTAGTTAATCGTGCGCACAATATAGTAAATCGAGCGCACAATTCAGTAAATCGAGGGAACGGATTAGTAAATCTAGGGACCAAATTAGTAAATCGTGCACACAATTTAGTAAATCGAGGGAACAAAATATTAAATCGTGCACACGGTTTAGTAAATAGAGGGAACAAATGAATAAATTATGCACACAATTTAGTAAATTGTGGGAACGAATTAGTAAATCGTGAGCACGATTCAGTAAATCTAGGGAATGAAATAGTAAATCGTGCGCATGATTTAGTTAATTGAGGGAACGAATTAGTAAATTGAGGGAAAGAAATAGTAAATTGTGTGCTTGATTTAGTAAATTAAGTGAACGAAATAGTAAATTGTGCGCTTGAAGTAGTAAATCTAGGGAATGAAATAGTAAATTGTGCGCATGATTTACTTTTTTTCTTGCATGTCGTGCAAGTATACCTTTAAAAAAAAATGTGTCTAACATTTACCTTTTTTTTTTCTAATAATATAACAAAACAACAATTCAGGGTTTTAAACTGCATTCATACATTCTGAATTTTGGCAACAGGGTTAAATATATTGCAAAAAACCCCCAAAAATTAAACAATATTTAGTTTACAAGATTAAGCATGTTCTTTCACAAATATTTTTGTGTGGCAAAAATACTTCAAGGCCTGTTTTGTACCCAATTTGCAGGGAATGACATTTATGTATCATGTTTGTACTTGGGAAGGTGAAACAACTACTTGAAATATTAGTAGTTTGAATCTAAAGATATTGTTTCATTATCTTGCCATGAAAACATTAATCTAATGATGCATCTTTTATTCTTGTTTAGTTTGGCCGAACAGAAGTGATTGACAACACTCTCAACCCAGACTTTGTGAGGAAGTTTGTTTTGGATTACTTCTTTGAAGAAAAGCAGAACCTTCGGTTTGACGTGTAAGTGGAGGACAGAACTTTTCCGCCTTTAGTTTTGGAAAAAAGCCCTTAGACAATGATAATATGTTTTTTTAGACATGATCTTCCAGTTTACTTTCAATCTTTTGCTTATTCGACGCAGATACAATGTGGACTCTAGAAGCTCAAACATCTCAAAACATGTAAGCAAACTTTAATGTCTCACATGCCGTTTCCTGCATGCTAATGTATAGACAAGAACCACGATGCAATGACTTTAGTTTTACCCTGTTGATTTGATGTCTTTTCTGCTACAATGGATGTGGATAACAGAAGGTACAAGCTGTAAATGCGTGTAATTTATCCATTGCTTGTTTTCCGTCATGCCAAAAATAGTTACAAAGAGAATGCAATTTGTTTTTCAGTTCTCATTCTTTGAAAAAAAAAAAAAAAAAGGTGTCATGTTCAAAGCCCAGACCCTCTGTGTCCTTTAAAACTGCATGAAACAGTCTGTCGTAGTTCTCAAAGTCTTGTCTTGTTTTTCTTTTTTTTTGCTTGCTTTTTTGTATGCATTTCCATGTCATTGATTCACCCCTTCCATTGCTTAGAGTTTCATCAGCCAGGCCTCACCTGTCTTTATACTCAGTGACATACAGTATCCAAGGTGAGTCCTCATACCATCTTTCTGAGATTTTCCAGACAGGACTGTCACTGCTGATTTGTATCTTTGGAGCAGGAAACCCACAGAACTGATTCTTCATTGTTTTGTCTTCCACAGTCCTTCCTCGGCCAGACTTTCTGCACTCTAGGAGAGATTATTGGGTCCTCTGGGTCAAGACTCGAGCGGGTGCTTTCGTAAGTCTTTTATTATTTTTCACCCTTGATACGATGTTGAAGAAGAAACAGTGCCATAGAAACGGTTCTTAAAAAATTCTCCAAATCCTATGGGGTCTTTATTTAGGCCACAGATTTAACCACATGGAAGACATAAGTTCATCTAGCCCACATGGTCCAGCTGAGCTCATTTATATAGCAAGTGCTCTCACGACGATTATAAGACAAAAGGCTTGATAAATTGGTCTTTTTCGTGCAGCTCGCAGATCAAAATCCTTTTACGGTCTCCAGATAAAAAATGTGCTTCGAAAATCAATGCTTTTAACCATGGTCGAAGTGCTTGTTTGGGGTTTCAGAGTAGCAAACCTTCTATGCCCATATCAATCCAGAGCAGTTCTGCGTACGAATAGATCCCAAAACTTGGCTAATTAAGCTTCGACTTGAGTAAGGATGGCACTCTGGATCTAGTGACTGTGGCATTTTAACACTAAGATACAGGTTGCAACTGTCCAGCATATCTGGGTCACATCAATGATCTATTTCAGTAGCACAAAATAGGATGTCTGGATGATGCTTTCAAAGGGATTTGTGCTTGCATTTGGCCTAACTGAAAAACAGCATTATTTTTTGTGTCATTTACAGAATCATATGTGATTTCGTAAATTACATGCGATTTTCACACAATCCTCAAATGCAGTTTCCATATGATGACGTCAGAGTTATTTTAGCATTACTTAAATACTATAATAGTATTTATTGATATTTTAAATAAATATATACATATCCAGAATTTCATGATATCAGAGTTATTTTAGCTTTATTTATATTTACTATTATATTATTTATTAATCTTTTAAATTGGTTTTTATTTCAGTTTTAGTTTCAGTAATTTTAGTACTTCAACTTATTTATTTCAGTTAGTTGCCAAGAGAACATTTCAAATTTACATGAAGGTTTTTTTAAGTTTAGGTTTTTCATGTAATATTTATATTTTATTTATTAAATTAGCTTTATTTCAGTTACTGAAAAAGCTATTATAATAGTTTTAATTTTAGTTAACAACAACAATGGATGACATATGAAGCAAAAACATGTGATTCATGCGTGAAATTCACATGCTTTTCCGAAATGGGGCTCAGTAATCACAATACAAGCTTTTTGAAGTCACTTTAACAAGCAAAGTAAAAAATATATTTAAGATATGGCTAGACTGTGTGACTAAACCCCTGAATGACATGAAAAATAGTTTGTAAGTCCTTTCTAACAGCTGATATTCTTCCCCGAAGAACATGGCGGTCGCTGTGCACGCGCTCTGTATCACAGCGTGGTAGACAGCGAGCTTTTTGCAAATGCGTCTGATGGTGACACGGCATGGGGCAAAAAACACTAAATGGGCTATCTCCTTTTGGCCTTTGTGTCACGCTTTCTGCTGTGCTGTGCAAGCGGCAAGCAGCGGATTAGGAAAAAGGTTGGCGGCAATAGGCATATTTTAGTAGGTCAGCCCGTCTCTCTAAAGAGCTAGTGGGCAGATACTGTAACACACTGGGGTGGAAGTGTGGAGGAAGAGGTACTACTCTATTACCTGCTGGTTTCTATGGCAACCCACCAAGACTAGTGGCTTTTCAATTACATAGCACTGCATTTGGGCAAATACATCTAATTCCCTCTGTTTTTGCAAGATAAGGCCGGGGAGTCCTAAGGACAAGAGATGCCATGGGATGCTTAGAGATGGGGATTTGAGGTTCTGAGCCACATTCGGGGGCCCTTCGGGCTTGATTTTTCTCCAGCCTCATTTCCACATGTAAGCACGGTGGATTTGTGGAGAAAATGTGCGTGGATAGAGGAGAGCCATATACTGTCAGGCTGAGCAAAATATTTATAGACAACCTGGTTTTGGTCTAGAAATATTTGAGATGAGAGAATGTAAAATGTACAATAACAGGACCGGGTGTCAATATTTCGGTTTAGGTCTTTAAATTGTCACAGAATGCAATCTATTTGCCATGTATGAGTATTGAAAATATTTCAAATAAGCTCCAAAATATGTCTTGCCACGCAGGAAGAATTACTCCATCAGAAGGTGGGTAATTTGTCATTGGTCACTGCTGAAAAACAAATTACCTAATGTTACGCCCATGTGTTTTTATACACACTCGATCAATCTATTTCATACATAATTCGCAATTTAACTCTCTATCCCCCCACACACGTGCGCACACACAAACTGAGGTTCTAATTAGCTGAAAAGAAAGCATGACATTTTCTGTGAAAATACCCTCAGTGTTGGAGACATTCATCATAGTAGCAGCACTGTCACAGGTTTACACTGAGATGTATGAGGGTGAAGTGTGTCCAGATAAACTGCCAAACACACCACAGTCAGTGTACTGATGGCTATCACAGACGTCAGTAGCTGAAATGGATTTTCACACTCAGTTGCGTGGAAAACAATATTTTCGGTACTCTACAGACACTTTGACACTTTGAAACATCTGTTCTGTAGTGAAAATAACTGTATATATGTACATGTAAATGTCTACATTTTCAAAAATCTAAAGTTGTATCTGTTAACATTAGTTAATTAGTTAAAGGGTAGAAATTTCTGTCATTAATTACTCACCCTCATGTCACTCCAAAACTTCAGAACACAAATTAAGATATTTTTGATGAAATCTGAAAGCTTTTTGACTCCCCTAGACCTGCAACATTATTACCACTTTCAAGGCCCAGAAAGGTAGTAAAGACATTGTTAAAATAGTCCATGTGACTACAGTGGTTCAACCTTAATGTTATTAAGCAACGAGAATACTTTTTGTGCAAAAAAATAACAACTTCATGCAACAATTTTTTCTCCTCCCTGTTAGTCTCCCACGCTGTTGACGTTGTAAACATAGTGCAGCACGTCCGGGTTCTAAGTCAGAATGTAGAACCTGGAAGCGCTGCACATTTTTGGATGAACTAACCCAAAGACTTTATATATAGAAATATGGTGCACTCATATTATTATGAATGGGAGAAAGTGCAGCACGCAATATGGTGGAATAAGTCCCGCCTTCTAAATAAGAGCCAATCGCCGGCCGATTGGTAAATTTATTGCGTCACTGCAGCAGCCCATAGAAGCTCCTATAGAAACAGACAGACGCTTCCTATAGAGATGCGCACTTAGGACTGCACATGCGCGTTAGCTTGATCCAGCCTGGAAAATGCAGTTTTTTGTCATGATTTGAGCACTTAGAAACAAAATTTATGAGACAGTTTGTTGACAGTTGATTTCATTGGTGATTTCAAATTTGAAATTTAATGGAAGGAGAATTTTATGTTTCCCCATTCAAAGAGATAGGAGCTGCACTTGCATGCCTGAGTGGCATTTCAAAGATGGCCGCCGAGTGAAATTACTTGTCTTAAAGGGACTTTGACTAACCCTTTAAGTAAACAAATATTAAGTAATGCTGTAAAAATAGGTTGCTCATGGTTAGTTCATGTTAACTATTGCATTAACTAACGTTAACAAATGACAAGACTAATTGTAGTGCTACCAATAATTTTGACTAAATAAATGGTTCACTTAAAAATGACAATTCTGTCATGAATTATTCACCCTCATGTTGTTTTAGAATTGTATAACTTTATTTCTTTGGTGCAAAACAAAATTAGATTTTCTGGAGAACCTTGATGCCAAATATCATAAGAATATTCCATATGATTTGTTCACTACTGTATATCCACACAAAGTTGTCACTTGTCAGTTGTCAAAAAATATTCCTCTCTGCTGTAGCTCAAACCTCATTTGCATATTCAAACTTGGTGCACGATGACCAATTTTCTCATATTTTTGGCAGCTTAAAGGGTTTACTCAACCTCATGTCAGTCTAAACCACTACAAGTACAATGAAAGTCAAAAGTCCAAAATCTTTTCTGCAGAAGAAACAAATGCATACAAGTTTGGAATGACATATGGGTGAGTAAATGATGACAGAATTTGTATTTCTGGGTGAGAAAATGCAAGTTCCAAAATCCAGTGATGGTCCTAGACTTCTGGGGGCCCTAAGCAAAACTAATCTTACTACTAATAATAGCGTACTATACAGAAATTGAATAAAGTAATCAAATGTAAAAAAAATAAATAAATAATGTATAGTCTTCACAGTATGAATTAAATGTTCATTGATTCTTATTAAAGTTATTGAAGTTATTCATTAAAAGCAAAGCAGTGAATGATTCTTTTGTTTTGTTTTGTTGTTTGATTAACATTAAATGACACCGACAGCAGCAGGTTTATTAGGCTGTTGTCACTTTAAGACCAAATGCACAGATCTAATATCAAGCATTCTATTACTTTCCCAACACTTAAGACATAACCAACTGCGTTTATGTGAAAACTTGCCAAGACCGCATTTTGACATATTTTTGTGTGTATTTGTCAGTTTAAGCCCACACCTGAAGCCCAAAGTAGTCTTTACTTGTCCGTGTTTCGCTCCATTTCGGATCATGTGCACAGAAAGCCGCCTGGGGGAACAACGTCTGTTTTGCAGCTCAATACGCTTTTAACTTTTTTAAATATCAAGCACGTCTGACTGGAGACAGTCATGTTACATAATTTGGATTTTACGTAGGAAGGACGACACCGCACCGCTTTAAAGGAAAGGAACGGAATGCGGCATCGTGTTTTCATAATCGTTGGAAGCCAAAGTCAAAATGAAACTAAAATTCTATTAATCGCATCCCTAGTCATTAAATAATCAGAGAGAAAGGGTTCCCCCTGGTGGTTCGGAGGCCCTAGGCAACTTGTGTACTTTGCATATAGGGAGGACCGGCACTGCCAAAATCACATGAATATCTCTGTTTACTTTGTATTCTGGTGATGCTATTTTAGTGGGTGAGGTTAAGCGTATCTTCAAGATCTTTTTATCTGTGGACACAGCTGTTGAGTTTGACCTTCAAATGAGTCTCTGGCTTATTAGGAGGGCTCAGTCAGGGAACCATGGGCTTATAACTTAAGCACAGTTCCTGACTCCTGCGCCAGATGTGTGTGCGTCGAATCTGTAAGCCAGGAGACCTGTAAACACAGTGTGGCCTTTAAAATTCATTATGCATAATCGAGTTAACGGTCACATGATCACTGTCCTTATCTGGATCAGACACTTCAGATATAGTATATATTTGCATTTCTCTACTATACTTCCTCTCCGACAGACATTTATCTGCTGCTTAATTGCTCTGATATGCACTTCTACAATCTGTGTTTTGAGTGCTGTTTAGAGCAGGGCATTTTTGACAGCTATTAACCTGCCCTGACCGTACACTATCTCTCCTACAGTGAGATCAGTTAATGCATGCTCACTAAATCCCCACCATCATTGCCTAATTGGCCAGCTTACTCATTCTCTACAGTCTGTTCCCACGGCTGAACCTGCAGCGTACTTCAGCAACACAACATGCTGGTCTCTCGAACTGTATTTTTAGAAGCTCAATTTTAAAATTCATGTAATTCACCTTTATGAGGCACCATTATATTGATGATACCATTTTATGTACATGAACAACAAAGCTTCACTGCATGATTTTGCCACATTTACATGCCCGTTGAAGAGCTGTATGACAAATTAAAGCAATAAGCCTCAAGAGGCAGTGCATTGTACTGGTTTTATCTGAGGTAAAAGCCATTTTTATGCATGACACAAAGCGACAACAGCAATATGATAAAAGACACTGATATTCAGTAAATAATTAATGGTATATGCTCTATGAACAAACCAATAAATTTAAGTATTATAAATTGTGCTGTACTGTTTGTGCCATAAATGAGTTTAGATCTTGAAGCTTGTTATGGAGAGGTGTTCTATTACTTTTCTGAGTCACTTATTTTTGTCTGTTAAATGATAAAATAGAGGGGGAAAAAACAATAGTGTTACATATATCTAGAGACCAGAATATCATAGTCTTGCTCTTTTGACTTGGACCACATAGCAACACCCTAGCAACCATTTAGCAACAACGTAGAAACCATTCAGAACACTGGCAGCGAGTTCAAGCCATTGCGGTGGCGAGTTTTAATTGGGTATGCATAGTCAAATTTTATGTAAAAAAAAAAATCTAGTTAAATTTATGAAAGTGTTCAAGTGCTGAGGAAGGCTCTGAAGCTAAAATTTAGAAATGGTTATGGGAGTTTGGTTTCCGACATGTGCTGTAAGCGATAGACCAATCAGAATAGACTGGGCCATCTGACCAATCACAACAGACTGGTTCATCTGACCAATCAGAGCAGCGTAGACCATTCACAACAGACTGGGCCATCTGACCAATCAGAGCAGAGTAGACCAATCACAACAGACTGGTCCATCTGAACAATCGGAGCAGTGTACACCAATCACAACAGACTGGGCCATCTGACCAATCAGAGCAGAGTAGACCAATCAGAGCAGAGTAGACCAATCACAACAGACTGGTCCATCTGAACAATCGGAGCAGAGTAGACCAATCACAACAGACTGTGCCATCTGAACAATCAGAGCAGAGTAGACCAATCACAGCAGACTGGTCCATCTGAACAATCAGAGCAGAGTCGACCAATCCCAACAGACTGTGCCATCTGACAGACACTGTGGGAAAAGAGGTGATGCTGCAAATATTATGAGAAAATTAAAGTGTTTTTTGACCTTGGATGCATGTAAACCTATTGTAGGAGACCTCCAAAACAAAATTAGGAACCTTTTAATATAATATTTATATAATTATATAAATAGATATAGGCTTATAAAATATATAAATATATATATTTGTGCTTTTGAAGGTGCATTCGTGACAAACATACAGCAGTATTGGATGTCTGTGTCCTGTAAGAGGGACTCTGTTATAATGGCGCAGAGATTTATCCTGGCTGCTGAGGACTCTGATTAAACATGCAGGGAGGATGTTTTTGGCACTGACACAGTAAAACGGGGTGGGGGGGGGGTGGGGGGGGGGGGGGGGGGTTTGAAGCTCTACGATTAAAATCTTGAGTTGCTTTTGTTCTGTCTGTCAGATATGCTGTGTTAGAGAGGTGACAGCCCAGCTGGAAAAGAGTGTATTCTTCGCCTGTGATCATGAATAGTTTCATACCACAATGTGGTTTAACTGAAAGTGAGATATTTGAGTGCAATAACTCTTAATCCAAAGGACATTTTTTCTTGAAATGTTAAATGTCATTCATTAAATGTTATTAATTTATTCCCTTATTCATTTCCCTCCTGTCAGTCAGTGATTTTTTTTTAGTTTTTTTTAAATCTCTCATTCTTTTCCTTTCTGTAGACTCCAGTATTACTTACACTAGTGGCACTTCCTGTTCTTTTGTGTTCGGTAGCAGTGATGGAGCCCTCATTCGCAGCAGAAGTTGGGATTGAAAACCTCCTCGGCTCACCTTTATAAGTTGTTTCCATAGCAGCAGGAAAGTGAATGCAGAGAGTTAGTGACACTGACAGCTGTCTTGAGGTATACATTTGCTGGTACTGAGTAATGAGAGAGTCTACGATTATGATGAGCCACGTGTGACCTTGAGCATGATGAGTTGATGCCTGGGGCAAGATATGAACTCTTCAGACAAGCTGAACCCTCTCCTACTTAGTCTTTGTACTTGTACAGCAAAAAATCCACTAGTGGTGTCCTTGGACTCTCAAACCCCACTAAGTAGCTTGCTTTTTTCTGTCCGGTATTGTCTATTCTCTACTTTGGATGTTGCATTTGTGATCTTGGGTCATTCTATGAAGCTTTTCCATTTCAAAACTAATTTCAAAATTACTTTTCTATTTGTTGTGATAATACTTTTACGAAAGTAACACGGTTGATCGTAATAGTGTTTGGGTCTCTTTTTTTTTTTCCAAAGGCCTTTATAATAATAAAAAACAAAGATATGACATCCAAAGTATGTAAGATAGTACAACTAGAACCCAAAAAGTTTTAATTATATTTTGATATATATAAAGTTATTTTAAAGATTTTGAAGTGTCAAAAGGTCATTCGGTTTAACCATCCAAAGGCCAGTATAGCCATTTCATTTGTGATTCAATATTTTAAAATGTAATAAATGTATATATTTTTTTATTCTGGCATGATTCTATGACATCATATACCAACATAGTGCAAAATAGTATTAAAATTATGTGTAGAAGTTGTTGCTTTGTTATGAGAAAGAATGTCCGGAAAAATGAATTTCACTGATGTCATTCGGAGTAACCAATATAAAGGGACCATTTTGGATCAATTCATGCGGTCAGTATCATGTGACAGGATGTGACATCATTCAGACAACTGCAAAGGTGACTAACTCTCACTTAACTATTTGAACAATTAATGTTTTCACTTGCTCATACGCATGTACCGAAACATCAGGTCATTCGGTACAACCGCTATAAAACATGGAAAATATAAAAAATGTAAAAATGTAAGTGATCTAAATGTAAAAAGTTTGATCCTTTTGTTAGCTAGCTAGCAAGCTAACTAACTAGCTAGCTAGATATCAGCCTGTTAGCATTGTTTAAAAATATCGTCATTCGGTATAACCAAAAGTGTAATTCGATAAAACCGAAAATTTGGTTAAACCGAATGACTTTTTTGGTGACAAATTTTGTCCATCTGGTAAAAAAATGACAAAAGCAGTGTTAATTGATATAAAAACCACATAATCTCACTGTAAACACTTAATAAAACTTCAAAATTAATTATATCTCCATTATGTTTTTTTTACACTTTTAAAAACCTTATTCGTCAGTGATCCATTTACAGTTTTACAGTTCTCTTCCATTAATATATAAACATATTGAAATATATGTAAAGAAGTCTCTTATGCTCACCAAGGCTGCATTTATTTGATCAAAAACACAGTAAAAACAGTAATACTGTGAAATATTTTTCGACTTTAAATGAACTGCTTTTTAACTTTTAAAATGTAATTTATTCTTGTGATGCAAAGCTTAATTTTTCAGCATCTTACTCCAGTCTTCAGTGTCACATGATCCTTCAGAAATCATTCTAATATGATGATTTGGTGCTGCTCAAGAAACATTTATTATTATCAATGTTCAAGACAGTTGTACTGCCTAATATTTTTGTAGAAACCATGATAGATTTTGTTCAGGATTTTTTGATGAAATGAAAATTCAAAAGAACAACATAGAAATTGAATTTTTTGTAAATATGGATATTTTACTTTAGTATTTATTGTAACTTTTGATCAATTTCATGCAAAAAAATCTTAAATCTTACAGACCCCAAACTTTTGATCAGTAGTGTACTGTATATAAATACATGTATGTACTTTTTTTTTTTTTTTTAACAATTATTTGATTTATTAAATACTACATAATTTATTAAAGGAGATATTTAGATGGCAACAGAACCTAAATCTACAAAATAACAAAAGTAAATATATATTTATAGTCTCAGTTTTATTTTGATATAGGTATCAAGATCTCCTCAAAAAGAAGAAAAATGAAGAAAGTTACTAGATTTTTGTTTGTGTGTTTATAAAAATGTGTTGAACAAAGTTGGCATCAGCTATTGTCGTTATTTACACATTATTATGGACACAATAGGCACCCATTTTGTAGAGTGATGCTCTTGGTGTTCTTTTTTATTTCTTCACATTGCACTGTGAAATTGTCAAGAAAGTAATATACAGCAATGTATTTTTAAAAACTATTATATAATTGCATTCATTACAGCTCAGCCAACTGGAGATAACTTAATAAAACACTTCCCACTGCAAGAGTCATTTTCAGCCTCCATGCCACCTCTAGCCTTCTCCATGGCAGATCCGCCTCACTGAATCTTACCTGCATGTCTGGATCTGACATGTGTCTCAGGAGGGGGGAGATGAGAAGCGTGGTGGGACGCTTGCCTGTCTTAGATGTCCTTCAGTCTAAATTCCTATTTGGCATCATTGAGCTTTAACTAGATTTCTACCCCGCAGGTGGTCAGTAGGTGAATGTGTGCAAACCATTGTGAGATTATGCACGAATGTGTGTGTGTGAATAGATGGAGGGTCAAAGGCTGTATTAAAGTATCAGGCTAACCTGCCACTCAGCGGTTGCGGTGGTATTTGTTCCCATGGGAATCCCATTTCAGCCACTGAAATGCAAAGATGACATGAGACCACAGAATGGGGTTTTAAAATGAAGAAAGAGAGTCTGTGGCCATGGAGACAGATCTTTGGAGCTGGAATCAATCATCTCATTTTATAATTTTATGACAAATATCTTAGACTACCCAGACTACAATATATACTATTGGATAGTTTTTGTGCATCATGTCCACTTAGAGTCAGCATGAAATCAAAATTGACCCTATTGAATGATATTTTTGAATGATTCATCGGTGCATGTTATTCTAAAGAAGAATAATGGTCTTTCATCAAAGTATAAATATAATAAATTGCTCTCCTTCTGAAATGATTTTCCTCTCCAGTCAACATCACTAAACTCACTTATATTTCAGTGCTTGGTTTTCACAAACCAGCCAATTTATATATAAAATCTCTACATTTTTTCCCATTAAATATTGGCTTTCACTCAGAAATATGTCAGTTTAAGCAAGTTAAATAGTTTGAGAACTTCATTCATGTATTAAGATCCACAATCAATGTGCGTACAATGTCATTATAAACACAATGTTTTTTTGTGTTTATAATGTTCCATCACTTCATTTTTTGCTCTCTTTCCCTCACAGAATCTCTCTCCTTTCCCTCAAACAGTCATTCAGTCCTCACCCTCAGCCTTTAATCTTTTTCTAGCTAGCCCTCATCACCTTTTCCCCCTCATTCCCTACACTTTCCCTCTTTTCAGGTGAATCATGTTCTTTTCAGAGGTTCGATGTGGGCTATTCAGCGACTGAAGTGGCCCACCATTACCGCCAGTGCAATCGAATTGTTCCGCAGAAAGCTCTTAGCAGCAAAAAGCGCTCGAGCAACTCTGTGAAAAGCCCACAAAAATGGAGTCGTCTTATTTGTCCTGATTTTGAGTGGGCTCGCAGTGTGCTTATAACTGTGCCAGCCTTCACAAGGGTTTTACTTGAACTCTTGTCTTTAAAACGTTAGCCCACATTTTATTGAAAGTTTAAAAGCATTTATCTGTCTTTTCTCAGGGGCATTCCGGGGAAGAAATGCGGGAACATTATCTTCACAGCTGAGGAACTCAGCAATTGCCGGGTCAGTACATGACTATAGTACATGCACACACACACACACACACACACACACACACATAGTCTTAGTGGTCTTTCATCAAGCTGAATGCCTAAAGCATTGTATTTAAATATCAGAGGTGAAGTATTTTTCTTTTTTGCTAATATTAGGTACTGAGAGACAGAAAAAGCAAAAGAATATCTAGATTTTCCAAGTTTATCCATTGTAGATGTCTCTGTATTCACTCAAGAGTGAACGGGTGAATCTCATGAAACCTGTCAATCATGTGTCATATTTCATTACGGGGCATATATCGTCTCAAAATCTAAGATTTTTTATTTTATTTTTTTTATTAATTGTTTAAAGGAAGCTTGTAGTACCGTTAAGATATGTTTTGCATTACAACGTTTTTATGGTAATTAGCACATTTCCTTGCCCAATTCACATTACTGCTATGCAAAAATATACTCATATACTAAAGTATTCATGCATAATGGAAGAAATTGTGCACTTTAATTTACTTTTATATTGATTTTAATAACAAATAAATAAAAAATGTCATTTTGTTTAACAGAAAGGAAGCTCTTAGGACCATTAAGATTTGTTTTGCATTACAACATTATTTTTATACTAATTAGCACATTTCCTTCCCTAATTCACATTACTGCTAAGCAAAGACAATAAATAAATAATTATAATTATAATAAATAATAAATATAGTAATAAAAATAAATTTTAATATATTATACATCATGGAAGTATTTTTTGCACTTTAATTTACTGTATATTGATTTTGAAAATATATATAAACAAAAACTTTAGGACCATTCTGATTTGTTTTGCATGACAAAATTGTTTTTTTCTTTTCCCATTTCTTTCCCAGATTAAGATTAGTGCTATGCAAAATAAATAAATAAAATAAAATAAAATAAAATTGTATTTGATATATTAAAATTGTATATGTATAGTATTTATACATCATAGAAGTATTTGTTGCATTATTTTACTGTATGTTGATGTTAAATAAAAAATACAGTGAAGATACACTGCCCGACCAAAAAAAAAAAAAAAAGTTGCTGTTTGGATTTTAATAGGCAAATACTCAAGAATCTATGAATGGATCAATATTACAGTGATTATTATGTTTCTAGCATGTTATATGTTTGGCAACTGTTCTTCTAACCCTTGATTGAAATAACCTCACAATATTTATTTCCATCAAGAGGTGCATCATTTTTTGGTCAAGATCTTGACAATGCAAGAGGTGAGCACTCTGTAAAGTCTCCTCCAGCACATCAAAAAAACTTACACTGAGGTTAAGATCAGTGCCAATTCATGTCTGAAAATGATTGTTCATGCTCCCTCCCAACAATTCTTTCACAATTTGAGCCTGATGAATCTTGACATTGTCATTCTGGAATATGGCCATGATACATCTTAATACATGGTTGTTTAAGAAATGAAAAGCTACACACTCCATCTTTTAGGGTTAAAAGAACCGTTGCCAACATATAACATGATAGAAAAATAATAATCACTGTAATAATGATCTATCCATAGACTCTTAAGTATGACTTTTTTTTTGCCTGGGCAGTGTATGTTTTTACAGAAATTAGAATTATCATGAATATACAGTATATATACATTGTTCAGGGTCAGTTAGAGTTTTTTAAAGAAATGAATGCTTGTATTCTGCAAGGATGCATTGAATTGATCAAAAGTGATAGTGAATACATTGTATAATGTTACAAAAGATTTCTATTTCAAATAATTGCTCTTCTTTTGAACTTTCTGTTCATGAAATAATTCTGGGGGGAAAATAATGTATTAGAGTTTCCACAAAAATTTTGTCCCATCCATGTTAATACCTGTTTTAAACTGTCCATCTCTTTTCAGTCATTCCACCCGCAATTTGACTGTTATAGTGCCTTGGGCCAGTCCATAAAACAACATAAATATCATTTCAGATGGCACAAATTATGTATATATATTCAATTTCGTCCCTCTGTGTCCTTGTAATAACATGTAGCTACAGGGAGTGTTTGGCAGAAAGCCGTGACAGTTCACCTCAAATACAGCTTCTTCCTCCCCAAGAGGGACCGGCCGTTTTAAAAGGCAGATGAGCTGTCTGTCCGGTGTGTCACCCAGACCGTAGTTCCTCGAGTGCTCCCTAGACATTCTCTCTTTATCAAGATCCAATTAAATCTGTTGCATGTGTGACTTCCCTCCTGGTCTTGAGGGTCTCCCCAGAGATCTGGTATTCTGAAGAGAACAGCTCCAATAAATAGCTAAACACTGGAGACCTCCGCTCAACATTAATATGTATGAACCAATTGCTGTTCTCCTCTAACACAAGTGTCCTCTCTGTGGAATTGATTTCTTGTCCTAGTATTTTGCCTTTGTTGTGTCCTGAACTCCTGCTCCGGAGAGATGTTAACTGAGGCCAGCGATTAAAATGCATTGTTGGATATAATAGTGCCGGTATTGAAGACTATGAGTCAGGAGTGCATCTGCTTTGTTTTCTTGTTTGTGCACCTTGTTTGTCCCAAAGTAATCAAAGTGTTTTATAACAGGACATTGCTACCATGCAACTCTGTGCTAACAAGTTGGATAAAAAGGATTTCTTCGGGAAGTCTGACCCCTTCCTGGTGTTTTACCGCAGCAATGAAGACGGCACGTGAGTATGAGTGCTTAAAGGAGTATTCATTGTGCTTCCTGTTACTAATGAACATCTTAACAGCGTACCCATACCAGGTGTGATGCAACACGTACTTCTGTCAAAGCAGTGGCGTGCATCGTGTCCCGGGCTGGGGGTAAAGTGCCCTTTGCGGTCGAATCGCGGTGCCCCCGTGTTCCCATTTCTCCCCCCCAGAACGCGATTTCGGGCGAGTGAGTTTGTATCCCCTCCCCCATACAGTCGGATTGACAGAGGGTTATTAACAGAACAGTTATTGCAAGAGTAGGTTTATCACTGGAAACTGTATCATACTATTTCTACTCTTTAAACAGCATTATGGCAAAAATTAAACACTATGACAACAGCTCTCTTACCTGTATGCGACGGCATTTTGCTTCAGGCAGAACTGACAGAATGGTAGTTCCTTTTGGCCTAAATCATTGTGTTCATGGTCACCCAGTTTGAAATGTTGACTACAAAAAGGTTTTTCATATTTTTCCGTCGCTGGATCCTTTACTGGACATTGAAAGTAACTCTCTCCTGCTAAACATTTACCCTTTGAATTCTTGAACCTGAGAACAATACAAGTCAACACTATTATAACTAAAAGTTTGCTAAGCAGTATTTCCTACTAAAGTGAGGCGATATTTGACTCTGGTAAGTGTATCCATGGCCTTGGATGGCAACATGACCAGTGGATTATGGGTGTTAAAGTTTTCCTATCTTTTTGGCAAAATGGAATTTCTCAGTTTTCTCGGTCAGGTAGCACTGATTTTAGACATTTTTTTCGACTTTCTACTGTATAGTCAGCCAAGTTTTACTGAAAGCCCATTTTGCCAGAGGTGAATAAGCCAGGTATGAGGTTACCAAGGTCCAGACCTTTTCATATTCAAAAATAAAAGTTCTCAATGACTAATTAGCTCTTTAAAACTCAGTAAAACTAAAATTCAGTTTAGACAGTTTGCTAGTTTAGTGACAGTGTGGGCAGGTTATTGCTGACAGGATGCCACATTCGGTAAGACAAATGCAATGATAATTGTGACATTGTCTGTAAGAAACTGTATCAACGCTATCAAAAACAGTAGCATAATAACACTAGTACACGATCTGTAGAAAAGGTAGGCTACAGAATGAAATATGCCAAATATGCAAATACTGGCCACGAAGAAGTCTATGCTATTTCATTCAGTTTAGTAGTTAACCTTTCACAGAGTCATGCTAAAAACATTCATAAGAGCTCTAGACAAAGTTCATATGACTTATCATCCATATAGCAATTCTTATTAAAGAAAACTATTACAGAAATAAGTATTGTTGCATGAATAATAATCAAATAATAAAATTAAATAATAAAAAATTACCTATCCTATAGTAAAGTATCAGCAAATTGTGACGCAATAAATAAGGTCTAATTTAACAATGACCATCCCCCCCAAAACAGACAGAACAGAGAGAGTGTACCCAAAGTGTAGAATTGCAAAAAGGTTCTGACAAAATACCCCAGACTTCACTCATTTCCTATCCCATGCCCATAATCTAAATTATTAAAAATAATTAGCCAAACAACTACATTAGATTACACTAACACAAATCACTGTAAGAGTCAGATCAGGTACAAAAAGCTCAGACAAAAATGAAAATTCTGTCATCATATAATCACCATTATTGTTCTAAACATGTATAACTTACTTTCTCCTGCAGACTACAGAAGAAGATAAATAGAAGTATGTTGGTGTGTCCCCATTGACTTCCATTGTAAATGAATTCAATTCTAAATGGGTAAATGATGACAGAATTTGCAGAATTTTGGGTGTATATCCAAACATTTTTCCAAAAAAATGTTGTCATCATTGATAGTTAAATTATGTTTGAAGCAAGAAAATCTTGAACAATCAGAACATATTTCAGGTTTAATATACAGTGAAACAGAACTCATGGTTGCATCTTTTTAGAAAACTGTTCTGGAAAAGGCAACATGGCAAAAACAAGGATTATCGTTTCTTTCTTCTCAATTTCATGCCAGCTTAGGACACGATGTTAGCCTAATGTTTCCAGACTGAACATAAAAACCCATAAAACAAAATTACTACTGAGTTTTAGCTCAATTGACTGATAACAGAGGGTTATGGATGGTAGTGTTGTGAAACCCAAGAGGCTCTTTATGCCCACCATGAGCTGCTCTTGATGTTAACCATTTTTATTGATGCTCCGCTGTAGTTGGTTGGTTGGTATTCATTTTCAAACATATTCCTTCAAAGAAAACCATACAGGTGTCATAACAAGCCTTTAAATAAGATTTCCTTTTTGATTTGGCTCTTTTGTAGGTTCACTATCTGTCACAAAACAGAGGTGATAAAGAATACTTTGAACCCTGTGTGGCAGCCCTTCACCATCCCAGTGCGAGCTCTCTGTAATGGAGACTATGACAGGTAAGGCTCTTTAAAGAGTATAACCCTGCTGCATGGCTACTTTAACATGATGTGAAATCAAAATGTGCCCTATTTACTGTCTTAATACTTAATGCTCCTGGTCTGTCTGTGAACTATTAATTGATGCATGTCTGAAAGCTTTCATTTCTAAAACCTTATACTTTCCCCACTTTATAGACATTTATACAGATGTTTTTCATGTGCATTAATTCTCCACTGATTTTCGATTCACTTGTTTGTTTCACCACACAAAGAATGTTTTATTACTTCAGTTGAACTAGGTTTGATTAATAAATAAATTATCCACACATAATGTCTTTCTTCATTTAATGAGAAATGCAGTTTGTTGAAATCACACAGAAGAGAACGATACTGTTATAATACCATATTGGATAAATGCACTAACAGTGTTAAAAATAACAGCATTATCATATTTAAATTTGTGTTAGTGCATAATTTTGACAGCACTTATATGGTAAATATATAATATGAGTAAAGATCTGTATTTTTATGCATTAGGTTATTGGGAGCATTCTGAGAGCCTTTGTATTAAAGTCTCCAACGTTTAAATACGTTTTTCTCCAACGTTTTTTGATATGAGTCTATGATTTTTTTTAAGGAATAGATTTTTTGTTGCACCTTTAAAGCATCCTTCAGACTTGTGTACTGAGCTCTGAGGTGTTGAAACGAAACACTGCTGGTGCCGTGAGCTGTGGAAACGGGCAGCTGTGTCACTGTGGCAGTGGGAATAATCCCAGCAGTCAGCTGGAGTGAGGCAGCGGCCGGTGCTCGTGTTATTTTGGATCGGCTCTGTGGACTCACCAGGCTGCCGTTCTGCTCTGACCTTTTGAGAAAATTCTGGCTGTCTGCACTTAATTTTAGATATTGACTTGCTGTGAGGTTTGATTTGTTTGTAATCTCTCCAGAACAGTGAAGATTGATGTTTATGACTGGGACAGAGATGGAAGGTACGCTGTTCTTCATGTCTTGTGTTTCCTTTGTGGGTAGTAAATATTCTGTTTATGAACACTTAAATTATCCTGCATAACAGGAATAACTCAAGTCAAATTTTCATTAGCCAAAATAATTTCTTCTCAGCATGCTCATGCAATGTTCATTAAATATTCCTCAGACAAGTAAACGCTTTCATTTTTCTTCAGTCATGACTTCATCGGCGAGTTTACAACCAGCTATAGAGAGCTGTCTCGTGGACAAAGCCAATTCAATGTTTATGAGGTAAAAAAAACATTGTTTTGTACAAATTAATTTTGATTAATATGATTGATTGAAACACTTTAGCACTTTTAGCAGAGTTATTTTGACTTGTTTAAAAAACACTTGTCATAAATAGGGTACAAAATGAGGCTTGCAACTCTTAAAAAAGAATGTCAAAAATATTATATGAGCATTTTTTTGTATTTAATTATGTTTATGTAAGTAACAGGGTTGTGCCGAAAATGTGGGACACATCTTGTTTTAATAACAAAAAAAGAGTTAATAATTTTTTTTATTTCAGTGATTTGAATATAATTTCAATTGATTATCAAAATTATGGTATTGCTGTAGGATTTTCATTGTTAGATACAACCAAGAAGGTGAAGACAGGCTAAAAAGAAGGATACATACATTTAATATGTTGAAAACTAGCTACTTTTCATGTCAGGATCATTTTTTGTTAGATAATAGTTATCTAATAGTTCTAAACATGTCTAATGCCTCTTAAAAAGTAATGGGACAACAACGTGGGCCGTATTCATGAAAGTGCCAAAAATGTTTCATGAATCATAAGAGGAAAAAAAACACACGAGGACACTTCAGTAATATGTCATATTCCTTTCATCCATGTTTGATGGGTGTCTTTTTGTTTCTTTCAGGTTCTGAATCCTAAGAAGAAAGGCAGGAAAAAGAAATACGTCAACTCTGGCACGGTACGTGTGAATGAATTACCTGTCAAGCGCTCTCCTCTTCTGATTTATTTTCATAATGACTTCCATTATCTCTTCTCTCTCTCTCTCTTTTTCACTCTCTCTAGGTAACACTTTTGTCCTTCAAAGTGGAATCGGAGTACACATTTGTGGACTTCATTCGGGGCGGGTAAGTGCCCCTTAAAAAGTCCCTGGATAAATTAGGCTGGAGAAAGATGCAGATTTACTGGTTAGAGAGCAGCTGGATCAGGCATGCGTGTAAACCATTTGTGGAATTATAGTTAGTCTATCTGAATATCTTGATTTCAAGACTATATCAATAAACCAGAGTGGATCTTATTGTCATTGAGCTTTCAGGACAGTTAGCTTTCAGGAATTACCAGTATGTTGTGTTGAATACTGATACAAATATTAATGAAATGCACTATAGAAATATAGTTTTTTGTGTGTTATGTTATGTGCTTCTAGGCTAAACTCAGTAATAGTAAAATAGTTTGACGGATTATATAAAAATTAGGGCTGTCAGTGTGACATGTTAATTTAATTTGATTATTTAATGCAAAAATGTACACAATGTCCCTTAAATTAATTCCATAACTGGAAGCAATTCAAGCTTGAAATAAAACCTTCATGTTTTATAAAGGAAACCTGCATCACCAATCCATGCTGAGAGCAGAGAGCAAAAAATGAGTGAAGAGCCCATTTTTAATCAACTGACCGCCCTAATAAAAATGTAAACCCGTTTTTGCTAAAGCAAACATCACATACTCATTTCCGAACAACTGAAATCAAGGCAATGATTCAGTATAGCAGTATGTCATACCATATGCTTGCCTTTTAATTACAACTAAACTTTTAATTATGCATTGACTTGGTAAAAAAAAACATGTTTGTACAAAAAAAGAAGCATTTAGAAGCTAAATTTTGCATCATAGAAATGGAAGTTTAAGTAGAAGTTTGAATTCTCTCAGCATATTCTACTAGTGCACTTTCATTAGCATTATAAATATGAATTTATAGAATTTGTCTTTTATAAATTTGTATATATACAGTGGTATCCGAAAGCTAAAAGAGTCCACATTGATAATAAATAAATGATTAGTATTTTGAACATTTTAAAACAAAGAAATTATTGAAATGAATGGAAATGTAAAAGACATATTTGGACTATAATATTTGGATTCTGGACTATTATTAGGTTACTAATCAAATGTGTGACATTGAGCATGTGAACTCCTTTGTACTAAAGGTCAGATATGCTGCTGTTATTAGAACAAAAGGGAGACAAACCATATACTAAGAAATTCAATTTTTACTCATATGCTTATATAACCCCCCTTATATAACAATGTAACTCGCTGCTTATCTACCCTAGTACGATGCATCTAGCTTAGTCATGACTGTCAAAACCATATTGTCACAATTTGTTATTCAACTACATTGGTTATTGATGTCATGCAAGTGGTGGAGCCATAACTTATTTTAATTAATCCATTTGAGACATGGCATCTGAGGACTCATTCTCATTTTTCTCAGTTATTTTAATATAATTTTTTTTCAAAGTCTTTTTTTTTAACATTAGAAATATCTTTAACTGTCACTTTTGATCAATTTAATGCATCCTTGCTGAATAAAAGTATTCATTTCTTACTGACCCCTAACTTTTATACAGTAGTGTATTACACCCTGGACATGTAAAATAGCAAATCATGTCAAGTACCCATATGATTATGTACTGCATTGGTTTCAACTTTTGACTGTGACTCTTCAATGTTTTAAAACAGAACACAGCTGAACTTCACTGTAGCAATAGACTTCACCGCGTCTAATGGTAAGACCATCTTCATTGACTGAAATATTTAGAGCTTGGCACTGATGTGTGACATCACTGTCTTTGCACTTGTGTCTAAACTTGTATTGATTGATACCTGAATGCAGGAAACCCATCACAGCCGACATCGCTCCACTACATGAACCCGTATCAGCTGAACGCGTACGCCATGGCCCTTAAAGCCGTGGGGGAAATCGTCCAGGATTATGACAGTGACAAACTCTTCCCTGCCTACGGCTTTGGAGCTAAACTCCCTCCTGATGGCAAGATCTCTCATGCTTTTCCCCTGGTGAGTAACGGCTCAAAAAGAGCCATCATTAAAAAGGCACACACAATAACACCACAGTGATGTTGGATGGTTAAAGGTTTGTTCACCATAAAATGAAAATTCAGTCATCATTTACTTACTCTCATGTCGTTCTATACCGGTATGATTTCTTTTTCTTCTGTGTAACACAAAAGATTTTCTATACAGTGCACTACATTGGACCCCACTGACAAAAACAGTTTAAACATTCTTCAAATGATCTTGTTTTAATTTCATAGTGAAACAGAATATTTAACAAAGATATGACAAAAATAAGACAAGACTTGATTTTATTCTAAATTAATTGGATTTTGAAAAGAGGACATTTCTTGCTACAGTGTTTATTTATTTATTTATACCAAAAAACAAACAAACAAAAAACTACAAAAGTAGGGATGCACAGATATAGATTATAATATAGAATATTGGCTGATACTGCTATTACTACTACTACTTAATAATTAGTAATAATAATAAATTAATTTACATTAAAACTTTTTTTTTGATAAATTATATATAAAAAAGCTACAAAAGTAGGGATGCGCAGATATAGATTGTATAGAATATTGCGCAGATTTAGATTATATAGAATATTGGCTGATACGACTACAATTTATTATTATTATTAAATTATTTAATTTAAAATATTTAATAATAATAATAATAATTTTGTATAAATTATTTTATATATACAAAAAATCTACAAAAGTAGGAATGCACTCATATAGATTATAATATAGAATATTGGCTGATACTCTACTACTTCTAGTACTAATTATTATTAATAAATGAATTTACATTAAAATCCTTTTTTATTTATAAATTATTTATACATGTATATAAAAAGCTACAAAAGTTGGGATGTACAGATATAGATTATTATAGAGAATATTGGCTAATACTAACTCTACTACTTCTTCTTATTATTAAATGACACAAATCATGACAGAATTTTCATTTTCTATTTAAAACTTCTCTTTAAAACCACATAGACATGATATTCATTATTAATACGGAACTACGCTGTCATGAATTTTCAGCATTGGACATATAGCACATAACGACATAAAATATCCCTCAGCCCAGTATGAATAAGTCAGAAGCAACGGGAGTTATTCCTCATGTGTTATATATGAACTTGTGGAGATCCTTTCCAATACATGTGTATTCTGACCTCGTAGAACTCTGACTGTGAGAATGCAAACTGTGTCGGCATCGAAGGCGTGCTGGAGGCGTACTATGACTGTCTTCGAAAAGTGCAGCTCTACGGCCCCACCAACTTTGCCCCTGTCATCAACCAGGTGGCACAGTAAGCTAAACAGTCCTCCTGCAATTGACATGAGGTTGAGCTCTCATTCTGTCTCTCTGCCCTGGTCTTTTTTCTGTCTCCCCTGTGAGATGAACTCCTTCCTGTCGCTATCCACTTGTTATTCACACACAAATGCACTTACACACGCACACACGCGCTCCGAAGACTCCTCCGGAATCCTGTGCTTGACTAACACTTCACTCAGTGTACCTGCTGCTCAGATGCAGTCCAGGTCTGAGGTTTACCATGCAGAAACTTTTTAAAAGGGACATATCATGGAAAACAGGATTTTGCTTGCTTGCTTGAAATAAGGGACTTTGATGTGCTATGTAGGCAGCGTTCACAACACAAAGCGCCCTCTCCAGTCACCGATTATTTATTGAAACTTAGCTACAAAAATGGGTCAATTAAAAATCAGCGTTATTGTGATGTGAAACCATGAGCACATTAACATTTGACATTTAAATGTAACAGGATGAATGATGGTTTAAATTATTTGAAGAGGTTAGCCATTCACAACAGAGGTCTAAGGGTCAGACTGTGGTAGAAAATGGTAGTGTGAAACTAAAATAGGACAGTTTTTGTTGCAAGAAACCTTTAAAGAATTTTTATAGTTTGTATAATAATATTTAACAAAAATAGGACAGAAATAATTAGGACAGGACTTGATTTTATTGAAAATTAATTGGATTGTGAAAAGTGGACATTCCTTTTCACAATGGTTTTATATATATATATATATATATATATATATATATATATATATATATATATATATATATATAAGCTACAAAAGTAGGGATGAACAGATATATTATTAAATAGAATACAGTACTACTACTAATAATAATAATTATTATATTATATTATATATATATATTCATATATATATATATATATATATACACACACACACATATATATATATATATATATATATATATATATATATATATATAAAATATGCAAAAAGCTAAAAAGCAAAAGTAGGGATGCACAGATATAGATTATTATATAGAATACTCTACAACAACTACTACTATTACATATTTTATTACCATTTTTTTAAACTATAGTGAATACCTTTTGGTTTGACGATATATATATAAAAACAGTGCCTGTCCTTGATTCTGATTGGTCAATAGGCTATGACCACTTCACCCAACGGTTCTGTGTATCACTACACAACATCCTTAGCAACCACTCTTAGCAACGTAAACTGTATGTTCTCAGTTGATATTGTTCATTGAATCTTACTGTATTATGTAGAAGAGTGTTATGAGAAAGAGATCGATTGAGCGAGTTTATTACCTGCATTCAGATTTAGCATTTTCCTTCAGGTCAGTCCTATATTCATAATAAAAAATCTGTTTAAATGTCCGATGTATTATCTTGTCCTTTTAACAGTTAACGCCAAGTTTACACTACAGGATTTTAAGCCCGATTTGTAAGTTAACGAGCTCGCCAACAGGTCGGGCTGTGATCGGGGAAAAATCAGCGGGTGATCGACGCATCAAAGAGGCTCGCTGATGCATCACCGACACCTCTCAGACGCCAGACAATTATCTAGCATGCTAAATATCTGGAGCTGTCGGCCGACTTGATATCCTGTGGTGTCACGTGTCGCGACGCAACAGCCAATGAAATATACACTGACTGATGTCTATGGAAGCAGCAATAACAATCCATTCAAATATAATTTGCCGACGTTTATTCATCAGATACACATTGTGTAAGAAACTATAAAGCTCACTCACTCTATTGTTCTCCCAGTTCACCGGCCACATGTATTGCAGGACAAATGGATGAATTCACGTTATATATTAAGATCAAGGTCATTATATAGGTTTTTAAATGACAAAACACTCACTTGCACATATTTGAGAATCAGAATATCAGATAATTAATGACATGGTGAGAAAAGCAATACATCTGTCATACAGCATGGCCAGCTGGCCGCGGTGTGTCACGTGACAACGTCATAGAAACAATAAAGGGAAACGTTCTAATATAACAGTCGCCTTAACTCTGGGAGGTCAGCCAGAACGTTTAAAACTTATGTGTGAAAGGGTTATTTTAATTTGAATTAAATTTAATTCAAAATTTAATCTCATTTCCTCCCAACATCCATTTTCAAATAAAGTCGTCGGGTGACAGTGTTGTTGTCAGCTCATGTAGTGTGTAACCTTCTGTTGCGGATCATTTACGTAGTTTCATGTAGTGTGAACACCACAACGACTTCAAGACTCCACAGCAAGTCATGTAGTCTGAACAGCACAGCGATCTGCTGACGTTTAAAGTCCTGTAGTGTAAACTTGGCTTAAGGGGTTTTCTTATGGCTAACAGCGCTAATCAAAGCATTTGTCAGTTGCGTTTTATTCCGTGTTCACAACAATTCAGTCTTTTCAATGTAAAAGTCTTCGCTACTGACTGACACACTCATAAAGACAGTCTTTGACACCTTCTAATGGCATAATAATGTAACTTCTGTTGCTGTTCACAGTCAGGGACATTTTTCCGGCGGAAGGAAGGCTTTAGTGAAAGTTTACTTCACAAAGTTGCATTGATACATATTTTTGGCTTTAATATTTGTATTGTGTGGTAACTGTTTTATAAAAGCAATAAGGTACGAGAGGCTGTGCTGTATCGTGAATAAGTCACGGCTAAAGGGGTTGCCTTCGCTTCGCGTCGTGCCTAACAACGCCCTTCAGCCGTGACTTATTCACAGTACAGCACAGCCTCTCGTAACTTATTGCTTAATAAAATAAAAAACAAATAACATAAAACATAAAAAAAGACACATTGGGCCTCATTCAAGAAACATTCAGTTTGATCATTTATGTAAGAATGTTTTGCACAGAAAGTCATGACATAATGAGGGTAATTATGTCATAAAATCCTGATAAAATAAAGTAGAAAGACATGAATAATTATTACTCTTTAAACTTTCCACAGAAAAAAAATGTAGGGTTTCAATTGAAAACTTAATCTCCGGTCTGCTTCAAATTTCACGTATATCATGTCATTATCAGTACACCGCTCATCACACAACATGAAAAAAAACCTAAACCTTGCACACACATGTGAAGAGGCTTTTAATTGCCCTTGTCAGTTTCAAGGCTTCTTCAGATCCGGCTAAATCTCTCAATCTAAAGAAAATCAAACTCCCAGAACTGCAGAGGTGCTTTAAGAGGCAGATATTGATCGCCTGCTGCTGAAGTGGTCAACTTTACAAGTTGGTATGAGTCTCCTCTCTCAGCTCGCCACTTTTTACGTGCCGTGACTGAGACAATATCTGGAGGTGGTTATTAGGGTCAATGGACTGGAAGGAACAGAGTGATTTAATAATAAAAGTTGAGAAAAGGGCTCAGATAAAATGAGGAGGATTTTACTGGGTATTTCCAGTGATATGCTGGAACACAGAATCATAATCCCCAAATTATTAAGTATGAATAAGTATTATTCATTATTTTAATAATAATAAGTATTATAGTATTTTTTTGTGTGTGTTAAATTAAACCCATTTCCAGGAATCAGAATATCATAGAGACTTGTTTTGACTTGGGCCAGTTAGCAATCACCCATAATGCCATAGCAACCGTGTAGAAGTGCACTTGTTTTATTGCAGCCAGACATATTAAATAATTTTCCCTGAAGTCATTTTTATTTTATTTTTTATTTTTGCTGGAATATAGAAGCTCTTCACTTTAACTGTACTGTAAATCCTCAGGTGCGCGGCAGAGGTGACAGATGGCTCTCAGTACTTTGTGTTGCTGATCATCACAGACGGTGTCATTTCCGACATGGTGCAGACTAGAGAAGCTGTGGTCACCGTGAGTCATTTTTGCTTGTTAGACCTTCATGATGTTCTGTAAATACAATAATCTTTTTAGCAGGGCACCGATCACATATTGCTGCCCCTTACCTATTTACAGGCGTCATCCCTTCCCATGTCAATCATAATTGTGGGAGTCGGCCCTGCTGAATTTGATGGTGAGATTATGGCACTGCAAACAGAGATGGTCTCAAAACAAGAATACGATATGTGATGTAACTATTCTCTTGTTAATGTAACAGCTATGGAAGAGTTGGATGGAGATGAGGTTAGGGTGTCCTCCAGGGGACGTGTTGCTGAGAGAGACATTGTCCAGGTACATAATGTTACCTATTCGGGATTATTATTATTATTTTTTTTTTTTAAAGTAAGATAATTGAAAAAAATCAATTTGGCCCTGAATAAATTTAACATTATAAATTTTGCTCATTTGATTAATTTTAATCTTGTTAGGCTAAATAATAATAATAATAATAATAATAATGCATTTAACTATCATTTAACTAACAATTAGCATTATATTTGTTACAGTATTTATTCATCTTTGTTAACGTTAGTATTTTAGACCATAAAAATACAACTGTTGTTTGTTGGTTCATGTTAGCTTAGGTCCACAATGATCAATGCTTCAAAACCATGTAGTAAATAGACATCAGTGATGTTTTATGTTATGTTAATGTTTTGTTTTGTTTTGTTTCTTTTTTTACCTTTCTCCTTCTTTTTTTTTTTTTTGTCAAAAAGTAAGCCATTTTTCATGAGATCCATCTCTGTATCTTTGATTTAGTTTGTGCCGTTCCGGGACTACATTGACCGATCCGGGAACCAGGTACTCAGCATGGCCCGACTGGCCAAAGATGTCCTGGCCGAGATCCCTGACCAGCTGCTGTCGTTCATGAAGAGCAGAGGCATTGAACCCAGACCAGCCCTCTCCCCCTCTCCTACACCACAGATAAACGTCCACCTCTGATCCTAGAGCAGTATTTTATCCTCTCCCTCAAACAGCTCTATGTTCACGTCTGAACCCCCCCGGGTCCGTCACTGGGGATGCACATTTTTACTTTCCACATCCGTTAGCGGTAGCACATTATGTAGTTACAATAATAATCAACTGAAATCAGGAACACGTTAATATAAGTGTGTGGTGTTATACTTTATAATCAGCCAGTGATCATTCAAAGCAGTTTGTGCTTGTCTGGAATGGAAGATGTTGAAGTAAATAGAGGGTGAATTTTTGGAAAAGAAATGTCTGGATCATTTTTCACCCAAATATCTAAAGATAAGAAAAACAAATTTCAACAATTCAAATAATTTACATAAAATAAATGGAGCCAATATTATTGCATTTGGACATTTATTTTCTCTAAAAACTCATTTGCTGAAACTATATAGTACCTTTATAAATGCAATTATAAGTAAACTAATGACAATTTGAGAAGAAACAACCTTAATTGTCACTATGCAGAAAAAAAATGAGTTGGCCTTAAAACAGACTTAATTTACTGTATGTAAAATTTCATATTGTGTGTTGAAACATCATCTGGACATTTCTTATTGAAATTTCCCCAGGAACGTGATTCTCTGTGCTCTCACACCCGAGGCACAGAGCGAGCGAGTGGTACGCTGTAATACCCAAACACGCATGCACAGGTCACCTTTAGCATCACGCATCATCTTTGTATTTCACGTAGTTTCTTGGGGCAACATATTTTTTTCATTTTCTCACTGGCTGAGTTAGTTGCGCCGGCAAATATTTTCTAATTTGTGCCCGATTTTAAAAGGAGCTAATAAGTAGCTACATGTGGCAGTAAAACAGATGCCTGTGCGGGAACACCGACGCGCTCGGAGTCTTCCGCACATCTTGAGTGGATGCAGCTAATTACCTGGAGAAACAGAGGTGCCAATCAGTGCAATTCAGCCAGAGAGAGGAAGATTGAGGGAAGAAATATCCAGAGTGTAATCAGCAGAGGTTAATGGGCACAGGAAGTATGCAGACATATGGTGTGACAAAGATAAATCAGGTGATCAGCAGAACGACAGGAAGAGAGAGGGATTTTTTTCATGAAGCAGGGACAAAGGTGGATTTTACAGGTGAATCTTATAGAGAAACGCCTAGGTCGTATTTTACCCCAAATCAAAAGAAAAGGACCAGTAAGATGCCATGCATTGTTTTATGACAAAATTCCACCCATCCACATTCTCATTACCATAATACTGTAGTAAAAATAATGTCCAGAACCCAATTATTATTTTTTTAAAGTCAACATAATTTTAGTACCGTGAATGCTACCATTACCTACACTTACTATTGCACTTTAAAAATACTTTACAATTTAAATTATGGATGCACTATACTATATATCAGTACCTTATTGGTTATTAGTTAATATTGTATACTTAATTGTACATCCTTTTTTGCTTTTTGATTACCTTTATTGTTTTTACTGCTCACCTAAAGTTATATTAATAAAAACTATTTTAACACTAAACTTTAATAACAATGTTAAATGTAATCATCAGCAAATCTCTAAATATCCATTTTAATACTGTACTTTATAATTGTTTACAATGTTGTGATGGCTAAATTCACTTCTAGCATCTAAAATGTTTTATTTATAGTTCTTAGAATTTTTATATCAGCCATTTACCTATCGGCCATAACATGACAATGTTAAAAAGTTTGAATCATTTTAATAGTAAAAATAATAGTTGTAATATCATGTCTAATTTACATATTTTTTTTCTTTATAGTATTGATAATGAAATGAATATGCTCTTAACTATCATGATAATAATGTCGCAATGCAAAGTAAAATGCAGCTTTCCTAAAAATAGGCTTTTTTCTTTTGAATTAGGGTTGACGCATGACCTAGATGTTTCTTGCCATTTTTTGTGAGGTTCACCCTTGCGTACACTGCCATGTTTTCAAATTCCATTCCAAAAATGATTGTAGACTCATTGAATGTTTGCCAGGATTGGAACATTGCAGCGGAATCTTTCATCTTTCCATTCTTTCATTCTGCTGTACATAATGAATAGTGCAATAACATTCGACATGCATTTCACCACAATTTATGGATGTATTTCCTTCACAATCCTTGTTGCTGTGATCAAAATATTGCTCAGATACTTTAATGTTGAATACCATTTTTTCTCCATATTTATATATACAGTAATCTATCGGAAATGTTCTAACTGTTGCTAAACTGTAGATTTGAATGATATTTGTTTCATAGTAAAGACAGCTATAGTAAACACAGCTGCTTGTGCCAAAGTGCTACCATGTAAAACATTCCTGCCAAGGTTGTATATCAACATGTGTGAGGCGAAGATGTTCGTTTTATATCTCCTTGTTGTGTTTTTAATAAAGCATGAATGTCTTGTGCTGACTTCTGAAGAGTTTATCATGCTTATTCACAGGATGGATGAATGGATAGGTGTGCATTTGTGAATATCAGTCCCCGTTTATTGTAATTGCATGGAAATGAGGAACTACCTGTAGGACGTTCTTCAGAATTTCTCCTTTTGTTTTCCACACAACGTCATGCAGGTTTGGAACGATATTAGGGTGAGTAAATGTTGACACAAGTGTCTCTTTTTCTTTCTTTTTTTGGTTAAATGTGTACCCAACAATATTCACACCCACTTAGCCTAAACATTAGGATGACAAGTAATCAGGAAGAACAGCTTAATAGCTAATAAAGTCTCTGTTCGATTCTATTCACTGTCTATTCATGTTTTGGGATTCTAGCTCTTTGGCTCTTGACTGGCATCTGGTGGTGAATATATGCTGAATGTTTTTTTTTTTTCCTTCTAGTTGCGTGTGTGTAGGAAGGGATGAATGTGTCACAGTTTGCAGAGGTGAAAGGTGAGAAAGTATAAGTTGAACGCTGAGAACATGACAAAGCAGCTGTACTAAAGCATAAGCAGCCTTAACAAACACACTAAAGCACATTATATGATAGTTTACATTTATTAATTTAGCATTTTATTACATTGTCAAATGGTCAGATAATGCATAATTCTGATACATTATATGATGGTTTAAGAGTTCATTGTATTGCAAACCATGTGCCAAGACTGCATTAGTCAGCTCATCTTGCTATAGGGATGAGTCTCCAGTGGTGATCAGTGTGAAGTGTTGATTGTGTGTGGGTCTCAAGGGTCTCTTGACATCCACTGGAGATCTCTCTAGAACTTACAGTCTGTCCTCAATGTCAGCTTGTGGTTATGCACATTTCATTCTACTGCCTGTGAGAGGAAGGAATTTAAGGAGTGAACTTATGCACAGTTCACTCTAAAATGTTGTCAGCATTTACTCACATTCACGTGGTTCCAAACCCATGGAACACAGAAGGAGATGTTTTGAAGAATCTCCAAGATAGGGCTGGACGATATGACCTAAAATCAGAATCTCGATTAATTGAACTTTTACTTCAATTACGATTAATGAATGATTCATTTTTGCCCTCATAGTTCACTGACAAGGTTTGTATTATAAATATGCTTGACCATTAAGGGTGGGATATTGTAAATCAGATACAGATAAATTAGCACAGTACCAGTACATTTATTTGAATGTATTAATGAGAGAGCGATTGCGTGTGAATTAGTCATACAGTCTACATATTAATTGTGAAGCTGTGGGATGTAAGTAGTTGTAAATAGAAAAATATACGCTATAACCTTTGAGTTTCTACTTTAGTGAAAAATAACAGGACAGCACTGACAACGAGTTTCTGCGCTCCTCTCTGTGCGTGCAATCTCCACGTGATGTGCAGCTACTGTTTGTATGAGTGTTCGTGTACCACAGTGCATCAGCGCAGTAGCTCAATAGGCTATAATGATAAACATCCGATCGTGTAAAATTGCTTGAATGTCCAAACTGGCAAGCCTTAAAACATAAAATTGACAAACTTTGATCTCACTTTCAGGCTCTCCTCCGTGTTGCTTCCACGCTGACTGGACAGGGCGGAGTCACGTGAGGTTTTTAAGGAGAAAGTATTAATAGGATTAAAAAATGGGAAAATTACGTTGGTTAGAGGTTCTAAATTTCGTTTTCAGTTATTTTTCGATTAATCGTCCAGCCCTACTCCAAGATATCAAGCTTCAAAATTATGCCAAAAAAGTAGTAGATATATTTTGTATTAGTCATATAATAGTTTTGTGTGAGGAGCAGACCAAATTGCCTTAAATTTCTAATAAACTTTGAAAACTTTCAAATTTCTAATACACTTTGATGTTCTTTATGGTATCTATGGTTCACTGAAGAAACTTTAACATCCATGGAAACTTTCCATTCCACAAAAGGTTCTTTATAGTGGAAAATTAAAATATTTGTTCACACTAAGAAACAAATGGTTCTTTTAATAATTTGAAAGGTTCTTTGGGGTACCCCAAATGGTTCTTTTATGGCACTGCTGCGAAATTTCTTTGTGGAACCTTTATTTTTAATAGCTTCATAGCTTACCTGATTTCAAACCACAGCTATTGAACTTTTGTTTTCAACACCTCTGTAACGATCTGCTTGGCAACGCATTGGCCGTTCTCAGTTCACTTCATAACGTTTCCCCTGCAGACAGATACCGCGGTGTGTGTGTGTTTTATGTAGGTACTATTCTGGCTCTCGCCTCTTTCCCACGGGTCTTCACAGAGGATTCAAGTCCTCCAGCGCTTCTCCCACATGGATCTCGATGAGTAAACATCACTGGAAGGCTAAGTTTACCCTCACACCTCTCCACACACGTTTCTCCAGCTCCTATACAATATTCTCACCAGTCCTCTTCAGAGAAACAGAGGTAGGTATTTGCTGTACTTGGTAAGAGAACATTTTGTTCGATCACTGTCCTCTAGTGGCAACAGAAAACTTCTTTAATGTGCAAGTTTATTCTAAGGCATGTTTATACGTATACTGTTTTTCAGCCACATAACCCCTATATTTAGCTATACTCGTGACCTAAATTTGACAAAACCTCCTTTTGGGAATGTTTGAGAATATCCTCATTTGAAAAATCATTGGTAAATCGCGTTTTAGCATTTTTTAGTTCTAAAAATGCCGATTTTGTAGTATGTTTAGAGTTAGATTGCAGCAATTATAATTAGCATTTTAGGGAAACTATAAGTAAATACACATTTATTTCAAGTTTAGATTTAAGTTTAGTCTCTCGATGGATAGAAGCCAAATGAAAAACACATACATAGAGGCCGCTGTATCTTTACAACTGTAACATTATCTCACTGCTCTTCCATTTCCTTCAGATTAGATAATGTTTGGTCGTAAGTGGAGCTGTTAGGTAATTATCATAACCGAAAAAGTCATGGCGGATTGATCGACCGCAGCAGAAGATGTTTAGGAGAGCATGAAGAGGCAGATCCACAGAGATAAAAATGTTTACAATGAGAGGCTCTTTACTGCTTCTCATTAGAGCAGAGAACTTAGTGGTGCTGTCGAGGAACATCTTGCGCAACTCTGCTCCAAAACCACAAAAGAATCCATAGGGGTCTGGATCAGCATCTAATACTGCAATAAAAAGGCAATTAAAATCCATGTGTTAGGAAAGTTCAGGCGGCAAATCAATTACGCTGAGTAACTCGATCATTGCTGGATCTTTCTATTGTTTTCTTCTGCGGCGCAAAGTTTTCCAGATTTAATTAAAACTATTTAAAGTTTTCTGATTCTCTGTCACAGATTTTCACAGAAGTGATGCTCCACCCAAAAATGCTATCATTTACTCACCCTCATGTGATTCCAAACCTGTATACTTTTCTTTCTTCTGCAGAACACGAAACAAGATATTAAAAAAAACAACAAAAAAAAAAACATTGCAACCCATTGACTTCCATTGTATGGACAAAAAAACCTTTCTTGAAATATTCTTTTTTATGTTCCACAGATGAAAGAAAGTCATACAGTTTTGGAACAACATGAGGGTGAGAAATGATGGCAGATTGTTCTTTTTTATTATGGAGGATCTCTTTAAAGGCACAATATGTACATTTTGCCACTCAAAGCTTATTCAAAACAAAGTCATAGGTTGATGACGCCTTGATTTCGCGGAATCATGGGAGGTGTTGTCTTCACGTCTACAGCCAATGGAAAGAATCTGACGGAAATCGTGTTCATGGATAAGCTAATGTATTAAAGATTTATTAACATTACTGTAATATGAAGCAGTGTGTGGCTGAAAGCTGTTGGAGTGGAACGAGGTTGCTGGAGCGATTGATAATGAGAGACGAGCATGACACACGGCTCAAGAGCAGCAGAGCTTTTATTATGCCGCAGACGAGCGCTTCCGCTTTTTCCAGTCATGCGTATGTGGGGTAACATAGTGCTGTTTTATCATATTACATACATTTGTGTATTGAAAGTTGTTATAATGCTACTCTGCGTTCACTCGGCAGCTGCTATAAAACACGTGTTGCACACTGCAGTAAGCTAGATCGATATTAGGCATAGTAAAACATGGTACTCATGGTAAATCAAGAAAATGAGATTTAAACAATAAGACTTACTGTGATGAGCTATGTAACATGATTAGTTTTCTGTCAATGAATGTATCCAAACAGTTGCTCACCTGTCTAATAAAACACATAATATATTAAAGCGTCTTTAGTGTTTCCATGGTTTCTACAAAATAAAGCCGGAAATCGAGGGTTACGTGAGTATGATGTCATTGATAGGTGACGCACGGACACGGTCCATGTCCTGGTTAAAATTGCTTATTTCTCTGGATTTAAACATTCTTGGAAACATTTGGGATATTGTAAGTGTATCTAGTGTTTTTTGGATATTTTAATCCAAAAATCTTACATATTGTGCCTTTAACTTCAACCACACTGTACAAAGATGTGTCTGCAAACCTTACAGTATGTCTGCAATACTGAGCACAGAAAAATGATTGAGTGGCAGTATGTGAGCATGCAACAGAAGTGACGTCCCAGGACACAAGGGTACCAGAGTTTACTCATAAATGCGAATTCTTGTTTAACGACCTCTCGTTACACAGGAGGCGCCTGTGCTTCTGAGAATTGTTGTCTCCTGGGCCTGGAGGAGGTGGTGGGGTGGCTGTAGAAGAAATACGTTGTCTTTTACCAATCCTGATCAAACTAGTTGTTTTCCATCTTAACCTGTTTCCCATTACCAAAGCAACTGGCCGGGTTTGTGAAAAACAGCTTGTTTCATCCTCTGAAAGGGTGCAGAGAATGTAAGCAGTGAAGAACAGGGATATTCATAACATTTGCAATGAGCTCACACCAAATACAAGCACTTAGCTTGTTATGTGTCTTGTGGCTTCGTGGAAAAAAAATGTTTGTGGATTTTAAGTTTCATTAGCATACGCAACATCTTCAGTCAGATTGATTACGCACACCGCTAAGTTGCCTGTGGACTGATGGCTTTCAGGTGTTTATATATTCTTCATTTATTTATTTGTACTGGAAAAGTAACAGCGGGACAGCATCATTCAGGCCTGTGACGCTTCGCCTGCTTTAACGAGGGAGCGGAAAGAAATAAGGCAAACATGTGTTGAAAATGGAACGTTTTAAAGAGGCTCAAACAAAAACTGTTTTGTCAGAATATGGTAGTAGGTCAGACGCGAGCTTAGCTCAGGGAAACTGGACAAATATCAACAGAGGCTCTAAGGGAGACGGACGTACGTACTTAGCTTCTGGTGAAGTGTGCTCTCTGTTAGTGGAAAACAATGATAGATTGGCTGCATGTTTCCACTTACCTCATCTCCAACTGCTTTTATTTAACAGTGTGCTTGAAGTCGTTTTTTTAATGACAGCGCAGACACGGAGGCTTGTCTGCAAAGATAGTAGACCATCTCAATTCACACTACGTCGGGAGTTTGATTAAAAGACGATCGGACCAATCATAACACCAAATCTGCCATTTTGTCCGACAAATGAGACAAGAGAGATAGTAGTAATGTAGGTGGACTTGAACTTGAAAAATGGTGTATTGACGTCTTTCCACTGTTGAAACAACATATCTTCTGATTCTGATGTTCATTCATATTTATTTTGTGCAATAACTAGGAAGAGATGATTGGTTTGATTGGTAAACTGAGACGCTACAGCGATCTGTCACGACACATTAAAGAGGCACAAAATGGTATTTGAATTTCTTTTTAAAAAATGACAAAATTTGAAAACTAAGACTTTGTTTCATACCTTGTCGGACGTAGCGACAGTAAGGGGCCATTCACATATCATGTCTAAAAACGTGTGGAAAGCGCGGACACAGCCTTCTTTCCAAAGGTCTTGCGCTCCCGTGGCGTCTGTCATTGCTGTGCAACCATGAACTGCGCTCTCCACGACAACGAGGAAGTTTCAGCAAAGGATAAATTGATTTCTTGCCCTTGCATTAGCTTTACTACTAGATATATTTATGGAGATGAGAAATAAAAACCTGCCCTGTACAGCTACAGCTATCAGATAAATGCTGTAAAGATTATTGTTCATATAGTTCATGATACAGAATGCATTTGCAAGACATTAGCATAAAGATACTGATATTTACGTAAAACGCTCTCAGATTCTTTTACTTGAGGCAATTCAGAATCACACTTGCTTTATTAGCCAGTACACACATTGATATTTGATGTGGTCGTCAGTACACGAGTCAACAAATATGCAGACTCAAATGTGGACAAACACAAACAGATATATTGTAAATGCAGTTTACGGGGGGAAAGCAATTTAGTGCTACAGTGAGTAATAAGTGTACAGCCTACGGCCCAGGAGAATTGCACTGAAATTGAGAGTTGCACTAGTTACATATAATTTACATAATTGCTCTTGATGTGCTTTGTAAGTGTTCAGTCGAGGCTGCTGAGGAGACAGATGGCCGCTGTCGTTTTTACTCTCTCAGCCAACTGATACTGTGGCTTTTAATGTATCTAAAAGAACATACATTGATCCACTGCCACATGCAGTCCTGGAATTACAAGACTATTTTTTTAGCCTGTCAGCTGGTGCAATATCTACTATAATAAAATGAAATATCTGTTTTTTAGTCAGAAACATAGCTGCCTACTTCTGAATGCTGAAACAGGCTTTTTGGCCACATAATGGTGTTGAAATCCACCAGGTGGGTAAAGCCTTAAAATCAACCTTCAGATTTGCTGCATTTAAAGTCACATACTGTAGGTATTTGGTTTGAAACCTACTTAGTGTAGCATGTGTGTAATATGAATGAAATTCATCCACCATGTTGTTCGTCACTGTCATGTGACCTACAGCGTCAGTTGTGTCGCTTCACTGCCATTCAGTAATCCTCTCCCATGGCCTCATGGGATAGAAAAGTGTCATAGTGTCATCATATGTACACTTTAGAATCTCACTGGAAGTAGTGGGTCATCCGGGTACTTTTACTATGCATTCGGACATACTACTTGACTCACATACTGTTTTTCGCCTACTATATAGTTGGCACATTTGGATGCAGGGATTGCTGGGATATGAGAAAGTATTTTAATATCGAAAAAAATTACCTCATCACCTTTAATCAGCTTCACAGGGTTTGAGCTCCACACCCAGCATGAGCAACAACAAGGTGATATTATTAAGAGTGGAACAACAGGATATCTGGAAATGAATATTAAAACAATTATAACTCCTCTTGTGACATTAGCAAGCTGGTTTAACAGCAGGTTGTTTAGCTGGTTCAGCCTCACTGTGTGTGAGAGGCTTGAGGCCTTTGCTCTCACGGAGGGTGTTCCCATCAGCCTGCTGTCTTCTCAAGCCCTGCTGAAGTTCAGCGTCGTAGCTTCCAGTGACTGCAGTGTAGGCCCTTATCATGTATCATGGGGTCTGATTATGATTATCACACCTGATTATGGTTAGGTATCATTTGAATTTTAGCGATCCCGATTCTGTTTATCGATTCTGATTCTTATCGATTCCCAGTTTCGATTCCAATATGGTAAATAAAAAATTCAGTCAATCATTTAGATATATCAAAAACATTCTGTTGCAGCTGAATACCATGAACAAAAATCAGCAGCCTAAAGAACAACCAACTAATAAACTAGACTAACCACATTGAAGTCAAATGTAAAATAACACTGCATAGTTTTCTTTTTATAAAATATAGATTAATCCTTGTTAAAGTTACAAAAGTTATTCAGTCAAGATCAGTGAGTGATTGTCTTTGTCTTTTGTTCTTTGATTAACATTAATGATACAGACTGCTGCAGGTTTATTAGGCTGCTGTCACTTTAAGACCTAATGCATAGATCTAATAAACTGTTACACATGCGTTTGCTTTCTCAACTGTTTATGTTCACTTATAACAGACTGTGTTTACGAGGATATTTTGACAGTTTTGTGTGTATTTCTCCATTCAAGCGCAAGACGACGCAAAAGAGAACTCAGTTCAGTATTCACATGCTGAATTGAGTTCTCTTTCATGTCTTATTTGGCTTGAATGGTTTAAAATCACATTAAATGATTAGTTTACTTCAGAATTAAAATTTCCTGATAATTTATTCACCTCCAAAATGTTTGTCTTTCTTTCGTCAGTCGAAAGGAAATTAAGGTTTTTGAGAAAAACATTCCAGGATTTTTCTCCATATAGTGGATTTCACTGGGGTACAATGGGTTGAAGGTCCAAACTGCAGTTTCAGTGCAGCTTCAAAGGGCTCTACATGATCCCAGCTGAGGAATAAGGGTCTTTTCAAGTGAAATAATCTGTCATTTTCTAAAAAGTTACTTTTTAACCACAAATGCTCCTCTTGCACTGCTCTGCGATGCGCCACGCATTACGTAATCATGTTGAAAAGGTCACACGTGACGTAGGGCGAAAAACATCTTGGTTACGTTTGTAACCCTCGTTCCCTGAAGGAGGTCAGTAGTGACCGACGAATTGGGATATCGCTAGAGAGCCCTATCAGCTTCGAGTAACTAAAAGCAAGCCAATGGAATTGACAACCTTGAGTCTGCACTACAGCGAGGGTATAGAAACTGTGGCGACGGGACGAACGAGGGTTACAAACATAACTGAGATGTTCCCTTTCAGTCGGTCACGTTTGACGTACATCAGTAGTGACCGACGAATTGGGATCCCAAATAAAACGCAACAGTTATGGACCCCTTCAAGCACCCAGCGCAAACTCTAGTCACCCGGCGCACCAGAGTGGCGGAGAAGGGGGCGAGCTTACAGAGAGATACCGAGAGAGTCGGGGTACTCGACTGGAGTAATGTATGCTTGTATCTGGCCCCAGTGGGCGGGAATGGCATTGCAAGCCGACACTAGAATGGCGATGGCATCCACTATCCAGTGGGCCATCCTCTGCTTGGAGACAGCCTTTCTCTTCTGCTGGCCTCCGTAACAGACAAAGAGCTGATCTGAGGTCCTGAAACTTCGCGTTCTGTCCACGTACAGGCGCAGAGCGCAGACAGAACAGAGCAAAGCTAAGGCTGGGTCTGCCTTCTTCCGAAGGCAGCGCTTGCAGGTTCACTACCTGATCTCTGAAGGGAGTGGTAGGAACCTTGGGCACATATCTCAGGATAACGTCAGAGTCACCAGGCCCAAATTCCAGGCACAATTCGTCGACCGAAAATGCGTGCAGGTCCCCTACCCTCTTGAGTGAGGCCAATACAACCAGGAAGACGGTCTTTAGAGACGGTGCTTTTAACTTGACTGATTGCAAAGGCTCGAAGGGATGACCCCGGAAAGATGCTTAAGTACCAGGGTGATATCCCAAGAGGGTACAGAGGAAGAGCGAGGCGGATTTAGTCTCCTAGCCCCCCTCAGGAACCTGACGATCAGACTGTGCTTCCCCAAAGATATACCATCGACTGCATCATGATGTGCGGCAATAGCGGCAACATACACTTTGAGGGTGGAGGGAGACAGCCTTCGCTCCAAGCCCTCTTGCAGGAAGGAGAGCATAGATCTGATTGAGCATGATCGGGGGTCCTCTCGGTGAGAGGAACACCATTCAACGAACAGGTTCCACTTCAACGCATAGAAGCTCCTAGCTTTTCTTTTTTTTTTTGGAAGGAGCTCTAGCAGAAGTGATAGTGTCTACAACCGCCTGGGGGAGATCACTTAGAACCTCCGCGTCCTGTCTAGGGACCACACATGGAGTTTCCACAGGTTGGGACGCGGGTGCCAGAGGGTGCCCCGTCTCTGAGTCAGAAGGTCTTTCCTCAGAGCAATGGGCCAAGGAGGTGCTGTCGCGAGGAGCGTCAGATCCGAAAACCAGGTCCGAGTGGGCCAATACGGAGCCACTAGCAAGACCTGCTCCTCGTCCTCCCTGACTTTGCACAGGAGCTGTGCGAGAAGGCTCACTGGGGGAAACGCATATTTGCGTAGACCCGGGGGCCAGCTGTGTGCCAGAGCATCTGTGCCAAGCGTGCCGAGCGTGCCGCCAGTCAGGGAAAAGAACAACTGGCAGTGAGCAGTGTCCGGGGAGGCAAACAGATCTATCTGTGCCTCACTGAAGCGCTGCCAAATTAGCTGGACCACCTGGGGATGGAGTCTACATTCGCCCGGAAGCAGAGGCTGCCGTGAGAGCTCGTCAGCTGCACAGTTGAGCAGTTGAGCCTGGGACATGAATGGCACAAAGCGACCTCAGATGCTTCTGACTCCATAGCAAGAGATGGCGGGCGACATGCGGCGGGAGTGTAGCCCACCCTGATGGTTGATGTACACAACGGCCGCAGTGCTGTCCGAGCGGACCAGTATGTGCTTGTCTGTCAGCAGCTCCTGGAAGCGGCTCAGTGCAAGGCGTACTGCTAGCAACTCGAGGCAATTGATATGCCACTGCAGTTGAGGCCCCGTCCACAGACCCGACACTGCATGCCCGTTGTATGTGGCACCCCACCCTGTGGCAGAGGCATCTGTGTGGACCACAGCATGCCTGGAAACTTGTTCGAGGGGAGCTCCAGCCCACAGGAACGAAGGGTCTGACCACTTGGTGAGAGTGCGATGGCAGTTCAGTGTCACAGGGACACTATGAAGCGGCCTCATATGAAGCAATCCAAGTGGCGTGACTGCAGCTGCGGATGCCATATGCCCCAGGAGCCTCTGAAAGAGTTTCAGTGGGGCCGCTGTCCTGCTCTTGAACGTACTCAGGTAGTTCAACACTGACTGGATGCGCTCCTCGGTGAGGCGCGCTGTTTGGGCGACCGAGTCCAGTTCCATACCGAGATAAGAGATCCTCTGCTCGGGGGCAAGTTTGCTCTTGTCCCAGTTGACCCGAAGACCCAACCGGCTGAGGTGAGCTAACACCATGTCCCTGTGTTCGCACAACTGCTCCCGCGAGCTGGCCAGGATGGGCCAGTCATCGAGGGAGTTGAGGATGCGAACGCCCTGTTCCTTGAGCGGAACAATGGCCGTCTCCGCAACCTTTGTGAAGATGCGAGCCGACAGGGCCAGCCCGAAGGGTAGGACTTTGTACTGATATGCCCGACCCTCGAACACGAACCGTAGGAAGGGGTCTCTGTGGAGGCAGAATCGAGACATAAAAGTACGTGTCCTTCGTATATGTTGATCGCTGCAAACCAATGCTGGGGTCGGATGCATTCGAAAATGCACTTCTGCGTAAACATCTTGAACGGCAGCCTGTGAAGGGACCGGTTCAGGACACGCAGATCCAGGATTGGCCGTAGCCCACCGCCCTTCTTGGGTACAATGAAGTAGGGGCTGTAGGACCCTGACTCCATATCGGCTGGAGGGACCGGCTCGATTGCATCCTTCGCCAGGAGGACAGCAATCTCCACCCGGAGAACAGGTGCATTGTCCAGTGACACGCCAGTGCTTTGCTGACTTAGCAGGGGCGGAGGACGGCGACGGGCAGACTGAGACTTAGCCGCCGCCGGCTGGAGGCAGCAGCGGACCGCCGGGGCAAGACGTGTTTTATGGCCTCAGCCTGCTTCTGGGCGGCCAAGATCTGCTGGGCAAAGCTCTCGACCGCGTCGCAGAATAGGCCGACCTGAGACACGGGGGAGTCCAGGAACCGATATTCATCGTTCTCCCTCATGTCGGCCAGGGTCAGCCAGAGGTAGCGCTGCTGGACTACAAGCGTAGCCATCACTTGACCAGCAGAATGTGCCGTCACTTTAGGCGCCCAGAGGGCAAGGTCAGTGGCCGCGCGCAGCTCCCCAAGCAGCTGTTGTTCAAGACCATCCTGAGGCATCTCCTGGTAAACCTGCAAAAGGGCCATGGCGTGCAGGGCGGAGGCAGCTTGTCCACCGGCTCTGTAAGCTTTCTCTGTCAAACCTGAGGAGAATTTACAGGCCCGGGACAGGAGACGCGGCTCACCACGCCAGATGGCGGCCGTTGGACACAGCTGCATCGCAACAGACTGCTCGACCGGGGGAATCCGCGTGTATCCCCTAGCCTCTCCGCCATCCAGGGTGATGAAGGCGGAAGTGGGACCAGGTCTAGAACAAATGCAATACGGCGTCCGCCAAGACTTAGTCACCTCCTGATGCACCTCCGAGAAGAAAGGCATCCCCAGCGCCCCGCCCCGAGGTACCAATCATCAAGCCGAAATGGGCCGGGACACGGTGGAGGATTCCAGACGAGCCCGACCTTCTCGGCAGCCAGGGAAAGCATAGCCGTCAACTCAGGATCGGGCAACGCTGCTGACCCAGAAGGAGGTAACGCAGCCGAGTCTTCATCTCCTGAGGACTCCTGCTCACCTTCCGATGCCGCGATCGACATTTGATCATCCGCAGGCGTGCCGAAGGAAACGGATGGTCGCTCCGTGGAGGGACCAGTACGATCCAATGGCAGCACCACAGGCTGCAGTGTTGTAGAGGGGGCAGGGGCCCGCGGAGCGGCACTCGACGGGGAAGCCCTGACCGTGATCCTCAGATTACCCTGCCTACATGCCAATGCGGCGTCACCCCGGCTGGAGCCAGAGAAAACAGCAGCGCGGGGCATAGGGGAGGGGACCCCCGCTCCCTGAGAACAAAGAAACGAGAGTCACAATGAGTACATGAACTATCCACAAAAGCAGCTTCAGCGTGCTAAACGCCCAGACACGTGATGCAACGATTGTGACCGTCAGCAGGGACCAGTGAACGACCGCACCAAGTAACGCACAGACGAAATTACATCTTGAAAAAGACGCAGGGTTCCTCTGTGGGACCCGGCACACAGGGAAAGTCATGATGTGTTCGGGTACACCACTCCCGAACACAACAGAGGAACCGGCCCAACAGCAACCGGGAAACACTTTGCTGTCAAAACAGCAGTTGAGAGCTTATATAGCTCAGGCTCCTTGTAAAGCTCGCGACCTCGCTGTAGTGCTGTCACACCAACGCTGTCACACATACACTGATGACACACTCAAAGGCTTGTAGAGTTTAACTCTCAGTCTGATAGCTGGAGAACACCAAAAGGTTGGCTACAAAGCGAAAGACTGAGTGCGATTGCATCTGCTTCCTATTTATACTACCTGGCGGATTATGCATATATCGCACGGCAATTCTATTGGCTTGTTTTTAGTTACTCAAAGCTGATAGGACTCTCTAGCGATATCCCAATTCGTCGGCCACTACTGACGTACGTTGAACGTGACCGACTGAAAAGGAACTCCATCTCATTTTCTCCTCCAACTTCAAAATTGTCCGATATCGTTTTTTTTTTTGTAAAGGGCGTTTGACTAGTCTTTGCCCGTTTGCTTTGTAGACACTAGATTGGTACTTCCACCTACGTCACCCGTGACCTTTGGACCTTCAACCCGTTGTAGCCCAGTGAAGATCCTGGAATGTTTTCCTCAAAAACCTTAATTTCTTTTCGACTGAAGAAAGAAAGACATAAACATCTTGGATGACATGGGGGTGAGTATATTATCAGGAAATTTTAATTCTGAAGTGAACTAATCCTTTAAAAGTGGAATCAAAATTTTAATTTTATAACAAGTATCCAATTCCTGACCTTAATGCCTGGCTCACACTACAGGAGTTTTAGGCCAAATTATGCCCGATTCTCCCCTCCCGAGAATCGGAGAAAAAAAAAACAGCTGCTGTATGGGTCCGTTGGACAGTGGAGATGGCGGAACAGTGCGTTGAAGTGTTGCAACGACACAACTCCTTGAATAACGCGTCTTCAAAAACATGACACAACCATACAGACAAAGAGAAAAGCTGAGGAGAAATCGTTATGGTTTTGAACATACCGGGTGAGTGTAGAAAGCTGCTAGAAAATGTAAACATAGGCATGTTTATGTCAGTGACGAATATGTTTACATCCGCTGGAATGAAATCACGTGAGGGTTTCTTCTGAGTATGATAATCTTAATAATATCCTGTAGTGTGCTGCACTACAAATTTCAAATCTTGTAGTGTGTGCATGTTTGAGATTTGTGAGAATAAAATCTGTGAAGATTCTCCTTATGTGTGTGCTGCAACCAGATTTCATATTCGGTTAGGATTTAAAAACTCCTCTAGCGTGAGCTCGGATTAAGTCTGATTTTTGATTCCCAACCCTACTCCTGATAAAGACAATTGGATGTGTGACATTCATAAAATGAATTAACTTCTTGTTTAAGAATAGATGTTTGTATTTACAGACAAGTGAGCTAAATTGGATTGCATTATTTTGTTGTTTAATTTTTTATTGAATATTGACTTAATTTCAGTTGTGGTGGTTCAAAAGAATTATAGAAGACTTCTCTGATGAACAAATTATGATGTTTTGGTGAACTATTGCTTTAATGGGACCAAAAGCATTCTGTGATGTTAAAAAATGCTAAAAATAAATAAATAAATAAAATTAAATTAAAAAAAGAAGCATTTTTCAGGTACTTGCAGGGGTTTCAGGTACTTTTAGCTGTTCAGACTGTGAGACCAGTATGCAAACAACTAAACACAAGATAGGCCTTGCTAGGAGACTACCTTAAACCATTTTATAATGATTCTGATAGTTTAATATTTAATTGCAACGGATCTTTTCTTCTTCTTCTAATAGTTTGTATTTTATGTGTTTTCTCATTCAGTATTCCAGGGATGTAGCTGATTTTGTCCAGTTATCCTCTGGTGTTGTGACCTGCATAAAGTTCAGAAAGAGTTTAGTGTCTTGAGACGAAATGGCCTCCCACTCTACCTGTCACTGGGGGAGGAAATTAACTTGTCCAGGTTGCTCTCTATTTATAGATATGTGAAAGATATGTAAGTACTTTATTTTGACCCAGTATTCGACTATACTAAAGTTTTCTCCTTTCTTAATGATACCCTGCTAGTGACATTTACATAATAAGTACCTTTTGGGCTCAAATTATGCTCCCACTAGCACACTGTGCCTTTTTAAAAAAAAAAAAAAAATTACACTCTATTATCTATGGACTACTAACATTGGTGATAAAAATATGTTAAATTTGATAAAATTAGAGATGTGTTTGTCAGTTGATAATGGTTGCTGAAAGGACACTTCAGCTGTTGGCTTGTTTTTGTTGCTGATATGCTGATATTACTCTGATGTAATAGAGGTTTAACAAGATGACAGGTGGTTGACAGTTCAAGGGTTACTAGGAGTTGACTGACAGGATTCAATGTTATTTTAACCATTACAAAGAAGAAAAAATGCTGTTGACAGCATTTCTGAAAAAAATAATCCAAATAACTTTATCTTTAACATTAATACTATCATTCATATAGAATTGTATTATATAATATAAACATAATTTAATAATTTTAAATATTTAAAGGGATAGTTTACCCATAAATGAAAATTCTGTCATCAATTACTTCCCCTCAAGTAGTTCCAAACCTGCATACATTTCTTTGTTCAGCTGAACACAAAGGAAGATATTTGGAAGAATGTTTGTAACCAAGCAGATCTCACTCCCCATTTACTACCATAGTAGGAAAAAAAATATTATGGTAGTCAATGGGGGGCGAGATCTGCTCGGTTACATACAAATTATTTAATAATAATAGGCCTAATAATAATAATAATAATAAGTATTTTTATTATTAAATGTAATGTAATTTACAATAGTCATTGTTATGCTTCTTTGGGACAAAAACAGCACTGCACCCCTGTGAATATGTTCTTTGAACCTTGATTGCAGAGGGAAAACAGCAATTTTCATTCTATGTAAGTTTACTTGTTGACCACACTGTGGGTAAAAATGACCTTGAGGACAATCAGAGAGCAAGTGTCCCTTGAACCCTGGGTGTGTTGTTTTTCTGGTATAAACAAACTAAGAAAAGTAAGGAACAAAGATTTATGTATCCTAAGGGACCGTAGTGTGTCCTGCAGTGAACTGTGCTGAAAGCTGTGGCCTCTGTCCCCCTTTGTGTTTTGCGATACTAATGCAGTTTTAGCAACACATGTCATAACAGTGTTCATTCTCCTTGTTTTCCTAATTTGAAAATATATGCAAAGCCTGATAAACATCATATTTCTTTTATAGATTTTTTTTTAATTTTAAAGATGTCCTACAGTCACTTTGTGTAGAGAAATGACCTGATGTCTTAGGGTATGTTTACACATTTTTTCATTGCATTTTTTTAAAAAGTTTAGTGTACAGACGAGAACATTGTCAAAACTATCCCCGTTCACATGGATCCGTTCACACGGATCCGTGAAAATGACTAAAAATGCTGTATTATGTATGCCAGGCCAGTAGTTGGTATGCGCCTATAAACTAAACACGTAATACGCATGCGCATGTCACTGTTTTCACAAATTTAATGGTATCGTTTTCAAAAATGTGCAATTTGCACCCATTTTCAAAAGTTTGCATTTTCAGGCCCCCAAAATGCCATTGTCATGTAAATGAATGGCTAAAATGCATAAAAAGTTTTTAGTTGACTGTCATGTAAACGCCCCCTTATACAGTACACCTGTTTCACAATATGCAAGTAAAATGAGATGTGAACACCATTTCATGATTTTTTAAAACTATAGCTTATTTGACTTTTAATTAACTCTCTTTATCGTCTTTATTTTTCCTTTTTTGTTATTTAAAGTGCTTGTTTTTATAGAAAAACAAAAGCGATACTATATTTGTTTAATCTCATATCACCTGGACACACACAGCCTGGCCTGCTATCATAGGAAGTGGGTGAAAGGCTGTACAGTAATCCTCTAAAGCAGATACAGAAACACTCTTAGCTGCTTAACACACATAGTAAACGAGAGGAAGTTCAGCAGGGGACGAGCCATGTGGTGATTTCAGGCAGCATTAGTGTTCAGAAAACATCTTACGTAACATGTGGCCTCGTCTTGTTTAGTGACTGGCTTTTCTCCAGTGTTTGTCTCAGTGGTTTTTTTCAGTGGTTCTTTGCAGCACCTGAGAACCCTTTTTCGTGGTATATATAGTGTTTTTAATTTGACTGTTCTTGTTTGTCATGTTACATTATAGGTTTCTTCAGGTCAGTTTATTGGTTCCAGGCATCATCTGTTAACAGCAGAAGCCCCTCTGGGTTCTTTGAAGCAGCAGTCCGTAGATGTTTTGTAACCACTGAACTTCATACGGTTCTCCTTCAGCATCCAATGAAGTTATTTGATGGCATCAGACTGCAAAACCTTTGTGGAACCATTATTTTTAAGGGTATATGTCCACTATGATGAGTCCAGTGTTTGCTACAAAATGTATTAATAAATAAATAAATCAGCTAATCCAGTGGCATTTTTGATGGCCTGTACTCTCTGTTTTTTCCAGGGACTGTGACAGTCTGTTACTCAGACTCAGAGCTACTGGAACTCACCCATGTCTTTCTTGATGACAGCCGTGTCCTGATGTCTCCCCGGCTGATGAATTCAGTCTCCTTCGTCTTTCTTCCCAGTTCTGCAAGCAATTGGTGGCAGTATTGTGTTGTTTGCAATTGTGGTGTGCTTCTTGCAGACTGTATTGGTGACCAACATCATCACTTTACTGGGTTTGTTTGGTACGCGTCATACGGTTTAGGAAGAGATCTGGGCATCTTGGATCCTCAGGTTTCTTGCTTAGAGTCTTGCTTAGGGGTTTTCAAACTTCTTGATGCCAAGCCCCCTTTGTAAAGGGCCACTTCTTAAAATATAAATGCAGCTATAATAATAATAATTATTATTATTATTTATGAATTAATTAATTCATTTTTTTCATTGACCCCAGTTTGAACTTTGAGAGTTTAGAGGTGTTTCCTTCCTCTATTTCCTCCTCTGTTCTGCAGTGCCACTCTAAAGTAGTTCATTCAAATCTGGTATTGCAGCACTGTTAATATTTTTGGTGCCTTCATGATAAATTGTGTCTTTTTCTTTGTTTGTTACCTAGGTTTGGTATTTACAAAACAACACTTACTATACCTGGCCATTACACAGTTTTTCAGGCAATATAAGAAAACACATTTACATGTCTTAGACTAGAGAATGCTACACCTCAGTATTTCTTCCAAAACTAGTTTTGACCAAAGTTTTGCTTTCAAGTTCACAAATATTTGGCAGTCATAAAGTCAATTATGCAAACATAGGTTGACTTTCTTCAGCTGACAGGTCCGTGTTTGCCCTCTGTCATGACTTAATCACCCATTGGCACCGTAACTGTGCCCTCTTCAGCACAGTACAAGTATGAAACTGCTCACTTTAGATCTTGAAGACCTTTGGGTCTTGCTTGGCTTCTAGTTCACCATATAAAAACAAAACACATTTACTGTCAGTGAGCACTGAAGAGGTGAGTTAGTTGAGACCGTTTTGACCCCCCCCCCCCCCCCACCCCTACTAAAAATACGCCGTGTGACTTCATACAGCCACACATGGAAAACAACAACAACACCTCGTGTGTAAGCTGTTTCCAAGATGATCCTTAACAACACGTCTATCTATCTTGTGATCTATCTATATATCTGTCTATCTCGTGATCTATTTGTCTATCTATCTATCTGTCATTATATCTGTCTGTCTGTTGTTCCATCCATCCATCCATCCACCCAGGATTCCATGTTTTATGTTGACTTTCCATAGACATAATGACTTTTATACAGTACAAACTGTATATTCTAACCCCTAACCCTAAACCTACCCATCCCAGAAAACTGTCTGCAGTTTTACATTTTCAAAAAAACATTTAGTATTATTTATAAGCTGTTTTACTCATGGGGACTAAAAAATGTCTCCACAAGGTCAAAGATATTCTGGTATTGCATCCTTCTGTGGGGTCCAAATAACCCCACTAAGATAGTAAGATCAGGAATTTATTACGCTGTGGGGTCCTTCAGTCGGAAAAATCATATATAAAAAAAGTTTGACAAAATCTTAAGTCACTATAGTGTGGCCCTTCCCTACACTATACCTAAACCTACCCATCACAGGAAACTAACGTAATTTTAATATATATGTATATACACCGATCAGGCATAACATTATGACCACTGACAGGTGAAGTGAATAACACTGATTATCTCTTCATCACAGTACCTGTTAGTGGGTGGGATATATTAGACAGCAAGTGAATATTTTGTCCTCAAAGTTGATGTGTTAGAAGCAGGAAAAATGGGCAAGCGTAAGGATTTGAGTGAGTTTGAGGACCAGATTGTGATGGCTAGACGGTTCAGAGCATCTCCAAAACTGCAGCTCTTTTGGGGTGTTCCCGGTCTGCAGTGGTCAGTATCTATCAAAAGTGGTCCAAGGAAGGAACAGTGGTGAACCGGTGACAGGGTCATGGGTGGCCAAGGCTCATTGATGCACGTGGGGAGCGAAGGCTGGCCCGTGTGGTCCGATCCAACAGACGAGCTACTGTAGCTCAAATTGCTCAAGAAGTTAATGCTGGTTCTGATAGAAAGGTGTCAGAATACACAGTGTATCACAGTTTGTTGCGTATGGGGCTGTGCAGCTGCAGACCAGTCAGGGTATCCATGCTGACCCCTGTCCACTGCCGAAAGTGAAGAAGGCAAGCCGGCGGAGGCAGTGTGATGCTTTGGGCAATGTTCTGCTGGGAAACCTTGGGTCCTGCCATCCATGCGGATGTTACTTTGACACGTACCACCTACCTAAGTATTGTTGCAGACCATGTACACCCTTTCATGGAAACAGTATTCCCTGGTGGCTCTGGCCTCTTTCAGCAGGATAATGTGCCCTGCCACAAATCAGAAATGGTTCAGGAATGGTTTGAGGAACATAACAACGAGTTTGAGGTGTTGACTTGGCCTCCAAATTCCCAAGATCTCAATCCAGTCGAGCATCTGCTGCTAACATCTTGGTGTCAGATACCACAGCACACCTTCAGGGGTCTAGTAGAGTCCATACCTCGACGGGTCAGGGCTGTTTTGGCAGCAAAAGGGGGACCAACACAATATTAGGAAGGTGGTCATAATGTTATGTATATGTGTGTGTATATATATATATATATATATACACACACATATACACATGTGTGTGTGTGTGTGTCTGTTTAATTCCAATAATGATTGAACAAATATTCAGTGCTATAAATATGTAGTTCATTATTAATAAGTGCACGGCTGCAATATACAAATGTCATTGTTTTCTATATTATATTAATGCCCAAATACCTTGTATTTCTAAGCAGGCTGAAATTCTTTATCTAGCAACATTGTTTTGACCTATTTGGGTGCCTATTATCAGTACTTATTGTACTGATTGGGGTTGTTTGACTTAAATGTGAATGCCTTGTTTTTTCTCTCATGAGCTTTGGACACAACATGGAAAAGTTACAGAAAAAGGCTGGTTCAAAGTCTTTCTTCCCTCCCGTACATTTAAGTTAGACTGGTTAAAAGTTAAGCCAAGGCACAGAAAATGTTTTAGAGGCCCATAGCTTATTTATCAATGAAAAAAGCATGAATCGGGTAGTCATTAACATTTTATCACATTCAAATGCATGATATGCAATTTGTCTTTATGAGGTCAGTACTTAAATCCCATATTAAATTGCCAGCAGTAATCTGATCAGATTAAGCACAACACTCATGCCATTTGAGATGAGTTTATTGTATTATAGTGCTATTAAAATGTGAAATAAAATGCTCACTTTATTAATGATAGTCACATTAATGATAACGTTTGCACTTTGAACTCCTCTTCAGCAATCTAAATCAACTTTGCCAGATGCACTGATATTACAGCACCACTGCAGGAGTTAAAGTTCTTCCAGTCGGACAGTTGACAGAAGCAACTGTGTAAAAGCTGTTCATTGACGACAAAAGGCAAGAGTCCTGCCTCCGTCGACAGCTCCACCAATCCCAGCGTGTGGAGCAGACGAGCCTTCAGCAGCCTTCCCCAAATCTACTCTTAAAGCCCACAAGACAAGATCGTGTGACAGCAGCGTAATACTACAGAGAGGAGAGCATGATCTGCCATGAGACACTTTATGTCTCAAGGGCACATTTAACGGCTAATGAAGCATTCTTCAGCAAAGAGAAACGGATCGTACTAGAACTTTAAACAGCACGGATTAATGCGAGTGATTTAGAGAGGTAAGTTTGCTTGTTTTTATGCTTTCATTACGCGTCGAGTAGTCGCGTGGCATGCGTGCAACTATTTGCTGCGTCGAAACGTGAGGTAGATAATGCAGAATATATAAAAAAGCAAAACAGACAGAATTCATTGTAGGCCTATCTATATAAAGATCGAGAAAGAGAGCAAACAGAGCTGGGCTTTATTGTACGGTGCACATTTGTTTTGTAGTTATAAATAATTAATTATTTATAATTAACTAATAAATAAACATATTTAGCGTTTTGCATGTGTAGTAATGTAGTGCATAATTATTAATAAGTACACTTTTGAAACGTGAATGCTTCACTTAAACAAATCATCTCACTAAGATTTTTAAGTATAACCAAAGTTAATACCTGGAATACGTTCAATGCATATTTCGACCATTTTTACTTTTTTTTTTTTTTTTTACTGAGGAAAATTAAGTTCTGAAAAAAACGGAAAACTTTTGATTATAAATTACTGACATGATTGTGTCAAGTAAAATAGATGGAAACACGTGATGCTTAACGTGAAGTAATTAACCGGATATTTAAAGTGTCTAAAGGGTATTTGAAAAACAATGTCTCCTCCCGAGTTTGCAGTGGACACATGTGGGTGTTGACACTGCCTGTAGATGTCAGGGTTATTCTCGGTCATTCTGCAGCAGACAGGGGGCGCTAGAATCACCAACGCGATTAATCACCAATTAAAGTTTGCAGTACTGATTAATGAGCTACTTCAGCAACCTGTGGCGAAGTGTAATGACAGATCTATAGACCTTTAGTGTATGTTTTAAGGATTAGATAGACTTTTATGTTTGCTTATAGAAAGATTGGGTCTTGTTGTCAGTCAAGTGTACATTACCATTTACATTTTCGCTGTTTCATGAGTTATTTTATTTTTCATAATTGTTTTAGCATTTACATTTGGTAAATACTTATTACTTCTTATTTTGACAGTATGTGTAAAATCTCTTTTTACACATGAAAAGGAATGCATGAGCCAAGGAATGCTATAATGAAATTACTAGCTTCAGTATTGAAGTTAGGCTTTGGTGGTCAAATTCCCAGAAATGAACAATGTTGCTTTCTTGAATGTCTTACATACAGTTGATATGCTGATAGTAGCACTACAGTTGGTCTTTTATGCTAACAAGAAAGACAACTCAGAGTGAAAACCAAACATATTTTATGTATCAAGTAGAACACAGAAAAAAAGACAAAAGTCTAGGCTATTGAACATAGTTTATTGATTAAACAGGGTTGTCTCACACATAACAGCATCATTTTATGTGCTTGGTTTCCAATTATCATCTGCTTCAAATCAAGCACAATAATCTGAGACTCTTTGTGTGCACACAATGCTATCTTGTCTAAATGGAGTTAGTTTATATCAAGACTTGTAGTGAAAGAGTAACACGTTCACATCCTTATTTTAGCTTTGATGTATACAGCTAAATTGTTTCCAGTGTCTCACACATCCACAAGGCTGGAGTTGATGGTAGCTTAGCCATTAGCTGCTGCTTGGCTGTTTTCTAAAATATTCTTGTGAAGTGAAACAGAGTCATTGAATCATAATTTGGCCAACATCGAGTATGTTTAGATGCACTTTTGGAAACTGACTACAGCTGGTTTTTGCAAAGTCATTGAATATTTGAAGGATTAAATGCACACTGCGCATCACCTCTATCTTTCGGAGTGTGCGTAAAATGCCAGTGCTAATCGTAGTCTGATTAACACGTGTATACAGTACATGATGAATGACATCAAGCTATCTAGATCTGTTCAGGCATACTTCGCAAAAACTGGACTCGTATAAATTCAGTCGGAATAAATTATTAAAAATTATTGTTTTAGTCTGGTTGAAATTTAACTTGAAAGTGCATATAAACATACTGACTGAGATCAAAAATCTGGTCTCAAAGTTGCTTCAGTTGGACATCCATTAAAACTGTTGTATAGTAAATCGTTTTGAATGTTATCCATCTATGAAATGTCAAATTATTGCTAATCCCAAATTTGTTTCTTGTTTTTTTTATAGACAGAGAAAGACCGGAATCATTAATAGCAGGAAACTGTACAAGTGGCCGCCGTGCTACGGGCAGGCAGTAGCCAGGAATGGTGGATCACTTGCTGCTTGATGCAGAGACTTTCTTTCCTTACACTTTTTTGCTGCCAGCCCACAACCCATCGGATATGGTGACAGACGAGGGGGTGTACCATATGCTTCCATCTCCATTCTCAGAGGATAACCTGAGTGACTCATCTAGCCCACGTTCCTGTTCCAGCCCTGAGTCTCAGGTGTTGGGCTCTAGTTGTGGGAGTAACTCAAGTGGAGAAAGCCAAGATGGCCTCCTTGACTTCCTTCACTCTCAGTCCCTGACTTTGAGCCAAAACTCACTCTCTTCTACCACGGTATCTGCCATGGTCCCTCCTGTCCTTCCCATGGGTCTGGCTTGGGAGTCACGACGGGACCGCAACACCAAAGAGGAGTGCTTCGAGTTCCCTGTGTTCCCTGGAGATTTGGAGGACCATGCAGGGCTACTGTTTCAGCCCACTCTGGAGGAGATCGAAGAGTTCCTGGAGGAGAACATGGAAGTGGTGGCCTTGAAGGAGGAAGCCGGTGAGGGTCTAGTCACCTGTACGAGCATCCAAGGAGCTGCATCAGAACCTTGGGCTCAAAGCTCAGACCAAACAGTGCCTGTTTCAAGTGACATAGTCAATGCCATTTCTGATCCAAAAAGTGGACAATCCACAGTAGGGGCCTCCACAAATCCTCAAAGCTCGCTGAAAAAGGAGGACTCTTCTGGGAAGGTTGTGGTGGTGGAGAATCCTAGCATGCCTGTGATCCTACAGCTCCAGCCCATTCAAGTGAAACAGGAATTGAGCCCTAAAACAGCCCCCTCGCCACCAACACCACAACCTGCCTCGGACATCAAAATAACCCAGCTCCTTGTCAACATCCAGGGTCAAACTTTTGCCCTGGTACCTCAGGTCATCCCACAAGCCAGCCTTAACAGCTCTTCCTCCAAGTTTGTTCGTATTGCTCCGGTTCCCATTGCCGCTAAGCCCTTAGGTCTTGGGGAGAATGGATCAGGTGACGGCCAGGGCACAGGGCTTGTAGTTGGGGGTCACAAATTCCAAAAGAGCTCAGTAGCTGATCTTATAAAAATGCACAAGTGTACTTTTCCTGGCTGTGCCAAGATGTACACCAAGAGCAGCCACCTGAAGGCCCACCTGAGGAGACACACAGGCGAGAAACCATTTGCCTGCACTTGGCCTGGCTGTGGCTGGAGGTGAGTGCTTAAGGGCAGGTGTCCACAACTTATACATTTGTCTTTGAAAATGTTGTTTGGACAGATGAGGCAACAGATTTTTCTTCTGTACAGTTACAAATGTTTTTTTTTTTTTTTCACTCAAACACTGAGGTTAGCTGTCAAGGTCTGTATGTGTACAAAGGGCTTTCACTCCAATAAGTTGTAGTTATTGCGAAAGCAGTGTGGTACATCATTATCTTTGTTGTCCATGAATGAACTTCAAACAGAGGCTACTTAGGGCTGTGGACTAGCCAAATCTAAAGATATGCTAGCTTATTACTCATATTCCTTGCTTTTAAGGAATGCTTTTGTAAGTTTTAAATGTTGTCATGAACCAATTACATTAGGGGTGTCCAACCCTGCTCCTCGAGGGCCAGTGTCCTGTAGAGTTTAGCTCCAGTCTACACCAACACACTTGCTTGGAAGTTGCTAGTAATCCTTAGGACCCTGATTAGCTGCTTCAGGTGTAGTTAATTCTGATTTGAGCTAAACTCTGCAGGAAAGTGGCCCTCCAGGAGCAGGAGTGGACACCCCTGAATTGCATGAATCAGACTTTCCAATGTTACATATAAAGGATAGCATGTACAGTTTAGTAGAGCAAGTTTGATTACTACCGTTACTTGCTTGGCTGCAATGTTGCATTTAAAATACATTGCGATTTAACATGCAATTAGGTCATGCTATACTGCCACTCGTCAGAAAATTTAGCATGTTACTGCAAAAACTATACTATTTTGAAAACAGCTGAACTATAATCATGTTATTGATAAAGGTAATTTAGTTAGTAGCATCGCTACTTTACTCCCCTAACATTGCTCCATAATCACTTTGTATTGTAGCTGTAAATTTCATTCACAATTTGTCCTTAGGTTTTGGGACTTGTTTTGCGTTATCTCTGCTGTTTGCAGATTAGATAAAGTCTTTGAAGAGGCAGACTTTGCCCTATTCATTTGTTTACTCTTAGTCTATGTCCAGCTCCAATCTCTTTGAGCAGGCCTGGATACTGTGTAAAGTGCACCAGCAGTTGTAGTGAGGTCAGGATTGACAGGACAGATAAAGTTTCAAGTGCCGGTCTTTGACAGAGACGAGTTTGGTTCTTATATTTTTGTACGCTTGTGGGTGACGTTTACTCTGAAAGTGTAATCTTCAATTGATTGCATTAGTTATCAAGTTTGAGAAACTACATTCTTCAAGCACTTGGTCATAGTAGTATCCCTGATTTAGCTATTACCAGGTTCCAAGTCTCTCTTTCAGATGTTAGTTTCTGTAAATGATTCACTGGTTTCTCTAGTTTCATGTCCGAGTCGCCAAGATTACCTAATTATTGTAAAACAGCAAAAACGGGTTAATGCTGAAAGAGAGGCCTTTAATCAAGTATGATAAGACTTTCTGTTCGAGAGGCCTGTTGTTATCAGTGACCTTGGTTAGCCTTGCTTCTGGATAGCAGTTGGCAGTGACTGTCCTTCAGCAGTCTCAGAGTCTGATTGAGGTCTCCGGGACACTGTCAGGAAATGGATGTAGGGAAGAAAGCAACAGAAGTATGCCCCATTGGCTGCCTTAAGCCTGGCTGCAGCAATGCTTTGCCAGCATTTTTAGCATTCCTTTGGTACTCCGCAAATAAATGTGTCCAAGTGACACAAACACACAAAACCATGCTCACACTTGGATTGGAAGTTTCTTAGACCTAAAAGCACACACAATAGCTTCAAACATGGTACTTGACTGGAAAACACACCAGTTGGCTTAGCTTCAGGATGCTAATGTCTTTGCACACACGTCCTGTGCTTTGCTATTTCTCTTAGTGGGTCAACAAACCAGGAAGTACATACTTTATTTTATACAACTTGCACACAAAGGTTAATAGAGGACAAAACTTGCATGGAAAGCTGCATTGGAACTGATACGGTTTGCAGTATCAACATAAGCAAACCAAAAGCACTTTAGCGTAACTCATCTGTATTTGACATGGAAAATACAGATAAAGTTGATTGCAAATGAATAACTCTTCATCCACAATGCAAAAAATGAGTGCATTTGAATGAAAGATAATAGCATATGCTGTAGAGCGTGCTGGAACAGCTTTGTTTGTGAGCTCTAATGTCCAACAAGGAGGGGCACCTCATCCCATCCTAACCCACAGGGCAACAATTAGTCCACCACCATCCCATCCCAACTTGCTTCAAAGACTTATTTGCATACCATGCATGTGGTATTTCAGAATGTGAGATACTTTGTCAGTCAAAAAAACATCACAGTTTGCTTGGCATCATAGTTAACCTATGCTATGTGAGTAAGATGATGATATCTTCTCTTTTGAGTATCAAGATGAGAATCATCTTGTTAGTTTTGTTAGTCATGTTGTCGCTGCAGGGGTTTTATTTTTGGATTGAGCACAAAGCTAGCGCATTACTGTTAGTATAGCTGCAACTGTACTCTTCCTGTCTAAGCTTGTTGTAAAACTGGAAGAAAAGCCAAGCAGGAGAGAGAGAGAGACTGTTTTTTATAGCCTTGCAAATACTCTACACATGTTCCCGGGACATTAGAAACAGATACTACCTCGCCTATGGATTCATGTGAAACCGTGGCATGGGGTTGAGCAAGAGTTTGTTCTCCTGGTTTTCTCATTTCAGAAAGAAGTACACACTATCTTCAGATGCTTTTTATTGCGTAAGTTGTCTATTGGTAGTATAAAGGTAGAGTAAAGTTGTACACCAGAGATGTAATATAACTAATTTCCCAAGAGTGTCTATTACTTTGGTCTGTGCAGGGTATATGGTATAACTTGAGTAAGAGAGAAAATGCTTCCATATTTACTAAAAATGTGCTGTGTGTTTGTTATCCCCCTCTTGGGTCTTGGTTCATATAGTTGCTTTCAGAAAACATTAACAGTCATGAATGTGGTGCAAATCTTCTTTTGGAACTTGAGCACTGAGTTTAGCAGCGGGTTAAATATAGTTGCTCATTAGATCTGCTCCAAGCTCAAACCATTTGCTGCTCAGTTGTAAAGACACTGAGCAATTGTTTGACAGTTTAAATGGATATTTCATGCACTCCCTATCAAGCAATTCGACTCAAAGCCTGTGAAAGAGTTTTCCCTGTCACTGATTCAGTGCTTTTCATTTTGTTACTCAGTAACTCCAGCACTATTTTCACCTTTTGTCTGATTTCACAGTGACGATTGCTCTTACAAAATCACAAATATAAGGGAAGACACTGGGAAAGATGTGCAGTAGGGTTTATTAATGTGAATAATGAGCTCTCTTGTCCAAGAAGACTTTGATTTATGATCTGTTTTGCTCAGTTTTGCATTTCCAAAATGTAATCTAATGATTGACTGATTTAAGCAATGCATGACTTCTTTTCACAAACTTTTCTTCCATAGTCTGATGCATTTCTTTATGAAAAAATTATAGTCAATTAGAAAAAATGTCATAACATAGGAGAATGATTTTGAAAAGAAAGAAGATAGTTGTTTTAGAGGTGGAATAAGTTGGTATACTTATATGAATGATTACGAAGAGTAACAAGAGTAAATACAAGAGTAAATCTTGACTTCAAAACAACTGTAACTAAGCATTTAGGCCGTCTTCTTTTTTTAGACATGGTCATAAATCAAAATACCAAAGAAAGCAAAAAGCCAAGTTAGTACAGAGCTTTTCACAATGCATATTGCTCCAAAGGAGCTTCACAGAAAAAAAAAAAATGCTAAAAATGAATCGGATCAGTGCACAACCATTGATATCTGGCTTTATCTCTGGATTCTTCTTGCAGATTCTCCCGGTCGGACGAGCTGTCACGGCATCGTCGGTCTCACTCTGGAGTTAAGCCCTACCAGTGCCCTGTCTGCGAGAAGAAATTTGCCCGCAGCGATCACCTGTCCAAACACATCAAAGTCCATCGCTTTCCACGAAGCAGCAGGACAGCGCGCACTGCACACTGACCCCACACAACCCCCCGCCATGGAGAGAGATAGAGATAGAAATGGACGAACAAAAGAAAGAGAGAGAGAAGGACAGAATAATTTGTGGTACTGTGATAATTTATTACGTGAGGCTCAGATGAACTGAGAGAAGAGTTTGTTCTGAAACTGTTACTTGACTTGTCGGCCTCACAGATATTGTAAGCTTCGTAGATTGTATTTTTGTAGTGTTCATGATTGTTTTCTATGTTCCAAGAACAATTTTTTTTTTGCAACATGTAACGTTCAAAGTATTTTTTTGTTGTACTTTGAGGTATGAATTGTTGATGTATCTGCCAGTCATCAACATTCCTTGTTCAATACCATGATAAAGTCACTTCTTTTTGCCAACGCAACGTGTTTAGCTCCTCTAAACCAAAAAAAAAAAAAAAAAAAAAACTCGGGTTCATTTGAACTACTGATCGGTAGGACTGTGCCATTATAAGCTATTGGCAAACATGGAGGCTTTTCCTCTTGACTTTCAGTTGGATACTGTGAAACGCCTCTCAGACAGACCATAGAGCGAATCAATGGAAGTCAAAACACGCACATTTGTCGTATGTGAATTGGCCTTTTGATCAGTATTGAATTTTTTCCCCTGATGTTGTTAATACATAACTTTTCTTCATTTCATTCTTCATTCTTGTCATTTCATTGGTTGCTTTCATTAAAAAAAAAAAAAAGACCTTCCAGGCCTTCCTCTAATCTAAATGTTTGCAGCTGGGGCCAAGGCATTTGTGGTTAAGTGCTTGCGGTTAGAAAATATTTTCGACAGCAATGCAACACATTTCATATCTGAGAAATCCGATGATCCAAGCGAGTCAGTTGATAGCTAAGCTAGGTCAAAACAGATGTATCAGCCCTTTCTAACCTGCCTCAAACAGTACTTTTGACCTGGGACTACTTCACAATCTGCCAAAATGTCTCCGCGAGACAAGCTTGAATGACAGAAACTGGAATTGCAAGGTGCTAACCGGCTTCAACCGCGAGCTCCCGCACAGGGGACACTTGCGGGTCAAATCCTTATGCTTGGGAAATGTAGTCTGGAACTCATCTGGAGTTCAAACAGGACATTCTTCATGGGAACTGTAGTCATGGACACAGCTTGACTACTGATAGGTTATGCTGACCATGTGTTCTCTAAAGAATGCGTGTAATATCCAGTGGGGGTGCTGATAGTTAGTGCTAATATTTAACAAAATTATTACAGTGTTATATAATTGGATTTTTAGGAGAGCTTCGGATCAACCTTGGCAATGCAATCTGTTCTATGCAATCTGTTTTTGCCAAAACAATAGCCCGAATGGAAAAACTACAAAGTTACCCAGAGTGCCTCAGGTGATGAATCAACTTGTTGCTCTTTGTACTGCGCCAACATGCACAACAGCCGGCGGCACCTATAGATCATCCACGTATATATATGCACGTATAGTGTGATGACAGAAACTCTATAGAGTTTAGAGAACCAATCTTCTCTTCTGGTTCAATACTTGCGCTCTTATTCGACTGTGGTTTAGAGGAACACGTAGAAATGATTATGGTATCGTTTTGCTGCTCTGCTTATAATATTTAGCAACTGTTGTGGTCAGGAAATCTGATCTCAGATCAGATATCGCATAGCAGAACGAAACTAGAACCACTCAGACCTCTCGCAAACCAGAAGATTCCTCTAGGAATGAAGGAAACACATTTGTCTACATACAGTATATGAATGTTTTGCTGCTGTTTGTGCCTGTTTTAACATACAAGCCAGTGCCAAACATGTTTCTGTTGCTCTCTGAAAGAGGAAACCATGCAAAGAGTCCATGATTGGTTCCATTGTTCACTCGCTTAAATCACAGTAAAATTACGTCAGACACACAGGCGGAAGCTGCGTACTGTTAGTGATGCATTCCTTGCCGTCTACATGAAATTCTAGGTGAAATCGGTGCTTATGGCCAACATTGAATGTATGTATACTGTATGTACAGACTTTGTACAAAATGTCGTTGGATCAGAGAGTACCGGATATTCTTTTACTGACGTATCTCATATCTTTGATTGTATAAATGTCCCCTGTAAAATGTAAACCAATGTACATAATAACAATTCAATATATATATATATATAAATATTATATATTTTTCTTGATATACATCAGATGCATTTACAAATAAATTGAAAATAAGAACTTTTTGTTTTCGAGTTACTGTTTTCTTGTAGCTTAGGCTCAAAAGATACTGAAGATACTATATCAATGCAAAAGCTTCATGATCGATTTTATGTAAAAGGAAATGTGGTTATGCACTGCATTTTCTGTTTTCTATTTCCAGTTTGAAGAAGCGAATCTCGCAGAGTAATTTAATTAAAAGTTGTGATTGCAGTGCGTTTCATCTTTGTGCACTTGTGTAGAGTATGTTTCTGGCCTGACTTCTGATATACACTGTTGCCTTAGAATGATTCATGGCCTCATACCAGTGATGTCTAATTATAGTTGTACCAATTTAAAATACTATGCAAGGGGTCGAGAGAGAAATTGTGCCTTATAATTCCAAATCCTACACTGAAACCACTCACTTCCTAAAGAAAGAAAGCAATTAAGCAGCCACGTGCATTTCTTTATCAGAGTATAAGTGAGCCAAACAGTAAAGGTTAAGATGTCATAAAAGATCTTTAGTATATCTTTTAAATCTTTTACAGATGAACTCATGATACTGATAAAAGATTTATTTTAGAACAACAGCATTTTAATTTAATATATATTTATAATATATAATAAATTAAATATTTTTAAAAATCAATATTGATATTATAAATATTTTTATAATATTTATTATAAATAAAAATAAATATAATTTATATGTATATATATAATTTTAAATAAATATATGAAAGGTTTAAAAACACTTAAAGGGTTAGTTCATCCCAAAATTAAAATTCTGTCATTATTACTCCATTGACAGCAAGATAATTAACACTGTCTGAGGCCCAGAAAGGTACTAAAAACATATTTAAAACAGTTCATGTGACTACAGTGGTTCAACCTTAATGTTATGAAGTGACGAGAATACTTTTTGTGCGCCAAAAAACAAAATAACAACTTTATTCAACAATATCTAGTAATGTGCGATTTCAAAACACTGCTTCATGAAGCTTCGAAGCTTTACGAATCTTTTGTTTTGAATCAGTGGTTCGAAGCGCGTATCAAACTGTCAAAGTTTAACACTTTTATTTTTTTTATTGTATTTTTGTGTTTATTCCCTTTCAAGGAATGACTACTTGTACTCTAGGCCAGACGCAAACCTGTGTCTGCAACATAATCAGATTCACTTACATCTAAACAACATCATCCAGCAAGAACAACAACCAATAGTACAGGAGTCCAGCGCATGTTGTTTATGCTGAGTCACCCTGGATAAGGACATATTGAGTATGATGCTCGTGAAGGGCCCTGATGTTTATGGCTGACAACTCCAATTTATGTTGCTCCCTTCACAAGCCCCCGACCACATGTGGCACTCCTAAAGATGAGAGGAAGGGAGTCAGGAAGAGAAGAATGCAGTGAAGTGATGTTCTTTTTATGGCCATCTGTTGGACAGGCTCACTGGTATGAAGGCGATCCTCAGTAGATTGCCAGTATCTCCAGACATTAGCTAATATGACTGATCTTGGACCTATTTGACCATAAACGGCAGTCCTGTTAGGATGACTCCAGATTTGGTCCTCGAAAATGGAATGTTTTTTATTGTTTTCTTGTTGCATATAACACAGATCATGAGGTCTTTGAGGAGAGTCAGCTGTTTACAGAGTGCTGGCAAATTTAGGTTCATAGTAAGATATTAACTTTCAGTGTCGTTTGCAGTAATGCACTTATTGCATATAATGCACCTATTCTGTTCTATTTATATGTCAGCAAGTTCTTGATTTATTATACTATCCTGGCAACTTATTAAATGAATGTGTTTTATGAATTTATTTCAGTTTAAAGCTATTAATCAGTCTTCCCGTGGTGGCTTCAACACTCGCAGTTGTTTAGGGAACTATATTTCCTCTGCTCTCCGGGTCTTGCTGTGCTTGGGGAAACGCAATGGTCTTCCAGCCATTTGACAGATTTATTTTTGGAGCATTTGCCATTGTTGGAAAGAGTAGATCCATCTGTCATGCCACCAAGGTAACTCTGAGTCAAGCAAATGACAGGTCACGGGAAATTATGTGGTGACTTATTCTATTAACGATTAAATGGAGCCGATTACAAATGAGGCATTCAATGAAACCTGGATAAGGCTGCATTTTCCATTTGGTAAATTTCTGTAAGATTTTAAACATCCTATTAGGCGATGAATGTCTTTAAGTGTTAATCAATTGCATTGTACAATTAAAATAAAATTTGAATGAAATTGCTATAAATAAGTATTAAAAATATTAAATATTTACTAAAATATAAATAAATTATTCATTTATTTATTTATTAAAAACACTTTATACGTGTGTGTGTGTGAAGGGGAAAAAGGTGAATATGAAAACCCTATAAGACCTTATGCGCCTGAGAAACAAGCACGCCGCCATCTTTATAATATTGTCTTTGAACTTCCGTTTTTGCGGTAGCTCTGTATATTTCTATGGCATTGATGTCAAAGAATATTTAGCTGGTGAAGTGGATTTACTTGTTGTAGAGTTAATGAAAGTTATCGTGAGCATTGTAATGTTCAAAGCAGATGTCATAATAGATGTCAGTAGACCGGGAAGATTTTAAAACAACCGGTTCATTCATAAACACGTAAGATCACTGTGGAAATACAAGCCGGAAGACAAAAGACAACGAGCGCAGCGCTGAAAAGGGGCGGGGCTACTTAAGGTCTATTAACTATTAACTTTTGACTTAAAAACTTAAACGATGTCACTTCCTTTTAATTATAAAAGTAGTGTGATAGAGAAACCAAAATTGATTGATAGTGTAAATTATTTTTAAATTAATTTTAATTTCATGTAATATTTTTAATACAAAGTTATAATAAATTAATATTAACATCGTATTAATATATTAAACAATATTTATATAATATAAAAATTCTGTATAATATAATATAATATATGACTGGCTATACGTGTAAAAAAAAAAAAGTATCTACTCCTTTAAAATATTAAAAGTATTCCATCACATGAACTAATATTTTTTACAGTAGAACAAGTTTATAATAAATGTTCATGAAATTATAATAAACTATCATTTGTTATGACTCCAATGACCATGAGAAAGCAGAGCATTTTTAATTTTCACTTTGGTTTGAAAAACATCTCACTGGTGTACATGTGCGAGATGATTTATGAATATTCCTGCACATATTGCTTTGCTTTTGTTCCCTCTGCACAGGATTTCATTATAACTCACAGCTTTGTGGTGAACATTTGTAGGATTCTCAATCGAACCTCTGACCGCAACATTACCATCAGATTCATCCCAGATAATAAAACACAGATCTGAACATTGTTGCTGTGGTCAGTTTTCTGAAGGCTCTCTCTCTCTCTCTTTGTTATTCAGTTTTCATGTTGTCATATCCAAACATCATGCGAACGGAATTCATTTTCTCTTGCAGGAGGGATCAGGATTTTAGATCCAAGTCCAAAAAATATAAATGTGTATAAACTTGATCTCTTCATCAAGATCTCAGTCTAGAAACATCTTGAAAGAATGGAGAAGATGTTGGCAGCTCCTCTCACCTCTTTTTCCAACCTGAGACACATTTTTTTCTTCCGGTAATAAAACTGTCTATGCCTCTAATTTACTATTAGTCTGAAGGGATGATGGCAAAGCCTGGTTTGTTAGTTGCAGTCATATTTGTGCACAAAATGTTCTCTGTGTTCACATACGTACATCCCTGATTTTGTAGAAATAAACTTGAATAAATTGGTGCACCTCCATACCCAGGTAACAGTGAACATTCTCAGAGCTTTGGCTAAACGTTCTCAAAACGTTAACATAAAAACATTATTTATACTAGGGGGCTGTCAAATGCTTGAATCTGATTGGTTGATGAACGTTCTAAGCAGTGTTAAAAGCAGACATTTATTCACGGACGAAAACGAGACAATGACTAAATAAAAATGCGTTTTGAATGACTAAAACTATGACTAAAATCTACTCTAATTTTTGTCACCGAATAAAAACGAGACGAAAATGATAGAGAGGGATGATTTGGGAAGATATCCAGTCAGGACTGCTGTCCTGTGTGGAAGATGCGCACATTTGAAGTATAATGTGCTGATCTAACCGCAGGAAAACGCGGCGTTGTTGCGCGCTCTACAGGCTCGTGCAGCAGCAGACTGCTTCGCAATCGATGAATAGCGCACATTTATGCCAAGTGATTGCTTATATAAGCTAATGTTGATGAATTATGACAATGTTTACTACACAATGTGTATATGGTAATATGTTTTAGAACAGGCGTGCCTAATCCTGTTCCTGGAGATCTACCTACCTGCAGAGTTCAGATCCAACCCTGATCCAACACACCTGTCTGTAATTATCAAGTGCGACAAATTCCCTACAGTAAACGGATTTCTGACGTAGTCCAAGTGCTTTCCAACGGTTGTCTTGTCGCGTTCAGTGTAGATAGCCTTTAGCTGTTGCGGCGCGTTGCGACGCGATAACACGGTGTAAGCTTTTCCCGGTCAGTATATCTACCTTGGGTTGTTTCGCCAAGTGTACAGTATAAATGCAGATTTCAGGTATGGGTCACTTTTAAAAGCTGGTTATCAAAAAATCAGATATAGTCAACAAATCAGAATTGGGCATCAAGACCTGCAGTGGAAATGTGGCCTGCATCAGGCCTCAAACCTTGGCATCCATTCCTTTCCCTGGCGAGTACAAGCCTGATAACAGAAGTGCATTTGTTAGCTGTGAAGCCCTTTTTTCCTTCACAGTTCAAAGGAAAGGCAATTGATTGCTGAAATGAAAGGACAGCAACACAATACAAGATGTCAAGCACAGAAAAACCCTAATATCTCACATCGGTATTTCTTTTTTAATTTTTTAAATACTTTTTAAAATACTTTTATTAAGCAAGGTTGTGTTAAATTGATCAAAAACAAATAAATTAATTCAAATAATAATAATAATTCAAATATATGCTGTTTTTTTTAACTTTGTATTCATCAAAGAAACCTGGGGAAAAAATGGTATCATGGCTTCTACAAAAATATTAAGCAGCACAACTGTTTTCAATATTGATAATAATAATAATAATAAAATGTTTCTTGAGTAGCATTTGATTACTGAAGGATCATGTGACACTGAAGACTGGAGTAATGATGAAGAAATTATATTTGAAAATATATTCAAATTTTAAATTGGAATAATATTTACTGTTTTGCTATATTTTTGAACAAATAAATGCAGCCTTGATGAGCATAAGAGGCTTATATAAAAAAACATAAAAGTATTTGGAGATACTGCTGTGATGTATTTACTGCAGAGAATAAATATATCTTTCTTTTTTTTCCTTTTTTTTTTTGCACTGGGAATGAATAACTAACTCATAAACCCCCGTGGCACCTCTGTTCCACTTCGATACAGATTAAGAAATATATTACCAGCTGACTGAGGCTGGCACGGACAGGGGTTATCATTAGACAGTACAGTGTTACAAGAGCAAAAGGAGGAGACATGCACTCATTTCACTCTGCTGAAGGTTAATGGCTCAAAGCCACATTGTGCGTGTGTGAGAGAGAGAGAGAGAGAGAGAGAGAGAGAAAATTGAGAAAAGATGCAATTTGTTGTGCAAAATCCCTCATCAGGAGGAATTCTGAAGACGGTTTAATATTGCATAATGTGATGGCCTCATTTTACAGAGCTGTGCGATGTTTACATTGCTGAGACATGCAGTTTAGTCTCGGGTGATCCATGGATGTATGTTGTGTGTGTATTAGTGTTTAGTGTTTCTATTTTGCTTGTTTCTTTGTTTGGTACAGATGGGTATAAGTGTTATATTTAAAAAAGTACATAGAGAACATAAATTAGCAAAATACAGAACGTCAAGAATAATGATTGTTTTCGAACAGGTTGTCCAACCATAATTTGGACCCCATTGACTTTTATTGTGGGGATAAAAAAAATCAGAAATATTGGTTGTGTTTCACATAAGAAAGTATGGAATGACATAAGGGTGAGTAAATTACAGAATTTTTATTTTTGGGTGAATTATCCCCCTTTTTTTTCTCTCAGAAAGCCATTCTGTTAGACCAGAACCGATGATTTCCAAACCCACTGACCTCATCTGGAACTTCAGAAATATCCTGATGAAAAATGTTTGCTCATCACATGCATGTGAGCCTGTTGCATGCAAGAAAGTATATTTGGTCAGCCCTTGGGAACACTGCAGTTTCAACACTTGAACTGAGTAATCAATAATGAAATAATGCCAGATGCTTTATTTGACCATGTTTTTTGTCATATCCAAATGTCTGGAAGCACATCACATGCAATTTGTCTTTTATTACAGTCTGAGCATTATGATGCATGCCAAGTATTCTTCTGATATGTGCAGGAAATGCAAATGATTCTCATCACATTGTTCTCCTGAACTTTTATGGACCTTTCTTACATAATAAAACACTGCAGACAGATGGGTTTCTGTGAGCGTTTCCCCATATAGAGCTAAAGCAATTTACAACAACTTACACTGTGGCCATAATTTGATGGTTGAGGAATCAAAGTCTAGACTACAATAACATACCAAAAGCTCTAGAAAACACTGTTATCTGTGGTTCAGTCTACACATAGGAGACCTACAACTTAATATGGATTTAGTCAGCTAGAGTTTGTACAAATAAAAGGACTTTGATCTAGTACAGGGGAACTTTATTCAACGATATCAAATGACATAGTAATTACATGTTTTGTCAGGTAACTTTTTTTAGTCATATGAAATGTGTGCTTTTAAGGAAAAAAATAATTTAATATTAATCGGCCATGATTAATTTATTCTTATGTTTTTCAAAAGTAATATTAATTTATTAATACATTTGCCCTAAAGGCAAATAAAGTATTTTGTATTGAATTTATGTATTGAGACTATAGTTTGTAAGGAATATCAATTATTAAAATAAAGAAATGCATTCAAATATGTCATTTAAACAAACAGAAACCGCTAACGATTTCTGACGCAGTTTTGCTTGGCTTGACCAGACACAACTTTCTGTCAGTACTCTGTGTTATCGATCATGTGTTTACCATGACGGTAAGAGCTCAGTTTCAATCAATATTTGTCTCCGTGAACCTTTGGTGTTCAGGTAGCAATGACGTAAATGATTTCCAAACAGTCTGCTCTCTGGCAGATAAATGGTTCATAGGGACATTTTCATCTCACTGGATGATGATGACAATTCAGTTTGATAAAGATTTTTGTCACAAAGTGTTACGTGAGTACAATCTGAAAGTCCTGCACTGTGTTATTTGCTCTTAGAAGTTAGATTAGATTTTCTTTTGAAATTATTTTTTAAGAATTGCTAAAGCTGAAGTGTGAATTCACCAAAGAGAATTGCAAAAATAGTGATTGTTTTCAAGCAGGTTTCCTGAATATTCTCCCATTGGTCAGCTAAACTGATAGCCCCACCCCCAAACTCACGCCATAGATTGAGCCAATATACCCCCTGCTGGTAGATTTTGTAACTACACCATTTGGCTAGAAGAAGCATCTTTATCCATTGATGGCCATTCAATGTCTGTATCTGTATATTTTGACAATTTTTTTTGCATACAAATTTTTCTCCTCTCCTCCTGGTTTTTTGTCTCAGTAAAGTGACCAACTTTACTATGGTAGTTTATCGAGGCCCATGAACATGTCTATATTTCTTGACCCCATTTCACTGCTGCAGATATTTATGACGTCAGTATTTTTGGGGTCATTAAATACATCTTTAACTGATGTAAGGTAACCATGGCCTGTCGAGGAAAGCATGTGGATTTCATTGGGGTGGAACGCCAATCTATCTCAGTTCAGAAATGGACTGAGAGTTTGCAGGCTAAAGAGGAAACTGTCTTTTGATGATTTGTCAGTTGATACTGAAGATTTTGAAGCTCTGTAATTGTCAATGTGGATTCAGTGATGTTTCCTGAGAATGCAATTGAAGTTTTTTCAAAAGTATTTTTAGTGCTAAGGCAAATGTCACTATAATGTTACAGTCACATGGACTTTCAGTTTGTTGTTATCATCTGTCACGTGTTCCTTTGTTCTAGTTTCCCGCCACAATCTGTTACCATGGACACTAATCACATTCATCACAGCTGTTCCTCATTTGAGTTCAATCATCAGTGTATTTAAGTTCCAGTTTCTGTTGAGTATGTTGTTGGGTGTTGTTTGCATTTATGCTGGTGTATGTTCCTGTCGGATTTTCTAGTAAAGACTCAATTAGCTCTATCTCCTCGTTTGTGTGTTTAATAACCAGTAAGATTGTAACATATAACTAATGCTCATACGAGTTCAGGGTTATATAAAAGCGACTATACAAACTCTAAGTATTAAACTTCAGTGTGTAAATGATACCTCAAATCAGTGGTGGACAATAACGAAGTATTTTTAATTTGTTACTGTACTTATATACATTTAAGTATCTGTACTTTATCTGAGTATTTTTATTTTGAGCAACTACTTCACTACATTCCAAAGCATAAGATTGTACTTTTTACTCCACTACATTTCATAAAACATATCGTAACTCATTATTTTAAAACGAAGAAATCGTCACATGCTCAGAGACGCAAAAGCGGCGTGCACGAACTAATTCTTTTCAATCATCCTGTTAAATCGGTTCTCAAATCACATCAACCATCAATTCGCGAATTGGAGTGATCGTATCGCAGCTATTCTCGAGTCAACAAATCACTGATTCAATGATCCGTTCAGAGCGACTCTCCAGTGAACTGAATGTACAAATCTGACCAAGAACTGGGGGATACTCGAGTGCGCGCACGACTGATGGCGAAAAGTAAGAACGGCCTACTAATGTTGAATTTTAGGATTAATTATTGTAACTGAAAATCATATTTAGGTCACAACTGTCAGTAGTTTTTGAACTAAATCTGCTGTAAAGGGCGATCTGTTTAAGCCCACTGAAATGCATTAATGCGACACGTCCACATCAATGTGTCTACAGATCGCGATCTCGATTCAAACAGATCCAATCACATTTTAAAACTAACTTGCCGCTTCAAATAACGGTTGTATCGATTACATCGTTACGCCACTAGGAGGCGCCAAAGTGACGTAAAATGTATTTGACATTGAATGATTCGTTCAAAAGATTTGTTCAAAAACATTGATTCATCCAGTAATGAAACAAGTGTAGTTATGAGTGTCATTAAATCCATTTTTTAAATAATTAAATTAAATTAAATATTTTTAAATAGACCGCAGCAATTAATATTTTGTCCTCTAGTAAATAATTATATGCTATTTTGTTTAGTTGTCTGGTCAGAATCGTGGGAGAATCATGATCTCTATTTAAAACAAACAAACAAAAAAAATCTTGATTCTCAATTCATCCAGAATCTTGCAACTCTAACACAAATTAAAATAACACATTCACGTTCATCTTCCCCGCTGCTGTAGCAATTTCTTAAAATGTTATGTATTTAGCCCTATATGTTTAGTCTGTTTTTATATTGTTTGTCAACACATATTACATATTATGTATCTGCATCCACTAATCTTCCATCCATACTGACTAGTGCTGGCTATTTGATATATTTGACATAATTATTTTGAGCAATAGTATTATATAAAGTACATAATATAAAATTAAATTGTATAAGTGGCCTATATAAAATTACAAAATAAACGAATCAAATTGTGCATCTGAGTACTTTTTGAAGTGATTCGACTTTTCACCTAGCAAGTGATAACATGTATGAAACCAGAGCCACTAACAACATGCTAAAAAAATTGAAATATTTTCTTCAGAAATGTTTATATGTGCACATGTACCCCAAACATTACGGCAATGAAAAGTTATTTTGAACAGTTTATAATCTGCCAACACTCACTTGGCAAAAAACTAAAATAGCATAAATCAATCTCATAAATCTTCACCAAAAGATGGAATACTCAAATCTAAGCATGTATACAATAGCTCTGCTTGCCAATGGGTAGAAACAAGCCAAAATCAACACAGAATTTAGTAGTAAAAGCATATTCCCTCAAGACAAACTACTGATCGTATTATCAGGTCTTGAACCACCAACACAGAAACACAATTTAGAAAGAAACTGAGCAATTGTGCCAACGAGCCAGAGGAGAATTACTCAGTGTTGTGTAACATTATACAATGGGCTCTCTTCAACAGTGCAAACCTTAAATAAAGCTCTTTCTAAGTGCAGTGGAACAACACTCCTATGTCCAATGAGAGATTTTCTCGTTTGCTTCACTTGTGAGTTTGTGGTTGCCAATTTTTTGCTGATCTCATAAAAGCCGCCTGCAGCTGTATGTCACCATCATGGATCTCTCTGCTGAAGCAGTGTGCGACGCATTTATACTCCCTGAATAGCATGAATGCTGAGTCATATCTGCAGGCCTAATCGGGGCCATTGCTGAATTTATTCCATGCTGTGAGCTAGTGATCTGTGATCAATGGTCCAAAGAACAGATGGGCAACATCTTGAACCGTTTTACAGGCCCATTGAACAGAGCAGAGACGGCCTTAGTGTCAGTGGATATTCAGAGCTTAGCCAGACCCACCCTTTGATGAAATATTGATTATTTTTATGAAATAAAAAGTACTTAGGTACAACCTCAGGTTTGCCCAGAGATTAGAAGTATTTATTGCTATGTGCTTTTTAAAACAAAAACACAAACTCATGAGTTTTGACCCTTTCAGCTTTCCAATGTGGATTGAATACACTATGGCTGCATCCGAAATCGCATACTTTCTTGAGTAGGTACTTATTTTGAATAAGTTCTATATAGTATTCTATAGTATTTCTATAGGTTTGCTTATTTAGTGTGTAGTATGTAATCTGTCACTTCACTGCCATTCACAAATCCTCTCCCATGGCATTATGGGACAGTAAAGTGACCATCGTATGCATACTTCAGAATTCTGCAGAAAAAAGTAGGTCATCCGGGTACTTTTTGCCTACTCTTTTATGAGTACTGTGAAATTGGACATACTTCTTTTGTCACACACTGCTTTTCACCTACTCTATAGTAAGGAAGTACTTTAATTTACTAACGTAATCATAAACACTATTTTGTAGCACAAATAGTTTTACCGTTTACTGCACTTATTCTTTTAGTCATTTACATATAGTGGCTAATGAATTGAAAGTCTGGTATATTCACAAAAAACAACTTACTTCTGCATTGCACAATATGGTGGATACTGATGACAGTCAGTTCATGCCATTGAATTTTTGTTTAGAGGTTAGCAGGCTTTTAATGAGTGCTTTTAATGAAAATAAAAAAGGGGTTGTGCAAAAACGGCAAATTTCAAGGTTTGTGCTTTGAAGGGTTAGTTCACCCAAAATTGAAAATTCTGTCATTAATTACTCGCCCTCATGTCATTCCACACCCAGAAAGCTACTAAAGACGTATTTAAAACAGGTCATTTGACTACAGTGGTTCAAACTTAATGTTATGAAATGACGAGAAAACTTTTTTTGTGCACCAAAAAAGAAAACAACATCAGAAAAACGACTTTATTCAACAATATCTAGTGATGGGTGATTTCAAAACACTGCTTCATGAAGCTTCGAAGCTTTAGGAATCTTTTGTTTCGAATCAGTGGTTCGGAGCAGTGTTGCCAATTTAGGGATTTTGTCCCTAGTCACTTCCCTGCCCCTTTTGAGACTTTTTTCAAAAGTTTACAGACAAATCTAGCAACTTCTTAGACAAACCTTATCTAGATTCTTATTTTACCCACTGATCTCTATTCATATTTATATAAATGAATTGCCATTATGATGTCATCTAGTGACATTTAGCTACCAGTTTTAGCTCCTTCAAGTTGAAAGCAGTTGGCAACACTGGTTCGGAGCGTGAAAGTCACATGATTTCAGTAAACAAGGCTTCGTTGTGTCACAAACGTTTCAAAATTTCAATGGTTCACCACTGGGGGGCGTGACTTTGGCAGTTTGATACACACTCCGAACCACTGATTCGAAACAAAAGATTCATAAAGCTTCGAAGCTTCATGAAGCAGTGTTTTGAAATCGCCCATCACTAGATATTGTTGAATAAAGTTGTTATTTAGTTTTTTTGGCGCACAAAAGTCACATGAACTGTTTTGAATATGTCTTTAGTAGCTTTCTGGGCATTTGAAAGTGTTATTTATCTTGCTGTCAATGCAAGCCTCACTGAGCCATCGGATTTCATCAAAAATATCTTAATTTGTGTTCTGAAGATGAACGAAAGTCTTATGGGTGTGGAACAACATGAGGGTGAGTAATTAATGACAGAATTTTTATTTTTGGGTGAACTAACCCTTAAAGGTTTATTGAGCACAACTGTATAATCTGTTTAGTAGTCTGTGAAATCTTGAAACGTGAAATGTGAAAACGTTAGCCACAAAGTCACAATTGCAACAGGAGTTCAGTGTTGTCTGAAGCAGCATTAACCTCTCTGCTGCCCCCGCCAGGTCTGGAGAATCCACACATTTATGTGATTTTATTGCAGGTTGGCTTGTGCAAAACATGAAAAATTGACATTCTCTCGAAGAGACTGTAGTTTGTGGTAAGTTGGCCTTATGGTTTTCTAAGGCTAGTCATTTGATTTCAAAATGGCTGCCCTCATTTTATGTAATTCAAATTTAAAGTCCCCCCCCACACACACTTTATTTAAATTTTCTATATTAACAAAATATAACATACAATTACAAAACATATACATATACTTATATCATCTCCATATATATCTTTTGTTAATAAAAGGATCCACAGAACAAATAACATCAGAATAAAATGAATACTAAAAAAAAAAAAAAAAAAAAAAACCCAGCAACAAACCTAATAAAGCTTGGTCATCCAAAAAAATAAATAAATAAAATAATAATAAAAAATAAATAATTCTTTACAAAATAAAATCACAGGTACAAAAAGGTGCTAAACATACTAAGCACAGCCGACATATCCCTAAAGTAGGGTACCATACTGCGGGGTAGGAAAATAATTACTACCAAAGGAGATGTATAGTCAGGTGAATGAGGGCCTTTCATTTTCGTACATATCCTAGGAAAGGTCCCCAAATTCTATTAAAATGAACAGAGGATCCCTTCATTGTGTGTCAGATTTTTTCTAGTTTAATAAAATCGAAAAAATCTTTAATCCATAAAGAATGAGTAGGAGGTTTAGGCGATTTCCAGTTCAATAAAATTAAACGCCTTGCCAGCAGTGTGACAAAGGCTACGAAGTCAGACTTATATTTGGGCATATCAAGAGAAGGGGAAAGAGTACCAAATAAATCAGTGAAAGCCAGAGGTTTGATATGATTTTTAAGAACCTCAGATAATGTTTTAAAGATTTGGGACCAATAATTCTGTAGAGAGGGACAGGACCAAAACATGTGTGCAGTAGTTGCATGGGCCTGGTGACAACGGTCACATGTGGAATCCACTTCAGAATATATTTTTGAAAGTCTAACTTTGGTCCAGTGGGTAGGGTGAAGAATTTTAAACTGAATCAGAGTATGTCTGGCACAAAAAGATGAAGAGTGCACACGCCGTAGAATCTTTTCCACTGTTCTTCTGAAATATTTTCTCCTATGTCCTCTTCCACTGAGATTTAATAGTTGCGAGTGGGCATTCACGCAAAGCGCAAATTGCACTATAAAGATATGAGATCATACCCTTCATAATATGGGTGGGCTGTGAACCTGCAAATACCTAAAAAAAGTGGTGTCTAGGCAATGTACATTTTTCTGCTAATTGCTGGAAAGATGCAAAGATATTATATATATATATATATATATATATATATAGATCATTAAATGTTATAATGCCTAGTGCTGACCACTGTGAGAAAGAACTATCTATCAGTGATGGAGGGAAAGCAACATTTGCTGCTATTGGTGTGAAGATAGAATAGGTTTGTAATCCAAAGTGGTGTCTGAATTCTCAGCGTAGTTTTAAAGATGACATGTTTGGTATAGGGAGACGAAGAGCATTTAATTGGGGCATGTAAGAAGGCTGTCAGCGAAGTGGGCATGCATGAAGTAGCCTCCATATTAAACCATCCAGATGAGTCTTGAGATTGATCCTGATTTAACCAGTATTGCATGCCTTTGTAGCACGATAAATACATTTGTAAATTAGGTAGAGCCATACCCCCAAGTATTTTGGCTCTCTGAAGGAATATCTTACGAATTTTGGGCATCTTTTTATTCCAGATAAATCCTAGGATCAGGTTTTATGGAGGCAAAGTGTTGAGTGTTGAGGCAGGAAAATAGGTATACACTGAAAATAATAGGAGAATTTTGGAAGGATATTCATTTTAACTGAATTAATTCTTCCAGCTAAAGATAGGGGAAGCAGAGAACAGCTCTCAAAATCTTTTTCCATCTGGAATAGCAATCAAATTTAAAGTTTCACTCAATATGTTTGTTTATATTTTTACTGGCTCTTTTTTGTCCCAGTGGTTTTGAACATTATACTGATGCCAGTCAGTGTGGATGCATGAGGTTTGCTTACTAACTGCTGCCTAGTTTTTGTGTTGTTGTTGTCTCATACTACAAAAATAAATGAAATAGACATTTTGGATTGAACCCAACAACTTTTAATGTTTATGCATTATGATATGGCTTGCACACTGGCTGAAAGTTCCATATAAAGCAAACATATTTTTGTTGCTGTTATTATTAGTAGTACTATCTCGGTCAATTGAATGACCTGGCAGGTCATGATGTGACCTTAACATGGCATTGGCTGTTAAAGGGTCATATGCTCCATTTACACTAAAAAGTTATTTCTAGAGCACTAATAGGACTGGATTCTTTAACTTAATGATATTTCTCAGAAGTACTGTTTATTTCCTTGCATAAAACTTTTTAAACATAATTTTTCAGTGCACTCTTAATGGATAAAAAAAAACTAATTTAGGAAATCCACATCTTGACAATAAATACCAGTTTAATAGTATTACATTACAAACTCATTGTGAAGTTTGCAAAGAAGATTAGACTTCTGGTACTCTTTAAATCCGGGGGCTTCATATCACATTACATAATTTTGCAATTTACTAATTTATGGCTGTTATTGCATTTTTTATTTTAATGAGTCCCTGTTTGAACTGATCTGTCTTATCCCGCAGTACTGCCAACATAACAAAGATTTTGCTTTTGTGCTGCTTCAAAAGGAATGAATTCCGGATATAAGTCTTTGTGCCCAAAATAGAACGTGAGCCATAGAAAACACTGAATAGATAATAGTACACTTTGATTGCATCCTGTTTAATTCACTCTGTCAGAACTCATCAGAAATAGTCAACCTCATCAGCTTCTAACAAGCTGATTTCAAAGAATGATGAAGTAGGCCACAGGCTTCTGTTTGTGTGTGTGTTTGCGTATTGCTGGCACACTGGGTCAGTGCTGGAACAACAGTGTTTTTCTCTTGTTAAGGGCATCTGGGGTACAAGGGTCCCTCAGTATAATATAGTTGCTATCATTATGATAAAGATTTAGCTTGTAATTAAAATTACAAAAAGTTTCAGCTATTGGCTCCATTAAGTGGAAAGTTATATATAATGCCATATAATGCAGTTTACCAGCTCACCAGCCACTTTATTAGGTACACCAGTTCAACTGGTCCTTAATACAAATATCTAAATGGTCAAAATCACATGGCAGCAGAATTGCAGAAGTTCAAACTGAGCATCAGAATGGGGATGAAAGGTGATTTAAGTGACTTTGAATGTGGCATGGTAGTTGGTGCCGGACAGGCTGGTCTGAGTTTTTCAGAAACTGCTGATCTACTGGGATTACACAACCAATGGTCCAAAAAAGACAAAATATCCTGTGAGCGACACTTCTGTGGGCGAAAATGCCTTGTTGATGTCAGAGGTCAGATGAGAATGGCCAGACTGGTTTGAGCTGTTAGAAAGGTAACTCAAATAACCACTCGTTACAACTGAGGTCTGCAGAAAAGCATCTCTGAACACGTCGAACCTTGAAGCAGATTAACCACAGCAGCGGAAGACCACACCGGGTGCCACTCCTGTCAGCTAAGAACAGGAAACTAAGGCTACAATTTGCACGGGCTCAACAAAATTGGACAATAGAAGATTGGAAAAAGGTTGCCTGCTCTGATGAGTTTTTCTCGATTTCTGCTGCGACATTCAGGTGGTAGGGTCAGAATTTGGCATAAACAACATGGATCCATCCTGCCTTGTAGCAACGGTTCAGGCTGCTGCTGGTGGTGTAAGGGTGTGGAGGATATTTTCTTGGCACACTTTGGGCCCCTTAGTATCAATTGAGCTTTATTTAAATGCCACAGCCTACCTGAGTATTGTTGCTGACAATGTCCATCCCTTTATGACCACAGTGTACCCATCTTCTGATAGCTTTTTTCAGCCAGAAAATGCGCCATGTCACAAAGCTCAAATTATCTCAGACTGGTTTCTTGAACATGACAATGAGTTCACTATACTCAAATCCTCCACAGTCACCAGATCTCAATCCATTAGAGAACATATGTGATGTGGCGAAACGGGAGATTCGCATCGTTGATGCGCAGTCGACAAATCTGCAGAAACTGCGTGATACTATCATGTTAATATGGTCTATGCCACAAAGAATTAGGGCAGTTCAGAAGGCAAAACAGGGTCCAACCCAGTACTAGCAAGGTGTACTTAATAAAGTGGCCGGTGAGTGTATGTGTGTGTGCACTGTATCTACATAAACGTTCACTTATATACATAGCATTAAAAGCATGTATGGATCATAACACTTGCGTTTTTGTGTGCTAGTTTTGCTAATGATCATAATCTTTATAATCATATTTGGGGAGTTTGATTGATGTTGATGTGAATGTAGTCCTAAAAACATTTCTTGGACAAATTAATGATTAAACTAGCAGTACACCTATGTGCGTCTGTCTGTTTTCACATGTTTTTGTAAGCGAGAGAGAACACTGGTACATTTTGTGCCCTCCACAGCCCTGTCACTGCCAAACACATCAAATTAGATCAGTGTTGTTGTGTCTTTGGCTATGAAAGGGCACCAGAAGGCCCTTTGTGGTTCCTTCCTACTCCCGTCTGCTCCATTGCTTTTAAAAATAAAACAAGGCATTATACAGATCACTTATAGGAGTTAGTGGCCTTTCAGATGTATCTAAATTTTCCATTTTGAATGTGACACACAGTATCCACATAGAGTGTACGGTACATTTTGTGCACTTCTTTGAGACAAAAAGGTACAAAAGCAAGGCTGTTCTAAAAAATATTTTTAGCTCTTTTAACATGCTTTTATGAACGTGATGTCATTGCACTGGGCCAATCGAGAGCCAAGGAGCCGTCTCTCATGATCGGAATATATTATTCTTATCACAGAGGGGGTCGTAAAGAGAGTGTAAACACTGAGGGTAGTCACATTTCCTTAGAACAATACAGCACGGCTCACACATCGAAAGCTCCATTTGGGCCATAGATTGTCTCTCCTCAAAAATGGGAGGGGGGTGTTGCTGGGGCCCTTCATCGCTTGGAGGGGTGTTGTGGGGCCCCTGTATCCCCATGCCCAAACACGCTCCACAAGTCTTTCACTCGGCACATTTCAAAACAAGCACGTTCTGGCTCAGTTAGGGACCGTGCAAAACTCGCTCTCAAATACAGGACTGGCAAAGTGCGCTATAAAAAACAGTTCTCTGAAAACTACCCTCCGACTCACTCTGGCCCCAGTGAGATGAATGAAATGAAAGGAAGACGATTACAGCCTCTTTTTTCTCCCAAATTGCTATGCAGGAAAAATCAGCAAATGGATGTCTTGTCTGAAAGAAACAAGTCTTAATATCTAATGGGTTTGTGCTTCTCAAGTAAATTTGTCTTAAAGATTTTCAAATGGAAAACAAGACAAATATACTGATTAAGAACAGATTTTTGCATGCCATTACTAAATGTCAGCTTTTTCACTTATTGCTTCATTTGAATGATTTATATCCCTACATCACTGCAAAAATGTGCCTTATTTTATTTTATTTAGTCATCATCTTTAGAGTGATTTTACTTATTTATACTGTCACATTTGGTAATGTGAGTTTTGTGTCTTTTCTGTCAATTTCTGTTAGCGTTGAGGCTAGTGTAATGTACTTAAAGGGTTAGTTCACTTTCAAATGAAAATTAGCCCAACATTCACTCACCCTCAAGCCATCCTAGGTGTATATGACTCTCTAAATATCCTGACACATCCGAGCTTTATAATGGCAGTGAATGGGGGTCACTAGTATGAGCTGAAGAAAGTGCATCCATCCATCATAAACATGTGCTCCACACGGTTCCGGGGGGTTAATAAAGTCCTTCTGAAGCGAAACGATGCATTTGTGTAAAAAATAATATCCATATTTAAACAAGTTATGAAGTTAAATATCGAGCTTCCACCAGACCGCCTTCCGTATTCAACATACGCAGAAAGTGTAAAACTCTTGCAGTTCACAAAGCTTACGCTACGTCCTATGCCTTCCCTATTCAAATTACAGAAAAAGTGTAACTGACGCAACGCCAATTTACACTTTCTTCATAAGTTAAATACGGAAGGCGATCTGGCAGAAGCTCGATATTTGATTTCATAACTTGTTTAAATATGAATATTTTTTTACACAAACATTTCGCTTCAGAAGGCCTTTATTAACCCCCTGGAGCCATGTGGAGCACATATTTATGATGGATGGATGTGGATGGAAGCACTTTCTTCCTACTAGTGACCCCCATTCACTACCATTATAAAGCTCGAATGTGTCAGGATATTTATTAATATTTCTCCGATTGTTTTCTTTAGAAACAAGAGAGTCATATACACCTAGGATGGCATGAGGGTGAGTAAAGCTTGGGTTAATTTTCATTTGAAAGTGAACTAATCCTTTAAAAATCAGCTATTATTCACTTTTAGCAAAAATGTATTTTGGAAAAACCGACCATTAATGACTCACTACTGTACTACTCAGGGTTTTATCCAATAAAATTCTTTCTAGAATGAGAATGTCCCTCCCCTTCATAGCACATAACTAAAAAGCTATTAGATATTTAACAAATATCTGACAAGCCCTCTATATGTCCCATCCCAACTTCCTGTTTTAACAGGAAGTAAAAGTATGTAAAATCATTTTATGGGGGTATCTTTGTCAAACTATGAAGGAGTCTATAAATATAGCTTGGTTTTATTTTTTCCTGGCTGCTCCCCAGTGCTGACTCATCACCTCAGCATGGCTCAATCTGTGGCCACTGGGGCTTTTGGCACTTTGCCAAAACTCATCACAACAGTATTCTGTTCCGCCATTTTACTGATACCCACATGCTACTTTTTCTGTATGTCCTTAATTTTTTTTCTCACTGCATCGCTCTCATTTTTCCCCATCTGTATCTTTCTCTCTCTTAGTTCACACAGTGCTTGTACTGTGAGGCCCGTTGTCTGACTAAAAGCTGTGCTAGTATTTGTACACATGCTGTATGGTGTGGCCCCATCATGTCCTCAGAAGACTTTGAGAACAAGGCGTCTTGAATAAATGAACATAAAGACTGTTAAGTGTTTTAATTTTCCCTAATTACATTATTACCATGGGATCCTCACAGACTCCCAGCTCGGTGAAGCATTTACCTAGAAGTTGTTCAGGTGTGGTGAAAATCACACAAGCGGCACCGCAAGGATTAAAATCAAACTCAAACTGTAAATAAACTTCCTTCATAAATAAACTCACTTGAGTTACCACAAACCCAGTTTCGGTTGTCGCTCTCCCCAAAAAAGATATGCTCGCCTGTAGAGTAAACACAGCCATGTATTAAGCAGTGTATTTCTATATTTATAAATGATCTCTGTTATGGATGACCTACATTTTTAGAAGTGTTTGCTGTGGCAAGTTGTACTATGACTGTTCCTTTTACTTTGGTTTACCAATCTGAACAAACCCTGCATAAAGGCCCGTTCACACCAAGGATGATGACTATAAAGATAACGATAAATATAAAGTTCTAAAAATCGTTCTTAATATTAACCCTCTGGTGCTCTTTTACGTTTTGTTTGTTTTTTTTTTTAGAATTTTTTACTTCATCGGAATGGTACGAAATAAGGTTTTGGCACTTGCTATGTGAACACACACACACACAAAAATCATGGACATGATTCAAATAGGTTTAATGGTCCTGAATAAAATAGTCACACTTATGCTCCTCATTGGAAATGAATAGGAGACGAATTTCATCTAGTGAAAACTTTTGGTACTGCAACAAAACAAAATCTTACTGAAAGCAAATTTTTTGAGATATCAAGCTCAAATTTGGAACACAGCTTGTTTAGATTTATACTGTAGCTTTGATTTTCTTGCAGTTTTAGAGTAAAATGTGTTTTTTAAAATATATATTTTATATACAATTTTAAAATAGTATTTTTGTGAATTTTTCATAGCAATAAACATAAAATTCTGTAACTTTTTAAAACCTTTTCTTAATTTAGCAATAATTTGCCAACTGTCGTCTTTAAAAAGAGACCAAAATTAAGTCTGTGCTACAAAGCATTCAAAATTTATGACAGTTTAAGTTGGAAATTTCAAATTTCATCAGGTCTATGCTCAAAAAGTCAATAAATAGATTATAACTACAGGGTAAATATAATTTAGTACCATGAAATCCCCTAAAAATACAAAATATTAAATAAAACATATTATTGAACTAAAATATAGTACATTCATTTCACTGAAATAAAAAAAAAGTCATTTTTGACTGACTGGGAAAAAAAGAAAATCTCTATTGCTTTCATTTGTCAGTGCCTCAGAATGTGTGTGTTTTTCATTTCTTTCTGTCACACACTGACTTAAGTGTGAAATGGAAGTATGAAGTAAAAAAATAAATAAAAAAAACATCAAAAAAAAAAAAAAAAAACAGGAAAAAAGTTTGTCAGCTACAGTGGTGTACAGAGAAAAACAACACAGAAACCCAATATCCCTCGAGAACCAGTCAGAAAAACACAAAGCAAGGATATAAAAGCACTAAAGACCCAGATAGAGGGATTCTACTATCACTGTGACAACAGTAACCATAAACAAGAATGAAACTGAGGGACTAGAGAAGCTCCGCCTCCTTCCTCGCTTCACATCAAAGATAGGTGATAATAATCCCTGTTACATAACAGTTGGAAGGAGAGCGAGAGAGAAAGAGGCCCGTTCTGTGTGAGGTTGGATGGGGGCCGTTTTGTATAGGCCAAAAGAATGCCCATAAAGTGCTGCTTTTCACAGTAATTTATGAGTTCGGGGACATGAGGCCTGTGTTATGTTATTTACATTCACTTTTCATTTCTTTTTGCAAAACAGCTCTCATCATGAGCCAAAGGTGAAGCTGTATAAAAACGCATGCTATATGTTGGGCTGGTAAAGTTGTGTTCTCTGCCCTCTCAAAGAACTTTTATGAATGTATAGACCCCACTGTGTGCAGTTTGTACAGGGGAACATTTTGCACGATGGTTGCTTTTCAATCACACACACGCACATGTACTCAACGGGGAGCGGTTAAATGCATGCAAAGCAAGGTTTATAGCTTCATGTTTTTGTGAGGGATATTTGTTGCAAATGTAAAGCAGATTGTGGATGTTAGTATATTGCTTGTGCTCTGCCAGAGAAAAAAAACTGTGCATTTTTCATTCATTTTCAGTTTTGTTCATTAATGCATATCAAGTGGAAATTCAATTTTACTGCTTATAATTGGCTAAAATCTGTATGAAATGATTGAAATTAGTTGTTTTTTGCTTGTTTTCACCTCATGAATGCAAGAGCCTCATGCTGTGCTTTTCTGAAGGTGAGGCTCATGTTTGCCCTTAACAGGTTTGTGTATTCAGTGGAAAATAAAAGTGGAAACAGTGAGTTCTTTCACCATGTCTTTACAGTGTGCATGTGTGTTTATGCGCATCTGTGTGCACACACATATTGGCTGGTTCAAAACACCCCAGGAGTTCTAATAAATAGCACAGTTCACATTTTTGCATTTTTAAAAAAAAAAATTTATTATCTGTTGAATGAGCCAGCATACTTTGATGAGCTGACCTTATGCTGCATTCATGCCATGTCTGAATGATTATATAATTGATACAATGAGACAATGTCCTAGCTGCCTTATCAGTGTATGTATTTCCATACTACCTTCTTGCAATACATTTAAGAATGAAGAAAAAGCACCAGGTAACATTAAAATTAAATTAACTTAGGTTACCGAATCACAATATTCATGTGAGAAAAGTTGAAACTATGAAAATAACAATAAAGATATAGTTCTAAAAATATAAAAGAATAGCACTGTCCACGCCACAGCTATAATGATGTAGAGAAACGATTTTATTGGGATCACTTTCAGAAAGAATTTTTCCAGCTGTTGAACGATAAAACACTGACAGCCAATCAGAATCCATTTGAATTTTAGGGCTTGCACATTTAAAATGGTAGATGACATTGCAGAGAAGTTAATCACGAGGTCCAGAAAAAGCCATCACTGTTTGACAAGTCCCTTTTCAGGGATACTTTAAAGAAAATAGATATATAGAAAACAATCGATCATACCCTTGGAATAAATGGTGAGAAGTATTAACGATGATATCATTATGTCAAGCTAGCAAAAAGTGTAACACAAAATGACCTCAGGTATCCAGCGCTAGTTTCGACAACATTGTCTTCCTTTGAAGTTGCAGTGAAAAAGACTAGGCGTTGTTTTTATTCCACTATGTTGACTTCGTCAGCTAAATTCACTGTTAGATTAGATCAATTACACTAGCTATTCACTCGAAACATTACATGCTGAGGACATCTGCTGGTTAAAGCCATGTAAATGCAAAAAGAACAGCAAAAACATGTTGTATACACTTTGTAACCGCAGCGCGTGAGCTTCGAATAAACAGACTGTTATTGTTCGTTGGTGTGGACGCAAATATAGTTATTGTAATCTTTATCTTTATAGTTATCATTCTTGGTGTGAACGGGCATTAAGGCTTTTTTAAAATGTATAATTTATAATTATGAGTTTGATAAAGAAGTGGATAGTTTTTACATCCTGGAATCATGTAATTGCAGTAATTTAGACACGATGTGAATGCAGCATTCATTAGCCGTAGTAAATTTAGCATAGTATAGATACATCTGAAGTGTAGAGTTTCTAATAATTGCTTTTTTTCCAATTTGCCATTGCACTGCAAACAGACAGTCCCGCCCCACACTCAAGCCATTGGTTGAGCTGTTGTTGCTGTGTCGGGGTGGTCGCAGTTAAATGTATGCAAGAATATTTCCAAAGTGCTTACACTTTTCAGAGAAATTGCTTCTAGTTGTCTCTACAAATCTGCAACAACAACAAAAACAGTTTAATTACTAGGATTTGCTGATCTTTCCTCACAATATTGCAGCTATTGTGACTGTTGATTTAGACTGAAGTTGCTTGCTAAGTGTTTGCATTTGGAACAGACCTTGAGGTTATCTGAGATTAGGTAAACACAAAAAAAGGCCAAAAAACAGCAAGTTTATGTAACATCTATAAGTCTGTTAGCAACCATAAGAGTTTGCATGCACTTCCTCTGCTGCGGGATGTGATGTGCTCAGAGATACGCAGGTGTGCTTGCCGCTTATAGTGTAGGTATGTGGCATACTTACACTGGGTTGTTTACACACAAGCACGAGAGGGTCAGAGGGACTGGAAATATCTGTAGTACTTCTGTGACTCGGCCGTTTGTTTCTCAGTGATGATGGGGACTAATTTTAAACACGCTGAATAGAAGGAGCGTTGAATCATGAACGATTTTTTTGAGATTGAGGGTGACACATTACTCGGGTGTTAATGCTAAAAGCTACTTTTTCAGCCTGGTGTGTGCTGTGAGTGAGAGCCGCTCTTTAACACCTCAGGCAGGTCTCTGTAAAGTGCCGGCCTCGCCCATCATCAATGGCTTAGAGGAAATGCAGGTCTGGAGGCCTGGGACAGGGCAGGGAATTTCCGTCAGGGACTTTTAGGCTTGACGTCAACACAGGTCCATTACATATTAGACCTAATTTTAAAAAAATACTTTACGTTTTTGTAAATGTTTGGGCGTTTCAATCACAGAACAAGACCACCCTTTCTGTCATTTTAAATTACTGAAACCTCAGACTTATTAACCTCTGATAACCAAAGTTTGTTTGGATTTTACTAGTCAGTTCAAGAAATGAAAACGTTGACTGTTGGCACAAATTAGTCAGTTGAAAGCTGTAATATTATAAAAATAACTTTTAGACATGTTACATTACATATGAATGTTACTGCAAATCATTTATAGTCCCTTCAGAAAAGTTTCGCCCAATTGTTTTATTTTTATTTATTTATTTGCCTTTTTCTTCAATCACAAATTTTAAACTAAATTTTAACCTTTTTCTAAATGATTTATAAATCAATATATTTTTATTATTATATCAATTATTTTGATCTTTATAACAATAAATTCAAGGTATTTATAAATCAAAATATATTTTATTATTTTAATGTTTAATATTCTACATTTCTTCAGAATGAAAGATTTATTTTTTTTGTTTGCAGAATTATTCACTTATCAATACTTTGAATGTGACCCGTTACCGTCTTTGACAGCTTTGATTTTTTTTTAAAAATTACTCGAGTTCATTGGTAATACAAAAATTTCAGGTGATACAACATATTGTAATTGGATTTAATGAAATGTCTGAGCAATTCCAGAATACAAAGAATTCTTGGACATATTTTTAGTTTGAAAAGATTGTGCTTTTGTTTGTTTGATTGCACCACATGTAGCTTTTCTCTCGAGACAAAGAGCTAAAATGTAGTCTTCTGGTAAACAGTGGCTTCCTTCTAGCCACTTGTACATGGAAGCCAAATCTGTGACATGCTGAGAGATTGTCCAGACATCCACAGTTTCTTCCATTTCATCCAAAGAGTTCTGGCTGCTTGGTCAATTTTCTGACAATCGCCCTTCTTGTTCATTTGTGCAGTTTGGAAGAGCCATTTTAATAGTGTATGGGTTGTGGCATATTTTTTTCCATTTTGATATAATGGAACAATCCACAGCCCCTAGGAAGACGTCACCAATTATTTTATAACCTTTTCAGGATCTTTTTATTACTCCAAACGACTTGTAATCTAATCTGATGCTTTAGTTTTGGTATACAAGGAGGAGCCACTTGCATACAAACGCAATTTATGTGACGTGGTAGTTTGTCCCACTACTGATATATTGTATACTACTACACAAAAGTAACCTTTAAGCTTTAAGATAGTTGAATACCTCCAAATATACAATTTAAAAGTTAAGTATGTGGTAATTTATGTGTCACCAAAGTATAACTGAATTGCAAAACAATTATTATTTTCAAACAGGCATCTGCCATTGGTATCACGGAACGAAGGTAGACGAAGGCTGATTCACAATAAACAAGGTTTAATATAATAAGCAGGCAGAAGTGTAACACACAAACATAGCATACACAAACAATAACCAACAATGAACACAGAACAGGCAGGAACTTAAATACACAGATAATGACTACTAAACGGAAACAGCTGAAAAGACTTGACTAATTAGAAACCACAGTGATTAACAAGGACTAATGCAGACAAGACTAAACTGAACATGTGACAATTGGTCAGTCAAAACTGATAGTTCCGCCCAGAATACAAGTGGAATCCTTTAGAATAGCGAAGTGTGGTAAGAAGCCATTTATATCTTTAGCATTGTGATTTACTCCTCCTCAATGTTTGTTGGAAACTTCAGACTTATCGATTCTGTCATTTTCAAATGTCTACTTTTGACACTTAAATTCTACTTTATTTTCTTTAATGTTAACATTGTGAAGTGTTACTACAAGAATTGAAATACAACTCATTTAAATCTGTTTGAAAACACTTGATTTATAGCAACTCAGTATAATCACTCTGAAACTAAGCCTCTACTTCCTACAGTGCACGGCATCTCAGTTTCTCTGAACATTTGTGCAGCTTAAATTGAAGTTGAGGGATTTTTTAGTGCCGCACCATTCCCCACTGAGTCCCTGCGGCCTAAACTGTCCCAGCAGTAATTGCTCTTGGCTGACAGCAGTGTGTTTAGGTAAAACAGCTTGTAAGCCCCACCGGTGGGTATGGGGCCAATTAAGCAGGAATGAGGCTTACTGTATAGATCATAGTAATCATCATTACTATTCTGTTGGTTAAAGACTAACTAGAAAATGCATCGTGTGTCTCTGCGAAAGTGTGGTGTACGTTTGAGGGTGTTAACATTCAAGCTTTTACCATGCCTCACAGTCCATTGATGTCAGGTTTGTTTGATTGGTTTAAAAGCTGTTTTTCAAAAAGATGTGTACCCAGGAATTGCACCTGAGGCCACATGAAAATAGGAGTCCAGGGTAGGGCTGGGAAATCAAGAACTGGTTCTCATTCTGTACTGGTTCTATTTAAATCAACAACTACACTGCAACCGAATGACTTTGAAGATGTTTAATTTGTTTTCTTTCTTGTAATGATGACTGGAGTCTTTTGCCAATGGACAAACATAACAAACGTGCACTGCAAGCAGTAAAGCTTGATTCCCAAATGATGCAAATGAGCATGAATTGCTCAGAATCACCCTAGAATTCATGAGATATTAGGTTAACTGTATTTGAATGAATAATATATTTGTATATGTATTTAGTGTTTGTTTTTCTAAGAGTGGTGATACCTGTGAATGTGACAGAGTACAGTCACATGTGTCTATTACCTGACTAATGTACAGTATGTAAGGACAAACACAGCTGAGTCACAGTGGTGTGACAGTCAGCTGATAAGAGTGGCTGGATACCAGAGCGGCATTCTGGGCAACAGACATTCTTTTGGCACTCTCCCCCCTCCACTGTTTCCACAAGCTTTCTGACCCCATGCCAGGATCACAGGGTCTCAATCTGAACTGGCAAGCCTTGGGCTGGTGCTTTGAAACCTTACTGATGGAATTGGCATAATTTCTACGATTGAGATACAAGTTAATTCTGCTGATTTTGCAGCGTTGCAGTCACATGCAGAGCCTCTTTCTATTCATGGCCTGATTTGAGGCCTTTGATATGAAAAAAGTGTGGCTGCTGTCCTATGTCAAAGACAGAAGGACAGTTTGTGTGATGCAGAAAGCATGTGCTTATGGTCTAGGATCATCCTCTATGGTTTTCATTAAGCATACAAAGTCTGATTGCACATAGTTGTCCATGCACTTTTGCAAGAGGTATGATCAAAGTAACAACATCTTGCATGTCACTGCTCTGAATATCAGTAATTTCCTGCCTTTCCCACAAGTTTACATTAAAAGAGTTCACTCAGAAATTAAATTCTGTGATCATTTCTTAAATTCTGTGACTCATGTCATTCCAAACCTCACTTATTTTAGTCACAAATACAATCTTAATGATTCCTCAGTGAATAAAACTGATGTTGTTTTAAATACACTGCTTGGCCAAAAAAAAAGAAAAAGAAAAAAGATTTTGGATTTTTTGCTGTTTGGATTTAAATAGGCAAATACTTAAGAGTCTGTGACTCATTATTGCTGTGATTATTATGTTTCTTGCATATTATATGTTTGGGAACAGTTACTTTAATCCTAATTGATGGAGTGTGTAACTTTTCATATCTTAAACAACCATGTAGGAAGACATATCATGGCCATATTCCAGGATGACAAAGCCAAGATTTATCAGGCTCAAATTGTGAAAGAATAGTTGGGAGGGAGCATGAAGAATCATTTTCACACATGAATTCACATGCACCTCTGAGTCCAGACCTTAAATTCATTGAAAGTCTTTGGGATGTGCTGGAGTAGACTTTACAGAGTGCTTGTCAATACAAGATCCTGACCAAAAATAACATCACAGCATTTATTTCCATCAAGAGGTGCATCACATTCCAAAGACTTTCAATGAAACTAATTCTGGAATCAGAGATGCCAAGTCATGTGTGGAAATGAAATCAGCAATGCAACTTACCATTTAAATGCAGGGATTCAAATTAGTGACTTATTTGGTTTAATTACGGTTTTGTGAACTATGCAAATGAACTGATTGACTAAAATAAATCAAACTCTCCAATGTAAACATTTATATGCAGCACCACTGCTTGTTGGAATAGTGTTATTTTTAAAAGTAGTAGTACCATCACAACTGTTAGTTAGTTAGTTAGTTACTCCCTAACATTGTTGAAGCGCTCTTGACAAGATGTACAGCATTTGTCAAAGTACTCTACAAAACTATTATAATTTCCAACAGTGTTGTCTCCACTGTGGATGACTTTTTGTCCATAGAGCTAAATTAAAAATATCTAGCCCTGGTTAATAGAGACGAAAAGAGAACTCTTTCTATACCCCAGGATTATCTTACCTTGTAAACATGGTCATTTATCTTGATGGGGTTTTAAATTCTGATTTGCGGTACATGAGTTCTGTGTTTTTACTGTATCCATCTGGATTGGAGCCGCCAGGCGCAGTAACGGAGCTGTGGTTTGAAAGCTTACAGTCCTAAAAAACATTAAGGCTGCATAACTTCATTACGTGTTTGCTTAGCGCAGCATGGCTCGAGGCAGAGGTGCTGTTTCCTGAGCCCCCACAATCACGCAAGACCCCCTGCCCACATATATTCACTGTATGTGGTTGAATATACAGAACGGGGAAATGGCAGGCGAGCATTTCAATTTGACTTATATGAGCTGGTGTAAATGAGACTAAAGTGAACTCCTACCACACACTATTATAAGCTCTCAGCATAGATCTGATATGTGCTCTTACAAGATTAAAATGAGCCACACAAACACACATTTGTGTGGGGCCATTGGCAAAAACAAACCTACATCTGTGCCAGTGAGCAAAGATGGCAGTATTCAGGTCTTGCGCCTGCCGAATAATGAATGGAATGAAAAGTTAACCGTTAGATTTGTATCGTTATCTACCTTCTTGGGGCAATTACTGAATAGCGTTGATATACTGTACATGTAGGTGAGTGGGCGGGTGATTGGGTGGTCATATGTTAATGTAATCATGTTTTGACATCAATACCTTGAAATATTTTTTACAGGGTGAAAATTAATATTCGTAAGTATTCTTATTTAGTGTTTTCATTTGAATGACAAAAGTTGTTCATATGTAAGAGTTTGTGTTTTGATGTTGATATTATTGAAGATATCTATGCAAACATATAAAAATGTACCTTTGCGAGAACCACACTTTATATAAAAGTTTATAATTGTATGAAAATTACATTATGTTGGTTTTTAATGATGTTTTGAGGCCTGTTTTTTTTAAATTACTTTTATATGTCTACTAAAATATTAGGGTTCTCAATAGATTATGTGCCATATAGTGTGTCTAAATTGTGTGGATGACACTTAATGTATAGCAAAAGAGCGAGAAAACAATCCTAAGTTTCATAAGCATTTGTGATGCACCAGTACGTTGGTCGGTCATTATTATTCTGCATGTATTCATTATATAAGGAGAGAAATCTGAACATATGCCATGATTATATTCTGCAGTTCCAAATGAAATCTGGTCATGAAAGATAAATTCCAGCACCCGAAGCGTTTGTGGTTTTTGTTAGACCATACATTTTAGCCTCTATTGTGTTCGTGCTTGTAATTGTGAATAGTTTAAACCTCTGTAGTGTGTTCTGGGCTGAATGACAGAATTTAACTGGACAGACTCCATTCATCATCCTGCAAATGAGAGATGAACGTGTATTTTCATGTGTCATTAAGACAAAGGACGCATTATTCTGTCTGCATAAATGCCACATCATCTGTAAAGTATGCTTTTGCTTTTCAGTTAAGATGGTGTCCATTTATCTTTGATCAACCCTCAGACAGATACATACGCACATGATTTTACTTCTGAGAGATGCATTTTATTACAGATGTGCTGCTGTTCGTTGTTGCAAAATATTCCACAAATTCAGTCGAGCTGTTCACAATTAATTGATCAAAAACATTAATACTGAACATCATATGTCATGCTAGTCAACAAAAAGAGATCCAAGCCAGATATCCACCATGTGTCTGTATCAGTCTATAAGCATGTGTTTGCTTTTCTCTAGAGTCACGCAACAGCGTGGTTAAACTGATTTCCATTCGTCGCTTTTGAATACTCATACTGTATTTTGTAATACTGATCCTAATGGCCATTGCAGGGACGGAGAGACAGATTGTGAACAGAGAGAATCATCTGCTGCAAAAAAAGCTAAAAGAACAAGAGCTGGCAGAGCAGGGCTGATATTCTGCCAGAGACTTCCATAAGAATGTCTGGGGGTGAAACAAAACACACACACATACACACACACTTGGGTTTCAGGAGGAGCTTTTTTCGTGCCGCACCATATAATTTACGCTGGAATCTTGACAATCGGTCTCCTAGCAATTGTGGCTTTGGCAGTTTTGTAAATAGAATTACAGTGAAAATAAAAATAAAAGCATACAATAGAGCGAGAAGCTAATGACACCTGAGATGGTGAGAGACGGACCAAAGAGAACAACAGAGCCAGCTGAAAAAAACTTTTTGGTGTGGGGGAAGAATAATTTCAGCTGGTGTGGGTTCAGAAGTTTATTCTTAAGTGAAAGTTTTTTTACTCATATTCACATATCATGGTTTGTGTGCCAAGGTACTGCAGGAATACAGTAGTTTTATCATGTCCAAAAAAAGTACTATGGTGGTACCATGATATTGAAATATACCACGATGCTGTACCATAGTACCACGATGCTGGCCATAGTACATGTCCGAAAACATGGTATTACCATAGTAACTCTCCAAAAACATGGTATTACCATGATGATTGTGTTTACATTTTGTATAGAAATGCTATGATACTTTGAAATATACTGTACCATGATGCTGTACCATGGTATTAAAAAATACCATAGTAGTGGCATTAACATAGTACATGTCCAGAAAACATGGTGGTACCATGTCCAAAAACATGGTATTACCATAGTACGTACAAAAAAACTACAGTGGTCCCATGTCCTAAAAAACATGGTATTACCATAGTACATGTCTAAAAAGCATGGTGCTACCATGTCCTAAAAACATGGTATTACTGTAGTACATCCAAAAATATGGCACTGCCATAGTACATGTCTAAAAAGCATGGTGCTACCATGTCCTAAAAACATGGTATTACTGTAGTACATCCAAAAATATGGTATTGCCATAGTACATGTCTGAAAACATGGTATTACCATAGTACATGTACAAAAACATGGTATTACCATAGTACATGTACAATGTACTATGTACATGACTGTCTGTGTTTCAGATGACTGGACTGCAGGCAGTGAAATCTCATCAGGCTTCAAGAAACCCAGTGAAGAGCATCTCTGAGGAGAAACAAACCTTCAGAGTCACTCATGCCTCTTTCGTTCCTGCAATATTATATACCTGGTGTTTCACTTTAGATACAATATACTTGAAATATAACTTGTCTTTCTTTTTAAGACCTTTTCGTCTTATAGCAAGTATCCATATCAAATATCTCAGAGATGAAAAACGAATCAACACCTGGTTCCAAAGACCGACATTACACACTTTCCAGCATTTTAATGGATGTATTAAATGATGATTCTATCCTTTATCATGCTATGATAAATTGTTATATCATTACATAATATTACTACTAAAACTATGACTCGCATAGCAAAAACTGATGTTCATTTTCTCATTAAACCCTGAAGACTGAAGCCACACTCTGGCAGTAATTCAAATAATAGTAAATGCTTCCTGGTAAGCGTTTTTTCTAAGAACAGCGATAATGCGGTGGTATGGAATGTGGGCCTGTTCAATCAAGCACAATCACATGAAACTTTAGGGCTCAATAAAGCACTAGCTCAGTGAAGAAGAATAAACATCTTCAAAAGTCCAGTGAATTTGTATTTTAGTTCTACACTGCAAAAATACTATTCTTGGTAAGCATTTTAGTCTAATTGCCCAACTAAAATATCTAAAACGCTTAAAGATCTAAAACACAAGATATATTTACTATTAAGATATTAAGACTTGCTTTTATCAATTCTATCTTAATACAGTATACTGTAAGTGTATTTTGTTGATCTACACTGGCATTTTTTATTAACTTGTTTATACTAAAAAAAAAAGAAAGAAAAATGTTTTAAAATTTAAGTTCAGTATGATTTTTTTTTAAAAAATGTTTTTAAAATTAGTCTCTTATTTGATTTCCCAATGATATTGTGAAATATTATTAAAATTTAAAATGACTTTTTAGAATATATTAAAATAGAAATTTATTCCAGTGATGGCAAAGCTGAATTTTCAGTATTATTTCTCCAGGCTTTAGTGTCACATGATCCTTCAGAAATCATTCTTATATGCTGATTTGCTGCTCAAGAAACATTTCTGATTATTATCAATGTTGTGGAAAATGATGAAAGTTAAAAAGAATTTCAGGATTCTTTGATGAATAGAAAGTTCAAAAGAACAGCATTTATTTGAAATAGAATACTTTTGTAACATTATGAATCTCTTTACTGTCTTTCAATCAATTTAATGTGTCCTTGCTAAATAAAAGTATTAATTTCTTTTAAAAAAAGAGTAGTGCTGTAAAAAGTAATGTGCTATATCTACTCCATAAAATTTTGGCAACAGATTACAAGCAATATTATTAATTTAATTCAACAAATAGAATTAAGTTAGAATTAATCAAATTAATTCTTTAGATGTCAACCATTTAAAATGAGTAAACTTTAAACAAAAATATCTGAATAACAGACAGACTTCAAAGATGAATTAAGAACTTTATTTTTTATTGTCAACATTGAAGACACCTGATGATAAAAAGCAGAATCACTGAAGGAAAGAGAAACACAAGAATTAACAGAGGTTTAGATGTTGATTTTATTGAAAATGCTTGGTTACCATTATGGTGGTCAGTTTGTGGTTTTTGTAATGGTGTTTGCTAATTTTACACATTTTAAATGGTTGACTTTTAAGGAATTAAATTGATTATTTCTAACTCAATTCTTATATGTTGAATTTAATTAATAACATTGCTTGTAATCTGTTGCTACTATCAGTAGATTGAGCATATTACTTTTTTACAGTGTATATATTAAAGTTAAATTCTAAGAAACGTCTTAATATCTTATGCAGTAAATGTATCTTGGTTTGAGTCGAAAAGACTCAAATAATTTCAATGCAAACTATTTTCAGTTTACTTTGTTTTCAACAATCAGTTCTCTATGCAGAGTTTCTGAAATAGTCATCCACTGAATGTATTTCCATTTTAAATGCATTTGAACATCAGTATTGTTTTTTTTTTTTTTTTTTTAATTTATGCTGAATATGTATTACTGCACTGCAAGAGCCCCGTTTCTGAAGCACCTCTTCAAACACACCTCGCTGTTTAAAGCTCTGAAGCACTCTGGACTCTAACACTTTCACTTCATTACTCCTGGCATCAAATCATCTTGTTTTTGAACTGTCGTAAAGTACAGTTTTTTCCTCTAACTCCTCTGCCACACTATTTACTAGTCTTTTGCGGGTCAACCCAAATGTGAGCGCTATTTCAATTAAAGTTAATTCAAATGCTGCCTCACCACCCCGCTGATTGAGAACAGTTGTTGTTCACAGTTTTCTGAAAGGTGACATTATTAAGCTTCCAGAAGCGTTAAACTTTTGGCTTCAGGAGGTCTGGCAGCTCGCCTTCCTGACTTTTGCCTTTTATCTGTCTCCTGCATCTTTTCTCTCTTCCCCTTCTCATTTAGCATCAGCGTTTTTTGGCTTGTGTACCTCATTATTTCATAGGTTTGTTTAGGTTGGAGTGGGTCGTGGGTGTGCTTTCTGCACTGATATCACTCCATTGAGCTTGACTTTTTCACAGACGAGATCAGTCCTCTGGTTAAAGGCTCTTTTTTTTTTTTCTTTTCACTCTGCAGGTTTGGCTCTTGGGAAATGCTATCAGAGACTCAAGTCACAGAACCCAAAGCGCCAACTGTGTAGCCTGATTCATGTGAAACCTCGATGTTTCATTTTCAAGCACAGTGATCACATTCAGCTAACGGTGGGCCACGCCATTCCCAGCACCCACTGAGACAACCGTCGGATGATGAGGCAAAACAAAGTATCAGTGATTGTGTACATGAACTTTGAACTTCAACTGAGCAACAAGGTTTTGAGAAATTACTGCCAAAAGTGAAATTTTACAGGACATCTTTAAAATTGATGCTTTACTTTGTGAACTGACTGTAGATACCTTATTTGACAGCTTTGACTCATTTAGGAGTGTCTTGATTAGATCATTCAGAGAAAATAAATTAAGTAAACTACTGCCACTTTTGCATGTGGTATATCAGCACAAAAACCTTATGCACTAACCACTGATAACGTAGTTTAATCAGACTAATTACGCCTAAATAGTGCTATACTTTTCTTTCAGCGTAAACACTCCTCTCCTTTCGATGGAAGCCCTTTTCCACCTCAAAGTAAAAAAAACTAAAAAAGGTAATGCTGCATTCACGGCATGTCGTAATTACCGTAAATAAAGCTCTGTATGCTTTCCAATCGTTCTCGCAGTACTTTGAGGTCATACACTGATCGGTCTGTACCGTGCCACTTCAAGTCGAACACACCTTAAATCTGCAGTGGTCAGGTGGTACAGTGGCCACTCAGAAAAGTTTACACGTTGTAATTACGAGTTCTACAAGCATGTGAAGGCTTTTTACAGTTCAGAATCGTTACGGTAATTACGACATGGAGCGAACGCACCTTAATTGTGACTTTATATTTCAGAATGGGACTTTATATCTCACACATTGTGAAAAATAAATTAACATTGTGAGTAATAATATAACTTTGTCGCAATGGGACATATCTCACAGTGGGACTTTATCTCAAATGCAACTTTATATCTCGCAATGTTTCTTTTTAAACTTGGAATTGCTACTTTGTTTCTCATAGTTGTGATTTAATATCTCATTATGTGACTTTATCTCACAATTACCTTATTTATTTCTTACTTTGAGGTGGAAAAAGGCCTATATATGAAGAGTTCAGATGTAAAAGCCGCTAAACGCCACCTCCGTCAAATATGAGAATCAGGTACTAAAACTACACAAACTATACTGTATTACATCAGCTGACTTAATTCATTTGGCTTCATAGCTTCTCACAGACTAATGTCTATAGTCTGTGGCTGCACTAGTCACAGCAAGCTCATCTTACTGTATGGTTGGAACCAGTTGATCTAGTGAAACCTCCTTACTGCTCTTGCTTTCAGAGAGAGAGGGAGAAATTAAACACTCCCACATGGCCAGAAGGAAACTGTGATGGAGCCCAGATGTGTATCTATGAGGAGAGCCAGCATTAGCTGCTTTGGGCCAGATTGTGTGTAATTTTGTTGTCCAACACTGATGGTTTGGACAGATAGTGGGACTGATTCAAATGATTCTGATTGCTGGCCATTGATCCTATGGATTCTGAACGAATACAAACATTATGGATGAAGGTCAAGGACTAAGAGTCATTTGATTTGATCCCAAGAGCATTTGCAGAGCAGTACAGTAATGTACATACACACAGCGCAAGCAAAGCAACAGCATTCAGAGTAACTTATGTAATAGCCGTTGGATGGAGCCAGAAATACTGTTCCAGGGACCATCATCATCTTGCATATCTTGGTTAATGTTACCCTTCCGTGTGCTCAATATCCCTCTGTGTTTCCTCTCCATTTTAAGAGTGTGAGGACGCTGGTGTTCCCTTTCCAAGAAATGCTGTGGCCAACCCTCCAGCCTGCTTTAATGTCATAATGACTGTAGCAAATCACAACCAGAAGATAGAGGCGCTCTGCCATTCGCCTGTTTCTTCTATGAATGACTGTGCTCACACACAATTGGCTGTACATTCCTACAAATAAAGGTTCTTCAATGGTTTTTGCAGGTTATTCAGGGCGAGGCTGAGAGCCATGAGAAAAGAGCGACTCCTCCGCTCCCTCTCGGATGGCAGCCATCCCTCCTCGACCCAGGAACACACCACTGAGCTCTCCGTCCCACCGAGTCTTCCATCACTTCAGCACCACCGCCTCGGGCAGCCACTGGTGGTCACCGCTCCTTCATTCTGCCTGACCTCCTCATGTTTCGGCACCAGTTTAACAATGTTTAGAATGAGGAAGGTGGGAACTAATGAATCTTCAAAGTAGCTTTAATTCCAAAATAAATAAACACAAGACGAAAGTAAAAGCAGCAGCCCCTCATGGATGAGTACCGCACAAATGTAAACAAAACACAATGTAAATATCACAGCTTTTTGTCATGGATATTTTTGACATATATTTATGTTAGCAAAGGTAACAGTTTGGAATAGTAAATAACACTTTTTTTTTTAAATTATAGCTGTGATTTGGAGGTGCCATGTACATTGTTTGCTTAAAGCTGCCCCCTCAATTCTCTCTGTGTAATATTTGACTGTGTTTTTTTTTTTTTTGATTGATGAATTGATTAGATGATATGGTAGGATGCTTCAGCTAGCCTGGGCCTGTTTGTTTAACAAATGAAGAACAGGTTTTCCCACCTCCATGGTGACTGACAAAGGGGATAGTAACTGTTACACACAACTGCTGTGCCAGTGCTTTTTAAGGCAGCAGATGAAAGATCAAAACAACAAATGAATTAGATTAAAGCAATACTGTACTAATATACAAATAGGTAGACTCTTTGATAGATGACAGACCTGTGGTCTGTGCTGTTAAAGTCCCCCTAAAATCAAAATGTAAGTTTTTTTTGCTTTTAGTATGAATATTTTAGCCTTAAGATTATGAATAAGCTGGTGTGTTCCAAAACAATGACAAAATTCGCATTTAGGAGATATAAGCATTCAAAACGTACAGTCTCTCTCTTCCGCTAAAATGGATCATGGATTTTCATGACATCACAGCTGACTTCAGCTTCTCATCAGATCTTCTGTCCAATCAAATGCTCTCTAGAATCTGAAGTCCCGCCCCTCCTACACTATCAACAGATGCTGAAGTTGCGGCTGAAATCCGTCATTTGTTCACACATTTACTCATACTTTCTATATGGTAAATGGCACATAGTGCACTATATAGAGGATAGGGAACGATTCAAACAGTGTGAATAATGTTTTTTATTGATGCAAATGAAGTCCGTTTTCGCTTTAGTGTCACGTGAAATGCTGCAGCGCCAGCACAGTCTGCTCCGGTCCAGACACAAGAGCACAGAGCGGATCACATGTGCGAGTCTGCACAGACAATGAAATGTATCAGACCCGTTTGAATTCTGCTGTATTTTAAAGCGATATAGAGGAGATTCGGAGGATACACGGTTAGAGATTAGAAGGAAACTAAAGCTTTACCGAGCTCAACGGCTCTGGTCGAGCTGTGATATAAACGAAACACTATTGGATACTGATGGAGCTGTTTGACATGTCCCGCCCTGTCTTCCTGTGTCAGTTGAAATTACGTCAACACATTGAATAATGCTGCACATTCCAAGACACTTCAGTGGGCCTTTAAATCCTGTGCTGATAGCTATACATTAAAATTATGAAAACTATGAATTTCCAGTGAGCTAGAATCTAACTGCATGACATTTTAGATAAACTATAATGTAAATAAAGTGTGTATGTGGAATGTATAATTTCTGCTGTAAAGGAGCAGCACCAATTAAAATCTGTTTGGGTGGCTCGAATGGGTTGGACATAATGGCGTGACCAGTTTGGCTACAATGGAAGATGAGGGAGTGTTTGAAAACATTTTTTTCCAGTTCTGTTTGGTGCTGCTGGTGGAGAAAAAATGATACACTTTAAGGATATTAGAAAGAACGATTTGCAGATGGAAGAGGTTCTTGTGATTTATATCTGCTTTGGCTTAACAAAAATACAGAGCAGACTCCGGAACTAAATATTGAGTAGCCAATCATTTTAAGATATTTTGACCAAAGGAACTTCAAAGATTTGGCTATAAATGAAGTACAGGATGAGTCTCACATACAGAGGCCATAGAGCTGTTTTGCAACCTCAAGCAGGAAGTTTTAGAGTGAGATTTAGAATAAGCTTTTCTTCATGTACCATCAGTGAAATTTATTGTAGAGATCCTCCAACAGAGCTTCCTTTAAAACCATAAAGATTTATATATAGACTATTTCAATACTCCACTACACAAGACTACCTTTGGCCAGCACATTGCAGCTAGTTAAGAACAATAAATTTGACTAAATATAACTTGGTCTGAAGAAAACTTGAGTGCTGCTAGCCCATGCAAAAAATATTTTTATTTATAATTGTAAGTCTGATATCTTGAAGATGTATAGAATAGCACACAACTAGCTGCCTCAGAGTAATTTACGCCTCAGAGTAAAAAAGAAAGAAATGTAACTGCAACTTTATATTTCACAGTGTGACTTTATATCTCACAATTGGACTTTTTTTTTTTTTTTACTCTGAGGCAGAAACAGTATATATATGATATGATATTCTGGTCCCTCGATGGCTGAGTTAATGAGATTTATTTGCCCATTTTATGATCTGCTGGGTGAAAACTGTATATCTGATATCTTGAAGATGTATATAACAGCACACAACTATCTGGGTGATTGAGGTATTGATCATGTGCATAGCTCAAATGGTGCAGTATGAGTTATGTGCCGAAATGTAATATGTTTAAGGGCCATTCACGCAGAATGAAGTGTATATATATAAACTTCTTTTAACTTGAACGCTGCGTTTTTAGATGCTGCAAAAGATGCAAAATGTGAGGGCAGTGGTCAAACACGTCCGTCTAGCGTGTTTACATAAAAAACAATGGAAAAGTAGTGCAGTGGAATGAATAACTTGTTCTCTAAAACCCCTACCTTTAAGTATGAGCTAAAGTATAGTAACAAACTCTTCTGAATATTAATTAGCAGCTGTCACCTCTCATTATTGGTGCACAGAGTACATTATGACAGTCCTCTGAAAATTTGATTGAGAATGAGCATGTCTGTCTACACCTGTGAGTGCCGTAACACTACCTAAAATGCACTAAAGCTTCTGTCTCCTGTTCAATGATGTGACGTCAAAGAAAGAACGGCTCACTATTCCCATGAAACGCATTATGGAAGTTTTCCCTGTTTCTTCTCTTGCAAAGTCTGTTCATTTCTTTTCTGCTGCACAGTAATGCTCAAACATTAGATCTGATAAGAGTGAAAAAAGTCCCTGTACTGATAACAGATGTTTAATGGTCTGGCCACATATCAGAATTGAGTAATACTTCGGGTTGGTGCAGAAAACCCAGTAGTGAGTGAGCAAGGGAGTAATGCAAGATTTGTAACATTTGCTAGACAAAAAGGAGACCTCGGGAGACCTTTCTGTGTGCTAAGAGTGCAATGTGCTGCAAGTGCAATATATGTCATTTCATCAGCTTGGTGCGTGTTGTGACATGAATGAGATTAAGCTCATAAAACTGGATGACTCAGATTTGCACTTGTGTCCTGCCAGCAGACTGTCTTATCATCTGTTTCTGAAGGATTTGTTTTGCCTCTTCTTTGTTCTGTTCTGAAGATGAAAAGATTGAGGTAAGAAAGCGACAGGAGACAAGAAAATTTATGCAGACGACTGGACAGAGGAGAGAGAATGGACACTTGGCAGTGCACAGAAATCTGAGAGCTCATCAATCACTCTGTAACGTTATGTAATCGAGCTCTGCTGGAGAGGGTGGAGACCCACACGAACAGCTGCGGCCGATCTGAGCACGCTAAGCAAGAGTAAGCAGCGTTGTGGGAAAGCGAAGAAATGTGGGAGTGGGGTGGAAAGCAGTTACACCGCATTTATCCTGCAGCTAACATCACGATCAGCATAGTCAGGATGATTATTATATTGTAATGAACTCTGTACACTGTCTGCAAAGATCACAAAGTCGACAATTGCTCACCATGTGCTTTTATCTTGGTGACAGAGTAAAAATGGTGAATCCATGGATAATGCATGCACTAAATACACATTCAGTTTTAAAAGATAACACCACCACATTACTGGCTTTGTTGTAGTGGTTAAAATGCAGAGCTGTAACTGGAACATTCCAGGGTTGGGTTCTCGAAATAAAAATCCCATTAATTTTTTTCATAGAGAAATCGATTTAAAACCAATATATACAGGCCTTTTGAGACAAACGTACCATAAGCTTGGAGGTTATTAATCAATAGTATATGCTTCTGTTGAAGCCATCAGTCAGAGTAATTTTAATGTCATTTTTAAAAAATCATATTTAATAGCCATTTTTAGGTGAAAAACTACACTACCCATGAATCCTAAAGTGAAAGCAACCTGAAACTCCCATGAAGCATTGCAAAGGACATAATCAAGTCAGTCTCCCTACATCAACTCTCTTATTTGTATATTCAAATTTAAAATCTTGCCCCCTATTTATTACCATTATAAAGCTCGGAAGAGCCATGATATTTTTAAATATATCTCAGATTGAGTTTGTCTGATGGCTTGAGGGTGATTTTCATTTTTGGGTGAACTATCCCTTTAACCTCAGGTTTCTCTAAGGAAATTGTCCCTATAATAACATCATGCCATCATTCTATTGCAACATCTCACAGGCTTGTTCATTTGGTAATAAATAAAGATCATATTCTATTATAAGACAAAATCTGCTCATCACGAATGCACTGATTTCTCCTTGGCAGGCTGTTTGACAGCTACTACATTGAGACTTGTGTGCCAAACTTATCCTTCATTCAGCATGTGCCATGGCAGGGATTGTTCCCTCTTGGATCGAACCACGTTTTAATGCACGTTAGGACTCAGAAACATGAGACATCAAATTTGTTAAGGGTATAACAGTGTTGTTGCTTAATTAGGAACCGTGTTGATGCCGCCCAAAATAAATGAGTATAAGTTATAAGCAAGTGTGTGTTGAAGGTTTGCTAGTCGTATTCAGGAGCTCTAAGTAGAAAGCTGTCAGTCACGCTCCTGACCTTCACATCCAGAACATGACCTCAGAGGCCTGGAATCAGAGCCATATGATCACCACACTCTGAAGGCAGAGTCGAGAGGTCATCTGAGAACCTGTTATTAGCTCTGAGCTAAGGGTGATGGAAACATGTAGTGTTTGCAGTCACGGTGTGGCTTCAGTAAATGATCAAATTCACTTTCGATATTTCTTACAATATAAGCACCGGGACTGTTTCTCTTTGCAAGAAAAGTTTCAAGGATTTTACACGATCCCAGCGCAGGTGCTGCTAAGCTCTTTGGAATGTGTTGACACTAATCCCATTTCAGTTTAAGCTATTAAATCATCTAATAAGTTTTGATTTATCTGTTCCCCGCTAAGACCTTGTTAACATGTGCGAAGCTACTGCATTTTAGGAAAGGTTAGGGGTTATGTGTTTCCTGGAACTGTAGTCGATTCTCTCTGTTGAAGTCTCTTCATGTTAGTGAAGTACACTAGAGATTAAACATATGTACTTACAAGTTTACTAAAGACTTCACTGCCTTGTAATTTTTGTGGAAAACTGTTTACTTGTTACTGTGATTTCTTTTGATGTGACAGTTTTATGGGTTATGTTTGAGGTGATTTGCTCAGAGGAAGCAATTAGCCATCTTTTCCTTCTTTAGAAGTGGGAAGACGCCACTTGTCAACATTTGAATTAATGATGGGCATTTATGGGTTTGAAATGGTATAGCATGTACAGTATGTCTGCAATATTTCCTTTTGAATTGTCGCTAAGTAATGTTGCATTATACAGGGCGTCAGGTTGTCAAACAAACTGATTGATACAGGATCAGTGCACTTTTCCTGGCATAACATTCCTTCATTTTTGCTCCTTCTCTTTTGCTTTGAAGTTTGAGATGAAGAGGAGAACAGCTGGGACGTCTGAAGCCAAAGGAAGAGTGTGGGAGGTGGTGTAAAAGTGAAAGTTAAGCATTGTGGGTAAGTGTTTGTGTGTGTGTGACAGGTGTCCACTGTGTCTCGTTGGAAAGGGACAGCAGCTATATTTAGCACTCTGACAAGTTTCCACCACTTCTGTCAGGCAACCGCATACCCATAATTACAGCGTATATGTGTGTGTGTTTCTGTTTTACTGTGTTTTATTCTGGTATTTCACGTCAGAGGTCCATAAGAGGCATTGTGGGAGTTCTTGTTGTGTGTAATTCATCCACCAACACATTGTTTTGCTCTATTTCTTGATTAACATGCAAACCCTGCAATTCAACAGTTCTTTTAATTACTAAAACACAGTTTCTCCTCAATAACCTTCATGTGTCTTATTTCCATTTAGCCACAGAGGCACATGTTCTGCTATACTTTACTTCCACCTAGTGGACCACTGTAACATCACACAGGAAGCAGAAACATATTCTGTACATTCTCAGATATTTAGAGAATGTTTGTAGTAGAGCATACTACCATACTATACTTACTATTCCTGTAGTATATACTGTAGTATGTATACTGTGCTCTGTATGCACGTTTACTGTATGCACAGAATATATGCACTACAACATTTACTAAATTATTAAAAATAGTCTCTGTTAATTGAAATAAAATAAAATATAAATATTAGATGAAACACACTTAAAATAGAAATAATAAAAAACTAGAACTTAAAAAAAACACTTTACTCTCAATTTTGATTTTATATATATATATATATATATATATATATGTGTGTGTGTGTGTGTGTAACAATAAAAGCTAATTTATATTAATATACTATAATAGTATATAAAAATAACATGTTTCCCACAATGCAATGTGTTTGACTTGACGTTCCATTTCCAATGTGATGAAAGAACCTGAAGTAATTTTTGACTCTTTTTTTTGTTTTATTATTTGATCTAACTTCCAAAAATAAAGATATTTTACATAAATATGAACAGGCAAAATACCCATTTCATTTCCGAGAACTTAACCTCACACACGTAATGAGATTAAGTCATGTGACAATATAGCAATACTATTCTTTGAAACTTTCAATATACTGTTTTACTTACTGTTTTTGAAGTGTATACTGTACAGTATTCAGTGAGCTAGTATTCCATTCCGAACACAGTCTATGATCCTTAATCAATGTGTTGATATTGTGACAGTTTGGCTTCTTCATCTTGTTCCTGTAACAATAAATAACAAAATTTGGTGACAACAGTATAAATGAGCATGACATTGCATAATATTGTTATGAAATATATAAACAAAAATTGAAAATATGCTTATGTAACAGCCCTTAGAGATGATTTAAAACCAACAGAATTACTGTCGTGTAAATTCATTGTAAAGTGACCCAGTCAGTCAACGTCATATGCTGTGCCCTAACACTATTTGCATAGTTACGGCACCAAATTAGGTATAAAAGCCTTTTTCAAAACCTGTGCCTGCAAACACTGTCATTTCAAATTTGGTGGCAGTGAAGTGACTGTGATATGTGTATGGAAACGGTTTAACTGGATGTTCTTTGAAGGGAGAGGAGCAGTGGGTTTCCCTGTCAACACCATCTTCTCAGTGGCAGATGAGGTCAGACAGGAGGGGGTGTTCTAAACTGCCAGCAGGATGAAATTTAAGACACTCTCTCCGAGGCCCCCCCATCTGTGACTCCTCCAATCCAACTTCATGTTGTTATTCTCGGTGCCCTTTAAGATTTATGCTAGTCACTTGTGACTTTCCTTCGCTTTGCGACATTGTGATAGGTAAGACGTATATATATATATGTTAGATCTGCATGGACAAATCGGTGCTGTACTTACACCGTAGCTGAATTTGGGATTGGTTTGTGTTATCAGCTTCCCATATAATGGACCATTCATACATTAAATTATAAGTTGTCTGCCTGGTGTACAGCTTTTCATGACCTTTCGAAGTTAGATGCATGTGTGAACACCTGCAATGTGAACAAATGCAAGGTAGAGAAGTCAAATTATTACATACTAAGTTCTAGAAGTAGACAGCATGTTTATTCACTCATCCCATCATTGAAATTAAGTTGCAGTGCAAATTAAATTAATTATCGATAAAAACAACTGTATGAATACAAATGTTACAAACTAAACTAAACTATAACTAACAACATCACTTAACGTTAGGCCTAGTTTAATTCGATTTGGGGTTTGAATCGGGTGCTGACGTCGTTTCGTTTTTGAATGAATCTAAATGAACAAAGCATTCTGGTTCGAACGAATCATTCATGTTTTTCGTTCACTGAAGCAAGTGACCGATTTCCTCTATGAGAACGAAGCTCGTTCGTGAATAACTGTGACTATAATTCAGTGTTAATATGTATATGCCTATAATTAATATTTTATTATGTTATTTTATTCAGTTCAAGTCTGCGAGTCAGCGTCGTTCAAAACAAGGAGAGAATAAGAGTGCGGAAGAATTATGAATATGTAAACGTGGCTATAGGCCTACATTTAGTTAGAACATATTGAAACAATATTAAACTAATACATATATTTTAATAATGTGGGGAAATGTTTGAGGCTTAAACACGTGTCGTTATGGATTTGAACGACACTGTGTTAAAAGAATCGGTTAAAAGAATGATTCGAATCACTCACCTATTATACACAAAAGGCTCTCGCTTGTCAGCAACTACTGGCGTAAATTAACTATGTAATTACAGAAAACATCACTGAATGAACTGATGAATACATATAAATATATATTTTTAGTGAATAAGATTCGAGTCACTGAATAAAAAAAAATCCCAACCACTAACTTTAGCTACTGACTACAGAAGCACACATGCGTAGATTAAAACCGCTTTAAAACAGAGTCGAAGTTTCATAGACTTGAAAGAAAGCAACTCAAACTAATTTCTAAACATATTAAAACCTTTAGCCCATACCTGCTATGTTAGTTTATTATTTTGAAAAAATACTACATTCATGGATGGGATACATCCTGGTTCTTCCTCTGTCGAATCGCTATATTATAAGTACTGTGAAAAAATAACGAATCCACTCATGAATATTAATTCCATCGTGCAGACGTTAGGCGCGTTACATCACGTGACTAATACATAATCATGACCCAAGCTTTCTCCATAGTACTATTGGTGAATTCGATTCCTATCGAGGAAGTTAAACATTTCGAGTAGTGATTCAACGCGTTTAAGCATTTACATTGATTATTATCATTATCGATAGCGAAGCTTCATATAATGTGATGAACATAAACACAAAAGAAGGGCTAATTTGAAACGGTAGGCTGTTCTTTTTGTGACTTTCTATTGCTGATGTGGTGCACAACCCATCAACCGCGTGTAACCTATCATTGTTTATCGCATCTGTCATTGTCAGTATCATGAGTCGATAACATTTAGCTTCGATCCATATACGTGTGAGATACATTTCTTTGTTAGAGGAACGGTTGTTGTGAGATTTGAGGCACGCGTCACTGATATATCTGTGGGAATGTGCGACTTGATATTGCTATGGCAACGTGTCATCAGTGCTTATTGACCAAAACATGAACATCATCGGTGTGATTAAAGATGGAAGTGATACAAAGCTTTCAGATACATTGTAGATCATTATAGTGGTAACAAGTTCTGTTTAAAAGTAGCCTGAAGGAGATTACTTTCAAAATACTGATTAACATAATAGCATAAATACACGTTAATCAGATTGTACAGTGGGGTCCAAAAGTATGAGGCCACATTGAAATTCTGGGATTGGAAATGTAAATTAAATATGTGATTAAATAGGAATGTTTAGGATTTAGATAAAATTAAAACAAATTAAACCTGGTTGGGCAAAGATCTAAACATTTATTTAATATTAGTACATATTTATATATTATATACAATTATATTTTGGCAACAAACTTTATATGTCACATTCAATTTTATTGAATGTTTTTCTTTACAAAAATAATACTACAAATAATTTATTAGAATGACATTCTAGAATCAGAGTTAACAACAAAAATGTTGAATACATCACCAAATATTTAAATTTGTTCAGCTTTTCGCATTTAAAATTATTTTGCTGGTGTTGTTACATTATCATGTAATGAATACATTTTTGTGTTAAATTAGGAAGAAAAAAAAAATGCAAAAAAGAAACATTTTGACTTATGAATCCTAACTGTATTAATTTTTTAATACAAAAATTATTAATTAATTTGTTTATTGTACCTGCATCAGTTTTGAAGAGCTCTTTTTGACTGTGATTGACTTCCTGTTTCTTAGAGGGAGCGGACTGGAGACTCCACCATGGCAGGGGATGAAGTTCGACAGAGGAAAGGAGGTGGACGCAAGAAGTCCAAAAAGGGAAAAGGGAAGGGGCAGGGTGGTTTGGATCGGGCTGGCAGTCTAGATGGGCCAAATGACCTGCTGTTGCCGCCTCCCACCATACCACCTAAAAAGCCTGTGGAGGAGAGGACCAAAACGGCCCAGGCTAAGATAGAAGAGGAGTCAGCCATTTCTATCTGCCTGCAGGTGCTGTTCCCCTACCTGCTGGCTGGGATGGGGATGGTGATGGCAGGTATGGTGCTGGACAGTGTGCAGGTGAGAGACCTTTGTAGAACTTTCTGCAGCTTTACATAACGTTTTATCTCCTGACATGACTTTCCAACAGTTTGAGGTTGATGCTGTAGCAGCTAATGTGCCCACTTTAATTATCCAGCATGTCAAGTGCTGATATTTATGGTCCTCACTTACAGGAAGCAGAGTGTGAGGGAAATTAATGTGATCATTAAAATTCATTCGGAAGGAGAGGGACCGGAAAAACACTCCAAGCATGAAGTGTTAAAGCAATAGTTCACCCAAAAATAATGTCATTTGTAAGTCATTACAAACCTGTTCGTTTTGTGGAACACAAATTGATATGTTTAACAAAATGGACAAAAAGGACAAAAAGACATAATACAATTAGCATAAAATTGGCAGCTCGTGTGCTATGTCTCTTTTTGAAGCTGCAAATCTCCAGTCCTTAAAAAATTGAATGTACCAAAACATTTCTTGAATGAAATATGCATTTCATGATACAGACAGATCCTTTCATCCATGAAATTAGGTGTCCCTCAAAAGAGATATAAACTCAAAACTCAGAAGAAAAAAGTCCAAATTGCGAGATTTAAACTCAAAATTACAAGAAAAAAAGTCAGAATTGCGAAATATAATCTCAGAATTCTGAGACAAAAAGTCAATAATTGCGAGATGTAATTCAGAATTGAGAGAAAAAAGTCTGAGGCCCCGTTTACACTACTGCGTTTTCGTTTTAAAACGCATACATTTTGCTATGGTTACGCCTGTCGTTTACACTATACTGGCGTTTTCGAACCTCGAAACCTTCGAACCTCGAGACTTTCGAAAACGCTGCAGAGCCCGTTTTAGTTTGAAAATGCTGGGGTTGCATTTCAGGAACCGTTTAAATCTCGCAATTTGGTATTTTTTTCAATTGGAATTGAGCGGTTTAGTTCAAATTTTCTGAAGAGACACGATCGCTTTATATGATGAACATATTGATGAACAGAAGCTCAATCGCACTTGCTTGACACGTGAGAACAAACCTCTTGCGAAAGCTCAAACGTACTCGTAACACAAAAATGAACCTTATTAGTTCTCGCATGTCAAGCAAACATGGGATTTTCAGGGATTTTCGTTAAATAATACATCAAATTTCATAACGTATACCCCCAGAATACTTGGAATATACGACACGTTGCATGGGACCATTCTATGATACTTTTCCATCTTTTTTAAAAAGCTTGATGCTGGTCACTATGCTCTGCCATTATATGGGGGACTTTAGCATAAGAACAATACCAGGGTGAGTAATTTATGACTTAATTTTCATTTTAGGGTGAACTGTCCCTTTAACTCAAAATTGAGACTTGGATTAATAAAGTCAGAATTGTTCGATTAAAAAGTCCTAGTTACCTTTTTAGTTTTTTTATTCCATAGCAGAAACAGGCTATCACGTGAGAGTGAGTAAATATTGACAAAAACGATTATTTTAAAGAACGCCTGCCTAAAAATCCTTTGTCATAGAACCGGTTGTCATTTAATAGTCTTAAGAGATGCTGTGTCTTGATGGTGCTTAATGAATGCGTTCAGAGGCGTGTGTTGGTGATTTGGGTCTGGATTTGCTGCGTCACTGTGCTTTGCTCACGACCGAGCTGGGGTTGTTTTTAGCTGAATCATGCCCCTCTTCCCAACGTGTCCTCTACGCACTGGCAAGCGGTAGAGTGGTGAGTAATCGAACAACGCCGCTTTTACAACCCCATGGGTTCTCAATCTGTCTCTTTGTCTCTCATACACACACTTGTTCTTTCTCGATCTGTCTCTTGCTCTCCTCCGTCTTTCCCCCCTCTCGTCCTTCTGCCAAGCACTCAGCCCATTCATAGCTGATAAGACAGGTTCAGATATACGTCAGAGGAGACATTAGCAGAGAGCAGGACAGGGGGACAGACGCATGACTCTGAGCAGATGAAAAAGGTTGATAGGAAGTAATAAGGGTCAGACTAGTGACTGTTAAAGGGCCTGATGCACCGGTGAGAAGGGGGTGAAGAGGACTGCCCACAGGAACGAGTGGAAAAAAGCCTCAACATGTGTTTCTGTCACGTTCTGGACCTGTTAGTCCAGGCCTGGTGACGGAGAGGTTTTTAAATCGACATCGAGCCGGGCAGGACTGTTTGTCTTGTGAGTCACGACTCCTGTGGCGGAGACGAGATGCGCTTTGGAGATTGTAGCGCTCGTGTACATGGACATTTCAGCGACCTGTGAGTGAAAAAAGCGGCAGCTTGGGAATTATTCTAAGAGTCTTCAAAGGACAACTTGATACTTCATCTCATCAGGCATATGACGAGTCCTGAAGTTTTTAAAAGTGGATTTTGATGCTCAGAGAAGCAACTGAGGAGAAGGAGATATGCTCAGACTTTTGAATGTGAAGGGTCCTGTTGGATTTTGTTGGAAACCCATGTGGCATTGATAGATGAACAAATGATATCTTCAAGAAGAACTGAAATATACTGTGTGCATCAGCCAACTTTTTGGGCCTTTGCTATCGTGGGACAATCTGAAGATACTAAATTGCTGCATCTTTTAATCTTAAGAACATCCTGTCTTTCTGAGTCAGCATTTTATTTTTCTTCTTCCTAACCTAGATCATATTTGTCTTGAGCTTCTTATTTTGTTTTGAGACGTTTATGAAAGGAACATTCAGCTATCAAGGAGGGTGTTAAAAGCTTCCAGGAACCCTCGTCGAACCTTCCAATCACGTTGGGGAATGGGGTAACAGAGATGGTGGTCACTCAGTTAGAGCTGGAGCTCTGTTATCAGGGGAAGAAGCTCAGAGGTTTCACGTGCAAGCTCACCCGTTCGGCTCATGGCTTCCTGCCGGAGAGCTCGTACCTCATCGCTGCACAGGTCTTGCTTCCGTATCTGCTGGGCGGCCTGGGGATGGTGGCGGCCGGTATCGTCATGGACATTGTCCAAGTATGAGCAATTTAATCTAGATTTGGTGTATTCCTTGGTTGTATATGTTATTGAAATTGCATATTTACAAACATCAGATGGTAATACTATTGTACTTTGATAATACTATTGCACCCTTACAAAAAAGTATCCTTTTTTTGGACATGTACTATGGTAGTGCCTTAGAGTACCATGTAAATACCTAGAGTAGTCTTATAAAGGCATGATACTACCATATTCATATACCATCTTCATATTACTTCAATAAAACCATGATATACATGTCTAAAGAACATATTGCCATTGTAGCATGTCCCTAAAATTAGATAATACCGTGGTACTATTGTACTTTTTTAGTGTTTTCTTCGTTAATAGCATATAGATATTGACGTTTAAAGAAATAAGCCAGGTTAATAAAAATATTAAGAGTAATAAGAGGTAAAATCACTCTGATGGATGGCTTTAAATGGATTTAATGCTTTAATAACATGACAGCTGCATGATAAAACAGATCAATGTTCACTAAATAAAAAATATTGTATCATAATTTATTAATAACTTTTCTCAGATTCACTCATCAATTTATGAATTTATTTAAAATCTGGTTCACTTAATTTTTTGCTAATTTTCTGATTAATTCATCCCAAAAACACAATTTCCTCTCTTTCTGAAAGCTTTTTTTAAATAATTGTTAACCAAAACTAAATCTATTTTTTCTTTCTTCATTTTCTCATTTTTGTTATATGAAATAAAACTAAAATAAAATAAAAAATATAAATATTAGATGAAAAATTCAAAAAACTTGCCTCGGCAACTAACTAAAATAAAATAAGGTAAGTTTAAGTAGTAATATTACGACAACTAAAAAAAAAAAAAAAAAAGCTGATTAGAAATGAAAGAAAAATGCACATAAAATTACTAAAACTTAAACTAAATTTAATATGAAAACTGAAATCTAAAAATCTGAAATAAAAAAATGTAAAATCTAAAACTAAAAGCTAATAATATGAATAAATAAAATATGTATTTATATATATATATATATATATATATATATATATATGTGTATGTATGTATAAATACTATAATAGTATATTAATAATACTAAAATAACACTAGATTAGATATGTAGAATAATGTATGTAGATCTAGAGCTACTGCATTCAAACGCAAAATATCCTCGAGTTAATGTACTAAATTTTTTTTGTAGTATGCAGTCTTATGGAATAGCAGCACACTTCACAATCACATGCTAGCTTCCAGTAACAGTTTTTCGTGTTCCTGTTCTCTAGATAGACGCGGTTGGCATGGACTGTGTTGTGTGTCTATTAATTGAATTCTCATGGGGGCAGGTGAGACAGAGTGAGAGAATGAAAGCTTGTTTGTAGAGGGCTGAGAGAGAGCAGGAGAAGTGGGCTAGCTCCCAGGACGGGCCTGTGACGTGACACCAGCCCCTCGAAACAGCCTGTGCTGTGCATGTGGTAAAAATACCGGCCCCTGGCTGGCTGGCACCAGTCTCTTATCTGTTCATTTAAACATTATGGTTATTTTTAACTGCGTGAGTGGGTTTGTGAAGAGAGGAGCGCTCAACTCGTATGCTGACACGTACTAAATATAAATGCACAGCACAAGAAGCCATTCATGTTCAGTGAGTCACTGTGACTCTTTTGTCAGCTTGTCTATTATAAGATGATATTTATGAATTTTCTGATGACCAGTTTGTGTTTTGACTGTTAGTATCAGAATAAAGAGCTGAAACTGACTCCTAGTCACTCAGTTTAAAAATATTGACTGTGATGTCTCATTAGCAGTAACGTATGGGACAGCCAATGCGCTATTCTGCTTAAATATATAATGAGAATTATTATTTTACTGTATACCTTTTTATTTTTGCATCAGTGTTGTTGTATTTGTTGTCCTTTTGAATTGTGTAGCATAAATGTTTTTTCAGCTGTGTGAATTTTCTAATGTCATCCTAATTGTAGTTTGTGTGCTGTGTTTCAACACACCAGAAACTAATAACAATAGCAGTGCCAAGTCACTTTTGTTTTTTTCTTTTGCATATAGAAACATATTTTTGCATTGTGGTATTATTTTTTAATTAAGCACATTCCCCCCCTAGTTTCTCAGTAATCTAATGAATAAAATATCATTCTCATTGCTGTAATACTGTTATAAAATTTTTTTTTTTACAATTCATTTTAAAATCTGCATAAATTACATTAATCTTAATAAATACCACCTTGATGTAGTTTATAAATATTATATTTTACAAATACTTCTTTTGAATTAATTTAAAATTCTAAATTATTTAGATTTTTTTATATGACCCAGACATTACTTGACAATTTTAATGAGATTTGCACTTTTTTTTGTTTACTTTTTTCTTATTTTTCTAAGTTTCTTATTAATCTAATGCAAAAAATTGCTGTAATACTGTAATAAAAATACTTCTGTCTGGAAACAGCAAATATTTTATGTAAATTATTATCAATTATTATTAGTATTAAATGTATTTTAAATCTGCATAAACTACATTACTCTTATTATGTACTATATTGGTATATTTTATAGATATTATATTTTACAATATATTGTACAAATACTTTTTACAAATTACTTTAGAATTCTGAATTATTTTGAGACTTTTTTTTATATATGACCCAAATATTACGTGACTGTTTTAATGAAATTCACACTTGTTGTTTTGATTGATTGATTGATCGATTGGTTGATTGATTGATCGATCGATCGATCGATCGACTGTAAAACCTGAATGTGTTTCTGACAAACACTGTGCTTTAAAAAAGCTGGAAAATCTTTTTTTGTTAAATTGCCTAATTACTCTATTTTCATTTCATAAATACTGTTTTAGTGGTTCCAGGTCAACCTCGATATCATGGAGAACATATTTTTCTGTTTCTGTATATTTCTGTTTCAGACTGTTTGTGTAAATCTGGTCTCTGTGTGTTTCAGCATTGGGATGTGTTTAAGGTGATCACAGAGGTGTTTATCCTGGTACCTGCTCTGGTCGGGCTCAAAGGAAACCTGGAGATGACTCTAGCATCTCGTCTCTCTACTGCTGTATGTAAAAACATTAATCCATCTGGATAATATATGCATTACTGTTTGTATATATTACTTATAATCTATCTCAAGCTGCAGCCTTAGTGTTTAATGAGTGTTAAGTGTCTCGATTATTAAATTAAATAACTTCAAGCGGTTATCTTCTTCACTGTGATTTTGTTTCCCGTCTTCCTCAGGCTAACACCGGACAGATGGACGACCCCAAACAGCAGTGGCTGATGGTGACCTGTAACCTTGCTCTTATTCAAGTGAGTGAATCAGATATTTTATATTATTTATATTGTTAATATATTTTATATAATACACTGGAAACTGGCTTTAGTACCTGTCAGAGATAAATTAGACATTACAAACATGAATTAACAGAACAAACATTGATTAAACATTAAATATAAAAGAATATGAACAATTACTCTGAGACTTCATTCTGCAGGAGTCCTCAGTCTTGAATATCAATGAGTGCTCATTATGAAAATTAATTTTTAATCTCTGTTTAATTATGAATGGAGGCATATGATGTGTGATTGTCGGGATGTCTTCCTCAGGCTCAGGCCACTGTGGTGGGCATCCTGGCAGCTCTTGCAGCTGTAGGGCTTGGCGCTCTGTCCAGAGGGGGTATAGAGCTGGACCAGGCGGCTGTCCTGTGTGCTAGCAGTGTTACCACTGCATTTGTGGCCGCTCTGTCCTTAGGTACACCACTTTTCATTACTTTAATGACATGAAATCAATTTACTTTCTTTATAAATATCTCTGGTCTTATTGTTTATGATTTACATTTTATGAAAAAAAAATCTGATTTTCATAATCTAGAAATTCAAATTTAAAGAAATTTCTGTGCCTTTCAGACCATTTTAAAAACAAGTAACCAAGACTGCATAGGCAGGAAAAAATTATATATAATAAATGAAATTACTTCACTATCCACAATACAATGTATGAAACAAAAAATCCAATGTTTCTGAATATATACAAAAATATGTTCAAAAGTTTAAAAAAGTTTTTTTTTTTTAAATAAATTAGTTTTATTGTGCAATGATGCATTAAATTGATCAAAGTAACAGTAAATACTTTTATGTTGTTATGAAAAATTCTATTTCAAATAAACATTCATTAAAAAATCCTGAAAAAAGAAATAAAATAAACATATCACTGTTTCCACAAAAATATAAAGCAGCACAATTGTTTTCAACATTGAGAATAATATGAAATGTTTCTTGAGCAGCAAATCAGCATATTAGAATGATTTTTGAAGGATCATGTGACACTAAAGACTGGAGTAATGATGTTGAAAATTGTGTGTTTGGGGATGTCCGAAATATCTGGCAATATCTGAAATCCTTGTCATTGTGGGGACATTTTTTGGTCCCTATGAGGAAAAAAGCTCATAAATCATACTACGTGATGTTTTTTGAAAATGTAAAAATGCAGAAAGTTTTCTGTGATGGGTAGGTTTAGGGGTAGGGTTAGGGGATATAATATACAGTTTGTACAGTATAAAAATCATTATGTCTATGGAAAGTCCCCATAAAACATGGAAACCCTGTGTGTGTGTGTGTGTGTGTGTATACAGTTGGATAATTTTGATACAATTTTGATGTCTTGAGAATACTGTTTCATGTTGTTTTCACATTTCTGGATGATTTAACTTGAATCTTTCATTGAACATTACCTCTGAAATATAGTAATTGACTTTGCTGCTTTCTTCCATGTCCAGGTCTGGTGATGATTGGTGTGATCATTGGCTCCAGGAAGGTGGGCATCAACCCTGATAATGTGGCCACTCCAATAGCAGCCAGTCTAGGAGATCTCATCACTCTTTCTCTATTGGCTGGAGTCAGCAGCACATTGTTCCAGTACAGAGGTGTGGGGCCATCTAGTATTTCAGTTATCGTTACTGTTACGTAACCTAATAACTGCTGGTCTAAAATATTTATTTTATTCACAACATTGTGCATTACAGTACATATTGTTACAAAACTGTCTAATATTTAATTAGACTGTTGTTAAAGGATTAGTTCACTTCAGAATTAAAATTTTCTGATAATTTACTCACCCCCATGTCATCCAAGATATTTATGTCTTTCTTTCTTCAGTCGAAAAGAAATGAAGGTTTTTGAGGAAAACATTCCAGGATTTTTCTCCATATAGTGGACTTTATACAATCCCAGCTGAGGAATACGGGTCTTATCTAGTGAAACGATCATTTTCTAAAAAAAAAAAAAAAATACTCTTTAACTACAAATGTAATCACGTTGGAAAGGTAACACGTGACATAGGCAGAAGTACCGAGCAAGTGTTTACAAAGCGAACGTGCAAAGGCTAAGTCCCTTTACAAAAAAAAAAAAAAGTTAAAACAACGATGTCGGACAATTTTGAAGTTGGAGGAGAAAATGAGAAGTACTATCATGGTACTTCCGCCTATGTCACGCGTGACCTTTCCAACGTCTTGCATCGCTGATCTAGTGCAAGACAAGCTTTTGTGGTTACAAAGTATATCATTTTTTTTTTTTTTGTAAATGACCGATCGTTTCGCTAGATAACACCCTTAATTTAATTCTGAAGTGAACTAATCCTTTAATTATTACCAATCATTACGTTATAGCAGTGTGAAGAGCTTTTAGGAATATAATTTAGGACAAATTACATAAATCATTTGGTTTTATTATTAAATTAACTAAAACAAAGATTTCCAAATTAATTAATTTAAAATATCCACAGATTGATCAATATATATTGATTAAATCAATTAAAAATGTATCGCTTATTTTATATTTGAGCCTCTAAATACTAAATGAGCTGTTTAAAGTGTACCAGAAGAGGGCAGTAGAAATGCACAAAAAATATTACTTGAAATGCAAAAGTTTTGCATTTGGTTCCCATGATCAAAGATTAAAGATTAAGAGTGGAAATCTCCTCCACCTGGGAAAATCATTTCTCTGATTTTTTATAGGCATTAGAGATCTACAGAATGTGTTTCTGATGTTGTTTTGTTCTCTAGAGCCTGTAAAATCTGAATTTACTTAAATTACATAGCATATTATGTGAAAATATGCATTTATAAGACTAGCATGTGCCATCAGGGTAATCTGAAACTGTATGTGTCCAGATGTGTGGTATTTGTCTCCGTTGGTGTGTGTCTTCTTCCTGCTGCTCATTCCTATCTGGGTGCTCATCGCTAGACGGAGTCCACAGATTAAAGAGGTTCTGAAGTCCGGCTGGCAGCCTGTTATAGTGGCCATGTCCATCAGCAGGTACAATTGTGCATGCAGAGACACACTATTCTATGAATGTGTCAGAATAGAGGAGATTTTCCAATGGGGTTTTATAATGAGGTCTTTCGATTTATGTGTAAAATAAAGCCTGTGGTAAACATAACTTGACTTGTACTTTGACGTTTTGTTCTAGCATGTAAATTACACACAACTGCTTAAAAATTCACATTTTCGCTATGGGTATGTTAATTTTTTAAAAAAGTACATTTTTAATAAGTAACTAGATAAGGCAGTTTGGGGTGTGAGTGTGTGCAGTGTACAGTGTAGAACAAAACATCAAAGTATCGTCAAGTTCTGTTTACCACAGGCTTGATTTTACTCTTAAACTGAAAGAACCCCATTATAAAACTTCATAGGAAAATCTTCAAGGAACAAGTGGCGAATTAGACTTCCGGGTTCTGACGTCATACCTGCACTGCTCTATAGTGATAACAAAATTAAATGTATTCATATATATTTATTAATGTATTCAATGTAGCTATTATATTGTGCCTGTCATAGAGGACGCATGGTTCCCACAGTCATGGAAAAACCTATAAATATCAGGGAATTTTAAAATTGGCATTTTCAGATCTTAAAAGTAATGGAAATTCATTTTTTAAAAATCAATTGAACAATGTACCTTTTTCTTGTTATGCCCTGCTCTAGAATGTTTTATTAGTTAGAAATCACTGTTTATAGTGTAATCTCAATCATAAGTGACTGGTAAACTAATGAAAATTAGTTGGCCAAAAGGGTTGGGGGCCTGGTGATTAGATCTTGACATACAAGTTTTTGTATTTCTTAGAATATAATAATAATAAAATGTTACAATAACTTGATCATGGTATTAGAGTAAAAATATAATTAATATGTAATATAGTGCTTTTTTCTCTCTTTTTTTGCAAAATGCTCACGCTAAATATAGTTTATGGAATGTATTTTCTAGGATAAATGTAACGTTAGGTGACATATTGTTTACAAGCTGTTTCATCCGCGGTTGAAACATGAGACATAATACATTTCAGTAAGTTGTACTGGTTCTTGCAACATACCGTCTGATTCAGTAGTAAAGAGGAGGAAGTTCACCTTAACTTCACCTGCGCTCCCACTTCACTTGAACTGAGGCGTTGCATCAATCTGTCACGGCACATTAAGCGCGCCATAACGGTATTTATTGTGTGAAATTCGTAATAAAACTTACAGAATTTGAAAGCTGAGACTGCTTTGTCTTGTGTGTCAGTTCATTTTCCGTGTCCTCTATGCTCCATGACTCTGCGTGAGAACTTGGCAGCCCTGCATTGATGATATTTAATTGGGTCACTTAAAAAATAACTTATGTGAGCAATAAAGTTATGTGAGCAAATTTTCTTTCCTGACCAAGAATTATTAAAAAAATTAAATCATGTAAATTCAGCACACTTTTCTTAGGATGTGTAAATAAAGACAGGATTATTATTTTTGTGTGAACTAATCATTTAAAATTCTTGAAACTGTTCCCAACTTAAGTTTCGGAGGCCTTATTCTTGATAAGACTGTGAGCGATCCGAACTTTGAGGGCATGGCGGTCTTCACACCAGTCATAAACGGTGAGTAAATATCAAACCACAGTAAATATCAAATATCGAACCACACTTTGAGCGAAGACACCTTTCACATACTCAGAACCATGCTGAATTGACAGACGTAGTAGTACAAAGTAACGGTACACCTGAAAAACAAGTTTAGAAATTTAAGGCCCCTTTTCCCTCTTCAACTTCTCATTACAGTAAAATTGATCACATCTCTCTCAGTGTTTGGAACTCAACTCGTGGATTCAGGGAGGCGATCGGCCTCTGCTGCCAAAATAAAACTTTCTCATTCCAAATTGTCGCAATAAATCAGAGCACTGGCTCTTCGCTTGTGACGTTTTATCGTACATGAAAGAAGTATTTTGACAGGAATGTAACTAATAGACTTAAAAACCCCAGTCGAGGCAGAGTTTGTTTGGTTTTACATAAAAAATATCACTTGTGGTGATTTGTCAACTTCAGCAATCTGGTTTAGATTTCCCCTAGCTGGTTTTGTTCCTACTTAGCTGCACATGGGCTTACCGATGCCCTATCCCTTTCAAACCATGACTCAACACTATGTTGGCGGAAACTACACACATCCCAATGGGAATAAAGCATGTTAGGGTTGTAAAAGTGGCTTAATCCAGTAGTAGCTGTGATTGCTCAGCCGAAAAACTTTTCTGATGTCTTCCCTAGTTGTTTATCTGGATCTTGCACCCTATTTTTCCAGCTCAGTCCTGAGACAAACTGCCTATAATGAGGAACACAAGGTGGCTGTGATTCAGGAAGACTAATTTGATACCTCATTACCTAGTTTGATATTCACGTCAAAGAATGCCCTCTTAGGCTCGAGCTAAATGTGGAAAAGCTATAAATCGTCCATATAATACTCTAAAATATGCTGAAAATGTATTTTTGACAAATGTCAGAGTACATACTTCCCTGGACGCATGCTGTGGTCTAACATATGTTCCATTTGCGTCTGAAATGAGGGGAATATGAGAATTGTAATGGTGTAATGATTGGAAAGCTCTCACATTCTTTTCTTTTTTGAACTTTTCAGGTGTGGGGGGGAATCTGGTGGCCATCCAGGCTAGTCGGATCTCCACCTACCTTCATTTCTTGAGCGTACCTGGAGTCCTGCCCTATAAGATGAGACAGCATTGGCCCAACCCCTGTGTCACATTCTTCTCCTCAGGTGAGGTCACTATGAAACTATTTGTGTGCCTCAGATAAATTCACTCCTTCATATCTTTGAGATAAAGGTGGTAAAGTCAAACTTTGTAATTAAGGTTCGGGTTTTGAACAAAGCTTGAACGGGTTTTGAACATCAGCACCATTTGTGTTACAGTTATGAATGAGATCTCAAACCATGCTGTTTGTTTGATCGCAGTGGTCATTATTGGGTTGTTTTTTAATGCACTGTGTATTTCAAATAGTTTTTGCTGAATGAATTATGTTGTACTTATACAATTAAATACAAGGTCCTTATTTGAGTCAGTTTTGTAGAGTTGTTACTGAATTTCGAATTTAGCAAAAAGTCAGATCGTTGTTTACATTATTGATCATTGCTGTCAGAGTACTTGTGCACATCCCTTGTAGTAGTAATATAAGTTGTGTTATGCTGTGATGCTTAATTTAAACAACACAATAAATTCATAAATATCTCCTATAGGGGATTTAAGACAAGTTATAAGTTATAACTTTAGGAGGTTTTTGTCTTAAAAAAAAAAAAAAAAAAGAACATTCTTAAGAAATGTTTTTGGGAAGGCAAAATGTTCCTAGCTTTATCCTTAAAGGATTAGTTCACTTTAAAATGAAAATTACCCCAAGCTTTACTCAAGCCATCCTAGGTGTATATGACTTTCTTCTTTCTGATGAACACAATCTGAGTTATATTAATAAAAATCCTGACACATCCGAGCTTTATAATTGCAGTGAATGGGACCAAAGAGTATGAAGCTCAAGAAAGTGCTCCGGCGGGGTTAACAAAGGCCTGCTAAAGTAAAGTGATTCGTTTGTGTAAGAAAAATATCCATATTTATCTGCCAGACTGCCTTCCGTATTCAACTTAGGAAAGGCATAGGATGTAGCGTAAGTGTTTTGAACACCGAGAGGCATTACACTTTCTTCCTAAGCTGAATACTGAAGGTGGCCTAGTGGAAGCTAGTTATTTTACTTCATAACTTGTTAAATATGGATATTTTTCTTACACAAATGCATCGCTTCACTTCAGAAGGCCTTTATTAACCCCCTGGAGCCGTGTGGAGTACGTTTTGCTTTGGCTGGATGAACTTTCTTGAGCTTCAAACTCGTTGCCCCCATTCATTGCCATTTTATAGCTTGGACACGTCAGGATATTTATTAATATAACTCCGATTGTGTTCATCAGAAAGAAGAAAGTCATATACACGTAGGATGGCTTGAGGGTGAGTAAAGCTTGGGGTAATTTTCATTTTAAAGTGAACTAATCCTTTAAAATATAAAGAAGAAAATAGCAGTTTCATGAGTTCACACTTGCAAATAAGTCAGATAAATAAATAGTATGCATATTTGGCGTGCTGTCCGAGGAGAGGGCTCCGAGCTCTGTATTTGGCCCGAACCCAGAGTACTCCCCCTGTATTCTGGTTAAGGAAGATAACCAGGCGAGTGTGAGATTTGGTTAGGAAGATAACCAGGTGAGTGTGAGATTTGGTTAGGAAGATAACCGTGCGAGTGTGAGGAGACGGGGTGGTGGAGGGATGCTGAAAAACTGTCGAGGAACATGGGTGAGTCGACTGCGTATTTAAAGTGTTCTCCACTTATGCTGATTGGGTAGACATGTTGATTACTGATTGCTGACAGCTGGTTGGAATGACGTGATGATTGGAAGGATCATTTGAAAGTGCTCCTCCCGAATTTTGTTAATAAAACATCATTACAGTTTTATTCTTAAGAATGTTTCGTAAAATGTCCCCAGAATATTACTTGAAGATGGGCTTTTGAATTGGGCCAGTAAAGATCCACCCATAACACAAAATGTAAATAAAAAAAATGTAAAAGACTAGTTTTAAATTAATGTCGATCATTTTGAAATGAGTGAAATTGCTCATGCCATTTCTCCTCAGGCGTGAACTCAAAGTCAGCGCGGGTGCTATTCCTCCTGGTTGTCCCAGGTCATCTCTTGTTTCTTTTCGCCATTAATATGCTTCAAGGAGGTCACACTGCCATCACACCAACATTTACCTGCTGCTACCTGGGTGCTGCTCTGCTTCAGGTGAGTCTTTGTGCTGCATGCTTTAGAAACCTTGCTGAAGTTTTTCATTTCTGCGCTGCCAGTGCTGGTAAACAGAATTGCAAAAATAATTACAATAAAAATGACACAAATTACTTTTTTGAAAAATATTTTTTTTGATAAATATCAGTGAAAAGTTTAGATAAACATTGACTAATTGGCATTAGTTGTTAACATAAATATGATGGGATCACTTTAATTTTTTTAATTAATAATATATATTCTTTTCATCATCTGGCTGAAAAGCAAATAAAATAGTGCTTTCATAGTTTCAGGTCAAATGTGGAAATTCATGTGACTGTATTCATCCTCCTCATAACCTCCTAATTGAACTGGATGGATACAAATACAATCTATATTTGCATTATCAAATTGGGGGTCTGTTTTCAAACAGACTGATTCTGGATTTTACTTGAAGTCTTAAATTTACAATTATTAAAGGAACACTTCACATTTTCCAACTCCCTTAAAGTTAAACAATTGAGTTTTACCGTTTTCGAATCCATTCAGCCGATCTCTGGGTCTGACGGTACCACTTTTAGCATAGCCTAGCATAGTTCATTGAATCTGATTAGACCGTTAGCATCTCGCTCAAAAATGACCAAAGAGTTTCGATATTTTTTCCTATTTAAAACTTGACTCTTCTGTAGTTACATTGTGTACCAAGACTGATAGAAAACGAATGGCTAGGAACTATACTCTCATTCCAGTGTAATAATCAAGGAACTTTGCTGCCGTACCATGGGTGCAGCAGGCAAAAAAAGTGGAGTGTTTCTTTAATTCCCATGTAGTGACTCGTACAGATGGGAAATCTAAAAATGTTGGTTTTACTATAATATATAATGTTTTTGAAAGAATTGTCTTACACCCCATGGCTGCATTTATTTGATCAAAAACACAGTAAAACAGTAATAATGTAAAATATTATTCAATTTAAATAAACTGCTTGCTATTCGAATATACACTGCTCAAAAAAAATTAAATGAACACTTTGAAAACACATCAGATCTCAATGGGGAAAAATATCATGCTGGATATCTATACTGATATGGACTGGGTAACGTGTTAGGAACGAAAGGATGCCACATCATTTGATGGGAATGAAAATCATCTACCTACAGAGGACTGAATTCAAAGACACCCCGAAAATCAAAGTGAAAAAATGATGCAGCAGGCTAGTCCATTTTGCTGAAATTTCATTGCAGCAACTCAAAATGGTACTCAGTAGTTTGTATGGCCCCCACATGCTTGTATGCATCCCTGACAACGTCATGGCATGCTCCTAATGAGACAACGGATGTTGTCCTGGGATATTTCCTCCCAGATCTGGACCAGGGCATCACTGAGCTCCTAGACAGTCTGAGGATTTCATCCCAATACCTAATGGCATTCAGGCTGCCATTGTCTAGCCTGTAGAGGTCTGTGCGTCCCGCCATGGATATGCCAGACCATCACTGACCCACCACAAAACCGGTCATGCTGAACGATGTTACAGGCACCACGGCTTCTCCAGACCCTTTCACATCTGTCACGTGCTCAGGGTGAACCTGCTCTCATCTGTGAAAAGCACAGGGCACCAGTGGCGGTGTTCAATGGTTAAATGCCAATCAAGCTCCACGGTGCCGGGCAGTGAGCACAGGGCCCACTAGAGGGTATCGGGCCCTCAGGCCACCTTAATGAAGTCTGTTTCTGCTTCTTTTTTGTTCAGAGACATTCACACCAGTGGCCTGCTGGGGGTCATTGTAGGAGGTTTGTAGGGCTCTGGCAGTGCTCATCCTGTTCCTCCTTGCACAAAGCAGCAGATACCGGTCCTGCTGATGGGTTAAACGAAAGCGGTGTCAGTTCCGTTTTTTACCGTAAGTAGAATAGGAAAGGTGTAGGACATACAGCGTAAGCTTTTGGAAGATTATGGAAACACTCGCAAGGCGATCATTTGTGTTTATAAAGCATATACATTTGAATTTTTTTTTTTTTTAAATGACTGATCGTTTTGCTAGATAAGACCCTTATTCCTCGTCTGGTATCGTTTAAAGTCCTTTGATGCTGCACTGAAACTATAATTTTGACCCTTAACAGTGGAGTCCATTAAAGTCCACTATAAGGAGAATAATCCTGGAATGTTTTCATCAAAAACCTTAATTTCTTTTCGACTGAAGAACATCTTAGATGACATGGGGGTGAGTAAATTATCAGGAAAATTTCATTTCAGTGGACTAATACTTTAAGGACCTTCTACGGCCCTTTCCAGCTCTCCTAGAGTAACTGTCTGTCTCCTGGAATCTCCTCCATGCTCTTGAGACTGTGCTGGGAGACACAGCAAACCTTCTGGCAATGGCACGTATTGATGTGCCATCCTGGAGGAATTAGACTGCCAACCTCTGTAGGGTCCAGGTATTGCCTCATGCTACCAGTAGTGACACTGACCCTAGCCAAATGCAAAACTAGTGAAAAAAGTCAGAAAAGATGAGTAGAGAAAAAAATGTCAGTGGCCTCCACCTGTAAAACCATTCTTGTTTTGGGGGTCATCTCATTGTTGCCCATCTAGTGCACCTGTTGTTAATTTCACTAACACCAAAGCAGCTGAAACTGATTAACAACCCCCTCTGCTACTTAACTGACTAGATCAATATCCCAGGAGTTTAAATTACTTGATGCTATTCTCTGATTAAAAAAGTGTTCTTTTAGTTTTTTTTGAGCAGTGTATTTAAACATGTAATTTATTCCTATGTTGTCAAAGTTGAATTTTCAGCATCATTACAGTCTCCAGTGTCACATGATCCATCAGAAATTATTCTAACATGCTGATTTCCTGCTCAACAAACAATAGCAAGTTATAAAGTCAGAATTGTGAGGTAGAAACTCACAATTCTGAGGAAAAAAGTCTTTTCTTCCTCAGAATTGGAGTTTATATACTATAATTAATATTATAAAATTTATAGTTTATATTATAAAATTGTGGCAATTGTGAGAAAAAAAGTCAGAATTGAGAGATATAAACTTGCAATTGCAAGAAAGAGAATTGCGATTTACATCTCTCAATTCTGACTTTTTTTCTTAAAATTTTCAGTTTATATCTCACAATTCTGACTTTATTTCTCACAATTGCGAGTTTATATTTCACAGTTCTGAGAAAAAAATTTAGAATTGCGAGATAAAAATGGATTCTTGGAAAATTTCAGGATTCTTTGATGAATAGAAAATTCAAAAGAACAGTATTTATTTGAAAACAAAATAATTTATTTATGTTTTTACAGTCACCTTGCTGGAGGAATTAAATCAACAAAAGTATTAAAAGTATTATTAATTATTAATTAATTAATCTTTGTAAAAAAAAAAAAGAAAGAAAAAAGTCTGTAATAAGTTACAAGTCACAATATGGGCATTTAGCAGGAATTGCATGTGAAATAACTGAACATTTAATCTTGTTTTTCCTCACAGGTCGGGATCCTCATTTATACGGCGGACTTGATTGTGCGTTTGATGTGGAGGAAAGGTCTGGACCCTGATAACTTCTCCATCCCATACCTGACTGCATTGGGAGACCTGTTGGGCACGGGTTTCCTTGCCCTGTGTTTCCATCTGGTCATGTTAGTAGAGGGGCTCGGCTTATAAAATTTTAGACCTCCAGCTCTCTGTTCACGGGACCTTTGCCACCTAGGCTGGCTGCAGTGGCTTTGGAGATTCATACTTTTCTGTGGGAAGCTAAAGACAGATTATGAGCCACTTTGTTTCTGTGCTTACAGGATAGGTTGACTAGAAATATGAAATACACTTTTGATCATTGGCAGGTATGGACTACTACCTGGCGGTCTGTAACATGATTATATTCTAGGTGTGTTGTCCTGTTGCTTCAATGATGCTGCTCTCATACACACTAGTCACCTGATTACTGTATATTAAGGTCTAACTTTAGGTGAGAGTGTCACAAAATTTTATGTGCCATGTATAAATTAAATTTGAAGTTTACAAGATATAAAACCCTGAAGGATTCTAGGACATCTCTGGCGAATATTGTTTTTGAGTATCTGATTCAGGATTGATTTTAAAGTATCAACTTTTGAAGGTTATTCCTTTGCTGTTTTAGTCATTACACACAAGATCATAAGTGCTGCTACATATTTTTACTAGATACAATATCTCATATACAGAGGGCCCAATGTACCTCTCAGTTTGTAATTTTTTTGCACCTAAAATATTTTCCCGAAATACCACACTTTAGAAAAAAGGTGAAATAACTATCGTAGTAATGAATGTAATTGGTTGTTCACATGAATAAATTGATGACAATGATGTTGTTGATGTGGCAGTTTTATTCAGCACACCTTTGTAATATCTTCATCTGAATGATAATTAACCTTAAATCACATGATTCTTCCACAGTTTGAGTGTCCCTAAAACAGTAAAAATGTCATATTTGTCCAGAAAAAGTTTCAGTCGTACCAGAGGCAGTTTACCTTAACGCTATAATTGAAATGGTAACCGTTTGTTGACATATTCCCTGTTGTCCACTGAAAAACAAAAATACAATTAAAAACAAATTTATTTACCCTTCAAAGCAAGACTCCATACTGGCTAGTGCACATGTATGTCCACAAGCTTTCAAAACATGTGCAAACTGTTAGTTACATCACAAATGGCACATACTGTTGCCACACTCTCAACAGCTCAGCTCATATAGTGAAAGGCTTTCCTACACTCACATTTTCTCATATGAATCAACCTACAATACATTCAAGGTTTTACATCAGAATAATTACATTTTGACAACAAACGCATTGGGACTCCTGTGACATATATAAAGACGTGACGTTCCTCTTCAAATGACGAGATATATCATCTGTTGAAATGTGTTATAATTGTAGACATGCAGTTCTGCTCATAAGTTTACATACACCTTGCAGAAGATGCAAATGTTAGTAATATTAACAGGGATCATACATATTTTTTTATTTAGTACGGTCCTGAATAAGATGTTTCACATAACAGATGGTGACATATAGGCCACAAGACAAAATAATAACAGAATTTACACAAATGAACCAGTTCAAAAGTTGAAATACTCTTGAATCTTAATACTTTGTGTCATTACCTGAATGATTAATGATTTGTTTTATGATAGCTGTTCATGAGTCCTGTTTGTCCTGAGCAGTTAAACAGCACTGTTCTTCAGAAAAATCCTCCAGGTTGCTCACATTCTTTGGTTTTCTAGCATTTTTAAACCCTTTTCAACAGTGACTATATCCAAATCCATCTCAAACTGAGGACAATTGAGGGACTCAGAGAATTATTAGGTGAAGGTGAAAACAGTCACTGATGCTAAAGATGGCAACACTGCTTTAAGAGCTAAGACTTTGTTTAAAGATTTCATTTCTTTTAAGCAGTGCCCTTTAGAGGCTACATGAGCTATTTATACACGTTTCCCTGAAGACAAAATAAGTACAATTTACCCCAATCATCCCATTCAAAAAGTTTACACCCACTGGTTCTTAATGTATATTCTACAAGGGGTATGCAAACTTATAAACAGAACTGCAGATGTCTTTGTCCTTAAGAAGATTCCAGTTCAACAGTAAAATAGTGACTAACTAGCTAGATCAAAAATATTTCCAACAAAACATTTCCAAGAGCAATTTTGTTAAGCAACGTGGCACACAAGGTACTCACTGTGCACCAGGATACGTCAGCTAGATATTACATACCTTTTCTCTAAAGATTTTATCATAATTTCAACCATAAAAATGAGTCATACTAACGTTTCCGCCGCCATAAAAAAAAAAAAAAAAGGTACGTCAGAATTGCATGATATAAACTCGCAATTACGTCTTATAAAGTGGGGAAAAGGTAGTCTGTAGTCTGATTTTTTCTCTCCGAATTGTGAGTTGATCTTTCGCAATTCTGACTTTATAACATGCCATTGCAAGTTGTAAAGTCAGAATTATGATATAAATTGAAATTCGGAGAAAAAATGTCAGGGGGTCAGTCTCAAAGGTCAGAATTGTAAGGAAGTAGCAATTTTTATTTAGTGGCAGAAACAAGCTTCCATTGATTAGCCTTTTCTGCAGACAAAAAAAAAACAAAACAAAAAAAATATTTCCAAATTATTAAAGGAAGTTTCAACCAAATGCTATTGAACCACATGAACATTTCATAAAGTCTTGAAACCTATAGCAGGACTTTAAACTGTACTGTAGTGCAGACACAAGAGGTTGATTTTCTCTCTCTTTAGGAGTTGCAAGGGATAGAAAATCTTCTGCTGACTCAAACACATGGTACCTCACTAAAAACCTTTATTGCACTTCAACCCTTATTACGAATTCATAAGACGAGTGTTTCCTCCCAGTATCATGCTGATGTTTGACCTGCAATGCCCAGTGGGTAGTTTGCACCTCACCCTGCATCCATAGCTCAACAAGAGGCGCACTGATGAGGGTCTACCTTTCCCCGACCACAGCTATGCACTGTTTACCCAGCCCGTTGCATGCTAAATAAAGGGGTGACTCTGTGAGAACACAGTTTCATTCCAGATTAGCGAAACCGGCCAAGGTAGACAGCCTTGTCCAGTTTGCAACTGCAAGAGAAGTCTAAAATCATCCCACACCCTTGACTCTCTCCGATATATGACCAGCTATCTGATTGAAAAAGTTGATGGTTTGTCACATTCAGACTTGGAAACTACCTTTGTGATCGGGAGTAAGGTTATGGTCTGAAATCATATCCAGGGAATTTAAGAAAGGAGGCTTTGAGATCATCCGCAAGAAATCTCTTCGAGATTAACGTCAAGGCTCTGCTGGTTTCAGTTCAAGAATAAAATCCGCAATAAATATGCTATGTAAACAATACTATAAATATCATTTTGGGTGGTGGAGATTAAAAGAGAAGATGAAACATTCATAGCATTTGTCCGTTGATGAAGAATCCCGCTTCACTTATCAACATTCAGAAGGACAAAGGCACATATTTGGAGCTCAAAAGTTACCAAAGCCAAAGGAATTACAGACAGTATTTCGTGAACTTTTGGGATGGGATGCAACACCCCTGCCAGCAGTAATCTGTTCACAGTGCTGAATTTGGCTTCAAGGGAGCGAGGGCTATGCCATTTCAAGGCGCTTCCTCTATAGGTTACCCCAGGCAGTTCACTTGAATTTAGACATGAGCAAAATTCAAACGTCTGTGCCCGCAAGACATGTGCGCAAGATTTGGGATCAGTTGAGACACGCTCGAACTCTCATCTCAACTTCAAGTATCCCGGCACAGAGTAGTTAAAAAGCAAGAAGTCCATTCGGTAAAGATTGAAGAGTTTCTTCTGGTAAAATGGACTGATGTTGTCAAAGAACTTGGCAGCCATGTCGCCTGTGGTCCTGGTGCTCTTGGAGGTGGCTGGGAATTTCACCTCTCTTTCGGCACCTGCTAACTTCAGGATGTAGCGTGAATCTTGCGCAAGAGTCTCGTACTTGCCCACCACGTCGTAATGGATCAGGCAAGGGTGGCAAAGCGAGTGAACCCTTTCCCAGTGCTCGTTAAACGGTTCCTCTCTCTGAGTTTGAGGGTCTACTAAATAATACACAAACTCCTCGAAGGAGACGTCGTTGCCTTTTTCCAGAGCTTCAGCCTGGGGGTCCGCACGATGCCTCCGGATGATTTTGGTCCCGTAGCGTTTATGAAAGGCTGTGTTGTAGCTACGGGTGAACTTGTTACGATAGGCCGAGACGAGTCTCTCAAAGGGTTCGCGCACAAAGACGAACTTCAGATATGTGCGCAGACGCTTGTTGATCTCAGCCGTGGAGTACTCCGAGAGCGAATGCAGGTTGCCCACTACGTGAGCCTCGTTGGCGGGAATAGCCAGCGGTTCGCGGTAGCGCCCGTTGCCTGTTAGCACCATCATTACACGCTTCCAGTTGGTGCATGCCACTTTGGGGACATAGCAATATAGTAACTTGTGTTTATCGTCCACTATGAGGTGGCGGAGGTCCTCTGGGCCGAGTACGCGCCTTTTGCGGGTGTGGGTGCGACAGGTTTCCTCCAGGAGTTCCCTTCGACCCTGCAGAGTGGCCTGCACTGCGGACTGCTCCAGCTGGAGGACAGGAAAGAGTGGTATAAGAGGAAATAGAATGAAAAAAATGTCACCATCACCAAAAAAGACAGGGTTCAGAACAGAATTTAATTTTTGGGTTAACTATTGCTTTAAAACTGGAAATCTTTCCTTCTGAAACCGAACACAAGATTACTTAGTGCAATTATGAAAACCATAAATTGCTTACACACTTATTTGTGTGACTTTATATGATAAGACAGTTGCTGTGTTTGAGGGAAGTTCTTGTGAAACCATGAGGCACATAGCTGTTATGGGAGGGTAACGGTTTTGCCTGGGGGATGATCCACAGATGGGTTTGATAAAAAGAATATAATAGGATTTGATGAGCTGGTAGTGATTCAACTGGAAGGACCTTATCTAGATTATCCACTCAGACCTTTAAAGGCATAGTTCACCCAAAAATGAAAAATCTGTCATCATTTACTCAGACACCATGCCATTCCAAACCAATGTGACTTTATTTTGTCCGTAAAAAGAGCAGATGTTTAGCAGATCTTGGCTGTTTGTTTTTCATTCAATAAAGTTACACAATGAACAGTGCCTGTAAAGATCCAAGACTATTGCATGGCTTAAAAAGAACGATGATGAGTAAATAATTAATAATTTACATAATTACATTTAAAAAAAAAAATTACCTGTGGAACAATTTATTTTTTACTATTTAAAGCAGACAAAAACATCTGCTCACAGTAACACCCCTTTAGTGCAGAATCTACACTGACATAGTTGTAATGCATATAATTTTGTTTTTGTCAGTTAGTTTGCATGTCTTTATAAGATGATGGCATGAATAAGGTGTTAGGGGTAAGTGAATTGAGCTGCTCTAGGAATGTGAGGTTGTTATTTTAGTAATTCGACTTCCACTGCTGTTAAAATCTGTCCCTTCAACAACATGGGCTCGAGGAATGCATCTCATCCTCTGTTAATCAGCGCTATCCACCGAAATCATATAATTTACTCTTCAAATTTGCTTTCAAAAGTATTATCAAGTTAACGTTCTCTTATTTAATAATTATTAGTCAACAACATTTCTATGATTTCAGCTGCAAAAATACATACCTGGTCATTTTCTGGTAGTGTCTGCAAAGGACTTCTTCCTGATTTAACTGGGAAACTGCTCTGGCCCGAAATCTGTTCAGAAGCTACAAGCACACAACAAAAGCAAAAGATGAGAAATGGTAACAAAGATAACATCTCCAAAAGCTAAACATATACATGTATACACAATACAACGGGTACATTAACTGATTTCAGAGGAACTTGCTCAAGGGCACCTCAGTCATTTTCTGGCAGTATTGAGAATCGAACCCGCAACCTTCAGGTTACTAGTCTGACTTTGTAATCATTAGGCCATGACTGCCCCAAAAAAAGCCATTTGGCAAGCACCCACAAGATCCCTGCATTCTTTTGTTTTGCATGTTCAAGCATCACTTACATTTTCCTCAGAAAGAGTTTCTTAGGGGTTAAGGGACTTGTGACCTTGTGTTGTGAGAGCAGAGATCAAAGTGCTTGGTCTGAATGATCAAATTATTGAGCAATAAAAGATTAGAGTTGTTAATAGTTATAAGCTGATTAGAGCTGGGCATATGGGAAGCAGCGGGGATCAGGCTGGTGCACAATTACTGCCTTCTCTGACTCCTGTACCTAGCTGATCAGCCATAAAATTCCTCCTTCACATTTGCATTCTCTATAGGAACAGTCTGTTCTCTTCAGTCCAAGCCACTTCCCCCCTTACTCCCCTTCCCACCCATCACACACACACACACACCCTCCTTCGGTCTGTGTTGGGGCCCTGCCGCTAACGTAAGTGATTGGTTTTGCACATGTGCCAGCTAAGTCAAAGGGATACTTTAAATGCTCAGAGAAAGAAAGCGCAAGCTAGCAAGTCTGTACACTGAGAGAGAGAGTAGAGGGGTAAGCAACCATGGTAAAAAGAGAAAAGGCACTTTCCATGAATAGGTTAAAAAAAACAATACTACTTTTTTTTTTTTTTTTTTCAATAAATGGTCAGTGAAAAGAGATGTTTAACCCTTAAAAAAAATGCTGATCGGTAAATCTCTTTACAAATTATGTAAAAAAAAAAAAATTGTAACACTGATTTATGTAATTTTTGCAACCGTGAACTATTTTTTATAAATTTTCTATCAATTAATATAAAATAAGAATAAAAATTAAATAAAAAAAATTATACTAAAACAGATTTAGGTTTAAAAAAAAGGTAAAGTAAAATATAGTAATGCAAGACACTGATAAACACATTAAGCCAACTAAATTTAAATTATGTAAAAAATAAATATAAACCTGTACCTCTAATGATTAAAAAGAAATAGTGGGACACCATTTATACCATATTCATGGAAAGTGCCAAAAGATCTAGAGAGATTACATGAGGATCAAATGGAAAATGGAAGAAAAAAAAAAAAACATGATATAACATGGAAAAGGCAGAAAGAAGGAAATGGGGAGGGGGGTTGAGTACATATACAGACCAAAAATTGTGCTATGAAAGCAGGCACTGATGGCTTCCCCAGCTTTGACATATACTCATTATTCAAACAGACACATGGATATATGGACTGCAAATTCAACAAAACACATATGCAAGTTCTGCAGTGAAAACTAGCAGCTTTAATTTTTTATTTTACATTTATACACTACAAACCTGAACAGTACTACTAACTTATAAAGATTGAGCACGCTGCAATAAAAGTCTGTTAAATCATTGATGCAACTTAAAACAATTACAATTTTTGAACGAGGAGTTTATTTTTATTTTTGTGTAGCTCAACATTTGAGTAAATCCTTATTTTTAAGTTTACCGAGCGACATAAAGGGACGTCATCCACATCACGTCGTTGCTCTAACCGACATTATCAGAAGAATCCATTCAGCATTAAACTGAGTTGCAGCAGATTTTAAGTTCCCAGCATGCTTTGCATCACACTGTGTAAGGAGAATAAATGTTGAAATTGAGTGTTATTTTGTGTGTTTTTGCACAAGATTAAGGGTACATTTACACAACAACGATATGCTTTTTCTTTCGAGTTTTCCGCGTACAGACGACACCATTGTCAAAATGATCCCCATTTATACTAATCCGTGAAAATGACTAAAAACTTTGTATTCTGCTGGCATGCGCATGCCCAGTGTGCATGAACGGTCATGTGACATGCGTTTTCGGCCGTGTAGTATAGAAGGAGATAGTTTCTGAAACACTGTGGAGATGCCAGTGTAGACTTCAGGATCATTTTCATTTTAAAATGCTGTTTTAAAACAAAAATGCACTAGTGTAAATGGGGCTTAATACAGGGGAAAATGTGTTATTGTTTAATGTTCTGTTATTTTGGTATTTAAAGGCGTTTCTGTGATGTTGACGTTTTGTCGGGTTACCATTGTTGTGAAGAGTAGTGCCTGTGGTTAGGTCGAAATTGGGCTGTGAAATTTCAAGGCTATATACACTGCATGTTGATTAACAGTTCATTGAAGTAAATAGTGATAGTCTCTTTGATGGTTACATGCATGTTACATTTCTGATGGTTACTGGTGTGCTATTGCTAACTAACATTTAAACATGAAGATTGTGTGTGAGTTTATTCAATATTTCAATTAAATTGTAATTAGCGAGTTTGTGTAGTACAAAATTATTTTTTTTAATTCCTACTAAAATAATCTTTTGAGTTGTTTACTTAAATGTTTTGAGTTTTCCGACCCTACGGTTTTACAGTATAGTAAAATAGTGACCATGCAACATTTGCAAGTGAAATGCTTATCTTGTTTATAATGGAAGTGATTTGGTTTCTAAATATCAAACAGCATGTCAACAAATACTCTAAACAAGTTACGAACTGGTTAAATCATAGCCTGAAAAGCTAGTTCACTTATAAGCCCTGTATAATCAGGCTGCAAAATTTAGGCATGTGAATATTAATTAATTCAGTCATGAAGATGTTGCTTGGTAACCTTCCAGAAGCATCTAGTCATATACCTTAATTAAAATTCCTGATTGCTTAATTTGCCAGATGATTAGCACCCACTCAATGACGTCTGCCTTTCAGCAAATACATTAGACCTGCTGAGTGAATGTCACAAAAATGTTAGCGCAAAGCCTTGTATGTTAGCAATGTAAAATATTTTATATAAAATAGGCTATTTAAAATCAAACACGGTTTCAAACACCATAAGAGCTCATATTCATAACCTCACAACAGATGATGCAGTTGTTAAAAGGTGTACAAAGTCATAAAAAGGAACTATATAATGATACTCAAAACCACAATTTGATTTCAGTGCCCAGTACAATCATATCAGAGCTGCCATTGCAAAACGGTCTTCACAAAGATATTCGTAATCATAAACATCAGATGATAATGATTTTTAAAAGGAAGTGTGTGCAAGAGACCGTTAGAGACTGGTCTGATTCACAACCACAGAACGACATGAGCGCAAGCTAACTTCCTCTGTTTTTTTCCTTGCTAGAAGAAAAAGACAGATGAAATTGAATGACGACAAGACTATAGTATCACCCAAAGACATACTAAATGAGTTCTTTAAAACAAGCTTTTAAAACAAAGCATTAAACGGCTTCTAAAGGTGGTTAACAATGAGGTCTCTTTTTTAACCTTGTTAGTATGCACTATAGTGAGGTTCCTCAAGTCAACTGAGGCCAGGCGGCAACAACAAAGGTTGTTTGCTGGAATGCTACACAGGCTTGTGGCCATTTATGTTGGCCTGTGAGGGTTTATAGAGGACAACACACAAATCAGCAGGCTTTTATCAAAAGTTCGCAAGGTAATGGGCAGGAAGCCCTCCTGCGGCGCTGCAACTGCTCGCTTACTAATCGAATTCTGCTCTGCCTCGTGTGGAGGTTCTGTGCGGTGACTTCTGATTTTTTGTTTTAATCCCGAAATCAAATGATTTATCTTTTCAATTGTCTTCACAGCTGGTGCTCTCGCCCCTATAGTCTAAATATAATTAGGCTGCGGTATTGGAAGCACATTCAAATGACTTTGAGAATCATGTTTCTCTGGTTGAAACTACAATGGAACCATAAGCTTCCTGGATGTTGTGATGTAAGGAAGCATCGTATGTGTCATGAAACCCATCAGAAGTGAAACCAGTCTGGTGTTGAAATCAGGACATTTCAGATGTGCCGCATGTTTTGAGTCATGCATTTTCCCCTAGAAAATGCTATAAGAACGTAATTTCCAGTATTAGAGTAAGAAGTAACACCACAGAAAACCAGATAAAACTGACTTAGTAGCTTCTGTGTTTTGCCTTGTTTTCTCCACCATTTTACTATAGAGTTTGTCAACGTCCTCTTTTGTACCTGCTCATACTTAGTGCTTTGTGTATTATATTGCAGCTCAACACAACATTTTTACATTACTATTCAAAAAATTTGTGATGGCCGATTTCAAAACACCACTTCATGAAGCTTCGGAGCGTTATGAATCGTTTGTGTCGAATCATGATTCGGATTGCCTGTCAAACCACCAAACTGCTGAAATCACGTGACTTTGGTGCTCCGAACCGCTGATTCGACATGCTGATTCATAAAGTTTCACGAAGCAGTGTTTTAAAATCGGCCATTACTATATAAGTCGTTATTTAGTTTTTTTGGCGCACCAAAAATATTCTCGTCGCTTTATAATATTAATATTGAACCACTGTACTCACATGAACTGATTTAAATGTTTTTAGTACATTAATGGATCTTCAGAGAGGAAATGTCATTGCTGTCTATGCAGGCCTCACTGAGCCAACGGATTTCAACAAAAATATCTTAATTTGCGTTCCGAAGATTAACGAAGGTCTTACGGGTGTAGAATGACACGAGGGTGAGTAATAAATGGGTGAACTAACCCTTTAAATTACTGTGCAAAAAATACTATAATGCTTATTCTGAAATTCTAATGAATACCTACAGAGACCTGTTTCTGTAAAAAGTAGTTTTACTTACCATAAAGTGTTCTTAGGGCAGAAGTGAATAGTTATCTGACTAAAGCAATCATTTTCCTTTCTGCCCCAAGCACACTAGAGGAAGTAAAACTTCAGTGGGTGCCTTAATATGCCATAAAGCAAAATCCATTACAGAATGAAGAATGTGCTTAATATGAGATTTGGATAGAGTTACGTCCACTCATAGTGGCCCAGCATGTTGTACTGTACAGTATTTCATTCATAGCAATGGCTTTACTCTCACAACTATAGATGAAATTGAGAAGAGAGAAAGAGATGCATATGATATGAAAAGGTGAAGAAAGACTGTGCTTCTCTCTTTCTCCTCTGAGCCTCTGTGTGAGGGTGTCACTCTATCCCTGACTAACATAGAGCCGTGACTGTTCATCGCAAATCCAAAATTCCACTTTAGGCTGGAAATTTCCCTTTATTTATTAAAAGGACGCAGCCTTTTTCTTTTTCCCAGTGCTGAAGCGTGAGCAAATTATCAAAACAAAAGAGAAGATACTTCAAACTTGCAAACCTCAAGCTGTTCTACATCTAGGAATTGCCTTATATCCAAACGAGTGCCATGGTTTGGCAATCAAACAATCTGTTCAAGTCACCTAGCATGATTTGTTTATTCCATCCAAATCTCTGACTTCTTAAAATCTGTCTCGACTGTCTGAAAGGAAGAGCGAAGGATTGGGAGAGCTGGCGGGACACTGACCAATGCCCCGGCAGCAGGTTAAATTAAATGCATCTTGTGCGCAGTTCCTCATAAAATATAAAACAGGTCAATTGGGAAACTTGGCTCTGTAGAGCAGTACGGCTCCCAGAGTTATGTCATTTTATGGGTAATGTAATGCTTAGACAAACCAGCACTGGCTGATGACGCTATACTAAACACATGTGCTTGTAGGATCCAGTCAGAAAGTGGTTCTAAACTGCTGAAATCTGTGCAAGAGAGTATCTGTAAATTGTATCATGCTTTGCACATAGGATCTAGAGTTAGTTCAGTCCAAAAAAAAACTTTTCACAGCCTAGTGTTTCAAACTGTACGAATTTCTTTCTTCAGCGGAACACAAAAGATTGGCCCATACATTGAAAGCTAGTGGGGTCTAAAACAACATTTACTTTCACTGCATGGACAAACACTAAGACATCCTTCAAAATTTTTAATTTTTTGTGCGTTCTTGCAGAAGATATCGAAGCTCTACAGGTTTAGAAACAACATGAAGGGGAGTAAAAAATGTCCTGTTGTAAAATGCAGGTTCAGTCCAAAGTCGATTTATTCCAAAATTGATAAGGTTGACGCCAATCACTCCAATTTACTACAACTAGAGCGTAAAATGTGTAAAAGACACGTAAACAATTTAGGCTGCATTACTGGAGAAAATACAAATCCAAAATCCAATCTGACCTTCAATCCCTTCATAATGTGACTCAATTTTCAAGGATCAAGGACAGTTTCGCTTCTAGGCCTCTGGAGTAATGGACTTCATAAACTTTTCCAACAGGCCAATGTAAGAGCATTGGAGGTTTGCTTGATGGTAAAGAATGAGCTCATGTTTTCAGGCATGCGGTGTAAATGCTTCGGAACAAATTATCCGTGAACAAATGAACCCTGTAGCCCTGTATAATTTGTCGACTAGTCGGTTGTCAGACAACTAGTTGACTATCATGACCCATTTCATTGCTGCAATGAAGAAAACAACTGTGACAATCAACATCAATACCTAAAACTACTTTATCATTACCCTTAAATATGCATTTTTACCACAGCAAACAGTAAGGGAGCTGAGTACAATGCTCAACTGCGATTAAGCAGAAGGTCTATGTCAAACTAAACAAGCGAAAAAAAATATGACATGTGGCGAAGTCAGCAGCACTGTCTCTGTAAACATGAGCAGCAGTAACTGATGGTGGTCAGATAAGTGATGAAACTGCTGCACATTCAGCAGATGCAGTATTAAATTTTATCAGAGGAGAACAAGAACCATCTGAGACTTTAAAAGGTATCATTTTAGTTTCAAACTACCCTCAGTGGGTGTGATGGAGCTGAGGGCAAAGAACTGACCCTCACATTACTGGAAATGTTAAAAGGTCTTTTGACAAAAGCTCACCCACGGTCCAGTTGAGTAACTGTTCTGTGCACAAGCACTTACTGCACAGAAAGAGAAGGAGCTCCATATGTTTCTCATGGACAAACCACTAAACTTTTATTAGTTGTACCTCAACGTTTGCCTTTTGGCTGGATACGTTTTCTTGATGTTGGCTTCAGGTAAAAAGAAGCATATCAGCAAAAGAATGAGGGGGAATTCAATACTCGATAATTAAACAACTTTCCTATTGCGAACCTGATCACAGAATAAATGCGCCAACACATGAGGACAGTTACCAAGTGGTTTCTTGAAGAAACATACATAAACAGAAAAGCCATTTTAAGGTAATTACTGATTGCTGCTGCAAGTTTTAGGCCAAGACCCCTACAGAGAGCTACTTTTAAGATCACTTGTATCAGCTCTTTTTATTGGAACTACTTTTAGGAGGACAAAAGCTTAGAGGACACAGTGGTATATTGTATCTAGCCAAACTTCCTGTGAAGTGTGACCCTGTGATCACTGAAGAGGTGTGGCTCAGCGAATATCTGTTCATGAGCCAAACAAGAAAAGCTTTAAGCAAATAAGGCACAGCATGAACATTCATTTGCATTATACAAGTTTATGTTTTCTAAGCCTATTTAAAAGTTTCCTCATTTAGAATAACCTGTATTCATCTACATTTGAATGAAAATAAGAATAATTCTATGTGCATAAACATGTTAATCCGGTGGAGCACCTAATTTGTGCGCAATTATAAGGGAATGAGACCCATCGAAAGAAGGGTCTTCAAAAATGCAGGTGTGAACATCTACAAACACCTGTTAAAGACAGACGAATGAAGGATCACATCTTTTGCCATAGCTGAGCAATTTGCCTCTGGCAGGAGAACTTTTTAGGGTCAAATCCTGAACTATTATTGAAAAGCTGTTTAACTGCGTACTAACATGCCTAAACAAGAACGGTTCAATGGAACCTAATCTAGTCAGGGGAAGCGGATTATTCATTTAATTTATAAAAAGAAAAAGAAAAAAGGGTGACGCCAAATCCTTGCAATCTTGGCTGTATAATAAAATTTTCACAAAAACAGTTTGAACTTAGCTCTATGTGGGCAAAGAGAAAGAGGTTTTGTTTGCAAAATGAAAAAACAAGAAAAAAGATTAGCTATTACTATCAGGTTTTGTTCAAAGTCTCTTATCCATAATTCACAGGAGACTTTCCATAACCTGCATATATTTTGTAGTTCTATATTTCACCACTTCATGCTGTTTCTGATTTTGTCCAGATGGGCTTCATACTCGGTCATGAATGCAAGTAATCAGTGGTGATATCCCAAAACTCTGGGACAAAGTCAAAGCCACTGACCTTTAATTCCCCCTTCTTCTCTAATCGCATGCTATCCTTCTTCAAGGTGATCTGTTCCTCTCTGAGGCATCAGGGGAAAGGTTTAAAAGGTTTTGGAATGCCCTAGAGTCTCCCAGTGGGGGCCTTCCAAACATTCCACGGGTAGTTTTTCTCTCTGTCTGCTTTGTTTCCAGTGGGGTTGAACAGCCTTTTTTTGTTCGCTCGCTGTTCTAAACAGTCACTCCGAGGACAGTCTGATGTCCTTTTTTGTATGTCAGAGGAACTGCCATTATGTGGCATGAATGTCTGTTATCAAAACTTTATCTACCTAAGCTTGTCAAATAGAAGTGATGTCAAAGCACTAAATCGTTATTTCAATCAGACGGTGATTGCTTAAGATCTCACTGGTTCATTTTAAGTCTTTTAACAGAGGACCACCATAGACATTAATTTGAAATGGCCAAACTGTCCCCGACCCCAATATTTGACATTGCTCTGCTGCACTCCATTACGCACTGCTCTGTTTGTTGTTAGAATGACAGAAAGTTAAACTTACTGAGATGGTCAATCAAATCAAATAAGGCAGGGCTTACTGCTCACAGAAGACCAGTGTGAATAGTTTTAGCGGTTAATGAGAGTGTGGTAAGATGTAAGTAGCAAAACATAAAGGTAAATTTTAACCAACACACCCCTCATGTACAGCAACATTTAATAACCTTGATCCTTTCCTTGATGGAACTGACCTCTGATATGTAGGATGTCCAGACCTGGGAGGAGCTACAGGTCAAAATGCACTTGAATCATAGTTGCCCACAGTTAACGTTAAAAAAAACTGTGTATTTCATTACTGAAAGAATGAATTTAGGATGTGGTCGTAACCTGTTGTAACCTTCACTTGGTTGGTGAAACAGGTTATCTAACTTCCATTTTTTCCAAGTCAAAGAATTAGTACACCAATACAAAGGATTACAGGCTACTATATTGTAGCAGCTGAATATTACGGTAGTTACTCAATCTCAAAACTAAATTTCAGTAGACATCTTGAAACATGGATGTCGCCAACACACTCTCATGGCAATTAGCAACTACGTGGCTAATTTGTGTGATCTCATTGCTTACGCCTAAATGACAGACACCCAACAGTTAGGTTTGCTAATGAAATTGGCTTGTATGTTACAATATTTTAATAAAGCCACATGAACAGAATATATGATTATTTAAGATTTTCTCTAAACGGTTTATTGTAATTAATGTGTCTAGTTCGTTTGTTGACTGCAGCCAAGAGACAGCTCAGAACTCATTTAATTAGAACATAAATAGGCTAGCTATATTTAGCATTTACACTGAAGAATATGCTACTAAAATGTATGTCTCAATTGAAAAGCGTTTCTGCATGTTCAAATAAAATTCATAACCAAATCTGTGTTGATATAACTGAAGTACCATTTAATGCGTCAAACTAATGACACCTGATCATACGAATCGGACATGAGACGGGTTCTTGGTTGAATGAGTCGGTGTCATTATTTAAAAAACGCTCGAACCGATTCGGTCTGATTTGCGAACAAATTGTTCGGTTTTGTGAACCTGTTCATTTAAAAGATCCGACTCAAATGAACAAATCTATAATGAATTAGACATCGCTACTTTATTTGTAAGACTCACCTGATCTTGAGATGTTCTGGAAGTATAATATGAGAATGAAAAACGACCCGACGCATGTCGCCAGAAACATCCGACCCACTTTGGGCTTTATCATTCTGATACTCCTCTAAAGGACGATGCCCGACTCTCGCCCGGCGACGGAGGTCCGAGAAGGGCAGAAGAACAATCCTAAAATCGTCTGTCCTGCGGGTTCCTCATTATAGAAAGAAACACACAATATTTGCAGTCCAAAAACAACTCCGTGAAACTTATTCCGATACACGTTTCACCCGTAGCAGCCCGCTTGTCTATCGGAGAACAGAGCGCTTTATAGTTGGGTGTTACACGAACCATTCACCTAAAAACTTTACAGGTCCAACTGTTTCAACGAGCCGTCGCTTCCAAGCGGTTGCGTCAATTACGCATAAATTCCATTGATCATCTTTATGTCTTCGGTACGTCACATGTTGCTGTTGTCAGTTGAACTCAACTTCCCCTAAACATGGAGGGCATTGTATCAAACTTTCGGGCATGACGTCACGCCCACCAGCATCTAGCTGAGTGCCCAGGGGCCCCTGGATGTGACGCAACAACTGGAACCCCTCTAAACTGGGAACGCAAAACTCGAGCGTTTTCGAACGAAAACCAACAAAAAAGTATTTTTCAAACTTAAGTAGTCTAAATGTAAAAATCACTTTATAATTCATTTATTTATGACTTTAAAGAAGAAATAGCCTATCTAATCTCTTTTTTTTTTTTTCGTTTAAAAAAATCAGAACTTTCGATGTGATACTCAGGCACACTTTTATAAATGTGTCTAGTTGTAAAATACTATATACATTATGTGTCAAAAGTGATTTTTGTACAGATAATGTATGTTTAGTGACATCTGGTGGAAAATACAGGAACAATTTGACAATTTTATCACTAAACCATGGTGTTGCATTTCAAACCTGTTAATGCATATGCATCAGCTACATGCATACATTGCAATGGCATTAAATAGCCTAATCATTATTGATGATATAAGCCAACTTTGAATGCGGGAGGAAAAACAACAGCTATAACATGTTTTTATGTTTTCTCTCATGCTCCTTTGCTCTAAACTAAAGGATATGTCACTGGGTTCATTTTAGGGCTGTAAGTTTTATAGCAATGTGGTGAGTGTGGATTTCCTTGAGGTTTTGGTTGGCCTATCGCAGCCTAAGCACGACTTCCATTACTGAAAACTGTACAGTCAACATAAATTTGTTTCTATGATAAGTTATCTCTGTTGCTCACCTTCTGTTCAGCAGGCCTGCATATAATATCCTGTTCATTCACAGTGAATGCAGAAATGCCCTTTTTTTTCAATATTAACAATGTAAAATGCTATTTTAAACAATGTCCCCTGTGGATAACTTTAATAATAAGGCCTATTGGAACAAGTCACTTTGATCCAGGTCAGAGTTAAAGTCCAATAACGACTGGTCTGGACGTCTTGTTTATGTTGATTCAGAGTCCAAATGACCCAGGAAATGCTGTTCCACTATTTATATACATGCTAAATATTCTAACAGTAGCAAGTAATACAAGACTTATATTCTCATATTATAAAGTCATTTATCTTACAATCCAAATTTAAGGACAATAATGTACTGGCCGAAACTGATTTCACTCTGCTCTAAACTGCTGGATATGGACAGTGAGTTAAAGAGCTTTTTGAGGATGTACTGTAATTTGAGAGGATCACACATTTCCATATTTTTATTTATAAATATTATATGTATAGTAGCAAGTAATAAAAGATTTACAATGAGTTCCATTGACAGAGTTAGGCTTGCATGTTATATAGGTCACAGAAATGTAGGAATTAAACAGGTCAGCTATACTGTACAAACAGATGGACACTGACTAATGTTTCAGTATGTGTGCTTCATGGAACACGTGCATCTAATGTTGTTTGCTTGGCCACAGAGGTGTACTAAATGCACATGAACGCATTTAGTTTACGGTCAACGTGATTTACATTAATATTGGTTAGATACGGAAAAAGACATTCATCCCATAGGTGGGTTTACTGGCAAGGTAAATCATGCTTTTCCTCACTGTATCACCCCAAGCAGATCCTTAGAGATCAATCAGTGCCTAAAAGCGAGAAAGAACCAGGTGTGTGTGTTAAAGTTCACAGGAGTCAGTAACTGCTTTTAAACACTTCATAAGGGTGTTTGAAGTGAAATATGTTTGATATGTAGCCTGGCGGTATCTTTCCTGTCAGGAAGGTCAGTGCTGTGGGATTGAGTGATCCAGTGCTGTAGCCTCTGTTGCTCTGAATTTATGTGCCAAATGTGGTCATGATTTTTTGTGGGTAGGCCTGTTTACATTTAGATTTACATTCAGTCACTTTATGTATATTTATGCATTTGGCTTAAACTTGGTTAAGGTATTTGTCTGACAAAATTATTTGTCAAAAAAGGCAAACTACAGCTCAAGTTTTTTTTAAAAATGCATAGAAAAACAAAATTAATAATATTTCGTAGGTTCTCTTCTGTCTTCGCATGTGGCCCAAAATTATGGCCGCACAATTTGGCATGTTTCATTGCATTATCACAAATGAAACAATTTACTCCAAACTCTGCTACATAATATGATCTCAAAATCTTTAACTAGTTTTTAAGATATATATATATATATATGTATGTATATACACACACAGTGTTGGGTGTAATTAAGTAATCTAATTACTGTAATTTAATTACTTTTCCCTTGAAAAAGTAAAGTACTTTGAATTTTTCTGTATTAAATTACAGTTACTTCTGATGTAATTGCATTAAATACTGTAAACACTGGGTTAAAAACAACCCAAGGGCTGGGTAATTATAGAAAATAACGCATTGGGTTAATTTTACAGATCAACTTAAGTCCTGTAAACTTTTTTAAACATTTTTAAATACTCCACACAACCAGTGATTTGCATGATAATATTTTATATCGTTTTTAATACATTGCCTACATTTAAGCTTGTTTAACAAATATTAGAAGTAAAGATTAAACATTTATAAAGTAATTCAAATGTAATCGACCAGTCTCTGTTGTCCTGTTTCCACCGTAACGGCGCTGGATCTCGTGCCGGAGATGGCTCGCGTTCGGTGGGGAAACTGATAACTTCAGACCGCCGCCCAACGTAGCAGAAAAATGCTGTGACTGGCTCCATAACCTGTCCATAAATAATCAGTGTATAATTCTGAGAACATATTTTAACATCCTAAGTATTTATATTCTATATCTTTTTGAATAAAATCATACAATTTTATGCAAGGCGTCAGGCATTTCACACGAAAAGACCGACGCGACACTCGTTTAGGTGACACACATCGCGCCTCTGTATGTTGCTTTGCATAAAATTAAACAATATACAGAACAATAACGAATTTTTAAATGATATAAAATGTACACACACCTGTATGTCACCAATTTGACGGAACTGCACTACTCTCTCCTGAAGAGGTCGCAAAAAGCCCGCGATAAATAACTCAACTCCTGTTATGTCTGACCCAGGATCTAGGTAACACAACTACCCAAACACTGGGTTTTTAATGTAACCTCCTCTCTTTACACTCTTTGGTCAGTTCAAGAATAACTTATGCAATTGTATGCTGTTTTTTTTTTTTTTTGAAAGAAGCAAAAATGTAGTTTTGTCTCTGTGAATTGTTCAACTGGTTGATATGGAATTTAGAAAGTAATAAATAATCCAATACTTTTTTACAGTAATTTACCCAACACAAACACACACATAGTATTTTTGATATTGTACATGGATGGGTCACCATGTTGAACTGAATATTTCTGAATTAACCAAAGACTAATTGTCTTGTCAGCCGTTTAAACATAAACAAAATGACTTCATGCACTTTTAAAGCTAAAAATATCAATAAAACAAATAATTATTTAATTATTATTTAAGTTATTCAAGTTGACATTTTTATTATGTTTAATAAAAGTTTGACATCTTTGAAGATATCATATCAGAGCAAATAATCAGTCCAAACACCCATTTTCATTTTGAAATATAGCTCTTTAATGTTCTGTTTTCTCTGGCCTTTGTCGTGCTTGTTTTGGCAGACATCTCACTGTCTCTGTGAGTCAGCATGAATGAGCCTCCACTGAGATCAGCCAGAGCTGCTCTCAAAAAGACCTTTTTATTCAGGAAGTGCATCGCTTCATATGGGCGATGAAACCATTTCATGACCTGCCCGAAAGGTCTCTGCCCCAAAGTTATTAAAGTCGGTCATTTGGCTTTCTTTTTTGGTCTGTTTATTAAAAGCAGCAGGATGGGTCAATGACTTCATGGTTCACTTTTCTGACTGGTTCAAAATATAACAGAGCAATTTTTAGCATAATATTCTCACCTGATAAGATCATTTATCTTATAAACCAATATAAGTGTATAATATTATACTTTTATTTTTTTTAATATTTAATGTTATTTGAGCATGATTGTGTTAATAGTTTAATGTACATTATCATTCAAAAGTTTGGAGTCTATACGTTTTTTAATGTGTTTGAAAGAATGTTTTATTTTGAAAAAACAAAAAAACAGTATTATTGTGAAATATTATTCAGTTTAAAATAACTGATTTCTGTTTTAATTATTTTAAAATGTAATTTATTCCTGTGATGGCAAAGCTGAATTTTCAGCATTTTCTTCAGTGTCACATGATCCTTCAGTAATCATTCTAATATGCTTATTTGCTGCTCAAAAAACATTTCTGATTATTAATGTTGAAAACAGTTATGCTTCTTAATATTTTGTTGAAACTGTGATGCATTTTTCTGAATTTATTGATGGACAGAAAGTTTGAAAGAACACCATTTATTTGAAATATAAATCTTTTGTAACATTATAAATGTCTTTATGTTTTGATCAATTTAAATGAATTTAATCCATGCTGAATAAAAATATTTCTTACTGACCATAAACATTTGAATTTTAGTATATGTTTCTTACATGATACGCTACATATGAGCAAACTTCATTTGACTTTACAGCCCTGGTCCAATTCTTTAAAAAAAAAGGAGGCAAAAGGACACCCAAGAGCTCTGACACAATTCCACCACTGATGTGAACTTTAATTAAGTTCTGTTAATCACAGTGGCACTGGACTGAAAAAACAAACCTCAGTGTTGGCATTCTGCCTCTTAGCCTCGCTGCAGCTCCATGCTACTGCTTTAAACATTGCTCTTGATTCAGAAGCTAAAACATTTCTTACACACTTTAAACTTCCTCATATTGTATGCATCCCATTACTCAGATGCTCCTATGAGAAGGTGACAGACTGGTCAGGTGTGAAGAGATGCGAGGTGTCAGATAGTTCAGAGGAAGAGAAGACACCAGGCTGAGAAGAGACTGACTGGTGAGAGATTTTCTGATCATCAGAACTGGACTGCAGTTCTTAAAAGCTATCAATAATTATATAAGGGTTTCAAAAGGTATTACACCCCCTCTTAGTCTTTGATTTTTTTTTCAGGGATTTGTACATACACTTTAATAAGGTTCATATGTTACAGTGAAAAAAAAAAAATAAAGCAGCCGTTTGATAGTATCTCTAATCTTGTACATCACAGCTAGGATCAATATTTGTGTGATTATTTTGAAGTCATGTTGACTCTATAAATGTTTAGCACTGGATAGGTCACAAGTCTTACCTGTTAGAGTGAGCTGGGATGAGGGTTCGACCAAGAGAAGAGGAGAGAGAAAGGAAAAAAAGGTGCAGGCCAAATTGTCAGTGGAGTTCTGCACTGCACCATCTCAGCCAGCAGGCGGCACTACAGGCATGCTCTACAATTTGACCAGGGGTATGAGAGGAGGAACTAAATTATTGTGGTTATATGAGAAAATTCAAGACATTTTCAACTTTTTTTTTTCCTTTTTTTTTTTTTTTACATTGAGATCAAAGTTATATTTAGATCGAAGATTCGAAGTGTATAAAAAATAGGCATACCTCACCTTACAGCAAAGAAATTACTCGGTTGTGCGTTTCCCTCCTGGTGTTTTTCACACGAGACACTAAGTTCTGGTGTGAAATATAGTCTTCATTGTTATAGAATACAGTCGTTGAAGACGCCATTTGAAGCTAAACGCAGACGTTTATGTTGCAAGTCACAGACCAAAATCCCTTACAAGGTAGGGTGACCAGACGTCCCGGTTTTTGGTGTTCTGTTCCCGACTGGGGCTGTCCCCAGAAATGTCCCCGTTTTATAGCTCCTTCAAAACAACCCACAAATACATTGCAAAAAAAAAAAAAAAAAAAAAAAAAAAAACCCGACCAGCATACAACAGCCTGTGTAGTGATTATGTTCACCAACAGTGGGGGCTGTGCAGTTGCACTTGGTCGCGCCGCTACTTCATGAAGAACGTAATCTGGATCTGGTCCGCGCCATTATCGTCAAATATCACAATAAACTTTGTTATCGGTTTAAAGGTAGTAACATACTAACTATTCATGTTAAATTAAAGTAATACTGTTTGTATGTTTTATAACAGGGCCTCAACAGGGTGCGAGATTGTTTTGCACAATTTTAAACGTCCACAAAAGTTCAGCAGTCACAACGCAGCAATTTCCACACACAACTATATCACGTGGTGAACGTACACTCAGATATGAATAGAAAATAAAATAAAATTAATAATACACGTGCAACTTACTTTGTTCTTAAAATGAGTCTAAAATGCTAAATAGTTAAAAATAGTTAAACGTTAAAACAGTTGTAATTTCTGTATACAGTAAAAAACTATTTAAATATTTAAACATTAAATCCAAAAAGTTAAATGCTGTTTTATTTGTCGTATCTTCTTATATTTATGTTGTTGTTTTTTTGTGTAATTTTTATGTAATGTGCTTTTGTAAAGTCATACTAATGTTATAATAGGCATATTGTTTTGAACTGCTTTTACAATGCTTTTATTAATCATGTAATAGTTTTTTGGTGAATTGTATTAAAACCAGAGCAAAAATCCTAATAATCAAACTAAATCATAATAATTATTAATGTAATAATATAAGGAACCCACAACAATTAAAAACAAAAACATTCAAAAATGTATTGTCCCTGTTTTTTAATAAATAGATAATAACAAATGCGATTTTGGTGATATTTTGACCACTCAAATAGGAAATGTCCCCAGTTTCCATTTCAGAAATCTGGTCACCTATTACAAGGAGTTCACTCGGCGGCCATAACTGCAACACCTCCGGGCATCCAAGATCAAGTCCTATCTATTTGAATGGGGAAATCCTGGAATCTCAAAAACTGCTATTTTAAATCAGCAACAAAATCTCACATGAGCTGTCCCATAAATGTTGTTTCTTATGCTCAAATAGCGTTAAGAAAGCTTATTTTTCAGGCTAGACGAGCCAATGCGCATGTGCAGTCTCACGTGGGAGCCGGAGCTTCTAACGGCAGCTGTAGTGACACAATGACTTTATCAATCAGCGATTGGCTCTTTTACTTAGAAGGCGGGACCTATTCCGCCATATTGCGCATTGCAGTTTCTTCCATTCATAACTAATCGGAGTGAACCGTCCTTCTATATCTAGTCTTTGTCACAGGCTGGACTGATGAAACTGCAATGATTAGTCTACTATTAAAGCATTCATTTGATGTAAACAGTAAGTCTACATAATATTCATATATGCAGTTCATAGGGGACATACATACATAGCATTTACAGCATGAAATAATATTTAAACCTATAACATTTTACATATGTAAATTTTAAACAGCCTATAACATTTTTATTTTATAATTCTGACTTTTTTCTTGAATTTGCGTGTTTATAATCCCCAGTTCTGACTTTATAACTCGCAATTTGTTAGTTTATATCACAATTCTGAGACGGAAAAAAGTCAGAATTGCGGGATATAAACAGACAGAATAACAAGTAGCCCGTATCTCACAATTCTGTTTTTCCTTCTAAGAATTGTGAGATATAAATTCGAAATTAACTTTTTAAAAAAATTTTGTATTCCGTGGCTTCCACAGACTGCTACTGCAGAACTGTCATTTTCTGCCAGTAGTCCACATATCTTTTTGAATGGGGAAACATCATCATCTCCAAAACTGTTTGCCAAGCTTTCGATTAAATTTCATATTTTAAATCACCATTGAAATCTGACAACTGTCTCATAAATTTAGTTTCTAAACACTCAAATCATGACTAAAAACGTTATTTTTCAGGCTGGATCAAGCTAATGCACATGCGCAGTCCTCAGTCCTTGTGCCTCATTTCGGAAACGCGTGAACCGGAGCTTCTAATGGCCGCTGCAGTGACGTGATGACTTTACCAATCGGCGATTGGCTCTTATTTAGAAGGCGGGACTTATTCCGCCATATTGCGCGTTAGTGCTTGTTTGAGATGAGCAAATTCTGTGCAGAACCGATCACCGCGAGATGCATGCCGGTTAGAAATGAGGCCCAAGAGGTGACACTCTGATACTTTTTGGGTAACAGCCACTAGATGGCGCTCCGGTAGCGCGGCCGCCATTATGGGGGGAAAATACTAACTGGACCATAGAATCCTTCACATCTTACGCACCCAAAATCGGCGAATTTCATTGCCAAATCAGAAGCGCAAAAAAAAAAATTTCAGATTAAATCATCAGTAAATTTTATGTCACCTACAGTAAATGTTGTATTATCTTATATGTTTTATTTTACCAGTTGTGGAATCCAACCATTCAACCATCTGAGATAACGTAGTTAGCCTACTTTATTATTTCCATTTTATGCAACTTTACACATTTATTAATAGTAAATTAATAATTAATAAATTTAAGATCATCATGTTTGCAGCGAACAATATATTTCAAACCTAGTGGAGTAATAGTAATAATAGTATCACTCCGCTAGGTCTGAATTGAAATAGGCTATTTTGTACGTTTTAATGGATCACGCTACAAACATAACAATCTTATAATACATGATCCATTGCTGTGTCTGTTACTGCATAATTCCCACTTTTGGACACTTTTGCTTTAACAGACATTAGACAACACTGCAAAATCAAGCTGTTATATATACAGGTGCTGGTCATATAATTAGAATATCATCAAAAAGTTGATTTATTTCACTAATTCCATTAAAAAAGAGAAACTTGTATATTATATTCATTCATTACACACAGACTGATATATTTCAAATGTTTATTTATTTATTTATTTTTTTAAATTTTGATGATTATAACTGACAACTAAAGAAAATCCCAAATTCAGTATCTCAGAAAATTAGAATATTGTGAAAAGGTTCAGTATTGAAGACACCTGGTGCCACACTCTAATCAGCTAATTAACTCAAAACACCTGCAAAAGCTTTTAAATGGTCTCTCAGTCTAGTTCTGTAGGCTACACAATCATGGGGAAGACTGCTGACTTGACAGTTGTCCAAAAGGCGACCACTGACACCTTGCACAAGGAGGGCAAGACACAAAAGGTCATTGCAAAAGAGGCTGGCTGTTCACAGAGCTCTGTGTTCAAGCACATTAATAGAGAGGCGAAGGGAAGGAAAAGATGTGGTAGAAAAAATTGTACAAACAATAGGGATAACCGCCCCCTGGAGAGGATTGTGAAACAAAACACATTCAAAAATGTGGGGGAGATTCACAAAGAGTGGACTGCAGCTGGAGTCAATGCTTCAAGAACCACTATGCACAAACGTATGCAAGACATGGGTTTCAGCTGTCGCATTCCTTAAACTCTTGAACAACAGAAGCGTCTCGCCTGGGCTAAAGACAAAAAGGACTGGACTTCTGCTGAGTGGTCCAAAGTTATGTTCTCTGATGAAAGTAAATTTTGCATTTCCTTTGCAAATCAGGGTCCCAGAGTCTGGAGGAAGAGAGGAGAGGCACACAGTCCACGTTGCTTGAGGTCCAGTGTAAAGTTTCCACAGTCAGTGATGGTTTGGGGTGCCATGTCATCTGCTGGTGTTGGTCCACTGTGTTTTCTGAGGTCCAAGGTCAACGCAGCCGTATACCAGGAAGTTTTAGAGCACTTCATGCTTCCTGCTGCTGACTAACTTTATGGCGATGCAGATTTCATTTCAACAGAACTTGGCACCTGCACACAGTGCCAAAGCTACCAGTTCCTGGTTTAAGGACCATGGTATCCCTGTTCTTAATTGGCCAGCAAACTCGCCTGACCTTAACCCCATAGAAAATCTATGGGACATTGTGAAGAGGAAGATGCGATATGCCAGACCCAACAATGCAGAAGAGCTGAAGGCCACTATCAGAGCAACCTGGGCTCTTATAACACCTGAGCAGTCCCACAGACTGATCGACTCCATGCCATGCCGCATTGCTGCAGTAATTCAGGCAAAAGGAGCCCCAACTAAGTATTGAGTGCTGTACATGCTCATACTTTTCATGTTCATACTTTTCAGTTGGCCAAGATTTCTAAAAATCCTTTCTTTGTATTGGTCTTAAGTAATATTCTAATTTTCTGAGATACTGAATTTGGGATTTTCCTCAGTTGTCAGTTATAATCATCAAAATTAAAAGAAATAAACATTTGAAATATATCAGTCTGTTTGTAATGAATGAATATAATATACAAGTTTCACTTTTTGAATGGAATTAGTGAGATAAATCAACTTTTTGATGATATTCTAATTATATGACCAGCACCTGTAGGCTATTTATTGTCCAACATTCCCAATTTTTCTGATGCATGTTTAATTAAATGTTGATATTAATTCAGTGTTTATAATCCTAATGCTAATACTAGATCTTTTAAAGAATTTTAACCCAAACTGACTGGGTTTCTAGAGAGCAAAAAGATTTTGAGAAAAACATGGAAGGCTTACACACAGTCTGTAAAATAAACTGTTAAAAGGACTTGATGGTCACGATAGTATTTTATTCTGTGTTGTCATCATTCAGGTTGGATTTCAGCTTTAATGTACTTTTTTTTTTTTTAACAAAGCAGCTGATATTACCATAGAAACTAGTGGACTTTCGAATAGCGGAAACGCAGGGCCGCTGTTGGGTGCCGGTGTTGCAATGGAACGTTCTATTGAGTGTCGCTTCTTGTTAGTGTATATTCTTTGGTCGGGCGCAGTTGCTCTAAAAGCACGATGGGAAACTTGCTGACGACACAGCTTAATGCTTATTGGTTTAAACAACTGTGATGTATTGATCTCTTTTAAAATGTTTGATTTTAAAACTCTAATATCATGATTTTATGTATAAATTATGTGTGAATGTTCCTAAACTCTCTGACAGTGCGATCTCTCTGTGGGTTATGTGATTGTTGTCATTTATAAAAAATATATAAAAAACATGTCTATAATTAAAATAAAAATGATTGATACACACATGCTTCAAATGGAAATAAATAACAAGTACTTTGGGTGTTTTGTTTATAATATTTATTTTCATATAAAAGCAACAGAACTAAAATTACATCCAGTTTATCAGCAACACAGTGCACGAGTGTGAATCCCGCGATATCCGCCTTTGATCTCGTAGGTGTCTGATCCACTAGAGAACGGAGAACTGTCCGTCTTGCCTGCACTATTTCTCATGACACCTGTTCTTTTTAGTGACTCAAAAACATATAGAGCAACTCCTGAACAAATTTCTTTTTAGTAAATCGAAATTCAGCATGACCAGTGTAGTCTCAATGTAGACTCCCAAACAAATCCCTCTTTTGAGTTGGTTCTTTTTAGTAGATCAAAAACTACAGCCTATTACAGTATAGGCTAGTCTGACTCCCGAACAAATAGCTCTTTTCTTTTTAGACTCCTGAATGAATAACTCTTTTGAGCCGACTTTCTTTTTAGTTACTCAAACTGCACCATCCCTAATGCACACGTGCACGCACACACACAGACACACACACACACACACACACACACACACACACACACACACACACACACACACACACACACACACACAACCACACAGATGTATCAAAGTGCCAAATAAAGCTGCTTTAAGAAAATAAGTCCATGAACAATTAATTTATTTATTATGTTTCACATCAAAACAAATCAGTTAAAAAAACATACCACTCATTGCTGTGAATTTCAACAAGATGTTACTTTTTAATCAAGATGTCTAGATTTTTCAGAAATCATATTCCATATCCCTGTATCGCTTGCAGTGGGCAACACATCAAAGGCATTTTGATCTTCTCCTCTGTCCTCTGCTGCCAGAGAGAAACCGAAGAGATGTAAGAACTCTGATAGGACCGAAAACAGCAGGTCATCCCAAAGACACAAGACATGAAACATCTTCAAACCAGACCATGCAGTGAGGTCCGTTCTAACACAGCTGGGTTAAAGCTGTCACATAAGGTGGGGTCAAGTCTGTGACACAATGCTTCTAACCTGCTTTTTCCAAAACATTATTTTATGATACAAATCACATGATCAGCATAAACATTTGAGTGAAAAGTTAGTATATGGTATATTTTTTGCTTTACTGTGCTTCAGTAAAAGCAAGAACATCTGACCGTCTGTACAAAGTGTACATTATCAATGTCACTAATGTACCTACTAGTCTAAGCAGATAAGAGGTACAAAGCAAAGATCCCTACTGGGCCTAAACATGCTGACATAAGTAAAAAACAAAACATAACACGGTGTAAACTGTAATTAAAACTGGCAAGTGTTAATGTACTACATTTTCTACCCCTATCTGAAAACTTGCCTTCAACTTACCTGATTCTACAGCAATATAAAAATAGAAAATGTTTGTCAGGAATGTCCTTTTAAAGTCTCTCAAACAGAACATGAAAGTGTGACTTTTTAAGAGGTGCTCCGGCTGTTCTTCTGTTCTCTGCTGGGTGTCTCTCACATACGGCGAGCCTCTCTTCTGAAACAGCCCGACAGAATAAAACCTGCATGGATTATTGTATCAATTCTGCAATTCAGTAGAAGTGTTAAAGTATTTAGACCGATAGAAAAAAGAAAAACACTTTGGCAAGGAATAATACAGATCAAAGGCAACTTTATTTATTTGAGATATTTCACCCAAAAAAATTAAAAAGCTGTCATCATTTACTCACCGCCGTGTCATCCCAAACCCATATGATTTTATAGAGTTATAGTTATATTTTATATTAAATAAGAAATTATTTTAAAAGAAATTACATTTTCACCTGGCAATGTAGCCTAAAAACAGTCCCATCAATATGTTCCAGGTAAGAATGTAAAATTATTTTAATTTTGACTACAGTGCTACTTGAAAGTTTGTAAACCCCTTGCAGAATCTGTGAAAATGTGAATAATTGTAACAAAACAAAGAGGGATCATACAATATGCATGTTATTATTTATTTAGTACTGTCCTGAGTAAGATATTTTACATAATAGATGTTTACATATAGTCCACAAGACAAAAAAAATAAAAAAATAAGCTGAATTTATAAAAAACTGATCCATGACTGTTTGTTTGTGATGGTTGTTCATGAGTCCCTTGTTTGTCCTGAGCAGAAACTGCCCAATATTCTTCAAAAAAAATCCTCCAGGTCCCAAAAATTCTTCAGATTCCCAGCTTCTTTTGCATATTTGAACCATTTCCAGCAGTGACTGTATGATTCTCAGATCCATCTTTTTACACTGAGGACAACTGAGGGACTTAAACACAAATTTGAACCCTTTGACGCGTACGATCACACCGGTGTGATCAGTCTTGGCTGGCCCCAGGAGCTTACGATCACACCGGTGTAATTAGAACGTTCAGCGCCTCACGTGATCAGCTGCCAAATTCAAATGTGCGTGCGCGCTTTGGCTGGCGCTAAACCAGAGACAGACGCGCGCAGCTCTTTCATATATCACATATATGCAGTGTTTTCAACCATGTTTATTTTAGGTTTCAGACATTTAAATACACATGAGTACTAACAAAACAATATATTTAAAGTTTGTATAATACACTATGATGACTGTCATAAAGTTGGTTTGACGTTGGACGTTTGATATTCGCAAATTTAGGGACCGTCTCAAAAGTTACATCCGACATTGCTATACACGTTTTAATGATGTTTAACTTTAATGATGTCTATAGAAGCGGAAATAACAACCCTTTCCATTATAATTAGACGACACGTTTTATTCATATCAGATACACATTGTGAAAATACCTTTAAAGTTTACTCCATTCTTCCCCAGTTCACCGACTCACTTACTTTCATGTATTTCGGGATAAGTGGATGAATTCACGTGTTGTAAATCCAACAGATCCGATTCTCTGTACTGGTGCGCAAACTAACATGGCGGCGCCCATCGCCATATGCTCAGCGCGATCGTTATAAAGATGTTTAAACAGCAAAACACATCCACTTGCACATATTTGACAATCGGAATATCAGATATTTCATGCTATAGCTAACAAATTTGTGAATATTTTGAATAAGGAAAAATTAATTAAATAAATAAATAAAATAAAATAAAATTAAATAAATAAATGTGACAAGCAATGACGCGTCACCATGGAAACAATAAAGTGATAAGTTCTAAATAACGGTCGCCTTAAAAAAAACTCATGCTGGAGGGTCAGCCTGAATATTTTAAACGTATGTGCGAAAGGGTTAAAAAAGGTTCAAACATTCACTGATGCTCCAGAAGGAAAGTTTTGAACAGGATAAAGATGTTCAAATCTTTCTTATTTTGTTTAAATATCTTTTCTTCTTTTTTTAATTTAGTACTGCCCTTCGGAAGCAACAGAAGACACTTAAATGTTTGCCAGAAGACAAATTAAGTACAATATTCCTTGATCTTTGAATTCAAAAGGTTTTCACCCCCGGCTCTTAATGCCTGTGTTTCCTTCTGGAGCATCAGTGAATGTTTGAAACTTTTTTAATAGTTATGTTTGAGTCCTTCAGTTGTTCTCAGTGTGAAAAAATGGATCTCAAAATCATACAGTCACTGCTGGAAATGGTTCAAATACGCAAAAGATGCTGGAAAACTGAGGAATTTCTGGGACCTGGAGGATTTTTTTGAAGAATATTAGACAGTTTAACTGCTCAGGACAAACAAGCGAACAACCATCACAAAACATAAAAACAGTCGTGGATCATACAGGTAACCACACACAGTATTAAGAATCAAGGGTTCATAAACTTTTGAATGGGGTCATATTTATAAATTCAGCTATTTTTTTGTCTTGTGGACTTTATGTAAACATTGTTTATGTAAAATATCTTACTCAGGACAGTACTAAATAAAAAATGACATGCATATTGTATGATCCCTTTTATTTTTATTTTTAAAATTATTCACATTTTCACAGATTCTGCAAGTGGTTCACAAACTTTCAAGCAGCACTGTATATATATATATATATAATGTCTCAATATTGCCGATACTGTACTATTGGGTTTATACTGAATGAACATTTCGAACTATAAAAGGTAAGAATGAAACAGTCTCTTATTCACTCAAATTGTCGCGTTTTCTGTCAGCATTTGACATTTTTTCCTCTCAAATGCTGAATTTTCTGTTTATATACAATGCGCAGTGTTTCCATGACTGTCCAAAGCAGGCAAATATGAGGCACGTGATTGGTTGTCTGTTTCTAAGCTAACACGGCATCGTAGCAGGGTTTCCAGAGATTGCATATTATAGGGAGATGAGAGGGTCTGTATCTCTTACGATTGGAGAAAGCGTTACGGCTAACTTAATCACGTGCGGCATCTCTCAGCCTATCGTGTAATGGTGTCCTTCCCTGCGTACCGCCCCAGCCGGAGCGTTAGCATTAGCTGTTGCGCTTTTTTGGCTAAAGGTTGCAGGCTTGCCTTCCAGTGGCTTTGAGGGTTTCACAACCCCAGGTAAAAATCGGTGCAAACCCCGCTTCTAAATTAAAAGTGTGAAACGTTTCTTTGCCCGGGATTAAAAGCAGTGTTTAGAACGTCGATTACCCGGGGTTAAGCGCAGTGTGAAAATCCCTTATGAGACATATTAAAACGATTGACAATGAAACAACAAATAAAACACCTGTTGCAGTTTGGCAACAAATATGGTTTTGTTTCCCACAACAATAACTACTCTTTTAGCCAAGAGTACACAAATACATTTTAGTCCTTTTCTGTGCTATTCTTTTAATATTCTAATGTTTTATGGTGTCATTTTGACCAGGTCTCACCTGAAAAAGACTATATATAGGCCTTCTATCAATAGCCTACATTTTCAGAGTGGTGCTTGTCCATGCAAAACTCCCCACTACAATGTTGAGGGTGTTGCTGTGTGTGTTTGCATAGGTTTTTTTCTTTTATCATGTTGCTATGCTGCTACTGTTGGTATGATATAGTTGCTTACTGACCTAAACAAAAGAGCCCAACCCCAAGTCTCTATTGATATTCTAGTCTCTAGATACGGCTGACGTAACTTCTTCAATGTAAGTCTGGGATTTTTCACAGTGAGATTACTGTATTCACACTAATCAACAGGGCAGCCCTTCTGACGGTCACACGCTGGTGGCCGCTAGTCACACCCGAAGAGTCCTGTGAGTGAATTCGGGTATGAGATGCAAGTAGATACACCCAGAGAGCCAGACATAAAGACTGAGAGACTGTAAGGTTAAGGATCAGGTTGGTCACAGGCTGTTTGTGACGTAAAAAGCACGACCAGACTGAGAAGCTTTAACAAGAAGACCGTGTATAGTCCTGATCTTGTATGAACTCAATAGGGAACATCATAGCATGAGAAGTTAATCTGGACATCATGATCATATAATGTAATGAGTAATATTTGCTTTGGCCATTAGCACCCACCATATTACAGCAAAGAATTCAGAGAAACAAGACTTTATGAATCACATCTGGCTCCAGCCAAACTAATCTCCAGCCTATAGACCAAGTTTAGAGTTCATTATTTGATAATCAATATTGCATGTAAAGAGTGACATATTTACTTACTATTTTTGACTGTATTACTTCCCTTTGATTCCATCATCTATCTGTGATAGATCAAAAATAAACAGATTTGAGATCCCATTGGACAGAAAAGTCCATTGGCATTCTCACCTGTCCAGCTTTAAGAAGTTACAAAACACTGTATTTTGTTGTGTGAACAACAGCATATTTCTGAAGACCTTCACCCAATACATGAAATGCACATACGTTTAACATAGATGTTGTAACTAATTTATCCATTAGAGGGCAGTAGTGCATCACGCATCAACACTGAAGAGTCTTAATCATCTGCCAAAGCCTTTTCTCTTTGATTATTTCCTTCAGGGAGAGGTTAACTATTCTGACAAACCATATTAAAACCATATGGATGCAAAGATGCCGTTTATTGGTGACAGCAAACACTTTTGATTTTGACATTGCAGTAGTAGCCTAAAACGTTCACAGGACTAAAGCACAACAAGTTTAAAATGCCACAGTCTAATAAATGTGCCTTTGGCAAAGCTGATCAATATGCTGATGTTGTAAGCAAGTCTGTGAAGCGCAGAAAAGACCAAATTGCCCCACGCTGAGCGAAAACGTTGAGTGTTTCGTGTCATTCAAACTTGAGCGTCGCTCCTCTTATCGTGATTGGTTTGTCAGATCATCATTTGATGAAGGATAAACACACACTCGCATACTTTGGAAATCATTGAGGTTTTTAATTCCCAAATCACCTCTCATCTTGTATGGAGAGATGCCCAGAGTGCCCTTACTTACCGTCTTTTCATTGGCAAATTACCACACTTTTCAGTCAAACACGGTTCTTTAGCAGCTGTAACTGAATTGGTCAGACATCTACTGAGAACTGCAAAATGGTGGATGTCAAACGAAGAGAGGACTTCAACATGTAAAATTGCAGGGCGGTGTATAATTGAACACATGCATGGCACATCAGAGCAGGTCAAAGATTTTCTAAATCGCTCCTACGCCAAGGTGGTTATGGAGGATTACAGTCAGCGGCTGATACAGAAAGTGAAGGGACCTTGTGTAGTTCTCGAGAGCTTTGCAGTTTGAGCGACGTTGCATTACTTTATTTATTTACATCCTCATTCTATAATAAAACAAACCCTGACTGAATGTGCTAAGGCCATTTGAAATTCCTCTTTTTCCCCCCTCTGTGAATTATCATAAGAAGATTATGAAAGTTCCATGATGACAGAGCAGAAGTCTATCAAACGCCTTTGATCTGCGGCTCCAGTCCCAGGTACTGCACAAAGCTTTTGACAGGGATTTGCTCTGGGCTGACTCTTTTTCAAATGATAATTACTGTTTTGTTGCTGCGCTCGCACTGAGCACGCACCGACTTTAACAAGCTAAAGAAGCTTGAAAATCCACCCAAATAACTAAAGTGCATCTATGGATAGCGCTGATTATTTGTGTCCTTCATTCAGGCCTGTGATTGGAGGTTTTATCAGAGGGAACACAACATTTAGATAACATCAACAGTTTTATTTTTTTTCTTTTGGATCTGATTTTTGTGACTTTTATTTGTGTCTTCAAATCAAGTCCAGCAATATGTAGTCCATAAGAAAACTGTCATTATTTGCATTATTTATTGTAATATATTATTGCAAATCTCACCGCGGAACACAAAATGATACATTTTGAAGAAATTGCACTTTTTTCCATATATTGATAACAATGTTTTTGAAAGAATCATTTAACGTTAAGTGAATTAATCATTGTTCACTTCAGTGCAGTGACTTATATTTCTGTGCTCAATGAAGTCCTTCTCTTTTTTCCTACATGCATGAATAAATGAGAAAACGATGAGGCATCTCATTTGTGAACAAACTGTGACATATTGTTCATGAACAATCTACCGACCGACTAAATGAGAGGTGTATCTTGTTCATTTGGTTTGTTAAAGAAGGGGAAAAAATGGATGGAAGCATTACGAATGTGTAAAATTATTGATGACTATACAAAACGAAGGATAATAAGACTTGGTTTTGAACAAATCGGTTGAGTGAATTATACAATGAAATGACTCGCTCGCTCATAACGCACAGCAACACACTCGGTTGTCGTCACCTACTGACATAACCTACAGATAGTGTCATGGGACAAATTAACAGTGTTGGGGAAAGTTACTTTTAAAAGTAATGCATTACAATATCACATTACTTTTTACCTTTCAGCTGTGCTGCCATTCTTGAATACAGAAGAATATGGCGCAGGAGAAGTAAATGAGTAAATGTATCACATTTAGTCTAGAACTAGTCTAGAATAACTATCATGTTCACACAGCGCACACAACGCCTCTGCACTTACTCCCGATTTCTCTCAACATGGGGACAGGAGAGCTGTTGGTCAACTCAGATATTTTGTTGTAAATTTAAAAGTAATACGTTACTTTACTTACTTAAATTACGTAACTCGAATTACTTGTAATGCATTACCCCCAACACTGCAAATCAATGAATGAATTCAAAAGATTTATTGAGAATGGGATGAAATGTAAAATAAACTTCACTAGTGACCATATCTATGAAGCTCCAAAAAGCACCATACAAGCAGTTCATATGCTGTCATTTGATACTGGTTCATGCCTTTTGTGTTCCTCTAGGAAATGAATAGCGTGGGAGTTATAGGAACAACATAAATAATGAAAGAATTTAAATTTTAGGTGTGAACTTCAAGGCACAGAAAGAAATGAAAATCAATTAAGAGTGTTTCTTATTAAAATTCTATAAAGTATTTGTTTTGCTCAAATGATTCTCCAGTATTGGAGGCCATCGATAACACTAAAATCAAGCAAGAGCTGCCTGATTTTAGTACTCTATGCAATTAAAATACAAAATGTATCCTTCACCTGTATATATGAGGAAAAGAGATGAGACAAAAAATGTGCATGTCTGTATTTTTTTTACATGCCATAGATGACTAAGCAGAGAAATGGCAGCATTTTCAAATTAAAATTTAAGCACTAAAATTGCTTAATTGTGCGGTTATTTCACTGGCTTTATTAACATAAGCAATTCCTGGGACATAGCACTACTATAGCAGAAAATTGGCATTCTGGCCAGAGGGAATTAAAAAGCTCAGCTTGTAAACGGTAGACTGAGATTTCTAAGCTAGCGGAACTGACATTTTCAGTTTCTCACCAATTATGATCCCAGCCCTGTTCCTCCTTCGCCTCTTGAACACACTTTTAAACATTACAGATTACTATGCACATAGGGAGCGAATGCTTTAGCATGTGATACTTTAGCATGTGATACTGATACAAGTTACTATGCACTGGCCTGACAACCTCTAAACACACAGCATGTGATTATTATTAAAATCTGTGTCACTGGTTCTAGTGTATCCTAAATCTTGGACTATAATACATAATCTGATAATGATTTAATAATTAATAATTTTCATAATTAAAATGAAACAAATACATAAAATATTAAATAAAAAATATTTTGGGGTAATTCACCCCTGTAAACAACTACTTTTACCTTTAAATCAGCATAAAGTAAATACAACAATTGCATAAAGAGAATTGGGGAAGTTTCATCTTCTTTAAAATGTGTGGTCAATCTTCTTTTTTGTGGTGAATGGCCAAGATGCATATGTCCTTACCTCACTTATTAAGGCTTGAAATCACCTAAAATCAGCTCATGCCAAATATTCTAGCATGAAAATGAAGCATTGAAGCCTCTACACTTTTGATTCCAACAACCAAAATATGCAAATCCCAAAAAAACTTAGCTTGTACTGTTGTAACATTCTCCCAATTTTTCTTGCTCATCTCCCTTCAGTTGAGCTCATCCATCCACAGCGAACGAGTAAATAAAACGTTTTTGAACGAGATCCATACACCATGTAATCTCGCTAAATAACTGCAAGACTCCCGCTGCTTTTTGTGGGGAATGAAAATGATTTGCGTGCTCTCAGACTAAATGTATCACGCAGATGCGGAAATGAAGATGGGACGGGTGCGTCTGGAGCCTGTTGAAATATCTAAATCGATTTTAAAACGCAGGGAGTTTAAAGTTTTTTCTCTTCGCACCTGAAGAGCAAAGTGGGGCAGAAGATATATATTTAAACAGTGACTTGCTTTTAATGCTTTAGGGAGGATATATGGGAAAATGATAGTTTGAATCACATTGTCAAGTGATTCTGGCTATTATAAAAAGCAAAAACAATTACAAAACAGATTATTTGCAGTATAGCACAGTTTTATGTACCTTATAGTTTAAATAAAGCACTGTTGTTGGAAAACAGTCTTAGATGAAGTATGATTGCTCTCTTACCTTACAGGCTAAAATGACCAGTTTCATACAGTGACTACGTATGGGAGTCATTATTTGCTATCTAGAGAATTACAAAAGTTCAAAGGAGTGCAGAGTTGAAAAGAAAGAATACATGACTCAGTTTAATACAAAAATGGTAAATCGTGCCTATGCAGCACAGCAAACCAACCAGCTGTAGGATGTTAATTAGGGTGAAGATCCATGACACACTAAATCAAACAATGAATTTTTGAGTAATATTAAAAAAAATACGGACACACTGCAGCTTTTTGGCTTTAACAATGAAGGGCCTTTAGTGACTGACAAATTGCAGTGGCCTTATGCTCATAATGCCCAATAAATCCCATGCTCCATTAGAAACATGCCTACTGTAAAATTGTTTTATTAATTGCAAGGTTATGACATGACTGCTTTAATTTTATGATTTTTTTTCCCTCTCGTGAATAATGCCAACCTGTCTACATATTCAAGCCCTCACCATCACCTCTCATCTGTGCATTGTGTGCTTACCCTCATTTAGGTTGACCAGACAACAATGACAAAAGTCAGAATAAGTCAGAGGTCAGATGCCTGGTAGGTATTGGGCACTTTTGCATGAATAACATACAAAACAAGGCCTGAACATGATAAAAAAAAAAAAAGGTCTGTGAAAGTGTAAATCGTTAACCTCTGAAGGTCAAATTAAGTAATATATGAGAACATTTTTCAATTTTTGCAATCCTGTCACCAAAATTTGAAACATGTCTCAATGCAGCTTAAATCAAATTAATATTTTGCTTTATAATGTATAGTAGTGATTAGGTTTGGGTTTCTAACTAGACAGAGGTTGGTAAAGTATCCAAAAACTGTACTCAAGTAAAAGTGCAAGTACTTATAGAAATATTTACTCAAAGTAAAAGTGAAAGTAATAATCTTAATAGTTACTTGAGTAAGAGTAAAAAAGTATCCAATGAAAAAACTACTCAAGTAGCTAGTTACTAGTTACTTTGTAACATTATACATATATATACATATAAATCAGTGGTGTGCGGTGTTGTTTTAAAATGAGGAGGCAAAGTCCTCATTTATGTCCCTGTTACACAATTTTAAGTTAACATTACATAAAAAGAGAGACCAAATACAATTCTATTTTGTTATTTTTACACTATGTAATGTTCTATTTATTAAAACCAAGTATAAATTTCATCAAGTTAGTGTTTTTACTCATTTTTACATTTATTCCAAAATAATAACTAAAGGCAGTAACAATTTAAACAATATATATTATTTATATTATTATAAATAATATTTATAACTGCTTCAGACGATTCAGTGCGTGCAGGGAACTGAACAAATCATTCAAACTGATTCGCGAACCAATTTAGACAGCTTTGCCAACTTGTTTGATCAAGTCTTTGAACAGAATCGACTGAAAAGAGTGATTTATCATTTGTGAATGGCGCATTGTTCATGAAAAAAAGAGACTTTTGCGCACTTGGAATAAACTACGCATTTCTCATTAGAAATGTACTCAAGTTAAAGTAAAAGTACCCACATTTAAATCTACTCTAAAAAATACAAATTTTCCAAAAAAATAGTAAAGTAAATGTACTTTGAGTACTTTTTCGAGTACCTTATTGCTTTTATAAAAAAGTTACCACACAATATAAATATTAAAGCCAAAAATATGTATCAATGCAACTTTCATGAAGTAAACTTTCACTAAAAGCCTTCCTTACACCGGAAAAAATAGTCCCTGACTGTGAACAGCAACAGAAGTTACATTATTACGCCATTAGATGGTGTCAAAGACTGCCTTTATGAGTGTGTCAGTCAGTAGCGAAGACTTTTTACATTGAAAAGGCTGAATTGTTGTGATTGTGAACACGGAACAAGACGCAACTGACAAAATGCTTTGACTAGCACTGTCAGTCACGGGAAAACCCCTTAACTGATAAAAGGACAAGATAATTCATCAGACATTTAAACAGATGTTTTATTATGAATATAGGACTGACCTGAAGGAAAATGCTAAATCTGAATGCAGGTAATAAACTCGCTCAATCGATCTCTTTCTCACAATACTCTTCTACATAATACAGTAAACTTCAATAACCAATATCAACTGAGAACAAACAGTTCACGTTGCTAAGGGTGTTGTGTAGTGATACACAGAACCGTTGGGTGAAGCGACATAGCCGTGTTTTATTGTGAATAAAACAAAGCTATTGACCAATCAGAATCAAGGACAGGAACTAACCGTTATATATATATATATATATATATATATATATATATATATATATAAAACAAATACTTCTGTTTGAAGCACTTGTGTATTTAATTCATTTACTTTTTTCTCAAAATTATTAGGCGTAAAGCTACACATCATGTTGCTGCTGGTTTTTTTATGGCTGAAGCACAAAGAAAATATTTATATAGTAACCAAATTTAAGACTAATTATCATGATAAATGCTGTATTAAATACAACTTTTCTGCTCATCACTTTGCACTCATTTGAGCTAAGAAATGCAAAAAATTAAAGTTATTTTACCCAAAATGAAAATTCTGTCATCATTTTTCACCCTCATGTTGTTCCAAACTTCTTCTGTGGAACATAAAAGGAGATATTTTAAAGAATGTTTCAACTATCTTGTCTATACGATGAAAGTAAATGGAGTCTAAAACAACATTAGATCCTACTCATTCATTGTACAAAAATAAAATCAGAGACATTTTTCAAAAATTTTCTTTTTTCTTCTGCAGAAGAAAGTCATACAGGTTCAGAACAACGAGTAAATGATGACAGAATTTTCATTATTAGGTAAACTATCTTGTGTTTAATTTTGTGTTTAAGGGTGTGTTCACTCGCAGATTTGGTTAGATTAAAATGAACTCTGATGTGATTTCTCTGTTAGTGCGGTTCTTTTGAATATGTGTGAACGCTGCCATCCGAACCCTGGTGCACACCAAACAAGCAGACCGAGACCCACTTTTTCAGACGGTTTTGGTTGGCTTCCAAACAAACTCTTCTGAATTTTAAGTGAAATATGAATGCAACAAAGACCAAATACATCTAAACGAACCAAAAACAGGATGTGATGTCATAAGATACCATCCTAGAAAGGACAGAATGCTCAGGCATACCTGATTCTTCTCGTCATAGGAGCCCATCACAGTTCAGTACAGGCATCAGAACTGCCATTTCCTTGCAGCAGATCTTCGTTTGTGTGCGCAATGGAGGTATTCCTGCCACTGTTTTGACCCCTTCACACATTTAAGCTTTCTGTGAATTCTCAGCTGGTAAAAATGCCACACACGAGTGCATTTAGCCCAGCATACAGCAGGATGTTTGGTAAATTCTGTTGCAAAATATACTTCATAAAAGTTGTCCAGTCAGGTTGTGACCTTATCCTTGTGCCTTCTTTTTTTTTTTTTGTACCTTTAGGTTCAATATTAAAAATGAGAGTGTGAACGCTAAGCAAACCAGGACTAACAGATCATTTTCCTTTTGGTCCACACCAAAAGAACCGAATTACAAGTGTGAACACACCCTAAGACAGAAAGACCAAGCATTTATTCATCAATAAGTATGAACAGTACTGTTATTCAATCAAACAGTGTGGTCTGGTGTTTTAGTGAGCAGTCAGTTGTAGTTAGTCTCACCTTCTTCTTATGGCATCTGATCAGGTGATACGGGGGAGGAGCTGTCCAGGGTGCTGAATATACAGTCCAATCCTGTGAATGAGGAGACGAGATATTAGACAGATGTTTCATAGACTTTTGCATTTAATAGTTAATAATCATGGTCCTTAAAACCTCCTGAAAGGTTCCGACTTACGAGTTTGGAAATTGTAATTATAGCAATGTGCGTTCAACTGAATTTAGGCAAAATTCAATTAATGTGACTTCTCACTTCCTTAGAAAAACAGGATGCTATTTATTTGGCATTACAATGAAGTTGTGTGCATTAGTTGTGTATGATGTTTAGTATTCAAAGTATTTTATCATTCTCATGGTGTATGGTCAATACTGGATTAATCTGTACAGTCAATATTCATACTTGCACTTTAATCATCACCAGTATTGGTGGTAATGCATTACAAGTAATGTAATCAGATTACTTTTTTCAAGTAACTAGTAAAGTAACAGATTACTTTTAAAATTCAACAAAATATCTATTGACAACTCTCCCATGTTGAAAGAAATCTGGAATAAGTGCAGAGGCGTTGTGTGCGCTGTGTAAACATAATCGTTATTGTAGTTCTAGACTAAATCTGAACATGCATTTACTCTCACTTGCACAAAAACAGATTCAGTATTCCTCAAAATGAATGAAAACGGGAATGTAAACAGAATAGTATGCAAACCTGCAATAATTAAATTTTAAATAACACAAATATACTTTATGCATCTCAATTAATTAACCAATGTCTTTGCTGCTGAGTAAGTAGGGATGTGCCTGACAACCCAGGGCGACATCGCAGGCCTGGAGGACCAAGGTGACGTCGTCGGCTTGAGACCGAGGTGGAGGCGGGGGTCTGGCAGAACGGGGCGACACCGGAGGGAGCGAGGACCTCGGTGGAACCGGAGGGAAGGAGGATCCCGGTGAAGCTGGAGGGGAAGAGGGTCGAGGCGCAGCCGGAGGCCCGGAAGTCCGCAGCGAAACCAGGGAGACGAGAGACCAAGGTGGAACTGGAGGAAAGAGGAAGCCGGCTGAGCCTTAGTGACCTAGGCGGAGATGAGGGTGCACAGAGCCAAGGCGGATCTGCAGGGCTGATAGGTTGAGGTGGAGAACTGGGCTCGGAGGCCTGAGGTGTAGCCAGGGGATCTGCATCACAGAGCCATGCTGGTGTAGAAAGAGCCCGAGGTGGAGCCGACAAGCTGGCGGGGATCAGCGGCAATGGCGAAGTCGAGGAGCTATGAGACACCAGTGGGGCAGGTAAATCCAGGGAATATGTTGGAATCAGCGGAGATGATGGTGACAATGGGGTGGGCAGGAAATTGGGTGGGATCGCTTCATCCATGACAGAGAGTGTTGTAGGATGTAGAGGAATGAGCCCTGTGGAGAAATTTATGAACCAGCACTCCTGAACTGGCTCATCTGAGAACTGTTTCACTGGACCTGACTCCTCGCTGAATCTGGTGATCGGCTCCAGCCTCGGGACGGGTGCGGTGACCTGCTCAGGCTCCGGGGTGGACTCTGTGGCTGGCACTAACTCCGGGCATGGAGGGGGCTCAAGCTTGTGGTCCGCGGCGGGCGTTGGCTCTAGTTCAGACTCCGTGGTGGGCATTGGCATCATCACTGGAATCGCTGTGGGAGGACTCTCTGTCGTTCCAGGACACTGGGACGATGTGTTTTCTCTGGAGCGGGCAGAGAGATGGCTGCTGGAGGTGTTGAATTACCTGGGGAGTTGTAGATAATGGTTTTGTTGTTCTCGATGACTCCCACGGTGAGGGAGGACCCGTACACCCACAAGGCATAGTCGATGAACTCGATGAAAGGAAGGTGATTCTCCTTCAACAGCAGCATCTGGGCAAGAATATCATCCATCCCGCTCCAGAAATGCTGTTTCAAAGATTCATCGTCCCAGTGCGACTCGTGGTAGAGCTGCAGATATACCTCAACATAATCCTCCAGCGACCGGCCGTTCTGTGAAATGCAGTCCTCATAATCCATTCTTGGGTCGGTTCTTCTGTCACGGTGGGTTGCAGGAAAGCAGACGAAGATGAAGATAATAATAATTCCAACACGAAAGTTTATTAACACAATCTAAAAGAAAGTGCAACGTGCAAAATGGCGGAATAAGTCCCGCCTTCTAAATAAGAGGCAATCGCAGACTGGTAAAGTCATCGCGTCATTGCAGCGGCCGTTAGAAGCTCTAGTTAAGCTGAACGGTTTGTTTGAGCTGCGCCCTCTACTGTACAGGAGTGAATTTGCATTTCCTTCAGCCTGAGACTTATTAATTTCATTATTGATGTGAAAGGGTCTTTACATTTGCCAAAAATAGAACGTTTTTGTCATTAAAAAACAAACAAGCAAGCCAGACCAAGTGAGAAAAAGTAACGCAAAAGTAACATAATGCATTACTTTCCATAAGTAATTAAAAAACACAATTAGTTACTTTTTAAGGGAGTAATGTTGTATTGTAACGAATTACTTTTAAAAGTAACACTGATCATGATCAATACCAAATAGCTTTCGCAATAAACATATCCTCCAAACTTTAAAGTTGTGGCGCAAAGAAAATCCTGTTTGTGCTTCTCGTTTCTAAAACTTTTTATTTCACAGTGCAACTGTCAGCAAAAACAGACTGACCTATTATTTCCCTGACAGGCTTTCTCTTCTTGACCCTTAAAGTCTTGCTGGCACCCACATTGGCCACTGTTGGAACGTCTCAGGCTGTAATCCCACCTCTTAATGCTTTAGTGCTTTTCTTGGCTATAAAGCCTGTAATTACGCTTCCTCCTGGATTTCCATACACAAACAGCCTGCCTATGATGGATTTGCATTCATTCATCTCAGCTTCAGTAGTCAGAATGATTGTTTTATGGTCATGTAAGGATCCCGACCCCATTTTCCCCAGATTAATCACTTTATTCTTTAATGAGTATGCAAACACATACAGGAATACTTGATCAGGTTGCAATTAGAACAACCGACCATGCAATGCTTCTCCGATGAAATCCCCGTTCACTTCTGCAATGTACTTGATAGATAGATATACTTTATTATCCCGAAGTAAATTTGTCTTGGACACATACAATCCAGTGACTGCTGCTTAAATAAAGAAAATAATACATACGTACAATACATACACACACACACACACACATACACATACAATACCTATAATAAACACACAAACTGCCATCAACCAACCCGTTGCACAGTACCCATCTTACAGCACACCTATAATCGTCATAATAATAAAGTTCACAATAAAAAAGATCATAAAATATACATGAGTATCATTACATAAAAAAAAATAATAATACCTGATTAGACCTGATTTTAATTTATCAGATCCTGAAAAATGAGTATCCGATACCACACTTCCTCAGTATTTTGTCTTGTTTTCCAGTACAAATATCTAAACGTTCTTAAATCAAGATACATTTACTTGAGAAGCAATATGACTTAAGATATTAAGTCTTGTTTTCTGGGGGGGGACATTATGCTTTCATGTTTTAAGCATAAACACCTAATTTTGATAAATTTTTCAGTGTACAAGACTTAATATTTTAAGTAATTGTATACACTGTAAACCCGAATAAGTTGGGCTAACTCAAAAAATTTGAGGTAATCAGTTAGATCAAATTTTTTGAGTTATGACGTTCCCAATTTGAAGTAAGCAGAACTATCAGGTTTTGAGTTTGTAGTACTCATGCATGATAATTGCTCCTAACTTGAAGTACTGAGTTAGGTAACTCATTTGATAGCAATTAACATAAAATGTTTGGTTAATTAACTTTTTTTATTTTGAGGTCTTCCAAATCAAATAAGTTAATTTACTTCACTGTAAACGCTAATGAGAAAATTTAAAAAAATGCCAACTTGCGCCACTTGTCACCATGATGGTAACTCTCCAACAACCCACATTAACAGAAACTGTTCTTCAAAGTTTAAACTAAATTGTCATATACAATATGCTAGTGCAAGTATATAACAATTAGTTCAAACTTTGACCTGTGGAGGGCAGTAATATACTTAGAAGCGTCTACACTGTCGGAATTCTAATAGAGAAGAAGAAGAGAGCTAGTTCAAGATGAGCCTCTATGGTTAAAACGTATATATTTTTTAATTTGTTTAGAAAATGACCGATCGTTTTGCTAGATAAGACCCTTATTCCTCGTCTGGTATCGTAAAGCCCTTTGAAGCTGCACTGAAACTGTAATTTTGACCTTCAACCGTTTGGGGCCAATTGAAGTCCACTATAAGGAGAATAATCCTGGAATGTTTTCATCAAAAACCTTAATTTCTTTTCGACTGAAGAAAGAAAGCATGGACCTCTTGGATGACATGGGGGTGAGTAAATTATCAGGCAATTTTTATTTGAAAGTGGACTAATCCTTTGAGAGTGTAAAATATTTTTTTGCAGTCCATTATAAAATCAGACAAACTAAAAATGATTATTCAGGTCCCAAAATAGAAAACACATTGTGATTGATGCATAAGTCAAAAATGTTGTTACATTTTTTATCGTTCAACAAAAAAAAGCTTATCAATTTTTAATGAGGGCAGCCGACACACCTCAATAATGGTGGAATTTGTTTGGCTATTTTCATAATCAGACAGTAGTAAATATACAATTAATTATGCATGAATCTGATGCATAAATTACAGGAAGGAAGTACAATTTGGAAGAGGAAAATGTTAGTCACGGAAGCTATCAAAGGACAGTGTCAGAAAATCTTCGAAGTGTGCATAAGATGAGAAAATAAATGTTTATTCTCGGGTCAGTGGGAATGTTAATTAGAATGTGTTTTTTCCTTCGCTTTGAATATGCGTGCGTGTTCAGATGCAGGAAGGGGGGGCCGAGTGAAATTACTATCGTGTTTTGTCGTCTCCGAAGCATTGTAAATGACAGCTTGTCAGCTGAGAGGACATTTTCAAAGACAAGTAGCCCACACCAGGATACAGCAGCCTTTTACACCACAGCAGTTTACAACACAACCTTGGGAGAATCCCCTAATATTCTTTATTATTTCTCAAATATAGAAATACATATACATGAAATACGATACATGAGAGGACCGATGATGTTGTGCTTGATGAAACTCATCTTCATGTTACACAAAACTTCATTTAGCACCGTACATTGGTCTAACTTCCACAAAAACCCCTCATCGTAACCACAGATTACACATAGTTTCAATTAAGCTAAACCACGTGTTTCACAGCAAAATAAACGGTTACACTTTATTTTGATGGTCCCCTTAAGACATTCTGTTGAAATTCTTTTAGTTTCAAAGGCCGTTGCTGGGCACAACATGCAGTGGATCAATCAGGACCTGGACTTTCTGGTTTAGAACTGGCTTTTATCCATCTACCAGTTATATAGATGAGGCCAAGTCAAGAAAAACAGATGAGAAGAAAATAACAAATAACAAAGCCTAAAGTAATCTTTGTCAAATGAAAGCTTTTATTTTACTAGATGGGGTAAATGTGGAATTGGGCACTTTAATGAAGAGTCCTTGTTAAGATTCACAGCAGATAACCTGTAAACACCTCTATTCTAGACGCAAGAAAAGAAACAGACTGCCTGATAAGGGTACTTATTGTTGTTCTGGAACTGGAGTATTTCATGAGGCAGAGGAGGCAAGAGAGCAAAGGAGAGGGGCTTAATAACCAGATCTTACCGGGGCTGCAGCTCTTAAATATTACAGACTGCAGGAGACTGCTGTGTGTTCGCAGAGCTCACTGGACTGAGACAGCCTTCAGCAGACAGTGGGCGCTCCAAACACCACCAAAATGATTCACTATAGATAGGACACCATGTCTCTGGAAGCGAATGAATGCATTTCCATAAGGCCTCTCTCTTGCCTGAACCTTCATTTTCTGCATCTGTATATTGATTTGAGACTCTATAGATGAATCTAAGACAGATTTAAGGCTTTACAGGAATAGTAATAAGGCTAAAATGACCCATCCAGGCATGGACTCCACTAGACCCCTGAAGGTGTGCTGTGGTATCTGGCACCAAGATGTTAGCAGCAGATCCTCTAAGTCCTGTAAGTTGTGAGGTGGGGCCTCCATGGATCGGACTTGTTTGTTCAGCACATCCCACAGATGCTCAACTGGATTGAGATGTTGGAGGCCAAATCAACACCTCAAACTCGTTGTTGTGCTCCTCAAACCATTCAAACCAGGGAATACCGTTTCCATGAAAGGGTGTACATGGTCTACAACAATGCTTAGGTAGGTGGTACGTGTCAAAGTAACATCCACATGGATGGCAGGACCCAAGGTTTCCCAGCAGAACATTGCCCACTGCCCATCACACTGCCTCCGCCGGCTTGCCTTCTTCCCATAGTGCATCCTGGTGCCACGTGTTCCTCAGGTAAGCGACGCACACGCACCCGGCCATCCACATGATGTAAAAGAAAACGTGATTCATCAGACCAGGCCACCTTTAAATCAAATGGATTATAAAAACAATGTGTAATAATTAAATAATTGCCATTTATGCTGCACATCGTGCAAAGCCTACAGAAATTATTATATGAAAATATTATCTAAATAATAAAATGCTGGTCCAGACATTTGTGTGACGAATGGACCGAAATTTAAGTCAATGCTCAATGAAAATGTTCCTCTCTGTTGCCGCTCTCACATGTCATTCTCCTTGAACTGAGACATATTTTGAGTTATAAAACACATTTCCCCTTTTGAATGTTTCAATGGCATGTTTCAGGGAAAGCCAGAGCATTCCATCAGTAGGGAAAAAAGGATGCTGCAGCTGCATGCTGGGTATTTTAAATACTGATATTACACACATGCACACCCGTAAACACACATACAAAACACCAAAGGTTTGGGGGCAAGATGTGGATTTAGAACCCGCCATCTGTTCTTTTGTGTTCTCTTTGTGAATGCATTAAAACCAGCATTAAAAGCTTATTAGGCTTCATTATCTTTAAGTGCCACCCATTGTGAAAACAGATGCGAATGTTTAAATAATGAGGAAACATTTTTAAAATTTTGAATTTCCTGTGCATACAAAAGAGTTTGATAAAGACCGCGGCTGGTAGCTCTTAGTTATGTGCCGTTCCTCTGTACCTATCCAAACATCCTGCTCGAAGCCATTAAAGAGAAAACCAAAAGCAAATTATCTACGAAGAATCAGTCGCAGCCAAGGTGCTAAATTAGAATCAAGAGGAAGGAGATGAAAGCTCCATATCTGCCCTGTTTTAAGGATTAGGCTGGTGTTTTCAAGTAAATTCTAAACATGCAGTTTTTATACAAACAATTAATGGATTTTTGCTATAGTTTGGACATTCACTCATAACAGCAGCCTCTCCACATCACCCACACTAATGAGAAGAGATTCTTTTAGGGTGCGCTAAATTTGTTGCTTTCTTTTTTTTCTCCCATATTACTATTGCTTTATCATAGAGACATGGGGCTTTTGATCTATCTATCTATCTATCTATCTATCTATCTATCTATCTATCTATCTATCTATCTATCTATCTATCTATCTATCTATCTATCTATCTATCTATCTGTCGTTCTATCTATCTATCTGTCTGTTGTTCTATCTATCTGTCTATCTATCTAGCGTCTATCTATCTGTCTGTCGTTCTATCTATCTATCTATCATTCTGTCGTTCTATCTATCTAGCCGTCTATCTGTCTGTCATTCTATCTATCTATCTATCTATCTATCTATCATTCTGTCGTTCTATCTGTTGTTCTATCTATCTATCGTTCTGTCGTTCTATCTATTGTTCTGTCATTCTATCTATCTATCTATCTATCTAAGCTTAAAGCCAACATTTAAGTTGTCTTGATAAACTTAGCTTTTCTTTTTAAAAAACGTTAGATGCATTTCTTTGAATTTCAATTAATTTTAATAATTTTCATTAATTTTCTTTCTGTCATTCTATCTATCTATCTGTCATTCTATCTGTCATTCTATCTATCTATCTGTCATTCTATCTGCCATTCTATCTATCTGTCGTTCTATCTATCTGACTTTCTATCTATCTATCTGCTTGTCTTTCTGTCGTTCTGTCTATCTATCTACCTGCTTGTCTGTCGTTCTACCTATCTATCTATCTATCTATCTATCTATCTATCTATCTCATTCTATCTGTGTGTCTATCTATCGTTCTATCTGTTTATCGTTCTATCTATCTGTCGTTTTATCTATCTATCTGTCGTTCTGTCTATCTGTCGTTCTGTCTTTCTATCTATCTGTCGTTCTGTCTTTCTATCTATCTGTCTATCTATCTGTCGTTCTATCTATCTATCTATCTAAGCTTAAAGCCAACATTTAAGTTGTCTTGATAAACTTAGCTTTTCTTTTTAAAAACGTTAGATGCATTTCTTTGAATTTCAATTAATTTTAATAATAATGATAAACTTTATTTTCCATAGCACCTTTAAAAAGTAGCATCTAAAAGCGCTTCACAGAGGGGAAAAAAAAAGAAATACAATATACAATTATACAAACAATACTAAAATAAGTGAGATATATATATATATGTATATATATATATAAATAAACACACCAAGTAAGAACATACTATCAAAAACAAGTAAATGAGAAATTTAACAATTTCAATTTCAATATAATCAAGTAAAAGCTACCCTAAAGAAATAAGCTTTAAGGGAAGATTTAAAAACACTAAGGGATTCTGCTTGCCTAATCCGAGCAGGTAAGGAATTCCAAAGTCTTGGAGCGACTGAAGAAAACGCCCTATCACCCATAGATTTTAAACGGATATGTGAAACGATTAAAAGGCAAGCTTCCGAAGAGCAGAGAGCACGCACAGGTGTGTAGAGGGCTAAAAGCTCAGAGAGATAGTGAGGAGCCAAACCATTCAAAGCTTTATAAGTAAGCATGAGAACTTTAAAATCCACATGAAATCTGACAGGGAGCCAATGTAAAGACTCCAAGACTGGAGTGATGTGATCCCTTGTCCTGGTTCCAGACAGGATTCGGGCGGCTGAATTTTGAACCAGGTGTAATTTATTTAGGGTAGCATTTGAGACCCCAACCAGCAAAGCATTACAATAATCAATGCGAGAAAACACAAAGATATTGATCAACTTTTCAGCCACCGGAAGTGACAGCATAGGACGCAATCTGGCAATATTTTTTAGAAGAAAAAATGATGTCTTTACAGTGTTCTGAACATGGGGAACAAATGTTAAATGTGCATAAAATATCACCCCTAAATTTGTTTTAATTTGTTTGAAATTCCAGTGTAGAGCCATCCACACTTAAAATTAAAGACCCAGCCTTACGTATCTGGTAGGGTGAACCAAGGAGCATTACCTCCGTCTTGTCACTGTTCAGACAGTGGAATTTCCAGACATCCATTTTTTTTTTTTATCTCAGAAATACATTGAGAAAGAAAAGACAGCCACATTAACATCAGGAGTGTCATCTGCATAAAAGTGTAAGTTGAGACCAAGTGATCTTAAAAGTTGACCCAATGGATAAATGTAAAGGGCCCAAAATTGATCCTTGAGGAACACCAGATTTCACAACACCGATATCAGACCTGCAACCACCCATAGCAATGAATTGCTTTCGATCTGAGAGATAAGACTCAAACCAGCTTAGTGCAGTCCCAGAAACACCAAAGACAGACTCTAACCGAGTAAGTAAAATTGAATGATCAGCAGTGTCGAATGCGGCACTGAGATCAAAAAGAATCAAGATAGAAAGACAGCCAGAATCAGAAGCTATTAACAAATCATTAGTGACCTTAACTAAAGTTAAATTAGTGACCTTAACTGTTTCAGTGCTGTGGAGTTTACGGAATCCTGATTGAAGGGGCTCAAAAAGATTGTTTGCGATAAGATGAGAATTCAGTTGATTAGCAACAATTCGCTCTAAAATTTTGGCGAAAAAAAAGAGGATTGGATATGGGACGGAAATTATTAAGATGATCAAAGTTAATGGTTTTTTTTTTGTTTTTTTTTGGTACGGGAGTCACAGCAGTAATTTAATTACACAGAGAATCATTTATGATGCTTAATACAGCCGGACATAAAGTAGCAAAACACGATTGAAACCCGGTTGGTACAGGATCAACAATGGAAGTGGCAGCTTTCATTTTTGAAACCTCATTCCAAAGAGAATTCAAGTCCATTGTGGAGAAGTTTGACAGATGGGGTACCAGAAAATTCTGAAACAGATAAAGGAGAAACAGACGAAGGAAGAGAAGAAATAATACATCAATCTTAGAGCTAAAGAAATCAAGAAACTTATTACAAAGGTGAGTTGAGGCAGAACCAGTCAAAGAACTCTTACATTTGAGTAGTTGATTGAATGAAACAATTGTCTAGGGTTATTCTGATTGTTATCAACAATCTGTGCAAAATAAGCAGATCTTGCTGCTGCAATTTTAGTCTTATATTCAAGCAAGTGGTCTTTCCAGGCCTGTTGATGGACAGTCAAGCCAGACGTATGCCACCTACGCTCCATTGTACGACATGATGTCTTCATTGCACGCAGATTATCATTATACCAGGGAGAGGAAATTTTAATTCTACTTCCCTAAATTCAAATTTAAATTGCAATTCATGCGCCATTCAACAAATCTAGTTTATGTTGTTTACCCTCTTATTTTGAATGCCTAAACACTAAATAAAAGAAAACAGAATGCAGTACACAAAACACATGCTTTTCAATGCTGTTTTCAATTATCAGGGTGTGTTCTTATATAAAACAAGTTAACAAGCATATCTGTCAATTATTCCATTCTAATACACTGTGAGCAGTGCCCTTTACACCAGAGCCGCTGACCTTTTCTTTTATGTCCCACAATTCATCTCTCCACACTGTCCTGGAGCTTTTAGCCTGCATCACAACACTCTCCCTGAAATCCTGCAATCAATTGAACGAAAGCGCAAGCCAATTAAACAATTCCACAAAGCACTCAAGGCTGACAGGGTGCTGCTTTCTGTTTAGAAAATGCCATTTCAGAAGAGAAACCCATGAATACATAATTTCACAAATGAATCAGAAGAGTGCTGCTTCCATCTCGTGAATTCGCTGTGGACGTGTTAGGCTAGTTTGTGGTGTGGTTACTGTTTAGGCATCCCGGTTTTCAAGCAGAGATGTGAAAAACACAAATACAAGATCAAATCAGATTACTTATTCCTCTTTTTTATTCTTGTGAATAAGTAATGTTGTTCGGAAGTGTTGTAATAACATACAAGAAAATATTAAATTGTTAATGTGTGTAAAACTTGCTACCACAATTTTTAGGGTGTTGTAGGTAATCGGCAAGCAGTGCTGTGGAAAACACAAGTAATAAGTAATGATGTTCAGAAGCATTGTAATAAAAAATAAATAAATAAAAAATATGTTTATCTGTGCAAAACTTAACATCACAATTCTAGGGTGATTATCAAGCAGAGCTGTGGAAAACAAAGACGAGATGAATTGAAATGACTTATTCCTCTTTCTTACACTTGTGAATAAGCAATGATGTTCTGAAGCATTGTAATAAAATAAAATAAAAATGATCTGTGGAAAAACTGTGGAAAACAAAGAAAAGATCCTTGAGAGAAGCATTCTAACAAAACCAAACAAAGCAAAACAAAACAAAAAGCAAAGCAAAGCAAAACAAAACTAAAAAAGCAAAGCAAAACAAAACTAAAAAAGCAAAAAAGCAAAGCAAAACAAAAAGCAAAGCAAAAAGCAAAGCAAAACAAAACTAAAAAAGCAAAAAACAAAACAAAAAACAAAGCAAAGCAAAACTAAACTAAACTAAAAAAGCAAAAAAAAACAACGCAAAGCAAAACAAAACTAAAAAAGCAAAGCAAAACAAAACTAAAAAAGCAACAAAAAAACAAGCAAAGCAAAATTAAACTAAAAAAGCAAAAAAACAACGCAAAGCAAAACAAGCAAAGCAAAGCAAAACAAAAAACTAAAAAAGCAAAACAAAACAAGCAAAGCAAAGCAAAGCAAAACTAAACTAATAAAGCAAAAAAGCAAAGCAAAACAAAATGAAAAAAGCAAAGCAGAACAAGCAAAGCAAAGCAAAACAAAACAAAACAAGCAAAACAAAAAGCAAAGCAAAGCAAAACAAAACTAAAAAAGCAAAGAAACAACACAAAGCAAAACAAAACTTAAAAAGCAAAAAAAAAAAAGCAAAGCAAAACAAAACTAAAAAAAAGCAACAACAAAAAAAAAACAGAAAGCAAAGCAAGACAAAACAAAACAAAAAGCAAAACAAAACAAAATTATGTGTATTTATGCAAAACTTCTCACAAAGCTAGTTATCAGGCAGAGCTGTTGAAAACAAATAAGATGAAATGCAATTACTTATCCCTCTTAATAAATAAAAATTTGTGAATAATAATGTTGTTCTGAAGTATTAAATTTGTGTTCTGAAATTCTGAAGTGTAAAATATTAAATTGTTTGCCTGTGCAAACTTACTGTCACAGTTCTACTGTGCTGTGGGTGGTTACCGGGGCATTGCTATGCCTTTGCACAGGTGTAGAGAGGTATCTAGGGAATTATTAGTTGATTGCTATGGGTGTTGCTAACTAGTTCAACTCAAAACAAAACTCAAAACTCAAGTCTCTATGATATTCTGGGCCCTTCCTCGATGGGCATATGATTGACATGTCTATAACACAAACAATGCAAGACAAGTTATTACACCAAATTTTAATACTTTAGCAAGCATCTCTAATGATTCATTACAGAAATAATTGATCTTCTCTGAAATGAAACATTAATATAAAGGATAAAGATATAATTAAATCAAAGTGTTAATTGTTCATGATTTCATGCTGGGCATCAATTTAAGTTCCACTTTTATTCGAGAAAATCCATCACAACGTCTAACATTTGACTTTGATGTCTGTTTTTCTCCAGTTTCCAAAGTTTCAGGACAACATTAATTGATTTTGAAGGCAGGCACAAGAATCTAATTTGAGCGCTGGCAAAGACACACAATCAACTATGACAAACACACAAGAAAAATATAAGAATTAGTAATCACGCACACACACAGGATAGATACAGTACGAACTGATGAGACCATTATGAAAGATGCAAACAGTAATTGCTGTTGTTGGTTTATGAGTCTCATATTTGGATGTGGTCCTCGCCTGCACCCTTGGTCCAGCTCGTTACCCATGATGTCTGCGAACGAAAAAAAGAGCGTCTAGGTTTCATTTTGCTTGAGCGAGATAATTGAGCCCAAATTAGATGTGTCAAATGAAGAGATATGCAAACGCTTCCTCACAGTGGTGGTTTCTAAAAGCTTTGGCACGGGATGAAAATCACAAACATTTCTCCAGAACAAATGTGGCATCCTTAACAGTTACCCTGTGATGTTTTAACTAGGGAGCCATGGAGATTTCCAGCGGATGAGAAGTCTTGCACATTTGAAACAGATGGTGGCTATGGTTTTACTCTCATTAGAGCCATCCTCATAAACTGAACCAAAACACAGCAGTAAAACACAAGACTACTCCAGCGTTTCAAGCCAACATTGAGGTAAATCTACTAACCCTTGAATATTTCCCCTCAGACACCTGTTGAATCGACTCTAAACATGTTTAAATTTTCCTAACGAGTGAAGATTTTCTGGCGCGCTTTGAAATAGAAACTCCTACTCATCAATTAAAGTGTTTAGCATTAAATGAATTGTAGAGGTGGCTTGCAAAGAGTTAGCAGCTGCTGTCTTATCCTCCTGTAATGCATCAATATGTCAGTTTAAGCCCTCTATGTACTTTTAAACGACATGTTGCATTCCTCATGGTGCTTATCTCGTGCCGTGGCACTATAGAAAAACGGATTTGTCTCTGTAAACTGTAAACACTAAACACCTTTCCCACTCTCGTCCTGACAAGATTAGAGTTTCAAAAGATTTCCTCAGTTGAAGGCACTTCGCTGACCAACACAAATCACTCAAGCGGAAGTTTTTGAGATTACATGTTGATTCGCTAATCGCTGGCTGGCTTAATGCATCAAAGCAGCCACTTTTAATTGGTCCCTTTGTGGAAGCAGCGTTTCTGATTATGATGTCGCAATCAAGAGGGAATGTTTTGGGAAAACTTTCCCGACGCTGTTAAGTAATTGATAACCGAAGCCTCCCGCAGCACAAATCTGAGCGCAGCTGATCCAGCGAAATCCTAAGCAGAAATGCTGATTCGTGGCATGCAACACCAAAATGCAATCTTATCTCCTGCTAAAATGTGTGTCTGTGGTCTCAGGGTGTTTTTTCCAGAGCATCAGATTTTTCTGTAAAGGTTTTCATCCATAGGGAGGGGGGCAAATGTGTAAGCAAGTAATGATGTTTGAACACCGGGGGGCAGTGTTAACTTCAGGAAAGTCTGAGCAGAGAAACCAGTGGCAGTCAGACAGAACTGAGGTGGATCTTCTCAACCAATGTGGGAATATGCCAAGAACATGAAGATCTTCATTGCACGGCAGCGTATGAATTATAAAAACAGCCCTGGAGTCATCCCATGTGAACGTAATCATGACTACTTCCTGTTTCACCTGTCGCTCTTACTAAATCGCAATGGTTTTGGAGGAAAGCACTTCATATTTCCATTCAGCACAATACCAGCACTTCTCCAGTCAGCTCAGTCGACACTTAGATAAATATTACATGAGGAACGGTAATAGCTGACACAGCCATTGAAATTTAATAGGTTACTTATTATGGACAAGAACCCTGACTGATGTCTCTGTTATGGTCCGTCAGCTAAACATATCCTTATTCAGGATGTTCATGGTTTTATAATATCACCTGTATAAAGTCAAAACTTGCCATAATTGGGACTAGAAGGCTAAATATATATATTCTCATTTCATATCACACACAGACTGATTTCACCATGGGTAAGGGGTGTTTATAGGGGCTGAAATCCCTTTACACAATCACTGTAATGCATGGCCAGTGGCATTAAGGCAGTAAAAGTGAAATAAGACACCAATGTTCAACAGCCGTGAACAGTCAAATAATAATAATAATAGTAAAATAATAATAGTAGTCATTATAATTTATTATTATTATTGTTTCGTAATTATAATAATTGTCATTACAACTTATTTACAACAATAATACATATAATTATTATTATTAAATAATAAATATACATAACATGTATATAATGTATACTTATATACATAATAAATATTATGTATATAAATACAATATTTATTAACACAATATTTTTTTATTATTATTCAGTTCTTTTGCTGATTATAAATCATTAACCTGTTTATGGGTCAATGACGTTTTTTTTTTTTTTTTTTTTTTTTTTGTCCAAAGGCCTTAATAATAATAATATTAAACAAAGATATGACATCCAAAGTATGTAAGCTAGTACAACTAGGTCTCTTTTATTGAATCCAAAAGGTTTTAATTATATTTTGCTACATATAAAGGTATTTTAAAGATTTTGAAGTGTCAAAAGGTCATTCGGTTTAACCGCCCAAAGGCCAATACAGCTATTTCATTTTTGATTAAAATATCTTAAAATGTAATAAATGTATATATTTTTTTATTCTGGCATAATTCTATGACATCATATATCAACATAGTGCAAAATGGTATTAAAATTATGTGTAGAAGTCGTTCCTTTGTTATGAGAAAGAATGTCCGGAAAAGTTAATTTCATTGATGTCATTCGGAGTAACCAATATAAAGGGACCATTTTGGATCAATTCATGCGGTCAGTATCATGTGACAGGATGTGACATCATTCAGACACCTGCAAAGGACTACACAATCGTGAAGCAAAGTAACTAACTCTCTTTTAACTCTTTTAAATTCATGTTTTCACTTGCTCATACGCATGTCCCAAATTATCAGGTCATTCAGTACAACCACTATAAAACATGGAAAATGTTGTAATATTTAAAAAACTTGTACTAAATGTAAAATGTTTGATTGTCCTTTTGCTAGCTAGCTAGATATCAGCCTGTTAGCATTTTTTGAAAATATCATCATTCGGTATAACCAAAAGTGTCATTCAATAAAACCGACATTTTGGTTAAATCTAATGACTTTTTTGGTGACAAATTTTGTCCATCAGTAAAAAACGACAAAAGCAGTGTTAATCGATTACAAAAACCACATAATCTCATTGTTAACATTTAATAAACCTTAATTATATTATAAATTAATTATATCTCCATTATATTTTTGACACTTTATTCGTCAATGACCCTTATATATTTACAATGATACAATAAAACTAATATTAATTTTATAATAATTTTTCTAAAATAATATAAACATAATGTATTGTTATTAATATAAAAATAATATTTATATTTTGTGTATAATAATAACAATAATAACATCTAAGGCCATTTTATATATATTTCTTATATATATATATATATATATATATATATATATATATATATATATATAGCCAAGTAATTCATTAACCTGTTTATTGTATGCAAGCAATGTAGTGACTTCTACTGTACATAACATGAATTAATACTGAATGGACTACACGTTCAATATTATTAGTGTGTGTCAGTATTCAGAGACAGGCATTTTCTATTGTAGCTTAATGCAGTTTTACTACATCTGTGAATATAATTGTGCTGCACTGATTACTAAGACTATTATTTTGTTATGATGCACTCTAGTGCATTTCAAAGAGAAATATGATGAGCTGCGAAACTGAATGCAATCGAGTGGGAGTGAAAGTCTGAATGACTTATAGTTTGATACACATCTGAAAAACATTCTCAGAATGTCGAACGACCTTCTTTAGTTGCTGTAATTGCTGTATGTTTCACTAAAGCAGTTCTTTAAGCTCTGCATCAAGCCGATGTGAGCAGAAGTCTCCACCTGATCGATAACTCCAGCAGTCAGGAATATAAGAAACGTCAATAGTTAAAAGTTCACAGTGCAAAAAAAGCATCTCTGGCCCAAATCAGCCAGGCACCCCCATTAAAAAGATCAGAGAGATGTGTGTCTACCCCTTCTGTAGGACTTGTGTCACCTTGAAGTGCTCTTACCGATGCCACGGTAATTATTTAGAGAACATACGTGTAAAGGAGAAAGAGCTATTAATATAAAGCACATCCCCCCCCGCACCCCCTTGCTAAACCTTCAAAGAGAGGTTCAGTCAACGGGGCTCTAGTCTCTGAATGTTTGGGATGTTTATTTATTTTCTAAATAATTTTGCGGTGAATCATTGCAAAATGGCTACAGCTGTAATCACTAGATAAGTAGGACCCAACATGGCAGGTGTTTGGGCAGAGATAAGCAGGAACCATTGTGAGGAAAGACGATGCTTCCAGGAGGGAATGTTTTGGGGCTCGGATTCCTGTTTGATTTGTTACCTACAGCCCTCCTCGAGGGTAGGGAGAAGATAGGGCGAGCGTCTCCTTAATATATTTTCGGCAAAGTGTGTTTATACATCCTCCAGACGTATTCAGAGAGAAGCACTTTTTTTTTTTTTTTTTAACCTGGCTGCCACGCTTGTCTTCTCATGTCAAAGTGATGAACTGTAGGGGGGCTGGAAAACTGTACAACACTGTAAAATATCTGTTTTCGTCATTGTCTAGTTAAACTCGTATTAAAATTGGCATGTTGCAATTATTTTGCAGATGTTACAGCTACTATATAGTATGGCCGAACAAATAAAATGTTTTTAGTATTAAAAAAAAGAGAGAAAATATGTGTGTATGTATATATATATATACACTGCCCCACCAAAAAAAAAGTTGCTGTTTGGATTTTAATAGGCAAATATTTTAGAATCTATGAATGGATCATTATTACAGTGATTATTATGTTTCTAGCATGTTAAATGTTTGGCAACGGTTCTTTTAACCCTTAAAGATGGAGTGTGTAGCTTTTCATTTCTTAAACAACCATGTAGGAAAACACATCATGGCCATATTCCAGGATGACAATGTCAAGATTCACCAGGGTTAAAATTGGTTTGCGAGGGAGCATGAAGAATCATTTTCACACATGAATTGGCACCTCTGAGTCCAGACCTTAATTTCATTTAAAGTTTTTGGGATGTGCTGGAGGAGACTTTACAGAGTGCTCACCTCTTGCATTGTCAATACAAGATCTTGACCAAAAACTGATGCACCTCTTGATGGAAATAACATCACAACATTTATTTCCATTGAAAGGTGCATAATTTTTTTCGGGCATATATATATGATAAGACCATAGATTGCCTGTTGGATATACCCAAAATGAATTATACCTCATGTTTTCTCATCTACAACATAAGATCCAGCGGCAGATTCTTGAAGGACTGGCCAAGATAAAGCTGTTCTCGGCAGGTACACGAGCACTCTTTTTCCGTAAGTTAACTAGGGAAGGCGTAGGACGTAGCGTAAACTTTTTGAACTGCTAGAGTTTTACACTTTTTTCGTAAATTGAATACGGAAGGCGGTCTGGCGGAAGATGGAAAGTTTACTTCATAACTTTGTAGCGAATTAACTCAAAGGGGAAATATTAAAAATTATTCATAACTCATTTTGATGATTAGTTATGATTAATTATGAATATGTGAATCAGTCAATCAGATTAACTTGATGTAGCTACATTAAAATTAATATTACAATCAATTAACCTGTTCGTCCAGTGAACACTTAGTGTTAATTGTTTATTAAGTCTAAGAAATGTTAATTTCCAGGTTATGGAAAAACAACATTCTTATTGTACAGTACTACTCAGAGCCTGTAGTTAAGATCTAAATCATTTAAGAGGCAATTTATTAGCAGACGGAGTCAGAACCAAATATCTATTGTGCACAATTTTTATTGTGCACAATAAAATGAGCAATGATAGAGTTGAACTGGAAATGGGGCCGGAAATAGAGCTACGGAAAGAGTCAAAGACAGTCTGGAAAAGAATCATCAGATTTCTCAGTAATAAAACACCTTTGCTGACAGGTGGTTTACACATTAATACTAAATCGTTTAATGTTCAAATGTATGATATTTGCAAGGTGCCTTTAGGCTGAGGAGCATCGAATCTGCAGGCTGAGGAGAAATCTTGATGATTCGGTCCAAAGTTGTTGCCAGTATCTTCTGCGTTGGATGAAGTGCTATGAAACAACTTAAGCTGTTAATTTGACTCTTAGTGGGGAACAAAGTTCTTTCTCTCTGTCATAGTTGAGCACATGGCTGGGTTGTAGGCTGAGGCCTGCAGGCCTACAGGCCTTGGCCTGGAGAGGCCTGCAGCAACAAGGGGTCTTTTCAGTCGTCCAAGAAGCAGGAAAAAGGAGAGAGCGTGATCTTGTGATCAGTGATTTTAAAGGGTGAACATGTCACACCCACTTGAGGGGTCTGAGCCAATAAGGAGTTTTCCTCTGAGAGGGAAACTTTTACGAGTCTTTGTCCTGTAGCAAGATATTAGCATAAGACATTGGATTGGATGTTTGAGAGAAGAACCTTTTAGATTCTTATAATACTAATGTGTCACAGAGTTAGTGACATGTAACATAAATTACCAAATAGGAAACGAAAGTTGGAGTCCGTAGATACCAAACATGCTACCCATGTGATTTTAGGTGATTATAACTTTGCAACTCTGAAACAATAATAAAAAAATAGTTCAAAAGAGAGAATTAATAGATAGAATAAACCTTATAAAAGGAAAATTATGGGGGGGGGGGGGGGGGGGGGGGGGGGGGTATTGGATACACGTTTATACATTTCTCTTGTAGTTATATATAGAATATATAGGATTAAAAGGGTTTATTTGTCCTTCTCAGAAAGAATGAAGTTAGAGTCTTCTCTGCACATTCATGACAGCAGTAAAATAGAAATAGGACACCTATTCTGTCTCTGTATTGCAGTTGTGGGGGATAGAATTAACAGGACTTGTGAGAGAGTGAGTTTCTGGGTAATTCATTAGATATAATGAATAACTGTGTGTCTGATTGGTCCAGACACTACAACTTGTTAAATATGGATTTTTTTTTGTGTTTTTATTTACACAAATGCATCACTTTGCTTCAGAAGTCCTTTATTAACCCCCCGGAGCTGTGTGGAATATGTTTATGATGGATGGATGTGGATGGAGACACTTTCTTCAGCTCATACTTGTTTGGTATCGCTTACTGCCATTATAAAGTTTGAATGCGTCAGGATATTTATTAGTATTTCTCCGATTGTGTTCATCAGAAAAAAGAAATTCATATAGACCTAGGATGGTTTGAGGGTGAGTAAAGCTTGGGATAATTTTCATATGAAAGTGAACAAATCCTTTAAATTCAACAAAGTAAGGGTAAGGGGTAAGATCCACGTGCAGCTTTTATTAAGGAAAATCCAAAATCGCAGTCACAGCCAGGCAAGAGTCAAAATCCATAGAAACAGTCCAAAAACAAGAAAACAAAACGGGGTGCTCAGAAATGCAGGTGACAACAGTTTAAACCTCGAAGAAGATGACAGAAACAAACAGTGTATAAATAGGCAGAACTAAATGACATGAGTGAAAACAGCTGAGTGCAATGAAGACATGATGAGTCCGGAACAAAGGGTTATGGGAAATGGAGTCCGAAATGGTGAGACAATGACAGTGGAGTGCTCTCTGGTGGCTAACCAGGACGGGACATACGTCTCCGTTCCTGGAGACGCACTGGCTGCCAATCGTGACAGGCTTGAAGACCCCCATAGCGGAGCAGACGACCACCACTGCCGTGCAGACGGGCTTGAGGACCCCCACGGTGGCACAGATGACCACCAGAGCCGTGCAGACGGAACTAAAGACCCCCATGGCGGATCAGGTGAATCCAGAGGCCAACACCGCTGATTAGGCAGAACAAAAACAGAAGATACAGAGAAGTTAGTGTTGGCCACTAGGGCCATAACGGGACAGGCAGGGAACTCAGGAATGCCCTCCGAGGCATTGCCTAGAATGACCTCTCTCTGGTCATATGAAGGCAGGCAGACAGTTCAGGAATGACCTCTACGGTCGTATTAAGGCAAACAGGAAACTCAGGAACCACCTCTGTGGTCGCATCAAGGCAGACAGACTTCGGGGACCACTTCTGTGGTCGTATTAAGGCAGACAGAGACCTCGGGGACCACCTCTGTGTTCGTATCAGGGCAAACAGAGAACTCAGGGTCGACCTCCTTGGTCATAACAGGGCAGATAGGGAACTCAGGGACTAGAACGGGCTCTGAAGCGGGATCATGGGCTAAGGGCCCAGGCATGGCAACCATCTCGTACTTACGGGCTGGAGAGGGCTTTGGAGCGTACTCACGGGCTAGAGCGGACTGTGGGGCGTACTCACGGGCCGGAGCGGGCTTTGGGGTGTACTCATGGGCCGGAGCGAGCTCTGGGGCGTACTCACGGGCTGGAGTGGGCTCTGGGGCGGACTCACGGGCTGGAGCAGACTCACAGGCTTTCCTCCTTCTCCTGCGCCTCCCAGTGGGATTTAGAAGGCCAGGGTCTTGACTCAGTGAGGGAGGGATGGTAGGAAATTCTCTGCGGAAGGGTTCTGGTTGACCAGGTGTTGCCCATTGGCTTCGATGGTGAAGATATCTGATGAAGCCCCAAAAATCCAAGACCTGAAGTCCATCCATCTCCCACAGAGGCAAGGGGTCATCAAGGAATTTATTAAAGATACCTTTCTAGTGCTGCATCATTATAATCCAGCACCACTGCCATGGTCCAAAAAGTCTGGGCAAAGATTCCTCCATCCCCTGTTGGTGCAGAGCAGTCAGAGCCCGAAGTCGAGCCACCCGCTCTTTCTTAGTGGCCGGAGGAACAATTTGAATGCCCGTACTGCTGGATCTGAAGTTATCGAGGTTTATTTCACGGAATGCTCTGAGACTTGGGGTAAGATCCACGTGCAGCTTTTATTAAGGGAAATCCAAAATCGCAGTCACAGCCAGGCAAGAGTCAAAATCCATAAAAACAGTCCAAAAACAAGGAAACAAAACGGGGTGCTCAGAAATGCAGGTGACAACAGTTTAAACCTCGATGAAGATGACAGTGTATAAATAGGCAGAACATAAATGACATGAGTGAAAACAGCTGAGTGCAATGAAGACATGATGAGTCCGGGACAAAGGGTTATGGGAAATGGAATCCGAAATGGTGAGACAATGTCCGGGGTGGAGTGCTCTCTGGTGGCTAACCAGGACGGGACATACGTCTCCGTTCCCTCCTAAGTAAACTAGGCAACACTGGGGAAGCAAACCCATAGGGGATGCTGCGGAGACCACTACCCACCATGCAGGGGAGGAATTTACGTGAAGAATACACATATGGACTGGCCGTGGGCAGTATGCATATGGAGTCCCTGTGATGGCTCCAGCCTAAGCATAGGGGGAGACTCATCTGACAGGTGACAGCAGAGCTGGCTCTGCTAAGAGAAAGACACAGGCTCACCGTGGGGAGTTGTCTGTAGACAATATACATATGGGACCATTCACGTGGAGGGGTCGCGACATATGGCACCCAGCCAAACATCAACGTCAGAGACAAACGTTTGGCCTGGCATCAGACACTCCGCAATGTCTGAGCCGAAAGGGGAGGCAGAGGAACTCGACAGGGTTCGCCAAGCGGGGAACTCGACTGGAGTAATGGATGCTCGTATCCGGCCCAGTGGGCGGGAATGGTATTGCAAGCCGACACTAGAACGGGCTCTTCGTGTCTACCAGCTGCTGGAAGCGAGTACACGGGAAGATACCGGTTCTACATGAAGGCTATAGAATCTAGCAAACGTGTTAGGTGTCGCCCAGCCCGCAGCTCTACAGATATCTGTCAGCGAGGCGCCGTGCGCCAGCGGCCAGGAAGAGGCCACTCCTCTTGTGGAGTGGGCTCGCAACCCGAGTGGGCAAGGCACGCCCTAGGATTCATACGCCAGGGCGATGGCATCCACTATCTAGTGGGCCATCCTCTGCTTGGAGACAGCCTTTCCCTTCTGCTGGCCTCCGTAACAGACAAAGAGCTGATCTGAGGTCCTGAAACTTCGCGTTCTGTCCACGTACAGGCGCAGAGCGCGGACGGGACAGAGCAAAGCTAGGGCTGGGTCTGCCTCCTCCAAAGGCAGCGCTTGCAGGTTCACTACCTGATCTCTAAGCAAGAGATGGCGGGCGAGTTGTGACATGTGGCAGGAGCATAGACCACCCTGATGGTTGATGTACGCAAAGGCCACAGTGCTGTCCGAGCGGACCAGTACGTGCTTGTCTGTCAACAGCAAGGCCAGGGTAAGGCACGCTGTCTGGTCGACTGACTCCAGTTCCATACCAAGATAAGAGATCCTCTGCCCGGGGTGGAGGCAGCAGCGGACCGCTGGGGCAAGACGTGTTTTATGGCCTCAGCCTGCTTCTGGGCGGCCGAGAACTGCTGTGCGAATCTCTCGACCACGTCGCCGAATAGGCCGACCTGAGACATGGGGGAGTCCAGGAACCGATATTTATCGGTCTCCCTCATGTCGGCCAGGGTCAGCCAGAGGTGGCGCTGCTGGACTACAAGCGTAGCCATCACTTGACCAACAGAACGTACCGTCACTTTAGTCGCCCGGAGGGTGAGGTCAGTGGCGGCGCGCAGCTCCCCAAGCAGCTGTTGATCAAGACCCCCCTGGGGCATATCCATAAGCGCTTTTGCCTGGTAAACCTGCAAAAGGGCCATGGCATGCAGGGCAGAGGCAGCTTGTCCACAGGTTCTGTAAGCCTTCTCTGTCAAACCTGAGGAGAATTTACAGGCCCGGGATGGGAGACGCGGCTCACCACGCCAGCTGGTGGCCGTTGGACACAGCTGCATCGCAACAGACCGCTCGACTGGGGGAATGCGTGTGTATGCCCTAGCCACTCCGCCATCCAGGGTGGTGAAGGCAGCAGAGGGACCAGGTCTAGAATGAACGCTATACGGCTTCCGCCAAGACTTAGTCAACTCATCATGCACCTCCAAGAAGAAAGGCATCGGGGCAGGTACCAATCATCAAGCCGAGATGGGCCGGGACACGGTGGAGGATTCCAGACGAACCCGACCTTCTCGGCAGCCCGGGAAAGCATAGCCGTCAGCTCAGGATCAACCTCGGGCAACGCTACTGTCCCAGGTAACGCAGCCGAGTCTTCATCTCCTGAGGACTCTTGCTCACCTTCCGATGCCGTGATCTACATTTGATCGTCCGCAGGCGTGCTGAAGGAAACGGATGGTCGCTCCGTAGAGGGACCAGCACAATCCAACGGCAGCACCACAGACTGCAGTGTTGTAGAGGGGGCAGGGGCCCAGGGGCCCTGACCGTGATCCTCAGATCACCCTGCCTACACGCCGATGCGCCGTCAGCCCAGGCTGGAGCCAGAGAAAACGGCAGCACGGGGCATAGGGGAGGGGACCCCCGCTCCCTGAGAACCAAGGAACGAGAGTCTCGATCTCAGCACTGCGATAATCATGTTCCCACAATGAAAACATGAACTATCCACAAAAGCAGCTTCAGCGTGCTGAACACCGAGACACGTGATGCAACGATTGTGACCGTCAGCGGGGACCAGTAAACGACCGCACCCAGTAACGCACAGACGAAATGACATCTTGAAAAAGACACAGGGTTCGTCTGTGAAGCTCTTTTAGAGGGGAAAAATTCAGCTCTCTTGTGCTGAAGCACACAGGGATAGTCACAATGTTTTCGGGTACACCACTCCCCGAACACAGCCCAAATCACAACAAGCAACCGGGAAACACTTTTGCTGTCAAAACAGCAGTTGAGAGCTTATATAGCTCAGGCTATGAAGCTCGCGACCTCGCTGTAGTGCCGTCATACCAACACAAGACGCTGATGAAACACTCAAAGGCTTGTAGAGTTTAACACTCAGTCTGATAGCTGGAGAACACCAAAAGTTGGCTCTGAAGCAAAACTACTGATGTACGTCGAACGTGACCGACTGAAAGGGAACTACAGTTTTGTATTCGTGAAAAATATGATAAATTTGCTTATATAAATATAAATTAATATTGTTTAAAAAACATTTTGATAACATTTTTATATAATTTAAAATATATATATACATATAATATATATAAATATATATATTATAATATATATAAACATAATATACAAAATATAAATATTAACAAAACTTAGTTACTTGAATAACTGAAGCATAAGCAGTTAAGCAGTTACCAGTAAAGATAATAAAATTATTTAAACCATTTAGATTAAGCCATTTCTTGTTCATGTATGAACTATGCTGCATAACAAACATTATTCCTTACAAACAATGTCACTTTGTTGACTTTAAATACTCAGAAACTAAGTTGATAAAGGACTGCAGTTATTGCGTTACTTTTGCTTTTTATTTTGTTTTTACTTTGAAAATAAGAACACAAACAACATGCTGAAAACAGGAATGCTGGACTGTGCACTGGAGCAGAGACGGCTGGATCTTTAATCTGCTGCAAAGCTATGTGATGTTTCTCTTCATCGGCCAGCCTTTACAGGGAGTCACGGAGGGATTCCTGCAGCACTAACCCCAAAAAGTCAACTTTACTGAGAGTTACACCACTGATGAAGGCTGGTGCGGCATCTACAGAAGCAGCAATAAATACTTTATAGTTAAACTCTCACTCAATCTCTTTCTCACTGGGATACGAGAAGCAACAAACATACTTTGTGATCATCTTTATTTTAAATATGTGAAGTCTTATGCCTTGAGGCGTCGTGACCATTTATACTTTAAAGCCAAGTGGATTTTTTTAAAAAAAAGATTATTTTAATAATTTAATATGTTCAATTATTTATATGAAATTCATATAAATTAAAATCAAGTTGTATAATTATTGTAGGTTAAAAAAAGTGTTTGCATCAGGGTAATTATAAAACTAAAAAAACTTTTTAAGCAGTTATGCTTAATTGCATATTAGGACCAGCTATGATAATACCACCTAACAATGTCATTGTACCCTGGTACTGCGATAGTATTTATGTTCCTTTCTGGGAGACTCTTTGTTCAAAATAAAAATATCTGACTGAAAAATATTCAAAAAAAGGTCTGCATGAATTTCCTTTCTTAATCTACCTTACAGACTTGGCATTCTAGAGTTTGTGGGTTATTATTATGAACTGCTTTTGACAAAAAATTCTTGCATACTTGAAACAACACCAACATGCAAGAATACAATAACAATGAGTGGTTTAGCCTTGGTTACCATAGAAACGCAAGTAAGGTTTTCAGAGGTATGATGAAAATAAATACCTGAGGTCCAGATTTATCAAGTGTCTCTATTAAACAAATGTTGCTGTTGCCATTAGCCACCAAATGAAGAGCCACAATACACCTACCTTCTGTGTTCAAAACAAGCATTTTGCAAACAAAGCAATTTAGTCAGTACCTGAGCTCAGCTGTTATATTGGTTCTTTAAAGGAATATTTCGCTCAAAAATCTCAGGTCACGTCGTTCCAAACCCATATGATTCTCTTTCTTGTGTTGAACACAAAAGGATTTTTCTATGATACTACAAATAATAGGGACTGAAGCTCTCAAGCTTCAAAAAGAACCATAAAATACCATAAATGTAGTCCATTTGACTGACACGTTTTATATATATATATACACAAGTCGTTTCTTTTGAAGCCATACAATATCTTTGTGTGACGAACAGACAAAAATATAAGTCCTTGGAAAGTTCATAAGAGTTCATGAGAGAAGTAGCAGAGTCTGATTCATTTTCTAAATTTCACCAGATCTTTTCAATGAATTGGTTGCCCTGGTTCACAAAACCTCATTTGGAATAATTCGTTCAGTAATCTAACTGATCTCTGACTCACTATTGAACTGATTCAATGTCAAATCCGGTTTCAGCAGTTCACCAACAGCTCATTGGAGGTGAAGAATAGCAGTGAATAACAAGTTCAATTTTGGTTTGTTCCTCAGATAAAGCAATCATATTGCTTCAGAAGATTTGAAATATAATGCACAAGCCATGTGAACTATTTTTGAGTCATTTTTTTTTTTTTTTTTTGAGTTGGAAAGCTCCAGTCCCCATTCTAAAAATCAATCAGTATGTTACATTTTTCTTATTTTTTGTTTCACCGAGAAAAAGTAATGCAGAAATGTAATTATTGGGTAAATTATTCATTTAATAATAATAATAATAATACCATATATACAGGTGCTGGTCATATAATTAGAATATCATCAAAAAGTTTATTTATTTCACTAATTCCATTCAAAAAGTGAAACTTATATATTATATTCATTCATTACACACAGACTGATATATTACAAATGTTTATTTTTTTTAATTTTGACGATTATAACTGACAACTAAGGAAAATCCCAAATTCAGTATCTCAGAAAATTAGAATATTGTGAAAAGGTTCAGTATTGAAGGCACCTGGTGCCACACTCTAATCAGCTAATTAACTCAAAACACCTGCAAAGGCCTTTAAATGGTCAGTCTTGTTCTGTAGGCTACACAATCATGGGGAAGACTGCTGACTTGACAGTTGTCCAAAAGACGACCACCTTGCACAAGGAGGGCAAGACACAAAAGGTCATTGCAAAAGAGGCTGGCTGTTCACAGAGCTCTGTGTCCAAGCACATTAATGGAGAGGCGAAGAGAAGGAAAAGATGTGGTAGAAAAAAGTGTACAAGCAATAGGGATAACCGCCCCCTTGAGAGGATTGTGAAACAAAACCCATTCAAAAATGTCGGGGAGATTCACAAAGAGTGGACTGCAGCTGGAGTCAATGCTTCAAGAACCACTACGCACAGACATATGCAAGACATGGGTTTCAGCTGTCGCATTCCTTAAACTCTTGAACAACAGACAGCGTCAGAAGCGTCTCACCTGTGCTAAAGACAAAAAGGACTGGACTGCTGCTGAGTGGTCCAAAGTTATGTTCTCTGATGAAAGTAAATTTTGCATTTCCTTTGGAAATCAGGGTCCCAGAGTCTGGAGGAAGAGAGGAGAGGCATACAATCCACATTGCTTGAGGTCCAGTGTAAAGTTTCCACAGTCAGTGATGGTTTGGGGTGCCATGTCATCTGCTGGTGTTGGTCCACTGTGTTTTCTGAGGTCCAAGGTCAACGCAGCCGTATACCAGGAAGTTTTAGAGCACTTCATGCTTCCTGCTGCTGACTAACTTTATGGCGATGCAGATTTCATTTCAACAGAACTTGGCACCTGCACACAGTGCCAAAGCTACCAGTACCTGGTTTAAGGACCATGGTATCCCTGTTCTTAATTGGCCAGCAAACTCGCCTGACCTTAACCCCATAGAAAATCTATGGGGTATTGTGAAGAGGAAGATGCGATATGCCAGACCCAACAATGCAGAAGAGCTGAAGGCCACTATCAGAGCAACCTGGGCTCTTATAACACCTGAGCAGTGCCACAGACTGATCGACTCCATGCCATGCCGCATTGCTGCAGTAATTCAGGCAAAAGGAGCCCCAACTAAGTGTTGAGTGCTGTACATGCTCATACTTTTCATGTTCATACTTTTCAGTTGGCCAAGATTTCTAAAAATCCTTTCTTTGTATTGGTCTAAAGTAATATTCTAATTTTCTGAGATACTGAATTTGGGATTTTCCTCAGTTGTCAGTTATAATCATCAAAATTAAAAGAAATAAACATCTGAAATATATCAGTCTGTGTGTAATGAATGAATATAATATACAAGTTTCACTTTTTGAATGGAATTAGTGAAATAAATCAACTTTTTGATGATATTCTAATTATATGACCAGCACCTGTATGTAAGCAGTAAGGTACTCGAGGCTGTGCTATATTGTGAATAAGTCACGGCTGAAGGGCTTTTTTAGGCACGACATGAAGCGGAGTACCTGCAACTCCTTCAGCCATGACTTATTCATGATACAGCACTAGCCTCGAGTACCTTATTGCTTTTATAAAATGGTTACCACACAATACAAATATTAAAGCCAAAAATATGTATCAATGCAACTTTCATAAAGCAAACTTAACTAAAAGCCTTCTGTCTGCCAGAAAACAATAGTCCCTGACTGTGAACAACAACAGAAGTTACATTATTACGCCATTAGAAGGTGTCAAAGATTGTCTTTATGAGTGTGTCAGTCAGTTGCGAAGACTTTTACATTGAAAAGACTGAATTGTTGTGAACATGGAATAAAACGCAACTGATAAATGCTATGACTAGCGCTGTCAGTCACAGGAAAACCCCTTAACTGTTAAAAGGACAAGATAACACATCGGACATTTAAACAGATTTTTTTATTATGAATATAGGACTGACCTGAAGGAAAATGCTAAATCTGAATGCAGGTAATAAACTTGCTCAATCGATCTCTTTCTCACAATACTCTTCTAGTTCTACATAATACAGTAAGCTACAATGAACAATATCAATTGAGAACATACAGTTTATGTTGCTAAGAGTGGTTGTTAAGGGTGTTGTGTAGTGATACACAGAACTGTTGGGTGAAGCAGTCATAGCCTTGTTTTATCGTGAATAAAACACAGCTATTGACCAATCAGAATCAAGGACAGGAACTAACCGTTATATATATATATATATATATATATACACACACACACACACGCACTGTATATAAACATTCTTTAAGCTAAGCACTGCAACATATGTGTGAAAAAAAAGCATGGTCAAAGGGACAAAAGCACACACTTTCCAGCCACATAATGACCTCCTTTCTGTTTAAGTTGATATACCACAGAGTATCATAACACTGTGATATTGTGCACCTAAAGAGGCCAGGAATTAATCTGAGGCAGCACTTCAGCCAAATTGATCAATTTCAAACAAGCACTCAAGTTTCTGCGAGGACTTAGACGCAGTCTACAGTACATCAGTGGGGGGCACATAATGACTCTCGGTAGCAGGTAAGGAGAAATGTTTCCACAGGAGACTCTTTGCTTCTCACTAAGAAATTGTGAGTGGCTGCCACTGAAATAATGCTCTAAAATCCTCTCTGTTGGTAAAAATAAAAGGAAACAGCTGAATATTATTAGATCTGAGGTCCAATGACTGTCAGACAGGTTTAAAATGCCTTGAGTCTTTCTACCTTGCTCTCTGCAAGTTCAGGATTCAATTTAACACAGCCTTAACCGAGGTGAAGGGTTTACTTGACACACAGACCTCAAGGGGGATGTGTCTATTAACTGTGCCTTTTAATCATGATGTTTTTGCACACTGAAGGGATAGTTCTTCTAAAAAGAAGCAATCTGTAATTATTAACTGAACTCATGTCATTTTATCTCTCAAATACTTGTTTCACATATTTGAAAGGTGCATTATGTGTGAGAACCAATGCAGTCAAACCTGGTGTGATGGGTACCTTTTTCCAGTCTGAACGAGTTTGAGTTTTGCGTAAGATTATCAGATTATCATAATTAATGTGAATTTAGGAAATATTTACATGTGTTCTCACACAAAATATAGTGTATGTTTCCATAAGACAAGTAATATAGAGCACAAATCATGCAGACTAACATTTTTAACAGGTTGGTGCCATATATAATTGCATTGAGAATTTATATTTCAGTCCCTGAATTTGAATTGAGGTAGCAAAACAGAATGCGGAATTTGAATGCAAGGAAGCAAAATTAAAATGAATTTTAATTCAAATCAATCAATTTACCTATAAATAGATAGAAAGACAGACAGAAAAATAGATAGATGGATAGATAGACAGATGGATGGAATGATAGACAGATATTTACATTTCTGTGAATTCAGTAAATTTGGATGAATTATTCATTTTAGATGGCTGTAACCAAGGTTAAGAATTTCTTTTGATGCACAGACCTCAAGGTGGATGCGTCTATTAATGTTGCCTTTTAATCAAGTCATTTTTGCACATTATGTCAGGCCGGGCATCTCAGCGGTGTAGAGATCTGCCTGGACGCTTCATCTCCCATGATAAAGAAATCAATTTATCCTGCCTTTCATCTTCAATGCCAGACACTCCAATAAAGTTGTGGTATATTTTTTGTGTGTTTGATAGCTTCATACGCCGCTGCTTTGAAGCTCCCTAAACATCATTTTTCCAAGCGAGAAGCTCACCCCGTCTAACTCGACTCTGAGCTGCATTGGTGTTGAGCCAACCTGTCTACTCCTTAACGCAAGAAAGCCATGTTTTCCACTAATTGGGAGGTCTGTGCTTGGCATATTAATGGCTGACAGCTTCTAAGGTTTGTGTTAATATTCTGGACATCCCTGCAGCATCACCCAAATAAAACCAGCTTCCTTCTGATAGAGAGAGAGAGAGGAGTACAGCACACACACAAAACGAGATCAGAATGGTAAGTAGCATTTCAAAACTATGCCGTAAGTTGTCCAGGGTAGTGTTTTCCAAGGTTACGTCCACGCTGAGACAGACTTCAATATTGAAGGAACAGAAGCGACCTAAATGCCACGTGGGCAGATAAAACCCTGAAAATAGCACGTCTCTGATAGCGTGCCTGGAGCCCACAAAGACTCAAGATGGCCGACGCAGTGACCATGTGCAAGTGCAATGTGTGTGGGCTTGTCTTCCTTGTCATCTCCTGGTCCCTTTGAGTGTTTTTGGCATGGCAAGAAGGAGTTACAGATGGCAAGAAAGGCATGCATGATGAACGCACGCACACACACACACACAGACTGCTATGGTGATGCGCGCATTCATCTACGTTTGTGGTCCCTCATTCAGCCCAACATACAGGCAGAGAAACTCACATGCGTGATGCGTCTTTTGTCAACACCCACGCAGCCAGAATGCATGCAGAATGCCATGCCTACACACACACTGCGTGATCACTCTTTGTTTTAAGTAATTATCTTTCTTTCAGTGTGACTGCCTCATTTCTTTACTTTGATTATGTGTGCATGACAAGTCTCTGAGCTAGAAAATTGATGTTGTTTTTCTCAGAGGTAGATAAACTGAATAAAACTATTTATTTCAATTTTGTCAGTTCCTATTCTAAAAATGTTAAACAGGGTAAAAATGTGACAAAATCGTAGATTGTAGAGTGTTTTGGAAGGTTGCAGTTTCTTACTGTCCCAAGTCATCATAGTACTGAATAATTGCTATATTCATGTACAAGGGTATTTAACAAAGAATACTATGGTACTTTCTGTAACGGTTGGTTGTATAAATCGCACAAACGAAGGAAATCAGAGATAACAGGTCTTTATTACAAAACTTAGGAGAAGTATAGAAACCACATAAATAGAAACGAGAACTGACTGAACAAAACAGGGAGTTTAAATACAAGACGAACATAATCACTGGCATGTGATAATTATACGTAACCGTAGAAACAAACAAGGAGACTTACCGACTGAATGACGAAGGCGGAACTGCATGGAGTATCCGGCAAAGCAGATACAGGGCAACATCCATGGCCCGGAAGCTCAAGGTGGAGCTGCAGGCTCGCAGGACCAAGGCAGAGACAGACCAGGGTGATGACGGAGGGAGTGAGGACGACAGAGAAGTCGGAGGGAAGGAGAAGCCCAGTGGAGACGAAGGGGTGGAGGGTTGAGATGCAGCCAGAGATGCGGAAGTCTGTGGCGGAGGAAGATCGACGACTGACTGAGGCTGCTCCGGAGGGAGTGCAGAGCTGGAGCGAAGCAGAAGGGCTGAGAGGCTGAGGTGGAGACATGGTAATGGAGGCTTGAAGTGACGCAGGGGAATCCTCATTCTCATGCCGAGCTGTCAGCGGCGGGGACAGAGCCGAGGAGAAGGATGACACCAGTGGAGTTGATGGAACCAGTGATGGACATAGGACCAGGAAGTCAGGCAGGAACTTTGGCAGAGGAAGATGTCCGGACGGGACTGAAACATCCAGATAGCTGGACAGGACCGCACGGAAGGCGAAGTGTCAAAGGTGGGGACTCAGGAAGGAACTGGATCCGAGACCACAGATCTATAAGGCAGTGGTCCTCTCCTGGCTTAGAGATGGACTGGACCACTTGTGTTGACTTCGAGACGACCCATGTGGTAGGCTCTGGCACGGGTTCCTTCTCTGCCTCGCAGATGGTGATCGAGGACCTGCTGTGCAGCAACACCCACACCAGGTATTCACCAAAGGCCTACACTCGCGGCCCTTTCGCACAGCGAAGGGAATCGGAGATAACAGGCTTTATTACAAAATTCAGGAGAAGTAAACAACCACGTAAATAGGAATGAGAACCGACAAGGGAGTGAACAAAACAGGGAGTTTAAATACAAGATGAACATAATGACTGGCATGTGATAATTATATGTAACCATAAAAACAAACAAGGAGATAATCAGTAACCAAGAAAACCAAAACTGAACGGAGCAGAGAAACCGGAATCACGAGTCCATAACCGCGACAGTACTCCCCCCTCCTGGACGGCGTGTCCTTGTGCCGTAACAAGTACACCTGAGGGAGGGGGCTTTGGATGGCACGGAGCTGGTGATGGGCAGGGAAGAGGAGGAGTCGGTAGACACAGACACCACAGTGGAGCTGACGGTGGGAGGAGCCAGGGTGGAGCATTGGCTGAAGGCCCAGATGGTACCCAGAGACCGAGTGATGGAGGCAGTACTAGGGTGCATGGAGTATCCAGCGGAGCAAAGAGCCCAACGGGCCAGGGCAACATCCATGCTCGTGGGACCAAGGCAGAGACAGGAGCTTGGCAGACCAGGGCGATGACGGAGGGAGTGAGGACGACAGGGAAGTCAGAGGGAAGAAGAAGCCCAGTGGAGATGAAGGGGTGGAGGGTTGAGATGCAGCCGGAGACCCAGAAGTATGTGGCGGAGGCAGAGCAATGACTGACTGAGGCTGATCTAGAGGGAGCGCAGAGCCAGAGTGAAGCCGACAGGCTGACAGGCTGAGGTGGAGACATGGGCCTGGAGGCTTGAGGTGACGCAGGGGAATACCTATCCTCTTGCCGAACTGTTAACGGCGGGGGCAAAGCCGAGGAGAAGGACAACGCCAGTTGATGGAATCAGTGAAGGAGATGGGACCAGAAAGTCAGGCAGGAAATTTGGCAGAGGAAGATTTCCGAACGGGACCGAAACATCCAGATAGCTGGACGGGACTGTGTGGAAGGCGAAGTGGGACTCAGGAAGGAAATGGTTCCATGACCACAGATCTATAAGGCAGTGGTCCTCTCCTGGCTCTAAGATGAACTGGACCACTTGTGTTGACTCCGAGACGACCCAGGTGGTAGGCTCTAGCTCCTCCTCTGCCTCGCAGATGGTGATCGAGGACCTGCTGCGCAGCAACACAACCGTAACACTTTCATGGTACACTAGTAACTATATATTTTATATCCATGATACTAATTCCAAAAAAAAAAAAAAAAAAAAAGCATGGTATTACCATAGTATATGAAAATTACCACACCACTTAGCATCATAGCAGCAAGTTACAAAGCAGTAAGCACCCTTACATTGTCTTCAGAAAGTGTAAAAAATCTCTGAAAAGATTCATTTATTACCCAAAGGAAAGCATTGCTAATTATCATTCTAAGCTATTCAGTTCAAACCGTTGAGACATTTAAAAATATATTAATGTAGCCACTCAGTATGCAGGGAGGCAAGCACAGTAGAAGAGGACCACTTCCTGTGAATGTATGGTGGCCTGGCGTGACCATAAAGCAGGGGTCTGTGGATTACACAGGATAAATCTAAGTCCCTCAGAGACATGCTGACTGCTGCTTGTCAAACACACACTGAGGGGGAACGTTTGGAGCTCATCCAGGCTTTTGTGCTTGGATGATTTCCAGGAATGCCTCCCTGCACCATATTTCAGTACATGGAGCAATGTTTAGTGTAAACTGACGACAGACTCAACATGGACTGAGTGTATGCATAAAGGAGGGGTAGGGAACAATATTCTGCTTGAATGACTGAATCATTAGGGCTGAAATTAAATTACTTTTTCATTCCAAATCTCAGAGGAAAAATTCATTACATAGATGTTGTTCTTTCACTGGAGACTTTATGGAATTCTCAGATGTTTCATTTCAAAGATCAAATTCTTTTCAGATTTTTCTCTAAAATCCATTGGGAGGAATAAAAATTGATGGAAATGAGATGATTGTTAAGAGAAGTTAAGAGTACAACTATAATTTATGTGCACTGCATACTTTTTGGAAAAAATAACGAGAAATGTTGATAATAAAATCTCTTACCTTTGATAGCATATCTTGGGAAATCTGAACACAGCTATAAACTGTAAAGGAGAAACAGGTGAGATTACTGAGAAAAATCTGAGAAGAAGCTTCAGCAAAAGTCTCCATACGCTCTCCACAGAGATGTCATTGCTGACAGAGAGAAACAAATGAGATACAGTGATTTGTGATGAAAATGTTTTAATGACTTAGCTGACTTCTAATATAAGCTAAGAAATGACAAGGCATATTTTATATAGATCCGTGTTATTTTAGTTATTATTTTAGTTTTATTAATATTTTTAATTCACTTTTATATGTTTAGTTTTCATGTTAATTCAAATTACATTTTTAGCTATTTTGTTATGTGCTTTTGTCATAAAAAAAAAAGTGCTTTTGTGCTTTTGTCATTTTGTATTTATTAGTGTTAGTTTTCATTTATTTCCAATGAATAATTTTAGTGCTTCAACTTACAACTTAGTTCAGTTTAGTTTATTTAGGGAAAAAAAAAAAAAAATATATATATATATACACATAATCAATAACGTGACAAGTGATTTTTTTGTCCAAAGGCCTTAATAATAATAAGAAACAAAGATATGACATCCAAAGTTTGTAAGATAGTACAACAAGTTCTCCCGCTGCGTCAAAATGTGGTGGGAACGCCTCTGCGTGATTGCGTCGCGAAGCACATGTGTAAACTGTCCAATAGCGTGATGAAATGTCATAGGCGGGTGACGTCACTGACCAGGAAACTATAAAGCATACCCGAGAACAGAGAACGCCAGCTTCTGTTGTCTTCAGTAAGCGCTCTGTGTATCTGTCTGTCATATTTACTGTTGTTTGTCCCGTTAATCAGAAAAAAGAAAAAAAAAAGACTCATATGGCGAATAAGCACTTCAGACCATGTGCTTCTCCCTGCCCTCGCTTTATTACGAGTGGGGATTTACACGAACTCTGCGTTATGTGCTTGGGAGTGGAGCATGCCCAAGCAGCCCTCAAGGGGGTTGCTTGTGAGCATTGTGACAAGCTTAATGTTAGAACGCTCCGCTCCTGCCGGGCGCTCTTTGAGGAGGGCGCTTCAGCTCGCGTTCCTCAAGGTACAGGTCCCGCTGCTGCCGAGGCAGAGCGGCAGCCCAGATCTTGGGGTTTGCAGATGGATCTGGTGGAGGGGTTAGAGACGGGCTCCGCCCTTTCTCTGCCCTCACCTGCCAGGTCCAGTGCCTTTTCTCTGGTGGAAGCACGCGCTGCGGTTTCTTCCCCCGGTGTTGAGGCACCGGTACTTCAGATGTCTGACTCTGAGGAGGTGGACATTCTGAGTATCGATCAGGAGGATTCGCCACCTCAAACCCATGCTTATGAGGAGCTTATGGAGGTTATTACTCGGGCTGTTGCTAAATTAAATATCTCATGGCCAGCCGAGAAGCAAGAAGAAAGATCCAAGAGACTCTTAGATGAGAGATTTTTGCCATCTAGATCGCAACCTCCACGTCGGGGATTGCCATTTTTCCCGACCTCCACACCGATTATCCAAAAATAATCCTGCTTCCTATCGTGTGTTTAGTCCAGTTACGTCTAACTATAGTAATATTCTAGGACTAAAACATCATGACTATGCAGCGACGCCCAAGGTTGAAGAGATGCTTGCGAGCTATCTCTCGCCTGAGAGATCTGCGCTGGTGGGCAAGGCGTACTCGGCAGCAGGTCAAGCCGCAGCATGCCTGCATACTATGGCTATCATGCAGGCTTATCAGGCTGATCTGCTTAAGGAGATTGATGGGGGGGGGGGGGAGGATTTTCGGCCGACGCTCTTCGAGAACTGCGTTATGCCACAGATTTGTCTCTCAGGGCCACGAAGGAGACGGCCAAATCAGTGGGCCGGTCTATTGCAGCCCTAGTGGCCACTGAGAGGCATCTTTGGAACCTCTCAGGAATTAAGGAGAAGGATAAGAGTTTTCTCCTAAATGCCCCGCTTTCGCCTTCTGGCCTATTCGGCGACGCAGTCACCACTGTCGTCGAGAGGTTTCAGGAGGCAAAGAAGCAAGCGGCGGCATTTCAGAAAATCTCCTCAGTGCCCTCAGGAGGGTGCTCTGCTAACCCTGCCACCTCGCGTGCTTCAGGGCGCAGACGCCTTCAGCGATCCTCCGAGGAGGATCGAGGAGCGTTCAGTTCAGTTGCTTCCTGCCGGTTTGCCGTTTCAGGGCACTGGACTGATCGCATATACAACACCAGAGACCAGTCTCGAGACTGGTCTAGTAGATTTTCTGGCAGAATGGAAATGTCTGCCCAACATATCTCGATGGGTGCTGCGCATGGTAGAAGTGGGTTACAGAATACAGTTCAGGCTAAGGCCACCCAGCTTCAACGGGGTGCTACTTACAGTAATCAACCCAGAGCAGTCTCTGGTTATGGAACAAGAAGTTATGACTCTCTTGCAAAAAGGGGCTATAGAACGGGTGTCTCTGCCCAGCAGGCAGTCAGGATTTTACAGCCGATACTTCTTAGTTCCAGAGAAGGATGGAGGGCTGCGTCCTATTTTAGATCTGCGTGCTCTGAATCGCACACTGCAGAAACTAAAGTTCAGAATGCTTACACTCAAACAGATTGTTTCACAAATCCAGTCCGAGGATTGGTTTGTGACAATCGATCTGAAGGACGCTTACTTTCATGTGTCTATCCGTCCTCAGCACAGGAAGTTCCTGAGGTTCGCTTTCAGGGGCGAAGCGTACCAGTACCGGGTTCTTCCGTTCGGCCTAGGGTTATCTCCCCGCACCTTCACGAAGTGTGTGGATGCAGCACTGGCTCCTCTAAGACTCCAGGGCATTCGCATACTAAAATATATCGACGATTGGTTGATCCTTGTTCGATCAGAGAGTATGGCGGCTCTACATCGAGATGTAGTTCTTGCCCATATGAGAAGGTTGGGGTTCAGGCTCAACGCCAAAAAGAGTGTGCTCGTTCCAGCCTAGACGACCACCTTTTTAGGTGTAGTTTGGGACTCGAGGACAATGCAGGCTCATCTTTCTCCTGCTCGTATTGCTTCAGTTCTCTCAGCTGTGAATGCAATAAAACTAGGCCAGTCACTCACTCCCAGCATGCCTGAGAGCGCCTTGCTTCATCCAATCAGAAATTGGCGTTCTCTGTTCTCAGGTATGCTTTATAGTTTCCTGGTCAGTGACCCCCAACCGCCTATGATGTTCCGTCACGCTATTGGACAGTTTACACATGTGCTTCATGACGCAATCACGCAGAGGCGTTCCCACCACAGCGTCTCGTTCCCTATTCAGGGAACCAGGGTTACATACGTAACCCGAGACGATTTCTTTTATTGAATCCAAAAGGCTTTCATTATATTTTGCTACATAAAAAGGTATCTTAAAGATTTTGAAGTCTCAAAAGGTCATTCAGTTTAACCATCCAAAGGCCAATATAGCCATTTCATTTGTGATTAAAATATCTTAAAATGTAGTAAATGTATATATTTTTTATTCTGGCATGATTTTATAACATCATGTATCAACATATTGTAAAATGGTATTAAAATTATGTGTAGAAGACGTTGCTTTGTTATGAGAAAGAATGTCCAAAAAAATGAATTTCACTGATGTCATTTGGAGTAACCAATATAAAGGGACCATTTTGGATCAAGTCATGCGGGCAATATTATGTGACAGGATGTTACATCATTCAGACACCTGCAAAGGACCACATGGTTGTGAAGCAAAGTAACTAACTCTATTTTAACTTATTGAAAAATTCATGTTTTCACTTGCTCATACAAATGTCCTGAAACATCAGGTCATTCGGTAAAACCGCTATAAAACATGGAAAAATTGTAATATTTTAAAAACTTGAACTAAATATAAAATGTTTGATTGTCCATTTGCTAGCTAGCTAGATATCAGCCTGTTAGCATTTTTTTTAAAATATTGTCATTCGATATATCCAAAAATGTAATTCGATAAAACCGAAATTTTTGTTAAACCGAATGACTTTTTTGGTGACAAAGTCACGTAAGAGGAGGCAGTGCCTCCATTGTGCTATGATTGGATATGATCGGTTACGATTGGACATGATTCGTTTGTGCGATAAATCCCGCCTCTTGTTTTCGTGAGCGTTCTTGTCGAATCGGCCTGAATGAAGAAATGATGGTGTTAATGGGAAGACTAATTAAAAAGTAAGTACACAACTGTCACTTAGACAGACAACTTTATTTCATGTCAAAATCAAACTCCAAATGGCCTGAAAACATGACGACTGCGGGGGTTTTTAGTGAGCAATCAGCGTGGTGAAATTAAAGATACATCTTTGTGTCTGTGAGTGAGTGACCAGTGTGTACAAGCTTGATGACTGCTGAAAATAAATTTTTAAAAAGACTTTGAAAAAGAAAAGCTGAATATTAGTTTTTAAATAATATATATTGTTACTGCCAGTTATTATTTTGGAATAAATGTAAAAATGCGTAAAAACACTAACTTGATGAAATTTATACTTGGTTTTAATATATAGAACATTACATAGTATAAAAATACAAAATAGAATTGTATATGGTCTCTTTTTATGTAATGTTAACTTAACCAGGAAAATTGTGTAACAGAGACATAAATAAGGACATTGCCTCCTCATTTTAAAACACCACTGATATATATATATATATACACACACACAGTATATATATACATACACTTTTTCTTTTGCATCATATACCAAGTTATTTTTAAGTAACATTTAAGTACATATTTATTCATAAAAAACACTTCAGGGTCATTTCAGGGATTCTCATTATCTACATCTGCAACATAAAAAAATAGACATTAGAACAAATGACCTAAAAATTATCTTTTGTCTGCATACAAAGACCTAATAAAAACATTTTTAGTGTGTAGTTTTGACCAGGTGTTAAAGAAAATGCTGTTTGCTGCTATTTAGTGTTTTTGGGAGAAAATAAAACTAAAATTGTATTTTGCCTGTTAATCAATCAATAACATTAGGGTTCATGTCATGTTCGGTTGCTGTTTTAAATGATTTTGCTCAGTCACTACATAGCATACTGAAGTCTTAACTGATGTTGTCTGAATACACTTCACAAAGCACTGTCAACATTATAATCAATGCTCTTTTATCAAGAATTAAGAGTGCAGTGAAAATGATATTTAGTCTCCCAACACATCGCTCTCACACTTTTTTCCAGCATAATTTGTGTGCAGAGAGGAGGGAGAGAGAGAGAGGAGCTGGAAGAATGAAGCCATCACTCAGATGCTAGCAGCATGGAGATGCCCAAATGTAAGTGAAAAGAGGTGTGAGAGAGAAAGATAGAGTGTGTGTTGAGAGTGCATGGACAGAATGGTAAATAAGCAAAGTCTGTGTGGCTGACACACACACACACACACACACACACACACACACACACACACACACAAAGGCACAGATGGCTAGGGTAGTCCCTCTGAAAGAGCTCTCAAAACCAGTGCTGGAGATCCACAATAATAATAATAAAAAAAAAACAGCACTGTGGAAGTGTACAGACTGACAGAAACAATAGGAGACTAGCCACAAAATACTGAATACTAATTACATATTCATATATCAGGAAATTGATCAAAATCTCAAGCAGGTGTGTTTGAATGATATCCTTTTCATTTTACTACACTCTGAGGACATATGATATTGTCAAGTACATGAATATGAACAGTCACTTGGGTAATCATTTGAAACAAAACTCGATTTTGCCCTCAAAATGTCTTTGAAAAGAAAACGTCAGTGGTGTTTAGCATTGCAAAACTCACTGCTGCAATGATAAGGTGTTGTGGGTGGTTAGGACGTTGCTAGGTGGTTGCTAAGGTATTCCTTCCAATAACATAGATCTAGAGTCGTCATTGCATCAACCAGCAGTAAGGAAGTTACCTGTTAGGCTAAGTGTTTACTTGCTAACCGCTAAGCTAGCTGAGTAGCTGTTTTCTGTTAAATGCAGTTAAAACTTACTGACTTAATAATACACATAAAATACATACATCATACAATACAAAATACATTTAATAATTAATAATGATTTAATAACCCCTAATCACATTTAGCAGATTAGAGCTGGGGCGATAATATTGTTTACATTTTGTGACATTATAAACAGTCATGTTAAGATTTTCTATATAACGTTAGTATACTTCGCTTTGCGTGAGTATACTATATGTATGGGGGTAGAATGTTGGATATACTTGTTATATAAAGCTGTGTGAAAAAAAAAATTATATATATATATATTTATACTTTAGATTTGGTATACATTATATATACAGTATAATACAGTAAAGTTGGATATACTTACATAACCAACTTAATAATAATATAGTTTCCATTTTTGGTGATGAGTAGCATGTACAGCAAAGAAAAGAAAATATAAGATGAAATATTTAATATTTCGCCAACTGTTATCACGTCAAAAGTCCTGAACACCTAGAAACGTCACAGAATAACAGCGACGAAAGGCAGCAAACGTCATTCAAAGTGACATCTGTCACATGAACATGGTAGAAGCTTTTTCTCAATGTCTTCAAAAGGTATTTGCTCAGTTCTAAACTGTTTCTTCTACACTTACACTGAGGGAAAAAATACGTTTCCACAAGATGAGAACATGAAATGAAACTTTCAGGTATAATATTTAAAGTATTTTTGAGCGTCATTAGGAATAATTGCCAGATCAATTAGACTGATGTTGAGGTGTTGAGGTGATATGTGGGCACTGCAATTATTTAAACCAGCGTGACCTTCAATAGAAAGGTCTGCGTTTTTTGAGTCCATATCTTTTTGCCGAGTTCAGAAGAGTAGGATTTTGCTCCTTCGGCAAGCTAGCTCGCTATGCTCCAACGCCCACTCCCATACACGCACTTCACACACATACGCAGCCTAACACAAGACACTCTTCAGAGTTTAATTAGAAGCCTCTGTGTTGCTTTAAGAAGCATCTGTAAAGGAGAGAGTGTGGGAGGAGGCTAATTGGCTCGTGGTGCTAATTCGGCTCTGACCCTCAGCGATTTCAGAGTGTGTGTGTGTGTGTGTGCAAGGGATGTGTGTTGGGATGTGAAGAACAAAGAAAGAGCAAAAAAAGAGAAAAAAGAAAAAAAGAAGAAGATCGGCCCTAAAGGACAAACAGATACTCCCTAAACTCTTTTGTGTCTAACTACACCTCTCTCACCCACATCAGTTAGCTGTCAATTAGTGCAGCAGCCTCGACATCTGTGTATCAACATCAGACTAATCTGAGTCTTTAAGTGCCTAACCTCCTACGTAATTGAAAGCGGGATTCGCCAAACAAGTTACAGACAAATTTAAATAGCTACATTGCAAAATGAGGTGCATCTTAAGACCAAATGTCTCTCCCAATTCATCAGTCTCTTTTTCATGAAACAACAGTATTTGCTAAAGCAGACATGAAATTAAAAGAAGCCATATTTACATATACTATATTTACTAGAAATACTTCAACCAATGATGAAAATGTGGTCATCATTTACTCACCTTCATGTCGTTTCAACCCATATCACCCGTAAAACAAAAAGTACCTTAGGCAGCTTGTCCAGGCTGTTGTTTTCCATATAATGGTGGTAGATGGTGATTGATACTGCCAAGATAAACTAGACAAAAAACAAACAAACAAAAAAAGCACAATTAAAGGTATAGCCCATATGACTTGTGTGCTATATTCAAGTATGAACTGACGGAAATTTATTTAAAGTTCAACACAACTAAGAAATTTACAATATAAATTGTGTTGAAAAGTTCTATAGAAAAGAAGCCTAACATCTCATTTTCTGTTTCACAGAAGAAGGTTAGAATGACATGGGAGTGAGTAAATGCTAACAAAACATTCATTTTTTGTGTATTTTCTATTGTAAATACTAAACCTTTAGATTAAATTGTCACCGCTGTAAACATAGGTAGAGGCTTCCATTCAGATCTCTGCACTTGTTTTTCTGCTAAATTTAAAGTCGAATTTGTGAAAAACCAAAAGGTTTTGTAATGGACCCTCTTAACTTTTGCCCCAAGGCCAACCAGACCTGAATGCTTCAGTGGTAGGCTTGCCTGGGTGAAATGTTTTCACTCTGTGAAGTCAGGGAACATGGGGGTCAAAGCTGTCTCCTGTCTGGTTAATTGGATGAGTTTGTAGTCAGAGCTTGGACAGATTGAATCATCAAGATGTTCCTTTACAAAGCTCCAGGGTTTTCTCTCATTGACTGTTAATGACCACTCCGTCTTTACTGCAAGACTGCAGAAAGGCTCTTCTTTTTTTTGGGTTATACAGTTGGACAACCGGTTTCCCAACAGCAAAAAAAGCACGGAGGTCATTGTGGAAGAGTGGACGCTCGCTAGCTTCAAAGGGAAATTTGGACCGTGGCGTCTGTTCTGCTGTGAAGACACAGTGAGTTCTAGCATGAATTATTCAGTGTTTTTTTAGAAATCGGGTGATGTTCAATGCGAGCATACAGATTTCCTTGCCAACTGAAAGTCCCCATGATGTATTGTGTGTGAATGCATGTTTCTTTCTGAACATTATTAGGTGTAAAAGAAGCATTTATTTTCATTCTCACATCACTTTCATCTCTAGGTTTGTGCAGAATAAAATAAATAAAAAAAAAAAAAAAAAATCAATTTGTTTCTTTCTTTTCACACAAAAGGAAACAGCAGGTCCTGGCAGTAGTGCCGGGGAGGAGTGTGACCGCTGTGGCCAGGCTCCCTGCTGATTTCCTGACAAACCTAGCATTATAGGACAATCACTATTCACTCAAGTCTCCCAACTACAGGGTGAGTATGCACTCAGACACACAGGATAAGACAGAGAGATTTTAAGAGAGACATTTCAATACTGGTAAAAAGAAAAAAGAAGTAAACTCAATAGAGAACATTTTTACCCTGCAGCTTAATGAGGTTAGGCTGCTGACCATGTGTGCAAGTGACCTGTAGCTAGTGTACAGAAACTGATACAAATGCCATCTAAATTTGAATACTTCAGTGACTACTACCATGTAAACTAGGAAAAGAATTTTCATATACCAAATAAAAAATGTTTTTGCTCTAACAGCCTATGTTAGCAAGTAATCTCATTTAAAAAGATATATTGGATGAAGTTCCCTGTTATCTTCTTACACAGTTATATATAGACACGTGTGATATTTCTCAGTTCCCACATTGGGGATTTTTCCCCCTCTTCTATCTCATCAATAAGTTTTATACAGTATAATACAATATAAATCTCCTTGTCTATAGGGATAGTTGCCTGTGACTATTTGCACCAGGAATTGCTTTATAAATTCTATATCGAAATATAATCAGACTTCTTATTTACTTTATGGTGAATTTTTTTGCATTTTTTTGAAGAGTAAATATGACTATACAGTAAACGACATCCAAAATTACTTGACTATTATAGTAGAAAAACCCACAACATGCTGTCCTGCTAATTATATTGCTATATTACTGCATAAATACTGCTATTTATGACTGAAATATGTCCAATTGAATAAGAATTTATTCAGAATTGATCAAATTGAATTGTAATATCATAAAACAAAAAATGATTATATACACTAAATAATATATTATTGTATCATAAAGCCTTAAGCTGATTTAGGTTTCAGTATGTATTCTACACAAACTATTTAATGGCTTGAGAAGACTTCAAATATAAAACATGAGTGAACTCATTTTTATCATACTTCTCTTGTGCTTTTTTGACATCTTGTAGCTTCACAGTCCCACTCCTCATTTACTTTTTATTATATTAAAACAAATGACATAAACATTATTGAGAAACTCATAAGTCATAAGGAACGACATGAGTGAATAATAACAGAAGTTTTATTTTTGATAAACTATCCTTAAAGTAAATGTAGTTTTCACAGCGTTTCCAATCCAGGATCTTCTGGGCCTTGTTTTTTTTTTGTTTGTTTTTTTCCAAGGTCTGCATGCATCCACATGACCTCTAGCCTACTGCATCTGGCCTGGAGAGATTTCCCTTTGATTTGGTTCCTTGGGTTTGTTCAGCTCGATACCTGCTACAGTGTTAATGAACCCAAGAATATCCACCGTGTCCTCGAGAGCCCTATGCCCTGTTCAAACACCCACCTAAACCAACAAGGTGAATCATCTCTGAGCAAACACCTGATGACTTTGTTTGCCAAGAGAAAAGTCAGATTCTTCCAATGAGTACTTGGATGCAATGGCAGTACCTTTATTACATAAGGTGCGATCACATTTACAGCTGCTCGGGTGAAATTTCGTGGATGAAATCCAATAGGTATTTGTGCGATCATGAGTTTCGAGTGAGGGCGAAAAGTTCCCCATGCAGATTTCACTTGTGATCAAGTTGGTTATGCAAATTAGCAGTGCTGTCTAACAGAAAGCTGCTTAGTTTGAAAATGAGTTCTCTCTACGCTCTTGACAATGGACCTTTTTTGCCTGTGAAATTTCGCTAATATGATCGCACCTTCAGACAGCAAAAAAATCTTAAAGTCTTAAAATCACACACAGTTTCTGCCAATCTCATGTTAATATTAAGTACCTACAGAGCATATAGAGATGCTGTTTTTTTTCAGCAGGGATATTGTGTGGGAAGCTTTAGCAAACATCTCCCTACCTACCAAACGTAATCGCCTCAGTGAAGCTCTTGCTTGAAAAGTTGAAGGCTGCTCTTCTTCACCTTGAACTCAATTACTCCACTTTTGTCTTGCGTCAATGAGTTTGAACTTCCACATTCTAATTCTGTCCTCCTCCTCCTTATCCGCTGCTCCTCTCCCTCCCACCGCCGACAGCTTTTCAGAAGTAGGCCGTGAGTGGGAGCCCCTTTCATATGCAGACAGTTTGCAGGCCCTGCTACTGTACAGAGCTCCCAGAGGGGCCTATTATCAGTGACACCAGACTCCAGTGTAAAGGATCTGCAGAGCAGGGCAGAATCAGACGCTAGATCCCAGCGCTGGCTCAGTTATTAATGCTGCTCATCTCCCAGGCACTGCAGCTGCACGAGCAGCAAAAAGCATACAGTATGTGATGTCATAACCCTCACCGTAGCTACAGCCTGTGGACTTACAAACGTGTTTAATCTCACTGTGACAAGGAGCAGCTCCAGTCAGAAGGTTCATGCTGCACCTCATATGACCATCCACACAGTGCTGATAATGGTAAAGGTCTGTTCTGAAACCACTTGAGGTCTCCTCAATATAGGGTGAATGTCATGAAACCTGTCAGGAACGCGTCTAGGTCATATTTCACTTCAAATTCAAAAAAAAAAAAAAAAAATTGAAATAATATTAAATAAAATCTGCATGTAGTACCAATATGATTTTTTTTTTCTTCATCATTTTGATATTATTTTCATGGCAATTTATCAAGCTTATTATCTTTAACCAAAACTACAACTTTTAAAAACATTTTTGTTAATTGAAATTAGCTGAAATCAAATCAAATATAAATATTAGATGAAAAAACTTAAACTAAATGAAAATTAGAACTGTTGCCTTTGAAACTAACTGAAATACGTTTAAGTTGAAATACTAAGATTTCTAACTGAAAATAAAAACTAAACTGAAATAAATTAAACCTAGTAAATAAAAAACAAAAATATAAAAATAAAAGCTAATTCAAATTATAGAAAGTATAATAGTAAATTAACAACACTAAAATAACACTGCAATTTCACAATGTTATTTTAGTATTATTTATATACTATTATAGCTTTTATCTATTATTTATATATGCCCCAAATAATACATATTTTAAACAATACATACAGTTTAAATAACTATTTTGCATTATAAGGGTTATTATTTCAAAATAGAAATTCAAAATTAAATATCTTTTTCCCCCACAATTACAATAATGAACTCTGTTGTAAAAAAAAAAAAAAAAATGCTCTTGTATAGCTTGTATATTTTTATATTTTATAGCTCTTGTCTATAAAAGCCTGGCTCACTCTGTCATTTATGGCAAGTTTTTCTGTTACAAACTGGTCTGAGACTTGGGTGAAGATCCAAATGCAGTATTTATTAGGACAGTCCACAATCATAATCAAACAGCAGGCAATGGGTCAAAACACAGGCAATCAATCCAAATAAACAACAAGGCAGAAACACAGGCAAAAGGGTAATCCAAGAGAAAGGCAGCTAAGCCAAAAACCACATGAAAATCAGGAATATAGTGTAGCACTAAGCAAAACCTCGCAATAAATGACACAGGGAACCAGGCATTTGTAGACAGAGCTAATGAGTAACAGCTGTAGACAATCAATGATGATGAATCAGAGCAGAGGATTATGGACAATGTATATGCCCAGAAAGTTACTAAAAACATATTTAAAACAGTTCATGTGACTACAGTGGTTCAACCTTAATGTTATGAAGCGACGAGAATACTTTTTGTGCGCCAAAAAAAAAACAAAATAATGACTTAATATTCAACAATATCTAGTGATGGCCGATTTCAGAACACTGCTTCATGAAGCTTCACAAATCTTTTGTTTCGAATCAGTGGTTCGGAGCGCGTATCAAACTGCCAAAGTCACATGAACCACTGAAATTTCGAAACACTTATCACGTAACAAAGCCTCGTTTACTGAAATCACGTGGCTTTGGTGCTCCGAACCACTGATTCAAAACAAAAGCTTCGTAAAGCTTCAAAGTTTCATGAAGCAGTGTTTTGAAATTGCCCATCACTAGATATTGTTGAATAAAGTCGTTATTTTGGGGGGGTTTTGGCACACATAAAGTATTCTCGTAGCTTCATAACATTAAGGTTGAACCACTGTAATCACATGAACTGTTTTAAATATGTCTTTAGTAGCTTTCTGGGCATTGAAAGTGTTAATTATCTTGCTGGTAATGCAGGCCGTACTGATCCATCGGATTTTATCAAAAATATCTTAATTTGTGTTCTGAAGATGAACGAAGGTCTTACGGGTGTGGAACGACACGAGGGTGAGTAATTAATGACCGAATTTTCATTTTTGGGTGAACTAACCCTTTAAAAGTCTCTAAAAGTTACTCTAAAAGTCTAAAACTCTAAAAGTCTACATTCAATATCTCAGTTATGTTTACCTCGGCTAATTTCTATTCAGTGATGTTATAATTACTCTTTAGAATATGAAAAGCTAATTCTGTTAGCACTGAATTAAGTTAATTAACTTAATTGCGTTTGATCCCGTCATGTGGCGTTCCATCCCACTTCACATATAAACTGTTGACTTTCAAACTGCAGTTCCACCCCCCACCACCCCTTTTTTTTTTTTTTTTTTTAAAGATTAGCCATTATCACACAATCTTTTGACCCAGCCTGAGAACAGGCCTCCAACAACCATCATTTTTCCCCAATAATGGTGCGCAGTTGTTGAGATGCAGTTATTACGCTGACAGACGAGTCAACCTCAGTACGCAGATGTTGACTCTCCTCGCCCGTCTGTTGGGTTGTCTGAGAGGCAACAATGTGGCAAGAACGGCTCAGTCAATTAGCTAAAAAGAGAGATAATGATGAGAATAATCATGGTGATGGTGATAACAATGATAATTATGTTGACAATGGTAATGACTGAGGGGGACAGCATTTAAAAACGGCAAGTACACTTTCTTTTAAATATCACGGATTTCTCTCTGTAGTTACAAATGACCCATCTTTTGTTTTTCAATCTCACAATTTGTGGTATTTTTTTGTGGCAGTTGCTATTCTGCTGATTCCAAACAATTTGGGTTGAGCGTCATCACAAATATTTAAAGTAATAGTTCACACAAAAAGAAGATGAAAAAAATAAATAAAATAATAATAAAAAATAATTGACTCACCCTTATGTTGTTCCAAATCCAGTGAACTTTCTTTCATCAGTGGAACACAACAGGAGAAATTCTGAAGAATGTTCATATATGAGAAACAGGTTTGGAATGTCATGACATTGAGTAAATAATGACAGAATTTTTATTTTTGTATAAACTATCCCTTTAAATGCAGACAAGTCTTTAAAACATTGAGTGGATGTTTACAATGCAACATGTCAAGTGACATGAGTATTTCCTAAAGTGCTGATAAAAACCACTCAAACTCTCTCTTCAAGAATTATTTGATGACTATAAAAAGTATGTGCTTAAACCAAACGCCTCCCTGATATGCTGCAACCTTCTTTCTTCTTTTCATCTCTGTTTCATTAGATTGTACAGTAAGAGAAAGTAACTATGACAGCTATAAAAACACCTGCTTTGAAGACTGCTTAATTTATTTAGTTACCAAGGCAACTCTTCATAGCACATACAGAAAGCTGCACTATTTTATGGAAAAGTTAATTTGTTGCAAAATGTGAAACTTAGTGGCAGATGAAAAGTGATACTTTTCATAACATTGTGAAGAAAACCACATTTAAAAATAAACATTTGTATGACATAGGAGAGACTGGGGCTAGTTTTTACACTAGTGAATATTTCTCAGTGCGAGTTTATTTTTGAAAGTCAAATTCTGTATAAACAAAATAAAAAAATTAAAAATTAAAAACCACACAAAATAAACAGCAAAATATCAAACAAAATAAATATTGTATTTGGTAAATGGTATAAATTTATAACATTTAAACTAATTGTCCTAACCTGACATTTATGAAAAACACTCATGAGAACACAGGACAAAATTCTCCAAAATTATGGTAACACTTTACAGTAAGGTCCCAATAATTAAGTTCCATCCGGCAGTGTAGACGGAAGTGTATTACTGCCCTCCACAGGTCAAAGTTTAAACTAAATTGTCATATAAAATATGCTAGTCTAAGTATAGAATTCAACATACACAGAAAGTGTAAAACTCTTGCAGTTCACAAAGCATCCTATGCCTTCCCTATTCAACTTACGGAAAAAGTTTACACTTTACACTTTCTTCGTAACTTGAATATGGAAAGCGGTCTGGCGGAAGCTCGATATTTGACGTCATAACTTGTTTAAATATGGATTTTTTTTACACAAATGCATCTTTTCACTTCAGAAGGCCTTTATTAACCCCCCGAAGCCGTGTGGATGGAAGCACTTTCTTCAGCTCATACTAGTGACCCTCATTCACTGCCATTATAAAGCTTGGATGCGTCAGAATATTTATTAATATTTCTTTGATTATGTTCATCAGAAAGAAGAAAGTCATATACACCTAGGATGGCTTGAGGATGAGTAAAGCTTGAGCTAATTTTCATGCTAATGAGGCATATATAGTTGTTCCTTGTCCTTAATTTCATTTTCTACTGGGAAACAATGGCCCAGACCAGTGTTGCCACCTTGTGGAACAACTGATTAGTGCAAAACAAATTCAATGCACATGTGCGAACTGTACACACAAAGTATGCGCAGTTACAAAAATTGGTCGGCGCACATACTATTTTGGTGACTTAAGTTTTGTCACACACACTACGCGGACTCTCACGTATGCGTAAAACCCGAAGTATACTTTGGCCTTTAGAAGTATTTTTCTTCTATTTGAACTACTGTGGTTGAAACCAACCATACAAGAAATCATTGCTAGAGAAAACACATTTGTGTAATTGGTCTCAAAATCTTACTAATGGCCTCCCTTGTGTGACAACTAACCCCGGTCTCCTTTACATGCTAGCATTTGCCTAAACGCTGTTGTGCTTATTTGTCCTTATTTCTTTCTCAAATAAAATAAACTTCAAAAACCTTATAGCGTTCAACTCTCCCTGAGCCGGTTCTATTTTCGTGGATGCATTTGGCTAAGTTTGGCTATGCATTCATGCGAACAGGAAATGGCTTTGGATGATAAGGTTGCATTGATGGCCGGGAAGTGAGGACGTGGCGTGGCAGCTGAAGAAAGCTGAGGGAGGACAATGACAGGGCAAAGCGGGCCCATATGGATGAGGAAAGTAAAGTTCAAACGTTTCAGGTGCCATTTCCCCATTACGATTATCACCCCGACACACGCTGATGATAGAGCTAGATAGAGTAAGCGCCGTGTTTACTGCCAATATTGCTTTTAAAATACAGCTGCCCTTCAAGGCCTTTGAAGATGGCCATGGCATTTGGAGGGAAAAATCTTAAAGGAATTCTCTTTATTGTGATGGCTATTGAAAACGACAACAGCAGCATATTCAGTGGCACATGGGGAGCAGCAGCATCCCGCCATGCAATTTACTCTGTGGATGTCACAGTCTTACAGCATTTCCACAAACTACCCTGAGAAAATGCTGGAAAATATCAGCAGCTCTTTCTGGTGCAATGACATTCCACTTTAGTAATAGGCAAACTGTGTACAAATCTTATTTCATTATGTTTGTTGTTTTTCTAGTCTACAGATTCTGTCTAATCTCAGTCATGTGTAGAGATTCTGTGCTATTTTCATGCTTTCGAAAAACTGAATATTCCAGACTTGGCAGAGAACGTGAAGCACTTTGTGTGCTCACATAGAAAATCTGTAAATCTTTAAATCTATTTTGATATTTGGATCAGATTTATCTCTGTGTTTTAATATTTTTGCACACAGAGTCTTGATCAATGAATCAAGCAAGTAGCAGCTATTAACCAGTTGGTAAGTTTACTCTTCACCACATTTTCAGTCTCGCTCACATGAACCGTGGAGTGGATTGATCCCTGTTCTCCACCCCCTCCATTCATTATTCCACCTGATCCCTCAATGAACTCTTTTCTCATGATCCGCCTGATTGTTGTCCCCCTATCAAACCTTTGTCTCTCACTTCCTCTATCTCCTACTTCCTTTCTTCTCCCTTAAACAGCTCCCACCTCAATTAATCACCTTCACCCATCCATCCCTCCACCTCCTCTTTCCCTTTATGAGACACTTCCAGTAATTGCACTGTTAGCTTAAGGGATGGCCAGGACTTTCCAAAGCAATCAGTGTGATTGGACGGGACCGCACCACTTGGCGTCTGTGATTTGATGTGATTGGATGGGGTTCCTGGAGGGCTAACCTGAAGGAGACAGGAGGGGATCAATCCGAAGGTCTGCAGGTTCCTGTCTGAGGCCTCGGGGCTCAAAGTTATTAACAGGAAGAGAATGTGTGACTTTCAACCATTTCAACCATTGCTTCATATCGGTCATTCCGGTGACCTGAACCCAAAAGGAAAGTCATCAACATCTTAATGGTGCATCTTGGAATGGACACCTGGAAGAGACGTTTTCATGGTTACATTAATCATAATTCTGATAATTCATGGAGAATAAGATACAGGAAGCCGATGATATTGTCAGTCTGCAGCAACTGCATCAGCTCATAACAATTTAAGGTGGTCAATCTTATTTTGGGAGCATCCCAGCAACAAAACACAGCTTAAAGGTGGTTTGATACTCCACCAAGCTGGTTTTCACTGCTCAAGTTGGGGTGATTTGACAGTTTTGATGGGTTTTAAGCAGCTGGTTGACTATCTAAACACCAGCTTGACCAGGATTGGAGACCAAATATACCAACTAAGACCAGAAAACCATCTTAGGCTGGTTTGCTGGTCTCAAATGGCCACCAAGATGCTTTCTGAGTCAGTCTGGTTTGATGGCTAAGGGGGCACTTAGGCAGCTTGGAGACCAGTTGGTGACTAACTAAACCAGCTGAACCCCGACTTGACCAGGTTTGTAGACCAGCTAACCCACCATAGTTTAAGTTGGGGTTTTATCAGCTGGTTTCACAGTGGTTTTCCAGCTATAACCAGCTTCACCAACATGATCTACTAAGTCGACCTAAGCCCTACCAATTGGTATTCAAAGTGGTCAGTGATATAGACAAGCTTGGACCAGTTGATAATCATAAATGGCCAGGGCAGACAGGCTAGAAACGCAAAACCATTTAAACTGGATTTTCCAGCAAGGCAAATGCTACAAAAAACACTCACCTGTGTTGGTGTGCTTTCTCAAAGCACTGTTTTTTGGCTTTGCACACTATATTGTTATTTAGCGAGAGTGACATTACCATACAATTCCATAAAAACTGAAAACATGCCTACGCTATACGAAAATGTTCCCAGTACTGTTTTCAAGGTACTTGGAAGGATAATAGTGTTTTGTGTGCGTGTGTGTGTGTGTGTGTGTTTTTTTCTGTGAATAAGGAGGACGGATCAAGGGAGAAGAGAAATGAGAGAGCGAGAGAAAATAAAAAGAGAAGAGTGCAACAATAAGCCCGGGCTGCACAGGCACAAATTGCCGTATCCAGCACGGGCACTGCCATTATGTCTTAATGTATTGAAAACTGCAAGTGTCCATGCAGACCTCCAAACTGATGCATCACCATGGCAACCAGGCCTAGAGTAAAATGACAGTGTCTGTGTGTGTTTAGGAGACATTGTGTGTGAGTACTGTGCGTGAAGTGCTCATATAGAACATCTTTACTAATTCGCACCACACCAGTCTCCTCACAATAGGCACAATGTTATTGATGCATTATTTCCCATTTACAGTCTGAAGGACACAGCGGTGCACTTCAAAGATGCTACCAAATCACAGCGCTGAACGATGGTGTCGAGAGTGAATTGAAAATGGGTTTCTGCTGTCCTTTAAAACTGCAAGAAAACAGCAGCTGAACAAAGGAGAGATGTCAACAGAGTGAAAGATAATGTCACCGATTTTGAAAACAACAGCATCTGATAATTTATTCATATTCATGTTTTTGTCTTTTTCTTAAAAATCACATAGGGGAAAATATAAGAGTTCCATTAAAATACAATCAGGTCTTTCAAATAAAACACCTTCATTCAGTCTAACAACAGTACCCAGGAGAAAATATTATTGCTCAGATCTTTCTCTTTTATAGAGACTTAATGGACTTGTTTCATATGAGTATTATTTTGACTCAGATGCTTTTTCTAAAAGGCCTTAGGAGAAATAAAAATAGAAAAATAATCATATTTATTAATATTGATTCCACAGCTCCAATAATTTAGTCTCAGAAGAGTCTGATGGGAAATATTTGAGTTCATATCGAGATCCCTGACTTTTCATTACAGACTTTGAAAAACATGAGCAAAATTTGAAACATTGATGAGATCTCTATAAGAACAATATGTGAGATTACTGGTTTCTGAAGAAAAAACAGAAAATGTTTCAATTTGGTTTCCATTGATTCTCATTGCTGTCAGAGAGAAACAATTGCGAAACTAATATACATACTAGAGATGCACTGATGTATCGACCACGGATATTTATCGGACGATTTTTATTTTATCAATATAAATTATCGGCTATAGCATAAAAAAGCCAATATAACAAACCGATAGTTTATTAATTAACTACGTGAAAGCATTGTGTATAATGTCGGTTGCATAATCCAATGTTTTTCTCAGGGTAAAATAATTGAATACTTGCCAAAACAAAATCTGTACAAAATATAGCAGGGCTTGACAATATACAACCCGAATTCTGGAAAAGTTGGGACATTTTTTAAAATTTGAATAAAATGAAAACTAAAAGACTTTCAAATCACATGAGCCAATATTTTATTCACAATAGAACATAGATAACATAACAAATGTTTAAACTGAGAAATTTTACAATTTTATGCACAAAATGAGCTCATTTGAAATTTGATGCCTGCTACATCAAAATAGTTGGGATGGGGGCATGTTTACCATGGTGTAACATCTCTTCTTTTCAAAACAGTGTGAAGATATCTGGGCATCGAGATTATGAGTTTCTGAAGTTTTGGTGTTGGAATTTGGTCCCATTCTTGCCTGATATAGGTTTCCAGCTGCTGAAGAGTTCATGGTTGTCTGTGACGTATTTTTCATTTAATGTTGCTCTAAAACCTTTATATACCTTTCAGCATTCATAATGCCTTCCAAAACATGCAAGCTGCCCATACCATATGCACTTATGCACCCTCATACCATCAGAGATGCTGGCTTTTGAACTGAACGCTGATAACACGCTGGAAGGTCTCCCTCCTCTTTAGCCCGGAGAACACTGCGTCCGTGATTTCCAACAAGAATGTCAAATTTGCACTCATCTGACCATAGAACACATTTCCACTTTGAAACAGTCCATTTTAAATGAGCCTTGACCCACAGGACACGACGCCGCTTCTGGACCATGTTCATATATTCCTTTTTCTATCATGCTTCCTTTTTGCATGATAGAGCTTTAGTTGGCATCTGCAGATGGCATGGCGGATTGTGTTTACCGACAGTGGTTTCTGGAAGTATTCCTGGGCCCATTTAGTAATGTCATTGACACAATAATGCCAATGAGCGATGCAGTGTTGTCTGAGGGCCCGAAGACCACGGGCATCCAATAAAGGTTTTTGGCCTTGTCCCTTACGCACAGAGATTTCTCTGAATCTTTTGATGATGTTATGCACTGTAGATGATGAGATTTGCAAAGCCTTTGCAACTTGAAGTTGAAGAACATTGTTTTTAAAGTATTCCACAATCCTTTTACGCACTCTTTCACAGTTCTGACCATCTTTACTTCTGAGAGACTCTGCCTCTCTAAGACATCCCTTTTATAGCTAATCATGTTACAGACCTGATATCAATTAACTTAATTAGTTGCTAGATGTTCTCCCAGCTAAATATTTTCAAAATTTCTTGCTTTTTCAGCCATTTGTTGTCCCCGTGCCAAATTTTTTGAGACCTGTAGCAGGCATCAAATTTGAAATGAGCTAATTTTGTGCATAAAATTGTAAAATTTCTCAGTTGAAACATTTATTATGTTATCCATGTTCCATTGTGAATACAATATTGGCTCATGTGATTTGAAAGCTTTTTAGTTTTCATTTTATTCAAATTTAAAAAACGTCCCAACTTTTCCGGAATTCGGGTTGTACAGCCCAGGCCAGTGCTGCGTCATCACAAAAGTTTAGCATTTGCATGTGTTTTAAGCCTTGCCAATTTAAATATTCAAGCTCAAAAATATGCAAAAGAGAAGTTAATTTGATACTCGCGTGCTGTGTTAAAAGGTTTGTGTGCACACAAACAGCACGAGTACTGAATTGAATTCTCTCTCATGTCTTCTTGCACTTGAATGGACAAATTCACATAAAAGTATGTCAAAATGCCCGTCTTAGTGAGCATCCTAGTAAACATAGTCAGTTACGTCTTAAGTGAGCGTAAACAGTTCAGAAAGAAAACACGTTATAATCTATTTTAATGACAAAAGTTCAAATAAGTGACAAATATCGGCATTGGAATCAGCCAATAGTTGCTTGTTAAAATCGGTATCAGCCAAAAAAAAAAAAAAAAAAAACGGTGCATCCCTAATATATACTAAATTATAAAAACACACACACACACACACTTACTGTATATATATCCAGATATGTCTAATTTGTGATAAGTTGAAAAAATCTTTTTCTCAACAGAAAAAAAGCATGAGACTTCAGAAATAGTCTTTATTTAACAATTGCAATGTAAGGGACCTCACTTGTGATTTTTCTTTCCTGCAGCCTCGAGAAGTCAAAGGTGACATCCAAGAACTGGAGGTCTGAGGTTAGAAAGAGATAATCACAGTCAGTTTGGCCGGGGTAACCGTGTCACTGCGCTCTCTCTGATTTCATTTTACCCACGATCACGCAGAGTGGCCGGTTCCGCGCTGCTGCCTGACCCCCAGATCAGATCAGGTCACAGCACGACTGACACGTTTCATAGTCATTATAAATCTCTGGGGTGGGACGTTCATTGATAGATCTATCTGATGAGGAGGTCTGCGTTTTCAGCGAGCTCGGGAGATGAATTAAATAAGCTCATTTTAGACAAGAAATAGAATTTAGGTTCATCGTTTCAACTGGCCAAATAAAAATCGAATTGACCCAGTTCAATCTACCAGCGCTAGTGTGGTTAATGTATTTCAACAAGCCGTAAATGAGTGCAGTAAATGAGCAGAAAAAAATCAGCGCTTGCAAGGGACCAAACACTGAAATTTTCTTCATTAATCCGGACTATATAGCACGCATGCAGAAACACATCTGTCCACGTTTGATAGGAGATGCATAAGAGGTAATATAGGAGAAAAAATGACTTTAGATTAGAAAATACAAAAGCAGCGGGTGGTCTGCCATCAGTATGCGGCTGAAAGAAGCCCCAGACAATTATCTATTGATTACATTTGTAAATCCAACAGTGCAATTTAATGGGCTTTAGCTGGTAATAGGAAAGTTTCTTTGGCAAGAAGGAAACACAGATATTTTGTTGAGAGGATTAGTTTAATCTATTACCCTCTGAAATCACTAGGCAATTACACAATTGTCTCATTAAGAAAGAAAGACTATGAGCAGGAACACTGGCGATTATAAAGTGAACCTTCTAGTGTGCGCCAGTAATCCCAGCTGACGTGTTGACACCTCAGCAGAACTTTGAACTCGCTCATTGTACTGGTCAGAGCAACAAGACTGTAAATATAAGCAAGATTTGTTCATTTTATAATAAAATGTGAGGGTGCTTGCCTGTGCGCAAGGTGCCTTCATCACATATGGCAAATTTCAGGATTTGTAGAAGTGCACTATGGTGGCAGGAGCTTTTGGAAGTACTTGAGCCTGTGTCCTTGAATTGTGTAAGGCTCCATGGCAACACTCTAAACAGGTAGGCTGTTTGCCATTGGTCACATAGTTCAGATAGACCTGCCCCCAGCTCACACTATTGGTTGAGCCAATGTTGCTGTGTTGGGCTGGTTTAAGATGTGCAAACAAACAGCAATGTTCTGATACTCCAGCATAGACAGTGTTTTTACCTTTACATAGTAATCACTTCTGAAAATGGCTTACTTATAATTGTCTCTGAAGGATTTTTAAGTGAATTTAATTAAAGTGTCATGGATTCAGGTTATATTTAAAGTACTGTGATAAAAAAAGATGTGATTACTGCATCTCTCCAGTGTTCTGCAAGATCATATTCCCAGTAGAATGGTAGCCATTCGTAATGGATGATCAAAAACATACTCTGTATCCTAAATCGAATACTTTGCTACTATATAGTATGCGAAAAAAGAGGAGTACACCAAAAGAGTAGTATGCATGAATACATAGTATTCGAAAAACAGTAGGCGAAAAGTCCCTGGATGACCTACTACTTCTGCTGAGATTTAGAAGTGTGCATTCATGGACACTTTACAATCCCATGAGGCCATGGGAGAGGATTTATGAATGGAAGTAAAGCGACGCAACTGACGCTGGTAGGTCACGTGACAGTAACAACATGGTGGATGTAGTACATCTGAATTTCATTCATACTACCCATATTCATACTATATAGAGCGTACTTTTTTACTGGTCGCAAAGTAAATTCAAATTTAAATGTAGTACCTACTCAAATAGTACGCAATTTCGCATGCAGCAATCTAGCTAGTCAAAAGAGTCTATAGTAAACCATGTAGCAACATGCTAACCTATTGAGTGCTGAAGGGGTGATGCATTTTATAGACCAAAACTCAGAGTTAGCATTTTAGCACTTTAGGTTGCATCATCCTGAAGTCAATGGATATTTGAATGGGTTTTTGTTTATATGCCTAAAATAAGGTCTATTTTTAACACAAGCTCAAGATATTTTCAAGTGTTACTACTACACAACACCCATGGCTTTTAAAGTTAGTTGCTAACAAGTGGCTAAATGGGACTATAGAAGTTGTCGGGGACTTTAAACCAAAGCCCCTTTAAGGCAAGTGATTTCACTCTGCGGCGATCTTTGAAACGCCTCTCAGGCAGCTATTTCAGTCATGCAAATATAGTATCTCTTTGAATGGGGAAACATCAAATTCTCCAAAGCTGTTCACAAATCTTTAAAGACAGTCTTACTGTGAGCTACGAGGTTGTTAATCGATAGCATTTGCTTCTGTTGAACCTTTCAACCTGCATTATTTCAACTTAGTTTTAAAATAATCATTTAACATTCATGGTGAAAAACTACATTACCCATGATGCTGTACAGAAAATTCCACCAATCAGTGAGTCAGAAAGAGTATTTCTCCATAGTTTTTAATTCGATTATGCAATGCTTCATGGAATTGTAGTTCTTTTCCCCACTAAAGCTGTTAAGTACACATTCTTGTATTTGTATTTTTGTACGATTTTCAAATACTTTTGCTTCAAATCAAAATTTGTAATGTTATGATTCACTTTGTAGCTGGTTGACTTGGTTCATGGCTTATAACGCTTTAACAAGTACTTTTTTGACATCCCTACGAGAGAAATGAATGGAAAAAATACTTCCAAAACCAACGCCGCTGAAAAAGTGGGCAGGAACTGTTGAATTGCCGACTGAAGGCGGGACTTATTTCACCATATTGCGCATTGCACTTTCTCCCATAGTATTATGAGTGCACCATCTTTGTATGTCTAAAGTCTTTGAATAAACAATCACACACTCACCCATACGTGTATATATGAAAATATGTACTGTATATTATATATATATATAATACACACACACACACAATATAATACATAATATATAAAAACTCTCAGCCAATGGAATTGCATACCAGACAACCTCGTCATTCTGTCTCTAAGATCCTTATAGTCAGTTATCCATAATAAATCAGGATACTGAAATTATTTTTCAGTCCTCAGGCTTCAAATCCCATCGATACATCTATCCATTGCTCATGGGCTAAACATTATGCTCAAGACCAGCTTTTGAGGCTCAATACAACAGAAGCATAATAGTGCATGAGCAATGTGAATAACACAATTAAGCACAACCTTGAACTTGCAAGCTGGGTTATTTATGACGGTGGTCAGATATAATTACACATTGATCGAGTCTCCTGACAGCCTGTGGTGAGAGTTAGATTGACCCTGCAGTGGCATAATACCATCCTAATGAATGATCAGTGATACACGGAGGTGCTAATGCTGCAGAAGTTTGGCTAAGCGTGTCCGTTCAGCATGGAAAAACGTCCGAGGAAGAGAGTGATTAGGCATTCTGTGTGATCGGTCTGTTGAAATTATGGATCTGTCATGAGCAGACAATACCACTGACAAATACTGTAATGGGGTGACATCAAACCGGAATGAGAGCATGACAGCTGACAAATTACACTTTGTGCTCTCTCTTCCCTCTCTTTTTTTCTCTTACCCATCTCTTTCTTTGCACCTTAGAGCTTCACACTTTTTGTAAGTTGTCTTCTAAATTAGGGGTTCTCTTAAATTTGAGCATCAAATGCCAATTCAACACAGAGCCAAATTTGTCTGAAATGACAAAAAATGTTAAAATAAAAAATGACAGTAAACTGCACAGGCCTAACAATATGCAAAATTATTAACATTCTGATTTCTTAAATGCAAAACACACAACCTACACACAATACACTGTATAGCACTTGTAAATGGTCAAAATAAAGGACTTCCAAAATGACACTTGGATTAATGCTTTAAACTTGGATTCAAACAGGAATTAAATTTTCCACACAACCCTGGTGTTTGTCAAAATAAAACTAATAATTCTAAGTAATTAAGCTGGTTCAATAATAATAATAATAAATTTACTGACTAACCCTTGTAAATGCTGGAATTTCCATATGTTTACCGTCCAATTAGGAATTTTGACGTGAACAGTAAATAATTCTGTAAGCGTTTTCTCCTCCATTTTAAAAGTAAATTTAAAATAAATTGTATTTTAATATATTTTAGAATGTATTTATTCCTGTGAAGGCAAAAGCTGAATTTTCAGCATCATTACTCCAGTCTTCAGTGTCACATGATCCTTCAGAAATCATTCTAATTTGCTGATTTGCTGCTCAAGAAAACATTTATTATCAATGTCGGAAAAAGTTGTGCTGCTTAATATTTTCTGTGATAATTTTTTTTTTTTTTTTTTTTTTTTCAGGATTCTTTGATGAATAGAAAGTTCAAAAAAAAAAAAAAAATCTTTTGTAACATTATAAATTTCTTTACTGTCACTTTTGATCAATTTCATGCATCCTTGCTGGATAAAAGTATTAATTTCTTAAAAAAAAAAAAAAAAAAAAAAATTTGCACAGCAGTGTACTTCCTTCCGCTGTTGTTTTGTCCAGCGTTTCCTGTTACCAAACAACTGTGACAGTAATGAGAAATAGTGGGGGTCAGACACTAGCTGAAGGTAACATGAGGTGGATTCCCTTTTTGGACATACACTTCACTCACGACGTGTTGCTTATGGCTGACTGACCCAACTGTCACTTCTCTGCTTTTCCTCTCACCAACTTGCCGAGCTTAGGCCACTGAGGGGGGAGAAACAGGGGAAAAATGGCACTGATTGCAAAGCCGTGACAAGAGACGCCATCGATTTCAGAGTGGAATTAATGAAGGTCCAGTCAGCGTTGACAGAGCCGTGGCAGCTTCAGAGGAATTATATTGAGCACTTTGCACTCGTGGCTATTAGACTAGAGATAAAGTGTGTCCAGTGATGACAGAATAAAGGATTCAAGCTGTTAAAAAGGCATTCATTAAAAAACAATTTACTCAAATGCTGTTTTACAAGAGACCAGACCATTGTTTGATTTCACCCCAACTCTAATTGAACTTTGTCAAAACTTTAATGTTCTGTCAGCCACGTCTGACCATTTATTTCAGTGAATCTTTTGTAGAACTGAAGTTTATTACATATCTGGATGATGAACCAAACCAAATCGAAAGCTTTATTTTCAGTTAACCACACCCATGTGTGACTTTATCGTGACAAAATCCATAAAAAACTTGTTTTCTGTGTATAATTTTCTGTTCAGCTTGACAGCATGCTATTAGAAGTCATGGCACTTTCTTTTAAAGTAGTTCTTTAAGTCTGAAGTCTGATAATGTATACTGCAGAGCAGTGGGGTTTAACTTCAGTCTTGAAGGTCGAGTAAAAAAAGTGAAGCAGGGGTTTCATCATACTTTAAAAATACTATTAAAACTTCATCATTTGGAAGTTGCATACAGCAAAAGCAGAAAAAGAGTAGCTGTTGTGAACAAGTGCAATGGAAAACATTTTCTTCTCATAATGTACATCTTTATAAAACTGATTCTGGGCATGAATGATTCCAAAAATTGTGTAGCTTGTTGAGGAGAGGTGTGCTATTACATTTTTAAGAGATCTAAGATTTGTAAAACAGGTGGGAAAAAAATCCTAATGAAAGAAGGATCTGAGACATATTTAGGGACCAGAATACTCCCTTAAAAGGACAGTTCACCCAAAAATTAAATTCATTTACTCACCCTTAAACCTGTTTGAGTTTCTTTCTTCTGTTGAACACAAAAGATTTTGAAGAATGTTGGTAACCAGACATATGACTTCCATAGGTTTTTTCTTCTTTTTTTCCCCCCTACGATGGAAGTCAAAGGCTATCAACTGGTCTTGTTACCAACATTCTTCAAAATATCTTGTTTTGTATTCAACAGAAGAAAGAAACTCATAAAAGTTTGGAACAACTTGAGGATGAGTAAATGATGACAGAATTTTCATTTTTGGGTAAACTATACCTTTAAACTTGGGCCAAGTTTAAAAAGTTGTTGGGACAGGAATGCGGGGTGGTGGTGGTGGTGGTGGTGGGGGGGGGGGGGGGGGGGGGTACTGTAATTGTATTATTACAATAATAAATGCACAAAATTTATTGACATAGACTACGTTTAAAATTATAGTTTCATCTACTATAATACGAGTATTTACATTTTCAATAAATATGTGGATCCGCATTTAGCATTAGATTGTCATGATGGACTAGTGGTAGAACTGTTGTTAAGCGTGCCAGAGGTTCTGGGTTCTAATCCGCCCTCGTAAAGTTTTAGTTTTTTAGTACTGCAGTGTGCAACAAGTGTTTCATAGCAGCCACCAAGCGAACACAGAGTAGCATTATAACAACTTTCAACACACAATGTATCTAATATGATAAAACAGCACTGCTTTACCTTTACAAATGACCGGAAGAAGCGGGAAGCGGCGACTGCGGCATAATAAAAGTTTCCACTGCTCTCAAGACGCGTGTCGCGCTCGTCTCTCATTAGCAATCTCTCCAGCGATTACATATTGTGGGCTTTAAAACCAAAAATGTTCATCAGTGATTGTATATCAAGAGCAAGGGACGCGTTTATGTGCATTTTGTTTTGTGATAGAGAGTCTCTGCAACAGCATTAAGAGATAGATTGAAGCGCTCATTTTCAAAAACAACACATCCCAGCACCAGAACGGCTATTATTTAACACAAATAGATGAATTGCTAATCAACTACAGATGTTTCTTTTGTATGAAGTACATCCGTGCCACGATATGTTTCAAAAAGTGGTGGGGACAATATCGACCCAGGCAAAAAGTGGTAGGGACATGTATCACCCGCAAATTACACCTATGGCTAAATGACTAAACAAATCAAGAAAAACATTTTGAATTTTATTTAAATAATTTTATATTTATAGTAAATTAGATGGTGAATCCACCTCTGGAACAAAGCATTGTGGTGTGATATTTAATGACGCTCCCTAACCTACAGTAGATAGATCTTCCAAACACTTGCATCAGATGGTCTGTATAGACCAGCTGACAAAAAGAGCCAGCAAGACATGCGATAACATTTCCATTTCAGGTTAGGACACACTTACGACAGTTATTATGACGGGTATAAAACTGTTTCCAGCCAGAAAACAATCATTATAGATGACGTTATTAATGGCTATTTACCCCAGCGTTTCTTCACAAACATTTGATATCTTCAGTCCTCTATACAAAGTGCACTAGCTCTGAAATACCAATAGGATCTTCAATCTCATCACCTGTCCTTGATCTCCAGCCCTATACAAATGCAAAGCCATGATTTATTTTCCCATTTCCTGTCAGAAAAAGAGCTGCTCGGTAGCATCAGCCGCAGTGGCTCCACAGCTGGACCTTTCATACCATAAATACATCCTCCAAAAGAAGGTGCCAATACTGATTAAGGAGAAGAAGTGTCCCACTTTGACCTGGATTAGAGAGGTATTAGGTGGAGTGGGCTGTGTGCCGCGAGCCATCTCCCTTCATCGCCGCTGCTAATGTGGAGGCATAGCTCTGCTCGCATCTAAATGTTTCATTACGGTGCGAGCGGAGATACCAATTTCTCTCCCCATCTCTCCCCGCTGCCGCCCGCTTCTCCCGCAGAGGGGGGGAGCAAAGCATGACAAATTGAAATAAATGAGAGTGCAGAAAAGGTGGTGGGGGAGGCCGCTGGTCGGAGAGGTTGGGGGGAGAAAGGAGGTAGGACCCTTTTTACATGCATCTCACTCTTTCTCTCTCTCACTTTACTTTTTCGTCTCCTGCTTTTTTGTTCAACAAAATAATGAAATACACTTGATTGTTATTGCCCACGACCTTCATCGAGTGATGACAGCGGTGGAATTGACAGGGGCCTTTTATAGCTGGATGGCCATTTGTGTATGCGGAAATCTTTGTAGGCCCAATTTATCAGATACTTCCTTCGCTAGCGTGTGAAGATCAAAAAAATTATGTTTTCTTACCCGTCTTGGTTTGAACTTCTATATTCATAGTGGACGTGACTGGAGATCTCTCTGGAAAGTTATGCTTCTGATGCAAGAAAAGTTTGACTCGCTTACTCCTGCAGATCAAAGATATTCAGTGGGATATAGAGGAAGCAGTCAGTGTTTGCCAGTACTGGTCTATGTAACACATTTTGAAACTATGAGTAAATAATGCATTAAGTCAGGGCAAAAAAGCTACTTTATGAAAGTACAGTATAAAATAAGATTTTTGCCCCTAAAGTACGGAATCTGAATTGTTCACCTGCTGAATTACATCCTACTTTCTGATTAAACAAAGGACAAAAAACACTAAAGAATTGCTATATATAATCCCATGACTTAATTTGTTCCCTCAGTTGTGGCCACGTTGAACTAGTTCGTTCCCTAGTTTTGATTTAATGAAAACAAGAGAATTAATTATTATTAATTATCAGCAATTGGTTACAAATAAAGAGGAATAAACAGATCTTAATGCAGCAGTTTAGATTTTAATTACAAAGAACTCAGGAACTAGGAACACAAAGAACTGAAAGAACACAGGGCTTAAATACACAGATCAAACCAATCAACTAAATGAATAACAGGTGCGCAAATTAATCAAACAATGAAAAACCATAGAAACAAACTAAAAACACAGGGAAGTGAACTAAACACATACAAAACCCACCCAAACAGACACAAAACCCAGACAGTTCCTTACAACGTAGCCACGATTTTGTAAAATGAGGGCACAAATTATTATATTGTACATTTTTAATTTTAATTAAATTTTATTAATTAAACAGTTCGTGAACATACTTTATCAGCAGAAAAAAATTGGAATAACCCATTAAACATGAAAGTATTATGCAATCATTTAAGACATTTCTTCTTATATAAAAACGTTTTGGCATATAGGGTTTTTTAAAATTGAGTCAAGAACCCTATTGAACCCCACTGAACTTGCAATCCCACCTCTGTCATCACTAGATGAAGGTCATAGGTAAATTCAGTCAACATTTCTTACATATTTGTAAACATTCATACAGTCTTCCCTCAATTACTACCATATACACTGGTTCTAAAAATGGTTCTAAACAGTACCAAATTAGGGTTCTTCGGCTTCTAACAATAGCAGAACCCTTTTTGGTGCTAAATAGAACCCTTTTTATAAGGTACCATAAAGAACCATGCTTTGAAAGTGCTATAGGACCTCATTAGTGTGATAAAGGTGATTGGTAGGACACCAGTTACAATTTGAAAGTTAACATTTTTAAGAAAGAAATCATTTACTTGTTGAGAGTGTATTGAAAGTCTATGTAACTGAATGGCTAAGCTCCAGAAAACCAGTAATGATGTGGCTTTGACAGTTACAGATTTGAAAAACAAAAAGGCAGGAAAAAAGAACCCTAAACTCTAACACAAAGAACCATTTCAGCATGTAAAGGGTCTTCAGAAGTATGCTGTTCTAAATAGGTTTCTAAATAGAACTGTTACCATGTGTAAAGAACCTTTAAAGAACCATTTTTTTTTAAAGAATGTACTTACCACCACTTTTGTTCCAGAGCTCATAGAAAACTAATTAAGTCTGTTTTACTTTACTGACCTCAAATATCACTATACCACAATCTTTAAAAGACCATCCTTAAAAAATCTAAAGCTCAGTGTTGCTGTTGTTAGTTTTCAAAAAAAAAAAAAGAAAAAAAGAAGACCAAATCATTTTAAATAAAAACTTTTAAAAAGAAAACGATCATTGTCAAATATTTATCAAAAAGTAAGTGTAAAGAAAGAAAAAGTTGCTGCATCGATTTAGATAATATATAAGCACTGAGCCAAAGAGAGTCAGATTGTTTGAGCAACTCTTATAAAGACGTTTATCTGCGATTCTCTTTGAAAAATGTCCCATTAAGCTTGTGAGAAAATCATTCCCTGTAGTGTCCACTATCTAAATCTATGATGTCTATGTTTTTGTGTTGCACGGCAGATAAAAGGCATAGTGAATGAGTCTGAAGTGAACAGGGCTGGGATTAGTAAGCTTTGTGTCTGAATTGAGCTTTTAATTATTCACAGCCTGTTACTGAGAGAGAAACGTGTTGAATTCACATTGTCAACGGCCCCTTTGTTTTGTTTTTTTAAGTCTATGTGTGTGAGAATACAAACAAAACATGAGTGAAATGTTCAACTAATCCGAAGAAGATTCCAGAGAAAACATCTGTCAGAAATTCAAGGCTTAAAAAGAGATTTATCTGCTAAATATTGTGTGTGTTTTTCTTTGAATAAAACCACGTAGCAATTCATTAGACAGCGAATCAAACGAAGAGGCACGGTAAATCGCTCGCTCGCTCACCGGCTCATTCCGGAGTCCTGGGAATCACAGTTATAAAAATATCACATATTGGTATGCTGCGCAGACAGATCCAGCTATAATTTAGGATGTGCACTGTCAGTATTCACTGACATCAGCCCTCCCACATCCCCAAAGGTCTCTCACTCTTCCGTGGAAAGTCGCGAGCGCACATTCACGCGGCGGTGTGCTCTAGTTACCACAGCAACAGGGCTGAAGCAGTTTATTGTACATTCCGCGCACAGTTCCCGACCCCTCCGTCCTCAACAAGTCAATCAAACACACTTTCTCCCATTTAACTCTTTTCTAAAACTTTAAAATAGTTGTTTTCGCCACTGTACGCAACTGTTCTAATCTAGAGTCGCATAAATGATTGTCAATCCAACGACACCAGCCTCATCTGAATGTAAACGACGACGACGACACAGAGGTAAACAACTCATTCATTTTCAATAGCCGTTCTGGTAATGACAGGATGATGCAAGCATCAGAAAGGCCCACTGAAATCTGACATCTGTGACACATCAAACAAATTTGACATAACAGATCTCCTGTTTTATGTTCCGTACACATACCGTGGTACAGCTGGAGGAGTGTGTATACTGTCATAACTCGAAATGGATGGGTAGAGTCACTGAGATCAGGTCGCGTGCGGGGTTCTGATGCGTGAACGGCCGGTCACACTAGCTGATGAAGGCAATTAGAGTTTTTTGCTAAATGCGTCACGTTGCTCTGACAAGGCTGACCTGTCTGGAAGACTCATAATTGGGATGTCAGGTGGAGGTAAAAGAAACTCAACAGTTAAAGCTGCTGCCCGTAACTTTTTTTTTTTTTTTGGGGGGTTAAAAATGATCCAAAATCAATTGTTGAGCAAATACATAACCAGCCAGTGTTCAAAACTATCTCCTTACCTTAGCCCGATTCACAATGGTAAGCTTGTAATAATGTTTTATAATTCTAAAACTGGTGGGTTTTCGCGGGAAATTCGAGCATGTCGCTGTTTGTCTTTGCTTAAGTCCCAGCTAAAGCTATATATGGCATGTGTGGAGGATCATTTATAGCCTTTTCTCAGAGCAGCTGCAATAATTAAATGTATCTTTTTGATGGCGGATTGTTTATGACAAATTAATGTTAGAGATTAGACTGTAAATTGAAATTACAGGTAACGCTAAATACACATAGTCACGTAATGCTGATGTTAACATTAACAATTTGAGAATAAAGTATAACAATAATAATAATTTGCACAATTTGACGTGATCCGAGCTAAGCCATCGTTAGATTGACCACTGGCAGCGCTTAGGGACTATTTATTGGACTTTTATACTTCTATTCTAAATTTAGAGTAAAGAATCAGGACTGTTTAAGAAGTAGCCTAATTGGTTATGGGTGTAGGCTCTAGGCATTTTGGCCCTGTGGACTTTTAGAATATAAACTAATTAGTTTATTTGTCTAGTTACTAACAATATGCATATACTTAAGCAATACAAGAAGTTTTTATGAATTATTTTGTTTTTCATAGCTAGCATTTTGTGTATCAACTAGCCTATATTAAGTATTATTTTCACACATCTTCCATAAGTTAACAAATTTAGGGGCCGTTTACACTACACAATTTTCAACTAAAAACGGAAAACTTATGTGTTTTGGCCGTTCATTTACACGACAACGTTGTTTTAAAGCCCTGAAAACGTAAACATTTGAAAACGGACTTCAAAGTGTAAGTTTTTGAAAAACTATCATCCCCATGTAAACTACAAAAATGTGAATTTGTGAAAACGGTGACGTTGTGCGCATGCGTATTACATGTCTGTAGATGCATAGTGTTTCTTTACAAAGTGACATCACCAACTACTGGTCTGGCATGCGTAATACAGCATTTTTAAACATTTTTGTAGATCCATGTGAACATGGATCATTTTGACAGTGTATGCAAAAAATATACCGGAAAACCTTTTCCATTTTTAGTCGTGTAAACATACCACCAGGCTACAGCTTGACTGGAAATTATGCATATGCATAATATAAATATTCTGCTAATAAGTAATATCTATGTGACTTTTTTTGAAGTTTTTTTGTCTCAAGCTCTTCACTGACACTGTTGTCTCCTTGGAAATAACACAAACCTTAAAAAAAAACTGCCTCCAAAGGGAAGAAAATGTACTTCAACATTTATTTAAATTATCATAGATTTAAATGTTCATATTTTAAGATTCTGTAGCTGAGACAAGGGTAAACTAATACATTTATAATAAGAATAAAATAATAATGAAAAGTCTGGCAAATAAGTGTTTGTAGTTTAATAAACACCCACACAGTTCACCTAATAATAATAATAATAATAATAATAAATATCTTATTATTATTTACTCACAATCATGTTTTTCCAATCCTGTTTGTGGTTGTTTTTCCTTGGAAAGCAATCTTCAGCTCATTTCCATCAACTCTTTTTATATGTCAGTTCACAGTGACCTGTCAAGCTCCAAAAAGTAACTGTGAAGAAAATAAGTTTTGTCTATTGAGCTCATTAAAAGAAGAAAGAAAGAAAGAAATCATGTTGGTGGGTCATTGATGCCAGTGTTTTGTATCGTTGTAGCCAAATATGTTATGCCAGTTGAGATATACAGAATAACATAGGGCTGCACGATTTATCGCAATTTTATCGCACGCAATATGGCAAAGGCTGCGATTATTTAATGCGCAGCTTGTCGGAGCTGTACGGCTCTGACATATCATAAAATACTGGTAAATTGGTTCTGGCAATTTACCAGTAAGGGAAGTTGTAACATTACCAGTAAATTACCGGTAATGTGTCTGTGTGAATGCAGAATGAATATTACAGGTATGAGCACGTATGAAGTCAGAACACGCTGACATAAGAATTCTGCTTTGGGCCAATCAAAGTTCTTATGGAGATAACGTGATTACTCCATGCTGTTTACAGTAAGCTTTTTAATAGTTTTCTATTTAAATGTGCTAGATGATCTTTGACCGTTGCGCCACGTCTCACAGGTTTTTCATCGTGTCACGCTCAAGACCAAGCCTTCTTTTCCATTCATCAGCGCTGCAGCTCTGCAGTTGGATACTATTATTCGCACCTCGTGTTTTTAAGAGCAAAAACGCGTTCTGTTTGGTCATCGGTTGTGCCTGTCACTCAAAATGTTGTCAAATTGAACAGATAGTGAAACTAAAGTGCTTCTCCTCATGCGGGCGAATGAAGACAATGGCGCAGTGTTTAAAGATAATCTCTGATGACTGACATCACAGAATTTACCGGTATTTTGATGCTGATGTGTGAATGGTCTCTTACCGGTAAAAAGTCAGAATGTCGTTGCTTGTGTGAACAGCATATTTGTGTATTTACCGGTAAAGAGGTTCTGGTAATTTTACAGTAATTTACCAGGATTGCTGTGTGAAAGGGGCTAGTATCTTTTGTTTTTCTATTTTTTCTTTTTGGAGCCAATGGTCACTATGACAGCTCAAATACACATCATAAAACTTTTGCATTGCTTGAGTAACTTAAAATTGTAGATTTTATTCCACTCTTCACTTTCAGTTGGGATTCTCATTGCTTTTCATAAACAATAAAAATGTGTTGTTGGATGGAGCCACGATCGACCTTGCTGAGAATTTCACTTGCTCAAAACATCCCAGAAATTGCTTAGTCTTACCTACTGATGATTTTGAATTGGTGTTCTTTTTATTCATAAATATGGTTAAACTAAGTTATTATGAAGTAAATTAAGTTTGACTCAGTTTGAATGGAGTTTCACACAAAAGCAAAGTGTGCAACCAAGGCTGAACATAACTTGGCTATTAAAATAAAATAACGATTATAAAATGAAAGTGCGCAAGAATGTTCACTGAAAGGCAAAGTATTTACACATCATGTCTGTCTCAAACTTCCCACCTACATTCTAGGTAAAGAGCTTAACTATTCATTTATATTGTATTCAAGGTCTGTGATTACTTTTATTGTAAGCTTTGTGAAAATGTTCACCGAATTCAAAAAGAACATGTCTAACAAGTAAAGATTTTTGAAGGAGTTTCAGGGTCTACTGCTCCAATATTTCTGTACTTTTGAGGTTTTCCCATTCCGCCAAATGTTTGAGAATCAAATTATTCATAGAAACACTGTCAGGGTCACAATCTTTCCCATTTGTACTTGCAAAATTACAAGAATATTATATCTACAGCTTTTTCTGTATTGATTTTTCACTTTCCATTTAAATATTCCTACACTTTTCTCAACTTTCAGAAAAGGTTCTTAGTCTGTACTCACAAAAACAGCGTATTTTCTTCCTCAGTCCCTCTCTCGCTCCTCCACAACACTCCCTTCCACATACAAATACAAACATTTTCTTTTTTTTTTTTGATTTATTCATTTTCATAGCTCAAATTGATGTCTGTTCAGCTGTAAGATTGTATTCTCTCTGTCTTCTCCAAAATAATTGGCCTGTAAAATACCTCTACCTGCTGTGATAACGACATTTTTTAAACAGAAAAACATTGTTACAGAGCTTCGTTTAGTGGGAGAATGAGAATGAGTCGCTAGTTACGGCTGATCTGTGGAGATGGCTAAATGTGAGAAGCTCAGGGCAGGCAGAGAGACATTAGCTGTCTGCTTCACATAAAAGGCTCAGTGCACATCCTAATTGCTTGCATTGTAAATGTTTACGCTTTTGTGACATGATTTCGCAACACAGCAGCATTCTGTCATTCAGTGTTAGTCTACATGCTGTTCTTTAAGACCAAAGACTTAAAAAGGGCGTATATAAGCACAGGACACATTCTTATAGCTTAACTGGTGGTGCTAGCAACAGTTCGGTTGTGGGTTCAATTCTCAGGGAACATACTGACAACATTTATACTTTGAATACAAGTCATTTAGAAGTCTCTTAAAGGGTTAGTTCACCCAAAAATGAAATCCGAGAGGTATATGACTTGTCCATAGACAGCAATATAATCACCACTTTCAAGGTCCAGAAAGGTACTAAAGACGTCGTTAAAACAGTCGCTGTGACTGAAGTGGTTCAACCTTAATTTTGAGAATATCTTCTCTGTGTCATTCTCATACGTGGTTTATGTCCAGCGCTTCCAGGTTTTACGTCAGAACGCTGACTCATTATTGGCCAGCTCCTGCGTCAGCATCACACGCATCCGTTGTGCTGCTCACGTGATCAGCTTTGACTAATACCGAGACGCCATTCAGATGTAAACACGGAAGCCTTCACTGTGCTTACTGCGTCAACTGTGTAAGGATAATGACATGGAAGAGAAGAGTTATTTCTGTTTTGTTTTTGCACACAAAAAGTATTCTTGTCGCTTCATAAAATTAAGGTTGAACCACTGCAGTCGCGTCGACTGTTTTAACAATGTCTTTAGTACCTTTCTGGACCTTGATTATATCACTGTCTATGGACAAGTCTTATACCTCTCGATTTAATCAACAATATCTTAATTTGTGTTCTGAAGATGAACGAAGGTCTTACGGGTGTGGAACAACATGAGGGTGAGTAATTAATGACAGAAATTTCATCTTTGGGTGAACTAACCCTTTAACCTTTAAGCATTCCACTGTGCTGCCCGCAGTACACATATATCTTTCAAAAGAGACCAAAACCATGCATATACTCCAAATGGTTCAACTGCATGCAATTTACTTGCCTTTTTTAGGCGTTAGATCATTTCCAAACAAATAGGCAGTTCTGCAACAAACTCTTGCCATTGGTTAAGCTATTGGTTGTTGCCATGTTGGGCCGCTCAAACAAACAAAGCAATGCTGAAAGAGATAGAGTTAGGGTGAAAATGCATTGCCAGTAGCTTGATTATAGTGGTTTCTTCTTCCCAACTAAGAAAGAACGTTCTCAGAACTTTGGGTAATGTTCTATATATGAACAAACTTTTTTCCAGCAATGTTAATAGAACGTCCATTCAAAATGATCGGATATTTAATAATGTTCTCAAAATGTTGGCACAAAAATGTTATACATCTTTCATGGAACTTTTTTTTCTGAAATGTGAAAACGTTGGACGTTCATCTAGCATTTTTTAAATGTTACTAGTTTCAGAACTTTCAGAGAACATTCAAAACTAACATTCATATGATGGAAAAATGAAATGGAAATTTAAAAAAACTGGACATTTTAAACGTTCAGAGAACATTCAGCAATAACGTTTTCATAACTTAATGGGAATGTTAGAAAAACATTCTCAGACCTTTTTTTTAGTTGGGTTAATTAAGTTGGGATGAAAGGATTATGGGATAGCATTTTAATATTAAAAAATTACATCAACTTAAAAAAGATGGATGGATAACCTCAACTCACACATCACTTACGGTAAATGGAAGCTCAAGCATGCTTGCTTGACATGCGAGAACCACTGAGGTTTATTCTCGTGTTACACAGCATGTTTGAGCTTTTGCAAGAACCAATGAGGTTCGTTCTTACGCGTCAAGCAAGTACAGTTGAGCTTCTGTTTATGTTCACAGATCAATGTTTATATGTGAATAAAAGCTGGTGTCTTGGAACGCGCAGCATTATTCAATGTGTTGACGTAATTTCAACTGAAACAGGAAGACAGGGCGATATATCGAACAGCCTTTTTTAAAAATAGCCAATAGCGTTTTGTTTATATCACAGCTCGGCCAGAGCCGTTAAACTCAGTAAAACTTCTGTTTTCTTTTAATATCTAACCATTTATCCTCCTAATCTCCTCTATATCACTTTAAATTTAAATGGGTCCATTCCTTGTAGGTCTGAGCCGACTCGCGGATATGATCCGCTCTGTGCTCTCGTGTCCCTGGGCCAGAGCAGACTGTGCTCACGCTGCAGCGGTTCACATTATACTAACTTCATTCGCGTCAATGGAAAGCATATTTACACGGTCTGAATCGTTCCATATTCTCTATATAGTGCACTATGTGCCATTCACCATGTAGAAACTAGTAAATGTGTGAACAAATGACCGATTTCAGCCGCAGCTTCAGTGTCTGTTGATAGTGAGGGGGCGGGACTTCAGATTTTAGAGAGTATTTGATTGGACAGAAGATTTGATGAGTGAAGTGCGATGTGATGTCATGAAAACCTGTGATCCATTTTAGTGGAAGTGAGAGACTGTAAGTTTTGAATGCTTATATCTCCTAAATGCGAATTTTGTCATTGTTTTGGAACACACCAGCTTACTCATAACCTTAAGGCTAGCATATTCATACTAAAAGGTAAAAAACTTACATTTTGATTTCAGGGAGACTTTAAATTCAAGTTGTTCAGCATATAAAGTGATCAAGTCTCTTCAGAAAATTTGGACTAAACCACTCAATTCATATGGATTAGTTTTATGATCTCTTTTTTTAACTTTTTGAAGCAACAAAGTGTCACTTGCGTAGCTGTCAATGGAGGAACAGAAATCTCTCAGATTCCATTAAAAATATCTTCATTTGTGTCTCCAAAATGAACAAGTCTTACGGGTTTGGAATGACATGAGGCAGAATTTTTATTTTTAGGTGAACTAAGCCTTTTTTATCCCTTTGTGTCTCCTCTCTTCTGGACCTGTCAAATAAGTGACAACAAGTCAGAAAAATCATTGTGGTCCACCATGTCCCTCATGTACATGTTGTGAGAACACTTCAAAAAGCTCACACATATTAAGTGAAAAACAAAAGCTTGTGAAGTTGCCAGTGTAGATGTGAGGTGTTGCAAATCCACTTCTCACGGCAGAGAGGTCTGGAGCTGTCCACTCCCCGTGTAGTGACCACAAATCCAGGATGAGCGGCACCTCAAATGTCACAGCGATCCATACAGCGTACACCCCTCTGCTAGGGATTTATCATGCATCCAGTACATCCAAACAGCAGCCGGACAAGCAATTCATCCATTTTCACTGTGAGAATGATCATTGTGCCTGTGGGAAAAGACCCAAAACTCAAGCTCACTGCCATGGCAACTGTTAACTTATGATTCTGGGGCTCTTGTGCGTGTTCAAGAGGCTTGTGGATGTGGAATATGAAACGCAGAAATGGGAAAGACATGGAAGGGCCCAGAGTGCTTAGAGGTGAATGCCCAAACAACTTTCTGTTGTGAGTATTTCCTTCCCTCTCATCTCTCCTTCCATTTTTTTTTCTGACCTCTCTCTCTTTTGTCACCTCTATCAAGTACGGGCCAACGGTTAGCAACACAGATGGTTAAAATAAGTGTCTGTGATGGTGTCTCCTGAAATGGCGAGGGATGAAAATGGATGGAGGTTTTTAGAAGAACGATGACCCTTATAACTTAGTTGTTCTCAAGGCTAAAGACTGACTAAAGACTTAAAGGAGCATTTGATATGAAGAAAGTGGATGATTCAAGGTTTCTGCATCATTACTAATGAGGTCTAAAGATGACTCTATATTGGACTGAACATATATAAAGGGGTAACATTAATAGTCATGCCAATTACCATTTTAGTTTAAGATTACCAATTTAATCAATCAAATTAAATTCAGTCTTGCTAAGACATTGGGCCACTGCAAATTAAGACATATGAAGCAATGAAAAGCATTTTCTATAGCACAAATTTCTGCATTAAACCCTAAATACATTCTTACAAAAATTTCTTTTGCCTGTCACAATATGAGGTAAATCCGGCCCTGTCAGGCTATACATTGGTCTATTAATCTACGAATTCAGAGGTTCCATACTCCTCCTCACCAGACAAATCATTGCACCATTTTTTAATTCCAACAATGTTGTGCAAGGTTACCCGCTCAAACCTTTCTATTTGTACATGTCAGGTTTATTGTAGGGTCTGCAGCAAACCCCCAATAGGCCTTATTAGATACAAGCAGGTGCCATTGGTCTTGGGTCAGTGCTCAGCTCGCCCACATTGTCTGGGGTTTGAAGGCTGCTGAGATCTGGATAGGAGTCACACTAGGGTAAAAACACCCATCGAGGAGATGGAGACAACAAAGAATTCTCACATGAGAGCTAAACACAAGGAAAACCGGCCTGGTTGGAATCACATCTCTGAAGAGACATATGATGAAAAATATAAGTAATACACATGATATGATTGATTACAGCCGATGATGAATTGCAGAATTGAAGAACCATGACACAACTATAGGTGAAAAAATAGCTGCAATAAAACCAAACCGTTATCAGAAACCCAACCAACCTTATGATTGGCTGTTTAAGCCGAATAAACCAAAGCTCTCTGTGTCACAACTCAAATAGCACAAATAAACAGGAAAACGCTTTGAAGATTACTTTAAATGAAAAAAGCTTTGATGGAAAAACATGAAAAACCCTTATCGCTGCATTTGTTTGACTATATTTCCGAATTGGACTATAAATGGCTAAGTGTAGCCATTGTGAAAAGTTCCTTATCAGCTAATCCAGGAGAGAAAATGATTGCTTTTTCGCGCCGTCTAATTGACACTCAAGAGTGAAACAAACACTGTCGTGAAGTGCTAACTATGAGAGCCACCAATATGAGACCAGTCTCATTAACAAACGCCTTCTTTTTTTTTTTTTTTTAGACCGTTCTCATATCTAACTGGCACTTCATATGATCTGAATTTGAATAAAACACATCTATGGATCCACAGACCCTGCTTTGCTCTCTTTAAAAGAAAAATGCATGATTAGAATCTCATTTATCTACAGAAAAGCAACAAATGAATGCTAGTTAGTCATGAACGAGGTTTTGATGGCAGTTTTATTGAACTAAACGGAGGCATTTATAACGTTTAAAATAGGATACAGAGGTTAAAGGTTAATTAGAGGAACAGAAAATGCCACAGCAATGTAGCAATTGGTAAATTTACGCTTAGTGTAAAACTCATCAAATACTTCCCTTTTTAAATTACACTAAGGAGTTAGCAGAAGTGGTCGAATTATATCAACATATCCATAAATGTATCTTACCGAGTTAAATCATAGTATATTATTCTAAATATCAGTATACTGTAACTACCAAATACACCATTCAAAAGTTTGGAGTGAGTAAGATTTAAATAATACCTTTTTTTCAGCAAGGATGCATTACATTCATCAAAAGTGATAGTAAATACATTTATAATGTTTCAAAAGATTTCTATTTCAAATAAATGCTGTTCTTTCTATTCATCAAAGAATCCTGAAAAAAATGTATCACCTTTTTCACAAAAATATTACGCAACACAACTTTTTTTCTACATTGATAATAAGAAATGTTTCTTGAACACACCAAGTCGACGCCGACGAACTAGTGGCGGCAAAAGCAGACTGCGAGGTTGGCTCACGTCGGCAGCATCTGGTTCCAAAGTTGCCCTGACACACCAAACCGACGCTCGACACCCAACGGCCAAGTAGCACGTCCGTTCTGCGCCTGCGTAAGAAGAAATGCCTTTCAGTACCAGCAGGTGGCAGTAGCTGAACAGCCAATCAGAATGATCAGATGGCCTGACTGACCTATGAGCTCCAACACCGATTCAACATGTCGAATCGGCCGAAAAAAAGCCGATGAGGACCAACTTTAGCCGACGGTGCACTGAGAAAACTACAAAAACTGCCCACCGGCCGACCATCGGCTTGGTGTGTTCCGGGCGCGTTTTGAAGGATCATGTGACCCTGAAGAATGGAGTAATGATGCTGACAATTTAGCTTTACCATCACAAGAATAAATTTAATTTTAAAATATATTCAAATAGAAAATTATAATAATATTTCACAATATTACCGTTTTACTGTATTTTTAATCAAATAAACATCCTTGATGAGCATAAGAGACTTCTTTAAAAAGAAAATTACATTTTACTGACACAAACTAGCCAAATATTGAATGTAAATGACAAAATTGACATTTTTGGAAGAACTATCCCTTTAACTTTTTTTTTTTTTTTTTCTGTATAAATGTATATTTCACTGTGTAACTTTTGGTTTTCAGTTCTAATATTCCTTTAAAAATCATCAATATCAAATTCATACCAGATCCAAACACTCATTTCAATCCTCCTGGCCAAACACGTCAACACACCTCCCAGTTTTGAAGACTCAGCCTGGTCTTGGGACGCACATCATCACAGAGCTGCTTTCACACCTTCAAAGGCAAATGAAGGCATTGAGGATTTCTTGAAATGGAAAATTGGCAGCCGCTCTCGGGTGATGTGACCTGTGCCTGTCAGAGCACTGAAATCTTCTTTAATGTTTCCATCTTGTTGGCTGTGCAGTGGCGTGGGGAAAGGGCAGGGAGTGAGATATTCAATAACCCTGACCTTTCTGCTCACCAGTCGTGCATGGCCATTTGCCTGTTAAACAGTGACTGGTGGCCCTGAAACTACAAGTGTTAAGAAGATGAGGGTTATCATGGAGGAATGGTGATTCTAGGATCTTACAACTCGGATTTCACCAGAAATGTCCATATTAAAATGTCTGCCTGTCAGTTGAGCTCTGGCAATTTAATTCAATGCTGCAGGAGGCTTTCTGTCATGAATTTAATTAAGCGGCATTCTGTATTTCTTGTTGACATAAAGTCTGAAAAGTCAAGTCATTGCTTTAGGTTTTTCTTCGTAACACATTTAATATTATTTAAATTAATTTTAACAATGCTTTAATTTTGAATTTGACATGTCAGCGAATGATATGACTAGATTGATATACTCTGTCAAATTGGTTTCAACTGAAATAAGCCAATAATTAAATTGACTTGTCTGTGCTAAATTAAAACACCAAATATTAATAAGTTGCTGACTCGTGTATTAAAGAAGCAAGGCAGAGCAAACGGCAACAGTTTTTGATTTTGTGGTCTTTAGTAGTTTTTAACAAAATAAAAAATCCTAACCATTAGAAATGAATACATGAAAATGATACCATAATTTATAATTGAAACAGCCTGCGATGCGTGTCATGGGCACGGCAGGAACACGGCATGGTGTAAATGCCAGTTCACCCAAAAATTTTGTCATTACTTACTCACCAGTATTAGTTTCTTCTGTGAAACACAAAATAAGATGTAAGGCAAATGTTCAAACTGAAATAAAGCACCCAAAAAATGTGTCACGTGATACACTATATTGCCAAAAGTATTGGGACACCCCTCCAAATCATTGAATTCAGGTGTTCCAATCACTTTCATGGCCACAGGTGTATAAAATCAAGCACCTAGGCATGCAGACTGCTTTTACAAACATTTGTGAAAGAATGGGTCACTCTCAGGTGCTCAGTGAATTCAAGCGTGGTACCGTGATAAGTCCATTCATGAAATTTCTTCACTACTAAATATTCCAAGGACAACTGTTAGTGGTATCATAACAAAGTGAAAGCAATTCAGAACAACGACATTCAGCCACGAAGTGGTAGGCCACGTAAAATCACAGAGCGGGGTCAGCGCGTGCTGAGGCGCACAGTGCGCAGAAGTCGCCAACTTTCTGCAGAGTCAGTAGCTATAGACCTCCAAACTTCGCGTGGCCTTCAGATTAGCTCAAGAACAGTGCGTAGAGAGCTTCATGGAATGGGTTTCCATGGCCGAGCAGCTGCATCCAAGCCTTACATCACCAAGTGCAATGCAAAGCGTCGGATGCAGTGGTGTAAAGCACACTGCCACTGGACTCTAAAGCAGTGGAGACGTGTTCTCTGGAGTTCTCTGAAGAGATCACACTTCTCTGTCTGGCAGTCCGATGGACGAGTCTAGGTTTGGCAGTTGCCAGGAGAACGGTACTTGCCTGACTACATTGTGCCAAGTGTAAAGTTTGGTGGAGGGGGGATTATGGTCTGGGGTTGTTTTTCAGGGGTTGGGCTTGGCTCCTTAGTTCCAGTGAAAGGAACCCTTAATGCTTCAGCAAGACATTTTGGACAATTTCATGCTCCCAACTTTGTGGGAACAGTTTGGGGATGGCCCCTTCCTGTTCCAACATGACTGCGCACCAGTGCACAAAGCAAGGTCCATAAAGACATGGATGAGCGAGTTTGGTGTGGAGGAACTTGACTGGCATGCACAGAGTCCTGACCTCAGCCCAATAGAACACCTTTCGGATTAATTAGAGCGGATACTACGAGTCAGGCCTTCTCATTCAACATCAGTGCCTGACCTCACAAATGCGCTTCTAGAAGAATGGTCAAAAATTCCCATAAACACACTCCTAAACCTTGTGGAAAGTCCTCCCAGAAGAGTTGAGGCTGTTATAGCTGCAAAGGGTGGGCCAACTCCATATTAAACCCTACGGATTAAGAATGGGATGTCATTAAAGTTCATGTGCATGTAAAGGCAGCACCGAATAATGACACTATTGTCTTCTGTAGAGCTCCTTTATAGCGGAATTGAATTTGCTTCATAATTGACATCAACATCAACGCTGTTATTGAACTGAATTGAATCAATACTGAACTGACTTGAGTTGGATAATGACACTATTGTCTTCTGTAAAACTTATAGCTGAATTGAACTGGTTTCATTGTGTCTGTTATGTTTATTACTATGAAGCTGCTTTGAAACAATCTGTATTGTATAAAGCGCTCTATAAATAAAGGTGACATGACTTGACTAAATCCACCCTTTATTTATTTGAAAACCAGCAGGAATGAGATTTGATAGTGATAGATAGATAGAACTTCTTTTTGGAGTTTTGCAGTATAACTCACCATCCACTTTCATTATATGGAAAACAGAAGATCGGACACTCTGCCATTTTTGTGTTACACAGAAGAATAAGTCAAACAGGTTTGGAATGACATGAGGGTGAGTAATCTATATGCCAAAATTGTACTTTTTAGTGTGAACTAGTCCTTTATCAATCAAAAAATCTGTATCTCACTGGGTTCCTCAAGAGTTGTCAGCATTATGAACTCCCTCACCCAGTATTTCTCCTCTAGGATTCCACATTTCACAGTCCTGAAATCCAATGAATCGAAACCTCAAACAAAGTAAGACAGACTGAGAGAAAATGAGAGGGAGAACGAGACCGATCCCATTTTCTTCCACTTGCGTACCCCGTTTGGTCATCGATTGCCACCGCAGGTGAGTAGTTAGCGTCTGCGTCTCGAGTTCGTAGTGAAGGGGCGATGACTGATCTGAGGAACACATTTAGAACTGAAACGATTTTTTCCCGGCAAATTATCGATTGGCGTTTTTTTCCTTCACTCAAACCAATGCAGCAAGAAAAACCTCCGATTAATAATAAGTGTGGATAATGAAGCATGAGCCTGAAAAGAGAATTTAGGAAGATAGTGGGAGTTGGAAGAGGGGAAAATAGGGGAAAGAAAGAGGAAAAAGACCCCCTGCAGGGCTTCCAAAGGGTTCGTGGCTGATCTTTCCCATAGATATCACACATTATACCCCGAGACGTAAATGCCTCTCCCTGCAGAAATAGACCCCTAGTCATTTTGCCGATGAGGGAGACCATTACACTCTAAGACCCATTCAGTAACAGAGAATAATTAATGTGCCCCGCTCCCCAACCCCCAGCCTATCATTCAGAGCCTTTTGAAGTCTGTTTATTAATGATAAAGACATAACCCAGTTTGAGAGACTGTTGGCGTGTGCTTTGAAGGTTACATTTCTCTGGTGGTGATTAAACAGAATCAGTGTGATGGGGTGACTTCATGTAGTTGTGTATTGAGAAACCCATTTTTTTTTAGGCTTGTTACATTTATGAATTTGGCAGACATGTTCATTAAAACTGACTCACAGTGCATTTAAGGTATGGGTCACTGATGAATAAGGTTTTTGAAAGTGTAAAAAAACATAATAGAGATAATTTTAAAGTTTTATTAAGTGTTAACAATGAGATTATGTGGTTTTTATAATCAATTAACACTGCTTTTGTCATTTTTTTCACAAGATGGACAAAATTTGTCACCAAAAAAAATAATTCAGTTTAACCAAAAACTACCGAATGACACTTTTGGTTATACCGAATGACGATATTTTCAAACAATGCTAACAGGCTGATATCTAGCTAGCTAGCAAAAGGACAATCAAACATTTTATATTTAGTACAAGTTTTTAAAATGTTACAACATTTTCCATGTTTTATAGTGGTTGTACTGAATAACCTGATGTTTCAGGACATGCGTATGAGCAAGTGAAAACATTAATTGTTCAAATTGTTAAGAGTTAGTTAGTTACTTTGCTTCAGGACCACGTGGTCCTTTGCAGGTGTCTGAATGGTCACATCCTGTCACATGATATTGACCGCATGACTTGATCCAAAATGGTCCCTTTATATTGGTTACTCCGAATTACATCAATGAAATTAATTTTTCCGGACATTCTTTCTCATAACAAAGCACCGACTTCTACACATAATTTTAATACCATTTTGCACTATGTTGATATATGATGTTCAAAATCTTTAAAATATCTTTATATGTAGCAAAATATAATTAAAACCTTTTGGATTCAATGAAAGAGATCTAGTTGTACTAGCTTACATACTTTGGATGTCATATCTTTGTTTTTTATTATTATTAAGGCTTTTGGACAAAAAAAAAAAAAAAAAGACCTGTCACGTCATTGACCCGTATCCATATCTTTTTTCAATACATGTTCCATAAAAATTAAATCAGCAATCTTGGTGTTGCTGCACTGTAATGAATTGCTGCAAAAATTACAGCAATATTTTACAGCAGCTGGCTGTATTTTAATAATACAGCATATTGCTGTAAACTGCAATGCATTCCGGGGGCGTGGTGATTTGAATCAAATTTACAGAATATTGCTGTAAATTTCAAATATACAGATGCATTGTGGGATCTTCAACGGTCGAGATTCGGGTAGCAGCAAGAGGAGTGATTTACAACTGTGGTAAGTGACTTATTATTTCATTTTCCGCCTCAGTCTTTAGTAACTATATATGTATTTACATTTGCGATTCATATTGGTAACCCCCGATTGACGCATCCTCCGTCTGCGGGGTGCGAAGCAGACTTTCGTGGGGTTTTCCTCAGCGCGGTCGCAGTAGGATCTCACACATTCCCCGGCGGTATAGCATAGCAGCTATGGGCCGCAAATTAATAATTATAAACAGCTGGAATTCACGGGAACTTCGTGTTGATCAGCACACTTGTTCGTGATTATTTTATGGCGTAAATCACAGTTGTACAGGCAGACAGTGATCTGTTAACACGGGTCGAAACGAAAAAGCCTCGAAACGCGAGGATGTGTCACGTAAGTCGGTGCTGCTCCATGCAACGTAACCGATGTGATATGCATTTGTGGACATTTGCTAACTTAAGGTAATGCGAACACTTTAACATCTCTGTTTGATATAAAGTTTGCCTTGTATAGTTAATTTATTACCATACCAAAACCAAATCTTTTTTCAACTTGAAATGAGATGTGCTATTTACAGATATGCGTGTTTGTTGACACTTGACCCTTTAGGCACTTTGTAAGTATTTATCCGGAGAGAGGAACAAAGACGAAAGGAAAAGTGCCATCTAAAACAACAGGCCAGACAGTTCAGAAGAAACGGGTTGCGGTCAACCTACATGTTGCCACTCTTCTGTGCAAAGTGATGGTTTTTCAGTGAAATTTCTGAAATATAAGAAATACACACACACACACCGAGATCTATTTTTCCTTTTATTATATACATTTATTATTCTATATCTGTATCTGACTGTATCTATCATCCCTCTCTCTGTCACTGACTGTATCTGTCATCCCTCTATCAGTCTCTGAAAGTATTATGTTTTGTAATATATCTAATGTATTGTCCTCTTTGTTCCTTTCAATATTTCTAGCCTCTCTTTGAATCCTGGGATGGAACATCATCTGGAGCAGAATTGTTCTTTTTTGATCGCAAGTTTGTTGGACTTGTTGTTTGGCCATGTTGGTCTGTTCATGAAGTGATGAAAGTGATCCGTTTTTTAAGAAATGTTTTTATATGACCATGTTGGTCAACTTATATTTATAACGCAGTTTGCGTATTTCTTTGTGTGAAGGGCCATGATGGCCAATAAGTAATTTAAAAACATTTTCATGTCAATTTTATGTCCATTTATGATTTTCTAAATAAAAAACAAATTCAAAATAATACACTTTTTTATGGCATTTTTTCAGTTATATATTACATTTTGACCTATTTTTCAAGGTTAAGAAGCATCAAAAAAAAAAAAAAAGTTTTTTTTTGGTGAATTAGGTTATGCATTATACAACACTTTATGCAGTTAAAATTTCTTTAGAGCTTATGCAGTTAATAGTTTAAATTTGCAATTTAGCTGCCAGTCATTAAGTGAGCAAAAGGGAAAATATATTGTATACTGCATTTTACATATTCTTTAAATAGCAAATACACACATTCAAGTAGTTTACTGTGAAAAATACAGCTTTAAAAAAAAAAAAAGCTGTATTTTTTCACAGTAAACTATGTGAATGTGTGTATTTGCTATTTAAAGAAGTATGTTAAATGCAGTATACAATTTTTTTGTAAAAATGCAGTATACAAAATATATAAATGACTGTAAATTTTACAGTAAAATACTGGCAGCAGGGTTGCTAGCCAGTTACTGTAATTTTTACAGTAATGTTGCTGTAATTTAATTTACAGAATTTTACTGTATTCTCGATTACAGTAAAATTATGTACATTAAATTACAGTAACATTACTGTAAAAATTACAGTAACTGGCTGGCAACCCTGCTGCCAGTATTTTACTGTAAAATTTACAGTCATTTTTTTAACAGTGTAGCACAATGCTTTCTGAATAGGGACATGTTGCGATTTGGATTCGAACCTGGAATCAAAGTCTGTGGCTCATTTAGTTGGGAAAGCTGCTGCGCAATGACTCCAAATGCACTTTGTATGAATGGCATTTAATAATTCTTATTACAATTCAAATTCCACTTAATGAGTCTAGTTCCTTTATGATTCCATTAATTATTCTTTTAGTGCTTTTAAGGAACAAAATAACTTCCTCCAGTTAGTCTGCACAGTTCAGTGATTGAGTCAAGAACTGTTCTGAATGATTCAGTAATTGAGTTATTAAGCCAATTCTAATAAAGGCCTGATCACACCAAGAATAACTATATATTAGAGTTCACACCAGTGCACGACAACATCCTGTTTATTATAAGCACGTGCTGCCGTTCTGTCATCTGCCGTTTTAAATGTTTAAGGTCTTTAGGATGGATTCTGATTGGCTGTCAACATTTTTACTGTGGAAAAAAAATCATTTTAAAAAGGGAATTCCAATTCCAAAGATATCATTCCTCTGTGCTGTTATTGTTTTAGTTTTGGTGTGGACTCTGCTATTCTTTTAAGTTCAGAATGATTTTTTTAAACTATATCTTTATCGTTATCATTATAGTTATCATCCTTGGAGTGAATGGGCCATAACTCATGAGATTTGTGAATCTTCTTGGCCACGACTTTTCACACATTTCGTCTGAATGACGTTTAATTCTGATTACAATTCAAATTCCACTTATTGATTCAAGCTCTTTAATGATTCCTTTAATGCTCACTCGCTCCAGTAAGTCTCAGTGCAGTTCAGTGAGTGAGTCAAGAAGTTTTCTGAATGATTCAGTAATTGAACGAGTCATTAATTACAATAACTCATGAGACTAACTTGTGAATCTTTTTGGATGATTTATTAAAAAGATTTAGTCATTCATTTGCAAATCAGACATGCAGTTTTGACAGTTTTTTGCCAGTCTCTCTGATCAAATTCATTTCAGACTGCAGAACACTAACAGAATACTTTATTGTATTCTGTTTGCATGCAAATAACAAAACTGAACTCAAAAATCATTCACTTGGAACTGGTTCTTAAGACCTCACCAACCTAGTCAAGAGGCAGTACAAGCTTCACAGAACTAGTTGGTTGTAGTACCACCCCATTACCAGGTGGAGGTGCCATCAAACAATCCTATTCCCCGAAATACCACATCCCACAGACCTGTTCCATCCTCAGCTGGAGTACATTCCCATCCTTCCCTCATCCAGCTCCTATAGTGCATCCCTCTCACAGCGAAGAATAATCGCCACTTTCACAGACAATCACCAAAGCGTCATGCACACCAATGTTAAGAAAGCTACTTTAAATAATGTAGCTTGACCACGTTTTTAAAGAGTACTACAGTCAAGCTACTCTTTTGAAAACAAGCTACATGCTTCTATAAGAACGACAAAGTACAAACAAAAAGCACCAAGCTCCACTGAAGCTACTGAAGCAAGATGTTGATGACATTGGCTGAATCATTGACACACATCTTAATAATGCAAATTACCAAAATAGATTGTACAAGAAAATGTACTAGAATTTTTAGAAATTGTCCCTATTAATCTACCATAAAAGCTGGTGACCTGTTCAGTCAGATAAAATAACATTTATTTTTTAAATGGTCTACATTGTGTGGCAAAAATGTGTAGTATAGAAAAGGTCTATATAAAAAGTGGCATACAATATAAACGTGTTTGTTCACAGTTGTAATGTAGAAAGACTCTAAACTCTAAATCGTATAATACAGAAAAACAAATGTGCAATTGCAGCGATAACAGGTCAGAGGAAGAACATGCATTTATGATGCATGAAAATGCATATTTTAATCTAAATTTGCACTAATTTCTCTGTTGCGCTCCGTCTGTTTGACACGAATCCTATTCTGGTCAGAAAATCCTAGCAGAATCAGCGATTTATTTTGCATTGTGTTGTTGTTTGATGTGAGATATGCTGTTACAGAAACATTTTTATAATGAATGGAAGCATTATTTTACTATAAAAAAAGACAAAATTCCACCAGAGACTTAAGTAATTAAATCAAGCCAATTCACTAAAACAAGTGAAAATGTCCAACATATTAAAGAAAAAGAAAGAAAAAACACTGAAAAAATGTAATGTGTAACGTTCTGTAATAAAACTTTGCTACTTAATGAAAAAATAGGCTCTTACTGAAGAAACTACTACTTTATAAACAGATAAACTGCCGTTACTTACACTGTAAAAAAGATTTTTAGTTGTAATAAGATTATTGGAGTACATTTTACAAGAAAATACTATTTTAGTCTTTCTACTTCAAAATTTTACATTTTACCAACCATCTTGTAATTACGAGATGGCAACCCGTGATGTTCTATGCATTTCTATGTCAACAATATCAGTGGCAAAATGAATTAAGAGCTCTGTAAGTTGCTTACATTCATTATTATTGTAATGTTATGTGCTTTGAGACATGAGGTAATGTAACGCCGTCTATTGTGATGCTTTGCAGACTCTGCTCTGTTTGCTCTACGTGTTCAAGTGTTTTGGAGGAGGCGTGGCTTTAGAGAGCGCTCTGAAGGGAAGATGCTTATAAAGCTAACCTGCTATTGCTAGCACCTCCGCAATTGCCTACCCTACCTTTAAATGTGTTACTTGCAGTTTCTTTGTAATTATTTGTGGAATTGATTAGCAATTTCTGAGAGAAAATTGTCTCAAAGACCTGAAAAAAGAAGTTAGTAGCATGGCTACTTTAAGTTAGTTACTTCCCCAATGCGGATGCACACTCACAGGTGAAGAAGCACAGCACACTAAATTCACGAACAAGCACACATGCCCTCGGTTCAATGCAAAGGTAGAAAGTGTAACAAACACAGTCTCAAGCTCCTCCAGAGCTGCCTGGAAAAGCAAGTGATGAGAGGAAAGATGCAGCAAGCCCCGGCCTAGTTAAGCTCGGAGGAAGGCGAGAGACGGAAGAGAGAGAGAGAGAGAGAGAGAGAGAAAGAGAGAGAGAACGTGGTTCTTTTCATTAACCGCCTGATTTTTGAAGCCTCAGTTTCCCCCTGGTTGGAGCTAGTCTACTTTAGCTCGCTCTAAACAGCCAATGCATAATTCAAAGATTCTCTTCCCTTCAAAAGGAAGCTGCTTTGAAATACTAAACTTTGAACTGCTGCATATGAAAAAAAAAAAAAAAAAAAAAAAAAAAAAAAGATAGAGAGAGAGAATGGGGGGAAAATGTAAAACAAAATAGTAGTGTAAGGGAGGAAGACAACAGCCAGTCAGAGCTTCATGGAGTAACCCAAGCAAAATATGAAAATGCTTCTACAAAAAGAGGGAATTGGCAAAGTGTTGTAGGCCATTAAAAACATAATGAAAGTGCTGGGTGACTGTACGATTCTGGGCATTTTCAGTTAAATAATGAACTGAAATGTGACAAGAATAACAAAATATAATGCCAAGCAAACCGGCTATTAGCCCTGGATGTCCAGCTAACCCCATTCAATTTAATACAAGCTGTCATATCACGGACAAGAGAGAGACACATATTAGCCTCCTAAAAACAATGTGTTTGACTGAATTTAAAATAAATTCACTTAAAAATGAACATTCTGTCATTATTACTCCCCATCATGTCGCTCCAAATAAAAAACTAATATTAGAATGATATCTGAAGGATCATGTGACACTGAAGACTGGAGTAATGATGCTGAAAATTTTGCTTTTCCATCACATTAATAAATTAAATATTACAATATATTAAAATAGAACAAAGCTATTTTTAAATAATATATTTCACAATATTACCGTTTTATTTTTTATCAAATAAATGCAGCCTTGGAGAACAGACCCCAAACATTTGAATGGTATATAGTGTGTGTATGTGTGTGTGTGTGTGAGAGAGAGAGAGAGAGAGAGAGAGAGAGAGAGAGATGGTATATTATACACATATTTATTACTAATTTCTGGAAATTCCAAATACTTTCTTTCTATATTAATATGTTTATGGGTAATTCTTGCTGAAAAGCTATGGACATTTAACATTTACAGCTACAAATTATATGATTCTTTTTATTATTATTATTTCATTGACTTCCTTGAATTCAGATTCAGCCTACAATTCCGCATCTATTTGTCACTTCAACTAAGTCAAATCAAAATGTAGGAAATTAATTGGAAAATAAAAGGCATTCTCTGAATGGCATACAACCCTGGGCCACACTGAAGGACAGGAGGAGAGAAAGCTGGTGAACAGCACAGTACAGAAAGAAAGAGACATCACACAGATCAAAGCCTTTTTGGGCTTTTGCGAGCTCCTGATTGCAAACAGCAGGAGACCTGTGGTGCAGGCAGCTAAAAAGCAAGCAGAAAATTTGACTTTGGTGTCAGTTTGGAAGGGATAGGGCTCCCTAGGGTCGACTGAAGTTTACATTAACCAGCAAATAACCCGACTTTGAGAGACAATGCTGCCTTGAGATCACAAGTATCATCACTGGAGTGCTCTCAGAAGGATACTATTTGACTAAATTAATCTCATGCAAGTAACTCTAAAGTTGACAGAGCTAAAGGTGCCCGGGCCACCAGTGAGCGCGGTCACATTTGAGTACAGCAACACATAACCCGAATTACCTTCTGAACCATGTTAAACAAAGGGAATAAATTCATAAAATACCTCTTTTTGTACTCAAAGGTTGATTGGGGTTTTTCAACACAGTCTGGCTTAATACGTGTCTTATATATATAACATTTCAGCTCGACTCCCATAAGGCACCCAGGAATGATTAAAAGTTACCTGCAATCTCTGATTACCGGTGGGTGCCCTGACTTGTGCCGCAGAATACACGTGCCCTTTTACTTAGCGGCAGTTTAATTAAAAATCCAGTCAAATGAGATTTCTGCGCATTAACAGATGATAATAGGTCACTAGACAGATAGTTGCAGTTGTCCTCCCTCATTAAAACTCTCTGGGTACCATTTATCTAATGAAAGACTCAATCTATTCATCTCTGTTGGGAAGAAAGGGACGGAATTAGTGCGACGCCAGCATGCACCAAGCCAGCGTCCGTGAAGGCTAACCTGACCACTATTAAACACAGAGATGAGACATTTTCTCATTGCGCACCCAAGATCGATGCGATTTCTTCTTGGCCATTGATTTGACTCAAATGCATTGTTTGGCTAAATGGCACTTAGCCGTAACACAATCTAGACCGGGCTAATTGTTACAATTGATGTAATTGTCCAAGTAGCAATAGGGAAATGGTTAAATGTCACCAGAGAGCTGGAAGAGATTCTGGGTATACTTGGTTTAAAGAGATTTGCATTTCGCACGAAGGCCACAATTAGCATGTTTTAAGTTCAAGTTCAACTAGAGGCTAAAAATACAGACTGTTTTGTTAATTCACCACCTTCATTTGTTTACTAAGACTAGAACAAGGATTTCAACCAAAGATGCTCTTTCCGATAAGGCAAAATAGCAGTGCCTCCTTAAAGACAGACAGACAGACAGACAGACAGACAGACAGATAGATAGATAGATAGATAGATAGATAGATAGATAGATCGATCGATCTTACACCAACAGCAATGCCAGCAGATAGTTTCCATCTCCCTTGAGCTCAGCATGTGTTCTCACTGAGATCCTACAGTGTAACAGAAAGACAGGGATGAAATACAAGTGAAATGTCACATCAAATGTCACATAAAAAGAGGAAGTGCCCACCTATCATGTTCTCTTCATCACTCTGATTGGCTAATTACGCTGAAAGTGCAATAAAACATGTTTGCAACAGATCTGAATAGGTCAAACATGGGCACCACTGTCAGTCACATCCAAACTGACAAGTCAAGTCAAATCACCTTTATTTATATAGCGCTTTTTACAATGCAGATTGTGTCAAAGCAGCTTTACAGTGATAACTGGTGAATAATTTTATAATCTTAAGTAAATTCAGTATTGATTAATTCGGTTGTAAAAATCAATAATTAGTTCATTTATCTATATATCAACACTGGAGAAAACAGTGATGCCAGCTATTTCAGAATTATTTCAAACCGAAAACAATTTTTTAAGGTTTAAAAATAACAACACTGTTTAGTTGCAACAAATAATAAGCCACACAAAATGCTTTAAGTGTATTGGTGTAGAAATGATTTGATGCAAATCAAAAACATAATAGTGATTACCATTTTTATGTGACTTAGTTTAAATTAGTATTTTGCTAATATAAACATACAAAACCGTTATTGCCTTCTCATTTAAGACAACCACATGCCATTGATTTCAATTAAACTCTTGTTTTTTCAGTTCAAAGTTGTAAATGCTTTTGAAACAATGCTTTTTAATCTTTCACTATAATTTGATTAAATTATTCATTTTATGAATGTTTGAAAGGAAAGATGTCTTTAAAGAATATTCAAGGTCTTAGAATTTCACAGTACCTCTAAAGCAAGTTCTCTAAACAAGAGCGGTTTGATGTGTCATTACTCGTAAAAAAACTGACAGCCCTTGACTTGTGTCCACAGCTTGAACTTCAGAGAATATATTGTTAATCTTTAGTTCTATTTATCCTCCCTTAATTGCTTTAGGCTTCTTTTAAACTCACAACAGAACTCTTTGACTGCTGAAATTCCTATATAAATGTAAATAATTTAAAGCCTTCACCCTGATGCTCTCTCGTTGATGCTTACACTGTTGTTGCCAAGAGTTCCCTTGACAGATAAAGACCAGGGGCCTGATGTATAAATGTTGTGTAAGCACAACATTGGCATAGAAATGTGTGTACACAGTTTTCCACGTACATACCAGGATTCATAAAAAAAAGAAACAAAGGTTACTCACCATTTGTAAGTAAATTGCCTCAATTGGACATGTAGTTAACCAATAAAAATATATTTAACATTTATCCATGTGCAAATACTTTGTGTTAATTTATTTACTTAATAAATGGCCATAAAAAGGGATATGTGTGCGTGTGTGTAGTGTTTTAGGACATCGAGACAAAGGATACGCTAGCAGTACTGGAAGACCTCGCCAATAATACTATGTGGAGGAAGTGCATTTTCATGATGATGACTGCACTATGTGCCGATTTAGATTCATAAAGGCCATCCTCTTGGAATTGTATTCTGAATTACGGCCAGTATTGGAGAGACCCTCATGGAGAAATCACACTCTACCTGTTCTATTGCAAGTATTGTGACTACATTCTTCCATCTTAAAAATATATCTAAACTACGACATATGCTCTCAATGACAAATGCAGAACAGTTAGTTCATGCGTTCATGACCTCAAGGCTAGATTACTGTAACGCTCTACTGGGTGGTTGTTCTGCTCGCCTGATAAATAAGCTACAGCTCGTACAAAATGCAGCAGCTAGAATTCTTACTAGAACTAGAACGTATGACCATATTAGCCCAGTTCTGTCAACACTGCATTGGCTCCCTGTTAAACATTGTATAGATTTTAAAATCTTGCTAATTACTTACAAAGCACTAAATGGTTACCTGAACGAGCTCTTAATGCATTATAGTCCTTCACGTCTATTGCGATCTCAGAATTCAGACCAATTAATAATACCTAGAATATCAAAATCAACCACAGGCGGTAGATCCTTCTCCTATTTGGCACCTAAACTCTGAACAATCTTCCTAGCATTGTTTGGGAAGCAGACACATTCTGTTTAAATCTAGAGTAAAAACGCATCTCTTTAACCTGGCATACACATAACACATTATCAATTTATATTTTCAAATCCATTAAAGGATTGTTAGGCTGCATAAATTAGGTCAGCCAGAACCGGGAACATTTCCTATAACACCAGAAGTACTCGTTACATCAGAAGAAGAATGGCATCTACGCTAATATTAGTCTCTCTCTGTTTATCCCGAGGTTTACCATAGTCAACCGGATCCGGGCCATATCCAGGTGAGATCGAGGACCTGCGCCTTGACACAACCACAACGCAGCCCTGAAGTGTCAGCAGAGATTGAGTCAACTAGATCATCCATTGTGAAGGCCTCATCAACACGACAGCCAGTGGCACAGTTCCTCAACAAACCGTCTGTACCGCTGTGATGAATATGATCCTCAACTGGATGGAATTGGAATAAATACCTTGAATGTTGCGATCCCATTGGACTTATGTTAGCTACCTGAATCGTAACAAAGCACTGTTTGTCAGAGGAGAACTGGCCCCCCGACTAAGCCTGGTTTCTCCCAAGGTTTTTTTTTTCTCTCCTTTTTAACACCTATGTGCCACCTGTTTGCCACCTGATGTCACCTGTTGGAGTTTGGGTTCCTTGCCGCTGTCGCCTTAGGCTTGCTTAGTTGGGGACACTTGACATTTGATATTCAACAGTGCTTTGCATCTGCCTGCACTGACACCATTTTCTTTAAGAGCTGCTGTGCAGCCAAAATTATATACCAGTTATCACTATAAAGCTGCTTTGACACAATCTGCATTATAAAGAGCGCTATATAAATAAAGGTTACTTAGGCCACTTGGCCACTGGTACTTTTCAGTGGGAGTTGGCAGACCGATCGGAGATGTCACAGTCATCCCTGAGCCGCATCATGCCACATGTATGGGATGCCATAGTAGGGACGGCACCCCGATACATCTGTTTTCCTTAAGCACAAGCTGAAAAGGCCAAAATCTAAATCAAATTTGCAGCGGTCGCTGGTTTTCCCAATGTAATCGGTGCTATTGACTGCACTTATGCTGTAATAAAGGCACCATCTGCAGAGGTGGGTAGAATACTTATAGAAATATTTACTCAAAGTAAAAGTAAAAGTAATAATCTTAATAGTTACTTGAGTAAGAGTAAAAAAGTATCCAATGAAAAAATAGTAGTAGCTAGTTACTAGTTACTTTGTAACACACACACACACACACACACACATACATACACTGTATATTATATATATATATACATACAGACAGACACACACACACACACACACACACACACTACAGTTCAAAAGTTTGGGATCGGCAAGATTTTTAATGTTTTTAAAAGAAGTTTCGTCTGCTCACCAAGGCTGCATTTATTTAATTACAGTAAAAACAGTAATACTTTTTTCTATTTGAAAATATTTTAAGATGTAATTTATTCCTGTGATGCAAAGCTGAATTTTCAGCATCATTACTCCAGTCTTCAGTGTCACATGATCCTTCAGAAATCATTCCAATATGCTGATCTGGTTGTTAAGGAACATTTATTGTGTTCAATTGTACAAAATATTTATGTACAATTTTTTCTTTGATTCTTTGATGAATAGAAAGTTCAAAAGAACAGCATTTATTTGAAATAGAATATTTTGTAACATTAGGAATGTCTTTACTGTCAGTTTTGATTGATTTAATGTCTGACCCCAAACTTTTGAACGGTAGTGTATAATGTTACAAAAGCTTTGTATTTCAGATAAATGCTGTTCTTCTGAACTTTCTATTCATCAAGGTATCCTGAAAAAAAAAAAAAAAAAAAAAAATATATATATATATAAAACTGATAATAATCATAAATGTTTCTTGAGCAGCAAATCAGCATATTAGAATGATTTCTGAAGGATCATGTGACACTAAAGACTAGTGATGCTGAAAATTCAGCTTTGATCACAGGAATAAATTACACTTTACTATATATTCACATAGAAAACAGATATTTTAAATTGTAATAATATTTCACAATATTACTGTTTTTACTGTATTTTTAATTAAATAAATGCAGCCTTGGTGAGCAGAAGAGACTTTTAAAAACATTAAAAATCTTACAGTTTCCAAACTTTTGAACGGTAGTATATGTATATATACATACTGGCATCTGTAGCCCGAATATCATTGCATGTCGATCATTGCATCAAATCATGTACTTTCAACAATCATGTATCACCCTTGAACTCCGGAACAATGCCACTTATTCCTATCTCACCTATGATCGCACCCACCCTCACATCAAAGGCAGAGAGATCAGTGGTTCCTTGACAACCACCAGTCATACTAACTGCATCTATGTGCACATTCTTTTTTTCACAGCAACCTTTAAATCAACCACTTTTTTTTTATTATTATTCTTGGACACTGGGCACAGAGGTGGCAGCATTAACTGCTGCCATTACCTGCTTCCACTCCACAGTTTTTTTTTTTATTTGAATTTCCAGCAGAGAGCCCACCAAATAGAATTCCTTTTTATGCCTCTACCTCAGACAGCAGTACCTCCATCTCACAGTCTGAGAAGATTCTTTTTTTTTCTCTCTCTCGCTTTGCGTTTATTATTTTACCCAACAGATCTATTGAAAATTACTGGTCATTTAAATATGCAGTGAGATCATAAATATTAAAAAAAGGCTGTCTTAAGCTCCATATATGGTTATTTCAGGGAAGAGACAAAGGCAAACTGAAAGCACATGCACCTGCGCAATATTTAGATAATTATGATTTATAAAGCCAACCCTTGCACAGTTTTTTTTTAAAACATAGTTTTATAACACAAAAATCTAGCTTTTGTGCTCACGCACACTTTTAGGATGAAATCTACGCAAAGTTTTATACCCCAGATGAGCACCTCTTCATGATAAGGAACTGTAAGAGCATGGTCAAGGCAAACGTTAGAGGTGCGTTTTTATCCAACCACACAATCATATGTGAGAGAACAGAATGTGTGGGCCTGAGTCATTATTACTGTATATTCTTCATAAAGTCTCAAGGATGACTGTATTGAATTCACAAAGTGTCACAGGGTACATTCAGCCAAGTAAACAAGTTAAATTACATATGAACTTACATAAAATGAAGAATATTGTCTGTTCGAAAGACAAAGTGTATATAATATAATATAATATGATATATGTCACGGAGTCACAGCCAGCACCCACCAACGCATCGTCACTAGATTGCCACGCTCCTCCCACTCGTTCACAGTCTCCCGAATACTAATCACCAACACCTGCATCCCATCACCCAGGACACTATAAAGACTCTCACTCCCTTCACATCATTGTCTGGTCTTGTTATATGTACCTGGACTCCTTACCCGTGTCTCCTTCCCATCGTCTTCCGTCTCCAACTCCCACGTTGATTCCTCTATCTGCGAATGCAAACCTCTATTACCTTCAGCTAAGTGACTGTTCCAAAAGTGCTTGTTCACCTACTCACCTAAATCCTTCATTTACCTGTGTTCATGCCTCTGTTCTAATAAACATCTGTGTTCACTCACCCCTCTGTCTCCGTCTGTGTCCTGACAATATAATATAATATAAAAATAAAATAAAAATAATCAAAAGTAAAATGTCTCTATGTAATAAGACAATAAGGGAAAAAATGCATAACTGGGTGAAATGTGACCTGGACATTCACATTAACAAATAAAATATAAATGGCATCATGATTGGAGCCTTTCTTAGCGTTTTTGGCAATACAACACAAAGCGAATCGTAATTGATTACAGAAAGCTGTTTTGCACTGATGGAAGATGCAGTGAAGCCATGAATCTATTGTCAAGAGTATACCTGCTCCTAATGCATCAAAGAGCTCCTTTGTCTTTCTAAATAGTGTGGTTTCTCCAAGACCTCATTACCATAATATAGCTGACTTGTGGGATCACTTTGGTCCCCAGATGCTGCTTTTATTCCAACCAGACCCCACTGTATTTCACCCTCATTAATAAGAAATCTCATTGCACAGACATTCATTTGATAGACCCTGCCATTGGTTTCCTGGTGGGCTCGGATATTGTTACATCAAAGGCTACTGCGCTATTAAGCTGCTTATTGATATAGTCTTGTGGGATTTGTATAATATAAATCAATAACATTATATATACAATGAAATTGATGTTTATTTTCTTTCTTTTGTGGTTGGAAAGGCCTCAATAAAAGGCTAAACACTGCTTGATCACAAGAAAAATGATGAGAAAATCATGGCCAAGGCACAATAAGACAGCTCACCAAATCCGCTATCTAAAGAATTACATTAATTTACGGATTATTAACATTCCACTATGCCAATAGAAACTCTCTCGCTACTATACGAGGCTTTTTCTACAATAACAACAACAAACGCTACTTTGTATTGTGAAGTCTCTAGACTCGTTATGCCATGTCTCCTGGTTTTAATTGTTTCAGGCAACCTTGGATATTTATTTGACTCATAGAGTCTTATGACAAACGGATTGAAGAAAGCAGGCATGGCCTAATTGGCTATCAAAGTAAAACTTCTATCTTCGCAGGCTCCAGGCCCTTTGTGTTATTAGCGTCATTGATTGAACAGGGCTGACATTAAAACTACGGAAAATTGAAAACAAGATGCCAATGGATCAGCGGAGCGCACATTTGTGGATGAGAAGAGAGAATATGATTTAGATTCGTTGCAGAAGCATCAATGAAACGGCAATGTTTTATAATTATCTTGCTTTTGAAATTCACCATCTGGTGTATGTTTGTTTCTGTCAAATATATGCAAACACATATACATTAGTTATGTTCTTAGAAATTTGCCTCTCACTTCTTCTGAGCCTTCTGTTGGTATATTCGCACATTTATTTGTGCTTTTAAAGTATACTACTACTGATTTTCTACCTGGAAGACAATAAAAACTAAAACCCACACAGAACAACATTAGCAATTGCATAGCAATGCCTTTGGCAACCACCCACAATATCCTTGTATCCTGGTGGTGACTTCTGCCCAAAACATCTCAAGCTTTCTACAGAAAATGTGAACACTTAAAATAAATAATAATAAACTGATTCAATCGTAGGACAATACAGCATTATCTGGAAACGAGTCATTTTAATAGAACACAGCCTGCTGTTACGTATTAACACACAGCATGGAGGCATACATCCCACTCTAATCCCATGGCACGCACACATTCCAGCATTATTGGGAAGCACTGAAGCGATTTACTGTACACACACACTCGCTGCTTTGTATTCTTGATGAATTCTACATCATTGAGAACATGCAGCCTCCTCTCACAGTACCTGGATGCATTAGTGAGATGTGTCATTGTCTTATCAGAGTCTCATTCCTCTGTCACCTGCTTCCCACCTTGCTGTGGGAGCGGATGTTTGTCAGTCTTCCACCTTCTCTCTCTCTCTCTCTCTCTGGTAAAGAGCCAGTATCCTACAGTAAGTAACAAACTGTTATTTTTGTTCATTGTGATAACTGAATGAATACTCCATCAACCTCTTTTTTTAAACAACAATAGCTAAAGAAAATGCTTTCTTAGAAACAAAGAAAAGAAAAGAAACCCAATTTCATGTCAAGAATTTGAAAAGACCAGGGTCAGTTGTATCACTCTAAATTTCTTCAATAAAAAACAAGATTGAGTAACAACACAAAATCATACAAAATCGTATGATTCAAGCCTGGCGATCCATACTGTATCTAGTTACATAAAGTGTATTTAAATATAAATTGTATGGTGGAATTCAAAGACTGAATCTTTAAAATACATAAATGAACATTATTTCATTAAAGTCACAATGAAACGGAAATAGCGACAGATTTTTCGTCCATGCTGTGACATACACCGATCAGGCATAACATTATGACCACTGACAGGTGAAGTGAATAACACTGATTATCTCTTCATCACAGCACCTGTTAGTGGGTGGGATATATTAGGCAGCAAGTGAACATTTTGTCCCCAAAGTTGATGTGTTATAAGCAGGAAAAATGTGTAAGGATTTGAGTGAGTTTGACAAGGGCCAAATTGTGATGGCTAGATGACTGGTTCAGAGCACCTCCAAAACTGCAGCCCTTGTGGGGTGTTCCCGGTCTGCAGTGGTCAGTATTTATCAAAAGTGGTCCAAGGAAGGATAGGTGGTGAACCAGCGACAGGGTCATGGGTGGCCAAGGCTCATTGATGAAAGTGTAGAGCGAAGGCCGGCCCGTGTGGTCCGGACCGTCAGACGAGCTACTGTAGCTCAAATTGCTCAAGAAGTTAATGCTGGTTCTGATAGAAAGGTGTCAGAATACACAGTGCATCACAGTTTGTTGCGTATGGGGCTGCATAGCCGCAGACCAGTCAGGGAGCCTATGCTGACCCCTGTCCACTGCCGAAAGTGCCAACAGTGGGCATGTGAACATCAGAACTGGACCACAGAGCAATGGAAGAAGGTGGCCTGGTCTGATGAATCATGTTTTCTTTTACATCACGTGGATGGCCGGGTGTGTGGGCGAAGAAGGCAAGCCGACGGAGGCAGTGTGATGCTTTGCGCAATGTTCTGTTGGGAAACCTTGGGTCCTGCCATCCATGCGGATGTTACTTTGACACGTACCACCTACCTAAGTATTGTCGCAGACCATGTACACCCTTTCATGGAAACGGTATTCCCTGGTGGCTCTGGTCTCTTTCAGCAGGATAATGTGCCCTGCCACAAATCAAAAATGGAAGGGTTCAGGAATGGTTTGAGGAGCACAATGAGTTTGAGGTGTTAACTTGGCCTCCAAATTCCCCAGATCTCAATCCAATCAAGCATCTGTCCGATCCATGGAGGCTCCACCTTGCAATTGACAGGACTAAAGAATCAGCTGGTAACATCTTGGTGCTAGATACCACAGCACACGTTCAGGGGTCTAGTGGAGTCCATGCCTCGACGGGTCAGGGCTGTTTTGGCAGCAAAAGGGGGACCAACACAATATTAGGAAGGTGGTCATAATGTTATGCCTGATCTGTGTACATTTGATTATAATGGATTACAGAAAAAGCTCAAATGGAGGGTGGGAACTTGATTCTAAGCATCAGTTTATTGACTGAATTCTTTAGAGATGTCCGTTACATGAATCCCTCACAATAAGATCTATTACATGCATTTAGAAAATAGATAGGTTAAATTGGTAACACTTTATTTTAGGGTTTTTTTTAACTAGTTGCTTATTAGCATGCGTATTACAAGAATATTAGCTGTTTATTAGTACTTATTAAGCACATATTAATGCCTGCATGACCTTATTCTACATTCTTAATCCTACCCAATACCTAAACCTAAAAACTACCTTACTAACTATTAATAAGCAGTAAATTAGGAGTTTATTGAGGGTAAAGTCATAGTTAATAGTGAATACATGTTCCCTATACTAAAGTGTTACCGTTAAATTTTCATTTCATGTCGACTTTATCTAGTTGAAGACTTGATTTAATGTGTTTTAATAAATTATAAATGTAGATACCACCTAGACGTTTGCTTTAAACACAGATTATTAAGTCTTCATTAATTTAAATAGTACTATTAAATATTACTTTTGGCACATATACAGTATTTTTAAAACAAAAAGATATCAGCACTTTTCTATAATAATCTACAATAGTCCCTGGTCTCCCCTACACTTCTTTGGCAAATCTCTGCATTCCTTGAGAAAAATCAAACAGTTTGATGAGAGCGAGAGTGAGCTCTAGTCACTGCATAGATAAATGAGTAAATATGTAATTAGAGAACCCTCGTTAGCGCCTCATTAGGACCCCCTCTGAGAAGGTTTAATTAGCTCAATTAGCAGTGAGGGCTCAGACCTACTCTCTTCTATGTAATGCCCACAATGGTCATCCCTCCAGGGACCCCCTCTAACTCTGCAAACTGTCTCAAAACTCCCTGACAGCATAGCGATGGAGCCCAAGGCTCCAGGGACACATTTCATTGCTTTGCCTCCCATGCAAACAGATGGCTTTCATAAAACGAAAAGATCCCCCCACCCCACCCATTAGCTTTCCCTCTTGATGTTCACATGCTAAGATGATACACAATATATGTAGTGCAGAGTCGCAGATGTGCTTCGTAAAAGGTAAAAAGCTCAAGATTTGCATTTCCTGAAGGAACTACAAGTGTTTTGTGAGGCACCAATACAATTGTAGGTTGAAGACTTTGGTTCAGCATGAATGAAATGCCACATTAGAGACTTTGCTGTTGTCATGACACTCAGCACATATTTTCTGTTGCCTATACATCAGAATAAACATAAAACAGCAAAAGAAATAACTGCTAGAAGTGCAAAGATATGATCCAGTCATAGATCCTAAATCACACACTCGATGTGGACTTGCGATCCTGTGGCCTTCATTCACATACAACCGCGAAACTTCACAGAAACCGTAGGGTGTCCCATTTGACATTTTAGGTTTGAGAAGGATGCTCACATGTATTTGTGTCCTCGTTTCACCCTTTCAGAAGCCTTATCGAACAGTCCATGCAGCAAAGCGTCGACTCGGGGGGAAGACCTCTAGGGATCAGGGTTTAATTTGGGACAAGGCCAAAGTGAAAGGGAAATTTTCAACATTTCAATTTTATTAAAAAAAAAAAAAAAAACTAATATAGATAGTACACCTAAGGGTGAAATTATCTACAAAACAAAGTTAGAATTGAAAATGTAGAGCTGAATTAATTAAATTAGAATTAAAAAACTTTGTTTGAAGAATATCAACACACAACCTTGCAAGCACTGCAACAGAATCCAAACCCTAGAAACAGTGAAAGCAGGCAGACAAAAAAGGAGTGAAATAAAATAATATTTCACTGTCCACGGTGTCTTAGTTTCTTTCAGACAATTTTTACTTAGTATGGATTTGAAAAGTGCAGCCATACCCTGAGGCTAAAGAGGCCTCTTCTAGATTTATAGTATAACATTCAGACAAGGTCATGTCGACAGTCAAAGCAGCTTTCAAAAAAATTTTTTTGAGTCCATGTAAAAGTCTCAAATGCAAGAATGACAGGAAACTGTTACAAAACTAGATTTTCTAAAGGAAATGTTAGTGATGCTTGTCTATGAATGCTAGTATTTTTAGTTGTTAGGGTGTTCTAGATGTTTGACCAAGATACTTGATCCACCCTCCAATTGTCTATGATATATGATCATTAAATATGTTTCCTCCTTCAATGTAAATGTGATTTTTTCCCCCTCATTTTCCTCAGTATGATGGCTTTGAAAAGTAATAACAAGCCTCTCCACAACAACCAACACATTTTGAGGTATGATTCATAGTTATGCTCCATTCTTAGGGTTAGGGTTTAAAAAAACATCCTTTTAGACCATAACAGAGAACTTCCTGCACCAAAACACACAGTAGATGAAGAACAGACATTCAAGGGTCCTAAAAAGATGACATCACGTTTGACAGTGAGAGCAAAGACCCCTATCAGATTCTCCCTAATTGGAAGTTTAATTAAAAGTTCTTTTGAATGTGTTTTACCACTGGCTGGGGGAAATTGCATCAAAAGCCCACAATGGGGACACAACCTGCCCGCGCTTCTCCAGTCAGCAGTTCTCTTTGTGAGAAGAAACACTCGCCCTATCTGAGCTCTCCGGCTTTACAGCTGTTTCATTATGGACCACAGATATCCAATTACACGAAAAAGGCAAAGGCTGCTTTGGGACACGACACGCAGATCTGATTTTGATGGGAGAGGCAGATTGTACACTATCTCTCATGTAATTCCATTAGTGCGGTATGGAAAGACATAAGATGCTGCCTCTAAATGCACTATGAACATTTGCACGTCCGTTCACAAAAGGAAGTTCTGACCTCCTGCTGGAAGGACTGTGTTGTAACAGGTATGGCCAAATTTAAATTTCCTGAACACAACACAACACAACACAACACAACACAACACAACACAACACAACACAACACAACACAACACTCACCTATCAATTTATTAGGTACATCTTCCTAGTACTGGGTTGGATCAGAATTGACTTAAAGGAGACCATTAATGCCCCTTTTACAAGATGTAATAAAAGTCTCTGGTGTCCCCAGAATGTGTCTGTGAAGTTGCAGCTCAAAATATCGCACAGATAATTTATTATAGCTTGTCAAATTTACCCCATTTGGGTGTGAGCAAAAACACGTCATTTTTGTGTGTGTCCCTTTAAATGCAAATGAGCTGCTGCTCCCAGCCCACTTTCCAAAAGAGGGTGGAGCTTTAAAAGCTCACACTTCAGTTGCTCAAAAACAACAAAGCTGGAGAATCTCACGCAGTCGGACACTGATGGAGAGACTCAGGAAGAAGTTACAACTTTTAGAATGCAACTGGACATTTCTGAATGGTTAGTGGATAAATTTATGTAGTTGCTGTGGAGTTGATTCAACTCATCGACTAGCATGTGCCATTATGTTAATCTTTTGTGCAAATCCAGCATTGAATTGACCCTCGTTTGTGAAGCAGTCCGGCGTAAAACTACGGCATTGTAAAAACACTCTACCACAACAACTCTTCCTCTTCTCTAAAGCAGCCCAACATGGCCTCACCCCCTTTGTTGCGTGTTCTTGGGGGCAGCGTTTATGTAAATTTTGGGGTTAGTGATGTCACTAACCCGGGAAGAAACTCACTGTAGTCCCTACCAGAAAATATCTCCCTTCGCATTGAACTTTGAGCGTTGTAACTTTGCAGACGTTATATCTGAACATTGCCATGAGTTTCTGCCATGTGACTGGCTGATTAGATATTTGCATTAACAAGCAGTTGAACAGGTTAATATCTAATAAAGGAGCCAGTAAGTATATTATATTATATTATATTTACTACTTGAATTCTTAGAAATCTTTACAAGAAACTCGTAGATAATAAACTTCATTGAAATGTTTTTGAAAGGCTCTCCTACAAGGACAAAACAGTACTTTGTGGCATTTCTTTTCTAAAAATTTGAAAGAACAGATTAAATGTGCCCATTGTATGAGCAAGCAAGCCATGATCTGCAATGCCTGGTCACCTGGATGACAGAGGGACAGCTGCCCAGTTTCCACAAAGCATTGGATCATTTGTTCAACCATTGGCTAAGGCAAGTTAGCAATCTGTCCCGTTGTACAAGCTACCTTTGATACAGTGAAAAGAGCTTTGTGGTCCTCTAGTGCTTCTTTTCGCCTTAACAGCCAACAGCGACAAGCACCAAGGTTCTGAATCAATGGAAACTGGGTGGCACACACCAAACAAATGAGGCCGCTGCCTCGAGGTGTTTCACTTAGGTGGTGAATAGTGAGGGGAATATCAGTTTTTAAAATGAGGCTCTTTAGCAGTAGATCTAAGACAAATCAACCAAGACCGTTAATTTAGTTATATCACGCAGGAGAAAATAAAGATCCCGTGCAGAAATCTAGTGAGCTGTCTTGCTGTCTACTGCAAACATAGGAAGCACCTTAACTGAGAGGAACCTTACTAACCCTGGTTTACACTTACAACTGAAATGCACAGGCATGCAGCAACTTTAAACTGATTTAGTTTCAATTCACAAATTGGAATGTGAGTGAAATTGAATCTGTCTGTAAGGCCTATAAATCTTCAAATTTCAAAGCATTGTAAACTTTTTAAAATTATTATTTCAAAAAACAAAACTTAATTTACACTTATAATGCCCTACACGTGCAGCAACTTAAAATTTCTGAATTGGTTCAGTTTCAATTCACAAGTTAATTTGAATCAAATCAAATCTGTCCTTAATCTTCAAATTTTATAGCTTTTTTATAGCACAGATGTTCTATATACACTATATTGCCAAAAGCCTTTACGTGCACATGAACTTTAATGACATCCCATTCTTAATCTGTAGGGTTTAATATGGAGTTGACCCACCCTTTGCAGCTATAACAGCTTTAACTCTTCTGGGAGGACTTTCCACAAGGTTTAGGAGTGTGTTTAGAAGCGCATTTGTGAGGTCAGGCAGTGATGTTGGCGAGAAGGCCTGGCTCGCAGTCTCCGCTCTAATTCATCCCATGGGTGTTCTATCGGGTTGAGTTCAGGACTCTCTGCATACCAGTCAAGTTCCTCCACACCAAACTCGCTCATCCATGTCTTTATGGACCTTGCTTTGTGCACTGGTGCACAGTCATGTTGGAACAGGAAGGGGCCATCCCCAAATTGTTCCCACAAAGTTGGGAGCATGAAATTGTCCAAAATGTCTTGGTATGCTGGAGCATTAAGAGTTCCTTTCACTGGAACTAAGGGGCCAAGCCCAACCCCTGAAAAACAACCCCACACCATAATCCCCCCTCCACCAAACTTACACTTGGCACAGTGCAGTCAGGCAAGTACCATTCTCCTGGCAACTGCCAAACCCAGACTCGTCCATCGGATTGCCAGACAGAGAAGTGTGATTCGTCACTCTAGAGAACACGTCTCCACTGCTTTAGAGTCCAGTGGCAGTGTGCTTTACACCACTGCATCCAACGCTTTGCATTGCACTTGGTGATGTAAGGCTTGGATGCAGCTGCTCGGCCATGGAAACCCATTCCATGAAGCTCTCTACACACTGTTCTTGAGCTAATCTGAAGCATACACAAAGTTTGGAGGTCTGTAGATATTGACTCTGCAGAAAATTTGCGACTTCTGCGCACTGTGCTCCTCAGCATGCGCTCTGTGATTTTACGTGGCCTACCACTTGGTGGCTGAGTTGCTGTTGTTTCCAATTGCTTCCACTTTATGATACCACTAACAGTTGACCACAGAATATTTAGTAGTGAGGACATTTCACGAATGGTCTTATTGCACAGGTGGCAACCTATCACGTTACTGCACTTGAATTCCCTGAGCTCCTGAGAGTGACCTATTCTTTTACAAATGTTTGTAGAAGCAGTCTGCATGCCTAGGTGCTTGATTTTATACACCTGAGGCCGTGGAAGTGATTGGAACACCTGAATTCAATGATTTGGAGGGGTGTCCCAATACTTTTAGCAATATAGTATACAGCCTTTACGTTGGAATTACACTTAAAATGCTGCAAGGCAGCTCACTAGTTTTGGAACAAAACTAAATCTAAACCAGCCATGTCCGAAACACTCATACTGAGACACAAAATGCAACATCTACCACCTGAAAATTCTCTAATAAGGCATAGCTCACAAAATTAGAGACTTTCTCTCACATGTCTTTCCCCAAGCTTTCACTGGAGCTTGAATTTTATCAGATGTTCACACTTAATCATCTTTATCACAGACATGGGAAGAAACCAGACTCACTTTCCTTTCATTAGTGACAGGAAATTTGATCAATCCGATTAGCTTTCTTCATTATCCTCTTTATTTACCTCTCTCTCGTCTCAGCTGCTGACTGGCAGGTGGAGGGTGACGGTTATGGCAAAGGGTGATGTTCACCCCCTCACTGCGGCTGGGTGAAGTTTGATGTATTTTAAAACACCATAGCCAGAAATCAGTATTTCAGTGGAAAAATCACAATAGAGCTGTTCAGAAATAACGTCAGTTTGTAGGCCAACCCGGAAGGCTAATTCACCACAGGTTCCTGTGGGAATTCCCAAATTTTAGAAAAGCGGTTTTTAATTTAAGAGTAAAATAAGGTCTGTGGTTAATATTACTTGAAGAGGTTTCACATTTTGTTCCTAAATTACACAAGGTCATACCTCAAACATGAATTCCAAGTCTTCTGAAGCCATGCTTAACAGACTGAACTTCAAATGTGTTCCTATAAAAAAAATAAAGGAACAACATGAGAAAATTGTCATTTATGGCTGAACTATCTCTTTAATACAGAGCGTAAACAATACCACAATCAAACTGTACTCTCTGTCCCAAATTATCCAAATCGGCCTGTGAAAATCACTGCTAATTATGTTATGTATGAAAAAATACTCACCATGCATTTATCTCCAAATGGTCTCTGTCACGTTGTTTCTCTCCCTCTTGGCCTGTCTTCCTCTTTTCTGATGGACAGATAATGAAGAGGGTTCACCTTACAGCTGACAGTAAGGCTGTCCGTGATGTACAGGGCTCTGTGTGTTTGGGTGTTCCTGGCCTGTGGTCTCGCCTTAGGCTAATCACCTTGATGTCATGGCCAAGCACATGCAATTACCTCTCCCAATACAGATACAAAAAGTTCCTTACACTCCAATGGTCCAACAGGAAACTGATCCTCCACTCTGACTGTGTGTATAGATAGTCTTGAGTATTTTGCAGTTATTTTGACAATACTTGACCTCTGAGGAAGACAGCAAGAGAAGAAGAAGAAAAATGCATATATTTTTCACTCTATCCACTCCGATCCATTTTAGCGAATCAGTTTATTCAGACAATAACTTATACTATCTATCTATCTATTTATCTATCTTTCTGTGCATATATATATATATATATATATATATATATATATATATATATATATATATATATATATATATATATATATATACATTCATTTTTTTTTTTAAATTCCAAAAATGAAGACAGTTTTCTGTTAATATACTGTTTGTACAGTATAAAAACCATTACGTCTATGGAGAGTCCCCGTAAACCACATATACAAGTGTGTGTATGTATGTGTGTGTGTGTGTGTGTGTGACATATCAGGACACAAATTTGTATAATGACATGGGTATGACATAGGTATTACAAGGAGAGGGTGACTTATGAGGACATTACCTCATGTCCCCATTTTTCAAAAGGCTTATAAATCATACAGAATGAGTTTTTTTGAGAAAGTAAAAATGTGCACAGTTTTCTGTGATGGGTAGGTTTAGGGGTAGGGGTAGTGTAGGGCGACAGAAAATATGGTTTGTACAATATGAAAACCATTACGCCTATAGAATGTCCCCACAATTCACAAAAACAAACGTGTGTGTGTATAATGTATATATGGGATATGTAAAATTGTTGTAATATGTAAAGTCTATTACGCTCACCACAGCTGCAATTATTTGATCAAAAAACACAATTTTGTGAAATATTATTACACTATTATTACACTAGATAATAATATTATCTATTTTAATATATTTTAAAATGTAATTTATTCCTGTGATGTAAAGCTGAATTTTCTGCATCTTACTCCAGTCTTCAGTGTCACATGATTCTTCAGAAATCATCCTAATATGCTAATTTGCTGCATATTTGCTGATTTCCCCCCCCCCGCCCAAAACCTTACTGACCCCAAACTTTTGAATAAGGTGTTATAATTTGCCGTTTTAAGGACTGCGCCTTTATCTATAAGCATATGCTGTATAATCCATTACATTCTGACAAGAATCCAGCTGTAATTCAGACTAACATACCCGTGAATCAGAACTTCTGTTGCTGACTCAGCACTGAATGTAATAGATGACTATTCAGACAGGAACCAGGAACAGAAGCCCAAGGGCATATAAGTAGCATGTCATGCTGAGAGGTAATAGTTATTCACCAATTAGCCTGAGCTAGAGCCATGTTTCTGCAGCGCTTCATAAATTACATCAGGGCCGTGCCAGGATCACATCTATACAGTAGAAAAATTAATATTGGAGTGATGAAGGTCTTGTAGACATAACTGCGGTCAGATAAGAGATTGTGATTGATTACATATGTATAAATACCAAATGATTGATATTATAATCTTGTACATATGAAATATATATGATATATGGTGCATATGATTGATTGCAGGAGGACAGCAGAGAGGGATTCATAGTCTCTGACACCAGCCAACTGAGCTCCAGAAAGAAGGGTCTGCTACTCTTCACCATTTAAATAACTGCCATGCCATAGAGATGTATCAATGCTGTTTCACTTTGGCTTGAAAGGGATAGTTCACACAAAAATGAAAATTATCCCATGATTTACTCACCCTCAAGTCATCCTAGGTGTATATGACTTCAGACAAACACAATCGGAGATATATTTAAAAATATCCTTAGTCCTCCAAGGTTTATAATGGTTGTGAATGAGGGGCCGCATTTTGAAGTCAAAAATAATGCATCCATCCTTAAAAAAATTAATAAAAAAGTAATCCATACGACTCCAGGGGGTTAATAAAGGCCTTCTGAAGTGAAGCGATGCATTTTTGTAAGAAAAATATCCATATTTAAAACTTTATAAATTCAAATGACTAGCTTTCGATGGACGACCGTACGCAGAATGCGCAAGTCCTCAAAACGCGGCCCCCCATTCACTACCATTATAAGGATATTTTTAAATGCATCTCTGATTGTGTTCATCTGAAAGAAGATAGTCATATACACCTAGGATGGCTTGAGGGTGAGTAAATCATGGAATAATTTTCATTTTTGGGTGAACTATCCCTTTAAATACAGCAGAATGAAACACTATAGTATATTCAAAACAGTATGTCAAAGGTGCCTGCATGCATGCTGTCTTACTGATGGTGGATTTTTAAAGTGTTCAGGCCAATAAAAGTTGTACAGTGTGCTAATATGCTATTAGAAATATAGCAAATATTTCTTGATAACACCTATTTCATACTTAAAAGTACATACTTTACCATTGCTAGCACAATATTCTTCATACTTACATGGGACTTGGCCTTTATCAGTTAGTGCATATATAAAAAGCATGATAAAGTTCTATATGTGGGGAATTTTTGTTCAATCGAGGTTTCCTAACCATGAAAGTAGCCTACTGAGAAAAGTAAAAAAGGTCTAGGTTATTTCCAGGCAGTTTGTGGGCTTGTTGTGGAAAAAACTTTTTATTTAACTCTCAAGGAAACTGTTGAACATAAATGCCAAGCCATACAAGAACCAAATCCATGACAAATGGGCATATGTGAGTGAAGGCAGTGGGGGAAATTATAATCAGCAGAAAGGCCATATATGAGCGCCAGTATCTGTAGGAGGCTAATTTGGCTAGCATCAGCGTCTAAATGTCTGGTTGGCAAGGTTTAATTTCAGGTGAAGTGAGGTGAAGAGTCAAAAACACTTGCCAGAATAATCAGTGCAGTCTCTTTCAGTGTTTGTCTTGCAGAGCTTCACATCCCCTCTGGACTTCAGATACGACGAGAGAGATACCTGTCAGTACGCAGCTCTCCTCCTCTGCCCATCTGTTACCAGACATCAAAGGCGGCGTCTCCAGTAGCATCCCATTACCTCATACCGGAGTGCAGCGGGGGGAGGTTAGGTTAGGTACGACAAAACGGAATATGGGAGGGCCGCATTCAGGCGGTCTCACGCCTCCATAACCCTGATAATGCGAGGATGCATATGAGACATGTTTGAGCATTAGCAAAAGGGTCTCAGGGGGAAGTTTCTGTCGATATGGTGGGGAGGGGGCTGTCAGATACGAGCTGTCAAATTTAAAGCTAATGGGACTGCAAATGTGTTTTCAATCCTAAGGGTTGTGGACAGTTTGTGTGTGCGCCTGTGTGCATAACAGTGGCTGTTTATGTGTATGGTTAAAAGGAAAATAGCCTACATTAAAAAAAAAAAAAGAAAACTGTCATCATTTACTCACCCTCATGTTGTTCCAAACCTGCTTGGACATTGTGGAGTTTTGCCATTTGTGATCTGTGGGGGAAAAAAAAGTATACCTTAGGGCTTCACCATTTGAGGGGGAAAAAATCTAATTAGGATATGTATTACAGGGCCCTACACATGACATGTGGGAAAAAAAATATAGTTGTGTACCAAATGATGCACTGTGCACTTAAACACTATGTACTTATGCACTCAATCGTGTAGTGTATGAGTTTTTTTTAGGTTATTTTGTCATTCAACATCAGCGTCTGTTAGCCCCTCCCCCTCCACTACATATTTAAAGCTGCAACAGTTGAGTGCATGAAGTGTCCAACATTCCACACTTCATTTTTTTTTTTTTTTGGTTAAGTGCATCATCCGGGTATTTTACCTAATTATCTAATGCACTTACCTAATTTATGGTGAAAGTAGGGAAACAGGAAGTGTGTTATAAAAAAAACTCAGGAGCTTTTTTATTTCAAGTATGGGACGATGGTTTGTGCATGTTACAGGTTTGGAATGACATGAGGGTGAGTAAATACATTTTATTTTTGGTTGAACTATTACTATCAGTTACACTCAACTAAAAGTCACTTGTGTATTTTGTTTTGAAGAGAAAAAGATTGGCAAGGTAGGCAATAGATATAAATGTAGCCTAAGTATAAGTGCTGGCACGGATCCATAAAAGAAAAAGAAAAAGAAGAAAAAAAAAAAAAGAAAAGCTTGAGCAGCTTTTTAAGCTACAAGTGAGCTATAAATAGATTCCATTCTTCAAAGAAAGAACCATAATGAGTGATTGAGGAGCATAGCAAAAAAGAGGGAGGGTTGGTGGAGAGAGAAACGAGATAATGAACAGATACAAGCCTCCAATATTTTCCACACAGATAAAGAACACAGCATAGGAGCAAAGTCAAATCGTGTCTGAGGTCTTAACTAGTGTGTGTTGTGTAATTTGACCGAATAGAAATATCTAAAACACAGCCATCTAAACAAAGACTTAAAAACTAGCAGAACTTGGTTTGGGTTCTGAACTTAAGCAGGTTTCGGTTGAAGCATTTGTGTTTGCTTAGTGTGTGGGAATAGTCTTTTTTTTTTACACAGATTGTGTACCCTCGTTGCCATGATTAATAGGTGCAACAAAAATCTAAAAACAAAATGTAATTGGTAAAGCATTGCACTAGCAACAGCTAGAACAAAGGTTTGATTTGCATGGAATTCAAGCTATTATTATACATTCTGATGACATGTATAATTACTTTAAATAAAAAGTGTCTGCCAAATGGGTAAAATGTATTGTAGCCTACCACATAGTCCAGATATATCAACCATCTATGTATTCACAGTGTGCATGGAGAAAAGTCGACAGAATCACTCATTAAACAGTAAATGGAGCAGAAAATATGCTTTCATTCTCTCTCCGAAGACTTTCAAACAAACGCTATGTGTAATGACAGAACTTGCTAAAAGCCATAATGTGAAACGCCACAATGGAATTAAGCTGTTAATTATGAGCAGAAGACTACCTTGTACACAAACAAGATCTTTTACAAGACAAATGAATAAAAGCTTAGAATCTTTGATTTAAACTTCTAATGGACAAAACCAGTTAAATAGACGGCAATGAATATGCGTGTTATTTACCCTTTTTGGGTAACTTACTATATTTTTAATAGTAGTGTTGCATGCACTCTAAAAAATGCTGGGTTGCTTCAACCCAAATTTGGGTCAAATATGGTACAAACCTAACTGTTGGGTTAAAAAAAATTCATTTAAAAATTTAACCCAGCATTTGGGTTGGTCCATATTTGACCCTAATTTGGGTTGAAACAACCCAGCATTTTTTAGACTGTGCCAAACCTCAAAGGTGGTGAAGTCTCATATTTCAACTCATCCCTATGCAAAAATAGTAGTTATATAAATACATTTACAGCAGCCAATAAGCATAAAAATACAAATACATAAAATATTACTGTTTTATCAGTATTAGTATTGAATGAACTATACTTTTTCAGGGTTAGGAAGATTTTTTATTTATTTATTTTTAAATATTTTCATTCAGCAAGGATACATTACACTGATCAAAAGTGACAGTAAATAATAATCAGCACAACTGTTTTCAAAATTTAAAATGATAAAAAAAAGTTTCTTGAGCACCAATTATTAGAATGATTTCTGAAAGATCATGTGACACTATAGACTGGAGTAATGATGCTGAAAATTCAGCTTTGCCATTGCAGGAATAAATTACATTTGAAAATATATTAAAACATAGTTAAATTGTAATAATATTTTACAATATTACTTTTTTTATCAAATAAATGCAGCCTCACAGTCTTTCAAAAATATTTTAAAAAAATAAATAAATCTTACAAACTCCAGACTTTTAAACAGTAATGTATATTTTTATTTAACATTTTTCTCATTACTTTTTCACTGACCTCACCACAATGCATTTTGGGATTGCTTTCTTCATTCTGGCAGGTATCTCAGTAGGCAGCATAATTATGTTACTTCTGAAACAGCCTTTGCATTGGGGGGCCTATGAAGTCTTAAAGGGATAGTTCACCCAAAATCTGCTTGGTTACAAACATTCTTTCAAATATCTTCCTTTGTGTTCAGCAGAACAAAGAAATTCATACAGGTTTGGAACAACTTGAGGGTGAGTAGATGACAGAATTTTCATTTTTGGGTGAACTATCCCTTTAAAATGATCCCTCTGTAGACAGCTCACTAGGTATTGAAACAGAAAATGAAAAAAAGTCGAGTTAAATAGCTAGTGGTTAGTTTTTAGGGTGTGCTGCTATTTACACTCAGTGGCAACTTTTGGATAATAGTCTAAATATTTCAGAAAAGTGTTGTGTTTTGCCATCAAATCATGCCAAAAATCACAATAAACAACTAGGTAGAACAGAGTGTACGTGTGTGTGTGTGTGTATTACCATGACGCATTCTTCCAGACCCACTGCTGTTTCCTCTGGTGAGCTCAGCTATGGTGTGAAGAGCGGGCTAATTACTCAAGGCCAGAAGACTGGCAGCGACCCACGCACTGATATCTGGTTCTTTTAACACACCCAACTGGCGAGTCGCAGGCTTTAGGCGCTAAAGAATCACGGTGACCATTTCTGCCAGTTACGTCCTGTTTTTTATATTCCCTTGTAACCAAGACAATGGCTCATCAAGGCAAGTGAGACTCTGCATTGTGCAAATGAATTGGCTTGGACGCTGCCTCCACCTGCTCCTCAATGTGTCTGTGAAGCACCACTATTGTGGACGAAAAGACGACGGCATTTTAATCCGATTCTGCTGGAATTGTTTTTAGTCTGAGGATCTGAGGTCCTTTTATTCATCATTTCGGTTTTGTTTTTTTGTCTCACACAGATGACATACTGACCCAAATTTGAATGATAGCGGCAAGAGGCAACGGGAAGGTTTCTGAACTCTTAGCCCTCATTGTATATGACTATGAATATGACAGCTTTAAAAGACGGAAAGGAAAGGTATGAGGGTTTTTAACATCAGCTTGCCATGTGTTTATAGCCTTCTTTAACAAAACTGTACTATGGCAGTACCATGGTACAGTGATAACAATAAATAGTAATACCATAATACTTTGATTATATACAACGATTTCATTAGTCATGGTAATTTCATGCACTCATAGATTGACTACTTATTTTTCATGTCTCAATAATAAAAGGTCTTAAAAAAAATGTATTAAATATAAAGAATATTAAATTGTATGTATGTATATATATAATTTATATAACGGTTAGTGCCTGTCCTTGATTCTGATTGGTCAATAGGCTATGACCGCTTCACCACTACACAACACCCTTAGCAGCTACTCTTAGCAACGTAAACTGTTTGTTATCAATTGATATTGTTCATTGAAGCTTACAGTATTATGTAGAAGAGTATTGTGAGAAAAAGATCGAGTAAGCGAGTTTATTAACTGCATTAAAAATTAGCATTTTCCTTCAGGTCAGTCCTATATTCAGAATAAAGAATCTGTCTAAATGTCTGATGTATCATCTTTTAACATTTAAGGGGTTTTCCCGTGACTGACCGCGCTAATCAAAGCATTTGTCAGTTGAGTCTCATTCCGTGTTCACAATCACAACAATTCAATCTGATTCAATTCAGTCTTTTCAATATAAAAGTCTTCGCTACTGACTGACACACTCATAAAGACATTCTTTGACGCCATCTAATGGCGTAATAATGTAACTTCTGTTGCTGTTCACAGTCAGGGACTATTTTTTTCGGCAGAAGGAAGGCTTTTAGAAAAAGTTTACTTCATGAAAGTTGCACTGATACAAATTTCTGGCTTTAATATTTGTATTGTGTGGTAACCGTTTTATAAAAGCAATAAGGTACTCGAGGCTAGTGCTGTATCGTGAATAAGTCATGGCTGAACAACGCCCTTCAGTCGTGACTTATTCACGATACAGCACAGCCTCCCGTACCTTATTGCTTACATATATAATATATATATATATATAATATGTATATAGCCAGTTCCTTAAATGACATCATTCTCCAGGAAATGACTTCCTTTTGGTGGAAAAACAATATAAAAAAATTAAAGAAAAACATCCTGTTAGACTATGTCATACCGATACATGTGATTTCAGCAGTTTGCCAGTTTGATACGTGATCCGAATCACTGATTCAAAACTAAAGATCCATAAAGCTCAGAAGCAGCACAAAAAGTATTCTCGTCGCTTTATAATATTTAGGTAGAACCACTGTACTCACATGAACTGTTTTAAAAATGTTTTTAGTACCTTTATGGATCTTGAGAGGTGGCAGTGACATTGCTGGCAATAGAGGCCTCACTGAACCATCGGATTTCATCAAAAAATATCTTAATTTGTGTTCCGAAGATGAATGAAGTTCTTACTGGTGTAGAACGACATGAGGATGAGTAATTAATGACAGAATTTTCAGTTTTGGTGAACTAACCCTTTAAGCCCCTAATTTCCAGCAATGCTGTCTTCCTGAGCTTGGCCAGAACATATTCCTGAAACATAAGAATATTCATTTTTAAAGCTACGTATTTAAATCTATCCATTTTGCTTCAACTCTCTGTCTTTCGCTCTCCAAATTACATTTGGACACATATTCACATCTGGCTTTCCGGATAGTTCTGCACTCCTTGCTTTGTCAGCTTCAATGTTGCAGCACCCGGCAGCCAGCGGATCAGTGTTGCCAGGACACAGGAGGAAATGGAGAGGGGTAGAGAGCTATTCATAGCGCCCACACCAGGGAGCCATCAGACAGAGGGTGCCAGGAGCTGTGCTGAGATCAGCACGAAACCAGCCAACACGAAGCCACAGCTCAGGGACAGCAGCTGTTTCACTGCACGGAGAACAGTTGCACCATCCATGGAGTAAGTCGGCTTATCTGAATCCATAGCTGGGCTTCAGTTCAGTCTTGGTGGACTTGCCCTTTCTGATTTGTCCAAATCCTTTAAGACTCAAAGAGACACTGCATAATCCCAGGTGTTGAGAGAATAACAGACACGTCGAGACGACCCTGTGGACCACAGCGGCACCCTACAGATCGAGAAACCAGACAACCTGCTGCGAGCCCTACGGATGCCTTGGCCCGCCAAAGTCCCCCGAGATCCCCCGTACTCTCAGCTATCAAAGTCATCTGTGCGAAATATCGAGGAGGCCGACAGTCATCGTATTGTTGCCAAGAATGTCACATCTTTTAGACCTAGATAAAAGAAGAAATGCAGGGTTTTTTCAAAGTTATATAGAAATCCTTTTCCAGAGGGGCACAGCAAGTCAACACATTCTCAGATGTTAAGTGTAGGAGTTTCTTTTTAACAAGCTGCGGTCCTGAGAAATTCAGAGTCATGTAGGTTAAACACAACCCACTGGAACAAAGAACTGAGACGGAGCACAATTAGCAAATCAATAGCTCTATAACATGAGCGGTTCCAGCTCAGTCCACGCGTCATTGTTAGGAGATTTTGCATCCCTGAAATATTTATTTCTGGACTATGCTAATTAAAACTAAAATGCTATTTTTGAAAATCTCTTCAGCAGAAAGTACAGCATTGATTTGTATTTTCTTGCTTATCAAAAGGCAATAAAACAAAATCCCCCCCAACAAATAGTTGATAGGAGCTCAACTAAAACAACAGACCATGCTAGGAATATAACCATGCACATTCACATGAGCTATCTTGAGTTTACAAATATCTAGTTCATTTAATGAGTCAGATTTTAATTGGAAAGTTCTCCAATCATGAAAAAAGTCAATGTAAGGCAATGTCAGACAACTAGGGATTCTGGTAAAAAAAAAAAATTCCAGAGAGTTCAGCTAAAAGTAGAGCAGCAAGTGCTTCTCATGGTTCAACTTTTTGCATGATGAAACACCTTTAGAACTGTGCGAATTAAGCCAGGTTTCTTTCCACATTTTTTTAACGCTAAGTTTGGGATATTGCTTAAAAAACGATGGATGGAAACAAAAATCATGCCAATCAAATGTAGTATTGTCAAAAGTACCAACTTCAATGCAAAGTTGGTACTGAAATTTTAAAAATGTGTCGCTGTTGAGCGGATTCGTAAACACCTCTGATTGGCCATTGTGTTCAAATGCTCAACATATAGGTCTGGTCTGTGATTGACTACAATGATCAACGCACGGGAGCATTTGAAAGCACACAGAAGTGTTTAAATTTGAAAGCGTTTGAAAGCAGGCGTCTATCAGCGAATCCCTAATATATCCACTGATGACACAACACTGACAAAAGCACTCCAGATGTACCATCACAAGAGCTGATGTCCAACAGCAAATAACACTGATTCTGAGATCATTTCTGAGAAAGGCCTGGTAACTGTGGACACAACGCCGTGAACAGTGTCATTGAGACTCTAGATGTTATTAATACTTGATAGATAACAAGGGTGATGTGTAGCAATCTAGGCTGCTAGCCAAAAGACAGTTGTGAGCTGTCTTTTGAAAAGTGTTAGTGTTAAATTAGTGGGTCTCAACAGGTTTAATTAAACAACAAATGTATGTATAACCAAACATTAAAATGTATTAATAAATAATAACAATAATAAATGTATAATTTATTATTTTGTTGATTATTATTATTAATTAGTACTGTAACGGTACACAGACGTCATGGTTTGGTATATGTACCCTGGTTTTGGGGTCACGGTTCAGTACGATTTCAGGTTCAATAGGAAAAATTGTCACACTTTAGTTTAGGCCTCAACTTCTGCCTCAATAAACCCCTAATTACTGCTATTAATAGTTAGTAAGGTAGTTGTTAAGTTTAGGTATTGAGTAGGATTATGGGATGTAGAATATGGTCATACAGAATAAGGCATTAATATCTGCTTTATAAGTACTAATAAACAGCCAATATCCTAATAATGTGCATGCTAATAAGCAACTAATTCATAGTGAGAACTGGACCCTAAACAAAAGTGTTACCAGACAAAGGAACAAATCCACAGTGCTAGGCTTATTTTATTTATTTTGAACAGACAGTAGTGCAAATCACAGCATGTTCCACATTTAGGACATTTAGCGGCATTTAGTCCCCTAGTTTGCCTCCTCTAGGCCCAGTTTCACAGACAGGGCTTAGCCTAAACCAGGATTAAGCCTTAGTTCATTTAGCATATTTAAGTAGCTTTTATAAACGTACCCTAGAAAAAAACATTACTGGTGTACATCTTGAGACAAAACAATGGCACTGACATATTTTAAGATCTGTCAATACAAGTTACTTTCAGGTAAAACAGCTCAAACATGCATTTTAGTCTAGGACTAGCTTAAGCCTTGTCTGTGAAACTGGGGGATAATGTATTAAGCACTAAGCTGTAAACAGAATGCACTCTTGGTCATATGTAGTGGACATTGTTTTCAAGCACTCAAGTCATTCGTGTATGTGCTGTTCTTCTTCTGCCCTTTTCCCTGTCAGTTAGCAAACAGCATTGTATTACTGCACGCGCCCCCTTCTGGATTGGAGTGTTATCACCTGTAACTGACTGTATTAGTCGTCCAACTGCATGAACCGAACCGTGACATCCGTATGGTGGGACAAATACATGTACTGTTACACCCTTATTATTAATACATTTTATAGTTTGGTTTTAAGGACAATTCACTATTTTGGTACCATTTTGGGTCAACAATAATAATAATTATCATAAAAATTTCATTCTTTTGGCAGACGCTTTTATCCAAAGCAACTCATAACGCATCCTACAGAGCCCCTAATGGGACATGTTCATAGTAAATAAATAAATTATAAATTATATTATAATGCGGTTATATTCTCTTGCAAAACTAAACTATTTTGGTACCATTTTTGGTCACCAATAATAATCATCATAAAAATGAATCCACTACTACTATTACTTTTGGAAGACGATTTTATCTGAAGCAACTCCTAATACATCCTGCAGAGCCTCTTTTATGAGAGAACACAAAGGATTTTGTGAGCAAACACAAAGTTTCTTGGGAGAACGCAATATTTTTGCGAGAGAACGTGAAAACATTCCCCCGGTTTCACAGACAAGGCTTAAGCCTAGTCCCAGACTAAAATGCATATCTGAGCTGTTTTAACTGAAACCCACATATCTTAAAATATGTCAGTGCCATTGTTTTGTCTCAAGATGCAAAATATTAATGTTTTTTTCTAAGGCTTGTTTATAAAAGCTACTTAAATGTCCTAATTGTGAACTAAGGTTTAATCCTGGCTTAATCTGTGAAACCAGACCTTTGAAATTCTTCATCTAATTTTTTTTTTTTCATCACCATGTCCCCTTAGGGGCTCCGTAACATCCCACTAGTTGGAAACCCCTGTGCTAAATGACTACATACTTACAGTTTGTTTTAATGATTTCCCACAATGCAAAAACCTAGTTACACATTTTTGTAATGGGGTTATGGATAAAGCAGTACAGCCAGACAAAGAGGTATCGGGGAGCAAAGGAGAGCATTGTGCCAGCAAGCACAGTCTGTACAATAAATCTCTTCAAGCCTTTAAGTGTCTCTTACACTATGTCTCCCAGAACTCCTCCGTTTCTCGTAAGTTTACAGTACCTTAAACTGCACTAAAGGTGAAGCTGCTCTTGAAATTGATGAATTGGCTTCCTATTGTCCTCCCTGATGGCTCACTTCTGTGGAGCCAATTCTTTTGTCCCGGTCTATCAGCCGCTCCTCTCTTCCTGAATGAGAGGCTCCGGCGCACCACAAAGTTTCCTAGCCTGAGCCGTTGATGGGTGGCTGTGGGCCATGCGTGAAGCTCTAATGGTTGGCCGTGGTGCGGTTGGGTCAGGCTGACAGGTCCCTGTGTCTCTGTGGACAGGTTCAGGACTGACACCTCATCCATCTCTGTCCCCGAGGGGGCTCTTACTTCTCGCTTTAATGACAGGCGAGCGGTCTATATATTTGTGTGCATATAGGAGCGTGCGGATGGGGATCCTTGCCTGTAACGCCACAGGCTCTGTCAGAGCACAATTACCTCCCATGAGCCTCTCTGCTCAAGGTGACTGCAGAGATCAGGGTTAATCTCAAGTAATGTTGTGGCTCCCTGCGTGGTGTTTGGGTGAGATGATGTCTGGAACACAACATTAACACCATTCACTTGATCTCCTAATACAAATATGCATAAATCAGCATAAAACAATAAAATCAGTTTCTATCTCTAACTTTTTCCATAAAACAAAGAGCTGTGTGAGGCTAAAATCTCAATCTATTAAAAAATATGTTGAAGCCATGTTTAATCCATTTATATTTCTGTATAACCCTGTGCTAGGTTTAGTACAAGCTATATTTGTAACATTTCTTACCATGAAAAAAAAAAACATTGACTCACTGAACATTTGTCAGTTTACAGTTCTCCCCCAAAACAAAAGTTCTCATGATTTATCACAACCTCATGCCATCCCAGATGTATAAGACTTTCTTTCTTTTTTTTTTTTCTTTTTTTTGAAAGATATTTTAGCTCTGTAGGTCCATACAATGGAGTTGAATGGTTAGTAAAACTTTGACGCTTCAAAAAGCACATAAAGTGCAGCATAAAAGTAATCCATATGTCTCCAGTAGTTTAATCATGTCTTCTGAAGCTGTTTGAATTTAGATTGCTAATGTAATTCTGTAGATAAATGTGAAGGCTATTCAAAATGGTTTATAACTTCACCTAGAAATAGTCAGTTTTTACACTAGTCTAATGCTAATCATGTATAACGTTAAAGTCTTATGACTAAAACTCCAAAATTCAAAATTTGGGCAATATTTGATATATTATTAAAAATAATATTAGCAAAAATACAATTAACAATCTTTCTCTTCAGGGAAAAGTGACCAAATCAGTCTGTCACTCACAATCTTACCCAAATTTAGAATGAATGAGAACATAACCTAATACTTCTAACTAACAATATCAAGTAACGTTAGGCTACATGGTTCATGGCCGTGATATCAAAATTCAATATTCAATATAACATATGTCAACAACACTAGAAAAACTGCACATGAAGGCTGAGGGGTCAAGCTATATGTCAAAATTGTGAATATTTTGGTCTGTTACTCACCAAATGCTAAATGCGTTTAAATTCCTGTGCATTTTATTTCTCTCTAAATCGACTCTATGCACGGCCACTTCTGCGGTTTTCCTCAGGGCGCTTATTTATATGCTGCACCATAAGCCATTGTTCCTTACCTAGAGCTGTCCAAATGACTGAAAAGATGACTTTTTAGTGTCGCTGCTTACAGAGATGAGCACAAATACATCAAAAAGTATTTATTTACAAATTACAAATACTTACTCATCAAATGTATTTAAATAAAATACAAAATACTGCTGTAAAAAATACAAAAATACAAACAAAATTTACATGCAATCATTTTTGAAGAGCTCACTGTGACAATTAAATATAGATTGATGATCCTTATAAAGATACTAAAGTTATTCAGTCAGGAGCAGTGAGTCATTTTGTCTTTTTCTTTTGTTGTTTGATTAACATTCATGACAGGCTGCATGGACCTACCCGTCCATGGGTTATCTGCAGCGCCTGCGGATATAAATGCAATCTGCACATCACTAGACAGCGTACGTCATGCTTTAGCTAGCAAGTCAGTTTACAAGTTCTGAGTTCTAGCTCAGCAATCGAAACAGCAGCTGCCTTTTATGGTGCATTCACACGGGCGTCCCCATTAACACTTCTTATTTACTTTAAATGGGTGACGTCATGCCGAACTGAATTGTGGGTTGCTTCACTCGCGTTGCTCGTGGCAGAAGTTAAAAGGCTTGTTTGAGATGCATCGGCGCTGCGCAGACCGATCAGCGTATGACATTTGTCCGATGCATCTCAAACAAGCCAAAAAAATGCTCAACGCTAACGCAAATGTCAGCCAATCAGATCGCCTTATGCAAATATCCTAGCGCTGACGCTAGTCAATTGCATTCATGCAACACCGGAAAGTAATGTGATTGGCTGTTGTCACTATGACGATCGCGTCAACACCAAGCTTCAGACACGACCTCCATCAAGCATTGACACCAACTCCCCATGTGAATGCACCGTTACAGTTCCTTTTAAACCAAAATAATGAGCTTATGCTGCGCTCACGCCATAACTACCGTAAGTAAAAGATGGCAACCCCTGACGTTATACTTGGAGCGGTCCGTGACTCGAATTTGAATCTGCAGGAGTCAGGTGCAGGTCAGAGCTCTTTAAGTTGTTTATGTTCATTATTATTGTAATGTTGTGTGCTTTGAGAAATGAGGTAATTTAACGCTGTCTCTTGTGACACTTTTGCTCCCTGCTGTGTGCGTTCATGTGTTTTGAAGGAGGCGTGGCTTTGGAGACGTTCTAAAGCAGGGGTGTCAAATTCATTTTAGGGTGAGGGCCGGATTGGAAAAAAATGACCATGTGCGGGCCGAATTACCTTTTTTAAAAAAACCTTAGTGTGCTGATAGTTGCATTAATATTAAACATATAAAAATAAATTAATTTGCAAGAAAACTAGTACACTGCTCTTTAAAACTGCATTTGTTTATATTTGATTTTTAAAATAATGCTTTATTTAATATTTTTTATTAGCGATGCACCTATTTTGATTTTTCATGGCCAATTCCAATTTTTTAGAAGCAAATTGGCTGATTCTGATACTGGTTGCAGACTTTTTTTAAAGCAAATTTATTTGTTGTTTGTTCAAAAAATATTTGTAGCTCTTTGATATCAAAGGCAAACACTGCATTTTTATCACAATCCCAACAACGATGTTATGTACATGAGCATAAGCAGTTGTTTTTAATTTAAATTATTGTATAATTTCAAGATTAAATGCAAAAACAGCATTGTCTGACTTTAGCTTTGTGAAATTATGCAACATAATACACTTGCACAAAACAAAATCAGTAGACGGACTGAATAAAAATGCAGATTCACTCTCTGACAGTAGGTGGCGCTTATGGAACAGCAGTGATATTTCCATGGTTACCACTATACACAAAGCTGCATTTATAAATAGGCTGCTACTTTATATGGAGATAAGAGGAAAAGCCATCAAAACTTTTTTGAAGACAGTTCCCTTCAGAGATACATTCATATCAACCCCAATTCAATATTTATATTATTCTTCCTATTTTTCGTGAAAAGTGTGCTTGTGCATGGTAGAGTATTTTCTCTGCTGGCGCGTCTGTTCTCCTCTTTGTGTCCGTATTCAGCGCGGCCTGTGTTAACGTCCTGTTTACAGACTTCGTAAATATTTTCACACAAATGACATTTTGGGAAATTATTACAAAGCAGTTTGTTTGACCAAAATAAAACTAAAAAACATGTGGATTTATGGCCAGTGAACTAGTGCATCTTTATTTTTTTAATTATAGTAAAAATCATCCCCTGGGCCAGATTGGACACCTTTGGGGGCTGCATGTTTCACACTCCTACTCTAAAGGGAGGGTGGGATCTTATGCTTTCAAAGCTAGCTTGCTATTGCTAGCCTCTCTGAAAATTACCTACCCTACCTTTAAGCCTGGTGATGAAAGTTATTGCATGCGAGAATGAAATAACATATTTATATGTATTTTTAATACAAAATACTTTCTCTCAAATTATTTAACTAGAAATTGCATTTGATTTTTTCTTTGTTAAGGAAAATACAAATTACAAAATACTCAAAAGTAATTAAATACATATTTTAAATTCATTTGATTAAAATACTGCCCATCTCTGCTTACAAAGTTACCCGGATTACTGTAAATGATGTCCATCGCATTATGGCTGTCAGCTGTTACAGTAAAATGGAGAGGCGCATTAAGCGTTTCAAGTTACATCGACAACTTTGAGGGTGAGTATATTATGCTATTGTCTACTAGCAAATCTAACTTAGCTAATAATGCTGAATAATGCCAATTTTACCTTTACGCCGATTTGATCAAAATTGAGTTTCATTTTAAAAGACATTCACCTCAAGGAAACTATTAGTTCACCTCTCGAGTCTTCGGGTCCGAGTCGTTCGTTCATCCCGAGGATAGGCTTCTATGCAGTCTGTACCAGAGTCTTCATGCTTGTTTGAGATGCATCTGCGCTGCGCAGACCGATCGGCGTATGACATCAAAGTACCGCAAGAACAATTGGAGAGCAGACGACTCCTTATGCTTTTGAATCGCTCTCGCGGTACTTTGATGTCATACGCCAAACGGTCTGCGCAGCGTCGATGCATCTCGAAGAAGCCTTTCGGCTCTGGGCCGTTAGTTCTTTAGTCACGTGACGTGACAGTCACTGACAGACGTATTGGATACAGCGGTTAATTCCCAATCTTCCTTACAAATGCGTAGTTATTTATTTTAGTTTATTTTATTTTATTTTATTTTTTTACTCTTACAGTTACATGATGCGTTTCTGGTCACAAATTTCTTATCATTTATAAATTTGTGTACTGCAGTGTTAATTTTTATATCTATATTTTTAAATTATACAATACACTAGGAATGTGTACAAGTGGATTTTTATTTATTTATTTATTTTTTGCTTTTAAGTACATATACATACATACAGTTGCAAGAAAAAGTATGTGAACCACTTGCAGAATCTGTGAAAATGTGCAAAATTTTAACAAAATAAGAGAGATCATACAAAATGCATGTTATTTTTTATTTAGTACTGTCCTGAATAAAATATTATACATAAAAGATGTTTACATATAATCCATAAGACAAAAAAAAAAAAAAGCTAAATTTATTAAAATGACCCAGTTCAAAAGTTTGTGAACCATTGATTCTTAATACTGTGTGTCATTACCTGGATGATCTATGGCTGATGGTTGTTCATGAGTCCCTTGTTTATTCTGAGCAGTTAAACGGAGCTCGGTTCTTGAGAAAAAATCTCCAGGTCCCAAAAAGGTCTTCAGTTTTCCACCATCTTTTGCATATTTGAACCCTTTACAACAGTGACTGAATGATCCATCTTTTCACATGGAGGACAACTAAAGGACTCAAATACAACTATTAAAAAAGGTTCAAACATTCACTGATGCTTCAGAAGGAAACATGATGCATTAAGAGTTGGGGGGTGAAAACTTTTGGACAGGATGAAGAGGTCCAAATTTTTCTTATTTCGCTTGAATATCTTTTTTTTTTTCATTTAGTACTGCCCTTCGGAAGCAACAGAAGATACCTGCATGTTTCCCGGAAGACAAATTAAATACAATTTACCCTGATCTTCAAATTCCAAATGTTTTTTTGTCTAACCGCAACATTGCATCATCAGAATCCTTCACTACGACACTCTGTTTATAACTGAAACTTCACTTGTTAATCTTAAACATATTTCAGCTTTGCATGTTCAACCTGAAATAGAGCTGTGAATGATAACGGCGTAATTATCACCCTGATTTTGAATTGGAGAGGTGACAAACATGTAGCTAAGGCAACATGGCTGTGGGGGTGGAGCCTCAGAGGAGGGTTACATGTAACTTGTTTGCGTGTGTGTGTGTGTGTTTGCGAGGGTCTGAGGAGGCAGGAGACTCCGTTAACACAGCAAGGAGCTCTCATTAAAAGCATCTTTCTCTTGGCCGGCAGTGGACGCTGTCAGCTGCTCACTTCCACTGCATGCAAATAAGCCTAATTAGTCTGCAAATCTTCAGAGTTTCCAAACGATAGTATTTCAAAAAGGCAAATTTCTACTCACACCATGACAAAAATCTCCAGGCTCTCCTGGGGAACATTATTCATGCATTTAAAAAAAAAAAAAAAAACATTATTCATGTTTTTTTTTTTATCTAACAGCGAGTAATTTGATGAAGTATCTGTTTCTTTCATATCCAGATTCTTTTTGTGTCAGCCATGGATCTCACAGACATCACACATACATCACAGAAGTGGCAATAAATATGTCTAAACAGGGTGAAGTGAGCTGTCAATCATTTTGATTAATGACCGGCATGTTTCTAAATGTGTGTGATGCAAACTGTGTAGTCAGCAGGTCACGAGGCAGCGCTGCAGCTTTCTCTCAGTGATTGAGACTACGGGTCACATTAAATGGGAACATTTCCTGAGGCAGGCGTACTGACAAACACGCTCTACAGAGACTCCTGCATACGTTTGACACTTCACATTGGTTTTGAAGTTGCTGAATGTGGACAAGAAGGAATAAAGAATTTTAAAGTAATAGTTCAACCAAAAATGGAGATTAGGAGAAAGGGATGCTTTTAGAACGCCATGCGAGACGTAGCAAGTGCAATGGTCAAACAGTTCTGTTTAGCATGTTTACATAGAAAAACAATGGAAAAGCAGTAAAGTGGAATGAAAAAAAAAACGTAATATGACAGTGTCCATCTGCATTCACTTTCACTACATGGCAAATGCAGAGTAAATATGCAGCCTTCGCTGTAAAAAAAGGTTTAACTTAAAAAAGTAAGTTACCTGGTTGCCTTAATATTTTGAGTTCATTGAAATTAAAAATTTGAGTTAATACAATGAATGCGATTGGTTTAACCAACAGAAACTCAAAATATTATGTTATCTGAACCACATTAATTATTTAAGTTGATTTGACAAAAGAAAAAATGTTGCGGTAACAAATCATGACAATAATTTTTGACAGTGTAGCATCTCCAGGGTATCAGCAGTTTTAAGAGGATATAAATTTTAGACAACAAAACTTTTACTAAAAAAAATTAAGACCAATTTTGTAACAAAATAAAGATTTATATTTTGTCATTAAAATAGCTCTAGTGCGTTAATAAAGACGTGAAGCGAAGTCAAGAAAAATATCCATATTTAAAACTAACTAGCTTCCGGCGGATGACCGTATGCATACTGCGCAAGTCGATTTGGGTGGAAGAGCAACCTTTGACCCCACGCAATGATTAACGCGGAGGTGTACAGGAGAGAGCTAAACAAAACACTGGTCACGAATTGGAAGTCTAAAATGGAGATTTTTGATATAAGAGAAGAGGAGCTCGAGTTTGTTGCCCAGCTATATTTGTTTGAATAGTGAGAGAGCTTACCTTGTCATACATTGTGTCAGGGGCAGTGTTGGGTGTAATGCGTTACTGTAATTAAATTACTTATCCACTGAAAAAGTAAAGTAAGGGATTGCTGTTCATTTTTAGGTAATTTATTTACAGTTACTTATAATGTACTTGCGTTACATACTGTAAATTAGTTCAACAGTTCTGTTTAAATCAATATTGAATTTAAAATCTAAATTGTCGTCTAAAGGTAAAAGCGAACGCTGCCTCTTTAAAATCGTTATGTAGTGAGTTGCGCGTGAGTTGTTCGCAACTTCGCACCAGTGGGCTGCGTAGTCACTGTCTGAAGATGTCAGCAGAAGCGAGTGGCTGTTTTGCAGAATGGAAATATTCCAGTTACTTCACTTTTTTGACACAGTTAGGCAAGAACATTACAGTAAAATGTAAGCTATGTCCTAGGTAGAGAAAACTGTGCGCACTCTCTAAGAGACGGTCTTCAGTCAGTCCACTCTCAACCAAAGCGCACACACATGTCAGATTTTTATTTGTATCTTTATTTGTACCATGGTATCGACTTTGGTATCGAGTATTGTGCACTTCTGGTGGTATCGGTACCAACTACTAGATTTTTGGTATGTGACATCCCTATTTGTTACTAAAAAATTTAAGGATTATAGTATGTTTTAATAAAGCTAAAATGTTTTAAAATACTATAAAAGGCTAAACTATTCCATGTTTGACTCATATTTAAATTAATAAAAGAGTTTCCTTTCTATTGTCTATCCAGTCAAGGTTTATAGGGATTTTAAGAAGTACTTACTGAGTAATTAAATTACTTTTCAGACAGAGTAATTAGAAAAGTATTTTAAATACAACATTGATGATGTAATTAGTTATTAGTAATTAATTACTTTTTTGAAGTAACTTACCCAACACTGGTCAGGGGTTACTCATTTGGCACAAGTTGAGTTGCGCAGTATACATACGATCGTCTGCCGGAAGCTAGTTATTTGAATTTATAACAAAAACACATCGCTTCACTTCAAAAGGTCTTTATTAACCCACTGGATTACTTGGATTACTTATATTATGGATGGACGCAATTTGGACGCAAAATGCAGGCTCTCATTCACTACCATTATAAACCTTGGAGGACTAAGGATATTTTAAATTATATCTCAGATTGTGTTTGTTTGAAAGAAGATAGTCATATACAACTAGGATGGCTTGAGGGTGAGTAAATCATGGGATAAGTTTCATTTTTGGGTGAACTGTCCCTTTAAGATATTAAACACATTTAATGGGCCTTTAAAATGTGAAAGAAAGACATGGACAAGATCCACAGATAGCCTAATCTCCTTTAGTTTTCCACATAAAATCATACTGGATTAGTACAACATAAGTTGAGTAAATGGATGGAACTATTCCTTTAAGTTATGTCAGTTAAACTTCTACAAAAGTTTGAGGCCACGCCTCTCTCATCCAGCACGGACCAACAGAGTTCCAGCCCTGAGGCTGACGGCCTTTCTAAAAGGCCTGTCAGAACCAATCAGCAGTCGCATCACACACCAAGGACAGAGGTGCTAGGTGTCCATCGCTTGTGACTCACCAAACCAAGTGTTCCTCACTCTCTTGTTGTCTCATTTTGTTGCTCTCTTCCTCTTTCATTCTCTCTCTCTCGATATGCAGTGTATTGACACCATCTGTCAGAGCTCCAGCCGGTGCCTGAGGGTGATCTCTTCAGACCAGTGAGCATCTCACCGTCGAGACAGAAGCCCCCTGACCTGGGCAGACACTTACAGCCAAGCAAAAAAGCCCAAAAAGGTAACTCAGTCATATACCCCAGTGAGCATAATTGCTGAATAAACCTGAAAAGGGATATGATCACATATAAAGAATTCAAAATAGGCTCACTGGATAAAACGTGCCTCTACCTACAATTCTGCAAAACCCCAAAAAGTACCTATATAAAATTCAATGCATTTTCCAGCTGAAATGAACACAAAATACCAACCACTTTTATTCCTCTTTACACAAATTATGATTACAGGGACTGATTATAGATTAATAAAGACTTATTTATGTGGAGTTCCTTGCACAATACTATGTCAAGACTGCAAAACACTTTTATCATAGTATATGATTTGTAAACTAATGCAATGTAACTAATTTGTAAATTTCACATAATCAGCTCTATATGTATGGCTGTTCTGATGTAGTAAACTTGTACTATTGCTCACCTAGCCAGTGGGTAAGTTGAACCACCCCCTGTATCTTGGCAACCATAAACTTTTATTGTCATGTGACCATATATTTTGGAACCACCCATCATTTCTGCCAGACTGTGAAAAGGAGAAGCACATGGAGTGGAAAGCAAACTTGTCCAGGTCTAAAAATATTTATGATGCATATTGGTCATTTAGCTAAATGTTAGCCTAAATTGGTAAGCTAGCTAGTTTTTTCCAAAATGGCAGCTATCAGCAAAATGCTGTGGGGTAAATTGAGCCAGCGTTTAACTTACCCCACCATAAAGGCAGGAACACACCAAGTTTTTGTTCGTCGGCCGACTAAGTTTTCTCAGTATGTTCCACACCATCGGCTGAAGTTGGTCCTCGTCTGCTTTTTTTCAGCCAATTCGAAATGTTGAATCAGCGGCGGAGCTCGCCGGTCCGTCTGGCCATCTGATCATTCTGATTGGCTGTTCAGCTACTGCCACCTGCTGGTACAGAAAGGCATTTCATCTTACGCAGGCGCAGAACGGACATGCTACTTGAGCCAACCCCGCAGTCTGCTTTTCGTCACTTCGTCACCACTAGTTCGTCGGCGTCGGCTTGGTGTGTTCCTGCCTTAAGGCACTGAAGTTAAGTTAGGGTGATGATACACAGGGCAACTTTTTGAGCAATGTCGCCAAGCAATGACGCTTGGGCACTTTCCCATTGAGATTGGGCAACAAATTTTTATCTGAATACTTCAGATTGAAATATGCTGCCCATTCTCAATGGGAAAGTGCCCAAGCATCATCGCTCGACAACACTGCCTGGCAACATTGCTCAAAAATTTGCCCTATGTATCATAACCTTTAAATCTCTGAAGTATAAACTGGTATAATTTCAATGTAATATTACGCAACTGGTTTAGTTTATCTTTTTTTTTTTTTTTTTTTTTTTTTAAGTTTATTTGAGGAACAGTGTACAAGTACACCAATCCTTCTGATACGAACCATGACAATCTTCATTTTGGCTGCATAAGATTCTCCAGCTTTGTTATTGTTAAGCAATCAAAGCGCGAGCTGTTAAAGCCCCGCCCTCTTTTCGAAAGTGGGCCGGGAGCAGCATCTCATTTGCATTTTAAGGGACACACAGAAACTGCACGTTTTTGCTCACACCCAAATAGGGGCAAATTTGACAAGCTATAATAAATGATCTTCACAGACACATTCTGGAGACACCAGAGAATTATATTACATCTTGTAAAAGGGGCATTATAGTTCCCCTTTAATAATCATTCACCACAACTATAATAATAACGACAGAGAAACGATATCATTGCAATCACTTTCAGAATGTTTTTCCAGCCGATGAACGTTAAAACCATTGACAGCCAATCAGAATCCACCTTTAAAGTGCTCAAACATTTAAAGCGGCAGATAACGAAACGGCAGTGCACACTTATAATAAAAAGAATGTTATTGTGTGATGATGTGAATGCTAATATTGCTATCGTTCTTGACGTAAACAGGCATTTAAAGGCCAAGCAACAAAAAACAGACAGTTTACCTAGGGTAGAAAATGGTCCTGAAAAACTAATTATGACAAAAGAAACCTTAACTAACATCATTATAAGTGGATTGGGGGCGGGGTTGAATAAACATCATGGAAATCACTTCATGATGTTCATGATGATGACCACAAGTCAGTGAACTAGACGTAAAGCATCACTGGTTTAAAGTGCATTCCACATTAATCAGAATATGTTCTCCAAAGGTTTGAAAATAAGCCTGAATGGAGATGGAGAGTTAATGTCAGAGTTTAGGTGAATATAAATCAGAATGTGAAAGACGCAGACAGAAGCAGGGGAGCTAGAAAAAACAAACAATAAGGCTTCAATATTTGCCCTTCATCGTTATCAGTGAGGCTGTTTGCTTCTGATCCCATTCGCCATGCTCCTGAGCCGAGACGGCAGCTATACCGAGACAGAGAGAGAGAGAGAGAGCAGGCAACAGCAGGGAAATCACACCCAAAAAGCCCCTATTGAACCATCAAGTAACAGGCTTTGTTGAGACAATGCTAGCCGGGGGCTGGTGGAAAGATGGGTGTATTTCAGGCAGCCAATAAACACTGGGCTCCCGGAGGGCATAGAGGAGGCAGAAGACATCGAAATGGAGTGAGAGAGAGAGAGGGGGGGAGAGAGAGGGAGGGAAACGGAAGCAAACTTCTCATTCTCTCACCCTAAACTGTGACTTTAACCCTCGCCTCATAAACATATGAATGGATCCACGGCGCACACTCCCCCACAGAAGTGATAAGCAACACCTATGCACAGCGTAGTAGGCTTAAGAATCCATTCTCTCTGAAGCCTGCAATTCTGCAATGCTGGATTAGTCCGATTTGCAGAGATTAAGAAGTTCAAGCCTTTCTTTTAACGGTTTAATTCTTGGGATGGGGGGCTGGGGGTGTGAGGGTTTAAATGGATCGTCAAGTGTCGTCGATTAAGCTCATTAGCTCTTTTAAAGGAGATGCCCGACTCGTGCGCCCATCAGATCCTTTGAAAATGAGAATCAATTAGGACCATCATTTCTCATCCTTGTCTAGGTGATGAACTCGGGGTGTAGAACTTCACATTTATCATGAACTAGGACACCGAACACAAAACCAGGTGTGTTTAACATGGGAAAGAGCTTTGAATAGGTGTCCGGCTATCATGGAATTAAATGATGAGCTCAGGGAAGGTATGGCGACTTCAGAGAGAGTGACCCCAAAATGTATTTGCAGACTTAAGCAATGTATGAATATAATTACATTAGGTTAAATTAAAAAATGCATAAATAAATAAACTTCAGATTGTTCATGCAGAACATGTTCTTGAGTTCAATGGAATGGAAAAGAATTTCAAAACATTCAAAATTATACCATTATGACGATATATCATGGTGTGAACACGATTATCATATTGTGCACATTTGCTTATCTTCAGTATTGGAAAAAAGTCAGACAGAGAATCTCACTTGCGCATAAGCAACTTCTTCCACTTGGCTGCTTAGACTCAACTTTCTCCACCCAAGTACAGTGGAGAAAATGTCAGAGACAAAGGCTGTTATCTCTAATCTCTTTTCCCATCAAAAAAGTTAAAATTTGCAGAATGGGAATACTTTGGATGTAGAAAAAAATGCGTGGTTGTCCTTGAGGATAGATATCCAATTTGGTGTTCACTGTGTGAACATAACCAGAGCTGCTCTGAAAGGATGCTTAATAAGCCTTTCATCATTTTATTTGAGAAAAACATTTGGGTGACACCCTATTTGGGTGTCCCTTTAAATGCAAATGAGCTGCTGCTCCCGGCCCACTTTCCAAATAAGGGGAAAAGCTTTAACAGCTCGCATTTTGGTTGCTCAACAACAACAAAGCTGGAGAATCTCATGCAGCCAAAATGATGATTGTCAGTAACGGTGTTCAGCCATACATTGTTCAAACCGGAATCAGACACTGATGGAGAGACTCAGGAAGAAGTTACAACTTTTAGAATGCAACTGGACGTTTCTGAATGGTTAGTGGATACATTTATGCAGTCGCTGTGAAGTTGATTCAACTCATAGACTAGCATGTGCCGTCATGTTAATTTTTTGTGCAAATCCAGTGCTGAATTGACCCTCGTTTGTGAAGCAGTCCGGCGTAAAATGACATGGTAAAAACACTCTACTACAACTCTTCATCTTCTCTAAAGTAGCCCAACATGGCCTCGCCCCCTTTGATGCGTGTTCTCGGGGGCAGGGTTTATGTAAATTTTAGGGTTAGTAATGTCACTATCCCGGAAAGAAGCTTGTTTGTAGTCCCTACCAGCCGTTTGTTGTAGTCCTTAAACAGCAAATTATTTAAAAGAAAATATCTCCCTTTGCATTGAACTTTGAGCATGGTAGATTTGCAGATGTTGTTTATTCTCAAACAGCAACATTGCACACTAACTAAAGTTAAAAAAGTGAAATCATAATCAACCACCCCTTTAAGGGATATCATTTTTTGTCCATGTTTTAATTTAGTAAATCTCTGTTGTGCAGAAAAAAAAAAGGATAAAAGTTGTTAAATTTTCATTTGTTTACATTTTAAAACAATAATTAAATTGTTCGTTTTATGCATTCATTTTATTACCACCGTTTTTGATAATATATTGGTATTAAATCATAAAAACTGTGATAAATTATTAATGATAAAAAAGTTGTTAATCTAATCCACAATCAATTATTAAATTTAACTGATTAGACATGTTTTTGATCATTGAAGTTTGAATAAACAAAAACAAATCATTTTAAGTTTATGATAAAACATTTATTCAACCCAAAAAAAATCTGTTTTCATTCATTTAATGGTCATTTTAACTGATGATAATAATAATAATAATAGATTTATTTTTATTTTATTATTTTCTGAGACTGTTATCATACTGTGAATATCTCGTACCATTACAACCCTATTCAAAATTTTAACTTTTTAAATTTGACATCATCTTAAAAACATCACAATAGTCAAAAGCACAAATCTTGCACATTTTTACATACATAAACAACTAAAGACTGCATCTTGTGTGAACGGCCCCTAAGCAAAGTAAAGTTATCTCTATGAAAATGTCAATTGTTTGTTTGCAGATGCCACTTGGTTTGATATTTTATAATCAAATGTAATTGAATTCATACATTAAATGATGCTTGAGTACAGAGGCTCACCTGTCAGCACAGCACTTACTCAGGAGATGAGTAAAGATAGACAGACACATACAGTAGATAGATTAGCACTGATCATTTGATGAAATAAAACTGAAATCTGAAGGACGTTGGATCCATGTTCTGCCAAGCTGGTAAATGTAAGGGCAAAAGAAGGACGTGGTGCTTTGATGAAGTTTCTTTGTCCCTTTGAACCAATTTGAAAGCAGGAGAAAGTCAATTTTTTAATACATATTTCTGGGTTTAATCTCTCGTTCAGCACTGTGCCTTTGGTTCCTGGTGGGATTGGATGGAGTTTAAATGTTAGCTCAGTGGGTGTGGGCTCTCTGCTCTTCCTGCCCTTTGATGCCTGCCACCCTCAGTCTGTATGTCAAAAACAGAGAAAACACACAGATAGAGAGTGAATGTGTGAGAAAAAGAGAGGATGACAAAGGTTATATGTAATGGTGTCTTTAATATGCTTAACAAATCTTTTAGCATGCTAATCAATAATCAGGGGGTCAGGTTTTTTACTACAAAGCAACCGTATGAGTGAAAACAGCTTAGCTGAGAAGAGATAGATTGACAGAGAGAGAAGAGAATGAACAGGATGCGGAGTAGACAGGAGGAGGAAGTGGAAATACCATCTTTTATACACATGGCTGCCATAAGGAGACCGTGTCCAAAGGACCTGCTGATTTCAGATGGGTTTTTAGATTTGTGCACAGTGCTTGAAAGATAAATGGAAAATAGCTTATGGCTACTTTGCTCCTTGGTGGCATGGATGAAGAGAAATTCTTAAAGGGATAGCAAAATAAATAAATAAAATTCTGTCACCATTTACTTGCCCTCATGCCATTCCAAATTTGTATAGCTTTCTTACCTGGATCAAGGAGAATTTATATATATTAGGGGCGGAACGGTTCAGATTTCTCATGGTTCGGTTTGTATCACGGTTTTAGGGTCACAGTTTCGGTACAGTTCGGTATGTGCTATGTTCAGTAAAAAATAAGACAACTGTCCAATAAAGATAAAGAAAATAAAAACAAACAACCTAACTACAAGAAACAGCACAAATAAATACATGAGAGCTAAGATACGAATAAAATGAACAATGCTTTACAGGTTTTTCAGGTATCTAACAGCTTTCAGGTACAGAAATTGAATAAAGTAATCAAATATAAAATAACACCGCATATAAACTTCTTTGAATAGTTAAATAAAGATGAAACGTTATTGATGTTACAAAAGCTATTCAGCCAAGAGTGATTTCTTCTTGCTTTGTCGTTCGATTAACCTCAAAACCCAGAGCAGGAATATTAGACTGCTGTCCCTTTAAGACATAATTCAAAGATCCAGTACACTGACACTGATACACGTGTTGTCTGTCTCGTTTTTCTCTTAAGACATAACCTACTATGTGTGTTAGGATACTCGCTAAGATGGGCATGTTGGCCTAATTTTTGTGTAAATTTGTCCATTTAGGTGCAAGACTGTGACGCGGCTCTCCATGTACGCACTTCGGGTGAGTAAGTTGCACACAAATCTCCTCACAGCACGCGCAAGTTCTCTTTCGCGTCTTATAAATGTTTAAATTGGCAATGTTTAAATGAGTTTAGTTTAAATACAGATAGCAACGTGAGATGTTCAGGTCTCACCTGCGCTCGCGTCGCGCGCTATCAACACCCGGGTGATGACGGGGTAAATGACTGGTCATGATCTTTCGGCACGTCATTGAACATTTGTTTACAACGAGTGACTGTTTTGTCCATGTTCTTTTGATAATCGCTGTTGTAACGTTTAGGGAAACTAGAATGTATATCCATCGACTGAAACATCCATTAGCCCAATCCGTCTGTCTGTTTTGCACGTTGTTTTCAACAAACCATATTATAGATGCATCGTCAGATTTGGGATAAACCGCGGTGCAAGCGCGTGCCGAACCGTAGGTGGAGAACCAAACTGTTTGATTTTTTTTTAATTTTTTTTTTACAACGAACCGTCCCACCCCTAATATCGCCCTATATATATGGTACACAATAATCCCATTAAAATCTAAGTGATAAACGAGTTAGGTCAAAAGTGATCTAAAAGTAATCAAAAAGTAGTCCGAATATATTACCTAAAATTAGTTATCTAGATAATGTTACTACTAAAATTTTCATCATGTAATATGTAATCAGTAACTGACTACAATTTGCAAATAATCCACCTAGCACTGGTTATGGGTAAACTATCCTTTTGAATGAAAAATATACAGAAACTCTCAACCTATTTACACTACCACAGTTTCCATGAAAATATTACCCAGCACAACTGTTTTCAACGTTGATTATATTAAGATGTTTCTTGAGCACAAAATCATCATATTAGAATGATTTCTGAAGGATCTTGTGACACTGAAGACTGGAGTAATGATACTAAAAATTCATCCACACAACAGTTATTTTAAATCGTAATAATATTTTGCAATATTACTGTTTTTACTGTATTTTTTATCAAAAAAATACAGTCTTGAGCATAAGAGACAATGCTCAAAAACATTTTACCTATCCACTCAAGCCCCAGTTATGGAAATTAACTATAGACCTGGGGCTGTATTCACAAAGCATCTTAAGGCTAAAAGTAGCCCATTATTCTTAAGAAACTTAAGAATAATGGGCGTGTCAGTCCTAATTTTAGGAGTCCTAAATTTTTGCTCTAAGAGTATTTCACAAAGCATTTTAGCGCTAAAACTAGCTCCTAAATCTGTGAAACGTTAGGAGTAGTCAAGAGGACTCCTAAGTCACTAAGACTAAATCGCAAACAGTCCTAATCCAACCAAAGACACTGTACACCATTGAGGCAATAGCGATAGAGCCTTGGGTGCTGAACTTTTTCTTCATAAATGCAATACATTTTGATTTATAGATTTGAATCTACGATGAGGTGCCAAAAATAAATCTTTAACAAATAAATTGTCCGATTACCTGTGGCAGTGGTTTTATATAACAAGTGTATTTGGTGTACTGTCCAAGAGGATCGAGGGCTCCGAGCTTGGAATTTAGCCCAAACCCAAAGTTCTCCCCAGTATCCCCAGCCGAGAGTGAGGGACGGGGTGGCGGAGGGATGCAAAAAACTGTCAAAGTAACTATAGGTGAGTCGGCTCTCGTTTGTATATTTATTCCTCTTCTCGTGCTGATTAGAAAGACCGTTTGAATGTGTTCCTTCCAAACTTTTCCAAACTAATTTTGCTTGAATTCTGCATTCTCTTGAGATGCAGACATCAAAGAGGCGGACAATTAACTGTATAACTTTATTTAACTTTATTTTAATATGGAAACATGACACCTCATTCTAAAATATTTCTATGATTAAATCGCTGACTCCTCCCCCATCAGCAAATCACTGTGTATACTCCATAGCAACGAGGTCAACCCCACCCTTACTTTTAGCTGAAGACTTCTGTCTATTCCTTAGTAAAAGTTTGTCTCAGCAGCTTTGTGAATAGGTTTTAACAGAAAACTCTTAGCTAAAAACTTTTACTGCTATTTAGGAGAACTCTTAGTGGTAAGATAAAATGTTTTGTGAATATGGCCCTTAATTTCATTGGAGTCTGTCAATAAGAACACTATATGAACACCAAAGTCGATTATTCTGTATTTACAGCTTTTTAAAATTAGTTTCTTTCTCCAGTCCTCCGTTAGTTACTATCAACCACTTGCACCTTTTCTCTTTCATTTTTTCATAATTTTTTCTCTAATGCTTAAGCTGCTGACACTATTCAAATGAACCCTTCATGTAAGCCCTCCATCAGTACCAATATAATGTCCAGAAAGGTGGTATTTACAGTCACAATGGTTAAAAAAAATGAGAGTGAGGAGGAGGGTGCTGCCACTTAAAAAAAAAGAACAATGATGTTTAAGCAGAACTATAAAGACATTTTCATGAATATTAAAAGGAGTCTTGCAGTTGTGCATGTTTGATCTTATCAAAGCACCGTCTGATGTCAATGATGTCAAATACAGATGAGCCAAACTGCAACATTTTTGAGATCTGAGAGCAATGAAACATTTTCCAATAATGAACAAAAACTGGCATGAGGATGAATAAATGACAGAATATCCAATTTTCCAACACAAGCACTTTTTCCATTTCTATACAGATGAATAGAGCCAGTGACTTCTCTTTTTGCATTTCTGAGCTCATCTCTGGTTTTGTTGGGCTCTCACAGGCTGTCCTTCACATCTGGCCCTCAGAAGCAGCTCTCAACCCACTCACGGCTGACTGATCTGACTGTACTGGCAAACTTGTTCTGTGGCCATGAACACTACATGTGTGCACCCCAGACTACATCTCTAAAACACAGACAGGTGAGAGTGCTCAGACTGACACAGGGGCCACTGAGACCACACATATACATGGCCAAAATGCAGACTATCACTTTTTTCCTGTTCACATACTATCCATTTTGTGAGAAAAAGTGTTTATGCAATCCAAATCATTGTTACATCAAGAATAGCATTGAAAGGATACTATTTCAAACTGTTTCTAGAGGATTGTGGATGTGTGCATCCCCGCATGCTGTATATGGTAATTTTATCCACAACTTTTTGCACAATGAAAGTTTCGATAGTTCTTTTTCAACTTTCAGTTGTAGACAAGTGACAAGGAGTGTGATGCTGTCTGATGTTGTCACAGCAGACATTAAAGGGTTAGTTTACCAAAAAATGAAAATTCTGTCATTAATTACTCACCCTCCTGTCGTTCCACACCCATAAGACCTTCGTTCATCTTCAGAACACAAATTAAGATATTTTCATAAAATCCGATGGCTCAGTGAGGCCTCCATTGCCAGCAAGACAATTAACACTTTCAGATGCCCAGAAAGCTACTAAAGACGTATTTAAAACAGTTCATGTGACTACAGTGGTTCTACCTTAATGTTATGAAGCAACAAGAATACTTTTTGTGTGCCAAAAATAACAAAATACAGACTTTATGACAATATCTAGTGATGGGCAATTTCAAAAGCTTTACGAATCTTTTGTTTCGATTCAGTGGTTCGGAGTGCGTATCAAACTGCCAAAGTCACGGCCCCCAGTGGTGAACCATTGAAACTTCGAAACACTTATGACGTAACAAAGCTTTGTTTACTGAAATCATGTGACTTTGGCAGTTTGATATGCGCTCCGAACCACTGATTTGAAACAAAATATTCGTAAAGCTTGAAGAAGTGTTTTGAAATCGCCCATCGCTAGATATTGTCAAAGTCGTTATTTTGTTTTTTTGGCACACAAAAAGTATTCTCGTCGCTTCATAACATTAAGGTTGAACCACTGTAGTCACATGAACTGTTTTAAATATGTTTTTAGTAGTTTTCTGGGCACTGAAAGTGTTAATTATCTTGCTGTCAATGCAGGCCTCACTGAGCCATCAGTTTTCATCAAAAATATCTTAATTTGTGTTCTGAAGATGAACGGAGGTCTTACGGGTGTGAAACGACATGAGGGTGAGTAATTAATTACAGAATTTTCATTTTTGGGTGAACTAACCCTTTAAATTCATGAACCTGAATGTTAAAGTCATCATATCATGAGGAATCAATTTTTTCTTGATCTGGAAAAATCGACTTCAAAAATTACTTTTACTGTACTTCCGCAACTTTCTGACACAGAAAATGAAGACACAAGACGACCATGTTTACACATCAGTGACACTTGAGTAATCAGAAACTTAGCCTAAATAAATATTTTTTTCTTACAGACTTAGGCCACATCCACGCAAAACCAGAGCTTTCCCTATCTAATCGTTTTTTTTCCTTGTCTCAAATAATATCTGTGTACACACGAAACTACTGAATCCGACTCAAAACGATGTAGCATACATGCCAGTCCAGTATGTCGCGTTGTAATTCTGCCACAGAGATACACTAAAAACGGAGAAGAAGACTTGGAGAATGCGCATAAACCTTGAGTGCTGGACGATACGATACAAAATTTTTACGCATATACCTAAACATGTCTCCGTGTGGATGGGCTCTTAAAGTCAACATTAAATGGCAATTCACCCCATGTGTTCTCTAAATGCATATTATAGATCTTATTGCGAACAACTTATCCGTGCGCATTTCATTTTTCAAAAATGTTTTGTTTAATCTAAATGCCATAACTGGAATTTGTGGTGAAAACTAACAGGTTTCTCTCTGGTGATGTATGCAGAACTTCTCCAATCATTTAGTTCAGACCCCATCCCTGTAATCTCACATTCTTCTGACACAACTTTTCAGTGCAGTGCCCACATCTCAAAATCCAATCAACAACCACTGCACAGAACCAAGTCTCCACCCTACATTTCTACTTTTTTGATACTCACATCACAATACAGAAGAAAATATCTGTTACTACTTCCATTTCATTGCAAGTTTAAAGATATTTTTGGTCTCAAATTTGAAGTCCAAGTCAACTCTCAAGTAAATTTTTCTGTGAATTAAGAACATTGAGCTTCCATCTTTGCTATAAGCTCATGTAGAATCATCTGAGATACTGTTGGAGGGACCAAGATGAGTTTCCAGTGAACACAAAAAAACACTACGAATTGCCTCAGAATACTAAAAAAGGATGAAGGAACCCTGGTCTTTGACAGGGAATCAAATGGACATTTTTTATTCTGTCTGTTCCCATCCGTCTCCCTCTCTGTGCCCACCTTCCAAAGCCCTTTATTTTTATCTCCACCGATGCGCTTGCGGCAATGTGACTTTGTCTTATTTCATGTCCAAAGATCGCCATTGCAACACTGCCGACAGCTAAATAGTCAAAAGTGATCCAAACAAAAGATGAAATGTACAAAGGAGAAAAAAAACAAGCCTTTGATGTACACAATTCATTCATGTGCCATGGTGGTACAACAGACCAAAGCCTATCTGTAGCACAGAACCTAACTGAGCAATAAATTGTGGGTTAAAAACTCATCATCCTCAAGGTTGGAAATGTGAGTTCCTCAAGTACTTGTACTGGGCCCCATGCAACTCTCATAGGAGGCTTGTATGAATGTACGACTAGATACCTGACCAGCTCTCACCTATCCATGTTACCATGCAGGTCCATTAATGACTCCACCATAGGCAGCCCTGGAGGCTCTTGGCACTGCTGCGCTGGCTTTATTGACTGTTCTGACATGTGGAGGTCTCGAGAGGTGCTGGGAAGAGCAGTGAGTCACACAGCTGCAGGGCCAATGTGACAGGCCTGACAGACACATACTCTCCATGCAGAAAGAGAAACCATGCATTCGGTCTGGGAGATTGGCCCAGGGTTGCATTCAGCCACCATGTCTCTGTAGATCTATGCAATATGTCTTGAGGAGACTGGCTATGCCATCCCGCAAGCGACTTTGCGGTAAATGCAATTTGCATTAGGAATTTATAGGCTCCTGTCACATGTTCACTAGCCCCCATCACTTCCTGTTAAAGAAAAATAAGGTTTATCCTCCCATATAATGAGATGTGTGTGTGTGTGTGTGTGTGTATATATATATATATATATACACACACACACTCACTTACATATATACACACACACACACACACACACACAACAGTTACTTCTGGTCCTCAAATCAGATTGGCTGAGAGGTCTTTTCAGCCAAGCAATATTCTGCCAGTATCACCACGGGAACTGTTTCTTCGCTTGTATCACTCTGCTCAGAGCGAGTGTCATGACGTAGGAGCAAAAACACTATAATTTTTTGTTGTGTCACAGAATGTAGTTTTAAGAGGTTTTTTTTAGGCAAGAATGTAGTTGTTTAATTGCCCATTTGAAAATTTGCTCCAACGTTTTCGGAGATGTGAGCTCCAGGGTATCAGTGGCCGTTCAACGCACACATACCCCGCCAAGAGCAGCCTTACCTCGGACAGTTCTTCTGGAATTTGCTGCTGGCTCTGATGTCTCTATCGTGGTTAAACATGAGATATCATTCGTTTTTTGGTATATCTAACAGGTAATCTTTGGTCTCATTAATCTATTATTTGTTCCAATGCAGATTTGGCTGAGGGCAAATATAGAGCCATATTGCACTCCTACTTGTGTGATATTGCTCATATATATATAACACTGAATCATTACACACACAGATTCATTGAACTACTGTGTTTGCTCTCATGCGCAATAATTCATTCAGTTTTGCCTAGTTGTTTGTAACTTTGTTGGCAGAGAGAAAAAAAAAAGACAAAGTAACTGGCTATATTGTGTCTAAAATATAAGTTAAAAATTATTAATGTCTGAAATCAAACAACTAATTGCAGATATTTCCCCACCCTAAACTCAAGCAATTGGTTAGGCCTATAGGTCAGTCTGGTCAAGATGCATAAGAAAGAGATGCATTTTACAATTCTCAGGGAAACACACCTACGAACTGCATATAGAAAGTATTTCAAACATTAAAAGATTAGTTCACTTTAGAACGAAAATTACCCATTCTAGGTGTATATGACTTTCTTCTTTCTGATGAACACAATCGGAGATATATTAATAAATATCCTGATGCATCCGAGCTTTATTTATAATGGCAGTGAACGGGATCAGTTAGTATGAGCTGAAGAAAGTGCATTCATCCATCGTAAACGTACTCCACACGGCTCCGGAGGGTTAATAAAGGCCTTCTGAAGTGAAGCGATGCCTTTTTGTTAGACAAATATCCATATTTAACAAGTTATAAAGTAAAATATTTAGCTTCAACCAGACCGCCTTCCATATTCAACTTTCGAAGAAAGTGTAATGCGTGTTTGGTTTGGAATAACATGCACCAGTGAACCGTTCACTGTAAGACCAAGTATACGTACCAAGTAAATGGGGTCCATTTTGATTTTTATGTTGACTTTAAGGTTGTCATTTAATCAGTGAACTCTTCAAGTAGTACTCACTAGTACATGAGCCACACCTTAATGGAGTGCGTTTAGCTGATCAGCCCAATGAGTTTGGTACACAAGTCTGCTTGTGGGCTTCCCTGGGGCCTTCGACTGTCGACTTCATTTAGCCTGTTCCGTTTCCCACGCTGGGAGAAATACACAGTCTCTGGCCTATTGAAGCGGAATGAAACCACAAGAAACCACCTTCAGGAGGCTGATTTACCTGGGGCCGTTTCCATGGCAACACACCCCAGGGAGGTCTCGGAGACAAGAGCAAGGATACCTGAGCCCCCACCCCCCTTTGATTTTATCCAAGGAAAAGACGGAATTTCATGCAATATATACAGAGGAGATGGTGTTTTTCTATCATGTGAAGGAGGCACGGAGACATACCCTGGATTGTTTTTCCTACTGATGCACATCCACTAAGCTTTTCAGCAAAGATAGTTCATCTCCGTCACTCGTCTCCACTACACTCGCACAGAAGCGCCCTGCAAAGGCCGGGCAGAAAGAAAACACACAGTAATTGCTGTCACACAGTGGCTAGATGTGTTAGCCTGCAGTCCTACACATGTACAACAGCCTCAAAGACTGCCGTTTATAACGGCAAACGTGGGATGAGTTCAGCCCGTGTCTCGTTTAGTTTTCGTTTTACCTGCAGAGCTGCGGCTTAATGAGAGTACGTTCATTAAAGGAAGTCTTCATTAGAATTGCTTTTATGTTTTGTCAGTGACACTTATAGTGCCGCCCGCTTGTCATAAAGCAGAAGTTTATCTACAAATATGCCATTTAGGCTTAGAAAGAGCAATAACCTGTGTGCATCGAAGGATTCGGAGGATAATAGCCTCGTGACAAGACAGGCTGTGGTATGCGCGTCCCATCTGTATGTCTAGCGCCCCACCTGCCCTGTCCTTCTGTCCATCTGCACAAATGCTCGCACACAATCCCATGCTGCCAGAGACAACATACAATGATTAATAAACACAAACACATACAATCCACACCTCTGCACTGGCAATGAACATTGTAACAAGTGCAATTTTAAAGCTCAAAGAGGTGCTCTTAATACTGATCACACACTGAAATAAGAGTTTGCACAACTACAAATTTATAAGTTGTAAATTGGGACACTTTATACTCCAGTGAATATTTCTCACTTTTTAAGAGTCAATTTCTGTATAGACACAAAGTCTTGGCTACAAAAATGGCTAGGAAAAAAATATATACAGTTTATTTAACACATTGGCCTTTTGTGACAACATGCCCCAATGCCTTGACATGCTCACTGTCACAAATTTGATAATTTGATTAGTGACCTAGAAATAATGCAGAATATCATATATATTTTGATAACACCTTAAAAAAAAAGTTTAATTGGTTTACGTTAGTTAAAGGGGTCAAGAATTGAGAAATTAAATTTTCCTTGACCTTTTGACATGTTTAGGCAGCCACCGTCGGCTGAAGTTGGTCCTTGTTGGCTTTTTTTCGGCCGATTCAACATGTAGAATCGGCGTCGGACCTCGTTGGTCTGTCACGCATTCCATATTCTACTTACGGAACGAACGCAGCCCCATATGAATTTTTTTCCGTAAGTAGAATAGGACATACAGCGTAAGGACATATGCGTAAGATTTTCGAAGAATACGAAAGTACGTTTTTAACTCATGTTTTTAACTACCTTTCTGGATGTCAAAAGGTGCAATGATGTTCCTGCCTATGTGTGGATCAGATACCGTCGGATTTCATCAAAAATATCTCAATTTGTGTTCCGAAGATGAACAAAGGTCTTACGGGTGTAGAACGACATGAGGGTGAGTAATTAATGACAGAAATTTTGGGTGAACTAAACCTTTGAATTAGATTTGACATGCTATATTTTCAACGTGTTTTCAACAACTTTTGGACCACTCTGTATTCTCTGTTTTTACCTCAGCCTCTATTTTTCTGTCAGATGGAATGAAAAAGGCAAGCGTTCTGCTCCATGGATAAATCACAGATTGTGGCATGTGGTTCTACTTCCTGTTGCCATGACTTCTCTGAGATCTACCATTTTAAAGGCATTTTTTGCCACCTTAATATGATGTTTGAAGAAAAAACCCCAAAAGCTGTTCAAAAGAGTCTTATTTATTAAGAAATTCTGATCTTTAATCCAACTGGAAATGGCAATTTTACACTTTCTCACAAAGACAGGGGGTCACAGAATAAATATAGTCTCTGAATTTGATGGCTATTTCCTTTTAAATGCCTGGGGAATTTGTGATTTAGTGGTGAACATAATGTTTCGTAATTGCATGGTTTCATTTCGGAAGTCACAGGTGAGAATAAATGAGGATAAAGAGGTGCGCTTGAAGAGGAAAAATATGGTCTTTTAAGTGCTCATTTATAAAAACTAGCAAAAGGGAGCTCTGAAAAAATCTGAAACAAGAATAGAGTAAGTGCACACAGTGGAAAAAGTTTGCGTTAACACCTCTATAATTGACTAAGTTCAAAAGCCTTGATTCTTAGTCAAAAACCAAAGCGAATTAGCGCCTGACGTCGCTGCTGCAAAAGTCTGGACCATACAGGTTGAATGCATGCCCGCTTCCTTGCTAAAATTAATTAGGAGTTCTTAACTAGGTTCTGACTGACACTTTCTTGGGTTTTGATGTGCATTCTTTCTAGAATGAGAATATGACACACATAGGAAAGTTTTCAAATATATTAGACAATAATGATCTCATCCGTATTACTTCCAAGTGCAACAAAAGGAGCCTTTCCAACTTTGAGCACAATGAACAAAGATGCCAGTGTTTGGTTTAGTCCAATTTTTGCCAAGAGCTGCACTCCGTGTTGAACGGCACACTTAATAAACAGCATGTACAGTTTGTATTTTAAATAAATGGCACTTTTCCCCATATCGTCGTCCTGTAGTGGAGTAATTTCTAACACCAACAAGTTCTCATTGTTCATCTACAGCACAGAGGTGAAAGACACTCTCTGTAGGGCGACAAAGGTGCATACATTTATCATGAGCGCTCTGTGTATCTATCTCTGCAGTACTCTCACAATGCAACGCCGGCAACAAGGTCTCTGCAGATTCATAAGCGTGAAAAATGGATGAATAAATGCATGAATAAACAGTATGGAGAGGAAACATATTCATGAGATAAAACATTTATATTTGCATTCACAACAAAGTGGGTATTGCAGTTTTCCTTCCTGTAAATATTAAATAAAGGACATACTGATAGAGATGAATTAAATACATTTCCACAGGCGCTCAGCCTCGGGTTCAAGTCTGTCTGACTTGTTATTGTCACATTTGACCTCACTTGAGTCCAATTTGAATCAATATCCTCCCTGTGCAAATTGAGAAATGTTTTCATCCTCAAGCATTCCTTTAACTAAAATTTAAAAATCAAACTTTAAATGATTAAAAATATTTGCTTAATATTTAATTGAAACTAATTTTTAGAAAAACTTGAAATTAATTCACTTTATATTTGGCTATATTTATATATATATATATATATCTTTCCAAAAACAAGCTGTAAACTACATAAAATCAAAACATAAAAAAATAACAAAAGAATGAAGGCATAAGGAATATCACAGACACTTGGGATTGACTTAATTAAGCAAGCAACTCCTTAGCAAACACTTATAACACCCTAGCAACTGCATAGAAACACACTGGCAACCACTTAACCCTCTGGTGCTCCTTGTGTGGCAGTCAAAAATGATGATTTTTTTCCCTCAAATAAATGTACTGTATTTTGTAAATGTTTGATTATGTATTTGTATTTAATAATTTATACTTTTAAGGGATTTTATGGTATTAAGTTATATTTATGCAGTAGTTATAATCCAATCCTTTTTGAGCATAGACCTGAAAATGGAATTTCCAACTTTAACTGTTATAAATCTTGAATGCTTTGGTGCATAGACTTAAATTTGGTCTCTTTTTGAAGAAGACAGATGGCAGATTATTGCTGGAGTGAAAAAAGTTAACTTATAGAATTTTAAGTTTATTGTTATGAAAAATGCACAAAAATACTATTTTAAATTTTTATATGAAATGTATATTTTCCAAAACATGTTTTACTCTAAAACTGTGAGAAAGCCATAAATCTAAACAAGTTGTGTTCCAAATTTGAGGTTGATATCTCAAAAAATGAGCTTTCAGTAAGATTTTGTTTCTAGTTTCCACTAGATGAAATTCATTTCCCATTAATTTCCAATTCTGTAATTTTTGACTGCGAGGAGTATGTGTGACAATTTTTTGTGTCCATGATTTTGTTTGTGTGTGTGTGTGTGTTTTCATATAGCAAGTGCCAAAACTTTTTCATACCATTCTGGTAAAGCTAAAAATTCTGAAAAACTAAAACGTAAAATCTTTTTGTCAAAAATGACCGAAAAACACCAGAGGGTATCAGATAGATAGAACGATAGACAGATGGACAGATGGACCGATAGATTGAAGTATATATGGACTAATAGATGGAACGATAAATTGACTAATATATGGAACAATATATGGAGTGATATATGGAACGGTATATTGAGTAATATATATGGAACAATATATTGCATAATATATATAGAACACTATATTGAGTAATATATATGGAACGATGTATGGAGTAATATATGGAGTGATATATGGAATGATAGATGGGGTGATATATGGAACTATATATGGAACTATATGAAACAATATACTGATATGTGGAACAATATATGGAACACAATTTAGAGTTAGATTGATAGATCATATGGTAGACAGATATTTACAATGATAAGATCCAAATAACAGAACGACACAACACAGAACGGCAGATGGATGGATGGATGGATGGATGGATGGATGGATGGATGGATGGATGGATGGATAGATAGATAGATAGATAGATAGATAGATAGATAGATAGATAGATAGATAGATAGATAGATAGATAGATAGATAGATAGATAGATTCCACTGAGCATGTGCATTACAGCCCAGTTTGGTTCCATTTTTAATAGTGAATCTTCATAAAATCATTTGAGTAATTAGATGAGTTGAATTAGATGAATCTCAAGTCACAACGGATATTCTGAGGTCACACGTCTCAGTTGCTGTGAATGTATAATTAGCGTCTCTTTCTCTTATAAGACATGGATCTATCAGTTAACAAGCCCTAAATACCACCTGTGTTGTCAGACAGCTCTGGGTAAGTCATGCTGGAGCCCCGCAATCATGTTTACTCAGAGCTGGAGCTCCGGCTCTCAGAGCCCCACATAAGCAGATGCTTGTACAGGCTTCTGGCACATTGAGCTGTGTGAAAAGTCACTTTCTTCCTCTCTCTTTGATCACTGCATATAACAGGCTGGAAAAAAAAACAACCCCTCAAGTTCATCACGCTGCAAATAATTACCACAGAAAGGTGGATCGCTTTAAGGAGCTCAGAGTAAACGGAAATTTTAACGGCTGATTTTCACAGCTCGCAGCTTCTTTGAAGTTGCTTAGCTACAACAAAAGGCTAAAGAAGTTAAGAGAGCGCTTGGGTTTTAACTTTTTCCGCCGTTCGACAAGTATTCGCTCTTATTTACCTGTCACAGCCTCCTTTGTTCTGTTTTAAATATTAGTCCGTTTTACTGGGAAGTTCAGATAAGCAAGCCTGCATTACACAGTCAGCAGCACCTTGTAGGACTACCTGTGTACGACATTCCGAATCATTCTCTGACTCTTAAAATGCCAAACCACTCCTGTCCCCTCTGTGCCTGAGAGTCTTTAGGTCCCTTAAGATCCTGCCTGACTGGGTTCATTAATGCAGGAGGAAGTCTCTCTCCGACATCTCTCCCAGTGCACAATGCTCTGCGAGGCGGCTGATAAGTCCAGCTCAGCTCGTCTCCGGAGCTCTGCAGGGAGCTAAAGATCCTTGAGCGGGCTATGACTTCCATTCCTCAAGGGGTAATGTCGAAACTTTATGCAGTGACGAGCGTATACACATAAGCAAAACCGCTTTAATGATTCCCAGCTCAAAGAACCTTCGGTTTTAAAGTGTTCTTGAGGGAGAACATCTCATTATTTGTCAAGAGTGGCAAGTGATTTGCAAACAAAATGGTTAATTGCCAAACTAATTTTTCTGGTGAGATTTCAGCTGTTTTCAGGAGAGTGTAAAGCACAATCCCGATGAAAGTGCTGGTTCAGATAGGTTAGTGCTGGTCTAACAGATGGACCAATAGAAAGCTTGTAAAGCTAGTCAAGCCGCACTGTCACTGCCAACAGTCCATTTGATGCATAAAGTTCACAAAACAAAAGTACTTTCTCGATCTGGCAAAGTCTAATCTGTTAATCTGTTTATTATCTCATGGTATTTTTTATTATTAATATCAGCAATTCTGACCATCCAAAAGCAATAAGTAACGATTTTAACAAGCATTTCTCTCTCAACACACACACACACACACACACACACACACACATTTGTCTTTAAATATATTAAATCAAATTATAACTAAAAGTTTCTTAAGGATAAAAAAATTATCTTTGCTGATGCTATAAACTATGTAGGGAGCCCTTACTTGAACATTATGCTACTATAATATTAAAGGTTAACAACTGAGCCCAAACTATTAGCCTAAATTCAATCGCTTTTTATTTTTAGATATAATAATCAACACTCAAATAACAAATTGTATGCAAACATGTATGCTGCACATAAGGCAGTTTTTGCATTAACTTCTAAACCTTCTAAAGTTTTACTTCAATTCGTTGTTGAAATATCATTTATACACAGTGGCTGTCATTTTCATAACAGATTTATTTAAACATACAGTTCATTTCTCTGGCGAACTAACAAGCTTTGAACACTAAATGGCATTTCTGAGGTAAATGCTACATGACATTGTTTACAAGCTGTTTCTTTCCTGAATAACTGAACACTGAATAAGCGATAACGCGTGATACTATACGTTTCAGTAAGTTGTACTGTATCTTTCAACATACCTTCAGATGTTTGTTTAAGTTTATTCTGTAACTAGTGAGGAAGAGATGATCGCGTTCACTTGCGCTCCGCGCTTGCGCTGCCGGTTGAACTGAGGCGCCTGTACAGTGATCTGTCACACCACAACAAAGAACTGAATTTCGTGATTTCGTGGACAGAATTTGAAGGATGACACTTTGATTATTATCGAAAGTAACAAAACGCAGAGCTTATTGCGATTATTGGTGGTTAGGCTACAATGTTGCAATGTAATGCATTCGGAGATATATATGTAATATCTGATAATATAACATAATATCTAATCTAATTATATATATATAATTAGATTAGATATTATGTTTCTAGCATGTTATATGTTTGGCAACATCACAACATTTATTGTGCATCAACATTAAGAAGTGCATATATTTTTGGTCAAGATCTTGTATGTCACAATTTGAGCCAGGTGAATCTTGACATTGTCATCCTGGAATATGGCCACAATAACAATAACACAACACAATAATCCAAACTATCCAAACTAGCTCACAATATATTTCCAATAACCCTAACCTTAAATGGCATATACAGTACAAAAACTGTGGTTGGTCTCTTTACAAGTCAATCATTCAGTCAGTCTCTTTCAGTCTAAGTGAATGATTCTTGCCCAGAATAACCTTCAATGCGGTTCAGACATTATGCCATTTAGATCTGGCTATGTGAGCCTAGCTGAAAAATGACACCTTGCTGTTTAAGCTACTTAAAAAAGTTACATAAGGACACCAGCACAATGGCATCCCATGCTGGGAACCAGCATCCAAAACACAACATATGCTGGTGACCACTTAAGCTGGTCTTTTCAGCGGGGAAAATGCACATCTGCTGCACGAAGGGACTCAAAGCTGCCATGTCATCTTATTTAGCGTCTTACTTCTTGCTCGCATACATGCGTCTCACCGTGTTTTCCAGGGACGGTCTCTACGGTGTCCTCTTATATGTCTACTTACTGTCTTTGTGAGGATTTGTCCCTGAATTTTTTGACAGGAAAAGGTTTTTAGTCTTGGGAGGCATCGTCAAGCAAAATTGCAAAAAACTTTAAGAGTTTCACCATAACACCAGCTGTAACACCTCAGTCTGATCTCCTATTAGACTGTCAGCAGCTTGCGCAGCCTGACAGACCAAATGGAGACGAGTGGGACAGCTGTAGCAGCAGCCTAGCTGTTTAGCACCTAGCTTTAGCGCTACACAGCACTGCCTTTTGAGCGCAGGAGCCAAGACTGAATTCAGGGGGAGGGAGGCAGTGACTCACAGGAATCAGCTCCGAGAACCTGTTGGGAATAGTTAAACACGACACTCCACACAAATAATAAGCACCGATTGTATTTCTCTAAATATTTCCTTGGCTCCTGGGAGGAGAGAGCCGCAGGGAAGTTTTCCTCCTACTAAAGATGCTGACCTTTACAAATAGAGTTGTGTCTCAGCCAAGGCTGGCCTCCCTCGTACTCGGCCGTTTCTTTGCACTAAGCTTCTTTCATTTCCATTTCAAATCACACCATTTCTTTTTCATACAGTCGCCCACAGCACTGCTTTGTGCTTTAATGTGAATTAGCAGCTTGTACTGGAGACAGGCAGAATTATTGTGGTGGGCTGATGCTTTTATTTAAACATTCTGTGTGGCTTTTGCATTATAAGGTCATGCAAATGCATGAACACATAAAACATGAAGTCATATGCAAGACAGGTATGGAAAAAAAGAGTTACAAATGCCCAGAAGCATTCGGAGTGCTCTGACATATTAAGAGGTGCTTCTCATGGGAGCGCCTGCAGGTTTGAGAAATTGCTAGTAAATTTCACAATTAAATGGCAAATGAAATGTGAAATTTTTGAAGTAGAAAGACTAAAATAGTATTTTCTCATAAAACATACTCCCCTGCTCTAGGAGAGGAAGAAAAAAAGTAAGACTTAATCAAAAGTCTTCATGTTATCTCCATTTAATTTCATTTATTTGCTATCTAGGAAAAACATATAAAAGCACATAACATCTAATTTCACTGGATACACCTGCAAACACAAATACACACTCACATATGTAAACACGTTCATACTCTTACATGCAGGCACTTATTAAGATCTCCTCCTCTACCTGCAGAGAAACACCCTTTGTGTGTCATACTCAATGGATATCTTCTCGCTCAAACACACAGAGTCGGTTGGCTCAGCGGGGGGACCTCATGCTGTGTGCTAAGGGACACGGGTGTTGTATTATACCAGGGGTGACAAATGAAAGCTGGCATACTAAAAAAGAAACGGCAGCTTATTTGGTATGCTAATGTGAGAGGGAGAAAGAAAACACAGGAGGCTGGCGTTGAGCCTACGCAAGAAAGATCAATTCGCTCCAATTGGCTCCAGCCATCCTTGGTTTTCTCCAGACTCTCCCACTGGGAGAACTGCGGCATCCACCTGGGACTCCATCTCTCTTTACCCCACCTATTCTTCAAGTTGGTTTTAAAGCTCAGACAGCAATGCGCAATAAACAGGGTCGATTCTGGTGGGGGTTGGGGGGGGGGGGGGGGTCTACAAGCTTTGAATTGTATCACACCAAAAAAATTTCTAAAACTGGGTGCAATGCATGGTTTGTCCTGTGGTGGCAGTGATGAAGAATAATTTACTATGCATTTCTTTTAAACTAGAAGAAACTACTCAATGACCAATGCAGAGAAGCAAAAACGCAAGAAGAGAGCATGTCACTTGTGCTTGTGATTGAGTCTGCAGAAGTATGAGCCGACACTACTGCACAGACACCGGCTCCAAATGACGCCATCAGCACAAGATGGCAACGGCCATTTCTGGGATATTTTGGAGACACATCGTCAACTCTTTTTTTAACAGTTAAGTGTAGAGATTGCAAAATAATACATGACCTAGTAACATTATCATCAATAATCCTGAAAATAGGTAAATATAAATGTTAATGTGTGCCCCTAAAAGCACAAGTGGTCCCTGCCTGGCAACCATGTTACTGTCCTCTAGAACCACCGCTGTCAACAAAGCAACTTTTGCTTAAGTGCAATGCTAGCTGCTAGCGTTGTTGTGCATCAGTTCACCAATCTTCCAGAAATTTACCTTACTTTTTTTTTTTTTTTTTTTTTACATGACTACTTGTAAGCTTTTTTATATACATTTTTAGAGACATAATAATAAGAAACAGTCCTGTTGGCTTTGTCATGTGGTGCGGACGCCTATTAATTAATCCAAGAGCGCTGCCCTCAAAGAAAACCATAAAGCGAGCCTCTCAGTATAATGTATGGCACATGTAAGAACGGCCCAAACCAAAAACATATTGGGAGACATTTACATGAAAGTCTTTGGAAAAGTAATAAACTGCTGTATATAGAGTTTTTAAGGCTCTAGAAGAATCACTTATAGTTGTGAAAGCCCTGAGCCGTTTAAATGTACAGTTCAGTAGCTGTCTTAGAAAATCCCTAGGTTCTCAACCAGCCAATTGCAAAAATAAAAGAATCATATTTTAATTATAGTGCTTGCTAAGGCAACCATCATTTTCGCCTAGCACTTTGGGTGTGAGGGATTTGAACTAACGCCCGTTTCACACTGCAAGCTTAAGCGGCGCATTAGCAGCACGTGAGCGTAACTACATCGTCACTGCAGCTGCAGAGACGTGCAAGTATTCAACGTTATTGACAATGGACCCTCTTTACGTGAAATTTCACTAATGTGACCACATCTTTACAGTGAAAGAGGGACTTGAGTCATATAAAGAAACTCTTTGACTTGATATAGTAAGCAACCACCTAGAACAAACTAAATCACCTACTGTAGAAACTAGCCAGAACACCTTTGCAACCACATAGCAATGCGCTGGTAACCAACATCACAACATGCACTATTTAGACAATGCAAACTCTTGTTTATTATATCTAAGTGTGAACTATTGTGTAGGAATGTTTGTTGTTTTCAACTGCTATGATTACGTTTCACTCGCCATCTTATGTTTACAATTATGCAACATTCATAAGGAAAAAAGTTCTTTCACCAGCCTATAATTAGTCATGAGCAGGTGATAAAACAAAGACGTTTAAAAGCAGAAAATGCAAGTGAGATTATTCATCTCTGTCCTTGAGACAGATTACACATTTGCAAGGTTTGTCACATTGCGATGTAGCTGGTGTGTATTTGAGCATGAGAAGCATTTTAACATTAACAAGCCACTGTGACTGCAGTGCACTGAATGAAATGATTGTACACTAGGGCCGTCACGATATTAGATTTTTCACACCACGGTTATTGTGGCCAAAAGAATTCACAATATCGATATATCGCAATATCTATAGAATCCTTGGGGGAAAAAATGTATCAGTCTAAATAATTTTTACTGCGTTTAGTTTAGTAGAAAAACTAATCTTTCAGGGTTGCTGCACATTTTTTAAAGTCAAATTTAAGGCTTTTTAAGACCTGAAGAAATAAAAATTAATACTAGCCTAGCAGCCTATACATTATGGCTGTTTCCAATCAAATGAAATCATTATCAACAAAATCCATCTTTGCAATACAGAGGTGACACAGAATGAGAAGTGGCATTAATATACATTAATAATATATTAATAATACAGCATTTACAATTTGTCTACATAAATTTAATTCAATATTTAAATATGGATTTTTTTTTTTAAATTTTTTAATTAAAATGTACTTTAAATATGAAACTAAACTGCCAGTAGGTGGCAGCAAATCACTGTCTTAATAAATGAGTGAGTCGTGCATTCAACCAATTTGATCAAATGACTGATTCATTCAGGAAGCAAGCAAGTGACCATCTTTATTGAATGGGTCATTTAATCATTAAACTGATTTGTTCTAAACGCGGATTCAGTCAGTATAACAAAAACATTTCTGTCTGTTGCACGGGGACTTTGTTCTGCTGTTCATAATTTTGAAATTGTCGTTGGCGAAATAAAGAAAAAAACAAACAATATTAACAATACTGTGTCTGAAACAACTCACATTGTTCATTTAACAAAAAGTTAAATGTGCTGATTTGGGGAAAACTGCACTCTTGCTCGTGTTATATTGTAATACAACTACATCATATCAAATGATATAATGACAAAAACTTGTCGAGGCAAAAATGCCCGTGCATCTTGAATTTTGAGGTCATATAACTTTATGCATAGCTACATCACGCTGAGTAAGACGAGTAAAGAAAACACGGTACTTATTAAAAGAATCACCCTTTATTTAAATATATGAACACAGAAGATCGCTGTTAACAGGTTAATATAACATTTCCCATTCCATGACTAGTAAAATAATCGCAATTTACTCTCTGTAAAATGGCGTAATCCGCAAGGTGATGGACACTGAGGTGGGTAAAAAGGTTGGTGGTGTTGCCATCCTACACACTGACGGTAGCTAGGCGAATCCTGCAGATTGGGCTGTCTAAAGCCCGGGATACACTGCGTGATTTTTGGCTGTCCCAGACGAAAGATTGCCATTGTGAAACAATCGTGGCGATTTCTGTGATCGTGGCTCTTAATCGGTGGTCCTATGTCGTACAGTGAGAGAGGTTCAAAGACGGCCATTTTCCCGGTCTTAAACCAAAGATAGCCTACGATCATTTTCTGACAGTGTCAGAAATTCAGCATGATCAACATGTGTTTGCTGCTACGACCTACGTCTACTGACCAGCCAATTAAAATGCGACATGAAATCAAAGCGACATGGCGCTAAAACTTAAAACTGCTTACCTCAAGCTCTTTTCCCTTCTTCTTTCGCCGCTTCCTTTTTATTTTCAGTACACGTAACAACTACAACTGCCAAAGTGTGATTCAACATGGTGTTTTGTTTACCACTAGCGCATGCAGATGACGTTTTTTTTCTTCTATAGAAACTTGCATCGTAGCCTACGAGTCAATAGGTGTCACCATGCATGTCGTTCCCAAGTTTAGTAGATCCATGTCGCACAGTGTGATAAAGTAATGATCTTATAGGATTGCTAAAATCGTGTAGTGTATCCCAGGCTTAAGGAGCTGTTTTCTTGGAAGCTGAAAAACTCCCATACTGTCGAGCTTACTTTACTTTTTTCGGGTGTGGACAGAGCCTCTCACTTTCCCGCTCGGACGACATAGTTCTTCTTGGAATAGCTGCGCGCGTTGCGTCTTCTTGTTTGACAGGTGTCAGCGTTAAGGTGCTATACTGCCACCTGAGAGGTCAACCAGGTACTGACGCTGGAGTATTTACATGTCATGATATCATAAGCGTCCTATTCAATTTAAATATTGTAGTTATAGCCAATACCTCTATATTGTCACACCCTAAATTAACATAATATCGATATTTCATGCTTTGAATATCACGATTATCATCAATACCGGTATATTGTGACACTCCTATTGTACACACAACCATCAGGAAAGAAGTTGTAGCTGCATGTAATGAGAAAATAACTTTTTATAACACATTCCAGTAATAGGGTCTGAGTAAAAGTAAATAAATAAAAAATGTAATAAACTACTTTATTTTAGTTATTCATTTTATTAATTATTTATTCTATTCATAAATTTTTATTCTATTTATCATATGATGTCTGAAAGTTTTCCAACCAAAATTAGTCTAGAGCAAAACATTGCTTAAATTACTAAAATGACTAAAATTAGATAAAAATTACACATTATAAAAAAAGATTGAATACTTTTATTCAGCAAGGACATGTTAAATTGGTCAAAGTTGAAAGTAAAGACAAACAATTCTATTTCAAATAAATACTCATCAAAAAATAATATATAAAATAGAAAAGTTATTTTAAATACACAATTTATCGCAATTGAACCGCACGTGATTTGGCAAAGGCTGCGATTATTTCATGCGCAGCTTATCAGATCTGTATGGCTTTGTGATCAGTAGTAAATGCTTCTCCATCTGAAAGCCAGAGCGTCATATCGCTGAATAAACCAAGTACAGGTCTCTGCAGGACAGTAATAGGAGTTACCAGATCAGTGGGCGAGGCCATAAACAGAGGGGCGTTTTTAAGAGCGTTACCTGATTTGCCCATGTCAGAGTGTGGGTAGGGTTTAGGGGTGGGGTCGGGTGAAGGGGTTCATTTTCATTGCACGATTTATAAACACCCACCAGTTTGAAAACACCCACAAATTTAGAAACGCCTACTTTTGTTCCACAGAGACATCATACTCGAATAAATGGAAGATTGAAATGCTTTGATTGATTAAACATGACTAAGAAACACACAACTGCCTTATTCTGTGTAAGAAGCCTCATCATCTCATCATCTCACATTACTGTCGTAATGAAGTGAGTTTGGAGTAAAAACGTTATTAAATGTTGTCTTGTGTTGGACAAGATGTTAATAAATGCTTCTCATGTCTGGAAAGATGTTTGACGCGTGTTGCTTTTTCAAATGTACATTATAAGCGCAGTGCTTTCAGATAAATTAGCATTTGGAGCCATAGTTCATTGACAAGCTGTGCATAAAAAAATAATCACAGCCTTTGTGATTTCATAATCGCACCAAGAATCGCGTTTAAGCGATAAGGGTCAAGCTGATTGGGTCAAGGACCTATCAGCACGCTCTATCTACAGTTTCATGACAGAATTTTGTATTTTTCACAACAAAAAGCAGGACACCAAAGTGTACCAAAGAGCCTATATGTATTTCCGAATGCCATGCCCAACTTCTCAGTGGATTATGCACCTCCTCTCACCAGGCTAAGCACCCCTATAAACGATACACAATCATGTTAAAGCCTATTAGACATGCATTAGTTACTCGCTCCCTCACACACACACCCGTACTCTGTGTCTTAAGGAGGGGTGTAACACACACCTAAGGGGAGACTGTTGGGGCTAACGGCAAGATCCACATGATGACAGAGTGTCAATACAAAGCAATTTAAGGGCGCATGAGAAATCGACCCCCCAGATAACAGGCAATTTCTCTGCTCCGATGACTCCTGTGGACAGCCAAATAACCACAAAAACGAGAAGAGAAAGAGGGAGTCTACTGCTGAGAAGCTGTGATTTGGATCACGTTGCACTGGTTACTATTGCACATTCACTAGCGGCTTCTCGATCGCCCTCTCACTCTCTTTGTCTGTCTAGTTCTCTTTTATTTTCTGTCCATCTCAGCCTTAAACACACACACATATATATTCAGCCCACAACTCTACTTAAGCCTTAAAACAGTAGCTTAAAACAAGATGGAAAGGTGTAAAACTTAACTTGAGGGTGTCAAGTTAAATCAAAAAACAAGTTTGCCAAAGTTTGGGATAGCCATGATGTGATTCCCAAGACACCATGGGCACATATGGTACGTTTATTTGTCATTCTACCTACTTTTTTAAAACTAAAATTGTATGCAGTATGTATAAGGTGTGATAACTACCGTAATGCAAGGTGATAAACTTGACTTTCCAATAATGTGATCATTGACTTGTCATTGTTAGGATTACAGTATTAAACCTAAAATAAATTTACATTAAATAAAAAAAATATATATATATTAAAAAATTAAATAGAAAAAAAACTGGTCTATACCAAAAACCACAATGAATAATAAAAAAATAAGTAAATTTTCTCAAAGGGACTTATCAATGACTCATTTGAAAGAATTGGTTCTTTTAGACAGTTCATGAAAAGTTTTGTCAACCACTTGATTAAAGGCAGGAACACACCGAGCTGACGACAAACTAGTGGCGACGAAAGCAGACTGCGGGGTTGGCTGACGTCGGCAGCGTCTGTGTCCTAAGTTGGCCTGTCACACCGAACCGACGCTCGACACTGACGGCCAAGTAGCACGTCCGTTCTGCGCCTGCATAAGATGAAATGCCTTTCCGTACCAGCAGGTAGCATTAGCTGAGCAGCCAATCAGAATGATCAGATAGCCCGACGGACCGACGAGCTGTGACGGCGATTCAACATGTTGAATCAGCCGAAAAAAAGCAGGCGATGACCAACTTCAGCCGATGGTGGGGAACACTTAGTCGGCCGACGAACAAAAACTGCCCGACACTGGTGTGTTCCTGCCTTAACATGAAATGCCCTAACTGCGAATCATTATGGTTGGATTCAATTTAGTGAATTGTTTCATTCAGATAGTACATATAAACAGTTCAGTGAACGGCTTGATTCACATGAACTGTCAGAACATACTGATTCACTAAAATGAATCAGACTATAATGAATCATTTCAGTGAACTGGTTCATTTTTATTCATTTTAGTCATTTGGTTAGTTTGGGCGGTTCATGTACAGTAAATGGTTGATTTGCATGTACCGTTTGAACAAACCGCTTAACTAAAATAAATTTCAACTATACTGATATAATGAATGAAATTGTTCATACGGTCTATGTAAATGGTTCACAAAAAGTGAACCGTTTGAGTTACAAAATCTCTCTAAACAAAACGATTCCCTGAAATGAATCAGAATTCATTTTGACTCATGAATCAGAAGCAGTTTTGTCAACTACTTGATTAACATACACTCCTAACTGCGAATCCTCATGGCTGGATTCAATTTAGTGAATTGTTTTGTTCAGATGGCTCATGTAAACAGTTCACAAAAAGTGAACAGCTTGATTCACATAAACCGTCACAACATACTGATTCACTAAAATGAATCAGACTATAATTGTTTTTTTCGTATTCATTTTAATCATTTGGTTAGTTTGGGCGGTTTATGTACAGTAAATGATTGATTTGCATAAACCGATTCACTAAAATTAATCCAACTATACTGAAGTAAAAGTGAAGTGATGTGAAAGTATACTGATATAATGAATCAAATTGTTCATACGGTTTATGTAAATGGTTCCAAAAAATGTGAACCGCTTGAGTTACAAATTCTCTCTGAACAAACAGATTCCCATTTAACAGTATGACAGCCATTCAAAAGTAAGGTTCTATTCTAATAATAATAATAATAATAATTTATAGGCCTATAACATATGAATCAAAAATTATACTAGATGTTTCACCAATGCCCAATGTTTTGGAGGGCTTTTAACCATGTGAAATGCAGAAAGAGGCTTTGTAATGGAGAAAAATGCTTTATGCTATGTATTATACTATGCAGTACACTATAGTGTTCCATTCCATACACATTCATACACACATTTGAAGCCTTGACTCATTATAATATAAGCGGAATCAGACATTCCACTCAAGACTGAAGTTCAAGATTGAAAGAAAAGGAAGTTATTGGCCAACAACCCCATATTAAAGACTCTAAAATGCAGGAATGCAGAAGATTTATTTAATTGCCACATTATATTTCCTTATAAAATGCTCTATTATTCAGAGCATGCTACAGTCACAGAAAGCCATCATTCAAGAACTGTTTTTGTTAGTGCTCTCAGAGACCTGCCTGCTAACAGGGAGTATAGCTTAAAGACTGACACTTCCTGCAGGCAGTGTTTGGTAATAGGGTGGGTTGTCAATCACAAGCTGTTTCCCGAAGACGACAACTAGTCTATATATTCTCAATGTTTGGGTGAGAGCGAGGTTACAAAAAACTTTACAGATTTATAAATTTATGACTACAGATGCATTAATTTTTCAGAGATTCTGGAAATATTGAAAGAGTTCTAAGGGATGGGTGTTCTTTCAATCATTTTCATGCATTACCAATTCATGGAGTCAATGACTGATTTGTTTAAAGGGATAGTTCACCCAAAAATGAAAATTCTGTCATCATTTACTAGACTTTCGAAACACAAATGAAGATATTTTTATGAAATCTGAGATTTCAGTCCCTCCAATGACAGTCCACGCAACTACCACTTTGTCGCTTCAAAAAGTTCATAAAGAGATTGTAAAACGAATCTTTACGAAAATTTAGTTTAGGCTTCTTTTTTTTTTCACATATAAACATTAATCAACTCACACACAATTGTGGTAAATGGAAGCTCAAGCATGTTTGCTTGACGTGCGAGAACCAATGAGGTTCATTCTCGTGTTACGCAGCCAAAGCCACTGGAAGGCAAGCCTGCAACCTTTAGCCAAAAAAGCGTAATGGCTAATGCTAACGCTCTGGCTCTGGCGGTACACAGGGAAGGAGTTTTGAACGGTGTCACTGCCATTACACAATAGGCTGAGAGGTGCCGCACGTGATTAAGTTAGCTGTTACGCGCTCTCCAGTGGTAAGAGATACAGACCCTCTCATCTCCCTATAATAATACAATCTCTGAACGCAGCACAACTGAACTTCCGCATGAACCAATGAGCTTCGTTCTCATGCGTCAAGCAAGTATGGTTGAGCTTGTTTATGTTCGCTGATCAATGTTTATGTGAATAAAAGCTTAAATTCAATCTGTTCATCATATAAAGCGATCATGTCTCTTCAGAAAAGTTGGACTCAAAATGGTAGTTGCATAGCTGTCAATGGAGGGACAGAAATCTCTCAGATTTCATTTAAAATATCTTAATTTTGTGTTTTGAAGATCTTGCGGTTTGGAACGACGTGAGGGTGATTAATTGATGACTTTTTTCATTTTTGGGTGTACTACCCTTTAAACTTTGTTAAAAGTCCTTTGAAGGACATTAGTACTCTTTCTCTCTAAATAGGTGATACAAATTGATGTCTGAAGAGTCAAAAAGCATGGCATGGCAACAGTTTTACAGACTTGTGTTGTTAACCTTTAGTGTTGGGAAGTTACGGTCTGAAAGAGAATCTATCTTTAGCTTGAGAGGTGTAAAATGTAAAACCTGATATCACACATTTTCTTTTAGACAAATGAATACATGAAACAAAAAAGGAAAAGAGTACATTATCATTACATGAGATTCATAACACAAGGTTGTGGCTCATACCCAGCGGGCTTGATCAAGGTGGTGAAGTGTTACTCTAAGATTTAAGGTGGGTGCCAGACAGTAAAATTAAAGAGACTGGCATGAAAGACGAAATCAAAGGAGGTTTTTGAACCCATCATTGCAGGAGTGAGACATGTGGGTAAGAGGGACACCGACGAGGGTGGACTTCCTTTGAGAAATAGTTCAAGCAGCAGCCTCTGACACAATCATATACTCCAAAGCACATCAAACACGGGGCTCTAAGTTCTTCTGCTCTTAAGATCAACTAAAATTCCCCAAACCCTCACAGAACTGTCATTAGATCCCAATCCCCACAGAGCGTCAAACTTATGGGCATCGGAAAGAAAAGTTCGCAGTTAATCTTTCTGACTCATATGAAAGGTGTAGAGAGATCATAAGTAGTGGCGTGAAAAACTCATGTTTTTCACAAAGGCTATGTTACGTTCACATCCAACAGCTCATAATCATGTGGAAATCACAAGTGAAAAGGTGTGGGATCATGATGAGGTAACCATAGAAACACACATTGTCCCTTTGTTGCTTTATTTAAAAAGGTTCTTTGTAAAAGAAGACATCCTGACATGAGCAGCAAAATGCTGATCATCATCCTCAGGAGTTCACACTAAAAGAGGATTTTTTTTTCTCAGCAAGATCCAGTTAAGTGCTTGTGGAAGAGATTTCAGCTGCTGCTTGAATTCTGTCAAGGATTTGGCTGTCCAGAAAGGGTTGGGAAGATCATTGCACCAGCAAGGAACAAGTGAACGACAACCTTCTTGAAAGTGATTTTGTGCCTCTCCGAGACGGTACCACAGCTGACTGCAGGCTTCTGGAGGGGATGTAGACTCGTAAGAGACAGTGGAGGTAGGAAGTGCGGAGCCTGTGGACATTCTGTATGCAAGCATCGATGTCTTGAACTTGATGCAAGGAAAGTCTGTTCACTCAGGGGGCAAATTTGCAACGCCTCCATACAGATATTTCTGGCATCCAAGTCCTATTTACTCGAGTGGGGAAATCCTGAAATCTCAAAAACTGCTTGGCACATTCCCATTTAAATTACACATTTCAAATCAGCAACAAAATATGACATGAACCGCCCATAAATGTTGTTTTTTATGCTTAAATAGCGTTAAACAAAAGCTTATATTTCAGACTGGACCAGCCAATGCGCATGTGCAGTCTTAAAGAGTTAGTTCACACAAAATTAAAAATATTTCATTAATTATTTACCCTCATGTCTTTCCAAACCCTTAAGACCTTCATTCATCTTCGGAACACAAATTAAGATGTTTTTTTAGATGAAATCCGAGACCTTTCTGTCCCTCCATAGACAGCAATGCAATTACCAGTTTCAAGGCCCAGAAACATAGCGAAGACATCGTTAAAATAGTCCATGGTTGAAGGCTGAGTGGTTCAACCTTAATGTTATGAAGTGATGAGAATGCAAAAATAATGACTTTATTACACAATTTCTTGTTGTTTCTTTTGTGTCAGTTTCTGTGTTGTGACGTAGAACTTATGAAGAAAGTGTAAAACTCTTGCAGTTCAAAAAGCTTATGTTACATCCTACGCCTTCCGTGTTCAACTTACGGAAAAAGCTTAACTGACATGACGTCAGTTTACACTTCGTAAGTTGAATACGGAAGACGGTCTGATGGATAGATATTTTACTTCATAACTTGTTAAATATGGATATAATAACGCATCACTTCACTTCAGAAGGACTTTGTTAACCCCCCGGAGCCATGTTTATGATGGATGGATGTGGATGGAAGCACTTTCTTAAGCTCATACTCATTGGTCTCACTCACTGCCATTATAAAGCTTGGATGCGTCAGGATATTTTTTAATATATCTCCGATTGAGTTCGTCAGAAACAAGAAAGTCATATACACCTAGGATGGCTTGAGGGTGAGTAAAGCTTGGGGTAATTTTTATTTGAAAGTGAACTAACCCGGAAGTGCTGCACTGTGTTTACAACATGAGGGGGCGCATTTTGCTGCGCAAAAAAGTATTCTTGTTGTTTCATAAAATTAAGGTTGAACCACTGTAGTCACATGTACTATTTTACTGATGTCTTTACTAACTTTCTGGGCCTTGAACATGGTAGTTGCATTGCTGTCTATGGAGGGACAAAAAGCTCTTGGATTATATCTAAAAAAAAAAAAAATTCTTAATTTGTGTTCCAAAGATGAACGAACTAGTCATGGTTGGGGCTTGTCCCTACTGTGATGTCGCAGTAAGGGGAAATCTGGAACAGCATATTTTCAGACTTCTGATTTATGGGGATTATTAAAAAAAGAGTGTGTGGAATTTTACCAGGCTAGTTTGTTTGCAAACACTGTGTACACACATCAGTGTTAAATCACCAGGTAAAAGGAAATTTTGCATAATAGGTTCCTTTTAAGGGGCCGGTTCCAAGTTTTTCCATTCCACTGCGCTACTGCGCAAACTGGGATTATACATACATTTTATATATAGACAGACAGATTTTTACTATATTTTGTTTGGTTTCCTTAAATAACACTGCAGTCTTTGTCAGTGCTCCCTATATGGCCAGTTCATCCCTGCTTTAGTTTAACAACAGACTCTAAAGTCAGTGTAAAAAGTAGAGCTGGGTCTATGTGACTGAACTTATTAGCAAACTACAGATAATACTCTTATTAAGTGATGCGTATAGTTACCATTTAGCCTGTAAAGCCTGACACATGCTCTGGCATTCTAAACTCTAGAGACGTCTCCAACTAGATGCAGTAATTGTGCTTTTCATTCTTAATGATCTGCAAACCTTATAGTGCTGAGGCTTTTTCCTTCCCCCTTCAGAAAGTTTGACCAAAACTGCCCAAGTTAACTGCCTGAGGATATGTGTAATTGGAAAGTTCAAACTCTAAAGTCTCTCTGCAAAATGGTTAGGATTACTCAGACATGCAGCACAGCCTTCTATAGATTAGCTGCAGTTGTATTAGAATATTTACAAAATTATTAATTATGTAGAAGGTTTTATATATATGATAGCAGAAACTGTTTTAAAAAACAGTTACTATGCAATTATGTTGTGAATGTTGCTTGATTATGTGGCACGTCGTGTTAGTGAGTGTCTAGATGCTTTCATGTAAATTAAAAAAGAATGCAGTTCATTTGTACTGGTATTGGTACCTGCTACTTTAGCATTCACTCTATAACCACAGAATTCTGTAACTGGTATTGCTTTTTGAACTGTGAAATATCCTCAACCTCCAAATTTCACAAAGTTTTGTACCTCCAGTACCTCCTTTCCTTTAATGAGGAACAAGTTGCCAGTGAGAGCCAGGAGCTGTTCATTTCACAGATGTCAAACCTCTTCCTTCATCAGTATGATCTGCCCAGACTCAAAGCCATTCACATAAAACCACTTTAAAACGAGGATAGTGAAATAGCTCAAACAGCTCCCTTCAACAACTATTAACAACTGCAGGGTCATAGTTGATCAATACAGGCCTACAGAAGAGTTTGGTAGGGCTGGAATTATAACCACAACAGAAGCTAGGGTCTGGTTTTACAAACAGGTCTTAGATTAAGCCAGGATTAGGCTTTAGTTCAATTGGGGCATTTAAGTAGCTTTTATAAACATGCCTTACGAAAAACATTACTGGTGTGCATATTGGGACAAAACAATGGCACTGACATATTTTAAGATATGTCAGTGCAAGTTGCTTTCAGTTAAAACAGCTCAAACATGCATTTTAGTCTGGGACTAGGCTTAAAGGATTAGTTCACTTTCAAATACTCACCCTCAAGATATCCTAGGTGTATATGACTTTCTTCTTTCTGATGAACACAATCGGAGATATATTAATAAATATCCTGACGCATCCAAGCTTTATAATGGCAGTGAACGATACCAATGATAAACGGACTCTGGGAGGTTAATAAAGTCCTTCTGAAACGACGCCAGTTTACACTTCGTAAGTTGAATACGGAAGGCGGTCTGATGGATAGATATTTTACTTCATAACTTGTTAAATATGGATATAATAACACATCACTTCACTTCAGAAGGACTTTGTTAACCCCCCGGAGCCATGTGAAGTATGTTTATGATGGATGGATGTGGATGGAAGCACTTTCTTAAGCTCATACTCATTGGTCTCACTCACTGCCATTATAAAGCTTGGATGCGTCAGGATATTTTTTAATATATCTCCGATTGAGTTCGTCAGAAACAAGAAAGTCATATACACCTAGGATGGCTTGAGGGTGAGTAAAGCTTGGGGTAATTTTTATTTGAAAGTGAACTAATCCTTTAATCAACATCCTTTCTCAAGAGCATGCCCGTTGGGGTTACGGAAGTCATTGGCAGTGCTGCATAGGACTTGTTCGAGAAAGATTTATCATTTAGTTTTTAGACCATGAAATCAACAATGTCACCAAAGAAGTGTGTTTTTGGTTGTGAGGGAAACCATGTTCAGCTTCCCAAAGAACCCAGCGTTAAAGGAACAGTGGATGTAGTTTGTTTTTCCGGGGCAGCGACAGAGTTGTGCGAGTGGTGACGAATGTTTTATAAACAAAGCCCAGTTTGACGCTGGATTTGCAGATCATTTGAAACTGAAATATGGAGCGGCCCCAGTGAAAAAAAAGAGATCCCAGTCATTAGTTGGAACTGCAGGCGGTAAGTAAAACTGCATCAAATGTCTGTGTTTTGTTGGAAATCGGCGCAAGTGCATGCGATGTGAACAACATGAACGTATAGTGAATCGAAAGTTATCCAGGGATAATGCGATGATGTATTGCTCATGACTCTTTAGCTCCGCCCACCACGGCACGCCTCCAGGAGCTCGACTGTTTTCGGAAAGAATCGGTACAGCTGTATTTATCTTTTATAAATCTTATAAAACTAAAGACTCTTCGGAGATATGAAGGATGCAATACTACTCTATAGGTACTCTAGATTAACATGTAATTGGCAGAAACTCTGTCCCCTTTAAGAGAATGTATTTTAACTTAAAAATATTTGTTAAATCGCCTTTAAGGCAACATGAATGACAGTGACTGTTCTCCATGGATTGACTATGAACAGGAGTGCAGATAATGATCCACCACCTGGTATTGTTGGACTTACAGTATCAGTCAAGAATGAACGAAAGCAACCAACATTACAGAGACTCGGCAACCAAAGTGTGAACGCCCATTGAGTCATAATTGCAAGTTACCATGACACTGCTTCATTTCTACGAAATGAGCTCAACACATTAGATTCCTGGCATTGTTACTACCATATAAAATGAGGCAGTAATTTGTAATCCTTAAAAACCAAGCAAAGCATTTTGTTTTGTCATATTGTTGATGTCTCATTCCCGGGGACTTTCCCTAACATATCATCTGTCTCTGTCTCCTTAGAAATAAAAACATATCCTCTATACAAAAAAGACTGCAACTTGAAAGACAAGCACATTTTAAAATAGATAAAAAGCTATAGAAATGTAGTATGAAAAACTAAAAACTAAATAAATTAGCCAAACAAGTATGCATGCATGGGAACAACACAGTAGCGATATATGACTTGCATTAGATCTCATATACACACCACCTATATTGCAGAAGCAATCCTTCTGTTTGGATTTCTACAAGCCATTTGATGCCACAGAGCTAATGATTGTCAAATTCACAAACTAATTGTTCTTTTAAGTGGGTGTTTTTAATGAATCAATAGAACCGATTTGCAAATTGGCCTGCATCAAACTCATGCGTTCTCAGCTGGACAGATTACAGAGTTAATAACACTCTCACTTGCTGAATCGAAAGTCATCAATTCTGGTAACACCAAACTGGTCCTAAGAAAAAAGAAGATTGCTGCTAATAGTAATTGATTAGTATCAAATAATAACTTGATATCGACATGTTAAAAATAACACTTTTGTTTCGGTTCTCACAACCAGAAAAATCCTTGCAGAAATGAAAAGAGCCCCTACTATGACACAAACCACTAAATTATACACCAATTACAATCAGTGCCCTAATGGATATAACGTAAAACATATGTTTTTAAAGACTAAAAACATCAAAACAATAGGCATTTTGCAGATGCACTCATAGCGCACTTGTTGCCACAGTACACAAGTAACCTAAAATGCAAGAAATGGGTTTAAAACTACAGAATTGATAAGTTACCAGCTTAAATCCAACCAACATATTTTAAATACCATGTTTCAATTTAGCCTATATGAAAGATGGCTTTCTCCATTTTGATAGTTTCAAAACTATTGTGCTTGATTTAAAACAACCACATATTAGTGGAATATCTATTTTCTGTTCATGTGACATTCAATAACTCACATACACACTAAGATATTAAGTAAAATATGAACACAATGGGGCCATCCTATAATTGCAGTGACATTTCCATCTGATTTTTATCTTGTCGAATGAATCTCATCAATAATATATTAATCTACAATATTCATTATCTTCTTTCCTATTTATACTAACTGTGTAGGACTAAAAATATAGGCTGCAGTTTTGTCCATGGTGTTACACCTAATAGGAACCAGTAACACCACAGATGAATTTGGATTAAAGATGGAGGAAGCCATTACAAAAACAAACATGCTGCTACCGATCTTATGTCATATAAGTGTCAAAGATATCTTCAACACCACAGACATTTCACAGTGGACCCTCAAAAACTCAGAACATGTAGAAACATCTTCCTTACCTCAGGAAGAGTTTCAGATAAAAGTCCTTGTGATGTATATATATATATATGTTTGTTTTTGTTTTGCATGAATACATTTACATACTGTATTAAACATATTTTGCTACTTTTTATTACCATTTTAAGTAAAAAAAAAATTGCATTACAGAACAGCGACATTGATATCCATACTTTTCAAAATAATTAAGAGACTATACATATTAATAATAATAATGATATCATCTATAATGTTCCAAGAAACAGATAAAAATGTTTTAAAACATATGTTTTCTATACACATTTGTGCATTTGGTGTTTAGCCATCTTACAGTGAGTTACCAAAGTCAGGGGTGCCGCTAAGGGGAGGAAAGTTAGGACGATTCTAAGGGCCCACGCACTTTTGGGGCCCCCAAAGATCGGTTTTATTAGTAGTAACAGTCAGTGCTCGAAGTGGGCCGGTACGTACTTGTCACATGGTCCTCTGGTCCTCTGAACGCCCACACCGAAACGTAGAATCATCAGACTATTAATTAATTGTATACGTCGCGGGTTTGGAGCTTTTACAAGCTGTACGAACTGAACGGATCAATTGTCTGCGCAATATGACTGCGACTGAAGCCCAGTCTAATTTTGCATGAGTGGTGAGCGAATCACCGTAACGGTGAGTGTCCACTGGCGCGGGGCGGAGCAGAGCGAGCATTTTCAATTCATTCCTATGGAAGTCGAGCTTCACAATCCCACAATGCACCTTGCAAGTGTGAAGCTCGACTTCCATAGGAATTAATTGAAAACGCTCGCTCTGCTTCGACCGCTCCGCGCCAGTGGACACCTACCATAAGTGCATTCACCAGCACGCTCCAAGATTTGCACGAGCAGTTTCTATGCGACGCTGATGATAAAATGTACAACAATTTGTTGTTATATTCTATTGAATATGGTAAAACGCTACTAAGAAAGTCAAACATGATCTAAAACAGCCACTAAGATGACTGATGAAAGAGGGGAAAACATCATTCTATAAGCTTTTTAAACTCATGAAGACCACATTTACTAGCATTTATCACGTTCTACGTATTTATTGTGGCGGATTTTGACTAGATGTAGAATGTATAATAGATAATCTGTTAAGGGAATAGATTTTTCACTTAAGATTTATATTACAACTGTGGCTACAGTTTCTAACTGTGTTGCTAGTTTTCATAACAAATGCTATAAAAATAAATAAAGAAAAAATGGTATATCCTTATCCTTACAAATGCTATAGTTAACAATTACAAGAACTATGTTATTTTAAGGCCGAGTACAAGTTAGAAAGAGCTTTAAAATATAGACCTTCTTGAATTTTTGACTAAACAATTGGTTTTGTTTAAGAATGTATGAATATGAATATTTGATTACTGTATTTTTCTATTACATTTGCATAATAAATCATCTGCTATTGCTAGCTACAGCCATGGGAGGTCTCTGACTAAATACTGATGCCTAGTGTTCAAAAGCAATAGCAAAAGTAATAGGTCATTATTATTAAATTGACTTATATGTTTGTAACGGAATGGGTGTGGTAGGGGGCCCAACCTCATATTCTTTCATAGGGCCCAAAAATTGCTAGGGGCGCCCCTGACCACAGTAATGTTTAATGAATCAACATCCAACAAATTTCCTTCAAATGTTCAACAATCAACATTGTTCATCTAGAGAATGTTGTTAACTATGATCATAGGTAGTTGCAGACTAAATGAAAGGTAATTCATTTTAAACATTATGTAACAAATGTTTCTCAATAGGCCACAAGCAAAGCATAAAGACTAAGAATAACTCACAGTCATTGCGTTCCTAAATTAGTGATGTTCGGTTCTTGAACGAATCATTCTTTTGATCCGGTTGAAACCAGTTCATAGGAAGTTAATTCTTTCTGTACTTTAAACATGTAGAATATATCTGCGTTTGAGCATAAATATGTGTGTTGTAGTTGCGAATCTTATCCAAGATGTAGGCTAATCAATATTGGTCAGTTGTATGTATCCGACATACAGTGAAACTGTGACCACAAACCTGTGTGAATGTGAATAAAAGTGAATGAAAGGCAATAATCAGCAATATGTATTCACACAAATAACTTTTTATTTGATTGTTACAATACGCGTTGACACAAATGACTTTATTTGAACATTTCATTAATATAACATGACACTGAGCTTTTAGAAAAGAAATGCATAGTGGCATCATAGCATGATGACGTCAGGAACCTATGAATCGGCTTTTATGAATCGGACTTTGCATTACTATCCTAAATGCCACATGCAAGATTGCTGAGGATAAACCATAGACCCTTCCAATATGTGTCTGTGAAGTTGCCAACAGGACTTCCTGCTAAAAAGATAATCACTTCCTGTTTATAGTCCATTGTAAGATTGCTTAAATCTAATCATCATAATAATAATTTGTTACATTTATATAGCGCTTTTCTGGGTACTTAAAGCACTTTACATATGGAAGGGGGAATCTCCTCAACCACCACCAATGTGCAGCATCCACCTGGATGGACCTCGGTTTAACATCTCATCCAAAGGACATGCTTTTTGACAGTATAGTGTCCCCATTACTGGGGTGTTAGGACCCACACAGACCACAGGGTGAGCACCCACCTCTTCCAGCAGCAACCTAGTTTTCCCAGGAGGTCTCCCATCCAGGTACTAACCAGGCTCAGCCCTGTTTAGCTTCAGTGGGCAACCAGTCTTGGGCTATAGGGTGATATGGCTGCTGGTCATAAAAAAGATTATAAAATCGAGGGTAGAACAAACATTAACAACACAAATGACAAAATTCTCACCCAGCTACTTTCAATACTCAATTTGAGTAGGCCTATATTTCTAATTTCCATACTGTTGTAGATGTGGGGGAAATTATTTCATATGATTTTGTGACTTTTAAATGTGATCCAGCTGCACCAGACGATGCAGTTTTTGAGAGGTACTGTCAGTATTGTATGCATAATTAACAAAAAAGCTAAAGAAACATGCCGCCATCATTTATATCCACGTCTGGCCCACAGATTCTCTTGAAATTTGAATCTGCAAATAGTTTTCAATTCATTTTCATCTCTTATTTATAAGTAGAAAATGAGATTCATAAGGTGACTCAAAGGCCTATGGGATGGTGTGTTGGAAAAAAAAATCTACAAAATATCACGTGGCTTCATTTCATTGAACTAGGTTAGCCCAAGGGGAATCTATGTAGTTTGCCAATAACTAAATAATTGATCTTCTAAGGTTACAGTGAACTTAGAGGGGAATTGTCTTATTTGCGTGTAAGCGAATACCTATGAACCAAATCAAACAGACTTGGCCAGTCTGATTAGATTCAAGGGTCTTTAACAATAGGTGGAAAATGACAAATGCAAAGTACTTCGACTGTAGCGCTTCCATTCCAATCCAATGTGAAATAAAAATTTACCTTATTTTATTTCTTATTGCATGTTCCCAGCTAACAGGAAAAGTTCTGATAAATTTAGCTAACATTCTGGCAAAGTTCTGAACAGATGTTCTTCCAGTAATGTTAATAAAATATGAATTAAAAGTTAGAGAACATTCAGAAATATCAGAAATGGGAATGTTATTTTTGTTAGCTGGGTTACTTCGCCTCTGAATTGTCTTTCCTTCTCTGCTGATGTCACTTAGGACATGCTAATGTTAACCAATAGCCAAATAGCAGTTTAAGCCTTGTTTTAGCAAACTAGGTCTGGCTTCATTCTGGTATGTAACATCTTTTCTTGCTAAATATCCAGTTTCACTCAGAAATTATAGGCTATTATGGAAGTAAAATGACTTGCGAATGCCAATTCATGCTAACGAGCTAGTTTGAGCGATTCAGGTGCATGTTTAAAGATCGCATGCACTTGCATCACTATTTAAAGTAATGATTTATGTATTTTAAAACAGGTCAGCTTTCCCGAAATAACAGTTTTATTATTTCACACTCCTGTTCCTATACTTTAAAGTGCACACGTACAGAAATTCTCCCTCACTGTCACATTTTTTTCAACACATTGACGAAAAGTTTGACGGTTTCACATATCATCCCACACATCAAAACCCGACTGCACTCGACAGAGGGGAACTGACATTTATCAACGTACAACCATTTATTAGGCGCGAAATCACTGCACATATGAGTCCTTTACTAGAGGACGTTCTGTCCTCGGTTTGCAGTGATCTTCCTGTCCCACTGGGCGTCCCTGCCATATAGTGATGAATAAGCTCTAGGATAATGAGAGGACATACAATGTAGGGCAGGCGGACGCTGCTGCAGCCGGTATGGGGGCCGCTGGGGGCCCTGGGGCCGCGGTTCTTCAGTGAGTCCCGTTGAGGCAGGCTCCTCTCCCTTGACTGCCCATGATGCATTGAGCTGGAGTCTGCTACTGTACTACACAGAGAAGAGAACGTGAGCACTCATTTATTATGGATGAGCAAATTAGTGCCATGATGCATGCATTAAACGCCCTGATGGTGGCATTACCTTGTGCATGAGAAAGAAGGAGAGACGGAAAGAGTATGACAGTGAGAGAACATCATGAATGTATCATACACACGGGAGGCGAGAGTTAACAGTTACACAACTGCATTAATAGCTCTTTAATGTGACTCTCAACCTCCCAGTCGTATTGAATACCGAAGAAATGCGCTTTCAAAATCAACAGAAACTGAAGCGAGCATGCCCTTTTCACCTTCTGTTTATTTTCGCTCCAAACAAGTGCATTGGAATTCCAGCCGCCGATTTTTGTCCCCAATACACAGGTCTTGTGAAGTGAGACTCAAAGGATCTGTGACACTGGGTCTTTGACAGCATCTTTCTATTGATTTCTTTTGTCTTTTTTTTTCAGGTGTGGTGAGCTATGACCATAAGATGGATAGCCAAGGATGGCATGGAAACATCATTATCTGTAACCTTTGGTTGACTCTGACATACAAAAAAAGAAAGGGAGAAAAAATAAAAAGCAGAGCTCCAGACATTTGAAAACTCAATTTCTAACTTTGGGATTTTTTGTTTATCTTTTTATCTGATGAAAATGGCTTAGTCCTTAAAGGGTTAGTTCACCCAAAAATAAAAATTCTGTCATTAATTACTCACCCTCATGTCGTTCCAAACCTGTAAGATCTTCGTTCATCTTTGGAACACAAAGTAAGATATTTTTCATAAAATCCGATGGCTCAGTGAAGCCTCCATTGACAGTAAGACAATTAACACTTTCAATTCTCAGAAAGCTACTAAAGACGTATTTAAAACAGTTCATGTGACTACAGTGGTTCAACCTTACTGTTATGAAGCGATAAAAATACTTTTTGTGCGCCAAATTCAATCATATCTAGTGATGGGTGATTTCAAAACACTGCTTCATGAAGCTTCGAAGCTTTACGAATCTTTTATTTCGAATCAGTGGTTCGGAGCGCATATCAAAATCACGTGATTTCAGTAAACGAGGCTTTGTTACATTATAAGTGTTTCGAAATTTCAATGGTTCACCACTGGGGGGCATAACTTTGGCAGTTTGATACACGCTCTGAACCACTGATTCAAAATAAAAGATTCGTAAAGCTTCGAAGCTTCATGAAGCAGTGTTTTGAAATCACCCATCACTAGATATGGTTGAATAAAGATGTTATTTTGTTCAGCTCCAGGGGGTTAATAAAGGCCTTCTGAAGCAAAGCGATGCGGTTGTTGTAAGAAAAATATCCATATTTATAACTTTATAAACTATAATCACTGGCTTCCGGTAACGGTCGTACGCGAGTCTAGTTCCGGTGGAAGAGTAACCTCTGACCCAGCGCATGATGTACTGACGAACGTGCAAGCGCAGAGGATAGAGCAAAACAAAACTGGTCACGAATTAGAAGTCTACAACTAGAATTAAAAAAAAAAAAAATCAGAGGATTTTGAAATAAGAGAAGAGCTTATAAATGAGTTTGTTGGTCAGCCTTATTTGTTTGAACCATGAGAGCCGTCTAATGTTGCCTAAGCTTACACTACTCCAACATCAAAAAAGCAACAAGGATGACCAGGGAATGCATGGACTGATAAAATGTATACTCTAGATGCAATGCAAGTTGCTTTGGCTAAAAGCATATGCCAAATGTGTTGCAATATGGATCAGATGGTCAGTGTGGGCAGTCGTTTGAAGCTGAGAATATATTTTGGTGGAAACTATGGTTATCTTAGTACATTTATCATGACCAGTAGAAGGTTTGTTCCTGGATGTGCTCAAAATGTGGAACTGTTTTGGAGTTTGGTGTAAGTGAGAATGTATTATCACATGTGATAAGCCAACAGCAAGACTTCAGTTAAACACCCACCAGCTCTTTCTCCAAGTTCTAGTGTCATTTCTCTCTCTGCCTCTCCATTCCACTCATTATACTGGCTCTGTTTAAATAATGGGACCATCTCTACAGAAACACACTTAGAGCTCTCCCCGCTAGCGCTATCAGCAGGGTACACGCACCGCTGCAGAGGATTCTGGATGGTGGAATCTACACAATCTGACAGCGACTGGGAGTCAGCATGTATTTGCTCTGGCAAGTCATATTTCCTCTTTCGGGGAGACACCATTTTTCCCTTTCATCTTTCAGAGGAAGCGCTGCACTGGCAGGTCCCTTCTTTCTTTGTGCGCTTTAATTTTGTCCCCGCACCTGCCGCTGTACAAATGGCCGATCGCCATCCTCACCACAACTCTTCTGTGATGTGGAAGAAAGGGCCCACCTCGCCTTTCACGCAAACCACCGCTTCCACAGCCAGCTCCACTTCAGCCACTCAGCTCCGCACTACTCTATCTTTAAAGGACCTTCTTTGCAGATTAATTTTATTTTTTTCCGTGTATTATTTTTCTTGTATTTGTCCCCATCTTCCTCTCTCTATTTACTCCAAAGAAGTATATATAGAGAGAGCCAGCCTATAGCATCCCCATTTATCCCAATAGCAGTTACTCTGCCATACCATTCAATTTATATTTTAATACTTTTAATTCATATTTTTATTCAGCAAGGATGTATTAAAAAGTGAGAGTAAATACTTTTATAATGTTACAAACGATTTCTATTTTTTTCTTTTAAATTATGTTCTTTTGAACGTTCTATTCATCATAAAATCCTGAAGAAATGTATAACGGTTGTGACTTTGTGACTTTTAACCAAGGATCATGTGACACTGTGAAAACATTAAAAGATGAAAACATTAGAAGATGTTACTGACCCCAAACCTTTGATATGAATAATATTTATAACTAATTAAGCATTATTTAATATTATTTTACTAATGTATACTATATATAGAGAGAGAGAGAGAGAGAGAGTAAAGTAAATGTGTAAAAGAAATTAATATTAAATAATAATAAATTTATGTTATAAATGACCATAATTTGAAATATGTATATAGCCAAGGGTACACACAAGTGGTGCGCATGCGTGGTAAAAAATAAACGATGCGCACCAGAAAACATAGAGGGAAGTGCTTTTGAGTAATGTTACCAACATTTTTGGGGACCGTCTCACAGGGACACGTTTACTTACTGGAGTAGGATTTTTCTCCATCTCTGGTAAGATTATTAAGCAATTATGATGATAAGTGTGTTCTTTAATTATTAGGGGTGCAATGGATCGCAGTTAATCCGTGATCTGTACGGATAAGGTCCAACGGTTCGGCACGCATGTGATTCGCGGATTAACTGCTAAGTTTAACCATCATAGAGTGAAAGTTTATCATTTGGACGTGTTTTCTCTCGCCAATTAACGCATTCAAACGATTTTAAAAGCGGAAGAAGAGGCGAAAATCGGGACTCGCGAGCTGTTATCTGTGCCACACCGGAAGCACGCGCACGGAGAGAGAGGGAGCGCGCGCAAACACCGAATTGATTCCTCTTTCGCATTTACTTTCGCTTGAACGGACACATACACACAAAATTATGTCAAAATACCTGTCTCTGCAAGTATTCTCTCGGTTATGTCATTAGCGAACAGTTGAGAAAGAAACCGGATGTGTGCATTCCGTCTTAAAGTGACAGCGGCCTTGCTGTTGTCTGTGTCATTTATGTTAATAAAAAAATATATAGGATACTAGATAGATAGGCCTATTCTTAATTATTTAAACTGAACACTTTTATAACATGGCTCTCCATGATATGTGAGTTTTTATCTTATTTTCACTTTCAATAAAATGCTGCCATTTTCACTTTTCTACTGTCCAGTGACTATTTAGAAAGTAAATGCGATGAAAGCCTACTGTTTTAGTAATGGGGCCGTTCACACAGAACACGTTTATCAATTCCATTGCACTACTTTTTCATTGCTTTTCATTGTTTAAACACGCTCTAGACCAGGGATGGGCAACTTTCATAGTGACGAGGCCCACATTTTTTCTCCTTAATACCAGGGGGCCAGATTACTAATCCACACTCGCACCTTTTACACTGTCTTACTCAATTTACTTTTTAATAAGGGAAATCAATTTACAGTGAATGTAATTTTTTTGTAATACAAATAGGAAACTTTGTTTTTAGTTGACAAGCAATATTACTCCAACAAGCAAATGTAAACATCTTAATTGCATTATCTGTAAATTTGCAACAAACAAATGTACAGAAGTCCTATTTTTGATTACAAGCCTAGAGAACATTTTCAACTCGGCCTTGTTAAAAAGTGCTTATTTAAAAAATAGTTGTTCCATATGGCATTACTATAATCCACATCCACATATTACAATGAAAAATACTATTTTTTTAAAAAATGTATATATAATAAGTGCATGAAAAGGCATCTATTCCTGCACTGACCTCGCGATTTTAACCGCAAAAACATGTGTGTGACTAGTCGAAAGATAAACAATGAATTCTTACTTCAGTGTGTTATTTAAGCAGACAGTTTGCCTCATACATTCAGTTTGACAGCATTAACAGCAAGAAAAAGAAGGCAAGGTTTCAAATGAACAGTGCATTTTAAAAACTTACATTATGTTCTTGCTCCATCCATGCAATAAATGCACATTCTTGAATTAATTTTAACTGCTCATATGACCCATTTTAGTATGCGCCGGCGGCTAAATGACACTTTAAAATCAATCAGAGTTATAAATGTATATATTAATATTTACAATTTAGGCAACAGCACCCTGTAATTTGCACCTTAGCATGCAAGTTTTTCTGCCCGTTTTGGCTTGTGTGATTGTCAGCCTCTACTTTTCCGCTACACGCCTCGCCATATACTTTCAGCTACGAAAAGAAAAATAGCCTACTGCAATCTTCTTATTTTTTATTGGTTGGGTATTCTACAGCCCTTCGTCAAACTTCTCAACAGACTACCCACTTCAGTGTTTTTAATAAATGCACAAATCATTAAAAAAAATGTACACTAGGCTATCTGTACCTAAATTCTGATTGGGTGGGCAAGGCAGACGTTTGGCCTGCCCATGCCCGGAGCCCTGGTGAGGAGTGCAAAGTGTGAGTATCAAGCAACATCTCCAGGTGCTCCCTTGAGAACCACACCAAAAAAAGTTATGTGCGTCCCTGTATATAGCCTATATAACTTCCCAGCTGACCCCAGATGATGTAGTTACAACATCTACCAGCAGGGGCAAACTGGACCATGCTAACCAGCCAAACCTTGACCCCTTGATTTATTCATATCTCTCTGCGATTCTGAACCTCTGGAGTCTACTTAACTGTCACTTTCTGAATCTCTCTTTACCTCTTCTTCTTATATTTCCACGTCTTCGTTTTCCCTCGCCTGCCGCTCGTATGTTTCTCTTTCTATCTTTGTCTGCTTCTATATTCATTATAACCACAGAATGAATGACCTCAATCTGTCCGTCCAAGTTAGACACTCACAGTAGACACTGTCGTTTTTTGTGTCATATATTTGTGTTCTGATACACTCACTCACCTCTTTTGAATGACAGATATGGAGGTTATGTTTTTCCTCTTTGGCTAATTACAAGTTTTTTAATTAACAGCACTATATAATAACTTTTCAGTGTTCAGGAATCTACTTTAAGTTGTTTTATTTTGATTTGATTCATTTATATGAACCATTCAAATGAATGATTCAGTAAAACAAAGTGCATAGCGCCTACATATTAAAGAGTGGTACAGTCAAAATGCTGCATCTGTAACTGCATGAGAGGATAATATATGTGACCCTGGACCACAAAACCAGTCATAAGGGTCAATTTTTTGAAATTGAGATATATAATTCATAATTCATACATAATTCGAAAATCTAGAATCTGAGGGTGCAAAGAAATCAAAATATTGAGAAAATTGCATTTAAAGTTGTCCAAATGAAGTCCTTAGCGATGCATATCCACTCACAGAAATACATTTTTGATATATTTACGGTAGGATATTTACAAAATATCTTCATTGAACATGATCTTTACTTAATATCCCAATGATTTTTGGCATAAAAGAAAAATCGATCATTCAATGACTCATACAATGTATTGTTGGCTATTGCTACAAATATAGCCGTGTGACTTATGAGGTTTTGAGATCCAGGGTCACATATTATAAGCCGTAAGTTTCCTGCTGACATGTTGTAATACTGTTCTTCAGTTTTTAATGCTTTATTTAACATCACTGACATAATAAATTAAATACTCTTTGAGTCAGATACGCAAATTATTATATTTTGACGATGATGATACTACATGATGAACTACTATAGATAATGTCATTTGGTTAGTTAGCTCTGCTAAGTTTGATTAGCTACTCTGTCACATTTTGTTTTTGTTGGAAAACCAAAAGTACTGAAAGCATGCATTCAATAAAATAATCATAAGATTCTGTCAGATACAAAACTATGCTTTGTCATGTATGTTGTTTGGGAGAAAAGAAAATCGAGAGAGAAACAGATGAATGATACAGTGATTTTGAAATAACTTCTGTATGTTTCCCTCAACATATTTTGTCCAGCACAATTATAAAATTTAGCCTCAGGCGAATTAAAATTATCACACTTTGGCAGCCCTTTATTTTGGCCGCTCTGTCGGGCTGCTGCGTTTTAAATAATTACCCTTGCTGCATCATCCATCATGTCCATTGTTTTCTTTGTTCATATTCTTCTTATGTTAAAAAGCACTGGACACATACACATAGCCTGGTTTGTTTAAAGTTGACGGCTGGAGCCACAGATATTGTATTCGAAAAGTTGGCTCTGCGTGCCAAAAATAACCTCAAGCAAGCATCTAGTCTCATGGTGACCGACCATAAAACCTAGCATGAGCACACGGCTAATAATGCACATGGTAGACGTGTTTTACACAGAGCTAGAGGGATTCAAAACTGTCTGAAGATCTCAGCCTGCACTTGAATGCTCATTATGCAAGTGTTTCAAATCGAAGGTGAGAATAAGGGTGCGAATAAGGTGTAAGACAGGCAGCAGTGACACTGACAAAGTGAGAGAAGCTTCTAGAAAAGCTGCATGTTCATTCAAACCTTACCGTGTTCCTTTCCTCTCTCTCTGTAGGTCTCATTTCATAAATGATACATGAACCTGTGGAAGCCGTCAGAATAGGTGCTGAGATCGTATTATGGAGTGAAATCTGAACAATGAACGGACCTGAGAGTGTGACTGCTGTCGGTGCTCGCCGTGATTTTGAGGGTTCTTGTTTTAGATTCGGTCTAATGGTTGTCATGGTTGGAAGCCGTACTCGCTGTCAGCCACAGAGCTATGGAGTCACCAGATTTTTAATTTGAGTCTATCTGGCAATGCGCTAATGAGGTCTGAGACGTTGACTTGACCATTATGACCTGTCTTTGGTAATGAGGGCCTCTCACCCGACTCACCGACCAGAGCTAAAAACGTCCATATGTTTGGAGCGGCGAAAACCTCTTGCGCATTTTTGGCAATAATCTTTGTGCTGCAGTTTTGTTACACCAAAGCCAATGTGTTTTTTTTTTTTTGCTCTGTTTGAAAAACAGAAATGGCAGCCAGGATGATGCATACTCTAAATCATCAATCAATGCAATCGCTGAGGCCATTTCACACTAAATTATGTCAGTTATGTCAGAATCAATATAATGCACTCCAGTAGCAATGTTGGGAAATTATAAACTGCTTTTGAGTCTCTCTCACATGAAAGAGGTCTCAAAATGTTCTCTGATTTTGGTTTGAAGACTGTTTCCACTGATAGACAGACAAAAATAGCTGTTTTGTTCACTCTTGTATCTCTTGGGGACTGACAGTTGGCCGATTCAATCATTCATGCAAGCAAACTTCAGTACTGTTGCGGTATCTGGAAAACGTGTTAAGCCGGGTGCACACTGTACGTTTTTGGAAACCCGATTTGGCCATCTGAGAGATTTTTTGTGAATCCTAAAAGATTCCTCTGATCCTAGGCCAAAATCTGTAGTCTTTGATCGCTAGTTTGACATGTTCGCAGACAGCCGATTAATGACCATTGTGATCAAATTTTACCTCTGATGAAATTCAGTGTGAGAAGTTGATGCACAGTCCTGCCGTGTGACTTCTCCTACTACGATCGTCAAATCAAAAACCAATAGGAGCGCAGAACCTCCAATTAGTGCGACAACAACAAACCCCCACTTGCTCCACACACGACTTCATTTGTTTCAGGGACTGATGATGTAAAACTCTGGACAAGTCTTCTTGTGTGCGTCAGTTTTTAACGCTTCTTGACTACCGTACAGACTGACATTAAAGACAACTGAGATCCTACAGTGACATTGCTTACAGCGGGGGATCATGTTCATACAGTCTGACAAGCAACAATTGTAAATGACTATTATAAATCTTACTGTGTGTATTAGTCATTTTATATAATTTTGCTTTGGTCTTGTTGCCTTTAAACAGCTTTAATCAGCAGAGGTCCTTAGCGTACAGAGTTTTTTTTAAACAGTGAATCATTTTGCAAAGAAATTGATTCAATCTATTCAAAGTCCTATCACTACTGTAATCCACAACCTACTTAAAATTCCCACCACCTTTATGCTGATGAGCTTCATGAATCAGTTCCCTGTTGAAAAGACCAGCATAATTAGTCAGTACCCTGCTAGTAGATGCCATAACTACTCCACCTGGAACTACAAAACTTTTATTTATTTCATTGTCGCATGTATGCATTATCTGTAAAAAAAAAAAAAAATGCAAAACAGAAAAATACAATTTTTACCTTGATTTGAGCAACAGAAGCAAAATTTATGGCACTATTGTTAGATTTATTTATTTATTTATTTTTTGCCATGTTATACAAAATTTAAAAATTATATTAACAGTATTGGATATCTTTGACAAAATGGCTGCCGAGTGACCTGACTTGCCTACAAGGGGGCTGACTGGTCTTCTCAGCAGGGTTTAGATACTGAAACTTTAGTATAAGAAGATGCTGTGAAATTGAAATTCACGAAAAGTTATTTGACAGCAGTGTGGAATTTTGTATGACTGTCTCTCTGGGTTTGAAAAAAAATGGTCTTATAAATTAACCAGACTAAATTCGAGGGGGAGGATGCCTCTGATGGTGTAAAAGTTTCCACCTAAGTCTTGATTCTCTGTAGGAAGAAAGATGATGCCACTACCCCATTTGAAAAGTATTTCAGACTATGGACAGTGTTGAGGGAACATATTTCATTCATGAAAGGCTTTGTTTGATTCTAAATTCTCTCTTTTCAACTTATTCTCTGTAAAACTCTTCTAATGATGTGGTGGTTCACTCCATGTAGACAGTGTAGGGAGTAAATTCTTCCCTGTGACACGAATATTAATGGACACATGAGCGACCCCTGAAGAACACCATATACTGATTCAGCTGCTGAGACAGAAAAAAATATAGGCATATTTTAAGATACTACAGAACAAGACAAGAAATATGTACAGTGCATATTTGTGTGGGCTCATGATCAAGACCTTTGAGTGTGTTTCGAAGTAAATTCGACACCAATTTTTTTTTTTTTTTTTTTTTTTTCAGTGCAGTTAGTTCCCAGACCTCAAATCTGATTGGCCAAGCAGTGTTCTGAGAGTGCTGATATACAGGTGCTGGTCATATAATTAGAATATCATCAAAAAGTTGATTTATTTCACTAATCCCGATCAAAAAGTGAAACTTGTATATTATATTCATTCATTACACACAGACTGATATATTTCAAATGTTTATTTCTTTTAATTTTGATGATTATAACTGACAACTAAGGAAAATCCCAAATTCAGTATCTCAGAAAATTAGAATATTGTGAAAAGGTTCAATATTGAAAACACCTGGTGCCACACTCTAATCAGCTAATTAACTCAAAACACCTGCAAAGGCCTTTAAATGGTCTCTCAGTCTAGTTCTGTAGGCTACACAATCATGGGGAAGACTGCTGACTTGACAGTTGTCCAAAAGACGACCATTGACACCTTGCACAAGGAGGGCAAGACCCAAAAGGTCATTGCAAAAGAGGCTGGCTGTTCACAGAGCTCTGTGTTCAAGCACATTAATAGAGAGGCGAAGGGAAGGAAAAGATGTGGTAAAAAGTGTACAAGCAATAGGGATAACCGCACCCTGGAGAGGATTGTGAAACAAACCCCATTCAAAAATGAGGGGGAGATTCACAAAGAGTGGACTGCAGATGGAGTCAGTGCTTCAAGAACCACTACGCACAGACGTATGCAAGACATGGGTTTCAGCTGTCGCATTCCTTGTGTCAAGCCACTCTTGAACAACAGACAGCGTCTCGCCTGGGCTAAAGACAAAAAGGACTGGACTGCTGCTGAGTGGTCCAAAGTTATGTTCTCTGATGAAAGTAAAGTTTAATAGATAAAATTAAATTAATTTTATGACAACATGTGTTAATATTATTATATTTATGTTTCATATTTTTGTTTGATGACTACACATACCAGATCAACCAAACTTGTTAAATTATGTCAGATAGAAAGAGATTTAAAGGGATTTAAAAATGAAAATTCTGTCATTAATTACTCACCCGTTCCACACCCGTAAGACCTTTGTTCATGTTCGGAACACAAATTAAGATATTGTTGATCAAATCTGATGGCTCAGTGAGGCCTCCATTGCCAGCAAGATAATTAACACTTTCAGTGCCCAGAAAGCTACTAAAGACATATTTTAAAAAGTTAATGTGACTACAGTGGTTCAACCTTAAAGGGTCAGTTCACCCAAAAATGAAAATTTGATGTTTATCTGCTTACCCCCAGGACATCCAAGATGTAGGTGATTTTGTTTTTTTAGTAAAACACAAAGTATGATTTTTAACTCCAACCGTTGCAGTCTGTCAGTCTTATAATGCATGTCAATGGCGTACAGTCTGACATTATAGACAACTGAGATCCTATAGTGATGTCGCTTACAGCATGGATCAGTCTGACAAGCAACAATTGTAAATGATTATTATAAATCGTACAGTGTGCACCCAATTTTAGAAACTTTGAAATACCTTTTGTCAGATTTAAATTTAAATGGCAATATAGTCACTTGAACGATTGTTGTGTTTTAAACACTACTTTGCGAAGCTTCAAAACTTTTACAAATCTTTTTTTTTTTTAATTAGTGTGCATGAAACCAAATGGTTGTAATTGATTGAGTCAGTTTTATCATCTAAAAAGTTCTTTAAAAGTCTTGTTGGTACATAAAAACCACACCACATATTAATTAAAAAACAATGTATTATAAAGACTTTATCTGTAATTGTTTTTTATTCATATCAATTACACTATAAAGATTATATTTTAATTAAAACAATTTCCTTTTTTCTTTTTTTACTTTTTAGATCTTGTCATTTTATATATTTTTGCTTTGGTCTCATTGCATTTACACAGCTTTAATCAGCAGAGGTCCTTAGCATACAGAGTTCCGAAACTTTTTTTATTTTATTTTTTATTTTTTTATTTTTTTTTACTGTGAATCATTTTGCAAAACAATTGATTCAATCTATTCGAAGTTCTATCACTACTGTAATCCACAACCTACTTAAAACTGATGGCCGATTTCAAAACACTGCTTCATGAAGCTTCAAAGCTTTATGAATCTTTTGTTTCGAATTAGTGGTTCGGAGCGCGTATCAAACTGCCAAAGTCACGTTATTTCAGTAAACGAGGCTTCATTACGTCATAAGTGTTTCGAAATTTCAATGGTTCACCACTGGGGGAGGTGACTTTGGCAGTTTGATACACGTTCCGAACCACTTATTCGACTGATTGATGGCCGATTTCAAAACACTTCTTTCATGAAGCTTCGAAGCTTTACAAATACTTTGTTTCGAATCAGTGTTTCAGAGCGTGTATCAAACTGCCAAAGTCACGCCCCCCAGTGGTAAACCATTGAAATTTCGAAACACTTATGACATAACAAAGCCTCATTTGCTATCATAAATGCTATTGTTGAATAAATTGTTTATTTTGTACTCTTGTCGCTTCATAACATGAAGGTTGAACCACTGTAGTCACACGAACTGTTTTAAATATGTCTTTAGTACCTTTCTGGGCATCTGAAAGTGTTAATTGTCTTGCTGGCAATGGAGGCCTCACTGATCCATCTGATTTTATCAAAAATATCTTAATTTGTGTGGATCAACATGAGGGTGAGTTAATGACAGAATTTTCATTTTGGGGTAAATTAACCTTTTAAGAATGCATGTTTTCTGATTTCCCTATCTACTTAAAGAAATAGTTCATAGCTTTCTGTGAGGAGCAGACTGAAGCAGTCTGAATACAGAAATGTGATTGTAATGTAAGCCAGAAGTGTACTACTGTACATATTTTTTGTATAAACTGACGGGGATGTGGCCTAAAAGTTCTGCACGGAGCCGCAGTGCTACCTCAATGTCTCTTTCACACTATTTGATACTCTTCTGACTTCCTCTGCTTTCCCCTTCCTTGGCCAGGCTCAGCTCAGCGCAGTCGCTCTTCTTCTCCCCCTCACCCCTCTCTCACCTTTCCATCTCTTTCAGTGCTCCGAGCGCTTGCCCTGGGACTAATTAGAGAGAAGTTGCAGCTCCGAGCGCAGCTCTGCTGACATTGGGAAGTAAGTGTGCGTTTGTGTCGGTGTGCACATGTTTGTGTGTGCACATGTGTGCATTAAAGCGAACTGCTCTGCTCTCAGACAAAACAGCAGGATCTTTGTTTTATTATTTATCTAACTGTTCCTTTCCATCACACTGTCTCCCTCACTTATTCTGTGCTGCAAACATGAAGTATCAGTGTGGGGATTTGCAGCTACTTTAAAATATGAGTAGCTTCTGCATGGAAAGCTACCATTTCAAACTAGTTAAAGGGTTAGTTCACCCAAAAATGAAATTTGTCATTAATCACTCACTCTCTTGTCGTTCCAAACCTGTAAGACTTTCGTTCATCTTCAGAACACAAATGGAGATCTTTTTGATGAAATCGGAGTGATTTCTGTCCCTCCATTGACAGCATTCACACTTTGATGCTTCAAAAAGTTCATAAAGAGATCGTAAAACGAATCCATATGAATTGAGTGTTTTAGTCCAAATTTTCTGAAGAGACTCGTTCACTTTATATGATGAACAGATTGAATTTAGGCTTTTATTCACATATAAACATTGATCAGTAAACATAAACAGAAGCTCAACTGAACCTGCTTGACGCACAAGAACAAACCTCTAGTGGAAGCTCAAACATGCTGCATAACACATGAGGATGAACCTCATTGGTTCTCACACGTCAAGCAAACATGCTTGAGCTTCTGTTTACCACAACTGATGTGTGTTGATGAATGTTTATATGTGAATAAAAGCCTAAATTAAATCTCTTCATCATATAAAGCGATTGTGTCTCTTCAGAAAATTCGAAGTAACAAATTAATCAGTATATCGTTTTGTGGAGCAATTGAAATGAATCAGATTGGATTGAATATCATTTAAATGTTAATTAAGGCAGTTAAGTTACTTTTAGTTTGTTACTCCCCAGCACAGTTTTGCACTACTGTTTAGATGAGACTTTCATCTTGACATGTTGTAATATAATACAAGATCTGTCAGCATGAATTTGAAGGGCTGCACTGCACAGGAAGAATCTAGAGTGCAATAGTCTATTGTGAGGCATGATACTTTAAACAAAGGGTAATACGGTAGTCTGTGAGCAAATCAGTGTAATTGATTGTATGCAGCTCTGTGGAATCCGCAACGCACTTCATGCATGTATCATTTATCACATCAACTAAACCCACATCCCTGCGGTGCCTTTGTTGTAACAAAATTGTATTGCATCTTTATACTGGCCAACAAATACAGTGTCAATTATCATCTAATTAATCTTTCTAATAAGGCTTTGGTTAAGCACCAATAACCACATCATTTTACAAGCCTCCTGATGCTGTATATAGATTATTTAGCCTGAGATTAGTATAATTTAGAGACCAGGATTACAGTGTTACGGGGTGTTATTGATCCAGAGCGCTGAGCTGCGTCAATGGCAGACAGCACAGACATTTTCTTGTTTTGTGCAGAGAGATGTTCTGTTCTTTGAGGAGAGCGGGCTGGTGGACCGGCCTGGTCGATACCACACACAGCCTATATGCACAGCTAACCCGACTGTTACCAGCACTAATGCATAAACACTGGATTACAAGTGCTGTCTGATCTAGCTGGAGGACAAAGGATGGACATGGTGTAACTATTGACAAGATGTGCATTACTGGGAAATGTTTTATGGCTGAGTTATTTCCTGGGTCCTAGAACAACATTCATATCAACCAATCCGCGTCTGCTTGAACCAGACCCTTTCTGCACTTTCTAGACCTTCACTATACTATGGAAGCTTGTTTCCACCGCTAAATAAAAAATGTAATTGTGACTCTTTATCTCACAATTTTTTTTCAGAATTGAGAGATATAAACTCATAATTGCGAGAAATAAAGTCAGAATTGCGAGTTATAAATTCACAATTGCGCGTTATAAATACAATTGCGAGATATAAACTCGCAATTCTGACTATTTTTCTTACAACTGCAAGTTATAAACCTGCAATTCTGACTACTTTTCTCAGAATTGTGAGATATAAACTCACAATGGTGAATTATAAAGTACAATTCTGAAGAAAAAAGACTTTATAACTTGTAGTTACGAGTTTATATCACACAATTCTGACTTTATGACACGGAAGTGCGACTTTCTATCTTGCAATTCTGACTTTATAACTCACAATTGCGAATTTATAACTCTCAATTCTGAACTCTTGAACAACAGACAGCTTCAGAAGTGTCTCACCTGGGCTAAAGACAAAAAGGACTGGACTTCTGCTGAGTGGTCCAAAGTTATGTTCTCTGATGAAAGTAAATTTTGCATTTCCTTTGGAAATCAGGGTCCCAGAGTCTGGAGGAAGAGAGGAGAGGCACACAATCCATGTTGCTTGAGGTCCAGTGTAAAGGTCCACCACAGTCAGTGATGGTTTGGGGTGCCATGTCATCTGCTGGTGTTGGTCCACTGTGTTTTCTGAGGTCCAAGGTCAACGCAGCCGTATACCAGGAAGTTTTAGAGCACTTCATGCTTCCTGCTGCTGACCAACTTTATGGAGATGCAGATATCATTTTCCAACAGGACTTGGCACCTGCACACAGTGCCAAAGCTACCAGTACCTGGTTTAAGGACCATGGTATCCCTGTTCTTAATTGGCCAGCAAACTCACCTGACCTTAACCCCATAGAAAATCTATGGGGTATTGTGAAGAGGAAGATGCGATATGCCAGACCCAACAATGCAGAAGAGCTGAAGGCCACTATCAGAGCAACCTGGGCTCTTATAACACCTGAGCAGTGCCACAGACTGATCGACTCCATGCCATGCCTGTACATGTTCATACTTTTCAGTTGGCCAAGATTTCTAAAAATCCTTTCTTTGTATTGGTCTTAAGTAATATTCTAATTTTCTGAGATACTGAATTTGGGGTTTTCCTTAGTTGTCAGTTATAATCATCAAAATTAAAAGAAATAAACATTTGAAATATATCTGTGTCTGTGTCTGTGTGTAATGAATGAATATAATATACAAGTTTCACTTTTTGAATGGAATTAGTGAAATAAATCAACTTTTTGATGATATTCTAATGACTTTATAACATGCAATTGACCCTTCGCAAAGACCTGCCCCCCTTAGTTAATGTTGCTTTGTCCAACAAGCCATGGCGCTGTCACGCCACACAGAGTGAAAAATACATCGCGGAGCAAAGAGGACACTGACAACACGTCGACAGACAAGACAGAGCAGGTTACTTATGATATTAAACAAAGTCCCAGCTTTCAAATTGTGTAGTTTTTTAAGAAATTTGAACAATAAAAACCATTTTGTGGCTCTTTAATGTGTCGTGACAGATTGCTGTAGTGCCTCCGCTCAAGCGGCTCGTAAATCTCTTCCTACTAGTTAATTTATAGCATCAAATAAACATGAATGAACACAAGAAGGAATGTTGTTTCAAACGCAGAAAGACGTCAGTACATATCATTTTTCAAGTTTAAGTCCACCGAGGTTAATTTTCTAACTCCTGACTGCTTTGTCGGACAAAATGGCGGATTCTGCGTTCTGATTGGTTAGATCGCTTGTCAATCAAACTCCCGGCAAAGGGTCAGTTGTGACTATTTCGCAATAACGCATTCTGACTTTGTAACTTGCAATTGCAAATTTATATCATGCAATTCTGACTTTAACTCGCAATTGTGAGTTTATATCACACAGTTCTGACTTTATAACTCGCAATTGCTACTTTATATCTTGCAATTCTGACTTTATAACTCACAATTGCGACTTTATATCATGCATTTCTGACTTTATAACACAATTCTAACTATAACTTGCAACTGCAAGTTTATATCACACAATTCTGAGAAAAAAAGTCAGAATTGCGAAATAAAAAGTCGCAATTATACCTTTTTTGGCAGAAACAAGCTTCCACACTATACTACCACAATATATTACCACTGATAGAAATTTCTAGTTTGTGTAGCTCAGGGCAGCTGCAGTGGAAGCAAATGTGCAGCTCTGCCTCATTGCACCACAAATTCATCACCGATACGCAATCAATCCTGCAGACTCTCTGACCAGAGATCAGAGCCAAAGGAAAACAAGACGTGAGCAACTGCACCTGTGGATGACCCCAGATCAGGTCAGGCCACATGGGATAAATGGAACGTTACTAACACCAGCAGGATCTGCTGACCCAGGAGCAGGTGATCGCAGATGCTGAGGAAATGAGATGTGAGTAATGCCACTGTCAGGAACTGACCTGAGATCAGATGCTGAAAGAAAGAAGACGTGACCGTAATGATGACCGCTGGAGGTGGGCAACGCACAAGCGGTCAGCTCTTCACAGCTCTCTCTTCGGTTATTTGCTTATCATTAGCTCTAGCATGCATAAATGGGCTAATAGTGTGGAAAATGATTTCTTGAACGTCCGCAGCTAATGATGAGTTTTCATTTTTAATGCGGCTTGTATTATTAAAGCGTAAATATGTTTACTGCTTGAGAAAAACAAAGAGAGCATAACTAGAAAAGGCACTCCACAGCATATGCCACATCTTTTTTCTGAGATCATGATGAATTCTGGGTACTGTCTGAAAGGTACATGATGCAAGGTTGATTTGATCAGACAATGACGCAGTTCTTTCATTTCTTTCCTCTTTCAATTTTGTTGTCTAAGAAGTGTAGCCATGGAACAGCTTAGGAAAGAGAGTGAGCGAGAGAGAAAGGCCTCGACAGGCAACAACCCTCATGTAAAATGCATAGAAAACTGCGATGTCAGTTTACTACAGCACGCTCTGCAGTGAATGCTCATATTCTGCACTGAAGTTCTCACTCGTGAACTGTGTTTGGCACTGGGGAGGCTCTCCTCACCCTGTTAGACTTCATTAGCAAACCTCACACCAAACTGCGCCAACTGACATGCAACTTCATTGCAACATCTGAACTCTTGCAGTCCCCCTGTAGTCAATAATTGTATCCCTTAAAACTCATATTTGATCATCAAAATTACAAATTTAAATGTTTTTTCCTGTGAAAATAATTTATTCATGCCTTAAAAGAGCTTGAATGTAACTCTACACCCTTGCTTTATTTAGTATACGCAGATTCATGAATATGCAAATTAGTCCCTGCCTCTTGATCATAAACACCTCAGGCTACCTGATCCACTCGGTCAGCTTTACTGTAGTAGTAAACGCTGCACAATGGCAAATGGAAATATCAGTTTAATTCAGCCATATATTTCAACCAGAAACTGATTCAGAAGAAGAAGTGGAAGAGTGAATTATACAGGCTCGTCTACAAGTCGATGTATCAGAATGGTAATGCGTTTTATGTATCGCTCTCTACAACGCTGGACACATAACGCTGATATGATTAGCCTTTGGCTTCACTATGTTATAAAACAGCTAATAATGTGTTGCATAAAAAAATGTTAGCCTTATAACTGCAACTTTATTTCATTTTATTTTAATTGCAACATTATATATTTCAGTTGGGATTTTGTACCTTATGTGACTTTATATCTCACAAATGCAACTCTGTTTCTTTTTAAATGTGACTTAATTTCTCACAATTGATTTATACTTCACAATTTCTCATAACTTAATTTTTCCATAATTGTGACTTTATATTTCACAATTGTGATTTTATTTCTTGTAATTGTGAATTTTTATCTCACAACTGACTTTATATTTTCATAATTGTGACTATTTTTCATAATAGTATGTTTTATAATTGTTACTTTATATCTCGCAATTGTGACTATTTCTTGTAATTGTGACTTTATATCTCACAGCTGACTTTATATTTTTATAATTGCGACTTTATGTCTTATAATAGTATGTTTTATAATTGTGCCTTTATATCTCACAATTGCAACTGTATTTCTCACAACTGCACATTTATATATCACAATTAACTTTATTTCTCGAATTGTGACTATATCTCACAATTGACAGTATTTTCATAACTGCGACTTTGTCCCTTTTTTTCTAATTGCAACTTTACATTTCAGACCTGATTTAATTTCTTATTTTACACTTTATTTTATTAGTTCATTTATTTACTTATTATATTTTTTATTTTTTTATTTCATTTATTTATTTATTTATTTTTGCTCTGAGGTAGAAACGGGTTTCTATACTTGTGCTTTGATATAAAAGATACTAAGCGTTCCCCACAAGAAATGAATGCAGTCGCTCACATGACATGCGACTATTGTTTCAAATGTCATGCTTGTATTTGTCAGCAGGTGGTCGTAGTGCAGAAATAACCTCTAAACAGTGGCCTTCATTGCTTTGACTCTAACTTTGTGTGGACAGACTGCTGAGAGGACATGCATTTGAATACCACACATCAAATCACCATAACTGCAATCAATGTTGACACGCCGGTGGTCGCAGGGGCCGCTGTTGCTGCTGTTAAATCATTCTGCTTTATCAAGCCTTTGAAGGGTTTAGAGTGCACCAAGACCCCCTCCCTGCAAACCCGGACACACACACGCCAGCATACTATCTCTGGATCCGCAGAAAGGTTCTCTGTTGCTTCAAAGATCCGGTTTGGCGTACTCGCATCCCAAAATGCAATGCTTCCCTTATCTCTGCAAACCATAAAGAACCACCATGTAAATCCCCCGTTGATAAATTGAAAGATTGCAATGCTTGCACCCTCTTCATTGCTCTCATTAAGTTCGGTTCATTTGCATCATCGCCACTCTTTTGTTATAACATATTGAGATTTAAAGTCATGGGGAAGCCATGTATATATACATGAAACTTTTAAAACTCTAAACAAATTGGTTTGCGTGACCTTATTTCAAGTGTAACTTTTTCTTGAAGCATAATAAAATTTATGTCTCAGCTAAATAATTAAAGGCCTTTGTTTGAGTGAGTTTGGCCCTTAAAATTACTTTTAAGTGGATGATATTTAAGCGTTTAAAAGGATTTTCTTAAAATTTATGATGAAATGATGCTGTTATTGAAAACAGAGCCATTGCTGAAAGAATATTTGGGAAAGAGAGCACAGCCAAATGATGTCAACGAAAGCATTCACTGTTTGTCTAAAGTGCTGTATTAAAGTCTGTACTTATGCCAGGCAGTTTGAGGATGATGTAAAAGATTATATTAAAAAAAAAAAAGCCTCTGCATAAATCTAACTACAGTAATGATGTTTATGCTTAAAAAAAGCAAGAAGAATTTGCCAAGAGGTAAGACAAACTAAACTATTATCAATGTTAAAAACAGTTGCTTAACATTTTTGTCAGGATCATTTGAATAGAAAGTTTAAAAGAACAACGTTTGTTTGAAATCGAAAAATTCTATAACATTATAAATGTCTTTACTGTCACTTTTGAACAATTAAATGTGTCCTTGATAAATAAAAGTATTAAAGGGTTAGTTCACCCAAAAATGAAAATTCTGTCATTAATCACTCACCCTCATGTCGTTCCACACCCATAAGACCGTTCATCTTCAGAACACAAATTAAGATATTTTTGATCAAATTTGATGGCTCAGTGAAGTCAAGTGTGCTAATGATTAGTTAACTTGAAGTGTGCTATTTTGAAGCACTTATTTTGTACTAAGTATATTTTTGTTGTAATAAAGTTGTATTAAAGCATAACTTTAAGTATATTTAGTGTACTTGTGTGTGCTAAATTGGAACAACTTCAAGTATACTTAGTACACTTTAAGTATATGCCTGTGTAGGGACTTGATTAGTGATATTAAAGTGTACTTAATTTGTGTTATAAGTATATTTTATTTGTGTTATAAGTACACTTTATTTGTGATTTAAGTACATTACAAATTAATTACAAGTGTCTTCTGAACACACAAGCAATACACTATGAATATATTATTTTACAGGTAATAGTATACTGTATGCTCAGTACCTTTGTCTTATTCCAAATACTAAAAATTACACACTTTGTAGTCAATAACAATACACTTTATTACTTATACTTTGTACAGTATATAATAATCAGCATTTGAAGTGGATCAAAACCTTTCATCAAAGTTGTCCTAAAACCTTCTTCTTAGGACAAATTTGAACTTTTTCCACTTCAAATGTTGACTACTGTTCTTTGAATTACATAATCTCACACAATACAGTATTATAATCGCGCTACCATTTAATTACTTAGGAGACATTTTCCTAATGTTGAATGCATTTGTTTTCAAGGCCATTAAAGTAATTAAAATGTAACATCACAAATGAAGAGACATATACAAGTCCAATGGTTTTTATTTAAACTTGGTGTAAAGTTGGTTTCAGCCAAACTTGCCATGTTTTTCATTAAAGAACACAGAAAGAAAAAAACATTGGACCAATTACACAAATTACACATTATATTCCATTTTCTGATGAGCTGCTCATTATTGCGTCAGATGGCCGCTCACACAGAGGAAGTTGACCGCAGAAACTCGTGAAGAACAGCATCTGTTAATAGAATATACAAAAGGTATAAGGTCAGACAGATATAAGGTCTGTCTAAATCCTACATCGAACCAATGCTATTTTTGAACAGTAGCATGAGGATTAGCAGTAGGGAACTGTATACGGTGTGTCGATATTGTTTCCAGTAAATAGTAGCTAAAGCACATACAGTAAACAACACTTTATGAATTAATATCGTACAGAATACGGGGCATTTGACCAATCATATGAACGGCCCGTTTTGGTGCTACATACATGTGCCATAAACCACCACACACAAACTCAAAAAGGAGATATCAAGACGAAACCTCGTTTTGCGTTTGTTAAAGCAAAACTGAGCATTGACAATTTTTCGTTTGTGAGATTGAGAAGAATAATTTAGTGATCGGAAATAACTGGTAGATTTAGGGTGACCAGACGTCCCGTTTTTCCCGGGACAGTACTGTATGACACAGACTTAAAGAAGTTCCAGATCTATACTTGTGCTCTTATTATTTAAGTTATTTTGCCATTAATGTAAATAAACGTGCAAACAATATACTTGCTTTTGTGAATTTATTTTAATGTTAATTACATTTATGAGCTGTTTCTTTAATACCGCGTGGTTTATATGCATGTTGATGCTGATTGGGCTGACATTTTTGACACACCCACCAAACAACGTATCTCAAACCCGTTGCACACCGTTTCCAGGAAACATGTCGTTCAACCCGGAAACCGTAGCAAAACATTGCGCACCGGTTTGAGCTTGAACGTGCCCCTGGGCACCTCAGTCTCCCTCCTCCTCTTTTCCTGGCGGTGCGGCTAAATTTGGTTAGATACGTGGCAGCAGTGGCGCCTGCAGCTGTACGGCTATATACGCACTGTTCGTACCATTCACGCTCCTCCATTCACCATTATTAAACAGCGTTGCGACATCAAGTGAGATTAGCGTTTCAAATCGACACACACCACACGATGATTAAACTAGTTTTAAATCGGATGAAACAGCCAACATTCCCAACAAAACTGATGAGGAAAACGTGAGAAACGTGCCATGAATGAAGATAGAAGACTTTTAAATCCCAAAATCACCACCCATACAATCATTTACCATTAATGAACTGTAGTAAATTACCATGGTTTGTGGAAATGTGGAATATTTATATTGAAATATATATATATCATGAGATCATGAGATATGTTATAGCCAGTTATATTGCAATATTTATTAGGGGGGTAGGGGGATATATAATTCATGTCTTTGTTAAGGTATAGTTTGTACCTGTGTTTAGGCATTTTTTTTATAGGCCTATATAACATCATAATATAATATCATTTTACAGTGGTAGTGAGTATGGTTTTACCTGTAGTTAGTATGGGTTAGTATGGGTTTACCTGTAATTTTATTAATAATTAATAAAATAATTTTTACCAGTAAGTACACCCCCCATGATGTTATTCAATCTGTTTTTGGCGATTTTTGAACAAAACTCGTCAATAAAGCATGCAGATGGCACACGCCAAGCTGTGTCATAAACGACTGACTCAGCCAGAACTGATGCTTCGACATATTTGCAACATCTACACGCTCGACACCTTTGCACTATGAGAAATAACAGCCAAGATCCGTCCCCCCTAATCACACTGTCTACATTCCACTGCCAATCACACTCCACGTCTCCGAGCTCGGTAATCAAACCGGCTCTCAGCAACCGCCATCTTATTACCTCCACGCAGGTGTGATGATTTCCAGGGGCCGATCCCACGGCTTCATCAGCAGCCCCTGTCCTCGGGGACCTGCGGAGAGCTGGGTGAGAGACGCGTGCGGCGCGCATGAGTGAGCGAGAAGATAATTGTCCACATCTGTGTCTCTTTATTCTGACCATCAGCCATTCAAGAATCTGTCTGTCAGCGGGAGGCCTCGAGCCGAGGAGAGACGCTTGAAAGAGAGAAATAGAGAACCAGAAGAGAAAAAATGGGGGGAAATATGGTGGAAGGGAGATAAGATGAGCTGGTAAAGGCTGTGAAATATCAGAAAAACTCACAAAACTAACTAAAAACAAAGAAGAAAATCAACATTAATTATGTCTATTTTTGCACCAAATCAATAACATTTGTTTTGCATTGTAATTCATTTTTATAGTCATATTCATTTTTTTTTTTTTTTGACAAACATTTTCCAACAATAATCTTACTGTAATATAAAAATAAGATATATTATTTTAATTATGAAATATCTATTATTAAAAATATTGTGGTGGTCTTCACTGTGATGTCAAATAATATTGGAAATCATTTTATTGTCCCAAAATGTGGTAATTTTAGTTATTAATTAATGAGAATCATGGGAATGGGAAGAAAGTGTGCTTATATTTCATGAAAATTATGTCCAAAAATCAAAATGGTTCTAATGAGATGCTTCGTTTTATTCTAAACACACAAACTCAAACACACTTTCAAAAAAATAAATGTTTTTTTTTTTTTTTTCTGTGGTGAAACATGACCTTGACACGTTTTCATGAGATCCTAAAACAACACTATTTAGTTATTTTCCCAAAATACAGCTGTAAACTCAAAATTCCAAGTGTTTGTTTGGCACTTTGTGATGAACTAAATCAGAATGTGTGAAAATGAATTACAAAAATCTTCACCGTCCATTTAATCCAGCTTGAAAACACCTGAAGAAATGTGTTTGGAGAGCCAGCTCTCATTCTGCTAGAGAAGATACTGACTCTACCCTGATTCACAGCTGTCGTTCATCACTCTCCCAGTCCTCCCAGTTTATCGGTGCATTCCAAACGGGATATATCACCCTCCGAAGGGCACTTCGGAGTGAAAACAATCATTGCCGCCATATTGTAGGGTCGTTCCAAACCGAAGTGCTCAAAACTGGCCACTTCAAAGGGCTCTTCGGAATGAAGGATTTCGAAGGGTACAACTGATGGACACTTCGGGCCCCCATGATCCTTTGCACAGGGAAGTTGTTTGACGTCACAGAATGGGTACAGGAGGTGAGGAGTTCGGTTTTACCTATAAATGTATATATAGTATTTTTCTATACTACTGCAATATTTAGTTAGATTTGGTACATTATTATGGTCAAAATGACATTGTACTTCAACAAAAATACTTTACAGCTCCCTTTATCAGTCCATTCAAATGTTTCAAATACATAGACACAATATACATTATATTTAAAGTAAAAGACCGGCAGTAGCTTATAATGTTACTACAGTAAATGAATGCGTATTAATACAAAGAGTATTAATACTTGATTGTCTCGTTAAGATGGCGCTGAAGTGCATTCCAAAAATTTTTTTTTTGACCCCTACACCCTTCATCCCTTCGAAGCTCTCACTCCGGAGGGTAAACCCTTTGAAGGGATTAGGGCATAGGGATGAGCCCTTCCGAATGGAACGCAGAGAAACAATGACCAGAAGTCTTTGATGACATCTGTTCCTGTCAAGACATGTCAAATAAAAGAACCTCTTTATTTAGGCTGCATTTACACCGCAAGGCCTAATGAACACATGGTATTTTGACACATCTGATTTTTGAACAAAGGGAATTGAACACATCAGGAATTTTGTTTTGTCTGCATGTTTTTTTTGTTTGTTTCGTTTTTTTATCTCAAAGTGATAGCACCCATTGACTTCCATTATATGAATCACCAAGGGCAAAGTCCAGCGGCCATCTTTGAAATGCCTCTTGGGCGTCAGGAGTGCAGCTCCTTTGTCTTTGAATGGGAAAACATCAAATTCTCCAAAGCTGTTTTCGAGTTTTAATTACCCAATGAAATCTGACAACAACTGTCTCATAAACTTTGTTTCTAAACGCTCGAATCATGACAAAAAACTATTTTTCAGACTGGATCAGGCTAATGCCCATACACAGTCCTAAATGCGCGTCTCTTGTGCCTCATTTCGGAGGCGCGCGCCTGACCATTTCTATCCACCTTATTCCTGACTAGCCTACTGCGTTTCGAATTATGGGTTCCACTTCCGGTTTGGGGAACTTCCATTTAAAAAGACTGAAATGAATCGTTTCAAATCATAAGGTTGCCCTACAAATAAAGCTTATCCGTCAGTTTGAGTGAATGAGCTGTCAATTTTTCTTTCATGTTTTATTTTGAGACATCATGAGAATAAAGTAAGGCTTGGTATTTTAACGTAACATTATAACAAGAATATCTATGGCAAGAGCTATTTTCAGTCGCTGCTTTCTATCCTCGTGATTATTTTCTTTTGTCCCTTTGCATACCGCTGTAAAAGTATGAAAAAGGACAACATATACTGCACATTTGTGGTCTGTTCTCCCGATATAATTTACGATATAAATCCCATTAATAATTCACTGGAATGCACGAAGAATCTCTCGTTTTTCTCCTCAAAGCCTCGCGTCTCTTTCCAGGTTTGTTTTCACAGGTAAATACAATTTATTATCTGTAAAAATGATGGAAATCACTTTGAAATAGTATCACGCAATGCTGAAGTTCATGTACATTTTTTATTAAGGCAACGTATATTACATAATACAGATATATCACTATAGTTATATTTAACCCGTCTGTTATTGCTGTGGAAAGAATCACGCTTTTTCATGGCCAGTTGTAAGTACCTTGTTGATGCTTTTACACTTTTAAACGTCCTTTTAATGTTCGTTGGTTGAAGGGTGAGTAGAATAATGTCATCTCATTGTACCCAGTTTAAATATAAAACGTATTATTGCGTTCATAGAGCGAGCCTTTCACTGACTGTTTACAGCTTAACGGAAGTTACACCCATAATTCGCACAAAGCGTCATGGGGCGTAGGAATAAGGTGGATAGGAACCGAAGCTTCTAACGGCCGCTGCAGTAATGCGATGACTTTACCAATTGCCGATTGGCTCTTATTTAGAAAGCGGGATTTATTCCGCCATATTGCGCGTTGCACTTTGTCTCATTCAAAACAATACAAGTGACGCGTCTTGTGTTATTCTATAGTCTTTGCTTAGGACCACAGTTTCCCTGTGAATGGGGATCATTTTGACAAAGGTGTCGCCTGTACGCAAAAAATGCAAAGGAAAAACTTTTCCGTTTTTAGTACATCATTGTCGTGTAAACGTACCGTCAGAACATATTTTTGTTAGTTGGGCACCCACTGAATGACTCCACTCACTTAAACAAATCAAAGCACCAGGCCTGCAGATATCTGGATAGAAAGCATTAGTAGAACCACTCGTACAAGCAAATGAACACTTCTTGAAAAGGAAAGGAAAACGTGCCTGACAAGAAGTGACTCGTGTGAAGCCATTCACTGTGAGTATCAGAGCATCATTGTGTCGCTCAAAATGCTCATCTAGTAACAAAAGTGGAATGGAGCTTTAATTGCTCTGGCTGTTCGCGGCGGCCGTCATTGACTGTAACTGCTTAGAGGAAAGAAAATCACATCCACTGCCAGGCAGCCATAAATCACAGCTTTACTGGTACATGCACATTTGAGTCTGACAGAATCATTTAAAGACTCGGTGGGTTCGCAATCATAGGGCAATTTGAGCTTTCCTTCAAAAAGAGTTTTAATTGAATTAGTCTGAGCGATTATATGCTCCAAACTAATGGGGGCAGTTTCATCTGGCGGGGCTCAGTGAGCTGAATAAAGAGCCAAATCTCAGTTCCTCCATCATTACCGGGACTCAAATGTCAGGACGGTATCAGATAAACATTCGCACATACCATTCACTGACGTTCCAAAGCCTAGTTTGATTGCTACTGTCTACATAGCTATATAGGCAGCTGCCTTTTAAGACAACACATAAGATAATCGAAATGGGGCCGATCCCAATCCTGTCCTTGTTTTATATTTACATATAGGTGATTTTTATAACTTTTTATAAAGTTGAGATGAGACAATTTTAAGTTAAATGTATGAATTAACTTTTCAAGTTATGAACAATTAAAATGTACAAGTACAAATTGAAATCTGAAATTTTTGATACTTATCAGTATTGAAAGTAATATAAGCATATTTATAATCTGCATCAACTCGTCTGCCATCTTTGTTAATCCCCCGCACTGAGTTTATCACAATGCATTCTGGGATTGCCTTTTCGGTGAGGTGCTGCCTTAGATTTTTACAAATAAAGAGGAATCTTATGAAGCAGCATAATATTTTGGAACCATAAAAAGGGCCCAACCATCACAGTTCATCCCAGGCCTGTGAATTTATGCGACAGCTCTTAATGTGCTGTCACATTTCCTGTTAATTGACGAAATTTCCCATTTGAAATCCAGTTGTTTCATTAGGAATAGGGATTAGGAGTTTTAAGTGCGGTCGAAAAATTTCCCCTCAGAGATTTTGCATTGTGTTCAAGTTGGTCACTTGAATTCACTGCATTGACCAATAAAAAGCTGCTTGGTTGGAAAGTGACCTTCATGCATCGTTAGACTATTGACAATAGACCTTTTTTTTTTGCCTACAAAGTTTTGCTACTGTAAAATGTTCTGAAAGACTGTCAAATTTGACAGAAAAAACTAATTTTTGTCAGATCACAGATTATATAGTGAAGCACAACAAAGACTAGGGACACAAGCATTTTTAGCGAAAAATGTTTAATCTCTCCTTGATGCATGTTTATTTACACATAATAAATTTGCAAAATAGGAAAGAGCACAATATTTACACAATGAGCATTTAACAGCCAACCTGTCACAGTTGATTCAAGTCTGAAACTCTTCAAAAGGTATCAGAATTAATAAAGTATTAAAATTCTTTAGTTTTCGTTTTCTTTGAAATCTACATGCTCACATTTTGTTCCTACGCTTAAATTAAGTCATCCTTCCAAAAAAGGATTGTTTCTTCAATCTGGAAACAACATGAGCAGAAATTAAAAACCGGATTGGTCTTTTGGACTGAGGAGGAGTGTAAGAAAGAGGGTGTGGCCAGACAACGATAAAGAGGCGTATGGAAAGAGATGAACTGTGGGTAATGGAAGAGTCAGAGGCGGACGAGAAAAATGAGGGAGGAGTTGACAAGGCACTCTGTGCGAAACGAAAACTCTGTGAGTCTGAAACACCTTCTGTTCGGCTTGTTTTCCCTCAGCATAAGCTCTACCACTTTTTTCTTTTCTTTTTTTTGTTCCTGTACTCAAAGTAGTTCTCAAAACAAGTGTCGCAAAATAAGAGGCATCACTCAAATACTTTACACAGCCAAATCTTTGAAATGTTAGAATATCTCTGAAGAGTTCCACATGTTCCACAACTCAACATCTAAAAACGATTGAAAATCAAAGATAGCACTCGTCATGAAAATAAACTGAATGAAAAGAAAGGCAAAGACGACATCGAAGTGAAACACATGTCCTGAGACATTACAATGCAACCAGATGCTTTACAATCACCATCACCAAAGTCCCGCTTAACGAAGCACAAAGCAAAGCACATCAAGATTTTTCCATACGGAAAACGACAATAGAAAAAAAAAGAAAGAAAAAAAAAAACATGGCCAGACTGTACATTATGATATGTAGAATGAACATCATCAGCCTTTGGAATGAAAGTAGAACAGCATGCTTGTATTCTCAAATCATTTTGTAATGTCGAAGCATGCAGAAACTCATCTACTGAAAATGAACGTAAGGAAGGCCAGATGGAGGAGTGCAAGTCACCTGTAATGCTATACATCCAGCACTCTCCTTCTACTGTTAAAATTAAGACATACATGTCCAACAGTAGTGTGTATGTTCACTTACAGGAAGTCTATCTATCTATTAAGCTACTTCATTGACGGTTCCTTCCACGTAGCTTGATCTTGCACTAAAACCGATGACAGAATTGATCGCTAAGAGTTTATGAGAGCTAAACACAAACAAGCAAACAAATCCAACATCTAATTCGTTTTCATTTGACATCTGTGCTAAGACTGAAAACGAATGCAGTTCTCAAATCTAAAGGGAGATTGTCTTTACCGTGGAAGATACGTTCTAGAGAGTTGTGGAGACCTGCTCCCGGTTGATTAGGAGAAATCACAATGGCATAAAATCAATAACGTAAACCTTAATCCCAAAATAAATAAATGTGTAAAGAGTAATTCTGTATTACTTTCCCAGCTGGAACGAACCCTGATGTATGGCTGAGGTAAAGCGAGCGAGAACCCGTCAAACGTTCAGTTCGTGTCTCTCACTCTCTCTCTCATTGGGTTTCTGACCTAAATCTTTCAAAGATGTTTCTATCGCATCTCGGAAAGTCTACTTCTGCTTTAATCTCAGTGGAAAGCCAAAGGAGGAAAGGCTTTCTCTTGTTTTAACACAACTGACTTTACGAGAACTGCAGCAGCACATGAAAGCGAGTCACTGCGATACACATTCTCACAGAGTTACAGACGCTCGCAAGAGAGAAGATAAAGAGAAACTCCAACACAACCAACCAAGGTGGCGGAGAAAAGTAAAGCAGAACTCGACTTCATCTGCTTGATACCCCTGAAACAGTTTGAGAATCGCTTCACATTTGTATTTGTAACACTGCAAATAACCAATCTGGATAGAAATGAGTTAGTGGACTGTTGAAATACAAAACGATAAAGCACAAATTTTTTTTAAAAATGGCATAAGCACGCCAAGTAGCTTATAAGCTCAAATTGAACCAAAAAAATAAATACTCAATAAAAAGGTTCTACTTCCAAAAAAAAAAAAAAAAAAATGCATCTAGTGCTTACATGATGGCCGTTTAAGAACGTTTCCACCTCTCTGAGCTGAATTCAAATCAACTTTAAGCTTAACTACCGGTTTTTGTGGATGGGTAACATTCACGTATGATCATTCAGCTTGAAAAACATTGATTTTAAGCTTTTAAAAAACTAAGAGATGTGGAACTGCATGGAAATAACATTTGCTACATTTACAGTGATGTCACAGAACCTTCTCAAAATGCCAGATTGTGACATCATCAGTAACGGAACACATTCTTCGGTTCTTCAATCTCAAGTTTTCCTTCATTCTAGACTGATTTGTGCAAAAGTTACCGAGGCTGAGAGTGCTCATGTTTTTAATATGAGAAATGAACACAAAATGAAAACGGCCAATTATTCATTATCGATCGAGTTTTTGCACGGAATAGCAAAGAATATGTCCTCAAGTGGCTTTCAGACTGAAACCATAATAGCAATAAAGGTTGAAAAAAGTGTACAAACTAAATACACAGATTCATCCACCAACTAAACAATGAACCCTTTGTTTTCCATGAGGACATTTTCCTCCAAAAACACTAGGTACCACATGGGAACACATTTGTCTGAGTTTGTTCTTTTTTGCACATTTTTTTTTTTCACTCTCAGTTCTTCAGTCACTAGGGTAGTCAACATTTAAATCATAACACATTTTATCTAAAGAAAATCATTTTTTTTTGCACTAACAACATTCAAATAAAACATGGCACAGGACATTTTTTTGATATTTTTTTCATAGTTCAGTCTTTTTCAAATATCAAATTCATCTTATTCTTTTCTATGTTAAAATGGAAAACTTTGTACGCGTCTTTTCACTCTTTTTGTATAAAAATGCAGTTGTATTTATATATCTATACACATTTATATATATATTTATATCATTTTCATTTGTTGTAGTTCCTGTAAATTGTGCAAATTCAGCAGTAACACAAGTGGCAGGAGACTGGATCAAGTGAGTCCTTCGATCAACCCAAAGAGCAAAAAAACAAAAAAGAGATGTAAGCGCTAAAACAAAATACAGTTTGCGGAAAAAATAAATCACCGCTTTTATCCTTCGTGGGCTTTAAGGTCTTCTGGCTCATAATACAAGACATCCTTGGTGAGTAAAAGCACACAAGCGTGGCTCAACACACACTCCGAAAAGATAAAAATCCAAAAAACTAAGTCCTATTGGTTGGACGTGGCGTCCGGGGAGACATTCTGGTGCATGTTGAGTTCAAAGGAAGTGATGAAAGAGGATTTCCACCCTGGGCTGAGGGGTCTCCAGTGTACTGCTTCTGTCCTTGCAGTCCGTTAGCTTAGAGTGTGAGTGTGTGTGTGTGTGTCTGTGTGTGTGTGTGTGTGTGTGTGTGTGTGTGTGTGTGTGTGTGTGTGTGTGTGTGTATGTGCGCACAAAGGTTAAGGGATGGGCTCAGGAGCTCGGAGGGAGCAAGCTGAGGTGGGCGGAGAGACGGGGAGGGGGTCCTCAGCTTGCCAGAGCCATGGTGTCGATAACCTGTTCCAGTTTACTGCGCAGTCTCTGTCGCCGAGCTAACTCGTCCTTCTGTAGTGCAGACAGGATCTGTAGAGGAGGAAATTACCTCAGATTAGATAGTTGGTACTTTAGTTGTTTTATGAGGCAACAGGCTTGTGTTAAAGGTGCAGTGTGTTAAAGGTGCAGTATGTAATATTGACAGCTAGTGGTTAAAATGGGTACTGCAGTCCAAATTCATATATTGGAGAGAGTTGTTTCTTTTGCCCCAATCTCCTCAGTCTCGACGCTCATGCGGGTTACCGGTTTGAGGACATGCATCAAGAACGAGCACAATTGACAATGGAAAGTGATGAGCCTTAAGGCCCATTCACACCAAGAATGATAACTATAAAGATAATGATAAAGATCTAGTTCTAAAAATCGTTCTAAATACAAAAGAATAGCACTGTCCACACCACAGCTTTAACGATAACGATATAGAGAAACTATTTCATTGGGATCAGAACAATTTTTTTCCAGCTGTTGAACGATAAAACACTGACAGCCAATCAGAATAATTTTAGGGCTCGCACATTTAAAATTGGCAGGCGACATTGCGGAGAAGTTAATCACCGAGGTCCAGAAAATCCAGCACTGTTTGACAAGTCAAACCCCCTTTTCAAGGATACTTTAAAGAAAATGGATATGTGGAAAACAATCGGTCATACCCTCGGAATAAAAGTTGAGAAGTATAAACGACAAGATCATTATGTCAGGCTAGCAAACAGTGTAACATAATATTATCTCCATCCAGCGCTAGTTTCGACGACATTGTCTAGCTTCCTTTGAAGTTGCAGTGGAAAAGACTAGGTGTTGTTTTTATTCCACTATATTGACTTCTTCAGCTAAATTAGATTAGATTGATTATGCTAACTATTCACTCGAAACATAGCATGCTGAGGACATCTGCTGGTTAAAGCTGTGTTGTACACACTTTGAAACCACAGCGCATGAATAAACAGATTGTTTTCATTTGTTGGTGTGGACGCAAATATAGTTATCGTTATAGTTATCTTTATATTTATCATTCTTGGTGTGAACGGGCCTAAGTTTGAGTAGATTTTTTCGCGTTTTAATATGCCTCTGGTCATAGAGCTTTTTAGATGGATGGAGAGGCTTTTTAGTCTGGTATAATCTGCGATCTCTGATCCAGTTTGTTTGCTCTGAATACTGTTTTTTCGCCAACTGGCAACCCAGAGTGTCAAAATACTATTGGGTAAATTGTCAGTGGGTGGAATCACACAGACCAAAACAAAAAAATAGACATTCCGACAAGGAACGCACATTTCAAAAGTAGAATAACTGCCTGTAGCATCATTTTTTATGAGAAACATATGTGAACTTTTTTTCCTAAATATCTGCAAACATATTATGCTATTTTTATGCTTTAGTAAAGTAAAAATACATAAAGCACCTTTAAGATTTACAATTACATAATTCTCTCTATGGCAGGATAAAAATGAGAAAATACACAAATGAAGTCTCAATTACACACTTAATGTAGGTATTTGCTCTTTATTTTGTTGCATAAGTGCTAAAAGATTCTTATTGTGTTGGTCAGGATGCAAAAAAAGCACTGTTCAGAATTTGGTGTCATTTTATATTTGCATAAAGTCACTGGAACACTCATTATATCGCAATTACGACTTCTGAACTCGTAAGTAAACTTCCTAGAGGACTTAAAAACAGCATAAGGGCCTCAGAGTCAACATGAAAGTGGATTTTATGCAACAGGGATTGACTGGATCATGGCAGGCTGATGATGGGGGAGGGGCTAAAAATAAGAGGGTTCACAATAATAATAAAGTAATACATAGCACTAATGTTGATTTCATGTTGACTTTTAAGAAGGTGAGGTTCAAATCTACAATCTTTTGATCACCAGTCAAGATCTTTAACCACTGGGCTTCATCACTCCCTTTTTGGGTATGTGTTTTTCTGTTGATGGAAATGCAGATGTGCCGATCACAGTGCTCAGAAGTTGTTTGCGAAACAGCAAGAGATGCTAACACCCATCTGTGTCGGTTTAACCAAAAAGCAAGCATCTAAACGTAAAGGAAATGGGAAAGAAAAGAGTCTCCAACACCCTCAGCGTCAGATAATGGACTGCTAATTTCCCTCCTGTTTTCATGCAGGTTCAGCGAGGGTGTTCATGTGGACACGTGTGCATCTGGATAATAAAGACTAATGAACATAAACGGCTGTTTAAAACGCAACCAGCTGCAGTGTATTAATGTCAGACAGAGAGAGGGAGAGCCGTTTCATAGAGCAGCGAGATGATGTTTGATGAGTTGTGTTAGACTAAACTTTCCCGAAGGTAAGGAAATGGAAGATGGAAATAAAATCATTTAAAAAAGAAACAGGGCTAGGTGCTAACTATGGACACCTTTTTATATCTGCTTAATGGGTGAAGAAACAGTTGTAAATGTAGGAATAATTATGCAGACCCACTGTGTCTATTTCTTTTCTTTTGACTAAACACACACACACATATTCCCTCATTTCTGTGTGAGGTAGAACTAAATGGTCTCCTTCGGCGGCTCATTATCTCTCCATTTATCCAGCCTGGCTGGAATGAGTCACTGCTTTTGACACATGATCTCGTGTGTGCTGTCAGATGGCGTTACGTGTGAAGGGCTACATGGAGAATACTGTATGTGAGTGGCCATGTATTAAAAGCGTTAGATTTAAGACTTTGCCATTTAACAGCCTATTCTGGCTTGCTTTGTTTGAATTCTGATGTACTAGTCAGAGAAGAAGTCATATTTTTTCCATCCTTTCCTTTTTGAAATATCTTCAGAATGACCTACCACATACTATTTTTCAAACAAAACTAGTATGCAGCATTTATACTGTGTATAGCAAGTGAATTTTCTGTATTCATTAAATAGCTTTACTTTCTCTTACCTCGTCTTTGTACTTGGTGATGTAGGAGTAGATCTCGTGGAGGGCGCTCATGCTGTTGAACTGGCTCAGGTGGAGTCTGGACTGCTCCGCGAGATAAGCGCTCATGTCCTGATCACTGATGGCGGGCATGCGCGCGATATCTGAGTAATACCTGCAGGATGGCAAGGTCCAGATGAGCATGATGATTTGGGGTCTTTGAAAGTTAAAATTAACAACTAATAAGGGAATTTTGTGCTAGATGTATCCTAAGCAAGATGTCTGTCAACTTACCTTTCTACCCAATTCTTGTAATTGGGAATATCTTTAGCGTAGAGCAGCTTATTGGAGGGAGAATCTTTGCCGAGCTTGTGTTCAGATGTGGAGCAGGAGTCCATGAAGGTTTGGGCAACTACGGAGAGACATGCATCCGTGATGCTGTTCTTGTGGATGTCGAACACAAACTGAGGGTTCTTGATCACATTCACCCAGAACCTTAATGGCAAACTGAAGACAAGGGGAAGAAAATGGATAGATAATGAGAACAAAATCTAGCTGATTTCATTAAAAACAGTTGTTTTGAATAAGATGTTTGAACAGCGTCGCTCCTCACCAGTTGCTCTTCCAGGTGTGCCGAACATCTGAATCTGTGATTTGGTGTTTGTCCGCCTGCTCATCCAGGAAGTCAAACATGTATTTTATGGCGAGAGGCAGGGCACTGCCACGGTGTGCCGTGCTGAATATCGTCTCAAACAAATCATCGACAAATTTCTGTAATGTACCCTGTAATGAAAGAAATCAGAAGTGTTCTGACAATAACCCAAAACTCTCAATGAATATGTCCTATTTTTCATATACAATACATTTTATTTATTGGTTTTGCCCCCAAGACCAAGATTTTGACATCAAGTTGCACCAAAAGACCTAAATTTACCATACAAAAAAAAAAAAAAAAAATTGAAATGGTTTATTATCGCCATCAACTACATAAGTTCAACAATGTACAAATATTAACATGAAATATACCGTAGAGTTTGACTGTTAATGTCATCAACAAAAGATATGGGAAACGTTTTTCTATCTATTTTAAACGTTTAACTATTGTTATTATTTTAATTTATTATTTTAAAATGTATTTAATTTTGAATTATTTTTATTTATTTATTTAATTTTATTATTAAATTTATTTAATTTTATTTAATGCACAATATTATAGTTGGTTGGATTTTATTATTTGCATTTAGCATCTTTTTTGTCCCCCAGCTGACAACCACTATATAAAAAAAAGCCTGAAAACAAACATTTTCTCAGCTTTAAACCTTTCCTAATAATCACAATGGCTACTTGCAAAAACTTACTAAAGAAACAAAATCGCTAAAGACCCTCGAGCAGCCGAACTGGAGATGTCGGTTTATTCATCATGTTTGAGAGCGGGAGAACAGCAGTGGCTCTCAGATAATACGGAGTGTGTTGATCAGGATGCTGGTGTGTGTGTGTGTGTGTGTGTGTGTGTGTATGAGACAGACAGACACAGTCCGCGTGGTTTCCCAGCATTCATTCCGCGCTCTGTCACCACGCACCATGAAGCACTCGATCCACAACAAATTACCTGTCTCCTGCTGTTCTCTTCCGCTCCAGCATTACATTTATCTATCGTTTTTTATTATGTATCAAAATTGACCACCCGAGAGGCTTGTAAACATATTCTGATTTCATTTTTTCCTAGCCTAACAATTAGGAGGCAAAGCAAAGGAGAGAGAGGAATGAGGGAGGAAGACAGAAAGGAAAAATGAGATAGCAAGAATATTATACTGTGTCCTAACCAGGTGCGATATGATGAGATTCAAGCAATTTGTCTGTCAACACCGAATGTGGCTTTGTGATGTGACACAAACATAGCCAATCAGAACATATTTGATGTTTAATATGCAGTAAAATTTTGGACCAATGAGATTCACATTGGGCAGGACCTTCCAGCATAACAGAAATAGAAACCAGGCAATCAACAAAATGTCCTGTCCATCATTGCTTGTTGAATTTGGTTAGGATAAAAGCACATTTTTGCATCATCTTTATCATCCTCAAAACTTAAAGATGGACAGACTAAAGCCCCTTTCACACTATCAGCAACATGCAGCAACAAAACGATTTGATCCCATTCATTTTCAATTGAAAGCTGGCGACAGCAACTGTTGTTGACTGTAAGTGGGCATGTCCAGTGATGCGAAAAAGTTGGCAAATGTTTAACTTCATGCAAATGAAAAACGACTTTCAGGAGCGACAGCCAATGAGAGTGAAGTCAGTGGAGCACACGTGGCAGTAGCGAGATGGAAGAGAAGTTGGTGGTACAGCCGGCGGTACTTGAACAGCAAACTCAAAGCCTGAATGGTTTCGTGAACCCAGATAGACCGGCGCTTATACTGTCGCTGCAGATAAATAGCTGTGATTCTCGTTCATCTTTAATATTAAGCATTTTATGCGCTGATTCCATTTATATTGAGTCTTTTCCCCCCAAAATGTTTGGTTTTTAGCGGCAAGAAAATGGATTGTTGTCTACAACATGGAATAGCATCCATGAATGTCATTCACAAAAGTTATTAGGCAACCAGTAGTGGGAACGCCCACTAGCGTCGCTGGCAGTGTAAACACATCTTAAAGATCACCTTAAATAATAAGAAAACTTCATGAAAGCTCACCTTGGTGGCCAGCAGTCGTGTCAGGTAGATCTCTGACACCATCTTGCTCCCGCGATCACCCTCGCGCTGGTCTGCGTGGTCGTGGTTCTTGACGAGGTGCCAGAGCTTGGTACCGCTCTCTAGATCGGGTGTGATCATGGGTGTCCTGGACCGCAGACTGTCTGGGCTGCTGGCTGTCCTCAACATGCTCTCTGAAGAGAAAGATAGAGTCAATCATCAAATGATTTTCAGCATTTTATAACATGGATAGCTCTATTTTTGACATTTGCTAGGTGACAGAACTATAATAGCAGCCGTTTTTTCCATGTTCACTATTTAGGGGGGCAGTTGTGGCCTAATGGTTAGAGAGTCAGACCGATAACCCAAAGTTTGCGGGTTCAATTCTCAATACCAGTAGGAAATCTTTGAGCAAGGCATCTAACCCCCAATCACTCCCTGGGTGCCACAGCTAAAATGGCTGCCCACTGCTCAGGGAGTGTGCGTTCACTACTCACTGCTCCTAATGTGTGTGCACTAACTTGGATGGGTTAAATTCAGAGGACAAATTCCTCATGTCCTGGGTTACCATACTTGGTCTTCACATGCCACTTTCACTTTAGTGTTTTTATCATTGCTCCTAATACTGCCGATATTTTATAAAAGCAATACGCCATAAAATGCCAGGCGTTACAGTAATTTTACCTTTGTCAAGGGTGTTATAGACACTCATACAGCATTAAAATCACTAACGCACAGCCTCTCAATGCTTATTGCTTTTATTTCATCATAACCTGGAAGGTTCAGAAATCTCTGGCAGTATTGAACCCATACATATAATACAAAACGAAAAACCTAAACAGCATAAAAGTCACATCGGCGGTTGTAAATCAGGTCCGGCGGTCTCTTCTATCTGATGAGCAGTCGGCTGCTAAATACCCAGGAGTTACACATCAAAGATGAGAGCAGAGAGGAGCGGAGCTCTGGCTAATGGATGGTTAAGCACAGTAATCTGTCTGAGGATAAGGCATTCTGGGTAAGGATCATTTCCTGTGGATGCCCTAAACTACAATGAATATACTGCATCTGCAGAATCCATCAAAAACTCCCTCAGGTTTATTCTATCCTTAAGTGGCAAGTGGGAGTGAAAGATAGAGTCCCGCATCTGGAGTCTAGTTAATCAGTCACAGACTGGCAGGCCGGCGTGCTTGAAAGAAACTGCCACTGTAAGCTTAATTCAGCCTATCGCAGTGCTTTTATATTACACCGGATAAAAAAGTCACTGCATAGAAAAACATAGTAAAAAAGCAAATAAATAATAAATAAAGGAATAAATAAACCAGGAAATGAGAATTTTTAAGCAACACAGAGACCACAAGATAATGGAGATAAACACTAATGGCCGAGACTTAGACTAAGCAAGTACATGAACGCAGATTTCATGCACTGAAATGTGTCAGAACGCAATTCATAATGTAATGCAAGCGTGTGTTGCATTTGTAGTGTTGCCACAAGGATAGGCATTAGCGTAAACGGTCTTCTACAGTCAATTTTCTAATTGATGGAGCAAGTTTAAAGTTTTCAGACGTGCAGCTACAGTAACTGAAAAATAACATCAAGTTCAACACAAGACATTTCAAAGTAACTATCACCCTCAATGGTACATGTAAAATACAACCAAATGCTTACAAAGCTTTCGCTAATAATAGACCAATATTCCAGCTAGGTCAAATGATGGCCTGATATTTGGCCATTTAGAGATTGTTTTAGTGTATTGTATAGAAAGTAAAAGTTCTCTGTAACACTTTATAATAAGTATACAGTAACAAAGCACTTATAAATCATTTGCAAACTATTAGTTTATAGTTAATAGTTTATAAGTGTAGTTTATAAAGGAATTCTTAATACTAATGCAATTAATGTCGAATAAAGGTTGGTTTAAAATACTTAATTAATGACATTTTCCAATATTCTTAATCTAAAGTGAGAACTATTTACGGTTAATAAGTTGTTAACAAAGCATTATCTAACTCTTTATATATAACCTAATTAAACAATAATAATTTGTTAATTACAGTGAACTCACTATTTGTATATAGTCTTTTAATGTATTAACAACAGTTTATAAACTATTAATTAACTATAAGCTAATAGTTTGCAAATGATTTGTAAATACTTTATTACTGTATAGTGTAAAGTGTTACCAAGTTCTCTTTCCATTCAAGCAAGCTATAACCATTTAAAAGTTTGGAAAGAAAGAAAAAATAAAAATTGAGCAAAAATGCATTAAATTGTTCAAAAGTGCTATTTATAATTAATAAAAAACATTCATAATGTTACAAAATAATTTGATTTCAAATAAATGCTGTTCTTTTGAACTTTCTTTTCGTTAAATAAATCTGAAAAAAGTATCACAGTTTCCACAAAAAAAAGTTTCAAAACGATGCTTCATGAAGCTTCGAAGCCTTACGAATATTTTGTTTCGAATCAGTGGTCCAGAGTGTGAGAGTCACGTAATTTCTGTAAACAAGGCTTCGATACTTCATAAGTGTTTCGAAATTTCAGTGGTTCACGTGACTTTGGCAGTTTGATTTACGCTCCAAACCACTGATTCAAAACAAAAGATTTGTAAAGCTTCAAAGCTTCATGAAGCAGTGTTTTGAAATCGGCCATCACTAGAAATTGTGATGTTTTTTTTTTTTTTGCCGCACAAAAAGTATTTTCGTCGCTTTATAACATTAAGGTTGAACCACTGTAGTCACACGAACTGTTTTCTATGTCTTTAGTAGCTTTCTGGGCATCTGAAAGTGTTAATTATCTTGCTGTCAATGCAGGCCTCACTGAGCCATCAGATTTTATCAAAAATATCTTAATTTGTGTTCGGAAGATGAACGAAGATCTTACGGGAGTGAAACGACATGAGGGTGAGTAATAAATGACACAATTTTCATTTTTGGGTGAACTAACCCTTTAAGCAGCACAACTTTTTTTCACCATTGATAATAATAAGAAATGGGTTTTGTGTGTGTGTGTGTGTGTGAGAGAGAGAGCACCAAATCAGCATATTAGAATGATTTCTGAAGGATCATGTGACACTGAAGACAAGTAATGATGCTGAAAATTCATCTTTGCATCACAGGAATAAATTAAATTTTTAAACACATTAAAGTAGAAAACAGTTATTTTAAATAGTAATACTTTTTCACTATACGTTTTTTCTTTTACTGTATTTTTGATTTTTTTAAAAAATCCAGCCTTGGAGAGTATAAGATACTTCTTTCAATAACATTAAAAAAATCTTACCCATCATAAACTTTTTAACAAATGTGTATGTTTTTTGTATATGTTATTTTCTAGATATTGATATCAGCCACAAAAAAAAAAAAAAAAAAAAAACCCATATTGGTCGTCCGCTGGCTAAACAACTGCCTTTGCAGATGTGTTTCTATATTTTTATGAGTATGTTTCTGGTTGAACAGGCCATTCGTACTTGCATGGTGCTAGCAATGTGCAAGTGTTTGTATCTCGTTCCTCAATGCGACACAAATTGCATATAATGTTCAGCTCAGGGTAATAAAGGATGACACGAATATATAAAAATACCCAGTGAGCAGTCTGAAATAAGACTTCCTCTGTTCTCTCCTGCGGCTTGTGAATGCATCGTTCATTATTAATGGTACGAGTGTCAAACTTCATTACGGAGGCCCAGGGAGATGCATATCTGTCCAGTGCTCTTATCGCCATGTCCATTCTGGAGGCTGGGGAGGAATGTTCATTTGAGTATTGAAGATATGAATCCACTTCCTGTACCGAGGGATTTGGAACAATATTCAAAGGTATTTTCATGAGCTTTCATTTCCAGGACATCAAGTAAAAAAGATCATGTAATAACAACGATCTGCATCGGCGTCACTCTGACACCACAGCGACTGCGGTAACCGCTGCCGTTTCCATGGCAACGAGCGAAACACGACTTGAACAACAATACGAATGTGTGTCCAGTGTTTGAGCACTCAGAGAATTATCCGAGACATGAAGCCCCCTCTCAAAGGGAAATATAATGGACGTCTGCCATGATAGAGCCATGGCTTGAGTGCAGGTAATTCTGCGGCAATCACAGATACTCGCTTCTGAGGAGGACAGACAACATTAAACAGCTTTTTCTCTCTGATCCGCTTTCCTTTTTTTGGGTTGAGGAACAAAACACCTTCAGTCCTATGCTATCATCACCTCTTATTCGCACAAACACCCAAAGTGCTCGGAAAACAAAACAAAATCATCACAAAGAATAGTGAAAAACATCAAGTCCGCCGGCTTTTTGAAATCGAGACACGAGGACACGATTCTAGTGCGAGTCCTCGTTTTCAAGGGAAAATGGAGGCCAGTGAGCTTCTAGGTGCAATAAATACAAATTTCTCACTTGAATATGGCAGACATGATCTCACTCTTCTGAAAAAAAGTCTCTGAGGAGATGAGATGTGGAAGTTCTGAGGGGAACATCAAAACAGGAAGTTGAGACAGAGTTCTTACCGTATCTGCTGAGGGACTTGGTGAAGGTGGACGAGTTTGAGATGTTGTACGCAGAGTTTTGCTTTGGCACCAGGGCGATAACAGAGCCATCTGTTACCTGAGGACAGTGAGGAACTCAACATTACTGCAAAACTCTCAAAAAGCACATTCACAGACACATTAATCTATATTCTGAATTATAATCTGCAAATCAAAGATATATTACATCACAATACTACGAATCATAATGGATGTACACTGCCAGTCAATAGTTTGAAATAATTTTATATATATATATATATATATAATAAAAAAAAAGACAACTGAACACCAAATCAGCATTTTAGAATGATTTCTGAAGGATCATGTGACACTGAAGACTGGAGTAATGGCTGCTGAAAATTCAGATTTCAGATCACAGGAATAAATTACATAAATAATAATAATACACACACACACACACACATATATATATAACAATTTTGTTTGTATATTTTTAAAAATATATTTTTGATCAAATAAATGCAGCCTTGATGAGCATTAAAAACATCTTTCAAAAACATTTAAAAAATCAATTATTCCAAACTTTTGACCGGTAGTGTATGACATTTGAATAAAATGTCAACTTGATCATGTTTTGTAGTTAAGACCAAAAAACAACTTTTATATGTGTTCCCACTTTATGTAACCAGTGAGTTTCCATGACTTTTACAGTCATTCATGATTAATGCCTATGTATTTTTAAAATAATTTTCCATTACCATTTGTGTGCCAGGAAACAATCCTTGGAATTAAGTGATTATCTTGTACAAAAGTCTCCAAAAAGATAGAAAGAAAAGAAAAAAAATCACGACAGAAATTGCCATGATTTCTAACATTTTTATACATTTCCATGATGTTCCAGGCCTGGAAAAACAACAAAAAACTGACATTTTCAAAGTTTTCCATGACCATGGGAACCCTGAATAGTGTCATGCTCAGAATGCACCACCTAATTCTGACATTCTTTGTCCATAACATCCGTATTTTCCTTATTATTGCTCAGGTGTGGACAGTGACCGTACCTGATAGTGTGCAAGTGTGTTCAGGCGTTTCCAGTCATTATCAATCTTAGTAGTGACATCCTCATCCTGCAGAATGATCCTCGCCAGTCGCCCCTGGCGCCACTCTGCAACAAAAACCAAGATGAAGGTGCGTGTCAATGGGAATGCTGACATTTCATGTTGTAAAAAAACAGTATTTGCTTATGAATACATTTTCCAATTGAGGACGTCCCCAAATGCCTCCCAAAGAAAGTTTTGTCATATTTAGCTCACTTTTGGGAACAATTTTGTACTCGAAACTCTAGCTATGCGTGTACACATGGACATCACTCCCACAGCAAGGACGACTGACCACTTGAGGGAAGCTTTCCTCTTTAGAAATGCTTCATTTAGAGCACATAACCTTGTGCAGACCTTGTCCGAATCTCCCTGTGCAGAGTGAAGTCACTTTTCCTAGCTGAAAAGATATGAAAACATGTACTGGCTGTTAACAGAGGCTGAGTGACATGTCTGACTCCGGGTCAGACCTAAATGACGAATCTAATCAAGGTCATGGTAATGACTATCGTAAGCCTCTTACAAGCAAACCATTCCAATAAACAACCTTGTTTGTTTGTTTGTTTTTTTGCAGGGGAAGTCGCAGTTTCTTATTTCGAAACAGGTTCTGAAAGACAACTGCCAAGGAGCAGAGCAAAGCCAGAAGAGATCTGCAGCTGATAGCATCACTCAGTCTGAGCCAGATGACAATCATGTTGGGAACTGCTCTAGCTAATGGGATCTTGCTGTGGATGATATGGTTCAGTGTCTATTTCCCTGGTGCCCACAACGGTGACTTCAGCATCCATTTATATCAAGCTGCTGATAAGCTGAACATTTGTATCAGCTGACAGTACCTGCTCTGAACAGAGGCATTTCATTACAAGAACGTGCAAAAGTGATGTTAATAATTTTGTTTAATAATTTAATTAATCTTATCAATTGTCAATTAATCAGTTTTAGCACAAAAATTATCAGTAATCATATCAGTAATGTGTCTATAAATAAAGTTTATGTACACTGTTCCTCTATCAGTCTTCCTGTATCATTTCCTGTATTCATGCATATTATTACTGAGTTCAGTTAAATGCATACTAAACAGCTTAAATGTATTCAACTACAGTGGACTGAATATTTATTAAAATATAAATTGCAAAATTCACATTAGGTATAATATATTAGTAGAATATAGTTACTATGTATATGTACACTAATAATATTAATAGAAAATCTTATTAAATTGAATGAAAATATTAGAAATGTATATATATATATATATATATATATATATATATATATATATATATACACACACTATATGTATGTGTGTATAACGTATCACATATAAATAAATAAATATGATTATTAAATATTAGTTTAAAAATATTATCATTAAAAGTATTAAAGTATTATTGATATTATCAGAATTAAAAATCAGGTTATGTGTATATATTTGGATTCTTCCACATGCATTTTGTGGTATTAAAGTCAATATTTAAATTAACTGATTAATCAATAATTATTTGAATAACTGATTAATTGACATACCTTACATGCAATATTTCATTGATATATTCACCTAAAGTATAACAGCTCTGCCACCCACTCATCCAAATGGCAAATCTCTCTAGGGTTTTTCACACTGCATTTAACCCTGGGTTATCGTCTTTTTAACCCTGGGTAAGGCCACTTTTAACCTCAGTTTATGCAACATTTCACTCTTGTAATTTTGAAAGAGGGTTAGCACCACTTTTAACCCTGGGATATTGAACCAACCCTGACTGCAGCAGCAAAGGAACACACTATACAGTGTGAAATGATGCAGTGCTAGAATGTTACAGCAAACTATTTAGCAACAGACAACTAATCACAAACTGCCTCAGTGCTGACCTCATTAAATATTCATGTGCTTTGCACAGCCACAGAAACTTTCACTTGAACATGAAAACATTTTCACAGATGGACAACCAGTTATTAAAACCAATCAATCTTATTGACCTCATAAATATGCAAATAAGAACATTAACCCAGGGTTTCCAAATGTAGAGTATGAACCTAACTGCCCAGGATTAATTGCAAACCAGGGCAAAGAGTTGCATAGTGTGAAAAATTAAACAAGTTAATCCAGGATTTTGCTATCCAGGGTTTAGAATGACCTAATGATTCTTTCTTAAGAGTTTTTCAAGAGCTCTTACCCAGGTCCATGTCTCCAGCTTTGGGTCTCTGTGAGTAGGGGCTTCCTTTATACACAGCATCCAGAAGCTTCTCTTTCACCTGAGTGATTGTGTCACAGTTCAGGCATTTCACCGTCACCTCTGGGCCGTTCTCATTCTCCGGGTTCACACAATGAAGTGTCTAAAAAAAGACAAGATAAGTCAGTCTGGGCGATTTATAATTAGCTTCTAGTCTGAGCAGTTAGAGCACTCAGCACTGTAAAGACAAGTCGAAAACACCATGGCTCTGTTCTAAAACCAATTGAGCTGCCTACACAGGCAGCTGCCTTCTAAAAAAGCTCACAAGTGACTGATTTGGAATGCTCTACATTTGGAACTCCATCAGCAAGGAGCATAAACGCTTTAAATGAAGCACAACGAGAATCGACCCAATTAATTTCTTGAGTTTCTTGTTAGCATGTTGGTAAGCTAACATCATAATACTCTAAGCAAATACATATTTTGAAAAATAGCATAAAAAAGAAAATAGCTGGCTACCTTTTGGTAAAGCTTTCATGACAGGAGTGCACCTACGATACCTCTAGGTTTTCCCTGCACATGGTTTTTGTTAAATCAGCACAAGGGACGATCAGCAAAAAGTAGGACGCTAAAGTTAATACACTTTAGGGCTTTTCACACTGCGCTTAACCCTGGGTTATTGTTGTTCTACAGCCCACTTTTAACCTAGGTAAAGGAACATTTCACACTTGTAATTTAGAATCAGGTTTAACAACACTGTTGCAGTCACAGAAACGCTGCATCATTTCATTGTTTTAAGGGGAAAAATGTCAAATGGTGATCGCAGTAATTGAAGTGAAGATGCAACCATTTTAGTCTTATATTTATAGCCTGTAAAGTCCATTCAGGAAAAACTTGGAACAGGGCATGTAAACAGGTCGCATGTTGCGTTCATCCAATCAGTGACACTGACGCGACAAATATGTAAGAAGGATGTTATCCCAGGGTTTAGGAATGTACAGTGTGAAACATCAGCTTATGAATACCAGGATTAGCAGTACGAGCAGTAAGAAACATGAAGCAAGAAAAACCCAGGATTATGTTTACCTAAGGTTTAGTTTACCCAGGGTTAATTATTTCACGTGTGATTAAAGATGACTTTTCCTCTATAACAATGTGCATAAACTGTGCACAACAGGACTAGCAACATTTATTAAGAATACAAATAAGACAATTTTCATTTAATCTTGATTGCAGAGACATAAAGACACATCCTCTGTCCTTTAGATGAGTGAGCTAATGTCGTGTGCTGTACACTGTGTGTTTGCTTGCACTGACCAGCGTCTTATAGTCAATCTGTTGTCGGATGAGTTTGTCCTCACTGAGGGAGTATCGGGCCTCTCCGGTGATGGCATCTATAGGGCCTTTTTCCATCTGCTGTTTAATAGCACAGTACAGCATGAAGAGAGGCTCACCTGCACACTCCTGTAGAGAGAGAAAGAGTGTCAGAAACAACAACAGCGTGTTAGGACTCCACAATGTCACAAATAGATGCCGTGAATTTTTTCACCTCATAAAAAGTGAAAGACAAAGCAAAAAGATGACGCAATCAATAGCCCTTCTTTCCTTTCATAGTAACACATGGACATAAAATGCATTTCAGGTATGTATATTGAGTAAAACTTGATTACTGATAAACTGTCACTTCAGATGTGGAAAACAAGCGGCTATAATGGCACACCGCTTTCAAATAATCACAAGGACTTGCCAATCAATACAACCATTAGCCTCTCACACCCTCAAAAAGCCCCTCTCGAAAAAGACAAACAGTTTAAATGTAGGGAATAGAGAGAGCGATAGATGGAGGTTAACGATTGGGAGGAAGCACTTAAACCCCTTTGTGAAACAAACGGATAGGTGTGGAGAGGGAGAGATGGCTGGGATGTGGATTGATAGGCTGATTTCTACATTAGCATTAACAGTTTTCACTGGCTAACAAACAACTTTATGTTTTTCAGGTTCTTAATTATTCATATTTATGTTTCTGTTTGGCAACAAACTAAAAAAAATAAGTTTAAGTTAAAGTACTAAAAGTAAAAAATAATAAAAAGGACAAATAATAGTATATAAATAATAGTTTGTAGGGCAGGAAAATATGAGTCTGGACAGTTTGGACACTACAAACAAATCAGACTCAAACTTGGTAGCAACTCACCAGTTCTGCCGCTAATTTGAATTGGCTAAATGGCAACTGTGGGTTTAAAATCTGACTTAAAATCAATGAATAAACTTGCTTAGCAATCTTACTCATAGTAGATTCAGATTACATGTAGAATACATTATGTGAATTACAAAATTTGAAGCTATAATGAATAAACTTTCTAAATCACAAGTTTCTAAGGAATCTATGATAAATCTGAAGCTACATTCTGGGAAATTAGCAATTAGCAATCGTCATTGTTGCTTCTTCATTTAATCTTCATTCATTGTAGCTTCAGATTTTACATGGTGTAAATAAACTTGGTAACTTGGCTAGTCACTAATTTCTGAGGCAGAAACTAGTGATTAGCCAGTTTATTCACTGTAGCTTCACATTACCGCACAAAATACAGTAAATAAACTAGTTTCTGAGGCAGAAGCTACAAATTTTCTGAAGCTACAAGCTACAATGAATTAAGTTTCTGAGACAGAAACTAGAAACTATCTTATTCAATGTAGCTTCAGATTTTCTTGTGGTATGTGAATAAACTTGCTAATCGCTAGCTTTAGCTTCAGAAACAAGTGATTAGCCATTTTATTCACTGCAGCTTCAGGTTACACATAGCACATACTGTGTGAATTACAGATTACCGCACAAAATACAGTGAATAAACTAGTTTCTGAGGCAGAAGCTACAAATTTTCTGAAGCTACAATGAATTAAGTTTGAGACAGAAACTAACAGTTAGCAATCTTATTCAATGTAGCTTCAGATTTTCTTTTAGTATGTGAATAAGCTTGCTAATTGCTAGCTTTAGCTTCAGAAACAAATGATTAGCCAGTTTATTCACTGCAGCTTCAGATTACACAGCATAAATTGTGTGAATTATAAAGTACATTACCACACAAAATCTAAAGCCACAATGAATAAACTTGCTAATCACTAGTTTCTGAGGTAGAAGCTACAATGAATGAATCTACAATGAACTGTAATGGGTTTCTGAGACAGAAACTAGCAATTAGCAATCTTATTCATTGTAGCTTCAGATTTTGTGTGGTAATGTGTGAATCATACAATGTGTTCTACGTTTAATCTGAAGCTACAATGAATATGATGAACACATTGTATGATTTACACATTACCACACAAAATCTGAAGCTACCCTGAATAAACTTGCTAATTGTTTCTAAGGCACAAAGGATAGGCACAAAGGATCTGAAGCTACAGTTGAAGCTACAATAAATTGTAATGAGTTTTTTTGAGACAGAAACTAGCAATATGCAATATTTATTTATTTTTAATGGTGAATATTTTTCACCAAGCAATTAAGTCAAAATCTGATTTCCAAAATCAGAATTTCCAAAGATCGGTCAAATTTTAATGCAGGAGACTCGTAAGTCATGAATTACGGAAAGCTGTCACATGCGAGACACATCAGGCTTATATCCCTCCTCAACCGACCCCCCGACCGCAGTGATTATGATGGGCACGGTGAAACGAGGAAACCTGCCGTCTTCCTCCGCCTCACGTATACCCACACGAAACAGTTTCCTCTGGTTTCCTCCATCACTTCATCCTATTTTACTCCACCCACCCTCCCACCATATGCTGTTAACGTCTCGTTAGCATCTGCGCTAATTAAGCCGACAGCTGCTAACGAGAGGGAGCGTGAATACATCACTCTTAGAGACCCCCACTGCAGCACACGCGGCCGAGAGACCAGACCTCATCCCACGCTCTAGCTTCATTAAAGAAAGAGACAGAAAGAGAGCAAGAGAGAGCAGACCACATAGCCAGACCTCACCCACCCATAGGGCTAATGAACAGTAGCAAGAAAATATCCTGTTGAAATACAGAGCTAGCAGATCAATTATTCCACACAACAGCCTTGAGCAGACCTCATTCAAAAGCACCACTGTGGCCAGAATGTTGATAAAAAAAACTGCACTTTGTGAGAGAGATTCCTGGGAAGGTTTGACTTGACGTGTCAGTTTGCTTCAACTGTGCTGTCTGAGCCATGTCATCATATGTAATATAACAGCTTGTCAGTTCCACTAACTCACGCTACAATCCCATCCATCTAAAACAGTGCTGATTTTCCTAATGCTAATTAGCGATCACTAACTGTCTGCTTCTGAACTTTTGTCAGCTAGCAGAGGAGCCAAACGAGGCCTGGAAACAGACAGGGCTTGAAACTGACTTCAAATGAGCAAATCAGAATCAAGTACATTATTGCTTTTATAAAACATTTACCACACAATACAAATATTGAAGCTAAAAAAAATATGTATCAATGCAACTTTCATGAAGTCACTAAAAATCTAAAAAAAGCCTTCCTTCCGCTGGAAAAAATAGTCCCTGACCGTGAACAGCAACAGAAGTTACATTATTACACCATTAGATGGCGGCAAAGACTGTCTTTATGAGTGTGTCAGTCAGTAGCGAAGACTTTTATATTGAAAAGACTGAATTGTTGTGAACACAGAATAAAACGCAACTGACAAATGCTTTGACTAGCGCTGTCAGTCATGGGAAAAGCCCTTAACTGTTAAAAGGACAAGATAATACATCAGACATTTAAACAGATTTTTTATTATCAACATAGGACTGACCTGAAGAAAAATGCTAAATCTGAATGCAGGTAATAAACTCGCTCAATCGATCTCTTTCTCACAAAACTCTTCTACATAATACAGTAGATTCAATGAACATCATCAATTGAGAACATACAGTTTACGTTGCTAAGAGTGGTTGCTAAGGGTGTTGTGTAGTGATACACAGAACCGTTGGGTGAAGCGGTCATAGCAGTGTTTTATCGTGAATAAAACACAGCTATTGACCAATCAGAATCAAGGACAGGAACTAACCGTTTTATAAATATATATATATTTATGGTTACTTGTCTGATATCAGTCTATTATTAGTAGTAGTGTAAATAAATTGACAATTTTCATCTCTTGGATGAACTATTCCTTTACAAACAACATTCTATGTTGTCAAATAATGCAAAAGCACATTCAATTAGTGTCATCTTTAAATGAATTTCTATGATGTGAAAGTATTCTAGACTTGCATTTCCTGTTGATTAAAATTCTTCCAGTGCATGCTGAGCCCTGCATGATTGAACTAATAAAACTAGAGAGCTGTTAATGCGAGAGTGTGAGAGAGACAGAGAGACAGACAGACAGGAGAGGATGCGACATCCTGCAGCTCAATCACGCTCTGTGAGTGGCGTCATGGAGCGAAGCAGGATGGGGGGTGGGGGGCAGAGTACAGGAGTGTATAAAAGGAGAGGGAGCTAAGAGCTGATGGGGACTCAGATGCAGACGTGCCGCTAGGGATGGCCTTTGACCTGACAGACACAGACAGACAGCTTCTGTCTCTTAATATGTCTCATCATGTTGAAACTACTGGTAGGAAGGCTCTCTGGTCGCCCTATTCTTGTAGAATAAAGAGTGCAAATTCATTTTTGTGTTTTTGTATGTGTGTTTGGGTGCATTTTTGTTTTTTCAGAAGTGATTAATTCATACAAAAATTTAAATTCTTTCACTCACTCTTATGTTGTTTCAAACCTGAAACACTTTCTTTCTTTTACAGAACACAAAAGCTGATATTTGGAAGGTTTCAATTGTTTTTGTAAAAAGTCAATGGGGTCCAAACAACTTAACTTTTATTGTATGGACAAAATAAAAAAACCTATTCCTTCAATACACAAATGTAGATTCAGAGTGATTCATTATACTGATTCAAACAAATCGAACAGATTTTAAATTTCTCTTTGACTGATTCATTAGAAGAACTGGCTCATAAGTTGCATGAATCAGACTTGTGAATCAGACTGTGAAAACTCACTCACTACTCAGGTAAAAAAAAAATGACATGACATTGCAGATTCAGTAGTGCATAAAACAAGATTACTAATCAAAAAGCTGGGGTCAGTAAAATATTTTTAAAAAAAATATATTTTTGAATATATTTAAAAATGTAATTTATTCCTGTGATGGCAAAGCTGAATTTTCAGCATCATTACTCCAGTCTTTAGTGTCAAAAGGTCCTTCAGAAATCATTCTATGTTGATTTGGTTGCCAAGAAACACGTATTAATATTATCAATGATGAAAACATTTTTGAGAAACCGTGATAATTATTTTTTCAGGATTCTGAGCTAAATAAATGTATTTATTTCTTAAAATTAAAATAAATAATGACCCCAAACTTTTAAACAATATTGTACATACTGTACACACTTACTTTTAAGAACTTGTACAGAAGAAAAGTGAACCAGTTTGTAAGCATCTTCTCAGCAACAGACTCAGTCCTAAAAGCAGAGAGGAAAAGAGATTTATTCATACAATAAAAAAGCAAACCAAAAGTAAATAAAAGCCTTCTTAAAAAAAAAAAAAAAAAACCTCCTAATGTGGCGCTTGTAAAAAAAAACTACACTTTTATTTTTTTTAAAACAAACCACCAATCTTCATTAAGACCAGACAATTACAGTAATTGGGCGACGTCTTCCATTAATGGCCAACCTGTCGCCAGCCGAAGACCCCCCAAAAGCTTCCCCAGAACAGAAGTAATTAACGCAAGATGTAATTAATGGACTTCAATGCTCCTAATTCATCTGTAGCTGGCAAACGAGAGCAACTGCTAGTGCGGGCTACTAACTGCGGCTCCTTCCTCCCTCAGGCCCACCAGAAGCCTTTTCTTCTGTTCAATAATGCATTCACATAGACTTACCAACTCCCATTACTTCCTTACATAAGGGCCTATTATTAAATTATATGCTCATTAATAAAACGGTGAAGGGGAGATAAGGTGAATGGAGTGGGACAACAGGTATTTTATGAGGGGCAAGTGTCCTGAATAGCTCATTAGCGCACTTCGAAAAGTGCGCTAGATTCAGGGTTGACATTAAGGTGAGATGGAGAGTATGAACTTACAGAACTTTTGTGTGTCAGAGAGAAAATTTGAGGTGGCATTTCCAGTCTAGGAAAAGTCTACTCAAAATGATAGTTAAGGTTTCTTGCACAAAAATCATGATTTAGTTTTACTGAACTATATTCTACCCTCTCTATGACCCTCGTGCATCCGAAATCGGATACTATCCAAGTAGGTACTACATTTGTTACTACATTTCACAACCGTTAAAATAACTACGTTCTGTATAGTACAAATTAAATATAGGCTTATAGCGAGATTTAAAACTAAATAACCTCTGTTTTAATTAGCTAACTCTTTATATCTCTGTTTGCGTGTTCTCTCCCACCTCCTGAGCAGCAGTTTAGGGTGGTTCTTGCTCTCCAGGTTCTTGTCGATGAGGTCAGAGAGCAGCTGTTTGAGGACTCCTGTAGCGTACTCCATCTCTCCCTGTAGAGCTGTCATGATGAGTGATGCCACGTTGCCACGGTCACGCATGGAGAAGGAGCGCTGAGCTTCGAGCGTGCGGATAAATGTCAGGAGGAAGTGCTTCTTGGTCAGGAGTTGACCAAATAGAGTCAAGGCCTTCTCGACATTAGCCTGCACCTGTGTGAAAAACACACAAAGCAACTCATTATACAGTGTAGAATAATTATGACAGATATGTTGTATTTTGTTGAACAGACAAAATAGAAACATCAATTACAGTACAATATGATTAATATTGATTTAAAATGATCCTTTCAAAGGCTCTAAATTCTTTTGCAACATTGGGTCTCATTCATGAAACACGAGGAGAATGAATCTACACTACTGTTCAAAGGTTTGGAGTCTGTAGGATTTTTTAATGGATTTGAAAGTTGTCTCTTATGCTCACCAAGGCTGCACTGATCAAAAATATAGTAAACAGCAATATTTTGATATAATTTTAAATAACCGTTTTATATTTTAACATACTTTAAAATGTAATTTCTTCATATGATGGCAAAGCTGAATTTTCAGCATCATTACTCCAGTCTTCAGTGTCACATGATCCTTCAGAAATCATTCTAATATGCGGATTTGCTGCTCAAGAAACATTTCTTATCATTATCAATGTTGAAAATAGTTTGTGCTGCTTAATAACAATGTGGAAACATTTTGTGATACATTTTTTTTTAGGATTCTTTGATGAATAGAAACTTTAAAAGAACAGCAGTTAAACCCAAAATCTGTTGTAACATTACACATGTCTTTAGTGTCACTTTTGACCAATTTAATGGGTCATTGTTGAATAAAACTGTTAGAATTTCCTGATAATTTACTCACCCCCATGCCATCCAAGATGTTTGACTTTCTTTCTTCAGTCGAAAAGAAATTAAGGTTTTTGAGGAAAACACTCAATTTTTCTCCATATAGTGGACTTCAACAGTTACCAAAGGGTTAAAGGTCCAAATTACAGTTTCAGTGCAGCTTCAAATGACTCTATCCCAGATGAGGAATAAGGGTTTTATCTAGAGAAACAATTGGTCTGTTTCTTAAAAAAATAAAATTATATACTTTTTAACTACAAATGCTCGTCTTGCACCGAACTGCGATGTGCCACGCATTACGTAATCATGTTAGAAAGATCACGCGTGATGTAGGTGGAAGTACAGAGCAAGTGTTTACAAAGCGAGCATGCAAAAACTTTACATAAAAAGGTAAAACAACGATGTCAGGCGATCCTTTAAGTACTTAAAAAAATCTTACTGATCCCAAACTTTTGAATGGTAGTTCATACCTAAATTGTTGCCCTGATTCATTTATGGTATATCACTATTTATTAATTTATTCAATTTTATGATTGACAAATTGGTTCTGTTTGTGTTTTATGCTGGAGGCCCATTGTGTGACTGGTTTGAGAATACCAATTCAACAACACTAGCTTAACAAATGTCATGAATTTGGGGGCGGGACTATCTTTTTAACTGGCCAATAGCTGAGGCGAGCAACATTAAATTACATTATTTAATGCATTAAACTTGTGCAGATTTGATTTTATTGCAGTGATTTTATTGTATACTGAACAAGTGGGCTAGGATTTTAGTTGTTATTTTTTTTTATACAATTTAAACAATTTTTTATTATAACAATCAGTGATCAGTTGTGCATTGTAAAAACAGTGAAATTTTTGAAAGAAAGTAAATAAAGTCAATTTCATGTTGCTTTTAATGTTTTTGATTGACACATTCTGCCTTTCCGAAACACAAAGTCAAAGTCCTTTAGTAGAGCAAACAACGTTCAAGCAGAAGTCCACATGAGGGACGTGCCGCTTTCTGATTGACATCAAAGGGAATCCAAGATGCTAGCAGCTCAAAACACAACAGAAGGAAATGCAGAGTGAGGGCGAGGTGGAGCTGAGGAAGGACAGAGAGAGAAAGAATACAGCAGGAAGCAGACGTGACCTCTGTGTTCAGGAGAGAAAAGTGGCGATGTGTCCTTCCATTATCCGCAGGGCGGCACCCGTCACTTTTCATCTGCCTCACCTTTTCATACATCTTACCTGTACAATTTCTTGAAGCTACATATTTGAAAGTAAAACATAAAAAAGTAACATCTTACATGTGTCCTAAAGGGATAGCTCACCCAAAAAAATGAAAAATTCTGTCCTCAATTCTGTCACCCTCAAATTGTATGAATTTCTTTCTTCTGTTGAACACAAAAGAAGGTATTTTGAAGAATGTTGGTAACTAGACAGTTGATGAGCTGCTATGAAAGTCAATGGGGACCAGAAACTGTTTGGTTACCCATATTCTTCAAAATATATTCTTTTGTGTTCAACAGAAGAAAGAAATTCATACAGGTTTGGAACAATTTAAGGGTGAGTAAATGACAAAATTTTAAATTTTGGGTGTTGTCATTTGCTTGGTTCCCACAGCAACTAGACCAGAGTAGCCCCGCCCACAGTGAAATCTCATTGGTGCAAAATTCTGCTTCACATACCTCTACATAAAACTGTAATTATCTCACATTGTTGCTGGGAACTTTGCACGGCTGGTTAAGACAAAGCCCCATAATCCAAATAAATTACGAAAAACAAAAACGAACAAATAAAATCTCCATGCAAGGATGCTGGAATCAGACTTCAAAGCGAACCGGCGTCTGTTATTGTCCCCTTCAGCACCTTATGCACCATGTAACCTGACAAAGGCCTTTTTTTCCGACAACACAGACTAATAAAGTGCCTCAATTCTTCTCTGCTGAGCCGAATGAAATTTGCAGCCTCTCGGGGAGGCCGATTGTACTGTAGGTTGCTTTGGGGCGAGAAGCTACACAGAGCAATAAGGGTCTGAGCCGTGCGCATAGGCACTTGATTACGCCGGGGACTCGGGGGCAAATACAGTGAAAACAAACCCCAGATGAAATAATAAACATGTGATTCCTCCGCAAGCCAACACCATGACCTGCCGTACGCAGGCTGCAGAACGTAGCATGTTGGAGTAATGGAGTATTTAATTGCGCTGACCAGTGCGTTTTGAGGTTTTGGGATTGCTCGTTTAGTGGCGTTGTTTTCTTTAGCTCGTGCTATTACGTGTCAGTCACTAGCGTCTGGCTCTACAGTACAAGAGGTCACAATCTGTAACGTATTGAACTCTTTCAACTTTAAATTGTAGGTATTTTTTCACTCTCTCGAGAGAGTCACCGACCCCATTTATCAGAAGCAAGTGATGTCAAAAAGATTGGTAACCGAATTTACAATATACATTATGACCTTTCAAAGCATCAATGCCGTTATTGTAGTTTATACAATCTCAGCCATACGTGAGGGCCTGATGTTGTTTTTTCGAGTATTAGTAGTGCTCTACTGATTTTTGATTGCATTGTTAGTTCTGCTCTAGGGTTACCATGGCGATGGCGATGTACTGACCCGTACCTCCATCTCCTTGAGCACTGGGTGGTCCTCGATCCCGGGGAACAGCACTCTCATGGCGTAGGTTCGGTAGTCAAGGAACGGGATACCTGCCCCATCCAGCTCCTGGGTCAGCTCGTGGATGTCGGTTTGGAGTTCAGCAAATGCTGTGAGAAAAAAAAAAAAAAAAAAAAATCAACACCAAAGTTACATGATGTTTCATGATTTTAAAATAAATAAATACATTCAGACAAACAAAATCCAAGATAAAGGTTTAAGAGAGCTGCTAAGGGAAGTTGCTACAAGCAAAATATGTGAATTATATTTTATAGTTTATTTTCAATTGATTTTTTATTTAGATTTTCATATTACAACAAAAATGATGAAATGGCTGTATTGGCCTTTGGACGGTTATGACCTGCTGAAACATCTAAAGCTTTAAAATACCTTTATATGTAGCAAAATATAACAAACTTTTTGGATTCAATAAAAGAAATCTAGTTGTACTACCTTACATACTTTGGATGCCATATCTTTGTTTTTTATTATTATTAAGGTCTTTGGACAAAAAAATGACCCGTCACATCATTGACCCATCTACTACTGTAGATCTATATAGGCAACTCAACCCTCAACATATTTCCAGAGTAGTTTTGCAGTGCAGAGAAAGATTTAATAATAATAATAAAAATCAGATCAGGGTACATTTACAGTACACACTTCTGTGCATAACAAAATATCTCATAACCGAAGTTTGGTTTGCTTTAAGCCTTCTCTGAGTACGAATAAAAATAAACTTCAAATAAAGCGGTTTTATTGGAAACTTATGGAAAAACGTGGTCACTGGGACCCTCGTGAAATAATAAGTACTTGTTGGGTAAACAGAAGTAATGCTTAGTCTGTCAATCTGTTTGTTTACTCGGTTTATGACTAATTTGGTTTTGCTATTCGAAAAGAGCGGGAGGGAAGAGACGTAAGAGACAAAGTTCACGGGAAAAGAAAGTCAATTAATTGCATGAGTGGGTAATTAATAAAGGAGCGGAGCTTTTCATGCATAATTTCCTCCAGCTGTTGTTCCTCCTCGTTGTCCGCTGGGATACGAATACTGAAGCAAGAAGCTCCTACTCTAAATGAGGGTTTCTCATCTTAAAAATACTACACAAATATTATTCAAGATGAACTGCCCAATGGGATTTTCAGTCTCCTGATGAAAAAAAAAAGAAGAGGAGGAAGTGACAGGCCTAAAGAGCTTTTAATTCAATGGTTCTTTCTCGTCAAAGTGCACTTGAAAGGCCTAACAAAGATTTCCAACATGAGGGATGGCCTTGTAATTCAATTTTGCTTCATTACTTGGAGAGGTGCGTGTCGGATCGTAAAGCACGAGGGGGCATTACAGACAGCTTGAATGCGAATTTTTAAAGGCTTCCTGTTGTAGTGGTCAAAACATTACGCCTCTTAGGAAGAAGCGGCGCTGGCAAGGTCAGCCAGCAAAACATGTCCTTTAGTGCAGAAGCTGTTTGTCAAAACGAGTTTGAAAAGTTTCGTACAATGCTGATAATGCGTTTCTTTCTGAAATCGTTCCTTTAGTTGTGAAAGCACTCAAAGTGAAACAATTCCAATTACCGTGATGTCCACACATGCTTGCGCTAACATTTCTGGGCTAATGTAAAGCAGAGAGGCGAAGCTGATATCCCCACTGAGCGTTTCTGGTATCTAAACCGGCGCTGGATAGCTCGCTAATTAGCCATTAGCCGTGCCTTTGTTTGTTTGTACCACTGCGCTCTCTGATGGGCTGCATCATGGCTCAGTAAGCCTTTGCACATGGTAAATCGCATGTCCCTGGATGGCTCTCGCCAGTCACACCCCATGACTGTGCACGTGGAGCACCATCATGACTACACACACCCTCCCAAATGCTATATATAGGGTGACCAGATTACTCATGGTGGAATACAGGACGCCCCCCACCACCACAACACAAACTTCGCTTGACAAAAAAAAATCACTAAAAATCTTTGTATAGAACACTTAAGCAGCATCCACTAGGGGTGGGCAATATGATCAAAAACTTAATTCATGCTATAAGACATTTTATTTCATGATAACAATATATATCAGTTATTTTATTTTTGTTATATAAAAAAAGAACAAAGAAGTAAATTACAAACAATAGGACAGTACAGTAGGTTTCAGGTACAGTAGGCTTATTTAACTTGTATACACATTTATTTAGCATCTTTTGTTGTTTGATTAACATTAATTACACAGACAGGTATTTTAGGCTGCTGTCACTTTAAGACCGAATGCTTGGATCTAATATACTGATACATATGCGGTTTTCACCAAGCTGTTTACGTTCATTTAAGCCATAACTGACTGTATTGTACCTCACATGATGGGCATTTTGACAACCGTGTCTGTATTTGACAATTCAGGCGCAAAGAGAACTGAATTCAGGATTGCGAGGTCGCGTCATTTACCGTGATACCACATTGAGTTCTCTCTTTTACAACTTACTGCGCTTAATAACATGATAACCTCTTTTTGACTATCATTGTTAAATGTACAGTACACACACACACTTCTTTGACATTTTTATGTCTAACTTGATCTTCTCCGCACTCTCTAATATCCTGCATTCACAAATTGCAAGTTAATTGATCACAAATTGTGATTGGATGGATAATATGATGAGATTGGCTACCTTTGATTAGGTTATTCTAACGTGACAGAAGACTACTACTCACTTTTATGATCACCTAACAAAGACAATTTGGAAAGTAGAAATACGGGACAAACACTGATTTTTTTCATAATAAGTTGGGAAAACAGGATGCCAGTTGCTGTGAACGCAGGTTTCAAGGGCTGTTTACACATTTAAGGGCTGTTGACACTTTTGGGTGAATAAGCCATGAAGTACTTTTTACAGTAATGAAAAAAATGAGAATCATTTCTCAAATTTTGGTAATGAGAATTACGGGAGAAAAATGTGCAAAATAATTTATTTTATTTTAAATATATGATATAAAAATATTACCATTAAAATAATGTTTTCCCCTTATTTATGGTTTACTGGCATTGTTATTTACCAGTATTTATTATTTTAATACTGTTATTGTTGCTACTTCTTTTTGATGTATGGTGACCTTGAGTGATTTGAAAGGTGCCTTAAATAAAATGTATTACTTTAACAGATATATATATATATATATATATATATATAATTTAAAAAAAATCTTTATCCACAACAACATATTTTCTTGTAATTTTGGTGTAAAATATGCTATTTCTTGACAGGTTTTGTAAGATTCACCCCTTTGCAGTCCATTTTCTGACCCTGTTGACCTCACTGGGTTCGACAGATCACTGGTTTGAGAGCTGCATGTCATTACGAAGCAAATCTACTCCCAGCCCAAAGAAGAAATAACCAAGCTACGCTCATAAATAGTTTGCAGAGGTTGTAAATAATGTCAGCGCCTATGATCCAAATAAAATATTGATGCACAGATTGAATGGCATTGCGATAACAAACCGTTCAGGTTGTCCACTAATGAAGGCGGTCGGCCAATCAGTGAGAATCAGGTCTAAAGAACGTGACAGCTAATCAATGCCTACCGCTTCCTTCACCCATTTGGCAAGCAGCAAATTTCTTTCATCATTCTCCCTCTGCCATTCAGCCATCTCCCCCTTTGCAGTGAAAAAGACTGTTTGTTAGCTAGCTAGCCACGCCACGCTTTTTCATCCTCCTGACAGGGTTGTGACCAGGAGGGTCGACAGTCCTAAGATAATGGCCAATTAGACCCAGAGCATCTCTACGAAACTAGGTAGAGTGTGGCATTGGGAACCTTTACGGCATACGGAAGCTGCATTTCAAACTGGGCGGAAGACGGAATCCCATAACAGCGCAGCCCACTAACACCGACCTGTTACCAAGACATGCTAACAACCATAATGGTGTCACCATGGCGACAAGAGAACGGAAAGATGTTAATGTGGAGGCTTGATAGTAGGACCCGCAGGTTTAACTTCAACAGCAATTTAAATCATATATGAAATTCCCATTCTCTGATGTGGACGTTTATCACAGGAAGTGTCATTTACATAAAACACCATTCTTAAATGTTTAAGTAGGAACAGATAGGGTGTAAAAGCTTTTATGTGTTACAAAAGTATTTATTTATTAAAGTCGACTAGTGTTATTATATTAGTAGATGACTACATCTCATTATATATATATATATATATATATATATATATATATATATATATATATATAAAATTGTATATATATAGCCCATTTAACATGTTAATTTAGTACAATTATAAAAAAAAAATTAAAGCAATTAACCTGTTTCTGACCCAATTCTTCAATAACGTAATTACTTTAATTAAACAATTTAATTGATTGACAGCATTGTTACTGTATAAAAGAGCACCATGTAGCTGCAGAAGGATGCAGTTTGTGAACCAATCTTTGCAGGCCCTAAATGATATATGACTTACTAATAATTAATCTCACCTTCTTTGCACTCGAGAGCGACTCTAGACTCCAGGTTGTCCATTTGTAGCTGGAGTCGTTTGAGGGTGCGGTCAGCGTCGCGGGACTTGCGCTTGTAGGCGATGAGCACAGCGATGATGACCAACAGCAGGAGTCCTCCACCTCCTCCAATCCCGATGATAGCAGGCAGGGTGAGAAGGCTGTCAGAGTAGATCTGCAGCGTGCCAGGGGAATATTCAAAGCCTCCTGCCCGGATCTGTAACAGAGGCACGGAAGACCTGACTCACTGAGGCGCAGGAAGCAAATCTTGTGTAGTGGCCTGCGATCTGCAATTAGCTGCGATTAGCATTCATAATGTTGTTGAGGCAATTCATTTGTGAGAATCAACTTTTTGCATCAAGAATGCAACAGCAGCATCAGTACACACAAGTCCCAAATTAAAACTTTATGAGCCAATCGCATTTATGAGACAAATTCGGAGATTGAAAACCCATTTACCTCAAAATGTCCTATTATTACTGAATCATTTCAAGCTTGTATTTCGAAAATAGAAAATTTAACCAGCAACCATGTGATTGTTTACACAGCTCTGTCTTGGCAAAAAATCAATCCACATAATGTCAAGATGTATTTACACCAGGATAGTTAAACATTTAAAACCATTAAGGTATGAAGATAATAAACTAGATATGTAAACTAGATGTATATATATTTAACATATCTTGTTTATGAATTTAACTATTACTGCAAATTTTCTTTGTAAAGAAAACATACAGTATTTGTAGAGAAAATGTAATTTAAATATTACTACATAATACATAGTTTATATATTATATACACAAAAAAGTTTATAATTTTATATTTACATTTAGATTTTACATAAATAATTTTTTTATATTATATTGAATATATATATATATATATAATATATATAATATATTTTAAAATATATATGTTAAAATAAAAAACATAAAATATAAATTTTATTAATATGTTAATTTAATACAATTAATTATTAATAAACTTAATAAAACTATTATCCTGTGTCTAAACCTAAATCTGTAAAAAACGTATCATTCATACGGTATCATTCATGTCTGTTGCACAAACAAATTATTAAATTCATTACGTTGGGTTAGGTTGTGTTTAAATACAGTAAAACGCGAACATTACATATATAAATATGTGGAATTGAACTACAAGAGAACTCCACAGCAGACATTACATGACCGTATGTACCGCACCGCAGGCATTGTGTGCTGTCTGCAAAACTGCAGGGACCCCTGGGAAGGTATGGGGTCAGAGATCCCAGCCATGCAAAATTTCCTAAAGAGACTCTCTAACAGGGGTCACAGCAGTCAATGCACAGCTGTGTGACCAGCACACTCACATGATCACTCATATATACACACACACACACACACAAGACTAATTCTTACATAGAGGCCAAAAGATACAGAAATCACACACACTGAGAGCTGCCAGACGTGATCCAATGCACCAAGGGCAGCCCATAAGTAGGTCACTGTACATGGGACAAGAGCACAGCTGTGTCTGCCTCTCCCTGGCCTCGCCTCACGTCGCCTCTCAGTGCCACACAAGGATCGCAACACAAAGAGACACATCTATTTTTGAACAAGCATTTTTCAAAGAGCACTTGTACAAACATATATTTCATACAATTTCTCTGAATCCAATGTGACATTTGCGGCAAAAATAATACGAATGCAGAAAACAGGCGTAAATATTTTTCTTCTCGGAGCATTTCGCTTTCAGAGCCATCACAACGAATGACATGCTGCGAGAAGATAAAGAGCGTCCTTTCAAGAAGTTTTCCTTCAGCAGGGCATTCGGTTGGTGTTAAGTTCATTTCTGACTGCCAGTTGTCATTTCCAATCTTCTGACATTTGGTCAGTGTGAACTTGAGGATCTAAGTACATACCGTCACTTTGTGCTGGCCGGTGAGGTTGGGCCATTCGCACAGCAACTGGGTCTCTGAAAGCGTCAGAACGCATGGTGTCTCTCCGATAAACACGGTGTAGTTAAGTCTGGAGTTACCGGGAGCGGCAGGAATCAAATTACGACCCTGTAATGATGAATAGAAAAAGACATAATCAAATATGAAAAGAAACAATAAAATACAGCTAACATTAATTGCTTTTACATGGAAAAAACATGGATTCTCATCAGGGCTTGTATCGCTTTGACTTTCACCTAAAAGCATCCATTGCAGCAATAACTATGATTTCCATCAAAAACTATTACTGCAAATTTTATTTGTAAAGAAAACATAATATTTGTCAGGAAAAAGTCATTTAGAAATTACTATATATTATATTTTTTTATATTATATACGCAAAAAAAAAAAAGTTTAAGTTTATCATTTTAAATTTACATTTATTATTATTATTACTACTATTACTATTACAAGTAAACATTTTATATTGTATTTAAGCAAAATAAACAAATATTAAGTTTATATATATATATATATATATTAAATACTTCACATAAAAATAATACATTTACAATAAAAAATATTAAATATATATATATATATATATATATACACATTTTTTTTTTTTTTGGCAACAGCAAAAATATGAAAAATGTCTATAGAAAGACCATTGACATTAAGCAGAAAATATCCTTTAAGCACCAGAATTGGTTTTCAAGATAATAGTAATGGTCTCTTTTTGTCTGAAATAAATTTAGCATCACACAACCTTGGACGTGTAAAGGTCATGTAGAAATTGATTTAAAAAAAACAAAGAAAGCCCCAGAGGCTTGAACAGATATGAACATATCCTGTGACTGATCTCCTCAATGGAGATAAACAGTAAGGAAAATAAAGGACGGAACACTTTGCGGCCACATGGACAGACGGGACAGGAAAGAGAAATGTTGATGAACAACAGCAAAGCACCAACATCCCCCCCATCCTCAGAGTTCAGTGAGGCCACGGCACGACGCTCTTTAATGCAAATTCCGCTCCCTCTCCCCCTCTCATCTCATCCGTGCCGCCAACCCCAGATCAAATTAGATGAGAAATTAATTGCGTGGAGAATGTGATGCATCTCCAGAATATCCCTGATTATTTCACCAAATTGCATTTTCGTATTTTCCTTCGCTTTGCTAATGCACCGGGTTGTTTTCTCTCCCCCCAATAAGCCAGGCGGGGGATCGGGCATTAAGTAAAAAGGTTTCGTTAATAAATTTCCATTTAACAAAGAAATATCACCCGACATGCTTCGACTCTCACCTCAGTTGGTTTAAAGAAAAGAGAAGCTTTCATTACAGGAGAATGAAAGCCGGTGTCTGTGATCAGCATTTTCAAGTTTATAAACGAAGGGAAGTTGTATGTATGGACCAGACAGATTAATAAAACAATATGAGAGAATCAGATATCAGTTTTTTTGGGGGCTATTAGCTATTTTGCATTTTCATTTATTGGTACAGTAGACAGGACAGGAAAATGTGTGCAGAAGAAGTGGCAACATGATCAGCAAATGACGCAAACTCAAATTGGCCACATAAACCTCACATCAATACCACCATCAACCAGCAAGTGTCTTATACCTTCAGGATGAGGGGAGATGTTGGTTTGAGCTCCAGAATGCCTGTGGGACTGAGGGGTTCAAAGACGGGGTCCGGGTAGTAGCTGAAGCTCTCGTTGACGACCACAAGAGCATGGACGTTATCCATGTAGAAGCCGATCTCATCCGGTCCGCTACCAGTCTCTGCAAAGGCTCTCTCTGAATCAGCCACCGACGGGGCCAGGCAGACCATAACTGAGTTGTTGAAAACTGTGCAGTTCTGAGTAGAATAGGAAAACAGAGAGATAAAACTTTACAAAAAAAAAAATATATATTATTAGGGATGACCAATTTTTTTAAAAATATGTATGTATATACATGTAAATAATTTCATTAAATTATTTAAAGCTGCAGTCTGTAAGATTTGCCTCTTTGTCGCCATTTCTGTTTGAAACCTACAACTGCAGTTATTTGCAGAATTATCATCTTTACGTGGGTTGTGCATCAGTACGGCTCCTCAGCGCGGATGAATCTAATGTTTGCTGTCAGTCACCACATCGGTGTGGATAATGTACTTCGGAATCACAGATTCTATGTCTTGGGAGTATGACCAAAATAAGAATTTTCACCGGAAAAAGTCATCTGAACAAGCAAGTAACAAATCTGCCACTTTTGTTCTGACCAACTGAGAAAAAAAAGCATTACAATAAATCACGCTACCAATGCTGATTAAATCTAACGATCGCTCAGCTCGTATCACATCAAACTATGTTCTCAAATTGTTCATGTTAGCAACATCAGCATTGCATGACTACATGTATGTAGTGTGTATTACTTGCGTTACTTGTATATTTCAATTTCTGTACAGTCTAATCCCTAACGTTAATCCTAACATGCAATATAGCCTACTAGCTGGGACTCCATTATGTAAACAGACGTGACGTAATGACGCAAAGACAAACGGCGGCATGCTCAAATTTCTTACAGAAAACCTACCAGTACCACCTTAATTAGAAAACATTATTACAAGCTTATATCGTTGTGAATTGGGCTAAGGTAAGGAGAGGTTTTGAACACTGGCTGGTTATGTACTTGCTCAAAAATTTATTTTGGATCATTTTTAACCCCAAAAAGTTATGAACTGCAGCTTTAATTCATTGACCCTACTTATTCAATGGGTAAAAATGATGATTACAGCAGAAGCTATGTCAGATAGTTATAATGTTACATAATACATTTTGTTAATGTGATGCTGAGAAACACAGAGGTCAATTTAAACTCTGGGACAGTGAGAATTGTTCAGAAAATGAAACAGAGTCACAGAGAGATATTTCCCAAGATTCCCATGTTTAGGATTGTGTGCCTCTTTTACAGAGTCCTTTAAGCAAGAACAGCAGCAGGGGAACATGTAGGAGCTTTTGTGAGATGAACATTTAGATGGTTTACTTTGAGCGAAAGGAGGAGCTGACTGAAAAATGCAGGAATACAAGCAACAAAAGTATGGCTAGTGGTGTGGAAGGAAGAAATGTCAGGAAAGGACAAGAAAAAAAAAAGGATACTTACATGGAAGGACTCGGCAGAGCCGTACTTGGCGCGGATCTTGGGTTCTTTAATGGTGGCTAGGTTGGTGCCGCTGATCGTCAGCAAAGTCCCACCGCTGGGAAGAGAAACAGGAAGTCATCATCGAAACATGATGGGTACAGATCTCACACAATAACCCAATCATACAGTCTAGCTCAACACTTGGCCTTGAAATCTGAAGAAATATCAGTCTATCAAGCTTTTTCATCCCAAAGGGAGGTAAAACAGAGCAGAGGTAATATATCCCATAATCACTTTTGGCGATGAGACACAAAAAGGATTTTCCTGAAGAGCCGGGAGTTTAAAGACATTTTACCTCTGCATATGCGGCACCCGTTTCATAAGTCATAACAGAGGCTGAGATTAGGTGATAGTTATTCAGATCCCATACAATCAAAACTACAGTTTTATAGCTTTCATTCAGTGGCTGTTATCTTCAAGTCTAACTATATGCTAGCACACTTTTGTACTCATTTAAAGTCTTTCATTTCTGTAAAAAAGATCAAATATACTAATGAAAATTTTATTTAGGTGAAAATCAACATCTGGACTGAGAATGTCCCTCCCACAAATATACATCCCATTTTACTAGCAATAGCAAGTAGCAAACTGACAATGCTCACTTAATTTTTTTTCTCAACTATAAAAAATATCAATTTGACACAAACAAATACATTCATTGTGAAAGTGGTTTTAAATGCAATTTTTCCAGTCTGTGATGTAAACTAGATGCTACTGGCTATTTAGAAAAAAGAGAGTTGCAAAGGAAAATGTATCAACCCTGCAGCTCAGTTTGTCTTTCCAGGAGTTTGGAGACCTGTGCGTCCACTGCACACCATATGTGTGGAGTTCTTTCAGTCTCTCTCCTTAGTCCATAGTCTGTCTGTCTCAGTGAAAATCAGGTACAAGCTTCAGATAACAAGAAAAAGGACACACTGCCTACAAATAGATCCTCTACCTACCACTATCTGAGAGGATATCTCATTCCAGTCACAATGCTTGCAAGTATGCAACTGTACACTTGATGTATTGCAAGCATGCAGTCCTGTTCTTGTATTACCGTGGCAGCAGCCAACCTCAATACTCCAGAGGACAATAGTGTTACCTTCAAATGACACCAAACCAGATGTGCTAGCGCAAAACATGTCAACGGTTAAACTAATTTGAACTAACTTACTCAGCAAAGATTCTCTTCAGTAGTTGACAGTAACAGTTAAGAGACAAACAGCAACTGCTTGAGTCTGTCTGTACTGGAAGAGAAGCTGCACATCATCTAAGAATTGTTCATTACACGGACCAATCAGATAAAAACTTGATGACTTCAGCAAAAGTAAAGACCATCCATCCATGCATCCATACATAATAATTTTATATACATTTCAGTCACAAATAAAGTGTTTAGAGTTTATCTGTCAGAAATAGACACAGAGATGAAATCAAGCTACCGTAGCTAGTTTTGTGAGTTTGGGGCCTTATTGTTTTTAAGGTGATGATACACAGGGAAATTTTTGAGCAATATTGCTGGGCAATGTTGCAGTCAACGGGCAACCAGGTGAGACATAAGGTCTACAACCGATCTAAAGTATCCAGATAGAAATTTGTTGCCCATTCTCAATGGGAAAATGCCCAAACAACATCACTCGGCAACATTGCTAAAAAAAGTTGCCCTGTGTATCATCACCTGTAGTTTCTTTCTTGTTTGTCCTAACTTTTGGTCTTTTGGCATTTATAACAGTATAAATATATGATATCATATTTTATAACGGGAAATGTGTTATATAAAATGCAGCAGTGTTTGATTCTGTAGTTAAAAACCAAAGAGCGCCTCTTCATCTTAAAACATTGTGTAATCGCGCTTTTCCGTGCAAGAACGCTGACGAAGCCTTGATTCCTGCTCTAGCTGCATTATAACATTCATATAGTGTTTGCATGTGTCTCGACACAGTCTATAAAGCCCGGAACACACCGAGCCGACGGTCGGCCGTCGGGTAGTTTTCTCAGTGTGTTCTGCGCCGTCAGCTGAAGTTGGTCTTTGTTGGCTTTTTTTGATGTTGAATCGGCGTCGGAGCTCGTCGGTCAGTCGGACCATCTGATCATTCTGATTGGCTGTTCAGCTACTGCCACCTGCTGGTACGGAAAGGTATTTCTTCTTACGCAGGCGCAGAATGGACATGCTACTTGGCTGTCGGCTGTCGAGTGTCGGTTTGATGTGTCAGGGCATCTTTGGACCCAGACGCTGCCGACATGATCCAACCCCGCAGTCTGCTTTCGTCGGCACAAGTTCGTTGGTGTCGACTTGGTGTGTTCCGGGCTACATTCGTATAATGTTTGCGTGTGTCTCGACAGTAGGTATAAACAAGCCACAATATGCTCATGAAGCGAACTTGTCAATCATTTTAATGGATGATGCAGAGCAAACTCTGACCAATAAGGGGACAGATGTACACGCATATGACTTACATGAACACATTTTGGTATGCTTTGAAATATTGCCTTGTGAAAGCAAACCGAACCAAGAAGAAAATGCAGCATTGTAACAAATTAATTCCCTGTTTCAGAACAATGCAATCGATCTACAGGTGTGAAAACGTCCTTAGATCCTGTTTTTTGGCTGATCAAAGCACCGGGGCCAGAGGGCCAGATTTACTAACAGCTTGCGCCAGCGCAAACACTCTTTTGGTGTTAAAAAATGATTGCCAGGATTTACTAAAGACACGCAGTGAAAAAAATAGCGCTGAAAAGGCGTGGACAGACTTATTTTTGTGACCTTATTGCATATGCATTTGTAGGAGTTTCCCTTTCAGACGCAACATTTATTGGAGTATTTAAATGAATCATGCAAGGTGATTTACTAAGGTTTAGGCTAGTCAATTTACTGATATTTTCGCCATTATTTACGACCCAAAAAAAACACGTCTTAAACCAGACACTAAATTGCGCTGCTCAGATTGCGTTGGTCATTATGGAAATAATCCGGTTGCGCCTGTGTTCAATAATTTGCGCGTCATTAGTAGAACTTTCCACTCCCATTGCTGCTTTTTTTTTTAAATTGTGCTCTCACTCTAATTCGCCCTGTTTAGTAAATCTGGCCCTAAATTGTTTAAAAAAAAACAATTTGCCTAGGGTTCACTATACCAACATCTTCCGAAAAAACACTTGTGTTCACAAGCTTGTTGACAGAGGCGGTCTGTGAGTTTGAGTCTCACACAATACCGCTGCTGATGTCTCTGCCTGTTTGCCTCTGTGACACCTGCTGTGCCGTGGCCCTGAAGGGCATTTTCAGCTCAAATGAATACAGCCTCTCTTAGCGCACACTAACAGGCTCTGGGGCCACAACTTTTGGGTTCCAGTTATGTCTGTTCAATCTAGAGGCGACTTCTGCACAGGCGCAGTCATTTCGGGTTCTGCTTTGATCCCTGAGTGTGTGCGTTTGTTTTCCAGAGGCAGATGGAGGGGGGAAAGGTACCATGGTACACACTCCTGTGGGATAATGGCCCCGTTCAAAGCAGGGCTCGATGGAGGGAGAACACGCTTGACTGTAGTGGCCTGGGTCAGCATCAAAACACAATCACACAAACAACTATGTATGTGTGTTGTGTCATAACCGAATCTTTCGTGACTATAGAAAAAGGCCAGGAATTGTATGTATTCTTATATATAAATTTGTTTAATCAAGGGTGTGGCTATCTGAGACTAATAACATTATAACCTACTAGATATCAGAAATCATTCAAAATATTGTTTTAAAAGCAAAAAATAATATAAAAAATAACAATTGTTATACACAGATACATGCTAAGTACATAAAGTCAACAGCTTCGCCATATAGCTTTACATTTTTCACCTTTGTGCTCTCAGAGAGCGTACCGCTGACACCACACAAAGGTAAATAAGAAAGTAAGTGATAGAAAGCGGGAGAGAGGGGGAGTGTTGAGAGCTTCTTTTCATCTACAGGCTTTTAAAGAGCTCACTCTATAACCCGCAGAAGAAGCGAAGTTGCAGGTGATAAGTGCTCCATCCTGCCTGCCCCATCTGACACCGCTGATGGTGTTTCTATAGACTTGTTTTTATTTCACCCCTGACACCGACAGGCTAGACATGCTTTAGTGCAAATCGCTGCTCCTCCCTGGAAAGCTGTAAAAAACATCACCTGACAGCAGCTCTGCTCACAGGTGCAGAAGTCTGATGGCATGAAGGGAGCGACGCCTAAAAGAATCTCATTTTTCAACCTCTTAATGAGTTCTGCTCATGTGTCAAGAGAAAGTGTAACACAAATAGCTTCTTATTGATTTTTATTACTTCTTTGTTGTTCCAACTTCCTTCAGCGAGGTAGAAGGAATTGCCACGTTTTTAATGTTGCCATTTTTATTAAGAGGGGAAGTAGAGAGATGACAAAAGGATGACAAAGGAACTGAGACACATAGTGGGCCGGATTCGAACCCGTGACTACCACATGAACACCACAGCACTGTGTTTTGGAGCACATATGCTAACCACAGGACATGGCTCCTGCAAAAAAAGAACAACTACATTTTAGTGTTTAGTGAAAATGAGTGTAAGTAAAATGTGTTCAACACATTTAAATACCAAAAAATTTAAATACCTTCTGTTGGGGCTTTAACTTTTCTTTGGTGCCAAAATTACACACTTCAGCTTTAACTATTTATTTTCTTTGAATTATTATTTGTCATTTTTACAGAAAAACTAAACGGTTCTAATGGACACACTACACATAGGTGGAGCCTTGACACTAGCATGAAATTTTCTCACTCAAACAACTTCCTGCTGCTGCTTCTGATTGCTTTTAGAGGGAAAAACTGCTCATTACTGCTGGTCTAGGATCAGATTTTCCTCAATAATAGCATATTGGCAAAACAGATTTGGCAGATGATTCAGTGTGTATCTGTGTTTGCACTCTGGACGTCAATGTGTTTTTGCAGCGTTGAGCAATGTAGCCAATCACCAACATATCTGTTGATTTCTTGAACGCAATAGCCAATCAGAGGTGTTTAAGTTAACACTGAACAAAAACTCCTGAGTTTTAAGCGGTGAGTGGATTCTGAGTTCTGCACACGTGCAAATCCTCTCATTATAACCAGGGTTGGGGAGTAACAGAATACGGCGTTACGTAATCAGGATACAAAAATCCAGTAACTGTAATTCGTTACAGTTACGTCAAAAAAAAAGTAGTAATCAGATTATAGTAACATTTTGAAAAAAGGGGGAATACTATCAGGATTACAATCGTTTCTAAACTAAATAAATCATTATTTTGCCATAATAACACCATATTAAGCACTGCTTGATTATACAGTATTTCCTGGTTCTGTTGCCAGTGATGACTCACGCGAGCCACCCGCTGGTGCATGCGCAAATAACACCCGTCTACAATCTCCTCAGATGCAGATTGAATCACTGCTGCTAGTTGAAACTATGCTGCCCGCGGGGAAAAACGCTTTCAATTCATGGAAATTTCGCTGCTATTTTGTTTTCAAAGAAGAAAATGCAAACGACATGGTTGTACAGTGCAAACTCTGCCTTCCAACTACGAAAACACTTTCTTTATCAAAGGACTAAAACAATAATCTGTAATACCATACTGTAGCCACTAGATGTCTGAACAGCCCTTTACGCACACACACACACACACACATTTTATATATATATTTACGGTTGTGGAAATGAGACATGATTGCTTAGTTTTAATAGTTTTTAATAGTACTTTTATATTTTTAAGCTCTAAACAACAACAACAACGATAATAATATTGCAACAGATAATTTATCAGATTTTTAAAATATTTTTACTGTTGTGACCCATTCAAAAGTATTGAATGTGTAAAATTTAAAAACTTGCAGAAATTGAGAAGAAATAATTAAAATTAAATTAAAAAATGCAATTACTTTCTTTCTCAAAGCTATGGTTTTTTATACATGTGACCCTGAAGTAATCCAAAAGTAATCAAATTACATTACTTTCATATTGTGGTACTTGGATTACGTTACTGAATACTTTTTTTATGAAGTAATTTGTAACCCTCCTAAGCCTGATTATAACAAACAAAGAATAGACAGATTCATTGTGCAGTCTGTTTCATTGATTTTAATGGATTGCAATGAACTAAGATGACAGCTTTTTAGTAATTAGAAAGGGACGCTCTTTGTGTGATTTCTGCCATGCCAAATCCCACACACAGTATGCTTGTTTTTCTTTTAAAATTAATTGGTTTATGAATGTAGATGCTTTAATATCAAATAATTTTTCAGGAGCTTTTATGCTGGGATGACATGTAACTTAAAGGCATAGTTCACCCAAAAAATGAAAATTCTGTCATTAATTACTCACCCATATGTCGTTCCAAACCCGTAAGAATTTCTTTCATCTTCGGAACACAAATGAAGACCTTTTTGATGAAATCTGAGAGCTTTCTGTCCCTCCTTAGAAAGCTACACAACTGTTGTTTTTTTTTTTAACTAATCCATATGAATTGAGTGGTTTAGCCCAAATTTTCTGAAGAGACTCGATCACTTTATATGATGAAAAGATTGAATTTAGCCATTTATTTACATATAAACATTGATCAGTGAACATAAACAGAAGCTCAAACGAACCTGCTTGACACCTGAAAACAAACCTCAAGTGTGAACCTTACACGTCAAGCAAACATGCTTGAGCTGATTACCGTTTACCGATGTGTAAGTTGATGAATGTTTATATGTGAATAATAGCCTAAATTCAATCTCTTTATCATATAAAGCAATCAAGTCTCTCATATGGATTAGTTTTAGATTAGTTTTCTCTGCATGAACTTTTTGAAGCGTCAAAGTTTCAGTTGTGTAGCTATCTATGGAGGAACAGAAAGCTCTCAGATTTCATCAAAACATCTTCATTTGTTTTCCGATGACGAACAAAAGTCTTACAGGTTTGGAACAACTTGAGGGTGAAAGCATTTTCTTTTTGGGTGAACTATCCCTTTAAGGAAATCTATTTAAATTATCTCCCTACCCTGGAGTTGGTTCACCCTCTGCCTACATTTTTAAGGACATACACAAACCGTTGGCTAGGTGCCAACAAATTAACATTTTTGTCATGTTTCCGTTCTATTCAAATACTCAAATAACACAAACTCAGATGATTAGCCCCTAAACAGTTGTCACATACCTAGCGATGCTCCAGTCTGGGTCTATCTTCAGGACGGTGGGGTCCTCTGTGTAGTTAAACTTCACCTCAGGGTTCCTCAGCTCAGCAGAGTCAATGTCCACCATAACTGGAGTACTTCCCGGGTTCACGCCAGCCGGGGTCACACACACAATCTCCTTAGAGCTCCGCCTACAGTCATAGAGGAAGTGCAGAGGTGTATTAGAGTAAAAGCAACTGAAATGTTTACTAAACTTCACAACTAAAGCATGTCATCACATTCATATTTCATCATGACACAGATTCTGTACTCAGTAAGAGTTAAGTATGTTTGATGAAGCCTCATCATTTGTGTTAACAACCATATGGGTTTCAAAGACTTCGGTCTGTTTTTCTCTGTCTGTCTGCTTCACTCTCTCCTCCTGTACTGGAGACGTGCCTGCAATCTCCATGCACATCCCCTTAGTACGTTGCCATGGGAACGCTTTTCAAGATGCACACCCCAGAAATCCTCAGAAGACTGCACATATTTTGACAAGGTGGTTGTCACAAACAAAACAAAAAAAGAAAAAAGAAAAAAAAAAAAGATGAAGAGTGCAAAGAGAGTGAGTTGTGGAGCGGATAAGCCACAAATTTCCTCAAAGGTAAAATATACAGACATTCAATGAAATGAAGTTCAAAATGCAACCACTGCTTTAGGATATTTTTTTTTTAGAGATTTTGCATTTTAAATATGTAATTTGGAATACAGACATGTAGAATAAATTTGAATATGAATTCACTGGTTATTATGAATGGAAGACACACACACACACACACACACACACAAAAGAAGCAGGGCATATGAAAGGGTTAGTTCAGCCGAAAATGAATATCTCATGTCTCTTGAAACCTGTTTCATTTAATTTTTTCTGTAGAACACAAAAGTAGATGTTTTACAAAATGTCCAAGCTGCCCATTTCCACACAATGAAAGTGCAATGGGGACTACGGCTATCATACAAAACTTTCAGTGAATAATGAATCAAATTTCAGTCTGATCCTCATACAATGATATTTTATGGCTTTAAAAGACTTAAAACATAGTGCTTCATGATGCTTTCAAGGAATAGTTCACCCTAAATTAAAAATCTGTGATAATTTACTCATGTTGATTCACTGTATGGCCTATTTTTTTTCCCCCTGTGAAATATAAAAAAATAGTTGAAATTGTACAGCACTTCAGTACACTCTGTTGTTGTTTTTTTAAATTGTTTATTTGATTTGATTTAAAGATATTTTGAGAAATATTTCAGTGTTTATTTTGTCCATACAATGGAAATCAATGGGCTACAATATTATTTGGATCCTAACGTTCTTGAAAATATCTTCATTTGTGTTCCGGAGAAGTAAGAATAGTTTAGAGATTAAGCAAGTAAATGATGACCGAATTTTCATTTTTGGGTGGACTATGCCTTTAATTGTGGCTTTTTGTGGCATAAATGACCCTAGTCTCCATCCACTTTCATTGTACTGAACTGAGCAGCATGAACGTTCTTCAAAACTTCTCCTTTTGTGTTAGTAACCATACGGGTTTGGAACTGAGGGTGAGTAAATGATTAAAGATTATTAATGTTTGAGTGAACTATCTCTTTAACATCCTCCCACAATGGGATAACATGATGTGGACCTTCTCCCTGAAGTGAACCCTGGCTCCGAGACCAGGTGTGGCTGACGTCTCAGTCAGCGAGAACCGCAGTAATCCTCATTCTCTCCCTTCTCTCATGTCTGAGACTTGGCAGCGAGACAATGTTTTTATTCTCCGCTGCAATGCAGAGCGGTCTGGTGCTACAGATAGACAGGCGGACGGCAGGAACACTCATTCACTGTCCCCATCCACAAACGGAAGCGCACAATCGACTGGGACCGCCTGTGCCATAACGTGGCTGATGTTCTTTCCTTCAAAGTGTCTCTTTATGCTGTAGATACATGCCGAGGGGTAAAAAAAAATGGGCCTGGGCGTTTTGACTGACGGAATGACAGGTGGACGTGCTAAGGTGAGAAGCCGGAAGACAGCTTTTTGGAAGGATACAGATAAAGACAGAGGGAGACAACTTGGCAGGCGAATAAGCAGAGAGAGTAAGAGAAAAAGGACCACATTAACAAGCAAGTGGAGACTGTATGTTGGCAAATGCTACACCAAAACAGCAAACAGGCTAACCATCAAAACGACTGGCACAGAGCCTATGGAACATATAAAACAGTCAAACAAACAGAAACTATGTGACAGACAGAAACACAAAGTTAGAAAGAAAGCCAGACAGATGGATAAACCAATAACAAGACAGACAGAAGGGCAGCCAAACAGACAACTATGTTTTTTTGTTTTTTTTAAATATATATTTTAGGACTTTTGCCTTATTATTACACAGGTCGTGGATGGACTTGCACTTGAATCACACATATGAGCTAAATACTTATTTGTATTTTGAATTATTTCTAGTCAGATGCATCTGCCACTGTGACTGTCCACAATATCTCTTTACATATACCATGTCATACCATAAACATGTCAGAAGTTTGTGGCATAGCTGCTAAAAGATAAACAGAAGATGTAGAGGAGCAGTACTCACTTTTTGAAGTGACAAGTGTGACGCCCAATGTTGACCGCAACAGAGCTGCCAGCGTTGAGGTGGTTTCCTTCAATAGTGATTCTGGTTCCTCCTGAGAGGGGTCCCTGAGCGGGCTGGACACGTGTGAAATATGGCGTCTAAGGAACAAAAGGATATACTGAATTAGCACATTGCTATTGTCATCTTATTTAAACACTATCAGTATAAAGTATAAGGCCAGCAACTCTCTGCATGTAACTTGATGCAATGCTGATATACACTACCATTCAAATGTTTTAATATGATTAAAAATACAGTGAAACTGTAATATTGTGAAATATAACTACAAGCTAAAATAAAAGTTTTTACTCCAGTCTTCAGTGTCACATGATCCTATGCTGATTTGCTGCTGCTTAATATTTTTTAAAGAAACAGTTTTTTTTTTTGTTTTTTTTCAAGATTCTTTTTAATGAATAGAAAATTCAAAAAGAACAGCATTTATTTGAATGTTTTGTAACATTATAATGTGACACTTACTGTCACAATTTAATGTGTCCTTTCTTTCTTTAAAAGTACTGACCAAACGGTAGTGCATTTATACACACGTGTTTGTTTGGAATTATATGCATTTAAATTTGCATAATTTAAATTATCCAAAGGCAGCTGGATCTGAATGTATTTGTAGGATTAAGTGTCTCTAGATGCTCACCACAAAGGTGAATGCCCTGGGTGAGAGGGCTCTGTAGTCAGCCAGGCAGTCTCTCACGCACACCTCCACTTGGGCTTCTTGCACACGGTATCCTGTGGCGTCATTCAGCAGACACACAATCCTGCGGAAGAAAGACACGTCGGAATCCTCTTTAGGGTTTGTGATTAACAGCAGTGCTAAGTTACCAAAGGCCTCAAGGGGAGGAAGGTGAATGGATGGATTTATTATGATACAGCGCAAGTAAATATTATTACTGTAATTAATCTGTTTCTGATTTATGAGCCGACCCAGACTGAATCTTTTATTTTCTACACTGATTTCTGCACTGCAAGGATTCTTAATCTAGATGTGGTAAAATGTGTTAAATGGAATTACTAGATACTTATCAGTAGCTGAAAGAATACGCATTTTATGGGTTGAGTTTGATAGATCATACAGTGAAAAATAAGAGTGTTATAGACCTTAGTTAGGTTAGATGCCATATTGAACTTTTTGCAGATTCTTTACAAATTGCCCTAGATCAGGCAATTTTTAAACTTTCAAAATTGTTTTTTGTCAACTGAATGTTTTTTGGGTTTTTTTGGGAAAGACATTCTTCAGCTTTCATGATGTTAGACGACAGTACAATACATTAAATACACTGTATTTCTATCCCTCACAGCCTTGTTTTCATTCCTGTAAATATGGTGTTACACTGACTAAAGTCTGTGAAACAAATTGGAAGCCAAAGATCTGTGGTATTACCCTGTAGTATTACTATTAAAAGTATTACCCACCTTTCCGCACTAACATATTCCTCTTCAATAGGAACACAGGGTACTTTTCCCAGCCGAACTCCTGTCATAATGTCTCTGAACTGTAGACCCAGGTTCTCTCCAGTGATGGTGAGCCTGGTTCCGCCTTGCCGTGGTCCGGTTTCAGGAAACAGCTGTCAAATGAGAAAAATAGGAATATTAGTTTGATTGGAGATGGAGCAGGAGATTTAAAAAACTATAATACAAAAAAATCAAATTTTAGTTTTGGACTTTTTTGCCATGATGAGCAGAAGAGCAGAGAACAAGTTCAAGAAATGTAGAAAAAAAAAAAAACCTCTGTTATCTGTAGACCATATAATGGTCCTCTGGTTAGTGGATAGGTCTTGGCATTGAACCCTGTAGCTCCTTATAGTCTCAGAGTTCCAACACAAACTCAGATGTCTTGCATTTTAATGGAGACAAATCACCCCTTGGCGCAGGGGAGCAGAAGCCCCTAATGCTGGGCTTGGCGAGACACCTCCCTCCAACCCCCCTCCATCCATCCTCTAATTGAAACTTATTACCCAGGCTCTCGGATCCACGCTTCAGAGCCGCATGGCGCAAGGCAGTGGGATAATGTGATTTATTTAGCCGGATTATTCTCCGTAACGAGGACAGGTGTGGCATGACAAAACAAATATGGTGAATGATGTGTAGTGGTAACAGCAGGATGGCGCCCCATAACAGCCATCATGAGGTAATTACAGGTACTCTGTACGCCTGATCTCCCGACCACAAGGTCTCCACGGCAACCTGGATCCGGGCCTCGGCTGCATCGCTGCCACAATGGCTGGGGTCCTAGGATAGAGCCTTGAGGGACCCCTCTGTGTAAAATGAGGTTGCATGCAAAACTGTAAATTCAACAAGTGTGAAATGAGAAAGTTTGCCATAAAATTCAGATTTTCTTGCTAATAGTGTGCGTCCAAAGTAACCATAGTCTCAGCCTTATTAAGAAGAGAAGAATTAAAGTAGAAATTGAATGACAAGATGATAAATTCCAACTAAATTTAAAAGAATTACGAAAGAAATTCAATGCAATGCAATGCAATTCAAAACAAAAATAAAAAAGCAGATTGAACTGACCACAGCAAACCAAATAAAATAAAATCTATTATTATTATAAGTTATTATCCATCTATCCACTTTCATTTTTTAATCTTTATGTTTTAGCCTCTTTCAAACCAATATTCACCTTGAAATGACAGGTAAATGAATTTCTTAGATCTTTTTATTTTAATTCTACATCTTTGCATTCAAATTTGAATTGCAATTCTGCACCTTTTTGCAACTTTAAATTTAATTCAAACTGAGCAGAGTTGGATTTTAAAAAGTATTTTCAATTCAATTCTGAATGTTGTATAACTCTGTTGCATACATAACTGGCAAGAGCTGGCCAGTTCAAATCGGTTTGGCTGACTTCATGCAACTTCTTTATGCCTATGGCAAGGTAGGGAGTAGAGTTCGGACCAGTCCGCTGATAGATGCCTGCTTTCAAATGCTCCCGCTCCCACTTTCAAATTCAAACACACTTCCGTGTGTTGATCATTGTAGCCAATCACAGACATATCAGATGAGTGCGTAATGGCCAATCAGAGGTGTTTACAAATCCACTCAACAGCACTTAAAGTGTCACATTTTTAAAATGTCATTACCGATTGGTACCAAAGTCAGTACTTTTGACAACTCTAGTAGGGAGAACTGATATAATGAGAAATTTTGATTAAACTATTTACTGGTTTCATCAAATTCCCTAAACAGCACAAAAACAAATTGTTGCTGGTTGCATCACACATCGATCAAAACAAGCCGAAATTTGGACCAGACTTTATGCAAGTCTGGCCAAGCAAAACTAAAGTAACCCCAGGAACGGGTCAGTACAGTTACAGTGCCTCAGATTGCACTGTACAGTCAATGCAACAGCCTGAATAGCAAAATAAATTCAAGCTGTATTAATAGAGCATGTACTGTAAACTGTCTAGTCTTGACCTGAAAATCTCAGAATTTGGACTGAAGACTGTCGCTCGGGATTACACTAAAATTAACCTACATTAGATGTCTTTTATTATGTTCAAAAAACAATTTATACGTTTCTAATTAAATCAGCCTTAGAGCGAAATGATAGATAAAAATAATATCTCTCAACACAAGTGGGAGAACACTAATATACACACACGTTCTCCCCCAGGACCTTGTTAAATTATACACAGTTAAGTAAATCTCCCTTCATTATCAGCTCTGGGTAACGATACATTTCAAAAAATATATGCAATTACTGAGATTAAAGTGCACCAGAATGCACGAAGCCTCCTGTCGATTTCCAGTGGCGAGATTATTACTGTTTGTGTGTCGCTTTCCCCCCACCCCCTGCCAATGGGTGGGAGGATGACAATGGAGTGAGAGTGGGAGGACTCAGAGAAGACGGAGGGTGAAAAGAATAGGGGCAGATTGGGGCATCTGAAGACCCCTGTCTTCCAGATCCCATCCGCCCACAAGACACCTGCACAGTGTGTGAGGCTTAACGCTCACACACTGATGTTGCGTTTGTCTACTGTCTTTCTGTTTGTCGGTCTTTCCATGATCTTCATCAGCAAGGTGGTCTTTCATCTTTTGGCAAACACAGAAATGCAGCATGGGTAAAATCTTTAAAAAAAAAACAACTGGCGACAAATTCTACTGGTAAAAACATCTATTCAGCTCTCAGACACGCAACACGGTCCTGTCTGGCACCCCCTCTCCGTACGTCTGCGGATGCATGCTTCCTGATGTAATTGAGGTTAAGTGTCTTTGCTTACGGGTACAACAACTTCACTTGGGATTTCACCCAGAAAACCCCCTATTTATAGAGCCTCCACCAATCTGCTGAAAAATGGAAAAATGCATCAAAGTTCTGCCATATCTGTCGCTTCAGTTATGTAGCTTTGCGGGGCCCTAATTTGCTTCCTTTTTTCCCTATTTTCCCATCCAATATTGCTAGTTTGTAGCATATGTTCTCAAATCCCACTCCCCCTAAGCCAATCTTAGAGCCTCGTATAGACCATAGAGTCAAAAATTGGCTTTTTGTACAGAGCGATGCCAATAAAGAATACAGCATAACGAAACAAGGAGGGAAAAGTGGTCTGTAATTGGTTTCAGAGGGGTTGTTTTACATGTAGCTTGATGGCATCCAATCACAACCAGACTTAGATGGGCAGCAGCAGAAGTCCATCTCCCTAAAGGAACGTGAGGCTTAAGACTATTTTCATTTGCTACCTACATGAAGAGAATGCAAACTGAATCATCCAATCAGACACACTGGTTCTGTCTACTGCCTCTCATTGCCTGTCTCACTTCATCTAGCTGCATGAAAAACAAGGCAGAACAGCATGTATATTTTACATATTTCAGTGTCAAAGCTTATCAGTGCTGCTTACTGTTGACAGAGGTGTGATAGGGGTGTGTGTATGTGTGTGAGAGAGAAAATCTGAGATAAAGAAAAGAATGTTCGGCATAACAAACCTTGCTGTTGCCCCTGGTTAGGTGCGCTTTCCTCTGGTGTAATTAGAAATGGAGAAAATCTACACTCTGAGCAAGTTAATGCGATATTGATGCCGAAGTGAAGAGGTGCATTTTGGGAAAAACAAGAGCTAAGAAGCAGTATAAGGAGGACTATTCCCCAAGATTGTCAGGGTTTTTCTACCCAGCATGTCCACCCAGCAACTTTTACCATTGAGTAGCTGCCATTGAGATGAATGGGAAGGCTAACGGCTAGCTCTCTCCAGGTATTATAGACCTCCTTGGACCATAGAGTGAAAGGGCACAACTTTGACATCAGCAGACTGCTTCAACAGAGACACAAAACAGCAGACAATAAGACAGACATAAAGCAAATTCAATTACTACTCATACCCAGGGGTCTCTCTGAAGAGAGAGAGACAGAAAATCCCAGTTTAAATACTCCATTCCAAATGAAATTAGAAGCTTATCCACCGGCTAATATACTAAGTCACACGGCTCTGATGTGAACGGAAAAGAAGCAAGGGCATGAGTGTGGTAGGAATGGATAAACTGCAAGAAAATATATAGAAATAGCATAATTTGTTAAGAAATGTAATGGAACGTAAATTGTCTATACTGGGCCAATATATGATTTTGTTGCTCATAGTTTCCAGTGTCGTTATCGTTAAATAAACAAACATTTTTGTTAACTGAAATAAAGATGAAAAACTAAAAATAAATTAAATGAAAATCTAAAACATTTTGAACTGAAACAACTGAAATAAGTTTAATTTAACTGAAATAAAACAAACTAAAATTGAAATAAAGTAAATTAATTATATTTATAAATATTCATAAAAACAAAATCTAAGAAAAAAACGTTAAAAGCACAAAATTACAAAAAAAAATAAACAAATGAAAAATAAATAAATAAAAGCTAATTCAAAATATGAATAAAAATAGTAGTATATAAAAATACAAAAATAATCTTTTTTTTTTTTTTTTGGAAGAAGATTCAAGGAGAAAAAATACTTTAGTATGCTAAGTAAACTAATGATGGTACACTTTCCCACTGACTATTTAGTAGATGGTTTGATTTGCATTGCTAAATATCAAATTATCATTCTCACAATTTGATTTAAACCATTTATTGCTACTGTGCCTAATACTGGGCCAACTGGCGACTAACTCCCTTTTATTTACTCACTAAAGGCAATTTTACTCACATTTGGCGAGTGTTTATTTTGGACCCAGTTCACTACCCTCATGCAGTCTCTGTAATAACACCAGAGCCGTACCGCAAATGTCCAAAAATGAGCCTATGAAGGACGTACAGCCTGTGTTGTATTGTAGTTTTGTAGGTTTGAACACATTTAGCGCACTGTACTTCCATCCTTCACAGTTTTATTTCTATTCACTTTAGCTCTTAAATCAAACATGGCGATCAACATGTCATGTCAATGATGTTTAGTCATGAGACATGCTAGAACATACAATGCTTGACGTCATGTGTCTAATAGCACCATCTGATTTGAGAGCTGCTGTAGAGGGGAAAATCTGTCAATACAAACTTAAATTTAGTCTGTTCCTCACACAAAGCTATCGTACAACTTCAGAAGACTTGCCGTAGGTCTGATTTTGGGCCTGTGGTCATCACAACAACCGTTCAAACTGGTCAGCTGATTCCATGTGGACTGAAAACAAGCGTACGCCATTCCCTTTCTTTGTCTGTACCTCTTCCTTTTCTGTTTCTCCCTCCATTCAAGCTTTCAGCTCTGGTTATAGAGCGATAAGTAAGCAGAGAGACAGGCATGAGCTAATGGATTAGCAACTGTGCCACTGGCAATTACCCAGTATCAGGGGCTAATCTTACTGAGAGACACCGCTGTCTCTCAGACTGCCAGCTGCCAACACTGGCACACCGCAGTATATTAGCATCAATCCACCGCTGCACGGCAATAAAAGCACAGCGAGAGATTTGTTTGGCACAGCCACTGTGAAAAACGTAAAATGGAGGTCCTTTGTTTTTTTTCTTCTTAGATTAAGAGTGTCAGTGTTATAGAAACTGAAAAATAGCACAGCATTGCCATCATTAGCATACAGGAAGTAGATGTATGGCTTCTTTGAACGTACATTTATGATAAGATGGGAAGTGGGAAACAACAAATATTTGTTAAAATCCCTTCTAATAAATATAAAGAGATTTATAGTGTTACAAAAGATTCTATTCCACAAAAGGATCTTTATAGTGGCAAAAAGAAGGGCTAAGAGACGAAATCTCTTACGACAACTTGCAGTGCTGCATACCATAGAGTAAATGCTGTTAACATCAGCTTCCTGTATGTTTATAGGGCTTTCGCAACGGGTAGTTATAGGAACTAGCCACCAGGGCGGTTCCCCGAGAACTAAATTTTCCCCTATTGCCATTTTCCTTTTTGCATTTGCACCACCAGTGGGAACTCTGACGTAAACTGCGCTTGTTGTTGTGACTTTTATTTTGATGGCGCAGGATTAATCAGTGTATGTAAAAGTATTAGCGTTTGCCGTGTGGTTGATGTCCAATGTTGCTAGCTGAGCAGAAATACATAATCATGTTTTGCTTGGTCCCCTCAAAGTAGTGCTAGATTTTCTCCTTAGTGTAAAAGTTCAGAGGTCTATCTATCACTGTTTTCCATGTTCGTAGAGTTAGTTCGTGGAGTAAATATATAGGCTATAATTTGTTTATGTACACGGCTTTTTAAAAAAATGTCGGGTACTGGTGTTTTGCGTTGGTTCGGGCAATTACTGTACACTTACGTCCCTGGTAGTTCCTACTGAGCTCCCTCAAAAGGCGTAGAAGGCCTAGAACTAAATTCATTCTCAGTGCCTGTGGTGGGAACACACCAAAAAGCGGGTATTTCCGCCATTAGTTCTATGAACTATGAAAAGGTTCCTTCGGTGCGAAAGCCTCATATGTCCTATCGCTGTTTTCCATGTTTGTAGAGTAATTATATGTAAACTGTGTCTAAAATGGAGGGAACCGGTGTTTCGTATGGCATGCGTTCGGCCAATCAACGTACACTTACATCACTGGTAGTTCCTACTGTGCTAGGTTAGACCCTACTCTGAAGTAGGAGCTAATTTAGTTGTCCAAAAAGGCATTCCTAGAACTAAAATCGTTACCAGTTCATGCGTTGCAAACACGCCAAAAATAGGGTAATTCCGCCAGTAGGAACTATGAAAACGTTCCTCTGGTGCGAAAGCCTTTTATGGCATTGCTGCAAGAACCTCCTTTCGGACACTTTATATTTAAGAGTGTAACAGATGATACTTTAATTGTATACATTGAACTGAACAACCTAAAAATGTAAAATATAACCTTTAAAAGAACCATAGAGCTATTCAAAAAACCTTATACAGTAAAAAATGTATTTGACAGATTCTTTGCTGAACATAAGATGCAAAGAACTGTTGATGAACCTTCATTTTCAACACTGCTCCACAAAAACAACACCTGTTAAATGCTCACACAATAAAAAGTGTGTTTGACAGCCTTGTAAATAGTGAATGTGTTAAATGGGGTGTGACGGAATGGGAACGAGTGTTACCTTGTTGATTTTGGGGTGTGCACAGCGACTGTTCCCTGCACTGGGGTGCATCCAGGTGCTCTCTGGAGGAGCACACTCCTGTCTCAGCGAACACTTCTTCTCCTGCACACACCAGCCGCAGTCGAACCGGGGATCCGCTTTCAAACACATCCCACAGCTGTCCCGCATGGCGTAACACTTGTACAGGTGCGCTGTCGAGAGAAACAGAGATAAACAGAGGGATAAATAAGCAAGCAGAGCAGAGGACAAAACCTGCGACCGCACATCAGATAAATTCTTCATTAACGTGCCAAGTTGCTTGGCAACCATAAACCATCTACAGTTGAGCTAATGAACTGTAATACTCGACTGAAGAAGAGTTTATTGCGCTTATTAGGCTTAATAAATGTGATTATTTTCAAACATCTGTGTCTTTTATCTTATATTGCCGTTGCCACTGTTTTAGTTGTGAGTTTCATTAACATCTCACAATGAGCCTAGATACACCCGTTTACTGTGGTAAAACCATGCAAATCCTTACGAGTGGCTTATTAATTTAATGCACTGAAAAAAGCAGTACCATGGTTAAGTGATGTATCAGATGGTCTATTGTTTAATACAAAGGTTTGATTAAAAAAAAAAAAAACTGAAAATTTGAGCAAAAAAACAAAAAAACAAAACAAACAAACAAAACAAAACAGCTAAAACCAGACATTGCTGGTCTTTGCTGGTTTAAGATTGGTTTTAGCTGGTTGGTCAATGGGTCTCCAAGCCTGACCAGCTGAGGAAGCAGTCAAAACCCTCTTAAGCCAACCTGTAAAACTAGCTATGAAAAGGCTGGAAGACCAGATAACCAGCTTAGGTTGGTTTTAGCTGTTTTTCAGCAGGTACACATCCAAATAGTACCATGGTAGCCTTTTGTTTGAAGCTGAAAGCATGTAATAAAGTATTGAAGTTGAACAAATGAGTTATTCTACACAACCAACACCTGTTAATGCTAATTATGCTATGTGGAAAACGTAAAGCCGGCATGAAACAGAAGTTGCAATAGTCTTTTCTTCCCTGTTGTGACATGTAACTGAGTGAAACAGCTTTTTGAACAAGACTTTTTGAAGAACTTTATTTTGTCCATCTGGAATTGATTGGATGGCTGAGGTTGGCTATTGGTTGATCCCGTGATTGACAGGTTGCCCCGCCCTCGCACTAGTAAACACTTCATCAGAGAAGAGAAGAGATGTCACTGCAAGAGGGAGGGGAAGTTATTTTGATTTAAGATTACAAGGGCATGTGAATTTTTAAAAAATGCACACGGATAAATAATTTACGAAAATAAACACTCCATAAAAAAAAACAAGAATTGTCAATTTTGATTTCATGGTGACTTTAAAATGAGAGCACACAAACATATTCTGCTATGTTTTTGATCTAAAACGTTCAAAATAGTTCCCTTTTACTGTCAACTGACAGGAGGAGAGATTAAAAATTGTATGATGTATGAAACAAAGGTAACACCTCAGCTACTGCTAGCAATTAGCGAATTACAGATGTTAAATTCCCATTGTAAAGAGAAAGATGGCAGATTTTTCATGGATCCCTGGAGCTTCAGGGGACTGGGTGAATATTCTGTTGCTTGGGTGTCTTAGACTGCCGCCGGACTTCAAAGGCGACAGCATATCCATCCGTCTCAGCCTCTTGCTAATCTGATTAGCCACGGCTAAGCTTAAAAGTAGCGCTGCGCTAATTAAACTGAACCAAATGAATGATTTAATTACATTAACATTTCCACTCTACAGCAGGGCAAAGCTGGGGTTTTTCTCTGGCAGCGTGGTGAAGATGGATATTTATTGTGCTATAAAGACAGTGTTGAAAGAGAGAGAGAGAGAGAGAGAGAGAGATAGAAAGAGAGAGAGAGAGAAATACAGCACAAAAATATCTCAACATCCTGAAAACAAGATAGTTTACATAGTTTGAAAGTTGCATAGATATTAAAACTATTTAGAGAATTTTTTTTTTTTTTTTTTTACACAAATCTAACAATTTAATGAGATTCATGCTTAAAACAAGAAAAAAAAAAACTATGTCAATGTGGTTAAAAAACTAAATTCAAGATGTTTTTCTTTGATTATATTTTCTTTTAATATTTTATGCAATTTGTATTCAAGTAAATTTATCTTGTTTAAAGGATGTAGATATGTTTATCCGAAAAAGAAAAACAAAAAAGGATTAATACATTTTTATTTTATTATTTATTTGCAGTACAGACATCCTTTCAAGACACCATAATCTCTTGTCAAGCACATAATTTTTATATATATACCGTTCAAAGGTTTGGGGTCAGTACGTTTAAAAAAAAAAAAACATATTTAAAAAAAAAAAAAAAAACTCTTATGCTCACCAAAGCTGGCTTTATTAGATTGATATTACAATTTAAACTAACTGTTTTATATTTTAATTTATTCCTGCGATGGCAAAGCTGAATTTTCAGCATCATTACTCCAGTCTTCAGTGTCACATGATCTTTCGGAAATCATTCTAATATGCTTATTGGCTGCTCAAGAAACATTATTGGCAGCTCAAGAAACATTTCTTATTATGATCAATGTTGAAAACAGTTGTGCTGCTTAATATTTTTGTTAAAACTGATAAAGTTTATCAGGATTCTTTGATAAATACAAAGCCCAAAAGAACAGCATTTTTTAAAATATAAATCTTTTGTAACAGTATAAATGTCTGTTACTTTTGATCAATTTAATGTGCCCTTACTGACCCCAAACTTTTGAACAGTAGTGTTATTGACATGTAATCATAAAAAGAAAAGACATTTACGAATCAATTTACTTGTACTCCATCCAACCGAAGTAAAGCATTTATCAATTCTAACTTATGAAACCGACCAGATGAAGGCATCTTAGTAGACAGGATGTTACGCACATTGGATCTGGTTGCATCTTAATGTCTTCCTATCTCTGTATACAATAGCATTTTTCAGATTTTGTTGACAACGAAGAGATGGGAAAAAGAAGAACGGAAAAGCGTGGCACTCGTTACCATCACTCAAGGTGCTGAGAGCTTGATTTTGTCCAGGTGTGGCGATCTATTGGATGGCCCTCCAGAGTCACCATTCACTCAGCACTCTAAATAGCTCCTTACCAGCCTGACACTTGAAATATTAGCAGCAAATGGACCTGGACTCGACCCAAAATGACCAAAGCAGTCATTTTGAGTTACTTGAAGAGTTAGGCTGAGGCATCGAGCTGGGGATGTGAACCCATAACCACACTTTCTCGACTGCCACCCTTTTGATTCCTTCTGAATGAGGGTTTCACATGGTTTCTCATTGTTTAGCAGCGGCGAGCTGCAGTCACAGCTCAGGAAGGAACAGATAAGCTGTATGGAGAGCAGTGAGGCCTGACATGCAGCCAAGCATAAAACGGCCCTAATTCATCTTCACAGACATACTGGAGAGAGGTGTGGATACTACAAAAAGAGTGACTATAGAGGAACGGATGTGTCAGACTGAGGCAAGGTTTACCTTGGATATTGTAGGGGTTGTCAATGACGAAATCTCCATTCCACACAACTGAGAGGTCCACCGGCAGGTCGCTGATGTCATTTCCTTCATAGTCATACTGGAGAGAGAGAGAGAGAGAGAGAAAATAAACATACATATGACTCCATGCTGTTCATCACACTTGGTAAATGATGTTTTCTGACTTTAGTTTGTAATATACCAGCCTCCATCAACTAAAATTCCCATCATAAAATAAAGCAAAACATCACAAAACCTCATGTTTTATAGTGATTTTACCACAGGTAAGGGGTGTTTAACAATTTTCAATAAATACATTTTATAAACACTTTTGCAACAAATGTTAAAGACTGAGCTATGAGTTTGAATATGGGTTTGAATATGATTCACAGATTTTCCCATCCCACTCTTCCTGCTTATCACTATAATTTTCTGTCTCTACAGTGTGTCTTTCCACCAAAAAGACAAAAAGCCACAAAAAAAAAAAAAAAAAACTATTAAATGACACATTGAACTTGCAACATTTTCAGATCCGATTACTCCCACTTCTTATCATCACTTCCTGCCCTCTCTCTATAATGTTTATCCTCTAAAAAGACAAAAAAATAGACAAAAAAATGTGGGAAATCAGGCTCTTGACATTACTCAATCCCATTACCCTTACTTCTCACTATTACTCACTATTACTCTATCTATCTATATATTGTCTTTCTATCCACTAAAAAGACACATTGCGCTTAGGTGTTTATGCGGGAAATACAGTTTTAAACCTGACTTTTTCCCTTTATTTCTAGCCATAATGTCATGTCCACTCTACTAAAAGGCAAAGAAAAAAATGGACGCAGTCAACTGTAGTGTTTATGCAGGAAAGGAGAGCTTGAATTTAGCTTGCAACATTTTTCGATTACCATTCGCTACAGTGTTGATAAAGTCTGCTAAAAAGACAAAACGGCCCAAAATAAAACCACAGTTTGTAATATACCAGCCTCCATCAACTAAAATTCCCATCATAAAATAAAGCAAAACATCACAAAACCTCATGTTTTATAGTGATTTTACCACAGGTAAGGGGTGTTTAACAATTTTCAATAAATACATTTTATAAACACTTTTGCAACAAATGTTAAAGACTGAGCTATGAGTTTGAATATGGGTTTGAATATGATTCACAGATTTTCCCATCCCACTCTTCCTGCTTATCACTATAATTTTCTGTCTCTACAGTGTGTCTTTCCACCAAAAAGACAAAAAGCCACAAAAAAAAAAAAAAAAACTATTAAATGACACATTGAACTTGCAACATTTTCAGATCCGATTACTCCCACTTCTTATCATCACTTCCTGCCCTCTCTCTATAATGTTTATCCTCTAAAAAGACAAAAAAATAGACAAAAAAATGTGGGAAATCAGGCTCTTGACATTACTCAATCCCATTACCCTTACTTCTCACTATTACTCACTATTACTCTATCTATCTATATATTGTCTTTCTATCCACTAAAAAGACACATTGCGCTTAGGTGTTTATGCGGGAAATACAGTTTTAAACCTGACTTTTTCCCTTTATTTCTAGCCATAATGTCATGTCCACTCTACTAAAAGGCAAAGAAAAAAATGGACGCAGTCAACTGTAGTGTTTATGCAGGAAAGGAGAGCTTGAATTTAGCTTGCAACATTTTTCGATTACCATTCGCTACAGTGTTGATAAAGTCTGCTAAAAAGACAAAACGGCCCAAAATAAAACCACAAAAATGACATGTTGCACTATGGTGCTTTTATTCCCATTTCTAGTCATAATTTCCTGTTCTCTTTCAAGTAAAAAGACAAAAATATTCAAAATAACAAAAAATTCTGTACACATTCAGTTGTGGTGTTCACATAGGAAATCTGAGTTTGAATCTGGCTCGCAACTAATTTCCTGTCCTCTCTCTAATAAAAAAAGACAAAAATGTACAAAATAACACACACACACCAAATATTGCTGGACACATTCAAGCTCTTATGCAGGAAATGAGAGTCTGAATCTGGCTCGCAACATTTTTCAATTACCATTACCCATGCAGCTCAGCCATTTCATGTCCTCTCTCTACGTGTGTAGAAAACATATGCTTAAAAAAGGCCCAAAATTGCTGGACATTTAGCTGTGAAGCTCACGCAAGACAAAAGAGTTTGAATCCAACATTGTCTATCCACTAAAACGACCTATAATAAAACAAAAAACCCTTCAACACAAGACAAAACAACAAACAAATCCCCCACAAATACATTTAAGTGTGAATGCCTCCAATTCAACGTGACCATATTGTTGTGCAGCGCATCAGTGATTTACTGCACTGATCCTGACATACAACTGGGGGCCGCCGGGATGAAGAGCGTTTAGAAAAATGCACGCAAACCGTGTTCTGGTGCACAGCTCGAGCTCAGCCCTGCTGAAATGGCAGCGAATGAATGAAACATGCTGGCTTATCTCGCTCCATGTAAATCTTGCCATTTAAGAGTGTATCCTTGAGAGAGGGAGAAAGAGAGTGAGACGGATAAAACGGAGAGAGCAACAGAGTGAGACGGACAGCGAAGGAGAGGCAAGTCAGGATTCTCATCACGCAATTGTGAGACTGTCAGATCAATATGGGGGGAGGTGAAAACACTCCACCCTGACAGCAGCCTCCTCTCTACGGCCCCTCTCATTCACACACACTCCTTACAAGCACTGATAAACAGCAGCAGACATTCCGCACACTTACAGACGAGGTTCTAGTATCAGAAACCGTCTCATCAAGCAAAGCTACTGACTCAGAACCCTGCAGAGCGCAGAGAGAAATGCGATTTGTCTGTGCGTGCCTGGCCGTTTCTGGATGAGCTGAGGGGTCGGGGAGCGCATGGGAAAGAGGAAACGAGACGGAAACGGAGTGAAATAAAATGAGGGCATGTGGGAGAGCTCAAAAAATCTAAATTACAGAGCGGAAGCCATTAATTTACACATGAAACAAGTGGCGGAGTTTAGGCGTGAAGCGTGTTGCTGGGACTTAAGTGAAATTGGCATTTCCAATTTGCTTTCTGACACATCTCATTTGGCTTCAACTGTCTCCAACATATACACACACATGTGCAAATACACACACACACACACATAATGGCTGACCATTGAGGCTGAGATAGTTTTTTTAAAGACTACCTGAATATACAAAATACATGTCAAGCCAGTTTTGTTGTGCATTTCAAATGTGCATCATTAAACATAACATCAAAAGTTTTTGTGCAGAAACCTTTTCAAACGACAACCTCTCATTTAGTGTATTAAAAGGTTAGTTCACCTAAAAATTAAAATTATGTCACTTATTACTCACCCTCATGTCGTTCCACACCCGTAAGACCTTTGTTATCTTCGGAACACAAATTAAGATATTTTTGATAAAATCCGATGGCTCAGTGAGGCCTGCATTGCCAGCAAGATCATTTCATTTTTCAATGCCCAGAAAGCTAAAGACGTATTTAAACAGTTCATGTGACTACAGTGGTTCAACCTTAATGTTATGAAGCGACAATGAAGCTTTGAAACTTTACGAATCTTTTGTGTCGAATCAGTGGTTCGGATCGCATATTAAACTGCCAAAGTCATGTGAACTATTGAAATTTCGTAACACTTATGACGTAACGAAGCCTCGTTTACTGAAATCATGTGATTTTGGTGCTCCGAACCACTGATTCGAAGCTTCATGAAGCAGTGTTTTGAAATCGCCCATCACTAGATATTGTTGAGTAAAGTCATTGTTTTGTTTTTTTGGCGCACAAAAAGTATTCTCGTCCCTTTATAACATTAAGGTTGAACCACTGTAGTCACATGAACTGTTTTAAATATGTTTTCAGTAACTTTCTGGGCATTGAAAAAGGATTGTTCACATTGAGTTGACAGTTTGAACGTTCTTGTTTCCTTTGGTTTATTTTTAATTTCTGAGATGAATTATCCATTGTTGCTTTCAGTATGGCTATAAAGGTCACGCAAAATTATATTTAATGTAATTGTTTTCAAAGAAAGACTACACACTAGTCCATATACTGTATCGTATTTGTTATCTTTCAAAATGATAGAAAGGATTTTAAATTATCTGTTAATGTTTATAAAATCTAGTTAATGCAACACAACAAACGTTAACGGTGAGAATAGGACCGGTTTTGTTCACACGGCACATAAATCAGATTTTTTTTCCCTTCAAATCTGATCTTTATGACTTTACCCGTCTGTCATTTTGCAAGTGATAAAATCAGGTCCGTTTGTTCTGACAGTGCAGTCAATATCTGGTATATCCACATCGGTTGCTGCAGTACTGATTTAAGTGTCAGCGCGACAGAGAGACTTACTTCTACTATAACTGAGTAGCTGTCACTGTGGAAAGCGAGGACGGAAAACTGAAAATTGCCTTTGCTCATGTCCATCATGACATCTCGCCATGATGAACTCACATGGTGCATCAGACAACATAAGCATCAGAGGGATTACAGCACTATTGACACGTTCATACATAGACCGCGTCTGAAACCTCTCACATGTTCACTCATTCACCATTTAATAGATTAATGCCACGTCTGACCATACACTAAAGTGTAAACGTTTGGGATTGGTAGGTTTTTATAAATGTTTTTGAAATAAGTCTTTTATGCTCACCGAGGCTGCATTTATTTGATTAAAAATACAGTAAAAACTGAAATTTTATTGAAATTTTTAAAGTAATTGTTTTTTTATTTTAATATAATTTAAAATGTAATTTATTCCTGAATTTTCAGCATGATTACTCCAGTCTTCAGTGTCACATGATCCTTCAGAAATCATTCTAATATGCTGATTTGGTGCTTAAAAAAACATTTCTTCTTATTATTAAATCAATGTTGAAAACTGTTGTGCTGCTTAATTTTTTTGTGTAAACTGTGATAATTTTTTTTCAGGATTCTTTGATGAATAGAATGTATATTTTAGTTTGATAATGTTTTTTATTTAATATTTTGTATTTTTAGGAGATTTTATGGTACTAAATTATATTTACGCTCTAGTTATAATCCATTTATTTACTTTTTGAGCATAGACCTGAAAATGAAATTTAAACTGTCATAAATTTTGTATGCTTTAGAGCACAGACTTAATTTTGATCTTTTTTCAAAGATGATTTGGCAAATTATTGCTGAAGTGAAAAAGTTTAAAAAAAAGTTAACTTACAAAAAGTTACAAAATTTAAGTTTATTGTTACGTTTAATGCACAAAAATACTATTTTAATTTTTTTTATGAAATATCTATTTCCAAAAACACATTTTACTCTAAAACCACAAAATCAAATAAGTTGTATTCCAAATTTAAGCTTGACATCTCAAAAAATTAGCTTTCAGTAAGATTTTATTTGGCCGCAGTACCAAAAGTTTTCACTAGATGAAATTAATTTCCAATGCGGTCATTTTTGACCATGAGTATCACAGTCAGCCTCATGTTCTGTTTGTTTTGGTTTTCTCCTGTCACATGTGCTCCCTTGTTCTAAATTCCAGCCACTCATTAGTTACCATGGACACTCATCACAGCTGCATGTCATTAGTTAATCTCCCTTGGTATATATACCAAGTTCCTGTTTGTGTTCAGTTCTTGGTCCGTTCACCGTCTTACTACGTTGTGTTGTATCTGCCCTTTGCCTGTTTGGATTAAACTTGGATTACTTTGTATTTGAACCTGTTCTTCTTCGTCTTCCTTTGAGAACACAGCCTGACAATGAGGAGCACAAGTGTGACTATTTTTTACTTTATTTTTTTCAGGACTATTTAACCTTTTCAAACCATGATTTTTATTTTCATTTTATTTTATTTATTTTTTTGTTCACATAGCAAGTGCCAAAACCTTACATGCCAAAAAAAAAAAAATTTTTAAAAGCACCAGAGGGTTAAAAGAACAGCATTTATTTGAAATACAAATCAAAGATTTAGAAATCTTTTGTAACAATATAAATGTCTTTACTGTCACTTTTGATCAATTGTATGTGTTCTTTATAAATAAAAGTATTAATATGACGATAAACAAATGAATAATTTTTACTGACCCCAAATTTTTGAATGGTAGTGCAATTGAAACTGAAACGTATAGCCTGAAAATCAGATTTTAATCAGATTACAAACCCTTATATGAATATGATCAGATTTAATGTGGTTGGTTCAGATTACAAACAACTAAACCACTTTGCCACTTGACTTGTGAATGGCGTTAATCCGATTTTAAACCACATATAAATGTGAACAGTTTTTAAAAATAAGATTTAAATGTGGTTATTTACAAACATCTAAACAGATTTGAGTCGGAGATTGCAATAAATAAAACAAAAATCAGATGTTTGCTGCCTGTCTGAACATAACCAAAGAGTCAGTTGACGAATCTTTGAAAGGCACAAGGTCAAGGGTAAACCACTAAACACCCTCAAGTCACAAGGCCTTTCTTCTGACAACCAATCATTGGCAGCTTCTCTCAACGCTCCACTTTGATCAAACACATCCTCCACACAGACCGCAGATGACCTCCACGCTTACAAACACACATTCTTCCCTAAGCAGACATGTGAACCCTCACACTCCTCCTGCCTACGTCTCATCACCAGAGTCCCAGCTCCATTAAACTTTAAAGAGCTCCAGCTGTCCTCCCACACATACGTCGTGTCTTAACAACGGCCGGTGCTGTTCTCCGAGGGCTGTCCAAAAACATAGCTATGATTTATTCATATCATCATTAACATGCCTTTGACATTACACTACGCGCTCACCTCAGTCAAACAATCGGCATATTCGATGCTAATTGCGGCGGTAACATCATGTGACTGAGGTCACGTGACTTTCGGTGACCACAAAATGGCTGGAAACAACTAAAGGGTGCATTGTTCTTTAGAAAAAGGTCACATATGCAGCATTTGAAAAGGTGGTTGAAAACAACGGCCTCTGTTTCATGAGAGAGGGCACTGTGAGAGGAGCTCGGGGAGAACTCTGCGTCTACTTGAGACTGAATGAATAATAACGCTCATTATTCAGCCCGTGGTCATCATGGAGACATGGCGGAGAGTAATTAATTGCTTGTGCAAGTGTGAGTTCCCATGAGGCCGATGCAGGCCTCCAACACAAGGTGAGAAGAAACACGCACATGACCCAATTAAGAATAACCATGATCCGGCAACTTATTCCATACGCGCCGAACCTCGCACACATGCATACGCGGTCTTTAAAAAAGCCCCTCAGGTGCTGAGCTGACATGACAGGTGATGATAAATGTCAATGTCTGCTAGGCTGTGACTTTCTCTATACATTCTTCTCTTTGTGATCACAATGCCCACAACGTGCCATGGTTAATGATGTATTTTAAAAATTAAAAAATAAAAAGTGGCTAAAAAACTCAAAATAACATATCCTGGCCACATTTCACCTCAGAAAAAGAGAATGAATGAATGAATGAATAAATGAATAAATAAATTTAAGCCTGTAACGTATAATAGCCTATATTCTGCAGTGACATTTTCATGACAATTGCATACATTTTCCCCCATTACCATAATGCACCTGGACATTTTCTTTAAATTCACATTACTCTCATAGGTGATACTTTTTACTGTCATTTTTTTTTTCCTTTATTACATTCAAATTTTGTAACACATTTAGTTTTTATTTTTATTGCAGAGAGAAATGTGCTAATCATGAAAATTAAATGCAACAATAGGTGTGTTTGACATCATGCAGCGCTGCGTAGACCGATTGGCGAGATTTGCCGCTTGCAGTTGGGGGCAAAATTAAAAATGGAGCCGTCAAGTCTGACACTTTCTGCTTCCCGTTTCAGACGTTTTCAATAAAGTGGGTCTATATATTTTTTTTAATCAGTGTTATTTTGATAAACATGACACAATTTAACATTATGGTTACATGAAAAGAGTTTTTACTGTTATAAAACCATAGATTCAAAAGTTCAAACTGAGTATTAGAATGGGGAAGAAAGGCAATTTAAGTGACTTTGAATGTGGCATGGTTGTTGGTGCCAGACGAGTATTTTAGAAACTGCTGATCTACTGGGATTTTCATGCACAACCATATCTATGGGTTTACAGAGAATGGCCTGAAAAAGTGAAAATATCCAGTGAGCGGCACTTTTGTGGGCAAAAATGCCTTGTTGATCCCAGAGGCTGGGGGCTCGTCCGGAATATTCCCAAGAAACACGGGACTGAGAATGGAGAATGGAGGAGAATGGCCAGACTGGTTCGAGCTGATAGAAAGGCAGTAGATAGTAACTCAAATAACCACTTGTTACAACTGAGGTCTGCAGAAGAGTATCTCTGAACATGTCGAATGTTGAAGCAGCAGAACACTCCTGTCAGCTAAGAACAGGAAACTGAGGCTACAATTCGCATGGATCAACAAAATTGGACAACAGAAGATTGGAAAAACGTTGCCTGGACTGGTGGTGTAATGGTGTGAGGGATATTTTCTTGGCACACTTTGGGCCCCTTAGTACCAATTGAGCTTTATTTAAATGCCACAGCCTACCTGAGTATTGTTGCTGACCATGTCCATCCCTTTATGACCACAGTGTACTCATTTCTGATGGCTACTTCTAGCAGGATAACGTGCCATGTCACAAAGCTCAAATCATCTCAAACTGGTTTCTTGAACATGACAGTGAGTTCACTATACTCAAATCCTCCACAGTCATGAAATCTCAATCCATTAGAGCACCTTTGGGATGTGATGGAACAGGAGATTCGCATCATGGATGTGCAGTCGACAAATTGCTTTCAAGCCAAAAAATAAATAAATTCTTTGATGTAATATATGACCAGGATGAACACAATAAGTGACAAGTGATAAAAGTTTGCTCCACATAAATATGACTGTTCTTTAAGTGACAGAACATTTCATCAATCACTTTGATGCAATTTCTGCAGCATCTTTTGCCACTTATCACGCAAACTGCAAGGGAAAAAATCCCCTTAAAATACAAGTAAAACAGCTTTGCAGAGCACAGGCTGGAACTACACACTGACCTTAAAAGAGAACAAGAAAGCATGAAACTAACTTCTGAACATGATAAAAGACAAAAAGAACTCCACTTATTATGTATCCAGTTATAATAAACCTGAAAGGTGTAAGCAGTTGTGCATGTACAATAGTTTGAGAATAGAGTTGCATATGAGTTGTATAGGTCCTCTTTCTTTCTCTCTCCACCTGCATGCCCAAAATGCATAATTACCCTCACAGGGGAAAATGAATGGAGGCCAGAAATAGAGAGACACACTGGGCATCTCCCCAGCCTGCGCCCGTCCTCTGCTGGCAAGCCCATTGATCAGGGGGATGGAGGGAAGGAGGGAGCGTACGGATACGTGTGGGTGAGGCAGGAGATTCCGGGTCCATGGGGCTGGAAAGTGCCGATGTTAACAAAACAGAGCAGCTGCTGGAATGTGAGGAGGGAGGGAAGAAAAAAAAACGCCGCCTTTTGTGTGGGTCAGTCTTATATAATTAGTCATTTTGATAGCATACCTGTGCGCCTGGGTAAAAATAACACATCAGCACATCGGGAGGGGGTTTTAAACACACGCGCGCTCACACACACACACGCGCGCTCACACACACACACGCGCGCTCACACACACACACACACGCACACCACATCCAATGTACTATTTTGTTCCTATAGAATGACATTTCAATGGCCTTGTTAAGGTCAAAAAGGCAGTATATATATATATATATATATATATATATATATATATATATATATAATTGCATAATACTTTTAACAAAGTGCACAAATTGTGCAGGAAGAGTTACACATAAATTTAATAAATTTAATACTTATTGTTAGTTGTTTGTTCAAATCACTAATTCCAAGTACTAGTGATACTTGACTTGGCAAACAGCACTAATTTTGAAATAAAAAAAGAGCTGTCATTATGTATTCGTAGCTCATTATGCAGAGTTATTTTATTGGTGCAACTGCTGTGTAGTTTTTTGCAGTGAGAGTCATTTAGTCAAGTGGTTGAAGCTCTCGAATTCAGCTCTGAGCTCTTGGTGAATCTTCTTTCTAGCAGGAGCTCAGCTCCACAGGAGCATCTGACACACTCTTAACCCCGCTGTGGGAAGCAACTGAGACTCCTCCAGTTATTCACCTCTCCCTCTCGCCCCAACATACGAAAGCTGCTTCCCGCTCCCTTCCTCAAAAATGATGACCCTTCTCCTCCTGAGCTAATTTTCCCTCCTTCCTTTCCATTTTTTCCCCCCCTTAAAGTGTTTGGGGAGGAACTGGTGTGTTGAGTCTGAAGCAAAGCATCTCTCTGCTGCACGGCTGCAATTCATCATCATTTTATCTATGACGGCTTTTAATTGGATCCTATCAAACTCTCCCGATAGTCCTCATTTTGCTGTAGACGGCATAGAGGAGATTCTGGATGAGATTTTTCTTCCCTTTCCCCCTCTGTTCCTTTCCATCATTGTGTTTTCTCTGTCAGTCTCTCGTTCTCTCTCTCCGGTCATTTATCTGAGCTGAAGGTAATGTTGTAAAGCAGAGTCTGATACCATCAGCCTGTTCTGTTCATCTCCTGGGTCCTGAGCTGGGGTGCTCAGAGAGAGAGAGTTCTGTAGAGGAGAGCGACTTTAGGTCTCTTGTCTCGTCTTTTATACACCCATCTTCACTCCTTTATTTGATTTCCTCTCTTTTTCCTCTTTTCCACCAAATTTGTGCTGGTGTCAGAGCAAAATCTGTGAGCCATCTTGCGTTTACACTGACATAATTGACTACATATCCCTCCCACAAACATGTATATTGGTCTTTGTTTATGAGTATTAAAGGGTTAGTTCACCCAAAAAACATCCTGTTCACATTTTTTCACCCTCATGTCATTCCAAACCTGGGGTGCGTTTCCGGTACAATGATGTAACTCGCTGCTTAACTACCATAGTACCATGCATCATTGAAGAAACTGAAGTAATAATAAATTATTTTAATTAACTAGTGTTGTTAAAAGTACTGACTTCAATACCAAGTCGGAACTGAGCGCTGTTGAGCGGATTCGTAAACACCTTTGATTGGCCATTGTGTTCACACGCTCAACATATACGTCTGTGAATGGCTACAATGATCAATGCACGGGAGTGTTTGAAGGAACACGGAAGTGTTTGAATTTGAAAGCTCGGTCCGCAGATAGATGCCTGCTTTCAAACACTCCTGTGTGTATCTGTGTAAGCGCTTGGTGAAGAGCATCATTGATGTCTATTTACAACATGTTTTTGAAGCGTTGATCATTGTAACCAATCACAGACATATCTGTTGAGCGCGAACACAATGGCCAATAAGAGATGTTTACGAATCTGCTCAACAGCGCTCAAAGCATCACATTTTTAAAATGTCAGTACCGAGTACTTTTGACAACACAATATGAACCCGTTTGAGACTAAATTAATGCTATGATTTTTTTGCTATAAATTACGGACATGGCATGACAGTTATTTTGCTTTAAATCTAATGTTAACATATAAAACCTTATTATAGTGTTACTTAATTTTTATCTGTATCTTAGCATTTCCATCCAGAGTTTTTATTCCAAAATAAAAATAAATGGATAGAAACCTGACTTGTGATACATACATCATTGTTATGCATCAGGATATCATATTTAGATCGCAATTAAAACTGTGAAAAAAAGTGAATCTGTTGCATCTGTTTCAAACTCTCTCATGCATTTGGCATCGCTTTTGTCCAGTATTGCACCTCTTCTACAGACACACCTTGAGACAATGCATGGCTATCTGAATACATCTGCAGGCAAATGGATGGATGGCTATAGGAACAATATCAGATAATAAGTTCCTCCTTCTTTAGTATCAACCTGCTAATGTCACTGATGTTCTTCCTTCTCAGCACATTTCATCCTAAGCTGTATATCCTTTGTTTACTTAATCGATTGAGTCAGGACTGCCCGCTTCCCTCTGCGTCCCAACACACCGTCATGCTTTATTAACCCGTCTCTCTATTGTCTTAAGCAGAGAGACAAAGGATCGAATTGATCAATCTCAGGCAAACACAATCAGCTCCCCCTCCCTAATCATACAACGGCAGCCATCTGCCCACTGTGAGCCTGGGATTCCACCTGCCAGCTGTTACCTCCAATCTACCTGGCATGTGATTGACCTTAACGACCAGCGCTAAGGAATGTCCCTTGCAATATTATTCTGTAACTCACGATAAAAGTGACAATTACGCATTTATGTACGTCTATTTTCATGCCATTTCTGTGATACATTCTGCATTGTTGTTGCCAACTCTGCAATATACCAATATTATCTACAGTAGCTAGCTAGCATAGCTAAGGTTTTGTCAAATTTTCAAAAATCACTTGAAAGCGTCAGTAAGAATGTAAAAATATTGAACCATTATTTTGTAAATAAAACCAATATTTGATCAAAAAAATTGTGATATGGTAGCGATATGCAATTTTTAATTGAATTTGAAACATTTAAAATATATATATATATATATTCAAATTTTGGTACAGGCAAGAGTTTATCCCTGCAACATACAGTGGTCCTAAATATTATTATTAAGTCTTAAAAATATCCAATGTATTGGAAAATTATTTTGAAGAATGGTAATACAACCACATTATTTTATGCCAAACATTTCCCAAAAATATGTTTTAAATTATAAAACAATATTGTTCAACATTACTTCATGAATTAACAAATAAATATTACAATCAAAAATGGCTCAAAAAGTAAATAAAGTTCAAAGAAAAACTTTTTTCTTTGATAACTATTTCGTTATCTAATGTATTGATATTCAGATATTTTTAAGTGCGTCTTCAATGTTCAAACACTTTTTGAAGTAATTTAAAGTAGCAACTCTAAAGTAGAACTTTACTGTTATCAAAAAGTAACCCGATTATGTAACATGTTACTCCCAACACTGCCGCCAGTGTTATAGCAAAGAACAGTTCAAATCCTTTTGAATTCAACAGAACCGTTATTCAGCGTCATAATTAATCATTCAGATGGGAAAAATTTCTGTGGCATGAATGAAAAGAACTGCAGGGGCTTTGGTGGTGATTCATATCCGACCTGCCGTCTGGCACCTCAGCCAAACCATTTGAACACAAGTTCTTGGAATGTTCCGTGACCGATTTAGCCGAAGCCTATTGACGAACAGTCATTTAATCTGTAAGGAGTGACTCTGTGAATGACTAAAACAATAGTGACTCTTGATCTATGCCAAAGCCTGTCATTCTAAACATGCTCCTACTTCTGGTAATGGAACTCTCACGCAGGGCTACACAGCACTCATGCTAAAATCACTGCAAGCTAAGTAACTGATAATTGCTGGCATTTAATGGTGTAATTGCAGTGGGATCTTAACACGGCTGTAATTGCGGCTCTCATTAGGAGTGACAGGCTGTCTGAATACCCAGCAGCACAGAACCAATCCCGGCGTGGTTCCGTCACAGGCATAAACCGCAGATGACCAAGAAAAAGTAAGGGACTTTGGAAAATCCTAATCCTCTAAACTATCTTAGAGAGTTTCAACTGATATATAAAAAATGACCTACTGTTATCCATGATTGTTCAAGAACAACACACTATAGAATCATACTTATTTTGGGATGTATTTAGTAAGTTATCATGTTCCTTCTTGTATTTAAAACACAACATCTGTTTCAAGTAAGTTTCTAATTGATTCTTTGGAGAACAAAAAGAGAACTTTTAAGACTGCTCTTTCTCATGCAATTACAGGGGCTAAAGGACACAAAAGCACTATAAACGTGGTTCAAATGACTTAAAAAATGCTCTATATTAAGTCTATACTAATACTAAAACAGAGCAAACTTTAAGAAATGGAGAAAAAAGGTTGTTATTCAAAGAAACTACTCTAAATCTAATCATGTTCACAAAAGAAGTGGCAGTGTCCAATTGAATCAGTGCATGAATGAATCATTGAGTTGGATCTTTTCAATGAATCAGTTGATGCGATTCACAGAAGCATTCTGATTTGGTTCTTGAGTTCAGCTATTCAAAGCTATCTTCATTTAGCAAAGGATTCATATGGACCACTTTTGTGATCGTTTTATATTGCGCTTTTGAGTCAATTTATGAAACTTGAAAGCTCCAGTACCCATTCAATGTAAATGCATGGAAGTTACTTGCACACCCTACAGAATTTCTCATTTTGTGTTCCAGAGTGGAAAGAATGACATGAGAGTTAGTAAAAAATGACATATGGGTGAGTTCAGGTTGATTGGGACACTTGCCACTGAAATTACTGGGGAAAAGTGTCCCAGTCAACCTGAATTCACCCTAGTTTTTAATTTTAAGTGAACTTTACATTTGAGAAACTAATTCAGAACATCCAGAAACCGCTAATGCACCTGTAATGCTTGCAAAATTAGAAGAGAACAGGTCGCTTATCAGCTGGCTGTTTTTCGCTCTCGTTGACTGTTAAAGTTAACATCACTCTGGCTGATGCTTCCAGCTAGCAGAGACAGAGGAATAGCTTCTCATCAGTGATGCGCCAATCGCTGTTGATTTGAAATGGCTGCGACAGCAAACAGTCGATAAAGTCTTTAGCGAGACAGCTCTGTGCAAACTCTTAGCCATGTAATTAGCTCAGTAACACCAGGAATCTCAACACAAAAGAGAAAGAGGATGCGTCCTATAACGGTCATCAATAAGGCATGGCGAGAAGTGTCACGGTGCCATCAAATACCCACGTTTCCTCTCTCTGCCACTAATGACTGTCTTTGCAAAGCAGTCTGTTAAAACGATAACAAGTGGCACGTGTTTCATCAGGCCCTAATGGTCCACTAGTGCTCGCCCAGTGCCTGATGGGATTTTTGACAGGCAGACAAAATGTTGATTGGCCAGAAGGTAATGAGGGGGAAGGCTTGTGTCAGCAGTGCTGTAAGAAAATGGCCAGCTATTTGGACTAGCGTTTCTCCACCAATATTGACCCTTAAACAACTCACAGAGATGTGATGATTTAAGGGGGTCACGGCTTGTCAGAATGACTTTCGGTCCATTTGCCTGCGGTGCAGGTCCACTGGCCCATGTGATCATAAAATACACATGAGACTCTCTACAGTATGTTTGGCTAGAAATTCTTTCCAATGGAAAGGAAAATCCCCAATGGGATCCCATTAGCATCTCAATTGCTTCTCCTAGACAGCAATGCAATCAAATGAAAAGTAAATTAAAGCTTTTAAATTAAAGTCTCCTATGCCAATACTCCCATGTCTCCTTTCCTAAAGACTGCAATCAAAAGTCAGAAATCTCAATATGACCTCAAACATTTCTCTTCAAATTCATAGAATTCAATGTTGTGTGTTTTTTCAGCAAAAAAAAAAAAAGACGCTGTTTGGATTTAAATAGGCAAATACCATTTCTACCATGTAGAAAGACACATCATGGCCGTATTCCAGGATGACAATTTCGAGATTCATCAGGCTCAAATTGTGAAAGAATGGTTGGGAAGGGAGCATGAAGAATCATTTTCACACATGAATTGGCACCTCTGAGTCCAGACCTTAAATTCATTGAAAGTTTTTGGGATGTGCTGGAGAAGACTTTACAGAGTGCTCACCTCTTGCATTGTCAATACAAGATCTTGACCAAAAATTGATGCACCTCTTGATAGAAATAAATGTTGTGATGTTATTTCCATCAAGTGGTGCATCAATTTTTGGTCTTCCTACATGGTTGTTTAAAAAATGAGAAGCTACACACTCCATCAATTAGGGTTAGAAGAACATGTAACATGCTAGAAACATAATAATCACAACAATAATGATCCAGTCATAGACTCTTAGGGCCCTATTTTATCAATCTACGCATAAGGTCTGAAGCGCATGGCGTAGGTGCACTTAGGGCTTGTCCGAATCCACTTTTGCTAGTTTAACGACAGAAAAAATGGTTGGCGCCCAATCCGCATGGTCCAAAAGGGTTGTACCTAGTGTCTTAATGAGTCATGGGTGTGTTTTGGGTGTAACATGCAATAAACTAATCAGAGTCTCATCTCCCATTCCCTTTAAAGGCCAGTTGCGATTACTATTTACATGGCGGAATTTGCAAGTGAAAAGACTGAACGCTTCTCCAGAGAAGAATCCTTTTATTTTTAATATTTGGCATGTTTGTGCGCATCCCTGTGTGTGTAACAAGCAGAGTGTACACGTGTTGTACACCTGCCTATAGGCGCATATTACTAACACGCCCTTTAACCCTTTCACACGTAAGTTTAAAATATTCTGGCTCCCAGCCCCCAGCGTAAGTTTTTCAAGGCGACTGTTATTTAGAACACATCACTTTATTGTTTCCATGGTGACGTGTCATCGCTTGTTACGTGACACACCGCAGCCACAATAGCTGACACAAATAGCCACAATTATTTACAATAAAATGTGTCGTCTAATTATAATGAAAAGGATTGTTATTGCCGATTCCATAGACATCAGTGTGTATTTTACAAACTCTAAATGTATTGTTTTGTTAGTACTTGTGTGTATTTAAATGTCTGAAACCTAAAATAAATCCATCCATCTCTGGTTTAGCGCCAGCCAAAGCGCGCACGCACATTTGAATTTGGCAGCTGATCACGTGAGGCGCTGAACGTTCTAATTACACCGGTGTGATCGTAAGCTCCAGGGGCCAGCCAAGACTGATCAAACTGGTGTGATCGTACGCGTCAAAGGGTTAAATAACAAAAAATATACTTGCTGGTCTGAAAACGAGGTGTGTTCAGGTGTGAAAACGAGGTGTGTATTTTGAGGCCACTGAAAAGGACTGCGCAATTGACTTTAGACCAGGTTTTTGTTGGTCAATGATGCAGTCATATTCAGTTGCCTCAAAATAGCAATGCGCCAACAATGCGCCTGAACACAGCTCGTTTTCAGATCAGCATGAACAGATGAGCCCAAGTGCATTTGCTATTTAAACAACGTGGTGCTGGACGCGATAACTGCGTCGGACTGAAACTAGCAAAAAACACTAGCATCGCATTGCGCCGGGTGTATGATAGGGCCCTCAAGCATTTAAATCCAAACAGTGACTTTTTGGCCGGGCAGTAGAATTCAATGTTGTGTGACTTTGAAGAGAAATGTTTAAATAATAAAAATTTTGGGGTCAAAACAGTTGCTGCTTAATGTTTTTTGTTTACGATTATTTTTATGAATAAAAAAAAAGTTAAACAAAACAACTTTTGTAACATTATAAATGTCTTTATTTTTTATCACTTTAATGCACTCTTAATGAATAATGAAAAATTCGTACTGACCCTAAACTTTTGAACAGTATGTATAAATATATATAAAATTTGTTTCTACTGTTATTTCTTCTAAGGGAGAAAAAAAACTGGTTGGCTTATTAGATCTGATTAAACTAACTAACAAGTTGCACTCAAACACAGGCTGGTTTAAGCTTCTTTTTATCAGAAATTAAGTTAACACAGCTGGTAACACCATTACATCTCCTGAGCTATGAGAAAGCAACCTCTGGGGAGGAAAAAAAAACATCCTTACTGAGCAAAAGAAAACCACCCAAAACACCAATCAAGAAGGATTTCACTTACCATGGTCTTCTGACACTGTATGCTAGTGCTGTTGAAGCGCAGTGCAGTGACACTGTACTCTTTCCCCTGGATATAGAAGATACACTCGTAGTTCCTCTGGCCAGACTGGGGCTGCGGAAGGTTCCGGGCCAACAGGGTGATGGGCTTCATGACACCAACAGGGATGTAGATTTGAGTGGATGGCAAGATCTGAGGACACTCCTGCAAAATAAAATAAAAAAAGAGGGTAAAAATGCTATTTTTATATAAAATATGAGTAAAGAGACTCCCAAAACTCTCTGATATTATGGTCTACAGGGTTTATTTACACACATTTTATCATCTGTGAGATAAAAATCATACCTCTGATCACTTTGAGGGTTTATTTATGTTTGTAGCATACACAATAGATTATACAAAACAAAGCGCTTATGTGTTTAGAGGTATGAAAGATGTATTTTACAGACAAATAGACATCATATGAGACTGCTATACAGAAAACATAATGAATTGCTATTATAATTTTGATAGATTCAAATAACAGCACTAAGGTGCATCTAAAGAAGATCAAAAACACTTTTGATCGTACTACTTGAGCAAATGTGGCCATTCAGACATGGCAGCCCCTTCAGTGATGTTGCTAAATTGAGAGAGCGAAGGCGAGGATATGAAGGATGCGAGGAGGACTTCAAGGCCATCGCCACCGTTGTCATGCCAACAGATTGGAAAACCAGGGCACAGTGCATGCAATTAAGCTTTTTGAGGGCGTGTGCCATTTTAAAGACTTGGCATCAGCACCCAAGTTATGATGCCAACTGTGCACTTTAACTAGGCAGCAGCATAACCATAGACACAAGATCTTACCTGGCAAGACCTCTCCTCCTCCAAAAAAAATGTACATATGTACATACTTTACATCTAGTATTTGGCAAAAAGTGCATTTATATGAATTAAAAAAAAAAAAAAAATCTGTTAAAAAAAAAAAAAAAAATGTTGTTTTCATAGACACATCTCATGTGCAACACATAAAAACCCAAACAAAAAACTGAAGCACTACATGATGGCAGGATGCAACTAGATCAAAGCATCAGCCGTTCCATTGATGCTTTGATGCAGTAAAAAACCTTGTGGTACCATGATGCATCAGTTGGTAGAGTGAATCTCACAAAACCTGAGAACATGTTTGTGTCATATTTCAATATATAATATATTATTATAGATACATATATACAATTTTTCATTTATGATCATTAATAATTTATAATAATAAAAAAAAAACCTTTTTGTAGGAAAACCATCTAGCAACCACCTTAAAAAATAGGCTCAGTTTCATTGTTAAATATATATGTGTGTATATATATTGTAAATGTGACCTGTGATGCATCCAGTAATTTATGGTACTGAATGATTATCATATTCATGTATCATAGTATTTATATTGTATTCCAATACCCAAAAAAACAGGTGATGTATGAAAGATGCAACACAGGGTAGATCCTACCCCGACCTATGCAATCAGAGCCTGATAAAGCGTCTGAACTTGTTACCCTCATTTCCTATTTACCCTGCCTGTGGTTCTAATTGAATGGGAGAAATACGGAACACCAGCGGCGTTATTAAAATCTACCGGAGATATGAGCTAGTGCTGCCACGGCAAGGGGGCTCTGTAAACAAACCTGATGGGAAAGCCACATGTGGATCGGTGACTCTGCAGAGTTCCATTGGGCTGCTGGTTTAATTGCCTCGGGCGGCGGTCTCCTTATTAATACTGTGCTGTGCTCTCGATTCGGTTGTGACTGAATAAATAGACTGTGATGCAGTTTCCCCCCACCACCCTCCACCCTCAATGGAGCGAGCCTGTGTTAGTGTTCAATTACTGTGTGGTACACAAAGGTGAGGGTTTCACTGCTAATGAAAAGGTGCAACTTGTTCAGAGTAAATAAAGGCCTGTATGCTGAGCACAGAGAGCCCTTATCAGTTTCCCAAGAACGCAGCACACAAACCCAAAACTATATCACTGCTAAAGGTTTAAAAGGAAATGTGTTTACGCAGCTTGTAATAGTCGGTTATGGGCAGCATGATGGTTGAATGCTAAATACTTGTGTTTTCAAAGGCTGGATTCTAAGCACATGCCTAAAAAAAATTGCATTACCATATTACCATGGTACAAACAACTGGCTGAATCTCATGAATACAAGTTCAGTACTCATTATATGTATTTTATATATACTGTATATTGTGTTTTGAATTTCATTCGCATCGTTACATATAGTATATCTGTATATCTGTATATATATATATATATATATATATATATATATATATATATATATATATATATATATGTACACACATATAATAAATAAACAAACTTTTATGTTATGTTAGATGCAATTAATGACTTGTACATGTTATTGACAGTACAGTGGTTCATTATGATTGTTACAAAAAAAAAAGTTGTGGTAGAAGTATATTACATACTAAAGAGCCACTCCGTATATTCGATTCTGCTTTATTTACCATCATATTAGTGTCCAAGGGACATACAATTGGGCATATCTTCAAAGACAAATGCTTTGGCATCATTAGTTCATCATTAGTTCTGCTATCCCTTCACACTCAGTTTGTTTGTAAGTTTGTTTTTTCAATAAACTGCCATGAAATCTAATTACCCTGATTAATTTGGCTTCATTCCGAAAATAATCTGCAAACGTGATACAATGTCATTTAACAAAGTCTATTCTGCTCGCAACTGCGTGAGGCAAAGAGGAGAAATGATAAGAGCGACTGAGAACCAATCAGAGGAGAGCGAGAGCTGGTATCGGTCATGCTAAACCACCTGACTGGTGCTGCGAGATGCTTTGCTTGTGGCTCTGCCATTCGTTTCGGCAATCAAAACACACAGGTGGAAAACAGATAGCCGTAAACTACACATTTAATGAAACGCTCCAACCATCTGATAAGGAAGAAATGCCTTTTAGAAGAGATGTGCGTCAACCCCCACAGAAAAATGGAAATCTGTGTTTGAAACGAGAAAAGAAAAGGAAAGGAGAGGAAAAAGGAATGAAAGAGAAACAGAAAGGAGATGTATTTTTCCAGTAAACAGAAATGTTTACAAAAAAGTAAAAATTGTATTTTTTTAAGGACTTTGGAGCACCATGTCAATATCATGGTACATTAATATGGCAATCTCAATGTATTATAGAATTTCCATGAGATATCATCACTGTTGTACCGCAATAGTACTTTTTATAAGAGTAATCAGACTGTAAGAAAGCATAAGAGCTAAAGTAAAATGGAAAAAAGAGCAAACGTGGGAAACTATTTTATTAAGTACCCTGACAGGTGTCAAAACAGGGTTGAAAGAGCAGATCAGATGGCACACTTGCTGAGCACAATGGAATAATGGTGTACCGCTGGGATTCTTTTGAAGTGTTTCACGTTTTCTTCTTCTTCTTACTGCCTTTATTTGCTTTGAAATGACTGCGGCTCTGGTGAGCCGGGAATCCAGGTTATCATGCAGTGTGCACCCCCACAGCGCTGAATCACATAGTGGGAATGAGCTCGGAGCAAACTCACATGTTCAAGTTAGAAAACCCCAAATACATCTGATGGATGCTGAAGCATTCCACTGAACATTCTGGTGCAATATTTAACACGGTACTATACTGCATTAAAAATGCATGCATGGAATGCTAGAAAACTCCAGCATAATGTTATTTTGCATATCTCTGAGAATTAGTCAAGTTAATGGTAACAGTTTGTAACCAAAGGATAAAATAAAATAATCAAATTATTTTTTTTTAATTAAATTAAATTAAAAAATAAATAAAAATAAAAAAACTCGAAATTAACTCACAAATAAATCAAATTATTTTATTTTATCCTTTGGTTACAAACTACTACCATTAACTTGGCTAATTCTCAGAATAAAATAAAATAAAATAAAATAAAATAATAAAATAAAATAAAATAAAATAAAATAAAATAAAATAAAATAAAATAAAATAAAATAAAATAAAATAAAATAAAATAATAAAATAAAATAATAAAATAAAATAAAATAAAATAAAAAATAAAAAATGTGATTTGGCTACATATAACTTGAAAATTAAATTAAAAATGTTTAATGAAGTAAAATATGATTTAAAAACCAAGTTAAACTGAATAAAAAAGAATAATGATATTTAATAATTTATATTGATATGAACCTATTAGCACATCATGTATCATGTACTTTGAATAACATTTCAAATTGACCTGCAGCCGTCCTAAGAAGCTGACGTTTAGTATGAAATGGACATGGAAACGCAGAGAGATGCAGTATAGTATTGTTGGGAAGCCGTGCTGAGGGAAAGAGGAGGGCTGTTTTTTGGCTCTGGTATCTGGCAGCACTGCTCTGCTAGTCGGCTGTTTGTTTTGCTCAACTTCTGCCTCTAGCAGTGCTCCTGCAAGCAAAACATGATATCTGCTGCTCTTTTCTTCCTCGTTCCCTCACATTCTCTACTTCTCTCTCACAGTCTGAAAGAACCTGTGGGGCGATGCAGAGACGGTGCTCATGGAGCGTTAAGCAAAGCAAAGCCCACACTGCAAACACAGCAAATGCAGCCCACTTATGTGGACCATCCACATTTCATCGCTTCGGAGTTGGAAATGGATTTAAATCGCACAGGAACAGATTTTGTGGTTGAAACATTAAAGACAAATTTTCTACATTTACAAAAAAGGCACAAACATACTAAAAAGTAACATTTTCAGCACAAATATATATTATTCAAATATATATCATAGAATATATACACTGATCAGGCATAACATTATGACCACCTTCCTAATATTAGTTGGTCCCCCTTTTGCTGCCAAAACAGCCATGACCTGTCTAGGCATGGACTCTACTACACCCCTGAAGGTGTGCTGTGGTATCTGACTCCAAGATGTTACCAGCAGATCCTTTAAGTCCTGTAAGTTGTGAGGTGGAGCCTCCATGGATCAGACTTGTTTGTTCAGCACATCCCACAGATGCTCGATTGGATTGAGATCTGGGGAATTTGGAGGCACCTCAAACTTATTGTTGTGCTCCTCAAACCATTCCTGAATCATTTTTTGCTTTGTGGCAGGGTGCATTATCCTGCTGAAAGAGACCACAGCCACCAGGGAATACTGTTTCGATGAAAGGGTGTACATGGTCTGCAACAATGCTTAGGTAGGTGGTACGTGTCAAAGTAACATCCACATGGATGGCAGGACCCAAGATTTCCCAGCAGAACATTGCCCAAAGCATCACTGCCTTCGCCGGCTTGCCTTCTTCCCATAGTGCATCCTGGTGCCACGTGTTCCTCAGGTAAGCGACGCACACGCACCCAGCCATCCACATGATGTAAAAGAAAACGTAATTCATCAGACCAGGCCACCTTCTTCCATTGCTCTGTGGTCCAGTTCTGATGTTCACATGCCCACTGTTGGCACTTTCAGCAGTGGACAGGGGTCAGCATAGGCACCCTGACTGGTCTACAGTTTATGCAGCCCCATACGCAACAAACTGCGATGCACTGTGTATTCTGACACCTTTCTATCAGAACCAGCATTAACTTCTTGAGCAATTTGAGCTACAGTAGCTCTTCTGTTGGTCCGGACCACACGGCCTTCGCTCTACACTTTCATCAATGAGCCTTGGCCGCCCATGACCCTGTCACCGGTTCACCACTGTTCCTTCCTTGGACCACTTTTGATAAATACTGACCACTGCAGACCAGGAACACCCCACAAGAGCTGCAGTTTTGGAGATGCTCTGACCATGCTCTGTCGTCTAGCCATCACAGTTTGGCCCTTGTCAAACTCACTCAAATCCTAACACTTGCCCATTTTTCCTGCTTCTAACACATCAACTTTGAGGACAAAATGTTCACTTGCTGCCTAATATATCCTACCCACTAACAGGTGCTGTGATGAAGAGATAATCAGTGTTATTCACTTCACCTGTCAGTGGTCATAATGTTATGCCTGATCCGTGTATAAATTACCATGGTACATGAATTTCAGTACCATTCAGAGTCAACTAAAGTGGTTCTATTGTTCTTACCAGCCTACAAGTTCAGAGGTTCATCACACCATCACAGCCATAGTAGAAACAACAGCACTGCTTTAGCCGGTCGTTTATGCAGTATCTCTATTGACTGAGCAGCTAAACGACTTTGACAAGCCTGTTATTATGTCTAACCAGTTACTATCAACAATTTAAGGGCAGCATCACCAAAAAATTTTAAATCCTAGTAGCATTTTAATTACATATTTTGGCAAGTCTCGTCAGGGTAACAGATGAGGAACTGAGCTGCCATCTAATTAGGCAGTCTGGAGCTCGTTGACTAGTAAGGGCCAAACGGTGATGGGGAAACAACATATGGATCCATCCACTCTAAGAGGAGCCTGTTGTCGAATGAAAGGGACTTTGAAGTCTAAAAGGGCTTAAGAGTGTCCGCCCACATGGGGCTGGAAAATAGAGCGCCACTCAAAACTTAGCAAGATGTGGCATAATATAAACCAAAAATGGAGACCTGTTACTCATAGTAATATAGTTTATATTACAAATTTCCATATGGCTACTAGGAAAATCTCAATTTTAAAATTGACTAGCCCGTGGGTGTTTTGAATGACTAATCAGTCTTAAGGAATAGACTAGCTTTGGGTTCACCTACTTTGGACTGAACACTTTTCTTAGAAGGCATTTAGATAAGATGCCTTAAAATAGTAATGATTGTGGTTTTGCCAAGAGATGACATGGACGTCCATCTGAATGTGTATGGATGAAGCAATGACTCTTTAGAAGAAAATGAATAAAAAAAATGCTACTTCTTTGAGATGATTTTACAGTGCAACAGCTAAAGCACAACATGCTTTCAGAAGGCTAATTGCAGCATCACTGCTAAAAATATGAAAATGAGCAAATTGCTATTACTAATTTTAAAGATATAATTGCCAAAGACGTCCATCTGAATGCTCATGGACGAAGCAATAATGCTTTAAAGGAAATTAAGATAGTCTTACCAAATATATAAAAATTGTGGAATAACCATCATGATGAAAAAATAAATAAATAAAAATACAGCACAACACTGGTTGTTGAGTGACTAGTAAACAAGTTGACTATCGCAAATTGGTAACTTTCACATTTTTGCTAACTGCTAATGGCAAATATGCTAACAGCTAAAACACAACATGCTTTCAGCAAACTAAAAATAATGGCACCACTAAAAAATATATGAAAATTAACAACAACAAAAAAATATCAGTAAATTGTCAGCAAAAATCTATATAAACTAGGTTGGTTGTTGAATGACTAGTAAACAAGTTGACCATTGTGACCCATCCTAGTTGCTAACTGCTATTACTAATTGAAAAAAAAAAAAAGACAATTAATGTAACAACGAGATGATTTGACTATGCAAACATGCCAACAGTTAAAAAAATACATCTATCACATTCTTTACACTGTTGCAACACCTCTATACCCAGTCTGTCTGAAACACGCTGAATTCTACAAAGCCCCTCCTTCTGAAAAGCTCAGAGTGCTCTGATTGGCCAGCAGACCCAGCATGTTGTGATTGGCCAAACACCTTAAGCATGTGTTGGAAATGTAACGCCCCTTACTATAATCGCAAGCTTCAGCTTCCAAGACTTCTAAAGCATTTGTAAACACAGTAAATAATAATGCTGTTGGATTTGCGAGACACACAGCACCAACAAGACAACAAGAATTATTTTACATTCTGAGCAAATAGTAATAATACAGTAAAAAAAAAAAAAAAAAAATTCCTTTAAGAACTCAGTGAGTAGCACTGGACTGACTGAAAACAACATGAAAAACTTGGTCCTGGCCCCGTATCCTTGGGCATCACCCAAGACATTGTGAGTGCTCCGCCATCTCCTTGACTTCTGAATGTAAAATTCATCTTCGGTCTCCATTAGGCAGACAGACGCTGAGGCATCTGGAAATTAAGATTTAATACACTTTGAATAATTAAAGCCACAGATCAGTGGCAGCCTTAGATCGCTCCGAGAGGCCCAGTGCCAGAGAGAACGGGAACTGCGGGGCTTTGAGCTCTACTCGCAACACAGCGGGATGGACCGGCATCAAACAACAAAGGTGAGGGTGCGTGGCGGGGTCCCTGTTTCTGCTAATTGCCTTTCTGATTAATTGATTAATTACAGTGAACCCTCATCGTTGTTATCCCAAGAGGATGAGGCGTTGGGTAGGATGAAGGTGGCATTTGATATGGAGTCGCTCAAGGAACTGAAATGACACGAGGTGAGGCATGTGTTCTTGGCACGGCCACTGGAATACTGATCCAGAGACCGGCTTCTCAGAGCTCCATCCTCGGGTGTTTGTAGTGCAGTACTGTCACAGCCAGTGCCTGGGATCAGAGGCACGGGACACGGGAATTTGCAGAGTATTTGAGGGAGCTGGGCAGAAATTTGAGAGAGTGTGTGAGAGAGACAGGGAGCGCGGAGGATGAAGAAACACCTGACAGCCAAATGGGACAGACGGTACATCGGAGCTGAATGGAATTTGGATGCCAGAAGTGGAAGCTGCTCTCCACATGCAATAAGAAACAAAGACCAGATCGAACCTGTGCAAGTGCAATTCAGTTGGGTGAGGAATATATGGCCGCCCCTGAAGGTCATTTATTAATCAAATATGATGTGTGTGTTTGATTGAAATTCAAGTTCTATAAAAGGCATGTGAAAAACTGTGAGACATATACAGATCACATTTCATCCCATATGTATATATACACACAAAAACGAAATTATAAATGCAACACTTTTGTACACAAAATGTACACAAAAGACCTATTTCTCTTAAATATTGTTCACAAATCTGTCTAAATCTGTGTTAGTGAGCACTTCTCCTTTGCCGAGATAATCCATCCACCTCACAGGTGTGGCATATCAAGATGCTGATTAGACAGCATGATTATTGCACAGGTGTGTCTTAGGCTGGCCACAATAAAAGGCCACTCTAAAATGTGCAGTTTTATCACACAGCACAATGCCACAGATGTCGCAAGTTTTGAGGGAACGTGCAACTGGCATGCAGACTGCAGGAATGTCCACCAGAGCTGTTGCCCGTGAATTGAATGTTTATTTGTTCAGTGTTTGTTGAATGTTCAAAGGCGTTTCAGAGAATTTGGCAGTACATCCAAATGGCCTCACAACCGCAGACCACATGTAACCACACCAGCCCAGGACCTTCACATCCAGCATCTTCACCTCCAAGATTGTCTGAGACCAGCCACCCGGACAGCTGCTGCAACAATCGGTTTGCATAACCAAAGCATTTCTGCACAAACTGTCAGAAACCGTCTCAGGGAAGCTCATCTGCATGCTCGTTGTCCTCATCGGGGTCTTGACCTGACTGCAGTTTGTCGTCATAACCGACTTGAGTGGGCAAATGCTCACATTCGATGGCGTCTGGCGCTTTGGAGAGGTGTTCTCACGGATGAATCTCGGTTTTTAGTGTACAGGGCAGATGGCAGACAGCGTGTATGGCGTTGTGTGGGTGAGCGGTTTGCTGATGTCAACGTTGTGGATCAAGTGGCCCATGGTGGCGGTGGGGTTATGGTATGGGCAGGCGTATGTTATGGACAACGAACACAGGTGCAATTTATTGATGGCATTTTGAATGCACAGAGATACCGTGACAAGATCCTGAGGCCCATTGTTGTGCCATTCATCCATCACCTCATGTTGCAGCATAATAATGAACAATATTTGAGAGGAATAGGCCTTTTGTGTACATAGAAAAAGTCTTCGATCTTTGAGTTCAGCTCATGAAAAATGGGGGCAAAAACAAAAGTGTTGCGTTTATAATTTTGTTCAGTGTGTATATATATATATATATATATATATATATATATATGATATTGTTCATAAAAAATAAAGCTTTTAGCTTTTTTAAGGACTATTATTTTATTGCAGGATAATTTTCATGACAATTAATTGCATTTAGCCCCAAATTATCATATTTTTTGTTTGTTTTTATTCTCATTATTCTTAATGGTGATTTTGATTAGATTCTCATTACTGTAAAACAGCACAAATCTGCATAAATATCATTATCTTGTGTTACAAAAATGAGAATGGGGTTATTTATTTTTGCATTACAGTAATATAAATATGCATAATTGTCATTGTCAAATAATGCCACAATGCAGACATCTTTATTTTACTGAAATAGGCTTCATTTTCTTAAAATATATTATATATAAACTACTATATATTTATATTACTATATTAAATATTATACACACACATATATATTTATATATTTATATAAAATACAAATATAGAAATGGGGTAGAAGATGCTATTCAACCAGTTACTTTTCACAAATCAATAACTTTTCAGTGTACACTGTCCAGACTCAAGCTCAATTTCTATTATTTTAACAGTTTGAAATCCCTTTCAAGCTTTATGGACCAATCACAGACATTATGAAGGATCTAAAAAGGCAATTAGGAGCTCTCATAACAAACTGAAGTGAGATCTAATTGTATTCTCATTTTTAATTAAGTCCCCCAAAGTGAACAGGAAGAAAGTATAAACACGATGGATGTCCTGATAAAAAAAATTCTCTGATCAACTCAACTGTGCAGTTTCCATATTTGGCAGCCGTATATTAGTTATACAGATTAGAATAGAGGCTGTAAAAGCCTGAGAACATACCCTTCTTTCAAGAAGACAAAAGAACATCTTTGTTTTTGGTGTCTATGTAGGCTTTCTTTGAATTATCATCCTGCAGACAACTATATTACAGTCTTATGTACTCGCACCATGGCGAAAAGCTTTTGAAACACTATGGATAAAATATTTGCAGAAAGCCGAGTTATTTTATTACCAAACAACAATGTAGGTACAATAGCTTTGAGCAGAAAGCTTTTAATGCTAACAGCTCTGTATGAATTATGAGAGCTATATACTGTCCTATTTTACACTACAAGTCTCAAAATCACATATGCACCCAGCTGAGGACAAATACCCCCACAACCCTCTGCTTTTCCTGCTATTATCATGGGTGAGATGTCTTTGTTTATAAGAGCAAACACAAGGCAGAGCACTACTGAATCACAGTTCCCGTGGGAGCATCGAGGAGTTCCTTGGCGATATACCACCCCATGACTTATTTATCAAAACCCCCATTTGTCTCATCGGAGACGCACACTAATGAGTCTCAAATGAGCAAGAGAACGCAGCCGTAACACCAGTTTCATCATCCTTAAAACAAACTCCACTCATTACACTTATGGACTGGGCGACTCTGTCTCAATAGGGTTGGATGAAAGAGACGTGGTAGAAAACCAAAATATACTAACGCAATGTTGAGTTCCCGCGGTGGGTCATTCAGTCTCTTTGGTCCATTTACGGACAATCAATGTTAGTATACTATGAGCATGTCAGCATGTCAACACATGCTGTATAGGCTGGAAACAGAGAACAGCGTGGTGTACATCGACTTCACCATTATTCCAAAAGTGATGCTGAAGCTCAGGACACATTTAAATATTCCAGCTCTGCACGAGCTTCCGTGCAGATCTGTGAAATGCCTGGGCACTTTTGGCACTAGCAAAGGGCAAAATCACTGCCCAAGTGTGACTAAATAAGCTACTGGCCGACAGCTGGGTTCACAAATAATGAAGGCTGGAACAAATGTGTTAGCGGTGCTGTTTGTTGTTTGTTTGTTTATATGTATGTTTGTTTATTTCTCCTTGTGGATTCCTCAAGTGTGGCTTACTGAAGCAATTTTCCGCCTGGTCAGATTTAATGTGTTCCTCTGTTTATCCGCTGTCAGGCAAATGTTGATTTATATACATTTGATTTGCAAATGTGACTCATTACGTTCGGTGACTGAACGGTTTATCTTTCATGTCTCCGAGAGGATGTTTGGCTACCTTTTAAGGTATGGTTGTTCACAGACTGAGCTGTAATAATGACAGAGATAAAGTCATTCGGAAGGGGATTGTGGGAACTGTATTTGTTGCCGTATTCGTGGGAACTGTATTTGTAAAGAACAACAGACAGTCAGACAGATGGATAGAACGATATAACAATAGATAGATAGAAAGATAGATAGAACGCCAGATAGAACAATAGATAAGACAGAATGATAGAACGATAGAACAATATATAGATAAATAGATAGATAGAATGGGGGGAAAAAGCTAATAATGAAATAAATGTTTTTCTCTAGATCACATTGGCCACAATTATTGGCACCTAATTATTGCAATGTCCTTTTCCCAAGATAACAGCTCTGAATCTTCACCTATAATGACTGATGAGTTTGGAGAACACCTGACAAGAGATCAGAGATCATTCCTTCATGCAGAATCTCTACAGATCCTTCAGATTCCCAGCTCCATGTTGGTGCTTCTCTTCTCTTCAGTTCAGTCCACTCATTTTCTTTAGGGTTCAGGTCAGGGGACTGGGACGGCCATGGCAGAAGCTTCATTTTGTGCTCAGTGACACATTTTTGTGTTGGTTTTGATGTTTGTTTTGGATCATTGTCCTGATGGAAGATCCAACCATAGCCCATTATTGGATTTCTAGCAGAAGCGGTCAGGTTTTGATTTTTTATCTGTTGGTATTTGATAGAATCCATGATACCATGTATCTGAACAAGATGTCCAGGACCTCCAGCAGAAAAATAGGCCCACAACATTAAAGATCCAGCAGTATATTTAACTGTGGGCATGGGGTACTTTTTATCCATGTGTGCACCAAACCCATCTGGTGAGTTTGCTGCCAAAAAGATTTTTTTTTTTTAGCTTCATCTGACCATAGAAGCTGGTCCCTTTTGAAGTTCCAGTCGTGTCCGACAACTGAATATGCTGGAGTTTGTTTTTGGATGAGCGAGGAGGATTTTTCTTGAAACTTTCCCAAACAACTTTTGGTAATGTAGGTGCTGTTTGATCTTTTTTTTTTTTTTTTTTTTTTTTAGGCTTTCTGACCCTAAGACTCAACTAATTTCTGCAATTCTCCAGCTGTGATCCTTGGAGAGTCTTTGGCCACTCAAACTTTCCTCCTCATCGCGCATTAGGACGATTTAGACACGCGTCTTCTTCCAAGCAGATTTGAAACATCTTTAGTTGATTGGAACGTCTTAATTGTTGCCCTGAAGTTTGGAAATGGGGTTTTTCAATTCTTAAGCTTTTTTTTAATAGCCATTTTCTATTTTGTGAAGCTCAAAAATCTTTTGCTGCACATCAGAACTATATTCTTTGTTTTTTCTCATTGTGATGAATGATTAAATGAATTTGGCCTTTGTGTTTACACATATTTGTACTCCTGTGGAACAGGAAGTCATGGCTGCTCCTAGTCACCCTGGTGTGCTAAAAAATGTAAATATGAATGGGATTATACTTCAGAGATATTTTACTCATAAGAATGTCTAGGGGTGCCAATAATTATGGCCAACATATATTGGAGAAAAACATTTATTTCATAATGTGAGTTTCCCCCCACTTTCAATTGTTTTACTTCGATGAAAGGTTAGAATTTTGTGAATTTTTTGAATGAAAGATCAAAAGGATAAACAATGCAGATTTATTTTCACAGCTGCTCATATTTACTAAGGGTGCCAATATTTGTGGAGGGCACTGTAGATAGACACCTGGTCAGATTTAAAATGTTCCCCTGTTTACTCACTATCTAATAATACAAATAATATTGATTGATTGATTGATTGACTTTATTCGACCAGTAAAAAAGTTATAGTAGAATTGAGGAATGACTACAGGTAGCACTGGTGTTATGTTTTATGTTTTTAGTCATCACATGGATGCCCCTATGATTCCTAGAAATGCTGTCTAGGTAGGCACCTTACTCGCTTTTGAGACCCCACTGCCGAGAATAATGAAAAGCAATCTCCGAAATCTCACTTCAACTACTAGTTATTAACCGTCGCTACCTGAAGATACCAGATGTGAAACACCTATCCTTCACTCCCTGCCTCAATTCCACACCTTCACCCACAAAACCCTGCTACTATCTCACCTTCATCCTCCACCCAATAAACACCAAATACCACCAACCTCCATGTCAAGAGCATCTTTTCCAGTGTTTATTAGTTTCTACACATGTCATGGCAACTTCTTCATGGTCACACTAAAGCTGTTTATGCTACTGAACCAACAGGAAATCTGAATTCAGGTTGTGATGTAATGACATCTAGCTAATGTCCAAATCAATCATGCAGCAGCATATCTAGGCAAAATATTAACTGTCAGAGAAATAATTTTCTATGGGAAGGATGATACTTAATGAATTTACATTTGCACATTTAGCAGACGCTTTTAACTAGAATGACTTAAAAAAAGGAATCTGCTTAATAAAATAATGTTTTAATGAAAAATTGTGTCCATGATTTGTATTATGCAGTAACCATTTTACAAAATCAATAAAGCTATCGAGGCCATTATACATGATGAATATAGTCAAGGATAAAGGGGTTAAAGACATTTTGCTGCACGATGCAATGAACAATGTTCTTTAACGGTGACTTTATTCACAACCCACGCAAACATCAACATAAATATAAAGTTAAACGACACATGACTCATAAATACAGCAAAAGAAAATAATGTAAAAATGTCTCCTTCAAAGCATCATCCTGAAAAAAATAAATAAATGAAAGGTCCTATGAATTAACTCAATATCACACATTTGAAATTAATTTATTTTACTTTAACCCATTAACTGTCACTGTTACGCTAGCGGGAAGCTTGCCGCTCTTTTTTATTGCCTTTTTTTCAAACCCATGTTTTAGTAATCATCATAAATTACGTATCATTCAAAAGTTTAAAAACATTCATCCTGTGAACAACTACTTTGAAATCGGACATTGCATTACCATGGGAATGGTACTTTAAATCCTGTTAGTACTTTAAATCCCTCCCCCTAGTGGACAGTGTCATGTTTTATATTAAAACATTTATTTTCACTATTTTACAATCAAAATTTTTCTAATCTTGACAAAACACATATCGTTGGAAAGGTCAGAGACTCAAGGTTCCATATTTTGCAACGGTTTTGTGATAGAAGTGATATTGTGACACAAATTTATTCATTTGTTACAGGAGAATGCACTAAAAAATTTCAATGGAATATGGGTGTCACCCGGTGGTTATTTTTGGTTTAGCGCCTAAACAAAATTTCAAAGGAACTTCCATTTTTGTGATATCAACTTCAAATTTGGAACACAACTTGGTTAGACATATGGCTTTGATTTAATAGCAATTTTAGAGTAAAAATTATTTTGTAAAATATATATTTAGTTTAAAATAAAAAAAAATGTTTAGGACAGTACATTTGTTTTACAGTAAACTTAAACTTCTATAACTTTTTTACACATATTTGAAGTGCTTTCACTTAAAATCTGGCAATAATCTGCTGAGTGTCAACCTTAGGTTTGTATTCCAAAGAATTCATGAATTACAACCATTTGGTTGTGCATTTTCACGGCTATGCTCAAAAAGGGGGTAACAGTTATAAATTACATATTAAAAATAATGAGAATAATAACAACAATAATAATTATTATTATATTAGGTGTATATAATAAGAATGAAATTAAACTACTCAGTGCACGATAAAAATGGGTTCTGCATTGAGCTGGGATTCCTCAGGATCAACTAATATTGAGGAAGTAGATTCTGCAGCACATCAGCACATCAGGAAGTGATGTCTGGGAGTGAACACTGATAAGGCTGTGTAAAATTGTAAACATTTATGTACATTACACCCAAATGCCCCTCTCAACGGCAAAAGCGCTGTTTAACAGCTGCAGAGTGCATGAATAGCCCCCTGGTCGACTCGAAATGGTTTGAGATACAAATGCTCCCCTGAGACAACTTTGGCAGTCGAGAACAGGCATGTGTAGGATTGATGTGTGTGAGCGTCGGTAATCATAACCCACTGTACACGCGTAATGCCGCCTCTCGCACTTCCAGCGCTCATACGAAAAGGAGGGAGAGATGTGATTGATATTGGTTTTTATGCAAATGTAGCATTTGTAAATGTACAACACGATACAATTTGCATAGTCATTCAGTCAGTGCCGTTTATAAGTGCATTAATCCAGGGCCGCTCTCCTTAGAACAGCTGCTTACACAAAGCCAGCACGAAAAGAACAATGCTCGCAAATGGGACATGACCGCCCATGTGTGCATCTGCACCCCTGTATTTTTTGGTGATGGGTCTCAAACATGAAAAGCAATTTTCAATTAAATGAAAGGGAGCTTTGCACAGAAAGGGCATTGCATATAAATGTATGCATTGTATTAGACAGACTGACCTCAGACATGTTGACGCGGCCCTCCTGGAATGAGCAGTCGTTGGCATTGTGGGTGCACATGTGGCGGTATTTGCACCAGTGGCATGGAAAGGAGCCATTCACACAGGAGAGACACCTATCAAGAGGAGACAGCAAGAGAAAAAGAGTGTTATTCAATTATTAATTCCAAAGTTACATATGGATGCAATCTATCAAACCATGACATTTCCACACTACATACCACCCAGAATGCCCTTGTAACCTCCAAGAATACCCTAAGCCTTGTTTCTACCAAAATTACCTGAAACAATTTGTCCAAGGAACTTTTTTCGACCAGACCTGTTGCTGTCTGAATCACGGTCTAAAGTACAGTGAAGTTTAGTCCGGTGACGTAGGACTGCGTGTGACTTTTCAGTTCTTGTTAGATTTTGTCCTCCACATAAAAGCTTAATAAAGCCTGATCCATGTCATTCATCCATCAGTCGTAATTTTTAAACTCTATTGTTGATTTGAATAGCAAACAACTCTTACTGTACGCACCGCAACAGACTTTTAAAAATGGTGGTTGAAATAAAATGCTGTGTGAACTCAACCAATCAGCATGTTCAGTGCCCAAGTCCCACCCCCGAAAGCTCTTGAACTTTGAAAAAGCACTACCTCTCGAGCAGGGACCTTCTGAGGGGGAAATTTTTACCCGGAACTTAATTTAGACCCTGGTTCCTGCGGTCGAAACACACCAAGTACCACCCCAAAGTCCCTAGTTCCTGGGGAAAGTTCCTGCGGTGGAAACACAGCTCTAGTTACCACATAATGTAATAAACACTCAAAACTCCTTAGCGATGCTCTACCACACACCAACAACACCATAACAACTGTATAACACAAACGCAAATTAAACTTCAGCAGAAGCAAATACTATGAATTAACAACCTCGTAGCTCACAGTAGGTCTGTCTTTAGAGGTTTATGAGTTATCGTTGAAAATCGCTTGTCTTATGTAGAAAATTAATGGGGTATTCACTTCCAGAACCCAACTGTTGCACTTTATACCATAGCATCCAGCCAGAACTCCCTAGAAACCACTCAGAACACCCTAGCAACCAAATAACAATAAGCTAAAACACTCAGAACACCTTAGCAACACCCTAGCACTAGCACCCACTCAAAACACCCTAGCAACCACATAACAATGGCCACGTACACACTGCATCTAAGAGTTCAGTAATTTATGGGAGAACAACCTCAAATTACCTCCCGAAAAATTCATGTAGTGACATCAGCATTAACAATAATTCTATGCAGTGTGTACGGAACTGAACTGAACAACTAGTTTGTTAATAACGCATTTAAATGCATATCAGAGATGTGTCATACCCTGGCAACCGCCCATTACACCATATTACCAAGATGGTTTTTCAAACAAATCTACCTCTTTTATGTCTTCTCTTTCCATCTTTCAAGCAGAGGTGACCGAGAGCAGGTGATGTGAGATGGACAGAGATTGAGACAGATTAAAGACATGTCGGAACGACAGAGCGAACAAACGCTCTCATCAAACAGCAAAGGAAAAGAAACCAAAAGATAAGACGCATACACACAAACACAATCCATTTAGGTCTCACACAGAAAATGACCAAAGAACAAAGCTTCACATTTAACAGTTTAAAATGACTCATTTACATCAACAGCACTGATGATTTGTTCATTTAAGACATTTAACGACTGAGCCCACATTTGACAGAGTTGGCACCTCAAGGTGAAAAAATTAAGAATGCCAGATACATCACAAACAACACTGATCTGTCAACTTTCCACACATCACACTGAGACAAAGGTGTAGGCTGGCTTCATTGCCATGGATACAGAGGAAGATTTCATTGCCATTTGGCAGAGGAGGACAAGGACACTGGTCTGTACTCTAGTCTCAGAGTCACGTCTAAACAAGTCTTAACAGAAGAGATGCGTGGGAGCAGTTGCTTATCATGCATTCGGCATGAACTTCAGAATGAACTGAGCTTGACATAAGAGGTGGAAACAGATTTTTGCAGTACTTCTAAACCATTACACAACTGTATAGTAAAGGTGAAGTGAGTAATTTCTGCAACACTATATATATAGGCTTGGCCCCTTAGTTCCAGTGAAAGGAACTGCTTCAGCATACCAAGACATTTTGGACAATTTCATGCTCCCAACTTTGTGGGAACAGTTTGAGGATGGCCCTTTCCTGTTCCAACATGACTGCACACCAGTGCACAAAGCAAGGTCCATAAAGACATGGATGAGCGAGTTTGGTGTGGAGGAACTTGACTGGCCTGAGTCCTGACCTCAACCTGATAGAACACCTTTGGGATGAATTAAAGCGGAGACTGCGAGCCAGGCCTTCTCGCCAACATCACTGCCTGACCTCACAAATGCGCTTCTAGAAGAATGGTCAAAAATTCCCATAAACACACTCCTAAACCTTGTGAAAAACTAAGTACACTTAGTTTTTGCTTCCATAGGAATTAAGAGGATAAGCAGCATTCAGGCTCCGCTAATCAAATGCCTTTGGTTAACTGATCATCAGCAAGTGTGACCAACTCTATAAAAGCAGAAGTTTGCTGGTCTGGAGCCTTCAGGTGTGTGTTAACAAAATGCCAATGATCTTAGAGAGGCAATTCTTGCTGCCATCAATCTGGGAAGGGTTATAGGGCCATTTCCAAACAATATGAAGTTATTCTACAGTAAGGAAGACTATTCACAAGTGGAAAACTTTCAAGATAGTTCCAAATCTTCCCAGGAGTGGACGTCCCAGCAAATTCAACCCATGGCCAGACCTTGCAGTGCTAAGAGAAACTGCAAAAACGCCAAGAGCTACATCTCAGACTCTACAACGCTTAGTTAACACATTAAATGTTAAAGTTCATGACAGTACAATTAGAAGAAGATGGGACAAGTGTGGCATGTTTGGAAGGGTTGCCAGGAGAAGGCCTCTTCTATCTAAAATTAACATGGTAGCATGGCTTAAGTTTGCAAAGTTGCATCTGGACTTCTGGAACAAAGTCCTTTGGACAGACGAGACCAAAGTGGAGATGTTTGGCCATAATGCACAGTGCAGTGTTTGGCGAAAACCAAACACAGCATATCAGAACACCCCATACCAACTATCCATCACGCTGCTAGAGGGGTGATGATTTGGGCTTGTTTTGTAGCCACAGGACCTGGCCACCTTGCAGTCATTGAGTTGACCATGAACTCCTCTATATACCAAAGGATTCTAGAGTCAAATGTGAGGCCATCAGCTAAAGCTTGGCTGAAATTAGGTCATGCAACAGGACAATGATACCAAGAATACCAGCAAATCTACAACAAAATGACTGAAAAAGAAAATAATCAAGGTGTCGCAATGGCCCAGTCAAAGTCCAGACCTCAACCCGATCAAAATGCTGTGGCAGGACCTTAAGAGAGCTATACAAAAACAAATGCCCACAAACTTCAATGAACTGAAGCAACTTTGTAAAGAAAAATGGGGGAAATTGTACTGCCATAAACTTTAACATTTAATATGTTAACTAAGCCCTGTAGAGTCTGAGATGTCCAAGCTCTACAACTCAAATGTTGAAGTACGGTCTATACAGAGTGTCACTTCCACAGTATTTTAAGACACACTTCGCAAGCTCCATGTAGCTCACCGCTCCCAAATTCATCTCAGACGTCCAGTGCTTTTCTCATATCATGAAAAGGCTTCTGCGGTCAGCGAGAGCATCACAAAGAGGCGAGAAGTGCGCTCTACGCCTCTTCCCCTGTCTGTGCCAAATGTTCAAAGGCTTACACTCACATCCGCTGCTGGTGCACGATAAAGCTTTCTCCTCACTCTGCTCCGACTACATGAGACACAAGAGCCAGTGAAATAAAGGTCTAGCTGAACCTGACGAACAGAAATAGAGAGATTCTAAGGGTGGGAAAAGAAAAAGAAAAAGAGGGTGAGAGAAGGAGAAAAACGAGGATGAAACAACAAAAAGGAACAGACAGAGAAAGGTAGGAGAGCAGAGCAAAACAGAGGGTGGCGGAAGAGAGAGAGATAAAGAAAGAGGAGAAAAGAGAGAAAGGTGTAGGGTAGCATCCACTAATGAATGTCACATTGGCACACTTTGATCTTGTATTATTCAGATCTTACTTCCTGAAGAGGCACCTATATTACAACCTATCACTGCTGACGCGCACCTCAAAAGCGCCATGTCATCCTCCTTACTGCCAGTACTGTGAAACAAATCAAACTATTTTGTGACAAAATATACTTTCCTTTCTAAATTCCACTTACAATGCTAATAAAGTTTTCTTGCACCATAATTTATATATAAAATGGTGAAATAAACACACACACACACATATTTTATATATATACACACACACACACACACACACACATATATATATATAAATATGTATAGTTTATATTAATAATTGTCAATTATTATTGTTGTTGTTTGTATTCAAATGAATACAAAAATGAAAGAAAATTGTTAGCATGTTTTAATCTGTATATTTGCCACATGGAATTAAGATGTCACAATAACGTGGTGCCAATCCAAAACATGTAAATAAATATGCAACATAACTTAGGTATAAAAATTATGGTGCAATAATAAATAATTAACAAATAAATGTAATTATATATATTTTAATTATATATTTTTACAAGATGGACAAAATTTGTCACCAAAAAAGTAATTCGTCTTAACCAAATGACACTTTTGGTTATACCGAATGACGATATTTTCAAACAGTGCTAATAGGCTGATATCTAGCTAGCCAGCTAACAAAAGGACAATCAAACATTTTATAAGTTTTTAAAATATTACAACATTTTGCATGTTTTATAGCAGTTACCGAATGGCCTGATGTTTCGGGACATGCGTACGAGCAAGTAAAAACATGAATTTTTCAAATAGTTAAGAAAGAGTTAGTTACTTTGCTTCACAACCATGTGGTCCTTTGCAGGTGTCTGAATGACTTGATCCAAAATGGCCCATTTACATTAGTTACTCTGAATGACATCAATGAAATTCATTTTTCCAGACATTATTTCTCATAACAAAGCAATGACTTCAACACATAATTTTAATACAATTTTGCACCATGTTGATATATGATATTATAAAAATCATGCTAGAATATACATTTATTGCATTTTAAGATATTTTAATCACAAATAAAATGGCTATATTGGCCCTTGGACGGTTAAACCGAATGACCTTTTGACACTTCAAAATCTTTAAAATACCTTTATATGTAGCAAAACATAATTAATACCTTTTGGATTCAATAAAAGAGATCTAGTTGTACTACCTTACATACTTTGGATGTATGTATGTATGTATATTTATATATATATATATATATATATAAATAATTTGTTACATTTATTATTGTTGTTTGTATTCAAATTTAAACAAAAAAAAAATGTCAGTGTGTTAATCTGTACATTATATATTCGACATATGCAAGTATAATGCTAAGCAAACAATGATAATGATGAGTCTCACAAGACATGAAATTACAATTACATGGTGCCAACCCTGAGGCTCTAACACACACAGAGAGAGAAAGACAGAGAGAGAGAGAGAAGGGACAGTCTATTCAACAGTGTGTGTCTCCTGTGCCACATGCATGGGCTCTTTTCATATTAAAATGCACGAGCTGCTGCTAACCTTTCAGCCTCGCGAGTGCTTTATCGCTTTAACAAAAGCCACCATCTATCCGTCTTTTTTCTGATTTTCCTTCCTTATTCACCCCATGCTCCTCTTGTTAAAAATGCATCGGGCCCCTCACATGCTCGATTAAGCCGTTCCCTCCCCCTGTCTCATGCTAAACTCTAATATTGTTACGCTGCATGTAAATAGCTAGCAGGGTAATTTGCCGTGCCAAACAGGAGCCCCTCTGCCACACACACACACACACACACACACAATACACACATCTAGTGATCACTAGAGCCAAATAGTGTGCCTTAGTCACACTCACACACACACGAAGAGCACCAGGTGAGCACTTCATCGCGTCCAGTTTTAGATGAAGTGGCTGTGTTGCTAATGGGACAGTGTCATGCTAATGCAAAGCACGCTGAGGTAGCGAAGGGCACACAGCCTGACTTAATGAACGAGAGTGGGAGAGGACGAGAGACACTGGAGCTCAAAACATCTGGAGTCGCTTCCGCCCAGAGCACAACCTGTTGTCTATCCAGAGAGGGATGGGAATGTGAGGAGGAAGAGACAGTAAGAGCCATGAGACAGAGAGAGAGGCTGAAAATAGGGTCAAGAGAACGAAGCGGTGCTGATGCCATCAGTATGGTTTATGGAAAGGCCCAATGACATGGTGCTCTTGTCAAATTAATAGGCAATTATTAATTGATTTAAAAAAAAAACAAACCAAAACAAAAACATAGATTGCATTTCTAGAAACTTGGCACATGCATTTAAGACTAGCTTTAAACATTTTTTTTTTCCCTTTTCAAACATTGCTGACATCTTTATTTGTCATTTATCCGAGAACAGAGAAAGGATGTATTTAAGCAAAGTAATGGGAGCAAGAGAGATCGAGTGATGTAAGAACTGCGGGAATATAACTCATAAGCAGTAAAGCTGGACGGCAGGGATGCTCATGAGTCGTTAATGAAATGACGTTAAAAGTCTGATCTCATCCCTGATCTCAGCAAAAAACTGCTAACACCACACAAAAATAACATCCCTCTCTCACTCAGAAGCAGTAAACACACACACGCGCACGGTCCCATAAAAATAAACTTGTCTTAGTTCGAACAAAAGAACGACAGAGAAAAAGAGGGAGAGAGTTAGACGACAGGAAGCTGCCTTCTCTCTTTCCCGTGTGAGACTTACGACTGATGGACACTGCAGTTGTAGAAGACAAAATCCACGCTGGCAAACTTCTTCCCCGTCTCCTTGGATTTCAGATAGAGCTTCACCACCCGCTTGTCACCTGCCAGCAGACACACAGTGAGTTTCAGAGGTTTCTAACAAGCGCACGGAGGCTTTTAAAAGAGTGTGCGCTTCACCTTACCCTGGTTTCGCGTGATGGGAGCGATCTCCCTTGCAGAAGGGGACAGACAGTAGATGCGTCCCCCCATGATGTGTCCCTCCGTCTCAGTGTAGTCCTCAAACGAGCAGTTAACACCCGCAGCCAGACTGGGGACGTTCTGAGCCTGAAGAACCAGCTATAGGACCAAACATAGGATCCAGAAAACAGGAACAGATTTCAATTTGAATGCGCTTTATTGGTTTGACAAACACTGAACATTTGTACAAAAGACACCTGGACTTTCATTTCCAGACACTATCTGGATATTTTTAGCTGTATAGCATCTACATCTTCATTTCAATAAATCTCCAGTGCAGTCAGACAGAGATCTGATCACACTTAACTGCACAAAATGCAAATCAGCACTTACATATTACATGAAAGCTTACATTACTGAAACATTTCTGACATTTATCAACAGATTATACAAAATGTTACTTTTTGCATTTCGTTTCTTTCATTTCTAATCTTGTTAATAGGGATTAGAAGAGAAGAAAATGGGAGAAGATTCAAGATTCCAAGTGTAGGGGAGAGCGGGGCACAGCCTAACACTTTTTGACTTTCTCAGTTTGTGTAAATGTACTTAGGGTTCAGAGAATTTCTTTTGTTCCACATTAATTTCACATGTGTCTGGTACAAATATGTGGCTTTGTTTAATTAATACAGTGTATACTTTTTTCTTTATTTACCCCGAAAGAAGGGAAGGGAAATGTGACAACATGCCCCATAGGTGGGGCACGTTGTAACATGACCATATGACAACTAAAAATGTTATCTGATTTAATTAAAAAAAATATACATGAACTAAACAAACTAAAATATTTTGTCAATAAAACACAATTATTATTTTTTTCATATAAAATAATGGCATTTTTTTAGAAATTCAAACTTAAATAATTTTGTGGTTTGACAGTGAACACTCTCACAGAACAAGATAAATAGACGAGCCAGTACAAACGCTGTACATTTCTTAAAATAATATTTTCTGAATGTTCAGGTTCTTCCTCTCAGTCTTTATTCACCTTTTTTTCCATGGTTTTTCAACAGACATTCATAAAAGTTGATTATGCCAGTTGTATCGTAACTGTATAGAATAATGTAGTTCTAATAGCGGGACACATTGTAACCAAAGACTGTAAAAAAAATATGGACGTAGTGTCCGTGACGTCTCCCGTAGATTTCTGAAGAGCATTTTTGAAGCACCGCACGTCACTCCCAGATAACTGAAAATGGGCAAAGAGGCGGGACGTGGATGGAACCAAGGTGACTGGTTGCTGAAACCACGTCCGCCTGGCTCAACGTGATCATGTTAGCAGGTAAAGGAGCTATCCATCTATCTATCTAAGATACTATCTAAAATATTAATAGATATAAATAATCAATAAAAAAAAAAATGTTCTAAAGGTTTACTGTCAATCTACGGTGTCTTTTTTAAGATATAGATGCTCCAACACCAGTAATTAATTTGTGTTGGGTGTGCAAATAACAACACGCAAAATCAAATGGGACTCTATACCTTTATAATGAAATAGTGATTGCGAGATGAATCCAATCCGTGGCACTTAATTGGGTAAAATGTCCATGAGTGTCCATTGCAAAACAAAAAACAGTACTTTTTGTCCACAAAAGCGTTAAATCCATGAAATATTTATATATTATCCATTGTTTGCATCATATTTCTTCTGAATGATCTGCTCTCTATCATCGTTCTTCAAGAAATTATGCAACCTGAGCATTTATGTTGTAAAACTGGGGGAGGTTGCTGCTTGATTGTAACGCAGTGTTACAACGAACCCTATCTGCGCAGCTGGAATTTAAACCTGGTTAATGTCTTCTGCTAGTTAGTGAAGCATTAAAGAACTACCCAAACTGCTAAACAACAGATTGGAGTTTAAAATAATATCAGATTTGTCTAATTTTTAATAAACACAAAAAATATAGATGAAAAATTAGCTTTAAGGTGCAAATGTTGGTAAAAAGGTAAAAATGTTGTAAAAATGTTGTCGCTAAAGGCCTATTCAAAACAAAGGCGTAGCTTGATGACGCCAAGTTTGAGCGCGGAATCTTGGGACATGCGGTCTTCACCTCAAAGGACGGTGCAAAAGAATAGGGATAGGACTCGAGAAGAAATCATGTTCATGGATGCGATTATTAGCGTTACTGTAGTATGAAGCAGAGCAGGACCGAGTGTTGTGGAAGCTGAACGAGGCCGCTGGAGCGAATGCGCAACACACGCTTCACGAGCAGCGGAACTTTTATTAAGGCACAGTCTCCGGCGCCGCTTCCGCTTTTTTTTCTGGTCATAAATATGAGGTTATGCAGCTCTGTTTATCATATTAGATACATTTAAGACTGTTGAAAATGATGTTATAACGTTACACTGTGTGTTCGCTCGGTGGCTGCTAGATCGATTTTGAATATCATATTAAATGCTGGATGGCCTTTGTTGATAAATGGCATGCAATTACTTTTAAAATGTATTGTATGATGGAGAAAATTCTGTATTACTGTTATTAAAAATAAAGCTGCATCTGATTATGCTATGTTAGCTACTTGACAAAATAGTGTTTTTCTCTGAGGCATGGTAAAGCGTGGTTTCAAGAAAATTAGATTTAAACAATAAGACTAAACGTGTTTAGCTATATAACAGCAATTAGTTTTCTGTCTATAAATATATCAAAACAGTTGTTGCCTTGTCTATTAAAAAGTGTAATATATTAAAGCGTCTTTGGTGTTTCCATGGTTTTTACAAAATAAAACCGGAAACCGAGACAGACCCAGGGTTAACGCGGGTATGACGCAATTGACAGGCGACTCCTCACACGTCCTGGAGCCTTGGTTAAAATTGCAATTTTCTCACGATTTACAAATAGTTGGAAACATTTGGGATATTGTAAGTACTCAAGTGAACAAAATATATAACACTGGCCTAGTGGTTTTTGGATATTTTACTGCAAAAATATTACATATTGCACCTTTAAGTAAGACATTTACTTTTGCTATTGTTAAATAAATGTTCAGTGATATCTTCCAAATATTTCTGAATTTTGGCGCAATTTTTTCTCTATATATTGTCGATATGGCATCTAGTAAATATGCTAAGTTTCTTCATGCTAGCATGTGTGGAAGTATTTAAACCATGCGTGTTACAACTAACCCCACGTTAGTTTGTGCCCCGCGCTCCCCTAATCCAGTGGAAATGTGATAACACTAAAATCAGTATCACAATTATTATTATAATTATTATTTAATTAATTATTCTTTAAATTATTCATCAGTATAAATTGTCATTTATACTGATAAATAATTTTAAAATGAATTTAAATATTTTATTAATATTTTTATATATATTTTGGTTAATAGGCTAAATAATCTATATCAATATTTGTTTTTTAAATATTTTAAAAAGCGATTAAATTACGTGAGCAAATAGCAAGAGCAAAGTGTCTGTTGTCTTTTTTTAAGTTGTGAAAGGACAACAAAAAAAGGCAAAAAAAAACAACATGTTTTCAATTATCCAAATCATAATCTGATCACAATAAGAGATTTCATTCACAAACAAACACACACTTGCCTGAACTTCAGACATGGTGACTGAAATATTGCTGGGTTGCACCGTGAGTCGGACGCACTGCTCCAGTCTGGAGGCGAAGCGTTGGGGCTCATCAGCTCTCTCACAGCGGTCCTTACGTGAACATCTAAACACAAATATCACTCAGCAGGAGGGACAACACCATTACTATCAATTTCTAAGAAAAATCAACCAGGGAGATCAAGCACATTCTTTATTAGTAAGCTGATTAGATTGGGAAGGTAACACTGTGTTGTGTGATGATGAAGGAAAACTTAGTAGTATTTGAACTGAGGGGTTCTGGTGGAGTTCAGGACGCCCACAAACTCCCAAAGGCATTGCTGAATAAAACCAAACCAAACCAAACCAAACCAAACCAAATAAAAACAAAAAGCAAATAAAACCTAATAAAACCAAACCAATCAAAAAAAAGCACACAAAAAACCCCAAACCAAACCAAACAACACAACACAAAATTAAATTACAAAAACGCTAAACAAAACAAAAACATTTGTGCAACTAGAAAAATGTGTCCCTAAAAACCTTCTAAATAAAAGTTAATAAAGTTTTTTCCTCTACAAAATGCTAGAATAACAGTCAAAAAAACAAGTTCATCATCAAGCGTAGTACATAATTTGACAGTATTTGCTTTTGGATATTGCTTTCTCTTTTCCTTATTGATCCAAAATCTCATTGACTAATATATTAAACATCACATATGTTCTGATTGGCTGTTATTGGTTCTCCTAGCAAAGCATTTTTAGCGTGAACAGACAAATTGTCGCTGTAAACCTGTTACGTCACACTTAATATAAGCAAAGCAATTAGCTTTATATTAAAAACAAAAGAGTCTACAGTATGTCCCCATTCATATAGCCATATAAACGTGTGTGTATGTGTGTGCTCACAGCTGTGGGGTCAGGGGGTGCAGATACTCACACACTGTGCAGGACACACCAGCCGCAGTGGGGATCACCAGAAGCCAGACACTCGCTACAGCTGCTGTACTGCTCACAGCTCTCCACCGGCACCCGGCTCACCTACAGACACACCAGCCTCGTAATTAGTTCTCAAAATCTCACTAGTTTTTATTTCAACATGTATTTTTATTTCCAGTTGCAGTTAGAAAATAGTTCCATCTAGTAAAAAAAATTCACTTTTCCACTCAGTATCTGTAGCTGTGTAATGAGCTGTTAGCTTAGCAATATGCTAACACCAGAGTCTGACTGAAAGTGTCCTGTGAGAAATGTTCAAGTAAAGCTCATTTGACAGCATTTGTTGCATAACATTATATAGCACAGAAAATCTTTGACTTATTTCATCTCCCATTTTAAAAAACAGTATTAAAAAAAAGGAAATAGCAATGGAAGCAAATGGCATTAGCGTCTTTTAGTGTGCATTTATAGATGCAGGTTAGTTTTGGTTGTAAGAAAACTCCTGTTTTTACTATTGCTTCTGGCAGATGCTTCTATCCAAAGTGGCTTACTTTGAATTCAAGGTTGGCTATACATTTTATCATGTTAATGCAGGATCGAACCCACAATTACAGCATTGCTATGGCACGGCAGACAGATGGAAATATCAAATGATCAACCTGCTTGATGATTTCAGAGTGCTATGTGAAATCTGAGCACTGCGGCCCAAAACAGAGGTCGCCACATTCACCATCACTGTCAGCAGTTCAACAAACACACACTAACTCATTCACACAGACACCTTGCATATTACAAATGTCCAACAGAGAAAACAGTTGGCTGAAACATGCTGAGAAATATCTACACGTCTACTTTCATATAGTTTCATTCAGCCATCATAATGTCTGACTGGCAATCGATCGGCACCCAGGAGACTCAATGGCTCCATTCCAAATCTAGACAGCTGCCTACCTAGACAGCATTTTTTATTTATATAGGCATCAAAGGATGCCTGCAACCAGCTCAAAAAAAAAAAAAAATTACTAATCGTGCTTTTATATTAATAAACCATATAAATCATAATAATGTACCTTTAATTGCCTATATATAACACAATCACATATAACACAGCCTATCCAGCACTCAAACGGATGCATAAAGCTTGCAGCAGCACACCGGCAAACGTAATGACTATGAATGTGGCGTGAAAAAAAAACAGAAGGAGACTGTCTGAACATTTTAATAACTTATTGATAAAACTAGTGTTTTGTGGGGTTTCGGCTACAGAGATGAAGTCGGCGATGCTGACTTATCTCTGCAGTACTGGATGCGCCTATATGCATGTTTCATATGGATTATATAATCTGAGAATATTTGTTTTAGATTCGATTCGGTTCATTTTAAAACATTTCAAGCTTTCCACAGATATATTTATCATGTCTGTGAGGCAAGCATATGCTGAGGCAAGTATATGCTGAGTTTCGGTTCATTTTTGTGACGTGCTCAAGTTCACTTGAGACCGAGACAGCAGAAACCGATCCAGTTTTACAAAAGCACAACGTTTTGTTGTTTATTGTGAGTTTACAGAAATAAAAGCAAACCATTTACAGTTTCGAATGTTGGATTATTCTTATCTGTATGACCAAAAATTACGAGTATAAGTTAAATGCAAGTGATCACCGGCGCTATATTGAGCCAAATAATAGCGCACATTTATATAGGTTAACATTGATAAGCCATATTTGAGGTCGATGAATGATGAATGACAGGCGAATGTTTGGATTTCCTGCCATTAACAATTCGCCACTTGCTGTGGAAATTTTTTTTTCTTTTCTGCGACTAACAGACTAATGCCAATTTTGGTCGACTCTTCTCATCAACTAACGGGTTGGTTGACTATTAGGGGGCAGCCCTAATATATATATATATATATATATATATATATATATATATATATATATATATATATAAAGTGCAAAATATACTGGGTTTACGTTGTGATTTTTGAGGTTGCAGGCCTAATACGAAAGGATTAAAAGGGGGAAAAAGACAAAGAAAATGGCCAACAATACAGTACTGATGCAACAGTCTGACATATCAAATACAAAGTGTGGTTCTGGTTTCTGGGGTCTGCCATAAAAGAATGAGAGATTGCAGTTTTTTTGGGTTGGGAGTGTTCAGTGTCTGGAACATTTCAATTAAGCCGAATTTCCAATCGGAGAGTTGAGTATTGTGTCCTACCTCTGCTCTTTGTTTAAACGTCAGAGCTGGAGACTATTATAGAGAAGCCGTTCATACGAGAGAGAGAGAGAGAGAGCTCTCATCCCTCTCTATTTAAACGGCTGAAAGAGAAACCATTCATCTCTCTACAAGAGGAGGAGGAGGAGAAGCAAGGGGTGTATTAAATATAAATAACATCTGCAAAATGAGGCACGAGGCATTTGGGTCACAATGGGAAAGTATCTCAATCAGAGAGCGTAGTAACATTCAGCTGTGTTCCAACTCAGTGGTTCTGAAATTAGCCTGGACCCCCCATAAGAGTGTGACAAAACAAAAACAACAGAATAATAAATAAAAAGAGACAGTTGACAGTTTGTTTTTCAATAAAAAAGTAAAAATAAATGTAAAATACATAAAATATAATAAAATAAATATAAAATAAAATGTTTAATAAATATAAAATAATATAAAAATACTACAAAAATACAAGAAAATAAAATACACAAAATATAACAAAAACTAAATATAAAATATATAAAAGAAGAAAATAAAACAAAATAACATTTTAATTGAATATATTATAATATAAAAAAATAATATGAAATAGTACAGAAAATAAAAAGATACATTTTTATAAAATAAAAATATATCAAATAAAAGGTTTAACAAAAATAAAATATAAATATGCCTTAAAGTGTGCCAGTACTGATCGCTGACACATTTGCAGTTCATAATGCTTTTTGAACACTGAATATCTTAGAAGGTCTGAGCAGATGTAATTGAGGATGGTGTGTTTTCTTTATTCTTGGTGAGGTTTGGACAAACCCAGCGGATGTAATTGCGCCATCTGTGCAATTTGGGCCAAAAATTGGTCATGCTCTAAAGCTGGCTGTGATGATCGATGGCTTATTTTTTTCATCCCCAAAACACACACACCTCAGAGAGCAAGTGCACATTTTCCATGAACACACAGTCCAAATGAATAGGTCATTCTTTTGCCCCTCCCCCCTAAAATGACACAGCCTAATTTAGAAAGAACAAACTTTCTAGACTAGGAGCCCTTTTCTTTCTTTCAATGCCCCCCCCTTCTAAGCCCTCCCTGTTCATCTATCTTCAATTTGGCCACGCACAAAAGAAGAAATGGCAGATGAAACCATAGATCATGGCCAGGAAGCCAGACACAGCCTAGAGGGAGAGGATGAATAAAAAAAAAAAAGAAAGAGAATGAGAGAAAGAGAGCCAAAACCATTTGCAGGTTGTCTCTTGGTACACGGTGACAGTACTTGTTGCTCCAGAGCCCCATTAAGCCCAGCTGCAGAAGTAAAGCTCTGCTAATATAGGTTCCATTTCTTAAAGAATGTCTCCCACACCAAACATAAATTATGTATCGCCATCAAACCGATGAAAGCCCTGTGGGGTAAATGTCCATGGTTAATCTGAGTCAAGGTCACCCTGAGAGTCCAAACACTGTTTCAATCCTAGGACGCAACATACAACTGTCATACAACTGACAGGACACATCTGTAACGCCAAATCTGAACTTATATTTTATCTGTAAAGCCAAAACAGTGACCGCAGTGACCTCATATCAATTGAAACCTTAATAATTGGCAACTGTAAACATTCTATAGTTAGAGTGATAAATATACTTAATATTTAATTATGTATTGAATATTGACGTCTATAATCATATTGGTGTGGAGGAATATTTTAATGAGCCAACTTGAGGCTGCACGGTGTGATTTTACCACAGTTATGGGGGGTTCTTAACTATGGTAAAATCATGGTAAAGCATATATCCTCAGTCACTTCACAATATTTCTTTATAAAAGTATTAATTTCTGTAAAAAAATATATTAAATGGTAGTGTACCTTTTCAAGTATCAAGCAAAATTATAAACTGAATGAGAATAAAAATATGAAATCAAAACTTTATAAATATTTATAAATAACACCCTTGTTTCTCTTTGCTTCCTTTTTACTGATCAGGATTTACGTTAAAGGGATAGTTCACCCAAAAATGTAATTTCCTCACCCTCAAGTTGTTCCAAACCTGTATATATTTCTTTGTTCTGCTGTACACAAAGGAAGATATTTGGAAGAATGTTTGTAACCAAGCAGATTTCGCCCCCCATTGACTACCATAGTATTTTTTTTTCCTACTATGGTAGCCAATGGGGGGTGGGGGCAGGGGCAGATCTGCTTGAGGGTGAGTAAATTTTTGGGTGAACTACCCCTTTAAGATTGTTTGAAATGTTATATTTTGAGGTATGAAACAATATATAGATGACTTTCCAGTTTTTAGAGACACAAACTAGCGGTTAATGCACATGCTCTACAGAAATTGAGACGTGGGTTCAAATCTGTCCATTTTTCTCTCTCTCTTATGATTTCCTGTTCTCTTTCTGTCTTCATCAATAAAGTGGCAAAAGACCCAGAAAAGAATTGTTTTATTATATCAGACATACTTTCCAAGGCACTAACTTGACAGTATAATCAACAGTATGTCTAATTACCACAGTGTGCTGACATTTAGACTCCGCCCCCGCTGAAGCCCTGCCATCATATTTGTCACCCACTTAGACAGATATAATCTACAGCTCCTAGTTTAAGATCAATTTGGTTACATACTTAAATTACTCTATAATTAGTTTTAAATGGTAGCTTTTGCCTGGGTTATATAAAGTAAACGCCTGTTAACATGATAAACAAATAATAAAACTTTAAAAAATAAAAGTTTGGTATTTCATTGACTTAATTTTCCAATCTCTTTATTTTACCTCCAATAAATGTCTGTCAAACGCTAATACAAACTCGAAATTCCATCCATGTTTCTCACAGCGCAAATATGTGAGAAGAAACGGCCTTCACGGTGCAGAGTGTTATTGAACGCAAACGCTCACTGCTACATGTCAGTAGAGTCTCCAGCTACGAGCTCAATAAGCCTCCTGCTTTATCAATACCAGCACACATTCAAGGATTTGTGTGTGTGCAACGTGCATGGTTTATGGATATCACCATGGCAACATCTGGCATCTGGAATGGCTCACTTGGTCACTATGTCACGTCTGGACGATCTCCTCAGCAAAATCAGAGTGAGAAGGGAAAAAAGAGCAAATTAAGTGTTGCAAAATGACAGAATGAGGGGGGAAAAAGGCTAGCAGAGAAGAAAAGTTAGCAAAAGAATGAAAATTATGAGTGTGTGAAGGCTTCGTCCAGCTGTGAGGTGAACTGTGATTTGGTTTTAATTGCTGTAAGTGTCTTTCCCTTTGTAGTTGTGTTTACACTACCAGTCAAAATTTGGACACACTTCAAATTCAAATGGCCCAACCACTTCTCTAGGCACAATAGAAAAACCTTAAAAAATATATAACAATAATAAAAGTGTATGTGTGAGTGTGTATATATGGGTCATTGACAAATAAGGTTTTTAAAAGTGTAAAAAAACAAAAACATAATGGAGATATAATTCATTTTGAAAATTTATTAAGTGTTAATAATGAGATTATGTGGTTTTTATAATCAATTAACACTGCTTTTCTAATTTTTTTTGCAAGATGGACAAAATTTGTCACCAAAAAGTAATTCGGTTTAACCAATATTGCGTTTTTTCCGAATTACATTTTTGATTATACCGAATGACGATATTTTCAAACAATGCTTACAGGCTGTTAGTTACTTTGCATCATGACCATGTGGTCCTTTGCAGGTGTCTGAATAATGTCACATCCTGTCACATGATCCAAAACAGTCCCTTTATATTGGTTACTCCGAATTACATTCTCATAACAAAGCAATGACTTCTACACATAATTTTAATACCATTTTGCACTATGTTGATATATGAATATAAAAATATATACATTTATTACATTTTAAGATATTTTAATCACAAATGAAATGGCTGTATTGGCCTTTGGACAGTTAAACCGAATGACCTTTTGACACTTCAAAATCTTTAAAATACCTTTATATGTAGCAAAATATAATTAAAACCTTTTGCATTCAATAAAAAAGATCTAGTTGTTCTACCTTACATACTTAGGATGTCATATCCTTGTTTTTCATTTTTTATTATTATTAAGGCCTTTAGACAGTCAATGACCTGTATATACACACACAAAGAGAGAGATATAGATGTATTTTTGTTTTCTTCATTCTTACTATTATTTTGTACATTACTATAACTTTATTTTTCTACGAAATTCAGGTCATCTGTTTATATTAGTCTATAAAATTAAATTCAAGTATTTAAGCATAAACTTTCAGATTGAAATGTTATTAAGATTTAAAACGAAAATTTAGTCAAGTGTGTCCAAACTTGTGACTGATAGCATGTACATTTACTACTACTTGAACACACACACATACAGTGAACTGAAGAGCTGGCAGTTTCTCCTTCCTTCTTGTCACATCGCCTATATTAAGACGTCCGCCACACAAATCAGATTACAGCCAGCTGATACTTCCTCTCGGCCCTCTGATAGAGGAGTACAGAAGAACACTGACCTTCAGAGAGAGAGAGAGTCGTGTAGAGTTTCCTCACTGTACTGTGTTACACAGAAGCCATGAGGTGCAGCTATGTGAGGAAACAATACAAGCACTGTCATTATGATCAAAAGCTTCTAACAGAGGGAGTGATACGCATGTACAAATATACACACATGCCTTCAAACCTACATATTCTCCCACAGTGGACACACACACACACACACACACACACACACATATACATATATTTCAGATATTCAAATATTTTTTCCAAAGTATGTAAGGTAGTACATATACATATATATATATATATATATATATATATATATATATATATATATATATATACATATATATATATATATATATATATATATATATATATTTAAACAAATATAAATCACAAATTTTATTATAATATTTTATTGTACATTTCATAAAAAAAGCAATTGTGCACTTTTAAGCATAAAATTATAAATTATAGTAGTAATTATAGTAATTATAGTATATCATATATTATAGTAACTATAGTAAATATTCTTCCTCATTACAGTAATGACAATGGGATTTTGAGATTTTTTGCATTATTTGAGGTTGAATAGGATTCAAAATCATGAAAATATTGTCAAAATGCAACCAATTAATTTTCTTGAAGTCCAAATATAATTTCATATTCATTTATTTTAGCCGGACACGTTCTTGACAGGTTTCATGAGTCAACCAAAAAGCATAAACAATATCTCTCCAAACTACATAAGCAATATACCAAACTGACAAATCCATTGATGGATTTTTTCAGAAATTCCTCCAAGCCTCAGATAAACGTTGTAAAGTTTATCGTCCGAACGGCAGCGAGCGCTGTTTAAATCAAGCTAACGCTAATCGAAGTTTCTTCTCGCTTAGTATAGGACAGCTTTATGTCTTCCCGCGGACCCCAGAGCGGCGGAAAGAGATGCCGGGGCTATCAGCAACTTTTAATTAAGTGGGTGTGAATATGGGAAATGGAAAATTGTTCTGTCAACCCGACGAAATGGAGTTTTTGATGTTTGAGGCACAACATGCGCCTCCGCCTGCCGTTTCTATTATCCAATGAAGAGATACAAATGGAGAAAGAAGAAAAAAAAAAAAAATTAAGGAGTAAAGGGGGAGGCAGACGTGGACGACATACGACACATCTTCCCCCTAGATCAGCAAGAAATGGGGAAAGAAACAGCAATATCACTGAACATTAGGGTCCTGGTCTCTTCTCTAATGCTGTGTGATATCTCTGTAAGCCTGAGGTACGGAAGTCAGCATATTAAAATGCGGGATGGATCGGAACATCGGATTACAGTGTGATTGTGTTTACGGATCGTCTTGAAAGTTTCTGTTCACTAGATTCAAAGGGGAACAATAACATCTCTGGCTTTCACAAGAGAACGCCGGTGGTCGTTCGTCCACCTTCTCAAACATAATAAAACCTGGAGGAAAAAATACGTGACTTAAGCGAGAGACGCGACAAAGGCTTGTTAGCCGGTGCTGTTGACAAGAGAGATGGCGAGATGCCTCAGATTACGATAAACAGGGAAAAAAGTGAATGTGGGGAGAGAAAAATTAATGAAAGATGGCTTCAGGGAAGCCGGAGTGATCCAATCACAATCTATCTCCCACGACCGCTGTCAGTTCTCAAAGAGTTGGCAATATCTCAGCGAGACGGAGAGAGAGGGAGAGAGAGGACCCGCTATTTGAAAGAAAATGACCCCTGGGGCACCTCTCCCATTGACTCCTTCCTCCATAGGAGGAGGACCACTTAAAAGAGAGGGGAGAAAGAAAAGAAAAAAGATAGATGAAGGAAAGAAGACAGAACAAATTGCTTCAAACCAATTAATTTCCACTTCTCTCTTTTGCTCGGTCCTCTGGGTCTTGGTGTGCAGCGGCTACAGACTAAGAGAGAGAGCGGCCTGTGAAACTCATTCACCTCATCCTATCATCTTCATTTATATAGCGCTTTTCACAATACATATTGTTTCAAAGCAGCTTCACAGTGACAATAGGAAAATTATTATCGAGCTAAAGTTGAATCACTTCCGTTGTAAAAATTGTTAATTATTAATTTAGGGGCCACTTAAATGACACCTTTCCTACTGAAAAAACGTATTCTTGCCGTTCATTTACATGTTTAGTCTATAGGTTTGCGTGTTTGAGTGTGTATGTGCGCAGAAGCTTGGTCTTTTGTAAAATAAATACATTTTAAAAAAGTGATATTTGCCAAATTACTTGTCTGGTCCGCAAAATACAGAAAAATTGTTGTGTCCGCAGATCTATGCGAACTGGAATAATTTGATAACGTTTTATCTATACATAGGGAAAGGAAAGAGAAGGAGGCCTTCGCAAGGGATAGTGACACTTCAGGGCTGCATTATCGTCATGTCTAGATGCAGGTCCTCCATCTCATCTGGATATGGCCTGGATCTGGCAGGCTATGGCAAACCTCGGGATAAACAGAGAGAGACTAATATTAGCGTAGACGCCATTCTTCTTATGATGTAGCGAGTACATCAGGTGTTATGGGAAGTGTTCCCGGTTCCGGCTGACCTAATTTATGCAGCCTAATAATCCTTTAACGGATTTGAAAATATAAACTGATAACGTGTTATGTGTATGCCAGGTTAAAGAGATGCGTTTTAGTCTAGATTTAAACTGACAGAGTGTGTCTGCTTCCCGAACAATGCTAGGAAGATTGTTCCAGAGTTTAGGTGCCAAATATGAGAAGGATCTGCCGCCTGTGGTTGATTTTGATATTCTAGGTATTATCAGCTGGCCTGAATTCTGAGATCGCAATAGACGTGAAGGACTATAATGCATTAAGAGCTCATTCAGGTACTGGGGAGTTAAACCATTTAGTGCTTTGTAAGTAAGTAGTAAGATTTTAGAATCTATACGATGTTTAATAGAGAGCCAATGCAGTGTTGACAAAACCGGGCTAATATGGTCATACTTCCTGGTTTTAGTAATAACTCTAGCTGCTGCGTTTTGGACCAGCTGTAGTTTGTTTAACTGGCGAGCGGAACAACCACTCAGTAGAGCGTTACAGTAATCTAGCCTTGAGGTCATGAACGCATGAATTAACTGTTCCGCATTTGTCATTAAGAGCATATGTCGTAGTTTAGATATATTTTTAAGATGGAAGAATGCGGTTTTACAGATGCTAGAAACATGGCTTTCAAATGAAAGACTGGTATCATAGAACACACCTAGGTTCCTAACTGACGAGCCATCAAAAATCTTAAGATCGGGGGAAACATTACAAGTATTCGCATTTTGCGCTATTGAATCATAACAAGTTTGTAAGTACTGCTTCAAAATGCCAAAAGAAGAAACAGGAACAAAGAGACAAAAAATAGAGAGTAGGCAATTTATTGAAAACTGCATTTAAACTCAAACAGGCTGTTCATCAGCTGATCAAAAGTTTAAGACCATAGCCTTAAAATCTGCATAAAAATAGGGCTTTCATGTCATTCTCCTTTAGACTTCACACTGTCTTGATCTTCTGATGGCAAAGGCAAAAAGGCCTTCTGTCTTTGAACGTGGCAGGATTGTTGAGCTGCACAAGCAAGGGCTCTCGCAGTGCGTCATCACTGCCGAGTTTGGACGCAGTAAGACACTCATTTTACATTTCTTAAAAGATCCTGAGAGTTACAGGACAAAAAAGTTGGAGGATCCGATGGGCTGTCCGTGAAAACACGGCCCTTACTGATGCTGACTGCAGCTAAATAACCATAAGAAAGCTTCTGCAAGAGAAGGGCTTAAAGAACAAAAAATTACTTTACTTTACAAGTTTACAAAACGAACGTCAGTTCCAGACCATGGATGCTCTTCGTGAAGCCATCTTCACCACATGGAGCAACGTTCCCACCAGCCTCCTGGAAAAAGTCACATCAAGCATGCTGAAACGAGTGTTTGAAGTGATCAGCAAGAACAGTGGGGCTACTCAATACTGAGTCCTTTTTTTGATGTTGTGGGGTTTTTTTGGGCTATGGTCTTAAACTTTTGATCAGTTGATGAACAGCCTGTTTGAGTTTAAATGCCGTTTTCAATAAATTGCCTACTCTCTATTTTTTGTCTCTTGTTCCTGTTTCTTCTTTTGGCATTTTGAAGCAGTACTTACAACCTGGTTATGATCCAAAAGCACAAAATGTGAATACTTGTAATGTTCCCCCCGGTCTTAAGATTTTGTTCAGGAGTGTATGATCCATATACATGAATGATATCTCATATCGTACTTTGTTGAGGAGAGGCATGCTACTAATTTTAAGGAAATAAAAATGATTTTATGTGGCAGACAATAAAACAAACAAATCCCACATACTCATACTGTAGATACGGCTTGGGTCATATCACATTCAAATACCAAAGAAGCCTTCTGGGTGGGCTCTTTTGATTTGGGCCGTGTGATTACCAATGCATTTTTAGCCAGCTGAAAACACTAGGCTTAAGAGCGCTTGGGCATCACAGACGCTTTGCTTGCTATGATATGGAATATCTGCAGAAGTGTTACTAGTATCTAGTTTGTTTCTGTACTGTTTCTATATAAAAAATGTTGATACAATGTAAAGTATTTGCTCTGGCTCTTGTTTTAAATGCTTTTGTTTCGTTATTATGCTGCTTGTTGTTATCTGTTGACGTCGTACAAGCAGAATGTTTTGGTTGGTCGGTGTTGTATTTGTCCCGCCCCTCCTCCATTGTGATTGGACGGCTGGGTACAAAGTGACAGAGATGAACTAACTGTTACCCAAAGTTGAACATTCTTCAACTCTCGGCGACCGGTAAAAGCCAAGTGCTCAGAGACTGAACGTGAAATAGATGCTCAGCACCTTGTTATGCTCATGCAGTTTTAAAAATGTGGTGCTCCCATTGAAAACAATTGGAAAAATACGCTAGGCCTCGCTAGCCTTACAGTAGTTATATTTTATTTCAGCTTTATTTAATTGCCAAAAACAATTTATATATACGCAATAACACATTGAATTAAATATTGTACAAAGGCTAATAATAAAGGAAAATCTTCTAAAACATACTCCAATCATTTTGTTTTATTTACAACTTTGATCCTTGACAAAATCCTTTTTAACTGCACAGAAACACAAATAGCACCCTAGCATCACCAAACATTGGTTACATCTCCAGAAAAGTTACTTCAGAGAGGCAGAAAGCACAAAATCAAACATTTTGAACAGCTAACATTCACTGATGAATTGTCCACAAAAAGACCAGGACCATTTATTAAGAAAGTAAATAAGCTAAAGAAATCAAAGCCTGTCTTTCTGCTTTCCTTCCATAGCAATGATCTGACCCTAAGGGTTTTACATTCTCACCCGCACGCTGACCACAGCAACACTGCTCTCATCTCCATTACAATGGTTCTCAACCTCCAGAGAGGCGGTTCATCACTCTGTGTGGCCACCGCTAGTGCTATGTGCACAACTTCCTGCAAGAGAAGCACTTCCTCCCCCTCGTTTGTATAATAGTTCAAATATTCTTCCTCCATAAAACCTTCTTTCCCAACAAAGCCATTTACAGCCGCACTTAAATCAATATCAGTCCGAGCGCAGAGCGAATACACACGGCTCCATTTAAAGAACGTTAGCCTAACGCTCCTCGCACTAAGTTAATGTGTTGAAGGGTTATCAAGCCCGCCCTCTCAACATGCAATCTACACGCAGTCCGTATCAGAGGCACTCATACAGAAACCATCTATACCAATTACAGAACATTTTCCATCTGAAGACGTGGATACATTAAAAACAATTATTGCCAAGCGCTGATGGATCGCAGTGTTGGAGCAGCTAACATGTTTTTGTATGTCTAGACTGCGTGTGTGTGTGTGTATTGGGAACCATTAAGGTAAATAATTTCAAAGCAGAGGCAAAATAATCTAACATTGTCAGACTAGCTCTTCCGTTCAGAGACTAAATCTCTGTTGCAGAACAGTGCTGTGAGCAACTGTACTCAATAGTAAACTACTCTGGATCTTAAATCTAAGGGTCCCAGTGAGGTTAAAGGTCAGCTGGGCTTGGTTTGTAAATTACAGAGTGATACAAGGTCAGCTCCCATATGAATGAACGTTTTCTCCTTGTCTTTTACTTCTGGTGTAAATTTGAACTCTTGAATTTGCCCCGTGGGCTAGTGAGATCTTGTTCACCAAAAATCAATTATTGGGAAATTAATATTAACACTTTTTTATGAAGCCTGTATATATAATGTATTGTAAATGTATTCTTAATACATCCATAATACCCTTAGAATCAGTTGCATGTTCTAAAAGCTAAAAAGCTAAAAGCAGTTATAATACATTATAATACTTGTCTATTCATGGAGCCATCTAGAGCATAATGTACAATCAACAATCATGTTTTATAATGCATTAGACTCTTTAAAGGTGTAGCCATGAATAGGTAGAAGTACAATGTATTTTTAAGCTTTAATTATTTATGACACAATATGATTGCAATGTGTAAATTAAAAAAGAAAAAAAGAAGTCTATTTTAAAGACCATTACTTTATTGACAGTACTGACATTATAACATTATTTTCAATGCAATTAACAGCAAATATAACATCTACATACTGTAATGCATTCGAATGTTTGTTTGGTTTTTTAATAATATTCTCATTAAAGGGGTCATGAGTTGAGAAATCAACTTTTCCTTTAGCTTTTGATATATAAGAGGTCATACTATAAGAATATCCTGTAAGTTTCAGAACTGAAAACTTCCTTAATAGTCAAATAAAAACTTTTATTGACACCAGGCCCATTGAACGACTGATCCTGTAATGTGCATAGATACACTATATTGCCAAAAGTTTTGGGACGTCTGCCTTTACGTGCACATGAACTTTAATGACATCCTATTCTTAATCCGTAGGGTTTAATATGAAGTTGGCCCGCCCTTTGCAGCTAAAACAGCTTCAACTCTTCTGGGAAGGCTTTCCACAAGGTTTAGGAGTGTGTTTATGGGAATTTTTGACCATTCTTCTAGAAGCGCATTTGTGAGGTCAGGCACTGATGTTGGATGAGAAGGCCTGGCTCGCAGTCTCCGCTCTAATTCATCCCATAGGTGTTCTATCGGATTAAGGTCAGGACTCTGTGCATGCCAGTCAAGTTCCTCCACACCAAACTCGCTCATCCATGTCTTTATGGACCTTGCTTTGTGCACTGGTGTGCAGTCATGTTGGAACAGGAAGGGGCAATCCCCAAACTATTCCCACAAAGTTGGGAGCATGAAATTGTCCAAAATGTCTTGCTGAAGCATTAGGAGTTCCTTTCACTGGAACTAAGGGGCCAAGCCCAACCCCTGAAAAACAACCCCACACCATAATCCCCCCTCCACCAAACTTTACACTTGGCACAATGCAGTCAGGCAAGTACCATTCTCCTGGCAACCGCCAAACCCAGACTCGTCCATCAGATTGCCAGACAGAGAAGCGTGATTTGTCACTCCAGAGAACACGTCTCCACTGCTTTAGAGTTCAGTGGCAGTGTGCTTTACACCACTGCATCCAACGCTTTGCATTGCACTTGGTGATGTAAGGCTTGGATGCAGCTGCTCGGCCATGGAAACCCATTCCATGAAGCTCTCTACGCACTGTTCTTGAGCTAATCTGAAGGCCACACAAAGTTTAGAGGTTTGTAGCTATCGACTCTGCAGAAAGTTGGTGACTTCTACGCACTGTGCGCCTCAGCATGCGCTGACCCCGCTCTGTGATTTTACGTGGCCTAGTTGCTGTTGTTCCCAATTGCTTCCACTTTGTTATAATACCACTAACAGTTGACCGTGGAATATTTAGTAGTGAGGAAATTTCACGAATGGGCTTATTGCACAGGTGGCAACCTTATCGCGGTACCATGATTGAATTCACTGAGCTCCTGAGAGTGACCCATTCTTTTACAAATGTTTGTAGAAGCAGTCTGCATGCCTAGGTGCTTGATTTTATACACCTGTGGCCATGGAAGTGATTGGAACACCTGAATTCAATGATTTGGAGGGGTGTCCCAATACTTTTGGTAATATAGTGTAGGCAAAACGCCACCTCCGTAGAAGAAATCAACGCCTACTTCATCACTGCAACGTTAGCCCTGCCCACTGGCATGTTAGTGAGATGAGGAGAGAAGAGCAAAACAACAGGTCAAAAATAACATTACCTTTCAAAGGATCCTTACGCTAGGAATATGGTTATTTATTTTCAACAATGTGAATGTCTCCGTTGAGCTTTATTAATTGGTATTCGGTACATTTCACTGTGGATTCTTTGGCAAATCAAGTGTATTTCTGTGCAGGCTTTGCAAACAGACTTTTATGATATGGACTCAACAGTAATGCAACAACATGTAAGCAACTGTGTTAATTTTAATGCCTGATCTGATATGTAATGATTCATGTACAGTCTGATGTTCTTTGTCTATGTGTCAGTAAATCAAATTAGTGACTAACGGTCAACTTGTGTTGTTTCTCTTAGGATGAAACTAATCTGTTATTTAAACGGTGGTTAAATTCTATAAAGAAAGCGATCAAAGAATGCTCCCTTTACAATCTCTTTACTGACAGTTTGAGGATCCAATGGAGTTACGAGGTTTAGTCACAAGCTCTTTTTAATACTTTTTATTGGTTAAATATTTGCAAAACCCACAGGCGTATGTAAAGGGTGACTAACAGTAATGATTTATGAAAAAAATAAATAAAAATTAGGTTTCCGCCTTGCAACAATGATATTTATACAAGTTCTGGACAAGCTTCGTAAGATCAAATCAAATTGCTTTATAATGCATTCAAATATCTTTCTAATGCACAACACGGGTTTCATAGAAAGTGTTGTGAGGGTGCTTCCGGTTTTCTTTCATCTAGTTTACCATAAATACCTAAGGATGTTGGTGCAGACTTCAGCTAGAGAGAACACCTCCACAAGAGCCATCTTTAAGTCATCAACGTGAACTTCCGTGAGGGCTTCTCGCTATTTTCCACTCTAAAAGCTCTCTTACGTTTTTCTCAGCAGGAACATTTGAATAACATGTTACATTATTTAAACGCTCGCAATGATTCTGTCACATGTATTTCCTCTTAATCTCTGACATTAAATGTCAGAATAAACGCTTTCAGGTTTGGATTTGATCACAGTTTAAGGACTTTTTGAGTCTGGCGCTGTGGTGCGGTGCTCTAATCAGAGGCAGTGTGGGCCAGCGGAGAGTGAATGGGGTTACGGTGATGAAGGAAATGCCCTTTAATGAGAGGAAGACAGGAAGCACTCCAATCAGCCCTTAGTGAGGAGAACATGAAAGCACAAAGAAAGAGGCGAGAGGAAAACAAAGGAAGGAGCGAGACGGAAGGAGAAAAAGAGGAGAGAGAGAATTCTCCAGCCTTCGGTCTAAGTGAAAAGGGGGATGGTGGGGGTGACGGGGGGTTTGGACGCTTTCTTTTCCATCAAAAAAAGATCAGAGAAGCCCTTCCTCAATTTTCTCTGATAAGTGGTGAATTACCAGAGGCGCCGCCACTTGTGTGTGTGTGGAAAAGTGGGAAGGGGGCTGACAGTGTCGAATATCACATGCAGACAATCAGGAGACGTTCCGGGTCTCTATTTTTCACACATGCTCACACACATACACAGGCTAACGAATTCACCATTTGCGAATCTGTGCAGAATAAAAAACAGCACATTGAATAATACACATACTGAACAGTTTTTGATTGTGTGTGTGTTATACAGCATCTTCAAAATTCATACAATTATAAAATTGAAGTTCAACCCAGCTACGGTATACACTTATCAAACAAAGGTTTGGGTACATTTCTGTTTCTCATTATCTTAAAAATATTTTTAATGTAAAGGCTCCAAAGACTGGGTTTGATTCCCAAGAAATGCATGATCTGATAAAATGTAAACCTTAAAATGCAACATACAGTAAGTCACTTTGGATAAAAGCATCTGTCAAACGCATAAATGTAAAAATCAAGGCAAACAATGGCTACTCAGAGTTATGAAGAATCTTCAATGTTATTTAAAAAAATGTGTCTCTTCATTTTCATTCTCTGTGTGTTTTCCTTTCTATTTGGCATCTTTGGGGACTCAAAAGGTGCGTGACCAAACCGCACAGCTTGTCTGTCGGGCTTCTCAGAACATTCTAGCCAAATAAAACACGTCGACCATCATGGTCAAACAGCACACTCCCTGATGTCTTACCTCTTTCTCTGTGAGCGTATAGATGAATTGATGGTCAGGGCTGAACAGCATGTCCCTCAAAATTGGGTTCCCTTCGCTCACCACCACATTCTCATACAGCAGTGCAGGCTGCGTAATGGAGTTCACCAAGATCTGAAAGAAACAAAGATATATACGTTGAATATTAAGGATCAAATATACTTGCTGTTTTGATTTGTTGTTTTAGATTTGCTGTTCACTTTGTGCAGCATTCTGGCTTTTAGAAGGTAGAAAGTGGATTTATAATGAAAATTGAACGAAAGTTGTTGGTTTGGTGTCTCTCTAAGCTGCATAATATAGCCATTTAACTCTGCCGCCTTCACATCAATGCTTAAAACAGAGTAACAGCAGTCTCAACCCATGCTAAACAAATGCATCTTGGTCAATAACAAATGCAGTCTCAATTTCTGCTTCCTTCCTCAGCTTGGCCCACCCTAGCATCACCCAGAACGGCACCCTCTTTTAAGTCACCATCCCCGACCTTATTGATGCAGGGTCAGGGGAGCGTGACCTCTGCATCCCGTGGTGTTTCATGGCCTAATGATGTGCTCGGGTCCGGTGCCGTGTCCCACTGATTAATGACCGTCCCCTTCACCGAGCGCCATGGGAGCGCATTACCTGGGCCCTCTGACACCACCCCATTGCTAATGAACAGAGCGCCTGCAGCACCGGAGTACACTAGAGCACCGTCCGACCCACTTACAAAAACACAAAAGCTAGGAAAGCAGTTTGGTTTCCCTCAGAAAGGTCCACAGCACAGAATGAAAGAGTTGCAGGAAGTTTTCGGCCGCCCACACCTGGGAGTCGACAGTGTGGCCTATCTGGGTCAAACCCTGCAGCTGGATCGAGAGAACTAAAATTACATCTACAAACATCTGAAAATAGAGTGAACTTAATCAGCAGTTCTGTTCTTTAACTAAAACCTAAAGCTGTGCGACATAGCCTCATGTAAACTGCCACATTTATAGAACAACATTTTATATGGGAATTTTTTTTATATATATATATATATATATATATATATATATATTGTTTTCCCATTTATTGACTGACACCTATCCTATCCCCATGTTGAGACAAATCAGGAGTAAGTGCAGAGGCGTTGTGTGTGCTGTGTAAAGACTAATTTGAGCAGGCATTTACACAAAAACAGATTCAGTATTCCTCAACATGAATAAAATGTAATGCAAACTAAGAATACGCAAACCTACAATAATTAAATATGTTAAAGGTGCAGTGTGTAAATTTTAGCAGCATCTAATGGTGAGGTTGTGAATTGCAATAAAGAGAAGCTAAGGTGGCCAACACAGGATAAAGATGTCGTCGTCTGAGCCAGCACAGAGTAGACAGTCATGCAAACGCGTTCTGTAGAGCAGTTTGTCCGTTTAAGGCTACTGAAACATGACAGCGCAAAATGGCGACTAAATATGTAAGGGGACCCGCAGTGTATGTAGATAGAAATGGCTCATTCTAAGGTAATAAAAACATAACGGTTCATTATGTAAGGTCTTTATACACCACTGAAAACATAGTTATGTAAATTATATTGCATTTCTGTCAATAAATCCTCCTAACATGTACACATTGCACCTTTAAATAACACAAATATACTTAATGTATTTAATCTCACTTTATTAACCAATGTCTTTGCTGCTGATATTCGATGACCCAATTCAATCATACTAAAAATGAATAGAAAAAAAAAGAAAAAAAAATCTTTTTTCTTTTTTTATTGCTGAAGTAAGTGTTGAACTTTCTTCTCCTGTGTGGCGATATTCCAGAATGGCAGCAAAGCTGAAAGATTGTGCGCCCTCTATTGTACAGGCATGAATTTGCATTTTTCTTCAGACTGGGGCATATTTATTTCACTGAAAGGGCCTTCATATTTTCCTTTATTATTATTATTATTATTATTATTTTGCTATTAAAAAACAAGCAAGCAAGCCCAGCCCAGATGAGAAAAAGTAATGCAAAGGTAATGTAACGCTTTACATTCCATAAAAAAAAATAACTAAGTAACGCAATTAGTTTCTTTTTTAGGGAGTAACACAATATTGTTTTCCCCATGATTGTGGGAACCCTGTATATTGTTACTCAGTAAGTGATGGAGGGTCAAATGACAGCAAAGCAGTCTGGGAGTTGGAGTCTGTTGTCCATGTTCCCCTTCCATCACTTCATTGAGCATTACTCCCACGGGACAGGGTTCATTATGAAGTAGTGGCAGATAACAGCTCAAGGACAGCACATCCTCTCTCTCAGCCAATCCTTCTAGAACTCTTGCCAAGCAATGCTGAAGTTCCTGCAGTGGGACCGAGCTGGAAGAGAGAGAGAAGGGATCTTCCCCTGTGTCCGAGCAGGAGAATGCAAGGCAAGAGTCTTTAGCCGCATGGAACAGGAATACTAATCTAAAAATACTGGCAACTGCTATGCTTTGGTTTATTGCTTAACATGTTTAAGTTTTAGGACAATGCAACTAATAAACACCCTGCCATATGAAATGGGATAAACATATATAATTGTTCTTCAAGGGTGAGCAAGAGTTGCCATCTGCATTTCCCCGCCCTTTTTTAGAGTTGTGCGGATTGACATAATTGTGCAATGACTCTTCAAATTGCAGATTCTTGGCATATGGCCCATCTCCCCCTTAACAGGAAGAAGCAGGAAGAGCTAGAGAACCCTCTGTCTCACACTGCCTCAATAAAGGTGTCAGGAGAGATGAAGTTGGAAGGTGAAAAAACAAAAACAAATCCAGTTCTCCCTACTGACTGCTGCTGAATCCCAAAGTACCTTAGTCCGGAGGGTTACTGCTACTGTCTCTGCTTTAGATATTTTCAGTCACATCCTGGGTAAGAAAACACTGTGATTTAAAGACTTAACCTTTTGACAAATATAGTAACACAGAAGCACTACAATAAAGGTTTACAGTACAAATACTATTACTAAAAATTATCAATTAAAATGTTATATTTAAATAAAAAATGCTTAATTTAATATAATTGTATTATTTATTTTATTATATGTATTTTAATTAAAAAATAATATTATATATATATATATATATATATATATATATACACACACATTTTTAATAAAAGTATATATAAAAGTTATATAATATAAAATATAGAATTAAAATTTTGTATTTCAATATTACATATCAAACCATCAGATTTATCTAACAATGCCAAAGTACAACTGAATAAATAAAAAAATAATAACAATAATGTAACAAGTAACTTGCAATTCTATGTTTCAACCACAGAGGTCAATAGAGAGCACAAAATTTTGTAACGTACCTTTAAATGATGCTTCACCTTTAAACTAAACTAAAAACCAGCGAATGTCCTTGGGGGCCGACTTCCCTATGTGCTGCACTCAAATCATTCATACCAAAACAAATATTGAATTCACACCTTCTTATTAGATGAATATGTTCCATGATTGCTACTTGCATTATCTTCTTATGTTTATGGTGCCATTATGGTAAGTCATGACAGAATCATTTCAGGACAGAAGCAAACCTGTCTAGCCTCTTGCTGCACACTGCACATAATGAGTGCAATGGGTAATAACCTTAAATAGGAACCCATAAATTAAGAAACAGAGCCCTGCAGTCTTCCTTAATGCCGTCTATGGATGAACAATAATTAAGGTGGACCAGGGTTCAATGAAGGGTCACTCTTGACGGCTTCAGAGCAAATTGAAACAGGTCTGGCCTTCTCAATCTCGTCAACGTCTCTGGTAAAGCACGTCTGAATTTGTATGTGACCTTATGACATCAGCGAGGTCAACAGTCAGTGCAATGATAAACTATCATAGACATAAAGGAGCTTGTGGCTATGTCTTATGTAAACCTTCGAATGGGGGGAAAAAGAAAAGAAAAAGAAGGTTGTCCCTGACAGGCAGCTCTAAATTTCAGTATATACTGAAATACCATCAGAGCTTGAATGATTGACAGGAGTTTTGTCACAAAACCCAGGTGTTTCTCTGCCGGAGACTGTGGCGACCCATCAACTCTCCGTTGTTGAAAATCATTTTACTCCAGCTTGGATGGGGAACGGAGACATTTGGCTAATTAAATCAAACAGGAGGGCACTTTCCAGATGAGCCTGAATCCAATTTCATTAGTGCCCTCTCAGCCACGGATAATGTGCGGACCATGAGGTCGCTCTCGGACATTTCGTGTCTTGACATCAACGTGCTGGAGTATGATCAATAAAGGATGCTGACTTGAAATGCAGGATTGAAAGCATGCTGGGTATTCCACTGGCTCTTTTTGTCCTGCTGCTGCAGTTTGACTTCAATGTGTCTTTTTTCCCCACATCTTTCTAAATTGGTTGTTCAGATGAAATTAAGAGGTAACACTGCAAAATGGAAAATATATACCAAGTGGTATATACTGAATTAAGATATACTCAACTGAATGAATCTATTTTAAATTCCAATTCAACTGTGGAATTTTCATTTAAGTAGAACCCAGGTGAGAAAAAAAAAAAAAAGTACACTTCTATAATGTACTTAAGGTACTCTGTTTTCGTGCAATAACTTTGTACTTAATATACTAAAAATTCTTCTTTAATACTTAAGATAATCTTAAGAACATCTAAGTGTATTTTGAGACACCATGAAATGTTAACTAAAATGTGCTTTTAATATAATATCTCTTTATTAAAAAAAATTGTATTTAGTTACCACTTGTAGTACACTATAGGTTCAAATGTACTATAAGTAGTAACTAAATATATTTAGTATATTAAGTACAAAATTAGTGCGCGAAAATAGAGCACTTTAAGTACGTTATAGAAATGTCCTTTTTTTTTTTTTTAACCTGGGAACATGGGGTACAGAAATGCACTTTGAATTTCAATGTAAGGAAGTAGAATTTAAATATTTATAACTAGAGACGTCCAGATCGTCCACGGAAGTTAACACCTCGACAGGAGCATCTTCTGATGAGAAGGGTTGAAGAAAATTGGCATGCAAGTTCACTGCAGTTATCTAAAGAAGTAGAAAGCCAAACTGGGGTGACTATTTCCCGTGACACAATACGGCGTACACTGCAGAGGAATGGCATGCATGGGTGCTGTCCACGAAAGAAGGCTCTCCTAAAGCCCAGGCACAAAAAAGCCCGCCTAGAGTTTGCCAGGGCCCATGCTGACAAAGATGAAGACTACTGGGACTCTATACTCTGGAGTGATGAGACCAAGATAAATGTTTCTGGAACTGATGGCTTCAAAACTGTATGGCGTCGCAAAGGTGAGGAATACAAAGAAAAATGCATTATGCCTACAGTGAAACATGGTGGTGGCAGTGTCCTTATGTGGGGCTGCATGAGTGCTGCTGGTGTCGGGGAGCTGCATTTCATTGATGGCATCATGAATTCACAGATGTACTGCTCTATATTGAAAGAGAAGATGCTTCCATTACTCTGTGCCATTGGTAGTCATGCACTTTTCCAAGATGACAATGATCCTAAACACACATCTAAGGCCACTGTTAGATTTCTGAAGAAGAACAGGGTGAAAGTGATTCAGTGGCTCCTGATCTAAACCTAATCGAACACCTATGGGGAATTCTGAAGAGACAAGTTGAGCATCACTTTCCATCCAGCATCCAGTCTCTAAAAGAGGTCATTCTTGAAGAATGGAAAAAGATAGATGTTGCAAAATGTCGCTAACTTGTTTATTCCATGCCTAGAAGACTTGCTGTTATTAAAAATCATGGAGGCCATACAAAGTACTAGTAGATTTTGACATTTTTGCATCACCCTAATTTGAGTAAAACTGAAAAATGTGTAATCCAAGTTATATTATTAACCTTACTTTCATGTTATAAGTTAAACAGATGTTGTATTAAACTTAGTCTTGCCAACATTTTGGAAATTGTTTTTGTGTTCATTGAGATATTGTTTAAAATGTTACTTTCCAAAGGGGGTGTACTCATTTACGCTGAGCACTGTATGTGTATATATTATATTATATTATATTATATTATATTATATTATATTATATTATATTAATTATATTATATTATATTATATTATATTATATTATAATTAGATTAATCGCAACATCATGTAATTAATTAGATTTTATATATATATATATATATATATATATATAAAATCTATTTTGGCGCTCTGAACCACTGATTTGAAGCAAATTATTCCTAAAGCTTTGAAGCTTCATGAAGCATTGTTTTGAAATCGCCCATCACTAGACATTGTGGAATAAAGTCGCTATTTTGTTATTTTTGGCGCACAAACAATATTCGCTTTATAATATTAGTGGTTGAACCACTGTAGTCACATGAACTGTTTTAAAATATGTTTTTAGTAGTTTTTAGTAGAGTGTTATTGCTGGTGATGCAGGCCTCACTGAGCCATTGGATCTTATAAAAAATAACTTAATTTGTGTTCCGAAGATGAACAAAGGTCTTACGGGTGTGGAACGACATGAGGGTGAGTAATAATTGACAGAATTTTCATTATTTAGGTGAACTAACACTTATACAGTATTGAATTTTGCACAACTCTGCTATATACAGTGCAATGTTGCTGTACCCTCTGAAGGCCTTGAGAAACAGGAAGAGTCGCTTAGTGCAAGTGTCTCCAGCCTCTTTGACCCTTTTCTGGAGGGCATCCAAGACTTCCCATGGCACCTGCTGACTTCACAGTCTGTGTCTTACCGGCAAGAACAGAACCTGGTACACACAAACTCATTGGGCTTGATCAGCGTGACAGATTACTCTGTGAAATTAATCATCTTTCTCTGCCATGCTGCTGCTCTCTCTATAGGACGCCGGCCAAAAAACAGCCGTGGACAGACAGTCCCAGTGGGCACAATGATTGTACGCCACTGCGCGGCTCCCGGGGACCCAGTGCCCACTCCCCGGTGAGTTTCATCATTAATAAGACAAGGAAACAGGAGCAGGTTTGTCTTTGAATGCTTGAATGGCTTGAATAAACCAGGGGTATAATCCAGCTGGAGACGCCGAAGATCAATGTCGCATCTGTTCGGTCTTTGTGTTGTCGTGTGCAGCATCGCGGTGACTAAATGATAAGAGGGAAAGACGGCATGAGCAAGAGAAGAGGGGGGAAATAATAAAGGAAGAAGGCGATGCTTGGTCCCCGGAGAGCAGCAGGCATGTCTCAGCCTCCACCCTTTTTAATCTTTCAGTCTCTCCATGGGTATAGCATCTCCTCCACCACTCACCCCCGCCGCTGCTACAAGCTCCACTCGCATGCTCTTGACATAACTAGGTCTCCCTGTGAATAATAAACCAGTCGCCAGATTCCTGCCTTTGATATGCAGCCCTTGAAGTAAAGATCTGCATCTGATTGAGCACAATCACTGGCTAATTAATGAGACAGAAGGCCCATGCTCAGCCCACGCTGGCCCAACACTCTGCCACCACTGTCCGTCCCGGATGGTTCCCCTGAGAAGAAGCCCGCCGAGCCTAGAGGAAGAAGCTCGGGGAGCACCCCTGGGACAGGCAGAGGAGGCTTACGCAATGAAGAGGGCGAACGGGCTCAGCACTGTAGATAACAAGAGGTAAAAATAGCATCTTTCAGCTATAGGTAGGATTCGAAATGGAGAGAGTTGTATGTACCAACACTGTTGCTAACAGTTTTGTAGGGTGTACTTGGCTTATGATGCATGATTAATACGATAATGTTATTGGTCGATAAACTAAACCATTTTTTACCCGCCAGATGCTTCTACAGAGCAGGACTCAGACATGCTAATTAAACACAGCTCAACTGTCCCGCTATGCTAATCCTCCTCCTGGAGATGCAAAAACAACTTGTGTATTGGAGGCAGCAGGTCAAAAGCCATGAAGAGACTCAGAATCTTCACCGAGGGAGAACTTTGTTGTGCGGTACAGACAAAATATACTCATCGGCCCAGATGGGTTTTACGGGGAAAACAAGTTCACCTCGTGGGCATTGGGAACTAGGCAGTATGAGGAACCTGGGCAAAGGGAGAACAAGCTAATCATAGAAGTCTCTAGATGGCTTTTTAACCCCAACCGTAAACGTTTCATTATGACAGTTTGTGCAACAGATAGCAGCTCAGGCTCATTCGAGCTCGTTCCACTTCCCTTGCAATATCTGATTTGGCCCCAGGTTCGAAGGCTCCTCAGAGCATTGAAAGGAATTTCATTTCTATTTTCCTACTTGTCGTCTTTCCACCATCCGCTTTCTCCCGCTCTCTATCTTCCTCTCTCAGACCTCCCCCCTTCAGGTCCTCTTGACACAACAGACGCACACCGGCAGTCAAGCAAGACAGACTGTGCGGTTAAAACTAGGTGGAAAAAATGGTAGTTTGCCCTGCAGTGAGTATGAAAGCAACTCCTAAGTCATCTCCATTTGTCACAAACTGCACGCTGGAACTGCCAGGCCACTTCTCATACACTCAAACCTCTGACAAGAGCGAGCTGCGGACAAAAATACAGAATAAATGGGATGCTATAGAGCTCAGCATAACACTGCAATACCAATAGTCATTAGGGAAGCATTCGGCAATGATTTCTTTAACTACAGATTGTGCCTGCCTATACATCATCTCCGAATGCTAAATGGAGATCCAAACAGCTCGTTTGTGAGTGCAAATGCCACAACTTCATCAACTCATGACTGCATTACCACATAATGATGGGGTTCTCAAGGTATTTTCCTCAATATTTAAGTCTCCACTAAATAGGAAACCAGCAAATGTTGCCAGACTTAAAAATATGTCGCCCGTATAAGCACCACAACTCCAGGATTCTCAGCTTTTCTATTACCATCCACATCTTCCATATGTGACACACTGAATCATTTTGAGTTGGAAGTCACAATGAGCTTGAAATTCTGTGTTAAAAAAAATCTCTGCTTTCTATTTTGCCATATATATGTAAAAAGTGTGTAAGTGTGTGTGTGTGTGTGTATATATATATACACTATATTGCCAAAAGTATTGGGACACCCCTCCAAATCATTGAATTCAGGTGTTCCAATCACTTCCATGGCCACAGGTGTATAAAATCAAGCACCTAGGCATGCAGACTGCTTCTACAAACAATTGTGAAAGAATGGGTCACTCTCAGGAGCTCAGTGAATTCAAGCATGGTAACGTGATAGGTTGCCACCTGTGCAATAAGTCCATTCGTGAAATTTCCTTACTAAATATTCCACGGTCAACTGTTAGTGGTATCATAAAGTGGAAGCAATTGCGAACAACAGCAACTCAGCCATGAAGTGGTAGGCCATGTAAAATCACAGAGCGGGGTCAGCGCATGCTGAGGAGCACAGTGCGCAGAAGTCGCCAACTTTCTGCAGAGTCAGTAGCTATAGACCTCCAAACTTCAGGTGGCCTTCAGATTGGCTCAAGAACAGTGCGTAGAGAGCTTCATGGAATGGGTTTCCATGGCCAAGCAGCTGCATCCAAGCCTTACATCACCAAGTGCAATGCAAAGCGTCGGATGCAGTGGTGTAAAGCACACTGCCACTGGACTCTAAAGCAGTGGAGACGTGTTTTCTGGAGTGACGAATCACACTTCTCTGTCTGACAATCTGATGGACGAGTCTGGGTTTGGCGGTTGCCAGGAGAATGGTACTTGCCAGACTGCATTGTGCCAAGTGTAAAGTTTGGTGGAGGGGGGATTGTGGTGTTGGGTTGTTTTTCAGGGGTTGGGCTTGGCCCCTTAGTTCCAGTGAAAGGAACTCTTAATGCTTCAGCATACCAAGACATTTTGGACAATATCATGCTCCCAACTTTGTGGGAACAGTTTGGGGATGGCCCCTTCCTGTTCCAACATGACTGTGCACCAGTGCACAAAGCAAGGTCCATAAAGACATGGATGAGCGAGTTTGGTGTGGAGGAACTTGACTGGCCTGCACAGAGTCCTGACCTCAACCCGATAGAACACCTTTGGGATGAATTATACACACACATATATGTATATATATATATACATATATATATATATATATATACATATATACATATATACATATATATATATATATATATATATATATATATATATACATACATACACACACACACACACATACACATATATAATTTGTTTTTTGTTTTTTTGACAATATGCCAAACATATATTTTAAAAATATATTTCTCTTTTACCCAAAATATGTTTTTAGGTCACCTGAATTGACTATAGGTTAACACCGACACTATAGCAAGCTCAACAAAAATGCTGTAAAGACAAAATATGGATCAGCATCACAAACGCTGTACTAACGGTGCAATCATGGTTCTAGAAATATTTGCCCAAACCTTGTCACTTTTGAGGGTCACACCTTCACAATCTACGCCGTTTGACATAGGTCTGTAATCCTCAATGGCAGCTCTCAGCGAGTGTCACTGAAATGCCATCTGCAACAATGGAGTGAGGCAGTAATACTGACAAAGCCAAACAAAAACTCTCTCATAAGAATGTGAATGTACTTGACACATCAAAGCGAAGAGAGAGAGTGCGGCATTTTCCCAATCTCACCCCTGCAAGACAATCTGACATACCTGAGCACACAGAAAACGCTGCGTTTGAGCTCTGAGGAAAAGGATCACTTGAGGACGGGCTCCATGGGGACAAACTACCTGCCGGTGCTTGAAAACTAGAGAGAGAGAGAGATGCAAGATACAATCTGCAGAGGGTGAACAGGTCAAAATAATCCCAGTGAAGCCTTCTCAATGGAAGAGCTCACTCTGTGAAGCAAAGCATTACCTTCAGCCAGTCCTGAGCCCGATAGCGCAATAAAGCGCTGATGGAAATGGTAAACATTATTATCATACAGAGTGCTTGGACACATTGGCTACTTTTTTGGGTGTTGAAAATAATTACGAACCTGTTTCATTGGCTATTTACTTCTGGACCGAAATCATATAAAGCCGTTCATGACACATCTTATAAAAACCAGCACAAAACAGGATCGATTTGAGTCTTTAAGGTTTATGAAAGGGTAAAAGAATTTTATTTGAAAGCGAACTGGCTGTAAAAAGCAGCATGACTTCCAGGAAAATGTCCATTTGGAAACAAGGTCTTGAATATTCCTTAGAGTAAAATAAGTGTCACACACGATAGAGATGTCTGAAGATTAATACTTATACATTAATATACATCTCTGCATTACTAATACCTTCAAGTCATTCTTAGACACAAGTGTTCATCTACAGATCCGAAGTGGGTTATTCAATCTTCTGTTTGGCTCATAAATTTCACAGACGGACGGAAATTAAATTTGAGAATGTTTACGTGCGAGTGTGCGGAGGTGGCTAAGTGTGTGTTGCCAATTAAGTTGCTCGTCTACAGTAAATGTCAATGCACATCGAGACACTTAACCTTCCATACAGACCCACGGCGGAAAGGAGCACATTTCAAAGATGCTTATCCGTTTACAGCATTCCACTCGGCCGCACATATTTCTAACAGAAACATCATCAACATCGACATTCTGCAGCACTGACCAGCGCCAAATGGAATCCTGTGGACCCGAGAGAACATTCTATGCAGCGTGAAATGCCAGAGGGGTGTAAACAAGCATGTAGCACTAGCGTCTCTGAAGAAATGGCTAAACGATGTTAATGTTAGATGCTATGGATGTGCCTCCATTTACAAGAGGAAACCACAGGACAAATTAAACATGAATGGACATGTTTCCTTTCCAATTATACCTATAGATTAGTTGTGCAGGTAACATTTGGTCATTATTTCCTGTTAGCTGTTCATTACGCGTCTGTTTGGGATCCTAAATCAGAAAGGGAGAGAGAAAGAGCTTGTTGTTCATTGAAAAAAAAAACTAACAATTTGTCCACCCAAAACTCCATCAATGGCCATGTCTGTGCTCTGATGTAGATATATGGAACTGTCACTGTAGTATTCTTGTGTTTTCCTATGAATCAATCACATGTGAGAGACAACGTATGCTTGTTCCTTTTGGCTATAGCACTTGTCAGTACATTTTATGCAAATTAGCCCTAGAAGGTTTGGCTGTGTACTTGCTGCTTAAGAGTTAGGACTCATTTTGCATATCTGAAAATGTGTTTAATAAATCATCATGCTAAAGTGAATTCTGTGTGCACCCAGAGCCTCCTTGTACATCACATCAGCTTAACGTAAACATAGCAGTCACAACTTTATGTTGTGCTAACTTATGTTATGCTAATGCTAATAGCACGATAGCTTTCTGGGCTTTGTTATACAAACATTATTGAGAGGAGGGCTAACTTTCTAGACATGGTTATGCTAGCATTAGTCAGAGGAAAGCTAGCTTGGATGTTTTTATGCTAACATTATCAAACAAAGGCTACTTTCTAAGCATTATCCCAACACTACTGAGAGGAAGCTTTCTAGAAATTGTGGTGCTAACAATATTAGGAGAAAAGATGATGGGAGCATATTTAACTGATGAAAACAAGGCTGTGAGGCATTGAAGTACAGTTTGGTTTCATACTGTAGTATACATTACTACAACTATTTAATTATATTCTAACAGAACATTTATATTGACGGCATTTCTGGAATATTTGCCTTTATAGTACAGAGAAGACAGGAAGCGAAGTGGGAGAGAGAGGGTGACGTGATCGGAAAAGGTCCGTGAGCTTCATCGGGTACAACCAAATGAAATTTCAGTACAGTAGATGGTGTAGACCTGAAATAATCTTATAAATGAGAAAAAAAGCATGTAAATTCTTGAATTAGAGTATTTTCTCAATTGGATTCAAAAACACACGCATGTGCAGTGCTGTGATATTTACATTTGTTTTACATTCTACTAAATATATGCTAAAAAGCTCTTCTAATATGTGTAAGCTTCACTACATTTTTAATAAAATAGCTCTGGTGACATTATTGCGCAGACTTTCTCTGGTTCTGAATGCATCGACCGAGCAAGTTTTGGTCAGGATACACACAATACACATATATGTACATAACTAATATGTATATCAGACTGCAAAGTTTAGAGTTCTTATAAACAGAACTTTCAGAATCTGAAATCTGATTGGATTCATTCAGATTGACAAAAATTAGTGCATGTAAACATACCTAATGAGAGTTGACATGATAACCTATCCAGGCCTGGACCACGCCAGTTTTGTTTTGTTGTGTTTTTAATTCTCAGGGTTTTATGAGCTGCCACTATGAGGTAGAAATATCTCAAAAGGTCATGTGCTTTAAAGTTCCAACCACTGAAACATGACATGGTCAATGTCACACATAAGATGTACATGTGTATATATATATATATATATATATATATATATATATGTGTGTGTGTGTGTGTGTGTATGTGTATGTGTATGTGTATATATATATATATATATGTGTGTGTGTATGTGTATATATATATATATATATATATATATATGTGTGTGTGTGTGTGTGTGTGTGTGTGTGTGTGTGTATGTGTGTATAAATATATATATATAAATTCTACTTCCGGACTACATTAAGAATAACGCACTTTCTGCAAACTGAAATGATTCACAAACTCACTGCTCGTGTACACACACACACACACACACTTGAATAGTATGCACTGTCAGCATCCTCAAAGCACATGCACAGACACACATGAACAGATAGCCCTGATACACAGCAGAAACTCATGATCACAGGCATCTATCACTGGCACTGACAAAAAAGAAACACACACACACAAGATAAAACACACGACACACTGTCTCCGATGGGCATCAGCAAACTGTAGCTCGACATATTGTTACACGACCTAGATTCAAGTTTGTACACTCTTATTTCTGTCTCTCTCACACACACAGATGAGAGTATGCTAATGAGAGTGAAACTTCAGGTTCCCTTTCTGCTGAAAAGTGTTGGGCGACACGAGAATATCACCCACTGTAGGAAAATTCCTGCCAGCATAAATCATGAATTGTGTATGCATGTCTTGTGTTTTGCATGTGTGTGAACAGTTGTATAGAGAGAGCCAGAACAGTGGGATGTTTTTAGCGGGTGATCTAGGAAGGTCTAAGAAGAGAACGCTATGTGTCTCAACACCACCTGCAGCAAATGAAGAAAAAAAGCCCGTTAGATGATATGAGACAAGTGAGAGGCAAATAAGACAAAAAATCATCAGTATAAAACAATTGCTCTCAAGCATGAATAAATCTTACAGAAACAACTGCTTCGGAACAAGTAGAAGCGTCATGCCCGTTTAAACTGGGAGGGAATGTGCTCCCTAGATTTTTGAGCCTAATTGATTCAATACAACATGCCAAAAAAATAACAAATAAAAATTTATGTATGTACACTATATTCAAAAGTTTGATTAAATGTAAATATAAATATATAATATTATAATGTAAAAAAAAATATTTCTACTTCAAATCAAATAACATTGATAATAATAAGAAATGTTTCTTGAGCAGCAAATCAGCATATTAGAATGGTTTCTGTGATCATGTAACAATGAAGACTGGAGTAACGATGCTGAAAATTCAGCTTTTCCATCTATGCCAAAATATGTTAAAACAGAAAAAAAAAAAAAATAGTATTTTAAATAGTATTCATTTTACAAAATTACCATTTTTACTGCATATTATGATCAAATATATGCAGCCTTAGTAAGCATAAAAGACTTACCGACCCTAAACTTTTGAACAATAGTGTTAAAATGTATTATATATTTAAAAAAATAAATAAAATAATAGAAGCTTAGAGTGCTTACATCTTACATCAAGCTTACGTCGTACTAGTCCTTATTTTTCATGGGGTCAGAAAAACATCGTCAAAACTGCTAGTGGTTAAGCTAGTCAAAAAAAAAAAAAAAAAAAAATGGAAAAATCAGCACACCAGAATCCCAAGTTGGGGACAATCATTCAAAACATTCACAATAATTCTGTTTCAAATCCTAGAAAGTCACTTCACTGTCTACATTGGCAGCTATCTTATGAGTGTAAACTAAAATGGAACCTGAAAGCTGACTGAACTGAAAAGTGCTATATAGGCAACAACTACATTATCTCCACACAAGAGACTGACAATTTGTTTAACCCCCTGCGGTCTGAGGTGTTTTCTGGGTTGTTTTGATATGCCTTGACATTTCAGTTACTTATAACATTTTCATGGCTAAAGTCTGATTATACTATATTCAACACATACTCTGCGAGCAACTTGTATGTGTGTGTATGTAAAAAAACGAAATTTATGCATGGTTAGTGAAAAAAAATTTTAAGTCACTGAAATAAGGCCATAAAACACATACTAAAGATTCGTTCATAAGACTTTTGAGAACTGGATCTTGGCATTGTGGCTAATTACACAAACTATGAGCCCACAGGATAATAGTAAGTAAGCTAGAAAAATTTGCATTTTGCTCAACATAGCTCTATATTTAAGGACTAGGAACATGACTGTAGTGCTAGATGACCATCTGAGCTGCTTTATTCCCCGTAACCCTCTGTGCCACTCCGCGCCGCACAGGACACAAAGGGTCACTAATGCAGCGTCACACTAACCGCTTAGTGTGGAGGCGCAGCAGGTCAGGCAGGGTCAGTGATGATTACCTCAACATACTGTATATGTGCTATCCTCCTGACCACACTAACACACACATACACGGCTTTAATGACGAGAGAGGCTGCTAGCATGTAGCTGTTCACTAAACACAGTACACAGTGTAGTGATAACAGCTATGTCTCATTGTCACAGGATTTTTAGCTCATACTTTGCGGAGAGTAATATTAAAGCTTAAAATAACCAAAAAAAGGGGCAGAGAAGTATGAAAGCAGGAATACACTTAATAAAACATTTACTCAGGTAACCACTGTTTTGGCCAAAATGACACATTTACCACAGCTACTGTGACTACTATAAAATATTCTTATATTCTTCTTTTTATTATTTAAAACAGCAAAACATACTAAAAGCCTCTTTCAATTATCCATATCATTGTAAAATATCTCTTTTGCCATTTTATTCAGAGATTGGGTTATGTATGCTAGCATGACAAAACTAGTAGCATGTTTAATTTTGTAAGGGATGAAAAGCCTAACTTTTAGTTCTTGAGACACTGACATTCAAAAATACACTACAAGACACTAACACACATTGTATTTTTGTGACCAGCCTTTTAAAGACAAAAAGGGACAACTGTCTAGGACTGCACCTTGGTCTATAAGCTATAAGTTGACCTTTCAAGCAGATAATAAAATCATCTCTAGCATCGTAAAACATCTTATTACATTAAGCAGCTTCCAATCTCATGCACAGGGCAAATTTTGGGGATGTTTAACTGGGTTTAGTTGCAGTGATGCCTCCTGCCAGTAGATGGAGTGAGAGCAAATGGAGTCCCTGAGCATCTCTTCCTCTCTGTGGTCACAGGCCAGCAAATTAAAACAATCCATCAACATTATGGCTTTTAATCCACACATTCCCCGTAAACACCTATTTCTTTACCCTCTCTTTTTCTCCTATATCCTCTCTCTCTCTTTCTCCCTTTACTCCAGGCCTTCATTCTGTATTACAATAGACACTAAATCATTAACCTACTGCAGCATGTAAAGGGGCTCCTGTATGACTGAAGACAGCACAAAAACGAGCAATTTCAGCAGACAGGGAGAGAAGCGCTTCTAAGGGTACCTACAGTTCAAACAAAGGTAAAAAAGGCAGAATATACAAGGGAGAAAACACTATATAACGGTATACATGAACAAGAAACAAGGTCATAGATCAAAGTTTAAAGAATCATAACCTCTGATTATCAGGTTAAAAGATACGCTACTGAACTAAGACTTGGGAAATCAACTAAATTATGACTTGCTTATAGATATAAATTTATAAAAACATGCCACACTGCAGAATTTCCACCACAATCTACAGATAAAATGTGAAAAAAAACTCACATTCCACCATTAAAGGATGTACAGCTTAACGTTTCAACATATCTAGCCATAAAAACGCAAAATTAATACCCCAGCAGTGCTATAAACTGACACTTTGAAGGGTAAAAGTCGTATCTCTAACCCAAGAGCACTGCCGTTAATGCCATCGCCCCCGCCGCAGATGATTCTAACCCCTGCCTTATTCCTCCCCCTCCTCTTCAATAACCTTTGTCATGGTCGCACGGTGCAGGGCAGCAATGAGCCTGGCTCTGCACGACCAGTGCGTCGACATGCGATAAGAGAGGCCTGCCGCATGCATGCACACCGCTGTATTCAGATGTGTAATTACAAAGGAAACGATAAGCCCGCTCCAGAGGGACCGCACCACTAATTACAGAGCCACCAGAGCTTCAAATTGCCATTTAAAGCAGCCATACACAATTACACAATGCCACATTCCTGGTGTTGTCTGCACTTCGATGGCAAAGCGGGACGAGAAAAAGGGCCCGGGCCAGCCGAACTCTGAGTTATGGCTGTTTACGATAGGCCTGACAGGCATAGCGGAGCAGGGGGGAAGGGTTTGGTGCAAGACGCCTCTAAGACTAGAACTGGAAGGATATAATGTGCTCCAAACAACTGTTTATATATGACAAATAAAGGCTCCCACACAGATGTTGCGAAATACGCATGTAACTCCGCCCATGTCCCGCCTACACCATCCGAGGGGGGTCAGAATCCCTGGGAAAACATGAGCCACACAAACAGCGAGTGGAAAAAAAGAGAGCGAAGCAGGAAAGTAAGTCATTTTGTGGTTGCGAGAGGAATGTCCTAACAGACATGAGTCTGCCAAAAAAACCCAAGCGATTTCCCCCCAACCCCCTTTTTCTCGCCTACAAACACACATGAGCAACTACACACTACCCACAAGCACTTCTTGAAACATCCAGTATGAGGATAAAGGGTTTTGGCACAGCTTTTCACCAACCGTCTCATCCTCTCATGTATCGAAATGGCAAAAACACCCACCCAGACCTTCAAAGGCCTAAAACGTATTGTTCAAGCGTAAAGAAAGCAGCCTGGTAACCTGATAGACCACTAATGATTTGCTCATTCATTCACCGGCCATTTACAGATGGATTAAATCAAAGGCATTATGGGCTTTCTGGTCTTTGGGGACTTGTCCACGGGGAATTATGAGATTATAATGGTCCTATACAATGAAGTATAAGAGAAAGAGCGAACGCTTGTGTGTGTGAAACCACAGCGGCTTCTGCTGACTCTCATCTCATCCTCCAATTCATTTAGCGTATGCTACACAGTAACAAACGAGCCTGAATCAATCCATCCATCAATTACAGGAAGCTCGGGCATTAATCTAATCTGAGGCTGAACCTGATCCCGGTCTCCGGTAGCGAGGGGAAACCGCAGAACTCAACCTCCCTGCCAAGAGTCTCGCGTCCTCTTCATCTCTTTTGCTCTCCGGCGCGAGGGTTCACCCACAACGAATGTCTTCAGAAGTCCACCGCACCAATAAAACGGAGGGATTGATGGTCGTTCGTAAAAGCTGAGTTGTTAAAAATGTGACTACGCCGCAGAGGAGACCTGTGTGTTATAAAGGGATAGTTTGCTCACACTCATTATTTACTCACACATGTTGTTCAAAACCTGTTTGCTCCAGTTTTCAGAAGCAAATGTTTAGCAGGATGTTCAAGCTGCTCTTTTTTTGTATAATGAAAGTGAATTGAGATCATAGGATGTTTCTAAATAATAACAAAACAAATACTGGGAAAACTAAACTAAACTAAAATGCATTTTATAATGACTCAAACTAGATAAAAAATAAATAAAAAATGGCCGCAGTTTAAGTTTTTTATACATGGTATAATATAAAACTAAAAATTAAGAACAATTAACAATGATAGAGTAAATAGCAAAAAAAAAAAACAAAAAAAAAAACACTAAATTGAATAATTGATACAAACTGAAAAAAAGATTAAAATAAAACTTAAATTAAATATTCAAACCTATAATAACCCTGTCCCATGACCAGTCATGCTGCAAAAAATGTAATATTTGTATATTCAAATCACACAAATAAAATCTGAGGGCAGAATTTTCATTCCGGGTCTGTTCCTCACACAAAGCTATGACATGGTTTAAGAAAACTTGAAATATAATGCATAAGTCATACAGTATACCCCTTTCATGATGTTTTTATGTATGTCATTTTTGGAGCTTGAAGCTTGACCACAACTTTCATTGTAGGGAAAGATGAAAATGATATGGGTTTAGTAAAACATGAGATTAAATAAATAACAGTGAACTATCCCTTTAGAACTAGATGAAGAGAACACAATATATAGACAAAGATTTAATACAAACAAATGTGTGAGAGCCTTTGGTTTGTTTTCTTCGTTCTCCTTGAACGGCTGCCATGTTTGGCATGTCATCTCAGGATCTTTGTGTATGTGTGTTCCGCTACAATAACTTGCCAGTCGCACATGGCAGTGTATGTACGTGCGTGTGTGTGCGCACGTGTCAATCCGGCTTCGCTCCCGTGGTGCCACACGCAGGTTGTAAATGAATATGAATGGCCATGAGAAGCCCTGAGAGGAGGCCGCCCGAGGCTACATGCACTGGGCTTCTATTAATCTTAGAGAAATTGACACATGGGAATAACCAGAACTGCCCTCAAACAAGCCAGCTGGGCCAAAAACGCACCCCAACTCAAAGTTAAACCACAGCTGCATGACGTTAAGGGCTAACTTTCTTAGAATATATGTTGAATCATCTTAGAATGGACATTGTACAAAGCAATTAAAGCGCCTCTATTATGCTTTTATTCGAAAATTACCTTTCATGCAGTGTGTAATATAGCCGTTTGTGAATGTAAAATGTCTGCAAATTTTTAAAGATCAAACTGCACGACAATTGTCTAAAAAAAATAAAAATAAAAAAAATAGATTCTGAACTGCTGAAATGGGTCAGCAATTCCAGTCTCACTTCCTGTTACATGTCTATGTAACAATGTAACACATTTGCATAATGGTCTTCATTTGCTGCCTGTGAACAATGTCTACTTTGACCCGCCCTCAAACACTGCAGTTGTAGCTGAGGAAAGGAACAGTTTGGTTTGTGTTGTTGACATGTTGACAAGATGCTGTTTTCAGTACTGCAAATCCACTTTACATGCACTTCAAAAGGATGAGGATAGAATCGTGCTGGAATTGATACGGAAAAACCAACGGCATCACTGTATATTGGTAGACCAATCACAACAGACTGGGCCTTTTGACCAATCAGAGCAGAGTAGGCTCGCGGAAAGGAGGGGTTTAGAGAGACTGACTGTTCGAATTAAATGTCTTCGGACTCTTTGAGAAATGAGGTAATGTGCAATGCATATTATGAGAAAAGTGTTTTTTGACCTTTGATTCATGTAAACCTATTGTAGGAGACCTCCAAAACTAAATTAGGAACCATTAAAATTAGGGCACTTTAAAAAAGAACAAAAAAATATTTTATATATGTATATTTGTATATATTAAAGGATCCTTTAATAAAATAATAAAATATAAATTCTAAAAAAAAAAAAAAAAATCATAATCTGACTCTGAATTTTATTATGAAATAAATCATATAAATTACATATTTTTATCAATTTTTTTTTTTTTTTGCAGGAAATTATTACCTGCAACGTTAAAATATCTTGGAGCAGATGCAACGGCACAGGGGTTGAGTTCACAAGACGACAAGCCGTGCCTTTGCTTCAGTCAATTGAGATATAGCACAGCCCATTAGCCACGCAGTACGGAAGGCTTTTTGTTTGTGGTCATGGTAGACAGACATTGTTCCTCATGTTTGGCATTCCATGTTTCCCTCTTCATCAGCTCCCTCGTTCTCAGGGGGGACAAATTAAAGGAGGGGAACGAAAAGAGAGGCACTTGATCTTCCCAGTCACAGCGCAGACTATCTCTCTTAACGCAATGATTTTGATGTAAGTCACATATCCTCATCAAAAGATCAATGACTGATGTCAGGAGAGGTATTTTATGACATTTCGATTTGAGGTGATGTTTATCCTCCGTCAAATGTGACAGATCCAATGATTTAACATTTAGGATATATGACAAATGATGGAAAATCTGAACTGTTAAGCAGAATTATAACAAAGAGTTATGACTTCCAGGTAGGTTTACTATAGCTCTTAAAGGCATAGTTCACCCAAAATTGAAAATTCTGTCATTATTTACTCACCCTCATGTCATTTAAAACACGCATGACTTACTTCCGTCTGTGGAACCAAGTTGGGAACCAAACAACATTGGAACCCACTGACTTCCAATGTATGTATATTAAAAAAAAATACAAAAAATTCTTTCATGTTCCACAGAAGAAGAAAAAAAGTCATACAGGTTTGGAACCACATGAAAGACCTGACTCATTTGACTTGAACCACATAGCTAAAGTAACTAACAAAACCTTCCCATGGGAAAATCCAGGTTAAACTGGTTTTTGGTTTCTAGTTGGTGGCCCAAGCTAGCAGACCACTTTGGACCAGCAACAAACCACCATCAGCTAGTTGCACAAGCTTAAAGGGATAGTTCACCCAAAAAAAAAAAAAACATTGTCCTCATTTACTCATGTTAGAATGTAACCAAACAGTATTTGAGTCCACTGATCTCCATTGTATTGGCAACCAGTTACCATAACTCAAAACACAGTTAAAGCTGAATATCAAGCACTTTAGCAACATGGTAGAGGCTTTTGTACAACTAAACACTATTTTCCTTCAAAAAAAAAAAAAAAAGACTTCTACCTACAACTTAACCTCAAAGCCACCAGAAGTGCCACCTGAATACCAAAGCAGAAAGATTGCGTTAGAAAGAAGTGTTAGCATTTTGAAACATACCTCAGAATTGCAATTAATTTCTTCACTGTTTGGTATTCAGAAAGGATCTGAGCATCATTACCTATTGAGGTAGGCACATACACAAAGACGGGCACGTATGCATACGACCTGCAGCTACAGGATAAACACAGCAGGGTGAGGTTACGCACTACAGCATCTGAATATTGAAAGTGTCAATGCAATGCTGTGACCCAGCAGACGGGCTTCTTATGTATGAATCAATGATATTCCTCAAACGTGGGGGATGAGTATGTATGCGTGTCTGCGTTTGCATATGTCAACAGAGCGAATTCTCCATCTCCATTACCCCGGTTTCGCAGGCTTAAGCAATAACCAACAGGCTTAATCGCACTGGAGGTAATAAATGTGAATGTTTACTTTCTGTCTGCTAGAATCTCAGCACTCCTTTCTATCACGGGAACATAACAGGTCTTCATTAAAAGAATTACTGTGGTGGATACTGACACACAAACACACATTTTGCCTGGAGCAGGACACAAACAGTGCTTCGTCCACGTCGGTTGCGCCATATCATGGCTTGACGGCAATCGCGCTGCCTGAAGAGTCTGTGACACCAGTGCTGATTTTACCACCATCGCAATTCAGGAAACAGCGCCTGTGTGCTCGGGCACAGTCAGACTGGGCCTAATGAGGCCGCAGGATCTGTGTGACTGACACGAGCATTTCAGCATGCTGTCATGTGTTTATTAAAGCATGATGAGGGTCGCTGGGGCCGTCATCTTTAAAGGGGCCATACTATGGGGGGGGGGGGGGATAGTTTGTGAACTTAGGTCCAGAAAGCTCTCTCTCACTGGTATAAACTAGTGCTGTTTTCATGTCCTCCTGGGAAGGTCCTATTTACAAGTTTGGAAGTCATAATTATGATGTGATGGGTATTCGAGTGAATTTGGTTGGAATAAAAAAGACTCACTGGGCAATTTCATATTTGTCCTTCTCTTTCCCACTCTTTGACAGAGACAGGAAGTTTTTTAGCACCAGCGGAATAAACAAAAAGCAAAGGATGTGCATTAGGTGTGTAATTAATGTTTTATGTTGTCTATCATTCTCGTGCCGGGAATTATGGGTAATGAAGTTTTGTTGTGCAAGCCTGTCGCCTCATAAAGCAGCTAAATTAGTAGTATTTATCGTTGTTCTTCACTGACTCCTCACAGTGTAATTAAAACCAATTAGCTCCTGCCACAACCATTTAACTGACACGCCTCCATCTTGAAAAGTCAAGGCTCAAAGAAAGTCTCAGGTTTTCTCACCATACATGACACGGAGGAAGTAAATCTGCAAATAGATGTTTCACTTTCATAAATATTAAAAATAAATCAAAGCTATGACATCACAAACATTAGAATATAAACACACGACCACACAAGTTTACACGTTAATGCCTTTTCAGCATTTTGCTACTATTGTGAAAGACAGAAGTTAGCCAATCATAACAGAGCTAATTTGCATACATTATGAAAATGTTAAAAGTAAAGCAGCAAAAATAATTAAATAGAGAAAACGTGTATAATTGTATGATTCAGAGTAATCTTACATTAATTGTAATCAATAATTTTTGGTGAAATATATATGAAGATCTTTTGTAAGTGTATTATATTTATATTATATTATATATATATATATATATATATATATATATATATACATATACACACACATACATACACTGTATATATGTGGCCTTACCAGCCACCTGCGAACCCATGTTTTTCCATCCTTAGACAACATTGGATGAAGTTGGTCATCATCTTAACGGAAGGATGAAAAATATATATATCTATACATTTTATATAAAAATGGTTACTTTTTATAAACATTGTTACTTTTTCCTTAAAAAAGTTTTTTTTTCTACTTGTAGTTGACTACAGACAACAAAAACTTTTGCTTTTGATAAAACCCCATTGGAACATTATGAAACAAGGAAGAGCATCATGGAAAAAGGTGGATAGAGATATGAGTGGGAGTGTTCAAGAGAAAGAGGTAGTAATACGAGTGACTAGGGTGCTGAAAGACGGTACACAGCCACAGGGAAGAACATGAAAAGTGTAGTTCACCCAGAGGTTGAACACCTCATAGCTGAATGAGACCAAACATAGCCCAGCAAGAGTAAATACTGCTGGCAGAGACAGTGCACATCGATGAACTAATTCTGGGAGACACTCATGAACAGGCGCTTTCACGTTCTGCTAATAATAAAAGACACAAGAATTTCTATTATTAGCATTGGTCTGAAGGTCGCCCCTGGCAGTTTAGGTCCTCCCTGACAGTTCCAGCGACAATCCCAGACAGTTTCAAGAGCTAAAACAGAAAAAACGAGCTAAATTTCCAGCTGCTGTCCTAACTATGATGAATGATTCCTTTGAGAGGTCACCCCCCTGGCTGGACTAACTTTGAACCTACGCTCTCTCACCTGGGGCTTAAAACTAATCCAAACTTAAGCCCTCTGGATGTCTCGATGGCCTCTACAGAAGAATGCTTTGAGGAGGATTGCATTCAAAGTGCGCTCAGTTCATTCCACACTTCACTCAAGATTCTCAACAACACGCAGACCTTCACAGTTGGACCGCAAGAGCAGGAAGAGGAGGAGGGCGAGGACGAGGAGGTGGGAGTTGTTTGCTAGCGCTCTCCTAGCACAAGCCACAATCACTCCAAAAACTCTCAAAGCAGCCCTCGATGGGCAGCCCGAACACAATTCTCATGCCAGTGAGTGGCTGCCAAAATGCCTGAGCCTTGAGCCTGTGCCATTGCAGTGAATAGATGGCACTGTGCATGCAGCGCACTCACAGGTAAAGGGCGCTGGGCAAGAAATACGTGCCATGGCACAGAAGGTCACTGTCCAGATGGGGAGTTATTTTCAAACATTTAATAAAGGAGGATTTGTGACAGAGGGAAATTAATGAGAAAATGTGTTAGGCAGGTGAAAATCTCAGTTTATGTGTCGAGTATGATTATTACTATTGCTTAGGGCTGGACGATTATGGCCTAAAATCAAAACCTCAATTGATTGAACATTTCACCTCGATTACGATTAATGAACGATTATTTTGTGTCTGTTTTTTGTTTTTTTTTGCCCTCATAGTTCACTGACAAGGTTTGTACTGTAAATATGATTGACTATTAAAGGTGGGATATTTTTTCCTATTGAAAGAGTGATCTGACATAGCTCACTTTCAGCAGTTTTTTTATCTATGGTTTGTAACATTTCTTACAGATTTCTGCTCGTTGTAAATCAGATAAAGATAAATTAGCACAGTACCAGTACGTAATGAGAGCGTTTGCGTGTATGAATTAGTCATACCATCTCTCTATTAATTGTGAAGCTGTGGGTTGTAAATAGTTCCTTCAAAAGTAAAAAAAAATATATGCTATAATAAAGCTACTAAGCTAATTTAGTGATAAATCACAGGACAGCGCTGACAACTAGTTTCTGCATTCCTCTTTGTGCACGCGATCTTCACGTTTTGCGCAGCTACTGTTTGTATGAGTGTTCATGCCACAATGCAGCTGCACGAGCACGGTAGCTCGATATAATACACATCCAATTGTCTAAAATCGCTTGAATGTCCAAACTGGCAAACCTTAAAACAAATACGTAAACTACCACGACACGTAAACCGATTCCTAGTTATTGCACGAATTAAACATGAGTGAACATCAGAATCAGAAGGTATGTTGTTTCAACAATACACCATTTTTTTCAATTTCAAGTCCACCAACGTTCCTGTCTGGTTTGTTTGTCGGACAAAATGGCAGATTCGGCATTGTGATTGGTCAGATCGCCTGTCAATCAAACTCCCAGCAAAGGGTGAATTACCTAGCAACCACCCAGAACCCCCAGAATACACTAACAAGTGAAAACAGCCAATCAGATTCAACTTATGGACTTATCAACTTTGGACAATGGAATTTTACTTTGGGTGGTGCTGCTATTATAGAAGAGATAACTTTTATCACTTGCAATTTATCATCATGTCATGCCTGGTTAGGACAGTGTTACACTGAAAACTGTAGCACTATCAAAATTTCCTCAGTTCTCATTAGAATCAAAAAATAAACATCCATCCAATTTTATTTCTAAGTGTTTCCCTGAGAACCTCTTCCATCGTGGGCGTTGGAGTATACAGTGCCTGTTTGAGCAGCTCCAATCACAAGACACTGCAGCTCGGCTAGGGAAATATTTGGGGAGTCCTATGTCGCCTGTGGTGTTAAAAAAATTATGAACTCTCTCCTATATCCTAATGCTCTCCTAGTGAGAGAGAAGAGACAAACCAGAAGAAACGAGATTACCAAGAGAAAAGAGAAGTCACAGATGAGACCTCAATTGTTTCGCCTAGACACCAATGAGATAAAATGGAGAACAAATGTTTACGTATCCAGCTTCCCAGACTTCTATTGAGAAAAAAAATCTCACATGTGGCTCCTCTAGTTTTTCAGAAGAGATCTCAAACTGTGCTTAGATGCCAATGTCTGCACTCAAAGGTCAGATTTCAATATTAACTTAAACATTTCTCATTCATTTCCCTGAGCTATGCTAGATAAACTAATGTTATAGACATTTTGATTCCTCCATTTCTCCTTAAATACAATTTTAAAAGAAACATCTGATACCTAATTGAAACATAAATGAGAACTTCAACTTGTTGAACACTCAAACATGACCTTAAACCGGGCTATGTGTCCAGTCAACAAGTACTGATGGTTTACCTTCTTTACTAGTGGTTTAACATGTGAATCTGCACCAGAAAACTACATGAAGATATGAGGAGATGAGTTGAGAAGAACACATTAAGCCAAACCACGTCCTGGAGTCAACAAGCCTGGGCCACGCTGGTATTTCCTGCTGTAGCTCAAAGACACCAGACAACTGGGACCAGCATGATGAGGAACAGCAGGACCGGGATAAAGAGGATCGGGAATATCACAACATATTCAAACACACACAGTGCGCATGTGGATTGACCTTTAAGGCAACATCTGGGCCGCACTGTTTATTGGCCTGACATTGTTTTTCCCACATGGATTGTAAGCTAATCTGTTTGGTAAACTCCAACGTGATCCGTCAATACTCTCAAAGATCAGAAACCGCTCCTGGTGCCTGACCCGGGATCAGTGCTCCTAATATAAGAGACATCCTGTCTGGGCTCCTCTGTATTAAGACAGACTGATCTCTGACCAGTGTCAGTTCCCTCCCTTTTATTGCTTGAACTAACACAAACTAAACCCCAGAAGCACTGATATCGACTGCAAACTTTTTCCTTTGTTTTTAAGAACTGCAGACTTGAAAATGTCAAGACTTCTAATACTCCCACATATATTGCAAACTGCAAGCATCGTCGATCCCATCATATATAATCATTTGCTTGTGTTGAAAGCACTTTGCATTTTCTGTTTAATCTAGGATGTACTGTATTGCATGTGGCAAATCCCTATTAAATTTACAGGAGCTGTGGGTTAGCATTTAGCAACATCCTGAGCTGTGGAGTCCACATGGGAGACGTGGGTTCACGTCTGGATCAAGTCATTTCTCAATACTGTTTCCCCCGCTTTTAACTAACATTTCTTGTCCTCTTATTACACTGCTGTTAATAAAAGTTGCAAAAACGGCAAAATAAAAAGTTTCCAGTTTTTGACCTATGAATTTTGATGTCTTTTCCAGCCTGTTGATTACTGGATATATAAGTATGTTTGTAAAAATATATGTACACTACCATTCAAAAGTTCATGGGAAGTTTTTTTAAAGAAATTAATACTTTTATTCAGCAAGGACATGTAAATTGATCAAAAATTACTGTAAAGACATTTCAATGTTACAAAAGATTTCCATTTCAAATAAATGCTGTTTTTTGGACTTACTATTCATCAAAGAATCCTGAAAAAATCATGTATAATGTTTTCAACATTGATGATAATAAGAAATGTTTTGAACTTTTGAACGGTAGTATTTTGTTGATGAACCTTAAAATAGAAGTTCACTATGAAAGTTTCCATACCTTATTTTCTTTCTAAGATTGTTAATTTACATTTACATTTCTAAAATTATGGGAACTCTGAAAATTCCCCATGCTGTCACTTAAACAGGCACATGGGATCTGAATGCTTTTTCATTTTTTACTAATTTTGAGAGAAAATCTGTTCAATTCTGCAGAATGGATTTAGACAATGTGTTAAACTGAACTGAGGGAAAAAAAACTTGCTAACAGAAAATATTACCAATAAAAAACAAAAATAAACATGTGCAGAACTTTGTGAACAATTCTGCAGAAATGCACCAATTTATGAGGCTGCAGATTGTGAGTGGGCTTACCTATGGGCAACTGAGTGAGGTGTGTTTCTTTTCTCACTATTAAACATTAAAGAACCTCCTCTACACACATGTGCATGCTTACACACTTCTAAATCCAGAGCCAGAACAGCATACAGAGTCATCATAAAAGCGCCTATCAGGACCACTCAGCTGCCACAGTTCTCCAGGAGGGGACATCGTGTCCAGGCACATCAGCATTTTCTTAAATGCTGGAATCATGGGGGACAAATGAAACAGGAAAAATACATGAAAGCAAACACAGAAGAAAGTCAGAGGTTTTGAATCTTAATGGAATATTAGCATACTGCTTACCAGTGTTGGGGAAAGTTACTTACGTAACAGTAATGCATTACAATACTGCATTACTCCCTAAAAAAGTAACTAATTACATTACTTAGTTACTTTTATGGAAAATAATGTGTTCCATTACATTTTGCTTTCATTCTGTTTTAAAAACACATTTAAAATATTATTATAATCTGACCACAATATTTCCTGTTTTTTCATGTTTTGTTACTTCTTGTTTGTTCCCGTGAACACATAAGTGCGCATGTTTAAGTGACTAAGTTATGAAGAAGAGAATTTCAAATTAAACTGAAAAGTAACAATTACTTTTTTAAAAAGTGTAAATTTAGGAAGTAATGCGTAACATCTAAAAAGTAATCTGATTACATAATGGATGGTACATGAAATGCATTAACCAAACACTGCTCCTTGCTGTAGTGCACTGCAAATTTATTATGATTTATTACAATAAAATTGTAATATATTAATATAAACATGTATTACAATAAAAGTTTGAACAAATAAGCTTTTTGTCAAGAAATGAGTATCAGTATATAACAGCACCATGTTATGCATAAAAAAGGAAGTGGTGCTTGGGATTTAAATCCAGGCGCTAGTTTGATTTAGTTAACCCTTTAACTTTGTCTTGGTACCACTTTTGTTTAGGTTAGGATGTCATGTATATTACTCACAGGGATATTAACTTAGGTCAGAAGAACAGATTCCCCTTGAGTTCAAAACAGTGACAAACAGGAAGTGAAATGCATGACCTGAACTTAAACTCACCCCTTAAATGACTAAACAAGAACCAGCTGGTCTTAATACCACTAATCTGGATGTAATACCATTATCTGAGGTAATAAAAAAACAATAGAGAAAAAAAAAAATACGTTCATAACCATGAATAATGCAATAAAGCTCTCAGTGGTTCTCTGGGGTATAAGCACAGTTATAATAGCAGTGTTTGATCTCGCCTGGCAGTACCAGTATGGGGGAGTCTGGTGGTTAATTAGTGCCAGGCGCAGTCGTCTTATCCAGGTTAGCGACTCAGACTAATCCGCGAACACTAGCACCACCATGCCCTACATTCCAGTGCTCGCCTCCCCTCCGTACGCAGCAGTTTAAGGGCCGATACCACCCAGAGAGACGTCTAACCCCCCTACTGACATTTCTACTGGAGCCACTGAAGTTTAAGAGCGGCCCACAGATGTCAGCCATTTCATTGAAGCGGGAGTGAAAAGAGGTCATGCACATGGATGATGTTAACCAAACCACAAAGCGCATTAAAACACCACTTTGGTTTGAAGTGATGAGGTCGGTTTGCTATTGAAAACATGTTGACGAGTAACCCAACATTTTAATCTATACTGTGTGAAATGCTTGATGTTGTTTATCAATCAAAATTAAAAAAATCACTTAAAAATTAGGGCTGTCAATCAATTTCAATTAAATTTTACTTGATTTAATTATGTGATATGTTGATTAATCAAATTAATCGCATACATCAATATTTGCCATGAAAAGGCCGTGAAGATATTGAAGATAATTCAAAGACAGTAGCCTATATTTTTTGGAAAGAAAATTAAATAAATCACAGTATAAAAATATTAATTATATCTAAGATTCACGATTGTTTAAATGTTTCGGGTCAGTAAGATTTATTTTATAAGAAATTAATAATCTTATTCAGCTAGGATGCATTAATTTTATCAAAAGTGACAGTGAAACATTTATAATGAAAAAAAAAAAGATTTATATTTTACATGAATACTGTTCTATTTTAAAATATATTAATATTTATTGTTAAAATATATTAAAATAGAAAATACTGTAAGTTGTAATAATATTGCACAATATTACTGTTTATTTTATCAAATAAATGCAGTTTTGGTGAGCAAAAAGATTTTAAAAATTGTATGATTTCATGAGATATATATATATATATATATACATATATATACACACACACACACACACACGCATATACATATATACATACATATATACACATAAATATACATAATAGTATGGAATTCTGAATAGGCTTTAGAAAAATATAAATATGTATGTAAATATTTCAAAATTCTGAATATGACTGATATTTTAAATAATGAATTACGTTTTTGAATCATGTCCCAATGTCATACCTCTTTTCCTCTTGCTATTCAACATACTTTCAATAAAAGTGGCAAAAATTCCCCTTAAAATAAATACATGAAAACATACCAAGTCTACAATGGGGGACTCTTCTGTCACTCTCAATTGCCCCCTCTCACCAAAAACAAGGCAGAGGAAGTTGTCACTCAGGAAACAGGAAGTTGATTAGGTCAGAGGGTCAAAGGGTGATGTCCGATGGCTTTAGAGGAAGCAGTGTGGAAATGTCAGAGGAATGAATTACAGACGGCACACTCGTACAGACGTTTATGAGCCCTGGACGCTCTCGTCATCTTACAAACGCTGGTGCAACCCCAGTCATCACGTCGCACCCTCAGAGAACAATGCACGTCGTCTCCTGTCAGTGTGGCATCTCAGAAATGCTAATGAAATTCTGACAAACAGCAGACAAAAGAGAGAGAGGCGATCCCACTGACAAAGCAATCACATTCAATAAAACCTCCTTTTTAGTCTGTCATTTCTTGCCTGGTTTCTTTATGAATACTCAAACAGAATGAATTGATGTTATGCATACACGGAACGACAAATGCTTGAAGGAAAGGAAGAAAAACAGGAGGAAGATGACTGGAAAAAACCCACATCATCTTTCTTCCCTCAACTCTTTGGAGCTTCCACAAGGGGCGGATGAAAAGAGACGCAAAACGATTTAGCCATAGTGTAAAAACAAGCTCCAATTAGCTAATTAAACCTGACAATTAGCGCGTGATTCAGCTGCCAACAAAACAATGCAGAACGTCGGCACGAAACACCTGAGGCTGGCACAAACAAAAGATGTTCGATATCTTCCATTTTGTCATCTTTTTTATCTATCCTCCTCCACCATACCCCATTTTACTATTTTGTTTATCCCTCTTCATCACAAGTACAGCTTTCCTTTCATCACTATTTCAAGAGCAAAACATGAAAACAATAGATTTAACCAAAACAAACAACCTGTTCTCTGACAGTAAAGTAATAAAACGCAAAACGTTTACAAAATTACTACGATTTTTTCACATGATACCAGTGTAATACAATTGTTTAGATTCTAATATGATGATAAATATGATTTTTTTTTTTAAATGGGGTCCGCAAAAAAGTTCAGAGAAAAAAAAAAATGTAAAAAGTCATTGAATAAATGTACAAATAATTAAATAATATATTATAAAAATATTTTTATTATTTTATTAATAATATTAATAAAATTAATTATGAAAATAATTAGACTAACCACATTTATTTTATTTTATTGACAGATGCATAAACTTAAATAAAAACATAAAATTGTCTAAGATTACTCTAAATACAGTATAATTATTTGTCAAAGTTATTAATGGGTCTTTATACACAAAGATATATAGCGGTCTTTAACCACATGAATGTCATAACATGTAAATACAGTACAGATATTATTATAAAGCAGCTGGTTAGCAGTTGTTTTGCATCACAGATGCTACTTTACCGCATAGTTTAGCATAGCTGAAGTCTTACGTAGCCAGACCTTCAGACTGACGGCAGCTTTCATTGGCCAAGGACCACCCAAGAGGAGTTTGACTGACATATAACACAACCAATCACAGTTCGTTTTGTTCCACGTCAGGTTTAGGGCTGTGAAAATGTAAAATCGACATCTCTACAATAACAGATCGGCGTACATCTAATAAATTATTCATTCAAGAACGTTGTGAACTTTTGAAAATCCAGCGTTTAGTTGGTCCTGGTGATTGCTCATTGTCACAGCTGTAAACACGATGGTGTTCTTTTTCCATGAGGGGGTTTGGCAGCATGACATTTGCTTCTAGACGGACCGTTCTTCTGGACGTCTTCTGGACATCCTGTAGAGAATCCTTAAGTGTTTCATGTTAAGTGTGCCTTATGCATCAGATGTTCAGCCAACGGTCTGTGGGCATGATGTCTGAGGCTAAGACTAGCATAGCTGGAACACTACTGAACAATCAGAATCAAAGTCCGGAAATATTTGTTATTAACCAAGTACTAAGGCATTTCTGACAAGTGCCACTTTTTACTAGAAATTGCTGTCACATACTTCACTATATCATGGAACAAATTTTTACTTTTTGTAAGAAAAAATTACAGCAGCTAGCACACTTGGGATTTATATGAAAAGATTGAGTCAGTAGACTCATCCAGATTTGATTTGACAAAGTTCACCACGGAAACACAGCATGCTCAGTCATTCAAGCTTCATTCCAAAACATCTAAAAGCCACTAGGACAAAAATCCACCCTGGAAGTCTGAGAGTACCTCATATTCCCATAACTCAACTCCAGTGGGGTCGGGCTCAGGTCTTCCCCCATTAAAAAGACCTAGGAGTCCATTTAAAGAGTGACAGGGTGAATGGAGCGAGTCTCATGACTTTTTCGACGGTGGCCTTAATTTCTTGCATCGGCGTTCTGGAGCTTTCCATTATTCCTGCCTGACGGGGGATAACGGCAGGCACTCCACTCCGTAACAAGCTCCTTGACCTTTCCCTAGCAGGGATGGAGTATTCCGCCCCACTAACGGCTCCGTACAACCGATTGCTTGCTGAGACCCGCTGTAATAATATTTGGCTTGATATGTGGGAAGGTGAGAAGAAAGCTAACATTGTCTTAGTAGCATTCAATTTAGTTATTGTAGAGCTTATACCACAAGACTCACAAAACAGTTCACTCATTTTAAAATGATTTTGTCCAATCATTAACAGTGACCACAGCTGTCAAGCAAGATTTATATAAAGTCTTTCGAAGATTTTAAACATAGTGCACAAGTCATTTGACTACTTTAATGATTATTTTATGGTGCATTTTTTTTTTTTTAGCCCATTTATTAGGTCAGAGGGTCAAAGGGTGATGTCCGATGGCTTTAGAGGAAGTGGTGTGGAAATGTCAGAGGAATTAATTACAGACGGCACACTCGTACAGACGTACGAGTTCCATTTCATGGAAGAAAGTGCTGATCGGGAACAACAAAAGAATTAAGAGTAAATTTCTTGACTTTTCAGTAAACTATCACTTTAAGTCAGTTGATACAAAAAAAAGGAGTTAAAGTATTTATAAGTATGAAGATATAACGTTGAAATTCACACCATTGTTGTACTTCCAGAAACAGCTCGTGGACCATCTACTTCTGCATTATCAGGGTCCAAAATTAACACTCGGCAAGTGCCAAATGAGAGTAAAAAATTTGGCTTTGGCGGGGACATAAAACTGAGTAACTCGCCAACTGGCTTGGCAACTTTATTAGAAGCTTCAACATAACGCCAGTTTTAAGTCAAACTGTAAGAATGATAGTCTGACCACTTACTGATGTGAATGTGTCAGATTCAAATCAAATACCAAAAATGTTTTCTAAAAAACATATGTCACGAATAGTCTTCTAATGGCTTTTATAATTTGGAAAAAACAGCATCAGAAGTTTATCTAGGATATCAAAACATTTTTTCCCCAGAACTCCATGTGGTGCCACATATGTGGAATGTTCCTCGCATTAAGAAACCAAAATTAAAATATGTGGGACAAAATCACGAGATGTCTTCATGTTTTTGTGACAGATGCAGCTTTACTGAGAGATGAACACTGGCCTATTGTATAAAAATACACTGTCATGACAGATAAGAATATTTATCGTCAATTAACTCACTCACCATTGGATCTTCCAACCATTCGGCGTTACAGTACGGCTTGCAAAAACAACAAAACAACAATAGTAGCATTTGTTTTGCAGGTGTTCTGTCAACACAGAACATTTACCATGTTTTACACACCTGTCTCAGTAAACATTTGCAAAACAGGTTTTATTATCATGTAATGAAGAACCATTTGACTTTTGCCAGCAGCAGCCAGAAAAGTTGCTCATTGTCAGAAACCTCCAGATTTGCAACACTGTAATTAACAGTGAAAGATGACAAATAATCCAATCAAAGTCTCCCATTGGTTTCCAATAAGCCACTCAGACCTCTTTGTATAAATTGCATGGGAGTGAATGAGTGTCTGGATCATGTCATACAATCAATCATGTTACCTCTAGCAAAGCCAGATAAGGGAGTTACACAAAGAAAATCTATCTGACACCAGACAAAACAAGAGCTGATACAACTATCAAATCTAATCTAACATTTCTTGTCACAAACACCAATATTTTATCATAAATACATACTTTATGCCAGAGATGTCACCAGCACACCAATGTCTTGACTTCAAAATAACACCCTGACGCACCAAAAGAGACGCTATAAGAATAGAACTTTGCTGTGTTTCCTGAAAAACAACATGGCACCAAGATTAAATGATGCAACAACAAGCAAAGCATCACTTCTGAAGCAGCGGTTGAGGATGGCAAATCTCAACTGCCCAAAGTCTCCAAGGAAAACAAAATATTATCTTAGTGTATTTAAGACTGAGCCAACAGCCACAATCACTCCTCCTACCCACTTCACGACACAAACAAAACAGTCGGCTGGTCTGAAATGGATGCATTAATACATTATGGACACACAACAGGGATGTGCAATGACAGCTAACAGAAATACAAGCTCAGAAGACACAACAAGATTTAAATGAGTGTGTCTGCACGTTCTTTGTCCAATATCCCTCATTATATCAGTATTGGGGAAGCTCCTTAAAAACTGTAGCTTACTAAGCTACACTACAAGCTAATAAAAGTATGTAAATATCACAAGATATTTAAGAGGATCAGATTATATCATGTATCACAAACAGAGTTTGATTAAAACTCCTTAAACAAAGACATATTCAATAAAAAAAAATATATATTTATCTGAAATATAAATTTAGAAGTAAAAACAGGCATGAACAGCAGTTTTGTTTTAATTACTTATTTATATTTTTAAAAAGATGTATAATTTCTAATAAAAAGAGACTCAATCCAGTAAATTGTTACTTTTTGTACCAGTTCATATCCGAACAAACTGATTCACTGAAACAAAATGAGATGTTTTAAAGCTACACGATAAGGTATGTTCTGTAGCCTGTTCTGTTAAAGATGCATTACTGTGGCACACGTAATTGTGACGCAACCACCAGTAAACTGTGACACTGCTTGCACAGATGCAAAATTATTCTTAAAAAAGAAAAAGCATCAGTTAACACCGAGATTGATTATTACATCTATTGATTGACTACCCGTTGGAGACTGATGAATTCATCAAGGCCACATTGATCATCAACTGCCTCTGACCTAATGGATGAAGCAAACCACAGGAGGGCAAAACAAGAGTCTCATATAAGTTACTGTGCATAAATCTAGTTCAGTTAATATTACCCATAAACCCTTGCAGAACTGAAGAGACGTTTGTAACTGTTCACTCTTAACTTTAAAGTGCAGAAGAATGTACAGAAAAGCTCCCGTAGCAGTTTTGAATGCATGAACCAAAAAGATTAAAGGTCCCAATACTGGTGCATACTTACAACACTTTCAAAAGTGTTGAAACAAAACAAAAACAGAACAGAACAAAAAACAAAAACAGAAAACAAAACCAAACAGAAAATAAAACCAAAAAGAACAGAAAACAAACAAAACAAAACCTGCTTTAAATAAAAAATACAATTAAAATAAATGAAATTAAAACTAAACTTCACAATTTAAATGTGATTTTACTGGTATTTTGTCATATTAGTCATTCAAAGTTTGACAAGCTTTGAACAAAAAGGTTTCCGTCTTTCTCCACTCGAGCAAATAGAAGTTGTATTTTAATGACAAGAAACTAGCTGCCAGTGTTAGCAAAATGGCCGCTGAGTCACTTGATTTAAAATGGAATCTGATTCCTAATCGAACCATCCAGTCCAATAGCCTGAGAATTGCAAAACAGTATTTACATGCACAAATAATCTAAAGTTCTGTCGGCGACTGTGGTGGACACAAATGACATCGGGTCATATTGAGACTTCACCTTAAATGTTTTTATGTGCTTGTTGGGGCCAAAGTGACTGTCAGCCCATGTTACATTTGCGCTGAGGCAGCGAAGTATCTCGAGGATATTTTTCTTTGCAGTGTGTGAGAATGTAAACGGACAGTAGGACAACCCTGTTTATTCAATTCTCCCGCAGGCCGTTATATGTCTAGCTCTTTGGCAGCGTGAGTGTATGTGTGTGACTAAGTAAAGAATATGAAAGAGAATACATATTAAATGCATTAATGAGTCTGTGTGTGTGCATGGCCATGTGTCTCTCTGCAGGCCATCTTGGCTATCCAGGGCTTCGAAAATGACCTCATTAAATATCATTGCATTAAGCCAATTTTATGAATTTAACATAGTCCCTGGACCATTGTTTGCCTGCAAATTAGATTAAAGCAACATTCTCTTTTCTGTTTGGGGTCTTTCAATTATTTTTGGAGGGCATTGCAGGCAGGGAACCTAATGAGCTGAGACAGCTTTCCTCCTTTCGACTGTGTCTACAAAAGGTCTGAGCCAATTAACAAACAGCTCCTCCCCATCAAGACAACACGACTTCCAGGGACAGCGGCTGTTAACATAGCGGCTCTCTCAGTCTAGATTACCACCGGAGGACATTTGGATGGTCTAACACCATGATCAAAGGAGATCAGCGTAGGTTTTTTAGTACCAGCTGTGGTGTTGGGGAAGCTACTTTGAAGCTTCCCAAGTTACAAGCTACTCATAATTTCAGTTAGTTAAATTACTGTGAAATGGATAGTTTACCCCACAAATTAAATTTTGCCATAATTTACTCACACTCTGTATGACTTACAGTATGACTTACTTTTAGGCCCTGTTTACACCTGTCATTCAGATGCATTTTGTAGACAAGTAGACGAGGGAGACACATTCTCTTTTGTCCACTTTTGAACACTTCTGTCCTGATTTATTCGAGTGGAGGATCTATGTATGGGCTTTTGCAGATTTTTCGATGTAATTGATGAAATAAGCTTGCGCAATTTACATATGAACGCACCCGGAGATTTCATTTCTGCTCTGACTGCCGCAAGACCGGCCGAACGTGGTGAGTGCATGTTAGAAATCAGGAATGGTGAGAGAACATAGTGTTTATGTTTTTCATCTTCAGCCAACAAAGTTTAAATCCCATCTGGCTAGTGCGCTTCCCATAGTAGGCAGAGAGCAGGAAGTATTTTTGTGGCAGTTCGAACAAATTCGGTTGAAGTCTGAAATCCCAATCTGGTTGAACGCATTTTTTGACTACCTCTGGAAGTGGTCGAAAGTGGACAAGCTGTCGTCCACTTGTGATCAGATTGACAAAAATGCTTCTAAAAAAAATCTTTTTTGGGTTAGTAAATGAAAACAAAATTTAAATTTTTGAGAATCATCACTTTAATGTGTAGGTTTATAAGTACACTACAAAATACTAGGGGAAAAAATAGCTAATTTGAAATAGGAAATCGAAATAGATTTCTTAATGAATGCTCCAAGTCTAATTGTAAAATATTCATCTGATATAAATATCTGATATAATATTCACACTCAATATAAATTGATGCTCAATATAAAATTATTACCTTCTTATACTATTTCATTACATTTACTTCCACTGAAACTGACTTCACTTAAGCCACGCAAGTTATTAAGGTAGATAGATTTAACTAAATATTTTACTTCAAAAATGAAGATGTAAACAAACAGATTTGGTGACAATTCATTTACAACAATTTACTAAATTTAATCCATTCGTGTTATACTAACAAACAGATTCACTACAATTAAACTTATTTGAACTAATCTAAACAAACAGATTTACTCAAATTAAACTTATAGGGGTTATGCACAACAAACTTTAACAGATTAGCAGATTACTTTAAAAGTCCATAGATATCGAAGTCAGTTCATACTGCCATTAACACTTCGACAAGTGGATGCAACAAGACCTGTTTTCCTGTTTGTTCATGTGACGATCATTTGGCATAAAACCTATTTCAACCATCCAAACAAACAGATTTACTAAAATGAAACTTATTTCAACCATCCAAAAGCAAATTCACTAAAATGAATGAGATTTCTAAATGCTACATATGACAAAGAGCAAAATCGAGTAAATCTTGTTTAATTATTATCTCACCCCACTCGGTAGAGCTGTGCAACCAGTAGAATGTGCCAATGTACAATGTACTCATAGTTAGTTACTCCCAACAGCTCATTTTGAGAGTACATGCCTCTAAACCAAGCTAGTTTGCAATGTTTATGTTATGTTTGTGTTTCCACAGTCCTTAAACAATACGTATGTGTATACATGTGTGAATGAATGCATGCATGAAACTACCTGTGTGTGCACATGCATGTACGTGTGACCCCAGGGACTAGGAATGTCTTTTTAATGAATGCCAGGGTTGGGTGAGGCTGAGTTAGGCGCCTACTGAGGCCCTCAAGGCTTCAGGAGGACGCAGAGACACAGTCAGGACGACAGTAAATGCAAAACAGCCAAACTCAGGGGGATAATGAAGAGAAGCAGGCCTGTTATCCTATTTTTACCACATTTTTTTTAACAGATTTCCCTGCAGCCCTGCCCAGTACAAGCACATACGTTGCCAATATGCTGTTCTAATATTCCAACAGGACTAGTTGGAATATGAGCGAACACTAAATATGACATCATATGATTAATGTATCAAATAGCAGGGCTGTGGTGATGCATTCAATCATATAAAATTATATTGTGATTTCATTTCTAACAGTATTTTATCAAAACTTCAGGTCCTTCAGCATGATGATGAATATTTATTACTTAAATGTATTCATATTTTATCATTTTCTGTAGATCAATTAATAAAGAATTACATATTTTGTCCTTTAGTTAAAATTAAACAGAACATTATGCAACAATTAGAACAACCATGATCCAATTGTTATAGTCATGTGTCACATATTGAATTGTGATGTATTTACCACAATGTTTTTCATAATTTGAAATAGTCAGTGATACACAAACCTAGAGAATTGACATCTCAGTGACATATGTGTGCTATCAGAAGAAAAAAAAAAAAACAGAACTTGTTTCACCATCCCAAAGGATTGAGCCTCACAGTCTCATTTACAAATGGTTTCCAAAGGTCTAACTGGTTGACAGGAAGTGAATCTAAATCTAATCATTTTAAATCCCTAATGATCAGAATGTGAGGAAAAGCTACTGATATATAAAAAAGAGTTTCCATAGTTTTCAAATAATTCATTTCTAAACTGCTCACGTAACACTCTTGACACTGATGTTTGTATGTGTGTATCTGTGTGTTGGTTGCAGGTCTCAAGGTTTGTTGCATAACCTTAAAAAGGCACTGGCTGAACCAAAGCCAATCATTCAAGGCTCTACTGGACATTCCTCCACAGTACTATAATCATAAACGTGAAAAAATAAAATACAAGTAAAAATAACAGCCCACAAACAAGCTGTAGGTCAGTCAATACAAATCCAAAGTCCAGCCAAATGGCCCACGCCAAGTAAAAATCACGCCAAGAGGGATTCATCCAAGAGGAAGATCCACCTAGAGAACCCAGAACAAAATCTCCACATCTCCCATGAGTCAGACACAGTGCTGGCCAGATCTGCTATGAAGGGTTATGAGTGTGGACACGGGCCCAATGACTGTCCGCCCAAACACCATCTTCAATGACACAAGAGACAAAAGAGATGAGACCAGAAGAGAACCATAGAGAAGAGAACCATAGAGAAGAGAAGAAAAGACAAGGAATGAATGAAGAGTAGAATAAGTAGAGAAAAGAAGAGAAATTAAATGAAGAGACATTAAGTTTAAAGTCCCCCTGTAGTCACTTTTATCCCTTAAAACTCATCTTTGATCACCAAAATTATATATTTAAATGTTTTTCCTGTGAAAAAAATTCTTCATGCCTTAAAATAGCTTGAATATAACTCTACACCCCTGCCTCATTTAGTATACATGGATCAGTGAATATGCAAATTAGCCCTGCCTCCACTCACTCACGCCAGCTCAGAGATCCACTCGGTCAACTTACTGAGGTAAACGCTGCACAATGGTATCGCTCTTTACAACATCGGACACATAACAGTAATTAATATGATTAGCCTACCGTTTGACTATGTTATCAAACGGCTAATAACAGCAGTCAAACAGCTGCCTTCTAACAATCAGTATCCTTACAAACGCTTTGAACAACTCAGAACGTCGGTGGAGAAAGGCGTATAGTTCATCATAACATCGTAATATACATCATACTCCCACCATATTGCTAAATCTATACGATTGATCATGTCAACATAAAAATATACCGGGATAACCTGGCTTCTCTCGAGACTCCCCTGCTAGTTGCTGTTAATGATATGCCGGCATGTTGATGTGATTGGTTAGAAGTTTGTTACGTCACAGACACCAGTGATTTCAAACCTTTTTTTTTCACTGCAGTTTTAAAGAGAAAATACTCAGCAATGGTGTAGACTTATGAATTTGCACATGGTTTGTCTTAAAGCATATTAAAAACAGCACATAGACATATAAAAAACATTAAAAAAAGAGATCAGGGACAACAAAAGAAGAGACGAGTTGAGAAGAAAAGAGGAAAGAAAAGAGCAGACGAGACGTAGTGTCTAATGATTCTGATGAACTATTATATCTCAGCGTTGACATCACTGATGGGTGTTGCACATGACATTCCTGCAATTAAAGCAGCAGTAAAGTGGAGCAGTGGAGACTATCCAATACACGCCAAGACATTCAGGGCCGGGCACAGAATGACATCAGCGCCAAGTATGGGACATGCACATTATGTCACAAACACGGGCCATACATCAGCTGCAAACAGATCCCGGGCGTGATCGATCTCCTCCGGGGCATCTGCGAAAGGGATGAAAACTATCCCACCCATCCATCCCCCACCAACCCCAGCCCTCCTCAGCACACTGTAGACATAAATATAATTTCCTTTCTCTTCTGTCAAGGTCAATTCTCCCTACGTTTGAAATCAACACCATCCAGGGAGGGGAGGAAATACTCAGCGGCCTGTTTAAATCGAACGCCAGATCATGATAACAATATGGACCAAGAGGAGACGCAAAATCGGTTTATGCACCATCAGCAAAAAACAAAACACTTCCGTCTCAGCCGGATCCTTGGTTTGCCTTCATGTGGTAGACCTTTTTCAGAGATCCTGCTTACAGTTAAGTACTCATTTTAATTGTAAAGTTATAGCTTTAACATTGTCCTGTTCTACTAAATGATGACAGTGGGTAAATTATGATTCTCTGTTGAACTAACTCACTCGCTTTTATTTTGAAATTTCAAAACACTGCTTTATGAAGCTTCGAAGCTTTACGAATCTTTTGTTTCAAATCAGTGGTTTGGAGCGTGTTTCAAACCTCCAAAGTCACGCCCCCCCCCCCCCCCCAGTGGTGAACCATTGAAATTTCGAAACACTAATGACGTAACAAAGCCTCGTTTACTGAAATCACGTGACTTTGGCAGTTTGATACACACTCCAAACCACTGATTCGAAACAAAGGATTCGTAAAGCTCCGAAGCTTCATGAAGCAGTGTTTTGAAATCACTCATAACTACATATTGTTGAATAAAGTCATTGTTTTTTTTGGTGCACAAAAAGTATTCTCATCACTTCATAACAATAAGGTTGAACCACTGTAGTCACATGGACTATTTTAAATATGTCTTTAGTACCTTTCTGGGCATCTGAAAGTGTTAATTATGTTGCTGGCAATGGAGGCCTTACTGAGCCATCGGATTAAAAAAACGGTTCTTTTCAGTCATTCAAAAACAGTGTCAATGCTGTAGCTTGATTCTCGAAACAAATGACTCTTATGAACCAGTTCTTGTTAGCTGAAAAAAAGTTGAGTTACTGGTTTGAACAAGTCTGAAACTCTGTCCTGCATCATTTACAGCATTAGCACAGAGAAGCATAGCCAGCTTCACAACATTCAGCCCTGTAAAATTCATGTAAATATGGGCCAGATTTGAGAGAGAATACAGATCCCACAACTGAGAAGCACGAGAACCAGTAGCATTTTAGTGAACAAGGTGTATCTACAGAGCAACAGCACAACAGAAACCAATCGACTGCTAATGTGGTGAGGAGACAATCAAGAGGGTACAAGCACCATCTGAACTTCCTGAGGGGATCGCAAACAAGCTCTCACAGCCTCTGTGAAGATAACGTGTGATCTTTATCAGATCTACAGAGAGACAGACAGAAAAAGAGGGAGACAGACAGAGAGGTCTCGTGTATGAGAGTTTGACTGGGTCATGCTAGAGGCCCTTAACAGATGTGGAGAGGACTGAGGTATCGACAGGCCTTCCTAGCCCCATTGGCAGCTCATGGGAAAAAACCCTACGGCCTTATGTTGCACAAGGATGTGCGTTTGTGTTTACATGCCTGTGTGTGTGTTTCCCACCTTTGCATCAGCCATCGAAGCAACAGTAACATGCTTGTGACTCAGACGCCACTGGGATCTTGACCCTCAGAGGACTATCAGCCCTAGCTAGTGTAACAATCGAGGGAGGACAGGGAATGTGTGAATGTGTGTCCAGGTGGCACGAAATCGAAAATAAAAACCAGAATACCTTATTACCTTAGAATACATTATTTAGGTGCTGAAATATTATTACCATTATATTAAATTAATATTAAGAATAATATATAATAAAATTAATTGATTATGTATAGATTATATTAATATTAAATATACAGTATATAAATATGCATGTGCAGGAACATAGAGGTGCAAACACACACACACACACACACACAACCTAGATACATAAACTACAAGCAAATACTTTGTGTTTTATGGAGCTTGGCTGAACAAACAAATCTCCACCCGCGCGACTATTTTGTGAGACGTCCTATTTTCCTCCAGCCACTATTAAAAATGCCTCGGGGTGCTGCGACTGAACCTGGCAAAGAAGAGAGATGCTCTTTGAGGACAAAGAAAATCGTTATTGTGCAGGTCGATACATCGGTGGAACGGCTCGTGAAGAGAAACTACCTCAGAGAAACCACAGCACCGTTTCACAGCACCACTTCTACATTCCCCACAATAATGGAGGAGAAAGAAAAGGTGGCTAATCAAGCAGGTAAATAAGCTTTTAGTCTGTAAGACTCTCGGAGCTTAAACTCAACACCCGCTCTGAGCACAAAGCATCAGTGCCGAGTATCTCTCTCTGAAGACTGCAATTAACAATTATATATCACACAGTAATTTCTGCTGAGGGCATTAGGAGATAGATAGACTGATAGCATAGAAAACACAGTTAGATGAAAGGACAGAATGAAAGAAATAAAAGGTCAGACAGACAGAACAAGTGACAGACAGACAGAATGAGCGACAGACAGACAGATAGAACAAACGACAGATAGATAAATAGATAGATAGATAGACATAATAGATAGAACAAACGAAAGACAGATAGATAGATAGATAGATAGATAGATAGATAGATAGATAGATAGATAGATAGATAGATAGATAGATAGATAGATAGACAGACATAACAATAGACAGAACAAACGGCAGACAGACATAATAGACAGAACAAACAACACAGACAGAAAGATAAATAGATAGACAGAACAATAGATAGAACAGACAGACAGAAAGATCAAATGACAGACAGACATAATAGATAAAACAAATGACAGACAGGCAGATAGACAGAACACATGACAGACAGAAAGACAGACAGACCGATAGATAGACAGAACAAATGACAGACAGATAAGAACAAACAACACAGACAGCGAGACAGACAGATAGAACAAATGACAGACAGACAGACAGATAGAACAAACGGCAGATAGATAGATAGATAGATAGATAGATAGATAGAACAAATGACAGACAGATAAGAACAAATGACAAAGACAGACAGACAGACAGACAGATAGATAGATAGATAGATAGATAGATAGATAGATAGATAGATAGATAGATAGATAGATAGATAGATAGATAGATAGATAGATAGATAGATAGATAAAAGGTCAAAATGAAAGTTAAAAAGCAGAAAACTAGGAATAAGAAAGGTAAGACAGAATGAAAGAACTAAAGAACAGACAGTGGGCGTCAAAACAAGTATGCTCTGCATTTGCTCTGAGTGCGATGCGAATCAGGCCTAAGTCACTGTGGATAAAAACATCAGCTAAATGACTGCTTACTAAGTAACTCCCTCTAATAGAAGCAGACTGATGTAAACACAATACTGTACATACTCAAAGAAAGACAGGGATGTTTTAAGCAACAGATACACAAACAAAAAAGACAAAGCAAAAGATAGAAAGGACCAAACAAAACCAGCTAAAGAAAGAATGCCTCCGCTGGTGGCATTCAATCAACTCGACATTATGCAAATATACACAGTCGTAGTGTGCTGCGAATAATTTGGCAGCATTGTAAACAGTAATCACATTTAAGAATGAGCGAAAAATAAAATAACAGTATTTATATCAGAGCGATGCCTAATCCGATAAGCCCTCTTCATTTACTCAGTCAGAGCGCTAAACATGTTTTCCAAAGAACACAAAAGGAGACGCTAACACGCCGCTTCTATTTCCGTGACGCTAAGATGGAGATAAAGAGACATTTATCACTTTTATTGTGCCTGTCTGCTTGCTACAATTAATAGCAGACGATAATTTGATCTTTTTTCGTCTTTTCATTTCTTCTCCTGACAGCTTTCGACGCAGAGTAAAACTGAGATGAGGAATCTGTACCTTAGAGGCATACCGCGGGGTGTCTACGAAGTGCGCGTGTAAAAGCGCAAGTGTGTGTGTGTGTGTGTGTGAACGAGCCAACAAGCACTTCAGTCCAAACTGAACTCCAAGGATTTATGCTGTCAACGCATCTGTCACAGCAAATAATAACAAAGAAAAATGCACTGCACATACAGAATTACAGAGAGCGAGAAATTATGGCAGAGCTGGCCAGGACGATCTTTAATGCTACATGGGAACAGTGATTAGCACTAGCACCAACAACCAGAAGCATCCTTTTAATACCCAATGTTAATTTCCTCTGCTGGTGCCTGTCAAATCAGCAGTAGTCCTTACATTAAACATAGTAAAGGGTGGTTAAATACAGTTTTCCAAAAAAGCAGAAATAAATAATACTTTTGACAAATACATATAAAATGATGTACATTCACACTTATATCAGTTCAGTGTTTTATCAGTGTGGTTTCCACCTATAGTGGCCACCATTTTGAGATATATCAGTAGTAGATACCAATAAAAGAAAATTGTTGTATCTGTCAAACATACTGTTCATTTCTTTTTTAAGTAGGAAAAATAAAGTATGACTAGGCAAATACTACTATCAAATATGCCAGCAAATTCAGTATTTCTAAATAGCACTATTAACCAAATACTTCTGGATTTGCATAATGCTACATCTATATCCATTGGAGCCATTATAAAGACCAAGCCCACTGTTGGTTATTTAGGAGGACAAATAAGGACTAGCAAATCTTACTTTCACACACAGTCAAATAAAGAACAAACCACAGATTTTGATACAAAACGGTCAGTATGGCTCTTATACACGAAAAATTAAAGAACGGTAAGATGAATCTGGGAGTGAGCAAGATGGAGATGGTAATCTGACTGGTTGTGGCATCTTCAGAGTTGATGCCAGGCCCAAAAGACACAGAGGGGTTTAGTGTCAGATGTGACAATCTACACTGAGTGAGCCTTCTCAAACTGTCAGCCAGGACTTGATCCAATTAAGAGGTTAAACAAAGAGGCCACACACATTAAGCTTGTGGCTCTTCAGACAAACAGAGGAAGAAAAGTGTCTCTGCAAAAATGACTAGCTTAAATTTCTGGTCTGGTTCTGGAGAAAAACTTGTAAAACCAGTCAATTAAGGTAGTTACACCCATGTTGGGGACCAGCATTCAAAACAAAACTGGTGACTAACTATAAAAAGAAGCCAAAAAGAAAACTATTTCGCTTATTGGAGCCACTCAAACAACTGCATTAAAGCATTTTTTGTAGGTACCAATGAAGAAACAATAGGGCCTTTCGCACCAGATGAACCATTTCATAATTCCTAGAACTACTGGCGGAAGTACCCAGATTTTTGCCGTGTTCGCACTGCAGGAACTAGGAACTATTTTAGTTCTAGGAACTCTTTTTGGGGGAACTAAATTAGCTCTTACTTCAGAGTAGGGTCTAAACCAGCACTATAATGACGCAAGTGTACGTTGATTGGCAAAACCATATCAAACACCAGCACCCGGCATTCAAAAAGCTGTGTAAGTGTATACTTACTCCACGAACATGGAAAACAGTGATTTACCTGTTGTCTGTGAAGTTGTATTCTTTTCTCAGCTTCGATGATATAACACTGGAAGTTGTCATAGGAGATTTTGTCTCTTAGCCCTACTTTTTGCTCTTTCAGTCATGTAGATTATGTAGTAATATTATAGTCCGTATTTATATGCATTTATATCTCCGTTCTCACGAAACCCACGACACACAACAAACGCAGCTCCGATCACAGTGTCCACCATCCATCGGATTTTGACGTTTGTAAATGCCGCGCTTAAAGACGCCGTTGTCCGCCGCTTCAGAGTTCCTACTGTCAATGCGAATGCAACCAGGAACATGGCCCGGGAGGAATTAGTTCTTTGGGAACTATCCTAGTGGCTAGTTCCTATTATTGAGTTCCTATAATTAATCAGTACGAAATGCCCCTATTCTTCTTAATTGCTGGCCATGTTCCTCCTGAGTTCTACTCCACATAGATCATAAAACTTCATCAAAACACTTCAAATTTATTTCAAATGGCCAATATCATTAGTAGATCTATGTTGTGTGTTTTCATGCTCGGGTGTCCCTGCATAGTTAAGATGCACGACTCTTGGCATCCATTTTGGAGATTGGCTGAAAAACTAATATAGCCATCAGTACGAACACTGTTAGACACATTTGGGATATGTATCCTTCGTGCAGGGCGGAAGGGCTGGCGGAGGAGAGCGTGCCAAGAGACTGCTGGGGTCTCAATTAGGGAGGTGAGGGTTAGAAAGGTGGAAGTGCCATGGGTCCTGGCAGGACCAGCCGCAGCGGGCCAAAAGGTGACGGGCACCTGCTGCTGTGGCAGCCGCTGTCATCCTGTCAGGATGTTTCTGCCTACTCATCCAGAAGCACCCCTTTGCCCCTGTCACTCTGTGTCTAATGCCTTCCAGCTTGCTGGAGGAGCTCTACAGAGGTGCTAGCTGGCAGACAGACAAGGAAAGAAGAGGGTCACACAGTTAAGACCTGCAAAGGTTAAGGTATGGCAGTTAGGTACCAGGATTTCGGTCCAAGCCAACTCCAAGAGTTGTGGTGCTGAGCCCAGCCAGATGGCCTTGGGGGGAAGGGAGTCCCGGGTTATCTTGCTTATCCTTTGCACTGCCTCACTCTCAATTAGACAAGCCAAAAACAAGAGCTATTGACACAGCCCACATCAGTCTTTGTGGTGCATTCTTGGCATGGGTTCCCGACGTGAATTTTGTTGTGTGAATGCAAGGCAGACACACTGAGGAAAAGATTGGAGTCATAATCTACAGTCGAGACCATTTTGTCGAGACCATTTTTCTCCACCCTCTTCGTCTGAAAGGAGAGGGCACAGCACAGAGGTCAATAGAGACAAATAAATTAACGGCTTGTAATGAAGTGAGAGGAGAAAAAAAGGGAGAGGTGGAGGAGGAGAATGAGAAATGACAGGAGCGAGTGTGCAAGAGAAAAGAAAACAAGCATACCTGAGCGAGTGAACAATAAAGTGTGGGGAAAAACCAAGTTATTTGGTGATTAAAATGTGACCTTCAGACCTTGTCCTGAATGCTCTCCTCAATCCTCTATTGAGTCCATTTTTTTTATATAATACCTCACAGACTGTTGGGTAGAAGTCCACAACCGGTGTAGGTTTCTCAAGGGACAGATCACAAGTACCCATCTCGATCAAAAAAAGACAAAAGAGGACACCCTACAGTCTTGTAAACTTCAAAGATATGTTAAAGTGAAAGCTATTAGACTGCAAGTACACAAAGCGCACCATTTGGCATTGAGACAGGGCCAAAATTTCACGTTAGGCCTTTTGGATGGGCAGAGCTTTAACATATCCGAAAAGGTTTATTTGTCAAACTAAGTGGCTTGGATCAGTGAGTCAAATCCAATCCTGGCACAATAGACTGCTGGTCAATAACTCCAATCTTGGCATCTAAAAAAAACAAAAAACAATGAGAAAAAAAAAAAAAAAAAAAAAGCACAGGACAGAGAGTAATTTAGCGATTCATCCCAATTTTGCTAACAAATGGAGGGATAAATATGTTATTGGGAAACAATTAACCTCCCGATGTATCTCATAGACTTTAAACGAAGCATTTAATCCCTCTTTTCAAATGTATCAAAGCTCAAACTGTTATCTATTCATTTCCAGTGCAAGGAAATCTGCTTTAATCTGCTGGATTAACCCCTCTGAGCTATTTTCATCAAAGGAAAACTAATGCTAGACGGCTCCCTGAGTGCACTACGAACAATCGAGTCTTCAAAGAAGAAGTAGAGGAAGGATAAAAAGGAAGTGCCAATGTCAGAGAGACCTCAGAGCTGCCTCCTGATTTTTGATAAAGCAAGCAGCAAGGGTGTGCAGAGGGTATATATATATATATATATATATATATTAGCATACGTCCATAACCTTACTGGGCGGCTGCAGACTTGAGGCCTGTGAAGTCAAAAGAACATAGACAGAAATGCAAATATTAGGATAGATTTGTAAAAAATAACCAATTCTCTTTAACTTTATAGCTAAAGTATCGCAGTAAGTCTTTATCAAGTGCAATGTGTGGCCACTAGACACTAGTCCTGTGGGTAAGCTCAATTATCATCAAGGAAAGCACAGACAGCCAGGGTCATGACCACCGGGGGTCAAAAAGTCAACACATCACAAGAGAATCATCCACCTCTTAAGACAATTGAGTACTAGCATTACACCGGATGAAACAGAGCGCAGCTCGCTAAGGGGCTGGAAATAAACTAAAGTGATTAACTCAGTGACATGGGGTTACGTAAAGATGACATTTAATGTAATGAAACTTCATCGCACTCAGTCACGCCCTGCCCTTGTGCGTGTCTGCTTATGTGAGTGTGCGTGGTAGTCGCTGCATAACTCCTGTCATCTGAGATGTCCAGAGCTCAGCGCTCACAATATTCACTTTGTTGTGATGAATGTTCTATAATCGGTGTTGGAACCGAGTGAAGGAGTTAAAGATCCGAATGTTCTCTAAGAGCCAGCCTGCCCCCCCCCACCAAACCCTGCGGGTCTGATTAATGGAAACACTGCATGACTCTGTGTGATTGGAATGAAGATGGAGGGGATATTGTTTATGATCATGTTAGGAAAGAGACAAAGCTGAACCCTGATCTTCTACAGAGGGGCCTATGGAAAAAAAGAGAGAAGGGTGTTCACTGTTTTTAGGGAGGGATGTGATCTAAGTGTTGCATATTATAATTTCACATGCTCTCACATATACACACACACACACAGTCATCTTTTGGCCTGCTTTTGACCTCGCTCATTTTAGAGCACAAAGGGCCCCTGTGTGATATCAAAGGCAAAACATCTCACGCTCTGCTCAGATGGTCACTAACACAGACTAGGGCCCCTTTATTTTAAAACAGCTCAACAGCCCACAGACAGACCTTAACCAACCCCTGACCTCAGTATAAATGCATTCTTGCATATAAACAGAAATAAAGAGGCCACCTGAGATAGTCACTGTAATGGCTGTCAATGAATATCCAACATGCCTCTCCAACACAGATGGATATGCTTACTGTGGTAACACCATGGTACAAAGACTGCATCAGATGGTACTAAAAAGATGCCCATATATGACCACCAGTTGGGTTGGTAAATTACAAGTTATTTACATGTATGTGGTAGGGAGGGAAAACTCCAATTCCACATCATTACGGTCTGTAGTGGTTTAGTGGTTTAAAAGTGACATGGGAGGACATGTGTCTCTTCTAGCCAATGAGGGTCTCTGAGAAAGTGTGCACTTCCATTTTCTATCAATCCCTTTCACTTCACACATATGCGAGGCCACAGAGGGCTAATGTGGGCCCCAGCCACGCTTCCTCTAGGGCTTGGAGCCAGAGAGCTACTCATACAAACACCACAGCCTGCCACAGAAGATCAGGGTGGCCCACATAGGAGGGGGTGGAGAAGAGGGGGAGGACGGTGGTGGATAAAGTGGATGAGCCACACACACTGAAATACAAATGCATAGCACTGAAGCCTGTCAGGACGTATGCCAAGTTGGTATACTTTAATTACGGGAACGTCTGACCATGAAAGAGCAGGGCCGCTTGCATGTGCGCCGCACACATGGAGATTACACTCCAGTCACATGGCTTTCCACAGCCGGGATCGTTCCTCAACAATGGGCTGAAAGGGTCGGAGAAAGACATGGGGCTTGTGCAGGGGGAGGAGGCTGTCGTCCAACCCATTGAGATGCTGAGAGGAACATCCTGATATCATGCACAGTAATCTTGCACCAATGAAGACATAATGAATCTTGGCACGGGGAGGGTCTACAGATGGAGCGATCCCTCTTTTTCCCTCTCTTTGTCCTTCCCTTTCAAATCTTTCTGCTTTTTTGCACTCTATCGCACTCTCTCACAGTTTTTAGAAGGAATTTTAAATCACTCAGTGGAAGAAAATTTCAAATGAAAGACTGGTTCGCTTTACAGATGTGGCCTCAATATCCCCGGGCTTCCTTTTATGACAGACTTACAATTCTGTTGAAACCAAATGTAAGTGTGTATGTGTGAGTGTGTGTCCGCTGCCTCTTCACCCCTCTGACTTTGAAACTCAAATGGAAAGGCTCACTCTCACACGCCAAGAGCTCCTAATTCAAGATTGTGAGTGGCTAGCGAGCTGCATATGAGTCCGAGCAGAAGGTGTGTTGTGCGTGTAAGCAAGCCCATGAGTGTCTATGGGTTCGTGTCAGAGGGCCTCTCTGTCCTGATTGCAGGGTCCTCTCGAGGGACTTGATGCCTACTTGATAATCACTATGTCTGGAAGTGCTGAGGCCCCCAATAGCCTGTCTGAGGCCGGAATGCCCCCCTTTTCTTTTACAGTGCAGTGATTAGCATCTCAAGAGCTTCAAGAGAAACCAAGCCATGGAGGTCACAAGAGACTGAGGTCTTTGATATGATAAACTCAACTCGAAAGCAATGTGCAATTCAAGAGGCTCAGACTTGAAAGTAGGAACCCAACCTGATTTCATGAGAAAAATGTATGATTTTTTTTTGTGGGGGGGGGGGGGGGGGCTAAGCATGAAGGTCCACCCCTAAACCTAAGCTATAACTATAATTTTTAGCAAATAATGATTTAAATTTATTTTTGTTGATTTCAGAGCTTGTCAGTGAGAACAAAAATCAACTTTCACTGCATGAAAAAGAACTGCTTGAAAGTTTTCAAAATTAGGGATGCATCAATATCAAAATTCTGGTTGATACCAATATAATTTTCACGTTTTTGTCGATAACCAATAAAAGACCAACCAATTAATCAATCAATCAAATATCGGCCAATATATTGTGAATCCCTATCTGAAATATCTGTTTTTTTTCCCCACTAAACCAAGAAAATCATAGTAATTTGAAACAACATTACAGCAAATAATTTACTGCATTTATTTCAGAAGGAACGGGTTGCTACAGGGTGGTAGCTAACTGCTATCCCCTTCTCCAAATCTTAACCTTAATGAAGCTTCAAAGGGTCTAATCTCATACCAGAAGCTACAGATTAGCCACCATTAGCCTTGTAACACGATGGTGGCCACTTAAAAGAAGAATAAACCTGCAGAGACAGACTCCTATTCACAATGTCGTGCCTGGCCAGCAGTCATGGGAAAGCCACTATCCGGTGTCTCCTGATTCTGTTGTTTTTCTTGGGTGGACAGATTTCCTCCTGTGGAAACGATGAGGAATAAAGACGCTGTGTTCTTTCTTGCCTTTAGGCATACATTCAGGTTCTATATGGTGTCATCTTCCACAAAAACGCCTAGTGCGGTACGGTTGCGTGATGAAAGGATTTCCATTTGATTGTTCTTGAGTGAAAAAACGATGCAACCATCTACGTGCATATATGATGTGACATTGCCATCTTTAGGCATTGAACGATGTAAGGAACTCCACTGAGCTTCACAAAAGGTGGCAGACAAGATCACTGTTCTCTCCCATAATCACTTGCAGCAGGTCTGTAGAGAAAATAAGGGTCTGGCAGCATTAAGAAGTCATTATCTTTAAAGTTACAAGGAAGAATTTTCCTACCAAGTGTCATCTCTGAGACAGCGCTTGAAAGGAGGTCCCGGAGGGGCCAAATGTATCGCCTCTGATCATGAAACGTAACAAACAGGGGAGCGCATTAGAATTCTGGAGGGCTGGCAGGACACTTGCGTGAGGTGCTTCCATAAACGGAGAGAGAGAAGGAAGAGATGGCAGACACCCCACATATGCAGATGAGATGCATGACACACTCAGTTTCCACAACAACGGAGCCCAAGGGAGAGCTGCCCTGGTGACAAAGGCTTTGGCAGCCAGAACACCAAGACCTTCTCGCAGACAGGTCTTCATCCAGTCATTCTGTGATCTGGGCTTCAAGAACTTGCCGGAATAAGCACACAGAGTCTGCACAGACTCACTGTTTATACACCAACTGAAACACAATTTTCATATAACCCTTAGTGTTAACACTTCACTTGTAGGTGCAGGATGCATTGTAATGCATTATAATATACCTTACAATCAGCTGCATGTTCTTGTAAATAGTTATAATACATCTTATACTTAGTCTTACCTTACATGGTTAAAGCTTTAAGAGTATAATGCATTAAATCATATTAAATCCATTATACTATTTAAAGATATAACAATGAATAGGTAATGCATTGTAATTATGGCTACAATCATTTATGCATGACAAAGTGTATTATTTATATTATATAATATTAATAATCAATATAATCATTAACAATATATCAACAAATAATAGTTTTATTTATTTTAAATATTATTATATTATTACAATTATTATTGCTTTGCAATATAGTTCAATTTATTAACATTTCAATTAAACTTGCATTTATTAATGTTTTATATATTTTAAATATTATATTAGAGTAATTATTATTATTATGTTAATAATTGTATTAATATTTTTAATTTTTATTATGGTTGCTTTGCAAAAAGGTTCAATTCATTAACATTTCAATTACATTTGCATTAATTAATGTATTAAATAATTAATACATGCAGTTTATTAACTTAATTTCTAAATATATTGTTCATTGTTAAAGTTAATATATATTAAAATCAATTTACAAAAAAACTTTTTTTTTTTATGTTAGCTATACGAATTGAACCATAGCATAGTGTTAATTATTATGTTCAAAATAGTTATGCTAATAGTACCATAGCAAACAACACAAATAATTATTAATTCACATAAAGTGTTACCATTTTTTTTTTTTTTTAATTTTAAAATGTGTCCGCATACTATCTGTACAATCATCATCTTTTCATCCATCACCTGTCCAGCTCAAACAGTCTTAAGATGTTCAGCGTGATTGATGGACGCTTTGCAAATGTTCTGGAAGGACACTCTGGGTGTACGGCCCCTACAAGTGTGGCAAGCGCATGAGGGCAAACTGCAGGGATCGCGAGTTCAGTGTTAATGCGTGTGACTGACCACAGAGAGTGCCGTGTCTGTTGTAACGAACGGGCAGATGGCGCCAATGAGAGGAATGGAAGTGAGCAGCTGTTTCGGCCCTTTCGCTGCGGGTGGAGGATGGAGGCGTGTCCGCAGTTGTCAAACAACGGGGATGACGTCAGGGGCGGCTGCAGATGCTGTTGGGTGGGCAGCTGTCCTTCCCTGGCATCAGGTGAGGTTGTGCACAGTTGCGCTGGACACAGCTGTGGCAAAAGCTGGCATGCAGCATCCTAGGAATGTAGCTGGTCACATCCTCTGTTGGCATCTGGTAACAATCGTACACACACACACACAGTCTATAGCTCTGCTGGAGAGCACAAGCGGCCATCACACATCAGTGACCCTCTGTTCCACTTGACAGTGTCCATTGCTGCGGGATGGAGTCGTGTCTGCATGCTGGATATCCACAGCTGTCAAAGAAACACAGGCCACCTCATCGCAGCATTAAACAAATGAGGCAGAAAATGAGAGAATACCCGACATTACCGTCATTCGGTTTACGAAGACACAAAGCACATAAACACAAGCTGTTTGGAGGGTGTATAAACTTTTATGCTAACACAGCGTCCTTCGCTCGTATGATGATAGCTTATTGGCATTCACTTCGCAATAGCCTGAACATGTTTATATACAATCGCCATCCATTACAGGCTAATTTTAGATCCATTCATGGGTACAGATTTTCCCCCCGGACTCATAGGTTAAGTGCTACTCAAGGGCACTTCTGAGCAAAGTCAGGACTTTGAGAGGGGAAAAAAAACCTGCAAGCACCTGGTTGAAAGTGTGCTTTCCTCACAGATGTCCAATGAGTTTCATAGCCAGGGGCTCTTTCAATCAAACCCATCTGCCAGTGCTTAAAATGGCCACATAGAACCAGGGTACACATACGTATACACATTGCTTAGTGAGCTGCCTTGCTATCTTCTCCCTAGATATGCAGCTACCTTCTAAGGCTGCAGAATTTGAACCTATATAACTCCACATGCGACATAAATAGCCCTTCTCACTTAAAGCGCACTGGAAACTTGACTTACATTTGACTGTTAGAAAGTCACATTAGCATGTTGCTAAGCTAATAACACAACACTCTGACAAGCATAAAAAAAATACCTAAAACACAAAAATGAGTGAAAATAGTCCACTTTTAATTAGACTACTTTTTTCAGCACTGAAAGAAACAACCACAAGACAAATATTTAAGCTTGCATATCTGCTTAAAATGAATTACATAGAATAAAAGCAGCAAAACTTTTACAGGGTCTTTAAAATGCCTAACCCTAACCCTAACACACTAGGTTTTTAGATTTAGAACAAAGCTAGATAGATAGTTCAATAAATATGGAATATAAAAAATAAAATTAACATTAAACATATGAAATATTTATATTAGATTTTTATAAATAAAAAAATATCAATTTCATAATGGTAAAGTTTTAGGATTCAGTCAGGACACAGAAGCAGAAACTGACAGTATAACAAAATGATAAAGATGATCTTTTACTTGTTCAAGAAGAACAAAGAATAGACACAGATTGAGACAGAGACACGGGCACAGTGCCCGCTATAAGAGAGGAGCTGGATGTGACATTTATTTTGTCTGTGTGAGAGAAAAAGTGTAAAATGAACAGCTATCTGTACTGGCACAGATTCAGCTTCACCTTGACAATGAGAATATTAGATGCTAAGAAGAGTCACCACGGAAGAAAAATCACAGTTGCGACATGCTACAGTCAGTCTTCCTCTTATTTGTCCCTCACAGGCGTGACGCTTCATAATGCTGCTCGGAGCGACTGACCATGCAACAAACTTCTGAGGATTCGTTCCGTTCCTTGCTGCACGCTCCCTAATCACTGCCACCAATCACGGCTTCCGACATTCCCGCCGAGGACTACAAGATGTTGTCAATCATTAATCGTTCTCAATCAGGCGAGATTTCCACAAGGAGAAATCACTTCCTGCCGCGACAACGCACCCCCACCCCCCACCCACCCCACAAGCCTTCCTTCTTGTTCATTGCTTCCAAATGTTATCTGTAATTACCATTCGCTCGGCAAATTAGCTCAAATCAGATCATGCTTCTTAATTAAAGTGACATTTCAGCAGTGGAGGGGGTACACGTGTGGCTGCGCTAACATGCTAATTAGCCACGCTAACGTGCTAAATGATAAGTGACCTGTAGCCCTCCACCAGCATTTAGCTTCTCCAAGGGAGATCTTCACTTAGCACCTGAGGATCAGGACCGCAGAGCTGTTGTCTTCAATTTAGAGTCAGACAAGCTGAGGCTTGAGGTTGGAGGGGTCAGGTGATGTCAAGGAGGCAGACATATTTATGCATAGAGGATTTGTTTTATGGAGATTTTTCACTCCTGCAAACCCCAATAGTGGATTCTATAAAATCAGTGACATTGACCTCCTGTGTGCACTGGAGGTCACTCTACATAACCCATAACATAACTTTTTCAGGACAAACAATTTTTCCAAACTAATTTCTGCGACATTTGAAGTATCAATATAGAAATTATGCGCTAAAGTTAAAGGAAATAAATTGTCTCGACATTTGAGAAATTTTACTCATTTAACTCAATTTCCACCAGCTATATCGGTAACCATTTTGAGGCACTAAACCTGTTTTTGCAAAAAAAAGACTTGGATGGAAACCAGGCTACTGATATAGATAGAACGACAGATAGATCAATAAATAGATAGATAGATAGACAGAACGATAGATAGATAGATAGATAGATAGACAGAACAATAGACAGAATGACAGATAGATAGAACAATGATAGATAGACAGATAGAACAACAGACAGAACAGTAGACAGAACGACAGATAGAACAGATAGATAAAATGATAGATAGAACGACAGACAGAACGATAGATAGAACGATAGATAGATAGAACAGACAGAACAGAACGACAGATCGAACAATAGACAGATTGATAGACAGAACAATAGATAGACAGAACGAAAGATAGAACAACAGATAGATAGAATGATAGAACGATAGATAAAAGGATAGATAGATAGATAGATAGATAGATAGACAGAACGATAGACAAAACGACAGATAGAACGACAGATAGAATAGATAGGCAGAACAACAGATAGAACAACAGAACGACAGAATGATAGAAAGATGATAGATAGATAGATAGATAGATAGATAGATAGATAGATAGAAGCGATTGAGAACATAAGATGGAAAACTTGAAACCATCGCTACAACTGAACCAAACGATCTTCCATGTCACAGTCTAACAGCCCATCATGGGTCTTTGCTTCACAAACATTAACACACACACACTCGTACAGCTGTCTGCAGCCACTAAGATTTAGGCCCCTGATTATATATTCATACAGATGAATCAATAAGGCCTTGCAGCAACTGAAATACTAGAGGAATTACAATGAGCCCACGTCAATAGACTACAGCTTTACATTTCATTAGGGCCAGACCCACACTTTAGCACTAAATGAATAGCAATAAAACAGCACCGCCGGCACAAACACACATCCAAGATCCAGAGCTGGTCCATCTCTTAGAGCTCGGCTCTTGAGAGCTCAGACATATTTGGCTAAGGCTCTGCAAAGTAACTAGATTGGCTGAGGTGGTCGTGCAATGAAAGGAACAGGAACAAGTTGGTGAGAGAAACGCACAAGATTGGTACTCAATTAACTGACACATGTCATCAACATGTACATACACCTTTCTAGCTTTCACCTCATTTGGAACCTAGACACACACAGTGTATTTGCATACAGTCCATTGATTTCTGTCTAATGACACAGGCAGTGCTGTCCAACTTGGGGCCACTACAGGAAGAGCAAGGTGGAGGAGAAATGTGATTCCGATCATGGGATATCACTCGCCATCCGCTGATTCCCCCTCACCACCCCCGCGCACAACCTATATCCAGCCAGCGGTTTAGACATCACACCGGGGTCATATACAAGGACTGAGACAGGATTACTGCATACTTCAGCACAAGCACGTTTGTGTAGAAGTGTGTGTGCATGTGACTTGTTTTCATACTCTTGAGAGGAAATGTGCCCGACTATTAGTATTCTAATACAAATACTTTCATAAAAAGTACTGTGGCAGCACCAAGAATCACTGATGGTATTACCTTGGTATTTTGATATAAACCATGGTATTGAATGATTTCTGCATCTCATATATTTCAGAGAATACAAATGTTATTACAATCATCTGCATTAGTGTTCAAATCCAAGGTATATTTTTAACCAGGGTAATCATGTAAATCACTGACAAAAAAAAGATACTGTGCAACATGGTGGTCTTTGAACTATTTTGAGATACCATGTAAACACTATGAATACTAGGGCTGGGTCGATACGTCGATTCTCGATCGATACAATTAATCTGGATCGATCTTGATATTTTCTCTCGAATCGATTCTGAGCTAGTTTTTAACTGCACACTCTCAAATACTCACAAAGAAGACTGCTGGACAGCGCTCGTGCGTTCAGCTGAGTCATGTAAGTGGTAAATATACAGAATGCTTTTATGATGTGAGATTTGCAATTCGCTTCAACCTTTTCGAACTTTATGAATGATTATTTTAGGTTTAAGTGGTGTGTGTAAAGGAACTGGAAGCAGGCAGTATACGAGTGTTTCTAGAGCACGTATAGTAGTGCCATCTGCTGTTTAAAAACTAAGCTCAGAATCGAGTCGAGAGAGAATCACGATACATTGGAAAATATCAGAATCGCTTCAGATTCTTTCTTATCGCGAATCAAGATTCGATGTATTGTCCCAGCCCTAATTAATACTAAAATCACTATGATGAAAATCTAAGAAATTCTGTTCTACTCTATTCTATTGTCCCTTTCAACCACAACATTTACTTCTGTCCGACAAAAACACCATCCCGAAACCTTTACAAACATCTGCATCCGACCTCAAATGAACACGTTCAATTGCATTACCTCAACCAAAATTTAAGCGTGCGACTCACCTTCTTTATCCTGCCGCTACGGGTGCCGGTGAAGGCTACGGTGTGGCCACGATAATCATACGCGGCCACTGACGTCATCCCATCGTCTTTGTCCAGGAATAAAGGGATCCCCTCGATCGTAGTGGTGCCCCCTAAAGGCTGGTTGAAGTCCTGGCCACAAAAGTTGTCATCTATCTGCAGAGGCTGTGTGGAGAGATATAAAAAAGACAGAGTTATTCAAGTAGTTAGTGAGTGGGAGTTGGGAGCAATGGCGGCCAGTATGGCATTTTCACTCGTCTTAATCTTCTGCAATACCAATCCATTGCTCGATATTCCTTTGGGTCATTAAAGGCCATATACTGTATTTTCAGTGCTAATGAATCAGCCAGAGGCCCACACTCATACAGATATATCGCAGGATGAGTCCCTGCGCTTGTGCTGCTTGAAGAGCCGTCGGAAAATATAGAGGACCTGAGGGAAAATCATTTTCAGCTCTTTACTCCTTTGTACGGAAAAACTGCTCACATGGACATGGCCAACACCAAATGTCGCATACAATGCCTTGCAATTCAATGCCTTATGCACAAACAATCCCTAATCGTCCCAGACAAAGACGACCGCACAATGCACAAAGTGTCCCGGGAGACGTCCTCCCCGTTCTGGCCGACAGACTGGGCTCATTAGCAGAAACAAAATTGGCCATGACCCCTACTGCCCCACATTGCTGCCCAACGGTGCCCCTCATCCTTCACCCAGCGAGGGGTGCCACTGCTGCCAAGGATGACCCATTCCAGGCAGCGGGAAGGATATTCAGGCTTGCGAACACTGTAGCGGACCAGCACTGTGCCCTACAACACAAGAGAGCATGTCCTTCCCTAACCCCGTGGGAGATGCTGGGATTTGCTCTGAAAATAGAACGAACAGAAGGGGATTGGACAGTGCATCCCTAAGGTTAGCGACCGTCTGGTTTACACCGACCATCATGCACCTACTGTAATTACAGTCGGCCTGCGCTCAGGTACGAGCAGGACTCGTCTCCAGAGAGAAAACGTTTGTTGCTCACCGTTTACAGTTATTGCCGCTAGGTGTTATTCTCGGTTAGATGAGGAAACATTATGTTGGCAGAGTTAATGACGCTGGTAATGGCGGTTAATGCAAGCCAACCAATGATGCTGGAAATACCACTTGCGTTAGCAAAGCTCGAAAAGTGCTGGCAAAGACAAGGTCGTGGGGACAAACTACGACTAATGGAATGTACCGAATGGATGAGTCCAACCTGGATAATGGCATTGCCCCAGTGCATAAGGGTGTGCAAAATTCAGATTCAAAGAATTTAAATATCAGGAAGCTGAAATGGAATATTGGAATTGCAACTCTTCTTCCAATTTATTTTGAGTTCCATTCATAAAAAGTAATTCAATGCTTAATTCACTTAAAGGGGTTCATTCATGAGAAAATGCTACACAAGTATACAGGTATATCACTAAACAAGCACATTTCAACACGCAGTCGACTCGCAGATGAAATTATGTACAATGCTGAAATGTATCGCTCTTACCCCCTATTCAGCATTCCATTTAAAAGCTGTAGAAATAACAGGGCAGCCACCCATAACCAGTGACCGCGAGTGGCAGTGATGCATATCTATCAGAGGTTCTCCAGTATGCCTCATGTAGATTTCTTTTTTTTTACCCTTCTTAACTCAAATTACAGCCTCATTTTGGGGCAAAGGGAGAGGGAAAGATGACTAAACAACGGCGCAAGGTGGATTACATTTACATTTACATTTAGTCATTTAGCTGACGCTTTTCTCCAAAGCAACTTACAAATGAGACTACACAAGGGAGGAATGTGTCCAGTGCAGAATGTTTTCGGTGGGAGGAGAAGGGAGGAGACGGGTGTCCTGACCCGAAAAGGAATCTCATCTCTCCCATAAATCTCTAGATTCAGAGCGGGGCGTTAAGAGACACGGACATGTTAACAAGTTAAAGACAGACACCATGTGACCACAGTTTCTTGGGCTGGACTGAGACTGTCATCTTCAATATCCGTGGAACGTGAGGGGGATGACAGCTGAGATGGAAATGGGCCGAAATGCCTCTGACAGGCTGGACAGGAAGGAGATGCCTTAGAATCCAGTCAGAGAGCATGAACCTCAAAAACTTAAATTAACCCATCTGTGCTGCTGCCACTGAAAATCAAAACTGACCCTACATGATAAATCATGGCACATTTGCACATTTTCCCCAACAATTGTTCTCATGTCAACAACCAACCTAAAACTTACCAAATTCTATTATTTACTATTTTGGAATTTAGGAGGATGTTTCAAGCTGACCTTAAAGATATAGATATAATTAAATAAAAATGGTGTTATATTTACTCACCTCATCCTGTTCCAAACCTGTATGACTTTATTTTTCTGGAAAACAAGAAAAAAAAATCCTTGCCTCTCTGAATGCGGACTAGAGTTCTAAAACAGCACTATAAAAGTATTATAAAAGTGATTCATACAACTTGTGCATTATATTCCAATTTTGCTGAAGTCATACAATAGTTTTTATGAGGAACAGACAGAAAAAATTATTGCTAGCGACTGATAAAACTCCCCTCAGGTGAGAGGTTGACTGCTACAACTGAATCGCTGAGTCAGTGGGTGGAAGTGGAGAGTCTGATTTACAAATGAATCATTTAGACTGGTTTTGTGAACTAGATCAACTGATTTGCTATAAAGATCTGATTAAAAAAAGACAAGTGATTCAAAAATCAGACTTGGTTACTTCTCTTATGAACATGGTAAGGAAAGTTACAGTACATCGCTACAGTAAATAACTTACATTTCGGCCTGTTCCACATCAAAAAAACTATCACATGATTTCAAAAGACTTGGAATATAGCACACAGGTCATAATTATGGTGCTTTTATGGTATCTTTTTGTCATTTTCTAGCTTAAAGGCCTGCTGAAGTGTCTTCGAACCTGGGCCGCATTAATGCACGGGCTTACCTGGGAGTAAGCACAGGGCCCCGGGCTGAGGGAGGGCCCCGGTGATGCCGGTAAAATATAACTGCATTTTATAATGTGATGACTGTCCCTTTAACATCGCTTTGAATACATGTGCGGGTGCGCGTGAAGTGCATCAAGATGCGCCACGTCTAGCAGCAAGCAACTCACAGTATCAGTATCTGGACAATGCGGACAGACCGAGTGCCGCTGCCTGTGTGCGTATACTCAAAGGGCTCGTTCATACAGAACACATTTTTGCTTTGAAAAAAACACGAGACATGGGCAGTGGGATGGGGGAAACCGCAAGGTCTCTGCATACAGTTTGCTTACAGTTTCTGAAAACGTTCAATGAGGTAAAATGTTGAAATGTTGAAATTAACAATAAACAATACTTTTATTAACCTTACAGATGGACTCTTATTGTAAAAGGCTACCAATTTCATATACATCCAAACAGTCATGCTTAAAGATGACCATCTTTGAATATCTACACAAAGGCCATAGCATTGACATTGGACACATATTGTATGTATGTATACTTTATTTGCTTCCATTTTAAAACACTGATTATTATTTAAATAAGATTTGTATTGTATTACAGTGATGATAAAAAATTACTGAAATCAAATGCATGTTTGCTGATACAGTTTGCTTTCTCATGACACTAGCTTTAAATATGCAACTTTGCTGCATAACGAATCGATAAAAGCGACCAGCTGGATATAAACTAATGCAAATAGATGGTAACAATCATAACATTAAACATTTGGGTCGAACTTGCGTGTGTTTTTGTCACATTGTTTTAAAGATCAAAGTGCAGTATAAAAAAGTAATTTTCTCCTTAAAGAAAGAACGAGTCGTCAGCAATTCCAGTCTCACTTCCTGTTACAAACCTACATAACAAGTGTAAAAATGGCATAATAGCAGCCGGTTGCTCACGAACAACATCTATTTTGACCCGCCTTCAAACACTGTTGTAGCTGAGACTGGAAGAGATTGGTTTGTGTTGTTGACATGCTAACATGACATCTTTACGGTGTGAAAGCAAATCCACTTTGCATGCACTTCCAAAAGACGAGGACTTGCGCTAGAATTGATACGGTAAAACTGACGCCACTGTTACTGTTCGAATCACTATCGTGTATCAAGTGCTAAGGAAGCCTCCGGAAATTCAGGTATGGTCATTTGTTTGGTTTCCGACATGCACTGTAAGCGGTAGACCATTCACAACAGACTGGGCCATCTGACTAATCAGAGCAGAGGAGACTCTCGGAAAAGAGGGGTTTAGAGAGACTGACCCTGCATCCCAATGTGCCTATTATCCAATCTAATGATTGGTCTGTCGAACTCACCTGACGTAGCTACTCGTGTTGAATTCCTAATAATAGACGAGTTGATGTCATAATATCTCGAGAATATGAAATATACGAGCTTTTTAAACTTTACCGGTCACAAATACATATGTAGAAAGCTGTCATAGTAAAAACAACAACAACAACAAAAACAGCAATGGCAGAAGAAAGAATTATTCTGACACGCATGTCAATCAAAAGTGTCATAGTGAGGGAGTAGAACTTTTCCTACATCATAAGGGATTTTGTGTCCTGAAAAAGCTTAAGCAAACGTTTGCAAGTTAGCCCCCATGATCTGATTACATTTTCAGCATGATAAAAAAGCATTCAGAAAGGAACATTTTTGTATATTTTCATATGAAATTATAAAACTGAGTGAAATGTTGTATATGAGAGCTTTATTGCATTTATTTCTGCAAAACAAAAGGCTGATTTAATAGGAAGATTGAATTGATGTAAGCAGTAGTTCTAAGTAGCCTGTACAAATAGTTCAGACTATGTGCCAATATGTAGTTCATGCAGTGATATTTATATTTTATAACAGACCTATAGGTTCGGATGTTTTGGTAATGGCATTTATTCATGCAAAATAAAAGGCTGATAACTTGCACTTTGTGATTAAGAAGATTGAGTGAATGTAGGTAATAGTTCTGGTGGATGATGGGCCCCCTCAAGAGGTAAAGCCCAGGGGCCCCTTGTAGTCTTAATGCGACCCTGCTTGGAACGTGCAGCATTATTCAGTGTGTTGGTGTAATTTCACCTGAAACAGGGAGACAGGGCAATATATCGAACAGCCCCGCCCTTTTTTTTTTTTTTTAAATAGCCAATAGCGTTTCATTTATATCACAGCTCGGCCAGAGCCGTTAAACTCAGTAAAACCTCTGTTTCCTTTTAATATCTAACCATTTATCCTCCTAATCTCCTCTATATCACTTTAAATATAGCATTCTGTGCAGAATTGAAATGGGTCCATTCCTTGTAGGTCTGAGCCGACTCGCGGATATGATCCGCTCTGTGCTCTCGTTGTCCCTGGGCCAGAGCAGACTGTGCTCACGCTGCAGCGGTTCACATTATACTAACTTCATTCGCGTCAATGGAAAGCATATTTACACGGTCTGAATCGTTCCATATTCTCTATATAGTGCACTATGTGCCATTCACCATGTAGAAACTAGTAAATGTGTGAACAAATGACCGATTTCAGCCGCAGCTTCAGTGTCTGTTGATAGTGAGGGGGCGGGTCTACAGATTCTAGAAAGCATTTGATTGGACAGAAGATTTGATGAGAAGCTGAAGTGTGATGTGATGTCATGAAAATCCATGATCCATTTTAGTGGAAGAGAGAGACTGTAAGTTTTGAATGCTTATATCTCCTAAATGCGAATTTTGTCATTGTTTTGGAACACACCAGCTTACTCATAACCTTAAGGCTAACATATTCATACTAAAAACTAAAAAACTTAAATTTTGATTTCAGGGGGACTTTAACAGCATCAGTCCTCAATCACTTTCATTATACGGAGAAGGCCCAGAATATTCACCTAAAAAATTCAACTTTCACAGAAGAAAGCCATACAGGTTTGGAACAACATGAGGGAACAACAGAATGTTCAGTTTTGGTTAACTATCCCTTTAAGTTGCAGTAAATCTGTCTAAAGTCTAAAAATACCCCCCAACAGCATGGAAGGTTTAAGACAAGGAAGCTGTTGTGTAAATGTGTTATCTAATAAAAACAATGCTCTCGTATGTGAAGCACAGATATTACCCACAATTCTGAGTTATGCCTGGTTGATCCAGTTTAGCTGATGACTAAGCACAAACCTCCAAGTATCCTGATTTCAAGTGACCCAATGCAGACCAGTGGGAAAGAGGAATGTGATGCCAAGTCACCTCTGCTCTCACACATACACACACCTCAGAGAGCAGATGTAATCCTGACGTCTTATCGTTACACCATCTGATCGATCTCACAGCAGACACGATCCAACTCTATCCTATATCAGTCCATCTCTTTCTTTTCCTGCCTCTCTCTCCATCCGTCCAATGATAGCCTTAGGGATCGATGAGGGATGCAGGGCTTGACAGAGGGGGATATGATAGACACGTCTCAAAGGGTTAATCTGGCAGCATGTTTTGGAGACGCCGCAGGCCTGATCCAGAGAGACAGACACCTGATAGACCAGGTATTTTGGGAGAACATAAACAGGAGAGATGCAAAGTTCTCAGTGCTGTTTTAGAGAGCTAAATACAGTTGTGTTTGCACACAATTTGGTTATATTCCATTTTTAAAACTAATAACTATGGTTTCATATGTCAATCTGGGCTCAAAAATACCAAAAGGGATTTGACTTTGGTTATCTGTTCATATTTATTTGTTTATTAATATGTATGGTCAGAGATATATTTTATATATATATATATATATATATATATATATATATATATATATATGTGTGTGTGTGTGTGTGTGTGTGTGTGTGTGTATATATATATATACATACACACACACACACACACACACAAATATACAGTACCTCTCAAAAGTTTGAAAACATTACACTTTTTTAAGTGTCTTATGCTCACCAAGGCTGTATTTATTAAATGTATTTGTTAAATTTATTAAAGCATTTATTAAATAGAAATCATTTTTAACATTATAAGGGTCAATGACGTGACAGGTCTTTTTTTTTTTTTTTTTTAAAGGCCTTAATAATAATAAAAAACTAAGAAATGACATCCAAGTATGTAAGGTAGAACAGCTAGATCTCTTTTATTGAATCCAAAAGGTTTTAATTATATTTTGCTACATATAAAGGTATTTTAAATATTTTGAAGTGTCAAAAGATCATTCGGTTTAACCGTACAAAGGCCAATACAGCCATTTCATTTGTGATTAAAATATCTTAAAATGTAATAAATGTATATATGTATTATTCTGGCATGATTTTATAACATCATATATCAACATAGTGTAAAATGGAATTAAAATTATGTGTGGAAGTTAGTAACTAACTCTCTCTTAACTATTTGAAAAATTCATTCTTGCTCATACTCATGTCCCGAAACATCAGGTCATTCGGTACAACTGCTATAAAACATGGAAAATGTTGTAATATTTAAAAAACTTATAAAACTAAATATAAAATGTTTGATTGTACTTTTGCTAGCTAGCTAGATATCAGCCTATTAGCACTGTTTGAAAATATCGTCATTCGGTATAACCAAAAGTGTCATTCGATACAACTGAAATTTTGGTTAAACTAAATGAATTTTTTGGTAACAAATTTGTCCATCTTGTAAAAATGTTGTTAATTGATTAATAAACTACATAATCTCATTGTTAACACTTAATAAAACTTCAAAATTATCTCAATTATGTTTTTTTTTTTTTTCACTTTTAAAAACCTTATTCGTCAATGACCCATAAATGTCTTCACTGACACTTTTGATCAATTTAATGCATCCTTGATGAATAAATTTATGTTTTTTTAATCTTGCCACAAAAGTTTGAATAGTATCATTAAAAACTGTTAAGCAGCAATGTTTTCAACATTGATAATAATAATAAATGTTTCTTGATCATCAAATCAGTATACATATATATACAAAGTTCTGTCATGAAACTCTAGATGGCACAGGCTAATAAGTCCTTTAACTCAACCTGCTTGTAATCACATTATTATCTCTCAGGCACAGCTGATTGGTTCCTGCTGTATTTGTAGCCAATGAGCTTGCGTGCTCAACCTTTCAGAATCTCTCCATCTTCCCCAGCTCCACCTGTATAGATCTGCTGTGGGTAATTCTGTATGTTATATTGTAAAGCAGCAGCATGTCTCACTTGCTCACAGCAGAGTGTCATGTATGTATTGTCAGTAGCAATTCCCGTACTTGCTCTGCAGCAGCAGCAGCAGCAGCAATAACCTACAGCAGCAGCGTAGCAGATCTATTCTGCCAAGACCAAACATTGTCATACCCATTACCATGCCAAACACTCTGAGAGTTGTCATGACAGAAATATATAGTGTATATATACAGTGTATATATACACATATACACATTTATAATATTCAGTTATAATAATATTCAATTTAATTTGTTAATATAAATTACTATTTTGTGTGTGTGTGTGTGTCACAAAAAAATATATATAATAAAACAATATTCTGTCTGTCTTCTTCCTAAGACTCACTGCTGTTGAGTGTCTATTTGAGCACACTCATTTGTGTTCAACATGAATCCTTTTTTGTTTACACTCAGGTATGCACCAAGGTGGGCGGCCATGTGCGAGTGTTTGTTTTACGCATGTGCGTGATTGTCCTTAAACGTGTTTGTGTTGATGCCTGTGTGTGTGTGCGCTTGTCCTTAAATGTGTTTGTAGATGGTAGAACACATAAATGAAGATAAAGAGAGGCTGCCAAAATCTTTGGATGCATGGCCTAAGAGAAAGAGAGAGAGAGCGAGAGATGAGTGGAGGGATGGCAGGCTGCCAGCCTCCTGTTTTGATTGGTGACGGTGGAAATGCAGCGGCTCAGCCGTTTGCCCTTTGTTTCCTCCAAACAGCCAATGGAGGCTCTCTAATTGGGTCTTAATGGTGCTCGCACTAAAGCGAGCCAGAATTCAGGCACTCTCTCTGCCGCTCTCTCTGGCATTAACAGCATTAGACAGGAGAACATCACAGATTCCCAAAGCATTTGAGGCTTATCTAAAAATACACGTCATATTAGCATGGCCATCACGAGATGTCATTTAGCTTTATATAATGGTGTTATTTAAAGCTGCTTCCACTGAGCAATCCTATTGACCCTCAATCTAAAGTCCTTTAGTAGGACGTAATGTATTTAGGTTGTCTGTCCTGTCATTTGATTAAGGAAAATGCTTGACTTTCATGTAGCTCAACTGGTAGGGCAACACTGGAGGTCTTAGGTCTTAGCAAGATGCTAATGTTAATTCTGTGAAAAATCAGATGGAATGCACATGGGTAGTTGGGGGGGGGGGGGGGGGGGGTCTGGTTGGTTCCAAATATCTTCCGTTGTGTACAGCAGAACAAAGAATTTTATACAGGTTTGGAACAACTTGAGGGTGAGTAAATGATGACAAAAGTTTTATTTTTGGATGAACTATCCCTTTAAGTTAAGTTAAAATATTTAAAATCGTTTTATATCTTTTTGTCTTCACTAATTCATCGTAAATGAATTAATATGAGGTCATAAAAACCACATGTACACTACCATTTAAAAATGTAAGGTCAGTATTTGGGGTGCATCTATTTGATCAAAATACAGTAAAAACAGTAATATTGTGAAATACTATTACAATTTAAATAACTATTTTAATATATTTTGCAATGCAGTTATTCCTGTGATGGTAAAGCTGAATTTTTTAGTATCATTGCTGCCACATGATCCTTCAGAAATCATTCTAATATGATGAATTGGGTTTTTAAAGAAACATTTCTTATTATTATCAATGTTGTGCTGCTTTATGTTGTGGAAATCACAATACCTTTTTTTTTTTATGATTCTTTGATTAATAGAAAGTTTAAAAGAACAGCATTTATTTGAAATAGAATTCTTTTTTTACAATATAAATGTCTTTAATGTCACTTTTGATCAAATTAATGAATTATGAATTATGAATTAATTCAATTGAATGAAAAGTATTAATTTCTATAAGAAAAAAAAAAAATAAGAAAAAAAAGATCTGACCCGAACTTTTAAATGGTTGATTCTACGATTCTACATTCTGTCGGACTACTTCCAGTTTCTGCGATCCTGATGCCTGTTCCTGTCTGACTTCCTGTAATATTTCATGACTTACAGTAAGTTTAAGTCATTCACAGGCTGTCAGATCACAAATGGTGGTTTATACAGACAGATGTATAATCAAACACACATTCACACCAATAATACACTCTCACATTCACCTGCACTATGGTTCTATTGTTTAGGGCTTGTGCCCCGTGGCACGGCTGTAAGGCAGAGCGATTTATCAGTCTACGCTTTCACCTTTAATCACCTCTGGACTCTCTCTCTCAGTCTCCATTCCCCTTTCACTCCAGCCCCTCATCTGGCACTAAAAAAGGCACTCGTGATCTTTATTGTTTGGCTTTATAACGTCTACATGAGACTGTCGTGGAGTGAGAGCAGGTGTTCACCGCATGGAGGCACTGGAAAATATCAGCGGAGAGCGGAGGAGAAGTGTGCACCGCTGATCTGGGCTGATTTTGAATTAAAGCTGTAGATTTCAAAAATTCCCCTCAAAATGATGACTTTAAAACAGCAATTTATAGAGTTAAGAAAGACTGAATGAGTCAGTGAACAGGAGAGAGAAAAAGAGATTCAGCTATATGTCCTGTGCAGACTAACATACTGTAGTCAAACTTGTGGTCCACACAGAACTGAGCTGGACGATGACGTCACCGTTTTCTCCAGTGCTGATATATAGATAAATGAACTAAATATTGATTTTTACAACCGAATGAATCAATACTGAATTTACTTAAGATGGACAAAATTATTCACCAGTTATCACTGTAAAGCTGCTTTGACACAATCTGCATTGTAAAAAGTGCTATATAAATAAAGGTGACTTGACTTGACACTCCAATTTACTCCGGCCAAGTAATGTAAAGTAATCTTAAAGGATTAGTTCACTTTCAAATGAAAATTACTCTAAGCAAACAGCCTTCAATATTCAACTTAGGAAGAAAACGTAATTGACATTGCGTTTTTTTTAAATATGGATATTTTCCTTACACAAACGCATCGCTTCGCTTCAGAAGGCCTTTATTAACCCCCCAGAGCCATGTGAAGTACGTTTATGATGGATGGATGCACTTTCTTGAGCTTAATAATCGTAGATCCCATTTCACTGCCATTATAAAGCTCGGATGCATCAAGATATTTATTAATATAACTCTGATTGTGTTCATCAGAAAGAAGAAAGTCATATACACCTAGGATGGCTTGAGGGTGAGTAAAGCTTGGGGTCATTTTCATTTAAAAGAGAACTAATCCTTTAAGGGACAATTAAATCTAGCATGATCTGACATTTGAGAGCAAAACCTAAAACTATCAAGGATACATAATTACTAGACACAACAAAAATAATCAAAAGGTGAACATTAATAAGCAATTTAATAAATGTTTATTGTTTAATTATTATTCATTAAACTTTATTAATAAATGTTCATTTATTAAACATATCAATAAATGTTAGTTTGTCCATTTTCAACAGGTCCATGTATACAAAACATTCACACATAGTGTGCACAATGCTGAAACATAAATAATGTATGGATCAGATAGTCTGTGAACACTGCTATGCCTTCTAAAGCAGAGGCTATTCTATGTATAATACCAAAAGGCTGACTGAAGGAGGCAAGTGCAACTCTGAGCTGCACACATGTGCTAATGTGTATCGTGTGCGCTTGTGTCATTTAACTAGCAGCAGGCAAAAGCTGTGGGACAGATGTTCATATCTCCTCACCACTGACCTGACACTGCACACGTACCCCAGACACAGCCTGTTCACACTCGCACATACAGATTCCTCAGACCAGCACCACACATCGCAAACACGTTTCCAAACAGTGCACAGAGACCTGATTATGAGACTGCCCATGACCTGCTCTCGGCCCCATGGCATCTGGCACAGACAGAACACACATGCACAACACTCGTGCTGTCTCTGTTTCACGGTCTCTCTCTCTAACATGGAGGTTAAATGATTATGCATTTCACTGATCTATAAATCAACATAAACTGAATGGAAGAGCAAAGGTACAAAAACGCTTCCATATGAAAGCAGAAATAGTTTTTCTGTTAGTTGGGTAAATCTCGTAAAACCTGTCAAGAACTTTCCCAGGTCATATTTCAGCAATTATATTCAGAAAAAAAGCCTATTCAAGGAACATTGAATTATTTTGCATTGTGGCATCATATTTAAAGGAATAGTTTACCCAAAAAATTGAAAATTCTGTCATCATTTACTCACCCTCAAGTTGTTCCAAACCTGTATGATTTCTGTCTTCTGCTGAACACAGATGATGATATTTTGAAGAATATGGTTAACCAAACAGTTGATGGACCCCATTGCCTTCTATAGTATGGGGGGGAAAAAATACTATGGAAGTCAATGGGGACCATTAACTGTTTGGTTTCCGACATTCTTCAAAATATCAACTGTGTTCAGCAGAATTTCATACAGGTTTGGAACAACTTGAGGTTGAGTAAATTATGACAGAATTGTCATTTTTGGGTGAACTATCCCTTTAATGCCAGTTTTTGCATATTTGTAATCCTTATTAAAGTATTGTGGGGGAAAAAAACTAGCAGAATGATTTTCATTTTGTATTTACAGCAGTGAGAATCACTGAGAATAATCTGTATCACTGAGAAAAAAATGGCCATAATTGCCATGAAAATAATGTCTATCCCAAAAAAAAAAGTCCCAAAAAATTTTATTTTGATTTTGCGTTAGAATATGACCCAGAATCCCTCACATATTTTTTTTTTTTGTCTGTATATTTTGGGGAACAATCCGCATATAGTACTGAGAGCAGTGTGATCTACAGTCCTCATACGGTTCAGATTAGGATAACAGAACAAATAGTTTGGCACGGCATCCACAAATCTGCACTGCCTCTCATGAGAAACAACCTGTAGAGGCTGAATGATTTGCATCCTTGTATGGCAGATCACACGTATGTTTGGCACGCTCAGACGTCAGGCCTTTCAGAGCTTCCATTGAAAGCAGCTGGTTGTATTCTTAATGTGCTGGGTAGGAAATGCAATTTAAGCCAATTTCTCAACATTACTGACCCACTTCCTGCCTGATCGTTTCCCTTTAAGATTCCAATGATCCTAAACGTGTGCTGATATATGCTCTTTGTTTATGTACCCGGGCATGTGTGTAATTATTTGCATCTCGGTTTGTCTGAGGGTTGTTAGGATTTAAACACAAAAAAACAATCAAGAACAAATAAAGCATCTGCTTAAATGACCTAAAAACATCTGCTAAATGTCAAACCTAATTTCATTTCATACTCGAAAAATATAATTTCTAGTCACAAACAGAAATGGTCATTTGGTGGGACTGAACATACATTTATGTCCATACAATCTCTAAATATATTAATTTATGAATGTGATTTTTTTTTTTTTTTTTCAGTTTGATTGCTCATGTAAACACTACTGCTCTCCATCTTGTATAATAATTTTACTTTAAAAACTATAAAGTCTCACAAAAAATATTTATACTTCATATTTTTTTTAAATTGCCAAAAATTATATTTTGGTCATTATAATACATGTCAGTCTAAATTTGCATCATATTATATCTAATAATAAAAAGAATGAAAAAAAAAATGTAAAGTTAGACTAAGAATTTGACCAGTATAATGTTGTTGTAGAAGTAGTTTTCTTTTCAGTCATACTTTACACTGTATTAGGTTCAATGATGTGACGGGTCATTTTTTTTGTCCAAAGGCCTTAATAATAATAATAAAAAACAAAGTTATGACATCCAAAGTATGTAAGGTAGTACAACTAGATCTCTTTTATTGAATCTAAAAGGTTTTAATTATAATTTGCTACATATAAAGGTATTTTAAAGATTTTGAAGTGTCAAAAGATCATTCGGTTTAACCGTCCAAAGGCCAATACAGCCATTTCATTTGTGATTAAAATATCTTAAAATGTAATAAATGTGTAACTTTTTTATTCTGGCATGATTTTATAACATCATATATCAACATAGTGCAAAATGGTACAAATTTTGTCCATCTTGTAATAAATGACAAAGGCAGTTTTAATTGATTATAAAAACCACAATCTCATTGTTAACACTTAATAAAACTTCAGAATTAATTATATCTCCATTATATTTTTTTGACACTTTTAAAAACCTTTTTCATCAATGACAGAAAAAATAATGTTTTGTGCAATTTAATAAATCAACAAAAATCCCCATAACTAGTCTTTAGATTTCTGTTTTCCCTGTTTAAAAGGTCCATTTAAACACTAAAATATACCAAAATCATTTAATATTTAGGCTATAATGTATAAAACCATTACCAATTTCTCCCAAAACTGCAGTTAAACTCTAGATATACATAAAACTTGTGAATTCTTATACAACATACATATCTGCAAAACTAAATCAACAGGATTTATTCATTTTCACAAATAACAGTAAGAAATATTTTACATATTATTTCTTATAATGTCTTATTCAACATCTTTTTGCATTTATACATGCTTTTGATTGTTCAATGTATTTTCTTTACACATGCAACTATTATATTTAGCCTGAATAACAAGCTCTTGACTGTTAACCATATGCTGTGAGTCATACGCACAAGCCTGTGTATGTGTGTGCGTCTGATCTCTAAGCTCATGAAGCTGATCTGAGGCTTTTAACATTGTTGTCCCAGCAAAATCATCAGATTATAATCTACATAATCTAAAATTAAGCATCCCATAAACACTAATCCAATTACAGCGCAGACAGAGACTTTCTCCCAAGAGCGTGCTGCATTTCCGGCTGGAAACATCTGTATTCAAGACCTCCGCTAAGCTACGTTCACATACAGCCACAGAGTAATGAGATCTGAGATACATCTCTGTTTGTGCATGAGTACATGAGAAAGCAATGAGCGATTTCATTAGTTTCCATTCAGCGGCTATATGGTAGCCATTGGAGGCCCCGCTGGGTGCGTTCTCTTCGACAACAAGGCCATAACAGGAACATAACATTGAGAGAATATGGGTCTGCCATTTGACGCCCGTTCAAGGAGCAAGGCTGGAAACAGCACTCCAAGACTCAGCATGGTGCGCCTGTGAGCTTCCAACAGCACTATGCTAAAGAGCCCTGATCAAGCTAACATAATGTTTAGCATGCTGTTAAATTGCCTGATGCCAATTTATATGCATTCTAAGTCCACACAAGATGTAAAAAATGGCCTCTGGTGATCCCTGCAAAAAGATAAATTAATTCATGATAAGACAAGACGACAATGAATTGGCACCAAAAAGCATTTGGACACTTGTGACTTATCTGACTTGTGTAATTGTCATTGCATTACATAACAAAATATCAATTTTTTGCAGCATCTGCAAACAAATGGTGCTAAAGATTTTCTCAAAATCAGTGTGTATGTGTGTTTATGTATGCGTGTACGTATTGTGGATGTCAAAAATAACATTTTAATTTCTGCAATTAATATTTCTGTTTAATATGTTAAAACTATTTTAATGTGATTAAGGCAGAATCCATTTTTTCATCTGGCATCCTTTGGCAAAAAAATGATTTTAAAACTGTTAAACAGAAAATTTCATACATTAACATGTTATTTTTGACAGCCCTAATATAGACACACATATACACCATTTGCCATTGGTTTGATATTTTATTATATACTTCAAAAACATTCATAAATTTTTATATGTGGCCTAAGTTTGGTGTTATCATTGGCCAAAAGATAGTTCTAGTGGGACTTTGGGGAAAAAAAAAAAAAAAAAAAAAAAAAAATATTATATATATATATATATATATATATATATATATATATATATATATATATATATATATATATATATATACACACATACATACAAATATGTATTCATGACTTAAATATTTATTACGCAAAAATACTATACAAATACATTTAAATTAAGAAATAATTAAAACATTTTATTAAAAAACACGTATAATATTTTAATATTTTTAAAAGTTTTAAATATTTTTCATATTATTTAGATTAATATTTTAAACCAGTACAGTGACATGATAAAGAAAAGTTATTAATTTAGTATAATATGATACTTCAGTGCATAAATGAACTTTATACTTGTACTATACTGTGTATACATCATATATAGTTGCCATTATATTTTTAAAACGGGTCCAAACCTACACAGAAGTGGTCCTTGACATCAAAAAGTTTGCTTTAGTGTCCAAATATGTTTTGGGGCCACTGCTGTTGCAATGGCTGTAGTTATGGATCAGATCAAGCTGATAAGCTCTCTTCGGTGGGAAAATGGAAACAAATAAACATCTGTTTGGTAGAAAATATCAATGAAAGAATCAAATTGCATCTACTGGCTCATTTGCTAAATGTACTGTATCATGGTTATCAGCGAATGTCTCCCAGGAGCAATATCAGGGCTTTAAATGTCCACCATCAGATGAAGGTACTTGACTCACAAACATTGTCTATTCAAACACACAATCAGCAAAGCCTTTAGAGCACACCATAATAAAATAAACTGTGTTTTTCCCACTCACTTGAACAAAGAGCAAAGTCATTTTGGCATTTGAAGCTGTAACTGTTGGTTTCCAATAACTATTAGCATTTTTCTGTCTAACTACACTGGATCCACCCCCTAAAAACACAAGTTGCAAGGTTGTGAGAGCACCCAAAAGGGACATCCAACCCTCATTATGCACCCAAAACATTTTATGTTTTCCTGGAATCTCTGACCTCAGCGTCCAGTAATGCTCCATCATCTAATCATACACCCCCTCATTACATTTGGACTCGAGAGAGCCTGCTAGAAACATCTCCGACAACAGCTAGCTTGAAGATGGGGGGGAAAAAAACATAATAATAAAGTTCTAAAAGCCACCGTGACCTCTTCGGAGTGTCACAAAACTCCCAATGGATCTTCAGCTTGGGTCGAGGTGCCAGGAATGAGGAATGGTTTTGTCCTTTCAAAAGTGGTTCACCATCTTTCTTTCCAGGTCATGCTAGTTATGCTCTGAAATTTGCTTACCAAAAGTGGCTGGCCATTACTCATAATGATTTAGCAAGTATTCATCTGTAGAAATCACAAGATTATGGCTGAGCTTTTCCTGCATAATATCGAGACGGATTGCTGTTCTCCAACACTGCTGAAAGACCTGTGACCATGTTATTGCCAAGTACTGTATTTGATGTTCCTGGAACAACATTCTAGTCAAGTAATTTCAACTCTTATCTTAAATTCTCCTAAAATCATAGGGGCATGCTAAATTAATAAGAATGTTGTTTAAGCTCAAGCTTAAACCTAAACCCCAGCATTTACCCTGAAAATCTCATCGGTTGACAGGAATGTTTTTCCACAACAAACAAGGACACTGATCCAAGAACAGGTCATACTTGGTGAAAGCACTGGTTTGCCTTCTTAGGTAGCCTAATCAGCAAAATTTGTGTTTGTGGTTCACCAACAACCTAAAGAAGAAATCAAAGGGCATTGACTATCTGACAAGTTGTTCAACCCCTAAACCAAAGATTAACAATAAAATATTTGGTTGATAGGAATGTTGCTCCGGAAAAATGGTTAGAGTCGAAAATGAAAATGAGACACATCATGCCAATAACTGCTTAAAAAAAAAATACATAAAATTTGTCTGAATTTTACAATTTTAGTAAAACAGCAAAAAGATTAAATGTTACAATTTTAGTAATATAGACATGATGGAATATTGACTACATTTCAATTTTTTTTTTATAATTTTTTTTTTTTTAATCAAAAAAAATAAATAAATATGACTAACACTAATGTTCATGGAAAGTGTCCCCGATAGCCTTCTGAACTAGCTTAATCACTGGAAAAAGTGATGGCTGACCAGCTCAACAGAACCAAACCAATACTAACCAGCCTGCTAATGCATGCTGGTTAAATCCAAACAGGTCTTTTCAGCAGGGAAGGTATAACTGGCTTTTCCCAGCTTGTGTATGCGGTTGTTTTTAAGCCTTTGTGGAATATGAAATAGACTGATGTTCTTTGGATCCATCCCATTGCCCACCACCACAGGAAACAACAAATACAGCTGCATGCGCAGCCTGGCAAATAGCACCGCACACAAGCGCACACCCACAAACACACACTGCGCTCTTGATCACAACCACCTACCATCCCACACACACTCCATACGCGGCTCCCACACAAACACACATCAATAAATAATTACACCGACAATTAGATGGGGAGCACTCGAAGCCTGACCTGTAAAGAGATTTGCAACCTACACACACAGTCACTGAATCTGGGGGGTGGGGGGGGTCATTTTTCTTACTACCCAGTTAACTGGCTGACTTATTGATTTAAAATTACCATCACAGCGAGTTCATACAGTTGTCTACACTTTATTTGGCCACTCATAAGGCCTCGTTTGATCTGAATAGCTTATGTTAAGGTTACAAAGAAGCAAGAAATGCAAATTATGCATTCACAAAGCTAAAATCCACACAGGGATACAGTGATACGATACTACTATTGGATACAGAGATCATGTTCTTGTATCACCCAGTCTCGGTTCCATGTCGTTCTGCTTGGTTATCCACACTACTATATATATATATATTAAAAAAAAGGTTTTAAAAAAGGTAAAACCTTGGGCCTAGGTATCGTATTAGCAAATACTAGGGCTGCCCTCGACTAAAGATTTTTCTAGTCGACTAGTAGTCGTTCATTTAAGCAATTAGTCGGCTAATCGCACATTTAATAAACCATGTAACTCATAATAATGAGCCTTTAATCGCCTTTTTTATAATACATAGCCTAATTAGCACTCAAACGGACGCATAAAGCTTGCAGCAGCGCCATGTTGAGCAATCCGAATGTTGGATTATTCTTAACTGTGACCAAAAATGATTTGAGTAGTTTAAGTTAAAAGGTTAGTTCACTCAAAATTGAAAATTCTGTCATTAATTACTCACCATCATGTCGTTCCACACCCGTAAGACCTTTGCTCATCTTCGGAAACACAAATTAAGATATTTTTGATGAAATCCGATGGCTCAGTGAGGCCTGCATTGCCAGCAAGACAATTAACAATTTCAGTGCCCAGAAAGCTACTAAAGATGTATTTAAAACAGTTCATGTGACTACAGTGGTTCAACCTTAATGTTATGAAGCGACAAGAATACTTTTTGTGCGCCAAAAAAACAACAAAATAACAAGCGGACTTGTAAAGTTTCAAGTGATACGCCATGTTTGAGGTTGATGAATGATAGGCGAATGTTTGGATTTCCTGCTGTTAACAATCTGTCCGTCACAGACTGTGTGATTTCAGCACTTTTTTTTTTTTCTTTTTTTTTTTGCGACTAACCGACAAATGCGAATTTTGGTCGACTAAGCCTCTTCTCGTCGACTAACTGTTAGTCGACTATTAGGGGGCAGCCCTAGCAAATACCAAATAGAAAGTATCAGTACTCATTCTTGGTCTCTGAAAATGATATTGGTGCACCCAATCGGAATGAATAGATATTTACAGTCAATTTTCCTTCATTGAAAGAAGGAAACTTCAATTTTCCTTCATTCCCTTTAAGAAAGAAAAATTGACAAAGGATTCCCTTAAATCTCAAACCTATGTTCCAAAACACAATAAATAAGACTATGGAAAAACGATTAGCCCCGAGGTTATTTAGGTGGATATAGTTTCATCCATATGATTTTTCAATATCCAGTCATCTCTGATCAATACCCTACAGGGAAGGAGGCACAGATGGGAAGCCATTAAAGTGTAATCCAGTACAATATCTTTTTGCCTGTCCGTGAAGAGCTCCCGCATGGACTTGTTCTCTCATTTCCTTGAGCAGTTCCTCAGGGAGTCAGAAAGAACTGAAGTGAACACCAACAGCAAGCAAATGATATTCAATGTCATGATTAAAGCACAAAGTCTTTCATCTGGGAAATTTTCAATAGCATCTGAGATTAAAAGACAAGACAGAAAATCTTTCAGCCTTCAGTCTGAGGGAAAAACAGAACTGAACACTAGAAGGATAACTGCTAGCAATCAAAATCACCAGGCAAGTGATCAACCGAGATAAGTGATAATGTAATTATGCAAAGAAGCAAAGGGTGAGGAGTCGGTCCTGTATTTTCGTTCATCAGTTAAACAACAATTTGTCTCGGTGCCACACACAAAATCAGCTAAAAGTCGTTCAATAATGACGAGATGTTCTCCTGAGAAAGCGATTCGCACTCTGTGTTTTCAAGTACAGAAATGAAGAGTAAGTATTGTTGTTTGTTGTTATTGTGTCGTTGTGCTCATTAATATCATCTGTGGACACACTTGAAAACTCATTAGCAATGCTAATACGTTTTTGTTTTACTCCCCTCCCCCCCTTTCTTTTTTTTACGGGCACAATTCAGATGGTTAGAAACCAGCTTGCATCTGGCACAGAAGGTGACCTGGAACTTTTAAAAGTTCCTCGGTTGTTACAGCCACCATAAAATCGAAATATAGAGGGAGAGTCTGCCACGCAAGCCGCATGGAAATAGACGAAAAGACGCAATCCAGCAGAATAATCTCTACATCCTGCAGATCAATAGGTTTGAACATTAAAAAAGAAAGACTCACATCAGCATCTGAATAGGCCACTTTGGCAGCAAAGTACAAATTCAGTCTTCATCTTCCAAAAGCATGGTGCCTCAAAACGCTGCATCATAATGTTGCATTGAATCATTTTAGAGGCCCTTGCTGTGCATGAACAGAAGTGTCCATTATAAACGTCAGTTATTTTATAAAGAAAAGGCCAAAGAAATGAATTACAGTGAAAAAAGTGCCACTGCCAGCCTTGATAAAAAGCAGAATAGAGAAGTCGGTGTGTAATTATTATTTGACTCTGTTGACATATCCTTGATGGATTGCAACACAGTGTCGCAGATGGTAATCAAGCACCATCATGTACGCTTTCTCATTTACATATATGCATAGCTTTACCATGAGCAATGGGACAGGTGGGCAGAAGAAAGACGTCAAAAGCGCTTACTGTCTGTCTGTCCGATTGCATGCATCTCTCATCGTCTTACCCGCTCCAGGCGATTTTCGTCTGTCTGCGCGTGTATCTCCCCCAAAAGCCTTCTGAATTATGAAAGTGTGGTTTGTGATTGGAAAATGACAACATTAATTGCTTGTAAGCAGAGCGCGGAGGCAGAGGGATTTTTGATCATGCGCTGATTGTGATGGGCTATAAATGAATAACACAAGGTGAGTGAGGGTGAATTATTCATAAGCTGGAAGCTCCTTGCCGGTGGAGGACCCTCAGAGCGTTATCTTTTCATCCAATTCAGCCAGCCGTGCCGCCATCATTACCAAGGCAGATTGCTCCAGGCCCGTTATTATAATGGCAGCAGTTATTATCGTTAATGCCACTGTCAGTTATTCGTCGACGGAGTCTACAACTGTGGCCGCTTCTACCATCAAATTCTGCATTAGAGGTTAGAGCATATGGTTTACACTACCCACAATGCACTATAAAAACAACTGTTAAGACTGTGCAGAAGGCAGAGTAAGGCCCAAAAAACACATAACGCAAGTACATGAACACAAACGTAATTGCTGATTCATAACATAACACAAGTATGCATTGCATTGCAGAGCAACAGGGGATAGTTCACCTCCCAAATCATCATTATCTTTTTTCAAATGTGTATGCATTGCTTTCTTTAGTAGGACACAAAATATATTCTGAAAACTGTCTCATTACAAAATAAAAGTCAATCAAAGTTGGATCCCAACATTTTTCAAAATATCTTCTTGTGTTCCGCAAAAGAGAAAAATGTTTGGAACGACATGAGGGTGAGTAAATTACAGTATTTTTATTTTTGGGTGAGCTATCCCTTTAACAAGGACACAGCTGCAGTAGGACCATCTTAAAGGATTAGTTCATCCAAAAAATTCAAATTATGTCAGTAATTGCTCACCCTCTTGTCGTTCCACACCCGTAAGACCTTCGTTCATCTTTGGAATACAAATTAAGATACTTTTGATAAAATACGATGGCTCAGTAGGGCCTGCAATAACACTCCCTTTTTCAATGCCCAGAAAGCTACTAAAAATATATTTAAAACAGTTTATGTGACTACACTGGTTCAACTTTCATATTATAAAGCGACTAGAATATTTTTTGTGCACCCAAAAATAACAAAATAGTGACTTCATTCAACAATATCTAGTGATGGGCGATTTCAAAAAACTCTGAACCACTGATTTGAAACAAATGATTCGTAAAGCTTTGAAGCTTCATGAAGCAGGGTTTTGAAATCGCCCATTACTAGATATTGTAGAATAAAGTCGCTATTTTGTTATTTTTGTCACACAAAAAGTATTCTCGTTGCTTTATAATATTAAGGTTGAACCACTGTAAACCACACATAAAATGTTTTAAATATGTTTTTAGTAGCTTTCTGGTTATTGAAAATGGGAAGGTTTTGCTGGCAATGCAGGCCTCACTGACATTTGATAAAAGACATTTTATCAAAAATATCTTAATTTGTGTTCCAAAGATGAACAAAGGTCTTACAGGTGTAGAACGACATGAGGGTGAGTAACTAATGACAGAATTTTCATTTTTGGGTGAACTAACCCTTTAAACAACTGATACAACAGCATTAGACTCCCTGTTTTCTTTAATTTTCTGCCAATTTTCTTTAGAAAAGCATTTCTTAGTACACTATCAAGTATAAATAAATAAATATAAAGGTCTCAACCAAACCTGCTTTCGAAAGAGAGACTATGACAGCTGGTCTCTTCAACTGTGATATGTAGTCAGATAGTGATTACTATTCAGCATTTGATGGATGGTAAAATGAATTACTGTCTAGTTTGAATTTTAGAGCTTTGATGTATGTGCTACTAAACGTTTGATCAGAGCAGATATTGCCGTTATAAACTGAAGCGAATATTACATTTTCTCATTTGGGGCATTTAATAAAAGTTGTCGGTGAAATGTAATAATTCATAACCCACTGGTGTTATGACAAAATACTGTAGATGAGGTATCATGGCATGAGAATTGTGAAACAATAACTACATCACTGAGACTGCATCATAATATATCATAATACTACATGAGAAGTCAGCACACTTTCTCGATCTTTATCTGCCTCCCTTCCCTTCATCTTCCTTTCTTTCATAATCACCATCTCCATCCTTCTATTTTTTATTACTCTGGCTAGCTCCATCAACCAAAATGTGTCTCCTCTTGTATGTCTGAGTAAAGTCGAATCACCCAGGAACATGCTGTACATATAATAGAAGGGAGGATTTGGGCTGTTCTCTGGGAATAATCCCCTCATTCTGTGCTAGAGCATTGTGTTCAGTGTAGAACTGCCAGCTTGGCTATTTCCTATGAGGGTCTATGTAGAGAGTACAGCTAAGAGTTCTGTTGATTAGCTATGCGCCTGCACGCTAGTCTCTCTTTGGCGGTCCACGTTGTTCTGACTCCAGAACAAAGGTCCCAAGAGGACTTGGCCAACAAAGACAGGTCAACTTTACTAAATCAATTATCAATTGAGGAAATGGACACATGTGGTAAGAGAGTGACAGGGTGCTAATCCTATGGACTGAGCTAATGATGTGGCTAGGCTAGTTAATCTGACTTGAGAGTAGAGTTTTCCCTGTTAAACAACATTGAGATTCTCCATGAACACGGACAAGACATTCCCAACTGCTTTACTGCACCAATGATTTGGAAATAGGATGCGTACTATAACAAATTGATCGAGTGCTACAACACCCATCAACACTGGAACTGAGTTGAGGGATTTAAGTTACTCAAATTAATTTGCAAACAAGTCGGGATTAAAATCAAGCACATCTTGCTTGTTATTATAACAATATGGTAACAATTTATTTCGACTGTCCATTTTAGACATTCTACTAACATTCTAGTAACTTTGCAACTACATGTCAACTACCAGAGTATTAGTAGATTGTCTTCTTAATATCTCTTTATTGTGATGCTAACTTTGGAAGTACATGCCAACTTATTCTACTAACCATAACCCTAACCTGAGTTAGTTGACATGTATTTGCAAAATTACTTATAGTTAGTAGAAATGTCTAAAGTGGACTATTAAAATAAAGTGTAACAAACAATATAGTTAGTAAGTGTGACTTACTGAGTTGATGCAGTTCAGTTCCTTGTTGAGCAGCCAGGGCAGGGACAGTTTACCTTCACCCCGGTAGCAGGATTGGATCCTCTCCTTAATCTTTTCCTTGATTTTACGCAGTGTGAACAGGCACAGGGCAGATTCTTTCGGTGGCTTCGCCCGGTTCTTTTGGCCCTGAGCAAAAACAATAAACAGCACCTCTTCCTGTTCAGAAATACCCAACGATCGTGCCAGCCTGGCACCAGGCCGACTGAGGTAGGCGTCTTGAACCAATCGGTATTCCACACCATCCTTGGTACAGCCAATAGGAAACTCCACGTAGGAGTAGAACTTTGGGTCATCCACACAGAGGCGGACAATCTTGGAGGTGAAGAATTGTTCACCGCTGGCATCCGGCGAGGTGAGTTGGGTGTCCAGTTGGAGAGTTAGGTAGTAGATGAACTGCTCACTGCTGAAGCCATAGACGTAGTAGATATCAAAGGTAGGGAACTTGGAAAGGGTGTCAGATGGAATCTTGAGCTGTGAGGAGACAAACTCATCCTGGTAGACAAAGCTGAACATATCAGCATTCTCCTCATTAGCCATCAGCTTACGACTGGAGAGAGTCGGGAAGTACTCTGATTTTCCTTCGATGGGTGTACCTACAAACAATTTACCACTGTCTTCACCTTGGGTTCCACTAATAACCACTCCTGACATAGTGCCAGCCTCGGACACACTGGAAAGGTAGTGCTCCTTGCGGTGATGCGGCTCACCCAGTTTGAAGAGGTCATCCAGTCTGAGGAACTGGCATATACCCTGCGAAGTGCTTCCACATGCAATGAGCCTGTTCTGCCCTGAATCCAGAAGCAACAGCTTGTTGACATTGTTAGTCTGTGATAGCTCGTGAGGGCAAGACTGAACCCCAGGTGGTGGGTAACATTTCTCATTATCCACCACAGGGCCAGTAACATGGCTTCGGAGCTTGGTCAGGTTGCTTGAGAGCTTGTAGATCCAATTGACAGCACCAACGTAGACTTCACCCGTTTTGTTATGGACGACCAAATGCGTAAGCCCTCCCTCTGGTGGGGTGAAGGTTCGGAAGGAAGAGAGGTTAACCTCGAGCCCCCCATGTTGAGGGAGGAACGAGAGGAAGAAAAGGAGGAGGAAAGCCTCGCAAATAGAGGCGGGAAGGGGCCTCCTCCCATACGGCAGCATTTTTAATATCTTTCTGAGAGGAAGCGGTAGGGCAGGTGATCCGTTCACCTTTCTGATCCTGGGCCCGGAAAAACCTGGACAGCGTCTGTCAGTCTACAGTGAGGAGAGCAACTTATTGACCCAGTGTCCTCTCTGCTCTCTCTCTCTCGGCACGGAGCTGTCGTCTACACCATCATCTGCAGCGCCATGGCCGCTAGCCCTGCAAGGGTAGAAAAACACATCATGAGTGCTGGAGAAAAACAGAATAGAACATTGTCTATTGATTTGACTAGAGTTTAAAAGTTCTGCCTGCCCAAGAGGAAAAGAACCCATAATACATAAACATAAATATCTTACAGTGGGGCCCTGGGTGGAATCCTATACAACATTTAATGAGTATGTCAAGCTTGCAGACAGCAGTGCACTCCACAAACTCCACACTGAGAACTCGTCTGATAGACCTGCTGTGCCCTTAAATATTTCACACAGTCTGTGCCAACTCAGCTGGCACAAAAAGGGAAGCAAAAGAGCGAGAATAGAGCAGGAGAGAGTAGAGGTAGTGAGGAATGAGGAAAGAGTGAGTGATGCCATAACTGTAGACTGGTTTACCAATTCACCTTGAAGAATGCCATAAGCTCAGAAGCGTCAGCAATAAACGCTCTCATTTCCTCACGCTTGCTCAGAGAAGCCATTCAAGTTGACCCCGCATAAAACAAAAGCACTTTCCTTGAACTGCGGGAAAGCGTTCAGATTTTTTAAAAAAAACACGCCCTCTTGGCTCGACCACAGGGCTGCGGAAAGAGAGACAATCCATCAAATTTGTTCTAATTGAAAGTCTAATGACATTCATGTGATCATGGGTGATGAAGAGGAGCTTGGGGTGTCCAGCTACATCCTCAGAGTGCAAAACCACTTTAACAAGGGCAATCTCAGGCCTCTCATCTAGCCAGCAGCAGGGACTGTCTGCTGCTGTGACCTTCTCCAGTGTTCAAAACAGAAGCATCATTGTATCTCGGATGACATTTATCTCACTTCACAAGACTATTGAGTGAGGAGACTGCCTCTGGGTCTCATTCGCCGCTCAATGCTGTGAGCCATACTGTGGGCTGACTGTCATGCGCAAGGCTACGAAACAACTGTGCAAGAGAGCAGATACACATGCTGGCAAAAACTCATACGTCATATACTCTTCAACTCCAGTCCTTGAGTGCCAGTGTCCTGCAGGCTTTACTATCAATCCCAATTTAACCCACCTGTCTGTGATTTGCAAGTAATTCTGAACACCTTGATTAGCTTGTTCAGGTATGTTTTGTTTAGGGTTAGAGCTAAACTCAGAAGGACACTGGCCCTACCAGGACTGGAGTTTAAGAGCCCTGCTGTAGGACAATATGATGTATGGGGGGAAACGTATTCCAAAAATGTTATTGATTTGGAAAATGACAAAAAGGGTAAAGGTTTTTTGTCACATTTTATTAAAAAATTATTTTAATTAAAATTGATCAGTTATTGTAATGAGGCATCAATGAACATTTTAGTCATTTTGTTGATATCAACACTGGTCATCACAATACTGTATTGATATTAGGGGTGGACGATATGACCAAATTCTCATTTCATGATATGAAAACTTTTATTTCACAATAACGATATATATCACGATATAGTTACTTTGCAGGGCTGCACGATTTATTGCACGATACGAAAAATAACACTGAACTTAAACGCGATTATCCCTTAAATGTGATTCTTAGTGCGATTATGAAATCGCAAAGGCTGTGATTATTTTTTTTATGCACAGCTTGTCAATGAACTATGGCTCCAAATGCTAATCCATCTAAAAAAAACTGTGAATTTGAGTCGCTTATAATGTACATTTAAAAAAGCAACACACGTCAAACATCTTTCCAGACATGAGAAGCATTTATTAACATCTTGTCCAACAAAAGACATTTAATAAAGTTTTTACTCCAAACTCACTTCCTAACAACAGTTGAGCATCCTTCTGTTTATTCAGCTACAGCAATATGATGCATGTTATCTTCTTCTGCAGCAGGGCATATTTGGACTTTCTACACAAGAGCGCCCTCTGGCTTTCAGATGGAGAAGCATTTACTACTGATCACAGGGCCGTACAGCTCTGACAAGCTGCGCATAAAATAATCGCAGCCTTTGCCAAATCGTGTGCGGTTTAATCGCAAAAAATAATCATGCAGCCCTATTACTTTGTGTTATTTTATCTCATTTCTGTTATTAAAAATAAAAAAAATTACAAACAATAGGAAAAATACAATATAACAAAAATATGAATTAAATTAGGTTTTTCAGGTTTATTTAACATGTAGTTAGAATAAGTAGAGAAATTTAATAATCAAATAAAAAAATAAAATATTGCAGTCTCCACTGTATGAAATATAAATGTATTCTTATTAAAAGCTAAAAAAGTATTGTATATAAGTATAAGTATATTGCGCTTGCACATCCCGCTCTTTATAATCTTATTCATGCATTTAATCACTCTGAAGTGTCAATAGTGCTATGATAGCACCATGTCCTACTGTTTGAGCTACAGGAATGCACAGGACTTTTTACTTTGAAAAAAAAAAAAAAAAAAAAAGGAGAGCGATTCAGAGTAAGTCTGTGAGAAGACTGAGTTTAAAGTATCAATGGATTTTACAAATACATGAAATATTGAAAGAAGAAAATAAATAAATAAATAAATAAGAAAATTGGCACAGCCCGCACTGAAACAATTTTGAAACAGTAACTGGAGGCACTCAAAAACAATGTCTTCTAAACAAGATTTTCAGCTATTTTTAGTTTATACCGCTTCACTGTATTTGCTGTGTAATGTAGTGTGCTGACAGGGGTCCAAATTTTTCTCCTCTGTATTGATCATCACAGCTGAGCTCTTCTCAGCTCAACTGATTCAGAGTCAGCACTCCTAGGTGCTTTTTGGCTCTGTGATACAGGGACACTGTCAAAGCTAATTCCCAGCAGTAAAAAACACAGAAAAATTGCCTATAAATAACCAAGTAACTAACTAAATAACTCCACAACACACTTAAAATTGAATTTAACAGTGCTGCACCTGACCCATTATCGACTATAAAAAACAAAGCTGTCAGAGTTTTGACTTATCTGGGACAAAGATATGCTAATGAGGTGGCAGGAGCTGCTTAAACGCAGATCCAAGTGTCCACTTATTTTAACTCAGAAAATTAAACAAAAAAAAGGAGAAACTATAATAAACTGAAAATTCAGCAAAATATATACTGTACGTACTGCAATTTATAATACTGCACCACAATGCTATTTGCGTGGGATAGAGCAATTAGGGTATCCACCCACTTGCTCCAAAAAGGCCCACACCAAGGATAAAGGTGAAATTGGATGAATCAATTAGAGGAGGTATGGGAGTTGCATAGCACCTTCAGGATAGCAAAACCTGCCTGGCTCGGAAAATGGCTGGCGGGACCAAGGTATCCACAATGATTTATTGCATGTGGCACATAAATTACAGCACAAGCCATGAAAACGGCACCTCATACTTAAGCAAATTTATACAGAGTGCCTCTTTAACATGGAGGTCACATCGCTGAGCATTGTGGGGTAGAAGGCAGGACTCAGTGATGGCCACAACTAAACCACCCAGAGAGGCTCTGCATGGCAGAATCTGCTTTCTATTACAAGCACGCAGACACACTCACATACATCAATACATAGAGGCCTTAATCCACATACACACACACACACACACACAGTCTGGGCTTTCTTTATTATTCTGCTTCTGTCTTTATGTCTGTCTGTCTTTAAATCTTTATTCTGTCTGTCTTTCATTCTTTCTGTTTGTCATTCATAAATTCTGCCTCTCTGTATATCTTTTTTTGTCTATCCTTTCTCTCTTTCAGTCTTTCCTCCTACCTACAATTAATTACCACCGCTATTATCAGGTGTCTAAACATGAAAACAGATTCTGGACTGCATAATCAATGGAAATCCATAATAAATCCAATTTATGTAATCAAATTAAGATGTCAGATTAGTGTAATAAAATTAATGCACAAAACAAAACGTGTACAGGACAAATATTTGAATATTATTACTGTTAAGCTACGCATAGCAAAAACCAAACCACTGGAAGACTACATTTGCACCAGAAAAAAAATGCTACATATTTGCAATGATATTAGACAAACTGTAGAACAACACCACTGGTATACTTTGATATAAGTCAAGATATTAAAACTAGACAGCCTAGATTTAGCCTACAATTTAAAAAAGCAATAATAACCTCAATCCAGCAAGACCTCCAATGAAAGTGATATTTTAACAAAGCTACCCTGTGACTGTGATCGCAGGGGGATGGATAGAGGAAACAATGACTTGTTGACAGCAGGAAATGATTTGCAAAACAGAGTCTTGGAACGACATGTCATCTCATTCAGCTAAAAAGATGATATAGCAACACAAGTTTTGTTTCAGTCTAGGTGGCCAATTTTCAGTGTGAATGCTGCACATTCACAGATTGTGCGAGTGTTATGAGGACGCCGATTTAGAGGGACGCAGCAGGCCGTAAGTGCGCGACTGGCTGTGGAAATAATTCCTTCATGCCAGAGAGGAGAAATAAAGAGCTGACGGCAACAATGGTGGTTAAAAGGCGACAAGGACTGCAATTTCTGCAGTTCCTTAGCTTAGCCTAATGTACACATTTTAAAAGGCAAAAACAGCCAAACAGCAACTGTTCCTGTGAGAGCTGATGACAAGAAACTGCATTTGCAATAGATTTAACAAGTGAGGCAGAATATTTAGCAGGAAATAATGGAGGACAGAAGCCGGATTTATAAAACATTCTTAAGAATAAAATTCTTCTTAACTGCTATTTTCTTAAGAATAAAAAAAAAAAAAGTATTTTCAAAAACATTTCTTTAGATTAATTGTAAGAAAAAAAGATAAGAAAATTCTTAAGACAAAACTTAAGAAGAATTTCCTCATAAGAATGTTCTTAAATAATTAACCTCCAACTTGTCTTAAATCCCCAAAGGTAAGATGTCTAATGAATTTATTGATTTTTTTTCCTTTTTAAGTATTAAGCTTAAGCATTACAACATAACACTAGTTTAGACAGAAAGACAGATAGATAGATAGATAGATAGATAGATAGACAGACATTACTTGGGATGTGCACAAGTACTCTGAGGTGACACCACTGACAACTAACATAATACAACTTGATGAAGGCATCAGAAAACATGACATTAAAAAGTTACCATAGTATAAAAACCTGTAATAGTGAGTTAATACATATAATAACTCAAACCAACACATTCTCACCTGTAAAAGGTTATCCATTTTTTCAGGAATTTAAGGGGCTGTTTACACGACACCGTTTTCAACTAAAAATGGAAAACTTTTCCGGCCGTTTTGGCCGTTAATTTACATGACAAAGGCATTTTGGTGGCCTAAAAAGGCTAACTTTTGAAAATGGGGTTCAAAGTGCAAGTTTTTAAAATGATACCATCTCTGTGTAAACTGCAAAAACACGAATCACCAACTACTTGTCTGGCATGCGTAGTACAGCATTTTAGTCATTTTCGCAGATCCGTATGAAAGGGGATAGTTTTGATAACATTGTCATCTGTGCAAAAAAAAAACTTTTGTTTTTAGTACATCGTTGTCGTGTAAACATACCCTAAATCTTGTTGGTTTCACAACCAGAAGCTGCACAATGTTGTGGCATCATTGATTCTTACTGTGAGTGACGACATGTGACCGTTCCAATATGGCGGAAGCGCCGACGTGTCGAAGCGGTCGAATGAAAATTTTGTCATCAATTACTCACCCTCATGTCGTTCCACACCTGTAAGGCCTTCGTTCATCTTCAGTGTTCGTTCATCGAATCAGTGGTTCAGAGAGTGTATCAAACTGCCAAAGTCACGTGATTTCAGTAAACGAGGCTTTGTTATGTCATATGTGTTTTGAAATTTCAATGGTTCACCACTGGGGGGCGTGACTTTGGCAGTTTGATATACGCTCCAAACCACTGATTCGAAACATAAGATTCATAAAGCTTCGAAGCTTCATTAAGCAGTGTTTTGAAATCGCCCATGACTAGATATTGTTGATTAAAGTCGTTATTTTGTTTTTTGGCGCACAAAAGGTATTCTTGTTGCTTTATAACATTAATGTTGAACCATTGTAGTCACATGAACTGTTTTAAATATGTCATTAGTAGCTTTCTGGGCATCTGAAAGTGTAAATTACCTTGCTGGCAATGGAGGCTTCACTGAGCCATCAGATTTCATCAAAAATATCTTAATTTGTGTTCCAAAGATGAACGAAGGTCTTACGGGTGTGGAATGACATAAGGTTGTGGAATGACTTAAGGGTGAGTAATTAAGGACAGAATTTTCATTTTTGGGTGAACTAACCCTTTAAGACACTGTCTTAACATAATGGCTATGTTTATGCAATTGGCCTTTGAACACCCTAGCAACCACATAGCAACATGCTAGGAACAACTCTGAATGCTTTAGTAGCCAAATAGCGACGCCCTGGCAACCACCTAGAAGAATTTTTGTAAAGCTAAACACCACTATAATTCTGTTATTTAATAAAGATCAGCTAATGAACCATGGCAAACAAGACAAAAACGATGCATCCCCAACATGAGATGGCTTATGCACAGCATCTAGAACACAAAACAAAACATTTGCTCTGCTTCTCACTGATTGCTAATTGCTAATCTAATCCCTGTTTAAATGACCACAGAAAGTTGCACTCCGCCTCCATTCAGGTCTTTTTACTCTACACCATGCTCTCTCATGCTGAGGGTGGGTATTGTTTGGGTTTGACTAATGGCCGTGCAGCAGGGAGGGCCCGGTGTCTGCAGGAGTAGAGGACACTGAGGAGGTGATTGTGCAGCAGGCCTGTTGCACTGTGGATGTGCCAAAATCAGAGAACACTGTCCTCCTTTTACAGCGTCACTCCTTAGCGTGTGACCCACTGACACCATGACAGCTGCCCCCTCCCTCGCCCCCCAAACCACCAACAACTTCACACAGTGAAAAAAACTTCACAACTGCACCCTAAAATAAACAGGTGCAATTTGGGAAGAAAAGCCAATGGTACTAGATTGGCATTGCACATTATAACACTGGTTTACAGCTGGTTTTACTTCACGACCCAGATATTTATAACCAGACCTTGACAATAACTTTTTTGCTCACCAGCCACTGTGGTTAGTGGTTTTCCAAAGTTACTAGCCACAATTTTGATATCGATACCATGGGGAAAAACTGCCATATAGATATTTTTTTATATTATCTCATAATTTGGCAGCAGGCTGCTGTCACTTTAAGACCTGACGCACAGATCCATTATACCGTTACACATATGTTTTCTTTCTCAACTGTTTATGACTGACTGTGTTTATGTGAATACTCGCCAAGACTGGCATTTTGACATTTTGTGTGTATTTGACTGAAAAAGAACTCAATTTAGCACTGAGAGGAAGCTTTCTGTGCGCGCACTTTGGGTGTGAGCACAAAATCTGTGGGAATGAATAAAATTATGCGCAATATGCGCAATCCCATGCTGAAATTCAAGCCCTGTAACACCAACAATATTCATCCTGAGCAAATGAAACGAGTGAGTGAGGGGAGGCGGGTTTGTGTGTCAATTCGCTATCTCAAAGCAAGAAAGCACAGCTGGTGTCGTGTATCTATTCTGCGGAAAATGAGTATTGGAAGCGTTTCAGATATTTCAGTATCGATATGTATAGAAAAATCTATATTTTTTACAAGTCTGCATTGCACTTAGTTTATTATTTCAGATGCCTTTTTAAAAGACTACAATTGAAAAATGTATATATTATGTATAAAATTAGGTGTTAATGTCAAGCCTTGTTTACAACCCACAGTAGCAAATTGTTTATCGAACTAAATAAAAAAAAAAATGTCCTTAATCAAACACTGAAATGTATTAATATTACCATGAACTGCATAAACATGACATAAGATAATTTAGTGCATTTCAACAGTTTTAGGTTTTTGGCCGCCAATAATTCACTTCATTAAACCACACTGTGGTCAGCACAAACCATGTTTGTCCTCACTGTCCAAGTGCATTATGGGTTACATTTGTTTTGTTCAAGGTTTGAGCATGTGGCATCTCACAAACACATATTCATGTTGGCAGCTGTCTAATTTGGCCATTTTCTACTAAGTGACAATCAAATTGGTGCCAAAAAACTTTAGATTTTGATTGGATGCATGGACTCTGAGGTCAACAGCAGAAGAAGTGGGAAGTGTTTTCACCTTTTTTTTTTATTATTATTGTCCACCAGTTAAAATCAATCTCAACATGACACACCATTTCAGAAGTGAATCATGTCCTTTGAATAAATAGTGTGGGATGAGTTATGCGTTTAAAACTTAGGTTTAAGAGTTTTGAAAAACTAAGTATGAGTAATAATAATGGCCTTAGCAAGCACCATATGCAGCTAAACATATGCTTCCTATGATCCAAAAACTGCTGTGTTATTATATGGACTAAAGACTAGTGCGGTACAGACTTATCTTAAATCAGAGCAGAAGAAATCCAGGCTCATAAGGTCACAGTGGGCATAAATTGTGAGCTATGGGAAAAGACACAACACTCCAAGGAAAAAGCCATCAAGTCTAATCACTGGATCTTTTAATGTCGCTGTAAATGTTGCTACTGCAGCAGTTCGGACGAATGTGCTTATGTTAGTCCTGCCCCAGATGACAACTGTGACCAACCTTATGCAAACTCACACTACAAGACAGCTAGTTATGGCAGATTAACACATGCTGTAATGATACTGATATTAATGTAAGAAAACATATGGTCAGTATGACTGTGGTGAAGTCATCCATATTTACTATACACAAACATGCTTCATACAACTATGTAGGAATCCTGCACTTTGGTACCAAGTTGATAGTAAAATAAAATGAAATAAAAATATATATAAAAGAAACCCAAATGTAAAGTACAAAAGAAAAGAAAGGTTAAATAAAGTAAAATAAGTTAAAAAAAAAAATTAAAAAAAATAATAATAAAAAGTATGAGTACTACCGACTCAATTCAGTACCTAAGCACTGTGAGTAACAGGGAGCCAATATGTATCAAAAACTGGCAGAGATTATATATATATATATATATATATATATATATATATATATATATATATATATATATATATATATACACACATATATATATATATATATATATATATATATATACATATATATATATATATATACACACACACACACAATGACTGATACCAATAGTGTCTGTAAGTGTATTATGTGTAAAAGTATACAATATTTGATATTAATGCCAATAATTTAAATAATAATAACTAATAAATTATATTAAAACAAATGGTATTTGTTAATGGGATAGTTCACCCAAAAATGAAAATTCATTTGCTCACCCTCATGTCGTTCCAAACCTGTAAGACTTTCATTTATCTACGGTACACAAAAAAGATATTTTCAATGAAATCACTCGTTCGCTTTATATGATTTAACAGATTTAATTTAGGCTTTTATTCACATATAAACATTGATCAGCAAACATAGACAGAAGCTCAACCAAACTTGCTTGATGCGAGAGAACAAACCTGGTTCTTGCAGAAGCTCAAATGTGCAGCTTAACGCGAGAATGAACCTCATTGGTTCGCGCACATCAAGCAAGCACGCTCGAGCTTCCATTTCACACAACTGATGTGTGTGTTGATGAATGTTTATATGTGAATAAAAGCCTAAATTCAATCTGTTCATTATATAAAGTGACCGTGTCACTTCAGAAAATTTGGACTAAACCGCTCAACTCATATGGATCCATTTTATGATCTCTTTATGAACTTATTGAAGCATCAAAGTGGTAGTTGTGTAGACTCAATAGAGGGACAGAAAGCTCTCAGATTTTATTAAAAATATTTTCATTTGTGTTCCGAAGATGAACAAAAGTCTTGTGGGTTTGGAACGACATGAGGGTGAGTAAATGATGACAGAATTTACATTTTTGGGTGAACTAACCCTTTAATATATTCATATCAATAGTTAACTTTTAAAGAAATGTGCTCGACAGCATTGTAGTTTCTGCTGTGGTATTAAAAACCATGTATTGTGACCACATATGCATATTTTCACATAGAGGATGTGTATAAATGTGCAAGTGAACGCAGAACTGTAAGGAATACACAATCACAGTGTTTCCAAATGCAACACCCACAAACAACAAGCGCAGATCAAACAGACACATCCCGTTCCATCTCTGGTTAAGTTAATAGATCAACGTCCATTACCACACCTCAGCGTCTGGGCTACAGCTCCCACAGAGCCAATAAAAGCACGCAAACACTGCTGACTCAAAGTTCAGCCATCAATAAAATGCTTTCTCCCTCCTGGGAAGCGTTCGGTTATTTCCTTCAGCCCGTCGCAGAAGTACGTCCACCGCATCTTATCCTCTTTCATTAGCTCGCTCTCATCTGTTGTGCAATCGACTTTATTATGATAAACATGGCTGCAAATCAAAGTGTTTTTTCGTAAATTCCACAATTACGATTTACGATGTCATTTCTAAGCCAGCTACAATTATCTGCGGCAAATGCCAAGCTAGTACTCGTGCCAGGATCAGAATGTGAAACGCTCCACTGATTCCGGCTGTGCAATGCTTTAAACTACATGGGAAAAAGGGGCATAAAGACTTCAAATCCCATAACAGTAGCTCCTGAGCTCATGGTGTTTCATGTTCCGCAGGCCTCGCTAGCGCACATTCCATCAGGATCGCATCATTGGGCAACGGCCATTCTCTGGCCTGCTTCTCCCCACACACTGCAAGCATACACGGATGCGTGAGTTTGTGTGCTGAGCTTTACACTTTCGCTAACTTCACTCATTACTTTGCACCCACCTACTCATGCACGCATGCAAACAAACATCTTTGGCAGTGATTCAATTTTAAAAGACTTATCAAGAGAAAGTCATGAAATCAAGCATGAGACGAAACAGAGTGTGATTTCGTGTGTGCGTGTGCGCCTTCACTATGTCATCTGTGTGACCTTTCTAGACAGATATGTGCGTTTCTGGCGAACGCATTTGTGCTAACACAATTACACTCAGCTAATGAACAGAGTGGTGAGATAAAGCTATCTGAATGCTAGCTTCATCCCAGCATCTCAATCTTCTTTAAAGGCTACATTTGCATCTTTAATAGAAATGAAATTCCTCATTAAACGTGCAAGCTGCTGGTGGCTCTTGGAGAAAGAAAGAGAGCGAAAGAGCAAAGAATAGATGTAAATCAAACTATTTACACACTCTTGCCCATAGGCTTACAGCGGTGGTCTCATACTAGCAGATTAGAAGGGCAATTTAACGATTCTGGTTCCAATTCTACATAACGATTCGGGGTTTGTTAATTCCATTAACTCTCTTTTTTGAAGAAGAAGAAGAAGAAGAATAGTTAATCCTAACAACATAATTAAATCTTCTAAAAATTAAACTAACATAATATTATTTTTTTATTAAAATACCATTACAATAAATTAATTGCAAAAGGACCAATTATGTCCCTTTTCCACCAAAATGGTTAGCGTTTTGGAGCCTGTTCTCGCCAAACTGGTGTGGTGACAAATCAGGTCCTCCTCGAAATTGGGTCTCTGTTACGAGCCCAAGCGATCCCATTGACTCAAAATTAGTGGTTCAATGGCTCACAAAACTCATGGTTCGGATCATTTTTCGGATCAGCATGAAAAAAAAATGGAATTGGGGGTGGGGGGGACTTAAAGTAAATAAAGTTAAAACATTATTAAAGACAGTGTAAAATGACACTATGTTCACTGTATAAATTTAAAATTTAATATTTATTCATTTTTGTCAAAGCTATGTTTTGTTGTTTGATTAACATGACAGACAACAGCAATTTATAGGTTGCCGTCTCTTTAAGAGTATGACCCCATGCATTATGTTTTTTTTTTATTGTAACCACTTTCAAACAGACAAACAAACAAGGTACATAATCCAATCACTGAATAAAACAACATATCATCAGCCATAGGTTGAGCATAGCCAGTAACAAACAGAGATCACAATACAACAAACTGACACAAAAAATAAATAAATAAATTAGATAAATCAAAAGGGGCTTTTTAAATTAATTTATACGTGTCTAACAGTGAAATCAACTTGAGGGCTTTCTTGTTTTTAACCAATTTTAAAGATTTGCACAAGAGTTTAACCTCATTCATCCACTGGTTAAAGTTAGGTTTACATTTAAACCATCTGCACTTATGAATGAAAAACTTTCCAAGACATAACAAAAAATTAAAAACAAAATCAAACTCTTTGTTTTCCAGACAAATACCAAACCTAATTATCTTTACAGTAAGGGGAGGGAGTTCAACCTCCCTAGACCGTAATCCATGCAAGCACAGATCTGACATCCGATTTCTTTCTCAACTCGTTTACTTAGACATAACCGAATGTGTTTACGAGAATACTTGCAGAGAGGGTATTTTGACTGACATGATGCGTGTATGTGCGCATCCAAGTGCTTTGGGGACGCGAAAGTTTAATCAATTCGGAGTTCGCGCGCTATCTGAAACAGGCCTCTCTGTGTGTGCGTGCACGCCATGGGTATGTGCGTTTGTGCGCACGGATAACAAAGTGGCGTGCGATACCAAATTAAATCCTATTTTGCCTCTTCCAGCGCTGGAATGGTTTTAAATCTATTTAATGAGTAAACTAGCAAGACAAAACACGCGCAAATGATAAGCTTTTACTCTACTGTGGTGAAACTTGCACTTGATCGGCGAATCACATTTGTGCCAAACCGTGGGGCTTGGTCCGTATGGATCACGGATCAACAACGATCCGTTTAACCCCTACTCAAAATACTTTTAGGTACTCTCTTTAGCACCTAATTACAGTTCCTACAAAATCATGTTATGATAAATGCTGTTTGAACTACATTATAATGACCATTAATATCTGTATTAGTTAGCTTATGTACTAGCATAACATACCCGATTAGCATGATAGCTAGTTTATACACGCATTTGCCCTACATGTATTCAAAATCATCTTTGATAATTACGTTTTAAATTAAGTGTTAAATGTCCAAATAATTTAATTTAAAAGTGTTGGAAAAAAAATGATGTAATGATGTTCAATTATTCACTTAATAGGCTATTATTATTTTTTATTAACACTTTATCAAGTGAAAGAAACGTTTAGTTTGTTTAATTATGCACTATATAGTAACCTATACACATTTTAAATTAGTATCATTTGTATGTACTTATTATAACTATTAACTGACAGTTGATAGAGACACAATTTCAAGGAAGGACCCGATTTGTTGATTCCACAGACTTGCGGTGACGTAACGGTGCTACATGTTGTTTACCTGACTATAACCAGTCGAATGTCCCGGTGTTTGTGCAGGCACTTCAGTTTTTCTGTTCACAGTACTGGGAGTAATTCTAGTGAAACCAGCAGCTTGCATAAACTGCCAGTATTCTCATCTGTCCTTTTCAGAGATCAATTGAGACTGAAACTGTTGATTCACTCGCTCTCTCACACACTGGGTCTCTCTCGCGCACATAGTTTTATATATTCAGATAAAAAGAGAAATATAGTGCAATGTTATTAGACTGCTCAAAGAGACAGCGGCAGGATTACTCCATCCCCCGCTCCCCGGCTCTGTTTGAGACCAGCAAGCTTTTAGGGCTGGGGTTGAAACGATCTTTCCGGCCCAGAACCCCCTTGTCTGCAGTGGAAATGTGCGCAATGGTTCGAGAACGGAGACAGGCCGCACCGGAACCGTGTTGGTGGAAAATGGGTAAATGATTCACTGAAAAGACCAGACTCAAATGAGCAATTTGTTCACAAAACAAACAACATCATTTCTCTCATGAACTTAACTAAAAATAAATATCAAATAAAATCTTATTTGAAAGAAAGAAAGTCCTACAGGTTTACAATGACGTGGTCAAAAACCGCTCTGACTGAGTCATTAGATTCAGATTCAAATAAATAACTAATGAGCTCTAGAGTCTTTTTGACTGAATCATTAAAAATAACCAGCTCATAATAACTAGGTTTACGAGACGGACAGGGAAGGACATCACAACACCAAGATACGTCAACCCGATCTCATGAGAAAACTATTTTACGAGTAGTAAATTTCATATGAATTTGTATGATGCGATTTGTATGGAAAAGTGGGACGCAAAGCTAATCGTACGAATGAGATCATACAAGTTGCCAACTAATGTGCCAAAACATAAAATATATACAAATTTCCATGAGTGTGTTTTAGATATGTTGTCTAATTATTTATTATTAATGAGTGCAAATTCAATTCAGAAAGCTCATAACTAATTTATAGCAATTTTGTTTGCCATAACTTTGTAGATTCATTAGCAGAAAACACTGTCAGAGTATTTAAAGGGATAGTTCACCCAAAAATGAAAATTCTGTCATCATTTACTCACCCTCAAGTTGTTCCAAACCTGTATGAATTTCTTTCTTCTGTTGAACACAAAAGATATTTTGAAGAATATGGGTAACCAAACAGTTGATGGGCCCCATTGACTTCCATAGTAGAAAAAAAAAAATACTATAGAAGTCAATAGGGACCAGAAACTGTTTGGTTACTGACATTCTTCAAAATATCTTCTTTTGTGTTCAACAGAAGAAAGAAAATTCATACAACTTGAGGGTCAGTAAATGATGACAGAATTTTCATTTTTGGGTGAACTATCCCTTTAAGTACAGTTCAAAAACAATTTAGCCGAATCAGTATCAAAACCAAACCTTCTCAGTTTTCAAACCTACTAGATCTATGAAAGAGCACCGCAAAGATTAAGCAAGGTGAAAGATGTCCCTTAGAGCTTATTATGATCTTCTACATGAGAGAGACTCTGTGGTTTATAATGCTTATAAATTAGGCCTAGGGAACGAGAAACTTGATCCTAAGTCAGCAATTAGGGCATCTTGTCCCGGGAGTGTCTGAGCCCTACAAAGGAGTTGATCAGTCAGAGTGTGACAATTATGATGAATAGCCTCAGTACGCCAGCTGTCCGACTGCTCCTTTGGCCATTAATATTACTCGCGGCTCTACTGCAGCAAAAAGCCACTGAAGCTTTCGCTCACCCCTTTCTAGCTCTTTCAATTCAGGAATGTGTTGCCATGACAGTGACCGATGGCTCAGCAGCAGACGGGGAGCCCGCTCATCCCAGCCAAGGGTTGAGGTTGGTGTGAGAATGTGTCAGGGCCCCGCGGGCGAAGGATCAGAGACTGATCCACTGGAAAACTGGAAGCGTCTGCAGATGTGGTACTGATTAGTGGCGGGTGCGGGGGAGAGCTGCAGGTATTTCAGCTATGCTCCGCATTTACCACAGGGGAATCCGACTAGCGAGACCTACGAGCAAAATTGGGCTATATGGGAGCGAGGTAAAGCAGAGATGTCAAATGTGTGATTTCTAAAGTGCAAGACCTTCACTTCTGGTTTAGTGTGAGCTGTAATTGCAAACACGTTTAGCCCTTGCAGTGCTACAGAATGCGTTTAAGACAACGAGGCCTGCCAACGGGTGTCTGTTCGTGGAAGGTGCCTCGTTTTGAGCCTGACAGGCTGATGAGGCCTTACATATATCTATGATTTGATCAGGAAGTCGGGAGGAAAAACATTGATCATGATGAGGTTTACTTTTTATGACAAGGCTAAAACAGCACTGGTAAACCAGATTTTTTGGTCAAACAAAAACAACTTCTGGAATCACTTAAAGCAGTTGAATATCTGAAGATACAAATTAAACAAACTTTACCAAAGCTTCACTTACGTCACATTTACAACCATCAAATTCACTAACAATCAATTCAAGAAATTCATTTTAGTATAAATTAAATCTGTTGTATCATTCCCCATTTGAGCATCTGCAAAAGCATAAAAGCAAAGTCAGATGATTAAGTGAAAAGGAAATAAAAGAATAAATGACTCGCTATACAGTGCAACCATAAATGACCACGAACAAACTAAATATCAGCTACAGCACATCTGTGTACAAGAGCAAATGCTGATGTTCATACGAATGAGTCACGGCTCTTATCAGTAAATCACTCCCCATAATGAGTTCATAATATTCTTTTATAATAATGAGGGTTTAATGTAAGAAGAGGAACATTTTCAACAAAACAACAACAACAACAACAACAACATTAAATCAGGGTTCCCAGCCTTTTTTTTGTTTTTTTGTTTTTTGTTAAACCACTTATATTTGCATGAAGTACCAGCCCAAAATTTCTAAAAATATTAATCAAAGTCAATCAATGTCATAAAATTGTACATACTCTACATAATCTTATAAAATGATTAGATTATGATTAAATTAAAATAGTCATATAATTATTTAATAAATACATTTAATTTGCTAAATTTAAATATTAAATGTAATATTAAAAAATATAAAATGCAAAATGTAATTTTTGTAATTTAATATTTAATAATACTAAATGTGTTATATATACACACACACATTCATATACATATTATATACAGTGATATTCATATAACTATATATATATATATATATATATATATATATATACATAAACACACTCATATACATATATACGGTGATATTCATATAATATATATAATTATATTACTGTATATTAAATATCAAAATAAAAAATTACATGAAAATAATTTGTAATAAATAACTTAATTTTTTTGCTTGATTATATAAGTTTTATTTAATTAGTAATTAAACAATAATTATACATTTTATTCAGTTTAATTCACCATTGGAATTTTTATAATAATCTCTCAAACCCTCAGTTGGGGGGAAAAAAGGATCCTCTTGACTAGATTTAGAGCCCACAGGGCGTTAACTCTTTCTGTTTGTTTGAGTGTTTATTAGAGAGCTCTAGTGTATTTTCCCCTGAGGAGAGTTTGGACACTACCCCAGTCTGGTGGCCTATATAGCAACACAAGGGCCTGGCCATTGTTTTGTCCGTTTGCATTTCCCCCACCGCCAGTGCGACCGGCTCATCTGGACACAATTGGGAGCTCAACAGGAAATGGGAAAGCATGGCACTGGAGTCTATAAAACATTAAGAACTGTCTAAGGATGGCCAGTCGGCAAACACACATGCACAAACACACACACACACACAGACACACACGTACCTGGCAAACAAACCTGTCCTGAAGTCAATCAAATGAGTAAACGGGAGTGTGCTATCATTGCGGTAACACACACTGATATCAGTGGCAGTCGACTGCTGAGCGGCCCTTATGTTAAAACGCTTGCACACAAACCCACATCCGGTTTAATGCCAGCGGCACAGCCGAGGGTCGCCCGGCTCTGCTGATGGTCATTAAGGCACTGCGCCGCCATCACTCACAGGGTCACAGGAGCATGAGAATCGAGCTGGAAACAGCTATGTAGCAAGAGGCTAAAACAGACTAGTCTTATCTGAGCCAAGAGTGTGTGCGCAAGAGTGTGAAAGAAGCAGTATCGTCGGCCGCTGTAAATACCAAACTCAAGAGGATCACACTCTCAATTATACAGCGACCCAGTAGCAGCCACAAAAGCAAGCCTGACTAAGACCACTGCAGGATTTTCGTTGTCACACGCACAAAAATACATCTGCCAAGGATGAGGAAATAAAGCTAGCCATTAACCTACTCTTCCTTTCTCTTGCCCTTCAATAAACAGTGCCGTATACATCCTTTCAGTCTCTTATTTGTTCAAATTCAAACCCACATTCTTTTTTGCACATGAGTAATGAAGGTTTGGGATAGCAGCACATTTATAAGCAAAAAAATTGAGAAATATCTATATTGCATCGGGCGGCTCGCCAGCTCTTAGCACAACTCATTCTTCTCGCGATCATCTGGAGCGTTCTGCCGAGCCTTTATACCAAACAGCATCTGCTGCATCTCACAAAAGCCCTCATCCACTGAGAGATTTCGAGTTCTAACAGCTGCGGATGGGAGGAAAGATGTCCTTATGTCTCTGTCCTTCTGAATATTAAAAACAGAGGTGTGTCAGTTTATGCCTATAGAAAGGGCATGGCCATATTGAGCTTCGCCTCGTTCTAGAGTCAAATACACATGGAAAGGTTGTGGAAAACAAAAATTCTGAATAATAGTATAGGGTTTGTATCACTATTATAACGATTCATACTTAGGGTTTTTTGTTTTAGTTTAATGTGGTACAGTTTGTGCTACAAATGACATGAATGACACCTCAAAAGCTATTACTAGTGATTAGAGTACAGGTTACCTTGCGGACAAAAAAAAAAAAAAATCGAAGGCAAAAAAAAAAAATACAAGACTTACAGTTAGAGCTACACAATTAATCGTTTAAAGATAACGATCTCGATTCAAACACCTATGCAATCTTATTCCTAAATAAGTCTTTTCAACCACACAGTGTCATTATTATTGTTACAATAATTCAAATCATCAAAATAGAGTAAATCACATTTTGAAAAAAACTTGATGCTCGAAATAAAGATTGTATCAATTACATTGTTACACCAGTAGGCGGCGACAAGTTACTGTTAAAAAAATGTATTCGTTGAATCATTCACTCAACGGTTTTGTTCAAAAATGCGGATTCATCCAGTAATTAAAGTGTTGATGGACCCCATTTACTTGCATAGTATTTTTTTCCACACTATGGGGTCCATCAACTGTTTGGTTACAGACATTGTTCAAAATACCTTCTTTTGTGTTCAGCAGAAGAAATTCATGCAAGCTTGGGACAACTTGAGGGTGAGTGATGACCGAATTTTCATTTTTGGGTTTACTATCCCTTTAAGGTTCAACTCCCAAGTCAAATTCAGTAGATCAGCTTGAAAAAAAAAACTGCCTGTCTAAAAATCAAGCGTTGCAACCTTATTTTTGTTTTTAAAAGAAACTTTTGGGAAAATCTGAAATAATGTACTGTACAATATTCTTGTATTCATGTTTTAAAAGACGATAGAACCAAACTGATATATCAAATAAAAAGCATTTAGTATCATATGTGCTATTCAAATCTAGGGAAATACTAAGGAAAGCTATATTTCCATATTTCCCACATAATTGCATGATGAATTTAAGACATATTGAAAAAATAAATATAAATATTTTTCTTCAACATGAAATTTCCGATTCTAAATCTTTTAATAACTTATTAATGAAGCAACAGCAAAAAAAAAAAAAAAAAAATACATAAACTGGCCATCTAAAAAGTGGAAGTTACATATGGAAGAACCCGCTTCTACTGAGCACCATATTGTGCATTCATCATGCGTTCACAGTCTCACTAAAGACACAGTTGAGTGCTTTATGGTGCCTAATCAGTCTAGAGACAAGTATTTCTCTGCATAAACAAGTATACTTTTATGAACCTGTTTTCAGCTAAAATCTGAATTTACTGGCAATAGGCTGTCAGAAAAGTTGGATCCACTGAAAAGCTCCTTTGGGAGGCAACAAGAGGTGGCGAAGAAAACACCTCACAAACAGTGAATTGCACACCGCTCTAAACACACGTTAAATGCAGGTTGTCAGGAGAGGTGTAAAGGCGCACACCCTAACACCCCTGTGGCTGAATGCCTGCTAGTCATTCCATCAAAGTGACACTTTCAAATACACACACTAACACACATGATGTCGTCATCTCCCTCGCTCATTCAAATAGATGCACACCTTCTATAGGCACCATAACACATTATCTCTCTCCCAACAGTCTCAAAGGAGATTTACTGGTGCATCCTGCACACAGACACTCACACTAACCCACTAAGGCACGATGACACGCGTACAGTCCGTTCCCCACGACACCTCCGGGCTCTGCAGTGAAGCATGTCAAGCGAATTCCATCTGGGGAGAGGAATTTGACCTCCGACCTCTGTTTATGACCCATCAAAGGGAAGCCTGCTCATTGGTCTGGCAGAGTAATCATTTCCAGAACGGGCCACTCAAAGAGAATGTGTTCAAGAGGAAGAGAGGGAGAGAGGGGAGATTTTCCAGGGAGACAGAATGCCTGCAGCCGACTATGTTAAAGGAATCAGACTGCTGATGTTCAGCAGAGCTCTACAGAGAGGCCCATGTTCAAAATGCAACTTAACCAACCTCTCAGAGAGAGAAGATTAAGAAAGAAAGACAAAAAAGAAAGAAAGTAAGAAATGTTTGAAAGAAAGGACTTAAAGGATTTAGGAAATTTAAAGACCCCCTGTGGTGAAAATCAAGTTTTTAATGTTATTTCTATGTCTATAAGTGGTGCTTTTAATATGCTTTTAAGACAAACCATGTGCAAATTCATACAGTATGTCAACACCATAGCTGAGTATTTTCTCCTTAAAACTGCAGTGAAAAAAGATGGTGTCTGTGACGTCAAACTACCTTGTAACCAATCACGTCAACATGCCAGCGGGCTTTAGCATATTATTAACAGCAAACTAGCAGGGGAGCCTCGAGAGAAGCCAGGTTATCCTGGTATATTTTTCTGTTTATATAAAACATCGTGTAGATTTAGCAATACAGTGGGTGTATGATGTATATTACAATGTTATGATGAACTATATGCCTTTCTCCACAACGTTCTGAGCTGTTCAAAGCATTTGTAAGGATACTGATTATTAGAAGGCTGCTGTCTGACTCTGACATGGTGAACGTGAACATGGTTTGTGTAACATTAGCACATTATTAGCTGTTTGATAACATATTCAAGCAAAAGGCTAGTCATATTAATTACCGTTATGCGTCCGATGTTGTAAAGAGTGGTACCATTGTGCTGCGTTTACCTCAGTAAGTTGACTGAGTGGATCTCTGAGCTGGCGCGAGCGAGTGGAGGCAGGGCTAATATGCATATTCATTGATCCGCACATATTAAATGAGACAAGAATGTAAAGAGTTACATTCAAGCTATTTTAAGGAAGATATTTTTTCAAGCTATTTTTTACATGAAGAAATTTTTCATGTCATTTTGGTGATCAAAGATGAGTTTTATGGGATAAAATTGACTACAGGGGGACTTTAAGACTAAAAAAAAAAAAAGACATGACACCTGATAATTAGTACAAAAATAGCAAAAGTGTAAGATATAGGATGAAAAGGTGCAAATTCTAAAAGCTTTTTTCTTATTGCGATCAATCAAAGGGACTTGGTAAAGGAAAAAATATGAGATGAAGGAAAAATGCTTGTCAAAGCTTTTGCGTTCTCTTGCAAATGTTTTGCGTTCCCCCAAGAAACTTTTCGTTCCCTCGCAAAACTTTTGCGTTCCGCTGAGAAACTTTGCGTTCGCTCGCTAAGAGCTCAAAAGGTTTTGCGAGCGAACACAAAGTTTCTTGGGGGAACGCAAAACATTTGCGAGAGAACGCAAAATAATTGACTCGTTATTTTTCCTCCCATCTCATATTTTTTCCACCACGTGTCCCTTTAGAGGCTCCATAGGTTTAGGGGTTTGATTTTATGGCTGGGTTAACTTTTGTGATTTCTTACAATTTCTCGTACAAATTATTACCAATTCTCATGAGATCAGGTTGTGGAAGATGAGGAACTAAGACAATACTAAAGGTGTGTTTACACTGACATCAAATGCGCAGTAATAAAGCAACAGAAAGTCATTCATTTCCTGTAAGATTTTGCAAAAGCAACCACTGACGAAGTTAAGCTGAGTTTGTCAGTTTATGCAAATGAGGGAGGACATAATCTGCCAATGGTAGTGTAGATAAGTGTAAAAGCATCTATTAGCAAGTAACTTCGCAACACTAACCAATGTAAACAGACCTTGAGAGAGTAGCAAAAATATTAATATGGAATACATTATTTAATTTATTCTATTTTTGCATCCATGAGGAGTTTTTAAAGTTTACTCATTTGATGTTGCTGTTGGTATAATCACCTTCTTAAAAAGAAGCAGTCCACTTGCTCGCTTGCTCTCAGACTGCTGAAAAAACATGATTAGCTGCTAGAAACATGATTAATGATTTCTGTTTCCTGAGGTGCTCCTCTGTCAGGAAGCATCACTATGGAATGAGAAGTCCCAAGAAGCCTGCAGTGACAAGAAGGTCCCCCGTCAAAGACCCCCCATGAGGTTAGAGGTCAAGGGGCAGTGCGGATTAGGGCGACACGTCACCTCGCTTTGGGATTTCAATTAACCCTTTCACAGTCCTCTGTTACTTGGGCAATGGATAAGCCTGCCACGACAGATCCAATGCGCTGGTTTCTCTCACCCGGATTAGACCTAATCCTGAATGAAAACCAACTCATAAAGCGGGCTCCAAATCAAACCCGCCTTTAGCCCATAACCAGCCAAGCAAAGATCACCAGCAGCCAAAATTACAAAGCAAAGGTCCCGATCTATAATGCCAGAATGAACCACAAGCGAAAACAGTTGCGATTATGAGGTCAACTATATAAATCCATTCTGGCTGTATTAAAGGTTGAACATTACCGAGAGAGATCAATACACGCCGTCTTTTAATGAGATATTAATTAAGAGGCGACTGAACACCAGGACCTTGACTTAATCTCAACACTCTTATTAAAACCAATTCAATATCATGAAATATTACATCTATCAATCTATCAAGAGCAAGCTTTATCTATTAATCGATTTGCTGAAACAACTCCACGGAGCGCTAAACTATACCGTATCCTGCACATACTATCCAGTTTCTTACGCATTGAAAACGCACCTATATGGCTACGGTTGACCTCTTGAAAGGTCTTTTAGAGCATCTGTGGTCCTCGGAGAGGGACGTCCCCTTGGGCCCCATCACTTTTAGTCTTACTTACATGGCCAGTCTAGAGATCATGCATTATTTAACTGGCTTTCAGTACACAAACCACAACTGCCTGAGGAAGTGCTTCAGCGGCAGTATCCAAGGAGAGACGACGGCCAAATGAAATGAACCAGACAGTAAATAGTCTATTATTGAGTTCACGCTGCTTATACCATAAGGAGGAATCACAAAGAGCAAACCTGCATGGACCACAATGAACAGAAAGGTGGGAAGCGGATTTTGCACATACAGCCCAAATTTACAAACGCAAACCCTTATAAACACACGTGGCTATTCTTATTACTGACTTGTTGCCTACAGCTAAGCTTCCAGAGTCACTTTCATCAGAAGCGGTAAATAAACACACGATTCAAACCAGACCTAAAGGGATGCGTTGTAAGGGATGCCTCTGAATACAGCAAAAAGAAATTTGGCTCCGAGATGCTGCCAGTCTGTGACTTCCATTATAAGCCCTTCTCGATACAAAACAGGCGAGCGAAAAGGAAAAACACTACGGCACCAGTTAATAATACCCTTAACAGCTGGTTTGGCATCAGTGAAACCAACCCTATGCTTAACATAATACATTGTGAGTGTCGTGACAATGCTATCCAGGATCAGTTGTAGGGGCCATAGAAAACTCCACAGAGGGTGGTGGTAAAGCTGTAGTCTGCAAGCAGATGGCAGATAGCATTGATCGGATCCAAGCCCCGATAAGGCTGAAGGATAGATACGCTGTCCTGGAAACTAGAAAGGAGAGGTGAGTGGAAAGGTCCCCCCACCCTGTCCCAAAAGAGAAATCCACACCACTGACTGGTATTGACGTACATTAACGGTCCCAGACGTTGTAATTTAAATCTAACAGCCATGTATCACTAATAATGCTAACTGATGTAATGTTCAATATGCGTAAAAGAGGTCAAGGGCCGACCCAAGATGGGCGAAGGCTGCAAAAGCTCATTCGAGGGCCCTTGACACTTTCATTCACATTGGTATGTGACCTGACAATGAGGTCAAAGGTCACACTTGGCATTTCAAGCGCTAGTTGAATAGTTGGAGTAAACTCCAGGAACTGGTCAAGAAACAGCAAGTTAGTTCTTTAGTGAGAAGGGAAAATAGTTGGTCGTAAACATATACAGATGCGCTCTCTCCATCACAAATACATCACTTATCTATTCCTAGAATAAGGTAAAACCATTCAGCGGTTGAATTATATAATGCTGAATCATGCTTTCTGGAATGAGATACTCCTGGTCATGGTCAAGCTTCATTGGTCACCCCGGGAAAGCTGCTAATCAGCCTCATACTTTGACAGCAAAACAAAAAATACAGCAGCTCAAAACAAAGGTAGGGATTTTTTTTCCGCCCCTAATTCAGTTAGTTCTTTTATTCTGATGCGCGGTTGAAAAGAAAGAGAGCTTGAAAAACACAATAAGAATGAGAGCTCATCATTGCTGTCCTGACATCATGAGTGGCACTGATCCTACACTGAGGTTCCCAGCTGAGACCTCCAGTCTGTTGAGGAAGCGGGAAAAGCTGCATCTCCTCTGGACGACAGCCATGACAAACAAAACATGGCCTGACCCTTCAATCTCCAAACCCTGCTCAAGCCAAAGAACTATTTATACACACACAATAACTCAGAAAAAAAGGAAATGGTAATGAATTTGATGCAACAGCCCTCTTTTGCTCGACGTACCAAGGCACTGAAATATACAGAGTAAGGACGCTAATAATGATCCAATATAAAAATGGTAGCCTAATCTCTATTCCAGTCATATTCCTATGGCATTAAGTATCTAAATATCACACGCTTTCTCAGAGGGATAACCATCTGCCTGCCTTTGGCGCACACTTATATAAACGTACATACTAGAAGAAAAGTGAAGGGAGAAACAATTTTATTATCTCTTTCTCTGATCTGATACAGTCAGCTTCAAAACACTTCAGGCCTGACTGCCTTTATTGTGTTAGTTTGACGTCTCCACGGATTTGAGGTGCAGAAAGAGCTGATAATGGATTGGAAGAGTAAATTAAATAACTTGTGTTTTATGATAAACTCAATCAAAAAGATATCATTGTCTGTCCTAGAAGTGATATTGAAGGAAACTAAAAAGACAAGTAGCTAATGAGAATCTAAGAGCCCTCTATTCAAGAAAAGGAAAAATGAAACCAAAAAACTGGCAGCTAAGGCTGATAAATATGAAGGAGAGATGCTTGTGGGAAACATTATAAATTTATTGTTTAATCGATGTATTCAGGGCTAGTTGTCACATGGGCAGCATCTCAGCAAAGATTCAAACGTCAAGAGTTTTGTATTTTCTTTAAAACACCTACTTCAAAACCTACAAAAATATAGGATAATATTTTTTTCAATTCCAATATATTTTTTCTAAAACTGTTGAATAAGCAATTGAACACAATATAAACACAACTGGGGCAAGTTGTCACAGCAGGTCAACGTTTGTTCAACAGCACCTTTTTTTATACATCCTTAAGACTTTAAGACACACAGAAATTGACTGACTATCAAATATAAACCTACCCGTATTCACTGGAATAAAAAGTGTGACAACTAGCCCCTGTCACTATAAATGCAATTCATGCTCGTGACTCTATAAATAATCTACGTACTGTAACGCTGCAGACGTTATTTAGTGTGGGGAAAGGCGCCAAGAGTGTCCCTGTCTGCACACAGCTCCTCATGTAGAGTGGGCACGGAGGTTTAATACAGCCTACAGCCCACTTTACACCGGCAGAGAGACTCGAGAGGAGGCTGGCACTGAGAAGCTTGAAGGTGAGGATGTCAGGGATATTTAAAACATCCGTCAATCACGGCAAAGGCCGAGTGCGCGGAACATAACGACTCATAGCGAGATTAATTCTGACATGGCGCACTTCGTTTCCCACAGTGTCACACAGGCGAACCGCTTTGACATAAAGGTGGACATTTACGCCTATAACGTTGAGATTGATGCTTTAACATCACTTCATAACACAAACTTCATCAACTACCAAGGACTCTATTGGTTAAAGTGTAATACTGTTAGTGTGCAACGTAGACAAATACGCTAGCTGTAGCCTAGGCTACTTTATTCATTGGTTAACTTTGGAAAACAAGCTAGTGTTTATCTAATTTTGTATTAACCTATTTTATATCAATTTAAGAAGGTACCGGATGGTCTTGGTTATAGATGAGAATCGATCGGACCCAAGAGTCCAACTTTAGAACCTTATGAACCGATTCTTTTTAGTGAATCAAAAACATACAGCGCGGCCAGTGTGGCGCGATTCCCAAAAATGACTCTTAGCTGATTCTTTTTAGTGAATCAAAAACAAAACGCGACCAATGCAGTTCATTTTCCAAAAGAATGACTATTATGTTTTTTATATATGAATCAAATATGCACGAGTTTTGTTGTAAACAGTTCTTATTAAGTAATATTAATGAAAAAAGTGTAATATTTTAACACATTTTTGTTCGCTTGGCTATTTAATACAGCATATTTAGTGTCATTTATGCTGACGATAGAAAGTCTACGTGAAACATTTTGTAAGAGTTAGCCTATTACATTTAATTTTATTTATTTATTTTTTATCAGAAATTCTTGTCAGCCAGTCAACAGACTGCTGTGGGCAGGTAAACGCATTCATTTTTCCAAATATTTCTTTCTCAAAAGTACTAAAAGAATCGACCATGTCTATCCGTTAAGGAACACGACCGTAAAGAAAATGGACCAGAATCGTTCAGTTCCTTAGATTTTCATCATTAAACCGTGTCATAATCGGCTCTACTTCAAGAATGGAACTGAAATGGCATCACTATGACCGTTGTACCCAAAAGGTACGAGTTGGCACTCTCAATAAACACGGAATACGAGTGTTTATACAAAACACATAACTTTTGAACAGTCTGCTTATTTCCCCACAGGAAAATCTTTAAGTCCGGTTACGAGTGCTCTAATGCCGACTGAAAGATTGATGTCTTTAGTTTAAACGACCAAATTTCAATAAATTTCAATGATTTTTTTTTTTTTTTTTAACCGAGCTTAACATACAACACTTTTACTTTCGAAATAAATGTACTCTTCTAATCTCTTATCAGTCATATGAAAAACCAAAGCCATATCGAACACTCCATGGAAAGACGCCGAGCTAGAAAGATCAAAACATTGACAAAAACGTAATCTTTCAGCTCACTTGCTGCAAGAAAACACGTATTATAGAACTGATTTGTTCCTAAAATCATTAATAACAACATCGTGTTGAAATGTATAATAAAAATGAATGAAGCAGAACATATTGTTCATTCACAACATAAACATACAAACACACCAACAGTACCTTCGCTTTGACTGTCAAACAGTTGGCCGCCTTACCAAAAAATATGTCTGCTCCAAAAATAGGTAATTTAATCGTAATAAAAGCCATATAATCTGATAGAGCTTTATATGTGAAGGCTATGTAGAGATAGTACATGCGTGAAATTGCGAATAGAAATTTGTCTAATCTTAGATTTCTGCCTTTCTCGTGCAGCCTAACAGTTCTAACCTACATCCAATTTTCCCGAATTCCCATCTGAATCAGTCTTGGTGAGATTTTTACAGACAGCCAACCCACATACTGTCACATTGATACTGACAATCCAATAGCCAAATAACTGAACAATTGAGAAGCGTTGTGCAGAGCCTGGTATATATATATGTATTAAAACATATAAAACACCCTCGCTATGCAGTTAATCCTGTCCCTAAAAGTGTGATATGCAGTGGTAAACTGCGCTATCCAACAAATGCATCGTTTACATTCTGCATATTCTCAGAGAACGCCCCTGTACCCAAATAACCTGCTTGATACTTGTTTCAGTAATGCAATTAAACCACAGAAAATCTAACCAAGTTAGTCCTCCGCTACTGCTGTTCAATGCAAATATCAGCTTGTTTAATGCGTCAGTTAATAGACACTGAGGTGTCAAACCGCATATAAAATGTCCACATCGCACTCCTCGGCTGTTCCGACGTAATGAAGTATCGATACATTGACTGTGAACGCCGAAGAAAACAGCGCGCGACACGTATCTAATCTCAAAAAAAACTGCATTTTCCCCTAAACAAACTGCATTGAAAAGTCATGCCTGTGCGTAAAGATGCGAGGTTACTTACTTGTGCTCTTGATACCTTGGTTTATTATCCTCGCCATGCGTAAAATCTCAAACTTGAGTACATTTTCTCGGCAGCAGTGTGTAAAGCTCCGCGTGCACTTTCCGAGTGTGAAGTCTCAGCACGGCATGAATGAGGAGGAATGCGGTCCGCGCGCCCTGATCTAGACGCAGCCTCGTTTTGAGTCTCAGGGAACGCGCTGCCAGATACATATATCTCGCGTCGCGGCCAGGCGGCGACATTGAGCGCGCTGGAGCCTGTATGTTGAAACAGTTAGTCTGTAGTCTTGAATACCAGTCCGTTGCACCACCTGTCGATGTATCTAAGCACATTTATTACAATCACAGAGACGATGGTTTGTTTGTCTTTTTGTGTATGCCAGCCGAGCATAAAGTATTAGATATGAATAAAACAGCTTTAGAGGAGTATTGTGAATTGTACCACCAGTTAAACCGATTTGAAATTAGCTAAAAGGGTGAAATGTTTCCTGTATTTATCTTTTTTATATATAGGCTATAAAATGTTTAAAATGAATTAGAAGGCTGGCATAATAATTATTTTGAGCAATCATAGGCTTCAACGGGCTTTTTGGACGTTTGTAATAAAAAAAATTTAAAAAAAGATTACAAGCGCACGTTTTTCACCTGCTACCAAATAGACCTTAACTAACAGTAGTCACGTTGGCAAGATGTGGTAACCATAGCAACCGTACACTGTTGAAATGTTCTCCGTTGCGATCAGTCTCAGTCTGTACATCAATAAAACATGACAATTCATCACATTATGTATCCCTTTTTAATATAAATTTACATATCACAGATATTACACAGAAAATTATAGTGTTTTGTCTCTAGCAGCAAATTTCAATTTGCTTTGTGCAAGATGAACATTGACAGATTGTGCCCTGAAATTTATTTTTTTACGTTCATATATTATACCTTCATTACAGAATAGTGCTTTATTTCTAATTTGTTGCAGACAAATATGTGAATATTATATGTTATAAAAAGGTATAGGAATTACAAACGGTACCTTGAAAAAAGTTACAGCACTTCCAGTCTACCAAATATTGTTTTTAGATTTCTACCCATGTATTTTGCATGCAATAGAGGTTGACATTTTACAGTGCAGACTGACATTAAATACATAATATAGAAATATAGAATCTCAAACAGAATTTAATTTTGAACTGAATACCTTGATCACTAATAGAAAACTGAGAAATGTGTGACCAGACCAGAGCACAGTCATGCAAGACGTAATAAGCAATCATTAAAAAACAATACTTTGACAATAAGATGGTATCCATCCTATATTTACTTTATATGGTATTATAAATCCTTAGATTTAATGAGGTTAGGTTCTTGTTTGACCAGTGACAGACAAAGGCCATCTCGTGTTAGAATGTATTTGACCACCCGCTGAGCTTTTCAATCCCATCATCCTACTGCACACATACCCTTCCTCACAACGAAACCAAAGCTTCTCTGATAAACACTGTGGATTCAGGATCAAACTTGCACACCCACTGACAAATCCAGTGCTAGACTGAAGACGGAGCCGGAATTCACAAACAAGGCTGTCAGAACAGTCAAAACTTAGACTTAAAATAAACTTCAGCTGAAATTTTACTCTAACCTTTAGAACATTTCTTTGCATTGTTGTCTTTTATGTAGACACAGTTCTTCAGTGATGTGAGGCTTTTCTGGTACATCGTCACTGGACGTATGCTTTAAGCTATTTACAACAAATAAGAGTGTCTGCCCTTATTTTGTCCTCAAGATGCTGTCTGGCCAAAAAGTGACGAGTTTTCAAATATCTGCATACAGTGTATTGTGTTTGTGACAATAGAATGGGCCAGTGACCATTTCATAAATGAGCAGTGTTATGAATGTTTTATGCAAACATGTTTTTTCATGTCGGCAAAACAAAGCACAGTGGAATCTAATGACAGAATCCATGAGCATCAGGCTGAGGGGCTTTGAGTCTCAACTGTCCATTGATCTGCTACAGGTGAAGGAATTTTGAATAAATGCGACTGGTGGTCGTCCTACAAGAAAAAGTTTTGCTAGTAAATGTAAGAAGAACAGAAGGCTTATGTTGAGCTGGAATTCAAAGTTTGTTTCTGTCACTGAAATTCAACTTCATTCATTTTAATGGATTTTCATTCATTTTTTTACTAGAAAATCTTACATGTTGGCTTGACAAAGTCTTGTTTGAAAGTTGAGTTAAACAAAAAATGTTAAGTTTGAAGGTTTATAGGTAGGTATCGTTTGAATTTTATCAATTTCCGATTCTGCTTATCGATTACAAATCTTATCGATTCCTAGTTTCGATTCCAATAAGGTAAAAAAAAAAAAAAAAAAAAAGTAAAACATTTGGATATTAAACATATTTTTTGAAAAACATTCTGTTGTAGCTGAATACATGAACAAAAATCATAAGCCTACAGAACACAAGAGGAACTTTTGCCTATAGTTTTAACAAAAACACAGCAAAAACAACTAGACTAATATAAATTTAAAACATTAAATTGTTAAAAACAAGTAAACAGTCAGTAATAAAATAAGAACAAACAAATAAATTAGCAACAGCATAAATAAATACAGCTGAACAAATTTCAGGTACAGAAATCAAAATCAAATGTAAAATAACACTGCGTAGTTCTCTTTTCATAAAATCTAGATTAATCCTCATTAAAGTTACAAAAGATATTCAATCAAGATCAGTGAATGATTTCTTTTGTTCTTTGATTAACCATAACGAGAGGCAGCATTAGGCTGTGGTCACTTCAAGACCAAACACAGATCCAAAATACACGTGTTTTCTTTTTCATCTGTTTATGTTCACTTAAGACAAAACTGACTGTGTTTACGAGGATATATTGACATCATTTTGTGTATACTGATCCGATTGAGCACAAGGAGATACGAAAGAGAAGTCCGTTCCAGCCCCAAACTACCTTTTCTGCAGTGGAAATGCGTGGAATGGTTCGGATACAAGCCGCGAACTCGCGCCGAAATCTTGGCTCTCTGTGCTGTGTATGCGCATCGTGGCACGCAAAATGTTGTGTCCATGAAATAGCACTTTTACTTTTAGTTGGAAGGAAGTTGTGACCACAAAGCCTACACATTTTTTTTTACTCATTTCTTTGAGATTATCTGTACGACCTTTCCACTTTGTTGCATGCTGTGAAATAAAATTGATTTTAGTTGTACCTGCCACTATAAATCAGAAAATAACAACTGTTATTGTCAATTTTTAGTCAGACAACTGCTAAGTTAACGATTTTGGCCAGAATAAGCTATATCAGACTTTAAACCAATAGTCAAATGCCACCACAAAATGTACATCATCAAGTCGTGCTGCTCAAAACTGTATAGAAATCACTGACTAATTCACAAAAGCATACTGAGAGAATGAGAGAAATTGAAGGGCTCCAACTGACAGACTGTCAAGAGTTATAGAGTTCAACAGGCAGTATTAATCTGTGCATGAGAGCGGAGACTAGAGAGCTCCTACAGGTGTTGGTCAGGTGCTTCTAGAGCCAGGTGTAGTGGGATGACTCAGGTCATTCAGTATTTGGCCTCGCATCTTAAAAACAGTGCTCTGAATGTAAGTATGCCGCTCATCCCTGGGGATGTTTGCAAGGTCACTTGCATTAAAAAAGTCTGACTCAGATTGATTAGATCTAAAACTTTTCTCTCCAACTCCTGGAGTTTTGGTAAAGCAGGTGGTGAATGCAGGGATATTAGTCATTTTCTCTTTTCTATATCCCTAACACATTCCCATGCAAATGAATACAAGAATGCTGCCACTTCCCAGCCGTATCCATACATGTCCAGTATGTGGGCTGTAACAGAGCCTTCTCAGTCACCTATTCAAAACCTTTTAGAGAAACATGACTTAGGAGGCCTGCTGCGATGGCTGTTGCTTTTGCAAACACACAGCTGCAAGTTGCCCCCTGCTCTCTGCCTCCAGTTTCACGTCCTGCGGTTCGCACATTTCCTCACAGGACATTGTTCCACCAAGAAGCAAATACTTCTGTACAATGCGAGACTGCTTGCGGGGCTCATGGCGTATCTCTCCTGGCCAGTGCCGCCTTGATGTCAGCCATGCATTTCTTTCACATCCACCGCAACACCCAATCATAATTAAAATCTTGTGTGGAAGCGGGAGCAGGGGAAGCTAATTAGGGACAAACACTTTCTTTTTCTCCAGCACAAATCAAAAAGAAGAGAAAAGACCGGCTGCTTCTGTACCCCTGTGATGTGCGGCTGGGGCAAGTAGGAGGAACTTGCGGAAACCGAGTGCGTTTTTTTCCTCTATTCTTTAACGCTTTTTTGGTGTGTTTTTTTTTTTTTTTTTTTGATCATGTGGAGCATCACAGACACACTTTTACTCCTTTGCTCACACTGTGGTTCTGTGTGAATTAGGTCTGTCTAACTCACTAAATGATTGGTTTGAGGACAGTAAGGAGCAGAGAGCAAAGCAGCGTGGGTGTGGGGACTCTGTCTGGTGTCTGAATCCAGAAATAAGCTTCATTTTGTTCCTCCCTGGCTAGGTAATTAGATGTTAGACTAAGTGTGTGTTTGTATAATGGATGCATGTTATGTTTAGGATGTACAGGGCCTTGATGTCCGTCTTTACACGTCTTGTATGTAGCGGGAACATTAAGTCATTATGTAAGAGCAGATATATCAAACTTCATATATAAATAGCTGATTTTATATACATGGAAATATTTTTTTCTCTGTTTCCTGCTCTTCACATAAAAATCAATAATATTGATACAGAAGCTAGGAATAAAGCATGATATGCAACTTGAAGACATGCTGATGATGGTACAATAATATATGATGAAAAGTCTCACATTTAGATGGTCAGCATATACAACAAATGACCTCGCAATATAATCGCACACTGAATACACAGTGGCTGCATTCATACGGTCAGAGTTTGGGACTGTTTTTAATAAGGCTACGTTCACACCGTCAGTTTTTGGGATTGGCAACCGCATTTACTTACAGGTGTGAGTCTTGGAATGTCCTGTTAAAACAGCAACTTAAAGGGTTAGTTGAAAAATGAAAATTATGTTATTTATTACTCACCCTTGTGTCGTTCCACACCTGTAAGACCTTCATTCATCTTCAGAACACAAATTAAGATATTTTTGATCAAATCTGATGGCTCAGTGAGGCCTCCATTGCCAGCAAGATAATTAACACGTTTAGATGCCCAGAAAGGTACTAAAAACAAATTTAAAACAGTTCATGTGACTACAGTGGTTCAACCTTAATATTATAAAGTGACAAGAATACTTTTTATGTGCCAAAAAATTAAATAATGACTTTTCAACAATATCTAGTGATGGCCGATTTCAAAACGTTGCTTCGAAGCTTTACGAATCTTTTGTTTCAATTCAGTGGTTTGGCTCGCATATCAAACTGCCAAAGTCATGTGAACCATTGAAATTTCGAAACACTTATGACGTAACAAAGCCTTGTTTACTGAAATCATGTGACTTTGGTGCTCCGAACCACTGATTCGAATTTTTTTATTTTTGGGTGAACTAACCCTTTAAAGTAGCGTCTTGAATACTATCTATATAAATGTGCACCGCATTCTCTTACCAGTAACATTAACGACAGTGACCAAAGTAATATCAAAGATGGCGACATCCATAAAACTGTCTTATCTTATTTGATACAAGAGTTCAATCCAGCCGTGAGTTCATCCATCAATTTTTCATTAACCAACAACAGCTTTTATATCTGGGTGGAGAGCGGCGCATTTGAGTCGCACATATAACACAAAACTGACGGTAGCATCTCCAATATAGAACAGTGACTGGATCTAAAATCTTCAGGTGATACACAGCTCTAAGTTAGCATAAACGAAACCACGCATGAAAAAACGCAACACACGGTAGATGCTTTTGTGCAGCACAGAGCACACTGTATGACATGACAGACAACTAGTTCAGTCCAGTTTCGTTTACACAGCGCATGTTTCCCAGAATGCTGTTTTGAGTCCTGAAAATGTAGGGGTGTGAGTTCGGTTATAGAATGCGGTTATCACTTCTGTAAATAACTGAACTGTGTGTGAACGTAACCGTATTAAGGATTTAATGGCCTAACATTTGTGAAATTGTCTCGTCTTATAAACTATAATCACTGGCTTCCCGCAATGGCCATACGCACGTTCATAAGAGAGTCAAGATCTGGTAGAAGGATGACCTCTGACCCGTCGTATGATGTAGGTGTAGCATAAACTTAGGTGAGAATTGGCGAACGCAGAAGCACAGAGGATAGAGCAAAACAAAATGCCGGTCACGAATTAGAAGTCTAAAATTAGAAGTTTTACATTTTCATTTGTCACGTCAGAAGTCACCCTTCCACCGGAACTCGACTCTCTCGTGAACACGTGTACGCCCGTTGCCGGAAGCCAGTGATTATAAAGTTTATAGAGTTTTAAATAAGGATATTTTTCTTACAAAAACCTATCGCTTCGCTTCAGAAGGCATTTATTAACCCACTGAAGTCGTATGGATTACTTTTATGATGGATGGATGGATGAGCTTTTTGGAGCTTTAAAAAACTATAAAAAGCTGGGAAGACTCTGATAACTCTGATTGTGTTCAGCTGAAAGAAGCAAGTTACTATATATACACCTAGGATGGCTTGAGGGTGAGTAAATTATGGGCTAATTTTCATTTTTGGTTGAGTTATTCCTTTAAGGGAGTCTGAACCAAACTGTGTGAACATAACTGTCAACTGACTCTAAGCTCCACAACCATTTTAACCTCTGCACTTAGATATAATAACAAAGTCAGCAACCTCAGATATTAGTTCATGACTTTTCATATTTGCCTACAAAACACAAGTGAATTCATAATCAGACTTAAGCAGAGAATAAGACTACATATGCTTCTGCCAAAATGGTTGTAATTGCTTGCCCAGTCCTGCCCCCGTAATTGGGCAGTGCATCACCCAAATGTCACTCCCTTAGTTTTAATTGCCTTTCACGGTATGCGTGCATCGCCTTCCTGACTAAATATTGCACCCTATACTGGTCCATTCTAGCTGCCTATTATGTTATGTATAAGACAATGTAGTCTAACATCCCTAGACACCAATTACTTGCCCATATCAGACCGATCATTAGTCTCGACCGAAGTCAAAGACTGAGGCCTGACATGGCGTGTGTAAAGGGAGTCTCTCTTTCTCTCTTTGTGTCTCTTTCCCCCTCCTTCCCTCCTCCCAATCACTTTCATGTGGCAAACCCTGATCTTCTATTTGCGATTCATCACCAGGACATGAAGCGCTCCTAGTGTCTGCAGGAGCCGGCCATCGCTTCCCGTTTCTCTCGGCCATCTATCGACATAATACATTGCTTCTTACTGTCACCACGGCAGCACTTACCAACACTGTCCCCTCAGCAACAACCTTGTACTGGTTTCTGACAAACGGAAATTAATTATTGAGTTGTGACAGAGACATTGTTATGCTACAAATACTGAAAGAGGGCTGGATGCATACAGAATAATAACGGTTTAAGATGCACATACTCAGCAACACATCATCAATCAAAATCATCATGCAAGTGGCTGTCAAACATTCAGCTCTATTAAATGACAGAATGGAGATTGGACTGTGGAGATTTTATATTTTAGGTTACATCAACTGAAAACAACTGAACCTTCTATATTGTACTATATATTTTTTTTAGTAAGGTTCTGGAACTTATAACTTCCTCGCAGCGCATACAGACCTGTGACATCTCTTTGCTCCGCGCCAGTTCGGTAAGGAAGGACTCCTACTCAAAAGACTACTGTAAGACAAGATAAGAGAAGGTGTCCGTGTTATCAATTCCAACATGCATCAGTGCAGTGGTGTAAATGAGTGAGGAGAAAGGAGGGCTGGCGAAGCCCTCGGGGAGCACCCATCCCTGAAAGCAAGGGTGAGAGAAAAAGGAACAGAAAAATGGGGGGTTAGAGGAAGAGAGAGAGTCCTATTCCCTGTCAGATCTCACAACTTTCTTTGTCCTTTCTTTGTAGTACGTGTTATGTCTAGAACCTTATCTGATAAGAATTTTTGCCATGTGTTTGGAGCAGTGAAACTTTAACATTAAACATGTAATTTTGATCACCTGAGTACTCCCTGGCTAAAGTGCAGTTTGACTATCTAGAGAGATGCTTACCATGTACCTCAGCTGTTCTGAGTGTAAGTTTGAGAGGAATTTACTAGAAGGTTCAATGTGATCTCATGAGAATACGTGTGTATTTTTACATAAAGTGTGGTTCCACCACATGTACATTTAATTACATTTTCATACACACAAAAACGTACAATATTGACATATTTATAGCACTAAAACATAATACTTACGTATTAACAGCAATAAAAGTGTGATTGACTACACTTTGAAATCTTAAAATTAATACAATTTCTGTAATTGTTTAACCATTTTGTAATATTTAGTTTGTTTGCTGTGCGACACAGAAGGCGTTTTCTCCTATAATGCAGCAACTGAAAAAACACAACCATAAGATACACCAAAGCACAACATTAATTCACAAATCACATCAATTTTATTTGTTCGCTGTACTCCAAATCCTTACAATCAATATGTTTGTAAGGAACAGATCCAAATTTAGCCTTTTATCTGGCAATCTTTATCATCATTCTCAGCAGCAATCACAGTCAAAGCCCGCACTCGTTATGATTCAAATTTGAAAGTTGCGCCCTCAAGAACCTTTACAACATGGTTTAAGGCACTGATATCGAACGCTCATTGGTTCTCACCTGGTTCGTCACAGATTGCGACATGCCGTGTTTCAGTGGATTGACATTTGAAATGAGTGCACGCCTTCATGGTGTCACAACTTTGAACAATCCAAAGATGAAGAAGATTCAGAAGGTTCCAACACGGAGGTATTTAATAAAACAAACTCAGAAAATCCATAAGGCATAACAGAGTGTGTAACAAACAATAACCGACAAAGAACAGAGGAATCAAAGGAACTTAAGTAGTGGTACAAACAAGGTTGATAAGGAGACACAGCTGAACTTAGTGAACTAATCATATCAGTAACCATGACAACTCATAAGTGGCGGGAAACTAGACAAAGGAAACACATGTGACTGAAAGTAACAAACTAAAAGTCCATGAAAACGAAACGAACTAAACAGAATGTGACATTACGCCCCCTCTTGGAAGGCGCGACCTCGCGCCGTAACTGAAGAGAAGAGGGAGGGATGGTGGGGGCTTTGGAGGCGGATGAGGAGATGCCGTAGGGATGCTAAAAGGAGAAGGGGAATGGCTGGAAAAAAGGGCAGGCAGACTGGCAGATGATGATGACCAGGGAGGAGCCGAAGGAGGTAGTTGCCATGGAGATGTCATGAATGTCCTGATTGATGAGACCCAGAGTGCAGTTGGGACGACAGCCCATGACGGAGTCGATGGAGGGAGGAGCCACGGTGTAAAGGTGACCGCCGACATCCGGGTGATGACCGATGGAGATTGAGACGATGTTAGAGGATCCCCAGGTGCCGACAGCCTTGAGTGACACCGCTGGCTCCGGAGACCAAGGCGTGGGTGTGGTGACGAGCGCTTGAGGTGGAGCCAGAGCGCCTGAGAGCCGGTGCGCTCAAGGACCAAGGTGGATCTGGAGGGAGGGCAGAGCCCACTGGAGCTGAAGGGGTGGAGAGACGCAGCGCAGCACAGCACAGCGGATGGCTCGTAAGTCTGCAGCAAAGGCAGGGTGACGGCTGACTGAGGTGGAGCCGGAGGGACGAGGGAGCTTGGTGAAAGCCGCCAGGCTGAGGGCCTCTGGTGGGAGGAGCCAAGGCGGGGCCGACTGGTTGACGGGTCGAGGGGGAGTGAAAGGATCAGAGGCCGGAGGTGGAGACAGGGGATTCTCTCGCTTAGGCACAGCTGGAGAGTGCACGACCTGAGGCTTGACCACATCGTGAGGTGTTACAGGGCAAGGCAAAGGACTGCAGGCATACAGCTGAGGTGGGGCTGGAGGACTGGCTGAGCTTTGTGGTGAAGGAGAGAGAGGAAAGCTGGATGGGATCAATGGAGGTAATGTCATGTCCATAAAGTTCAATGACACATTTTTCAGGCTGGACAGAACCAGCGGCGAAGGAGACTCAGACTATGATGAAATTGATGATTCAGGGTGGGGTTGGGTGGGAAGCTTTACCTCAGAATACCAGTCTATTAGCCAGTCCTCCATGTCCAGTTCCACCAGGATTCCCTCTGTCACGGTGGTTGGCTCACACCACTGGTCAGAGTTACTTTGAGGCGTCGGCTCCTGGGCGATTGTTGGCACTGTCGTAACAGGCTCTCTCCTTACAGTGCGCAGAAGCTCTCCATCTGCGGGGGGCTCAGGCGAATTCTCCGTGGTCAAGGGTGGTGGTGGGCTGGGCTCTGGGTCTGGCTGTTGTCTGGATCGGGTCTCCAGACACCGGATGATGGCCTCCCTCCAACCAAGTCCTTTAGTGTCTGGGAGGTATACTGGATGGTGATAGTTTGCCCCGATCCAAAACAGAGATTTCAATGTCACATCATCAAACACACCTTTCTGCCAGCTTTACAAAAGAAAAAGAAAAGTAAAAAAAAATTAGGCCACTACGGGCCAACGCAGCAAACTGAGCTGCTAAGTCCATTTTCAGCGGTTGGTTATTCTGTCACAGCTTTGAACAATCCAAAGATGAAGAAGATTCAGAAGGTTCCAACACGGAGGTATTTAATAAAACAAACTCAGATAATCCATAAGGCATAACAGAGAGTGTGTAACACAAACAATAACCAACAAAGAACAGAGGAATCAAAGGAACCTAAGTAGTGGTACAAACAAGGTTGATAAGGAGACACAGCTGAACTTAGTGAACTAATCATATCAGTAACCATGACAACTCATAAGTGGCAGGAAACTAGACAAAGGAAACACATGTGACTGAAAGTAACAAACTAAAAGTCCATGAAAATGAAACGAACTAAACAGAACCGTGACACACGGGGAGAAGCCGGATTCATATTTTCATGTATTAATAAGTTAAAATCTGCTCTGTACCTTATAAAAACTATTACCGCCAGTGAGAACTGTGACTGCAACTCATCATAATTTAAACTACTTTTGGAACCACTTTTGACATTTCCACAATAAATAAATTATTGTGATTATGCTTATTTATCTGTTATTATTTTTATTTATGACAGTACATAGTTTTAAGAAATGGTTATGGGTAGGTGTAGGTTTAGTGGCTCAAAATATTATTTTAATGTTATATTTTTACTAAAATTGTCATTTTCCTACACATTTCTGTCCATTATGTTTTATTCTTGCAATATTCTGTATAAAATGGGTATATTTAGGTTCAGGATGGGGTTTAGGGATCTTACATTTATCTAAAAAATGATAAAAGGGAAATTATACATATATCTTTATGACATGAAAAATTCTTACAATTTAGTTTTTTTTGCTGAAAAAACCTAAGTATTTTTACATTTTAGTGTTATAAATACATCAATATTGTAAGTTTCAGCACCTTTCTAAATGTACAAAAATGTAGGTTTGCTGTGTTTGAAAGTTACGTATTAATACCTACGTATTAACAATGAGAACAGGCTGGAAGGTTACAGATGGACTGGCCATACATTAGTAAACCTCAAATGGCTCACCTCATTCTTCAGCTTTGTTGAAGGTCTGCATCTTGTAAACTTCTTCATACAATGATCACGAATGAGATCTCAATTCTTTTTCCTAGACAAACATAAGAATAAATAGAAAATTACATTTTTTTTTTTTTAGTCTCCTGTTCCTCAGACTGGACTTCTGAGAACAAAGACCTCAGTAAACTCACATTTCTCTCAGTGATGTCTCAAACTGTGCTCTTATTTGCCAAGATAGATTTCAATGTTAATGTTTCTCATCTTTGCTTCTCCGATATTTCTCCTGAAAAAAAGACCCCAATAATCTCCCATGTGTCTCCTATGGAGGTTCAGAAAAGATCTTAATGCCTGAAACTGTACTCAGATATGCCGAGATGGATTTCAGTAAGAACATTTCTGATCATAGCTCCTCAGATGTTTCTCCTGAGAAAAAAAGAGACCCCAGTAATCTCATATGTGTCTCCCATAGAGTTTCAGAAGATATGTCAATAGTTTCTCAAACTGTGCTCAGATTTGCCAAGATGGATTTCAATATGAACCTTTCTCATTAAATTCGTTGAAGTCTAAATGATCTATGCTATCCACATTCGTTTTATTTCTTTGCACTTTGTCAACATTTTTCTCATTTGCATTTCTTTTAATGAATTGGGAGAAACCTCTCATGCAATGTTGGTATTTAAATGAAAGATAACTAAGAACTCTATTAAGTTTTCTGAGCTATGAAAGAGTAACCGAATTTTCACCATACAAGAATGCATAACAGCAGATCTCAAGATTTTGACTGCAATCTGCCTTAACTTACTGGACTATCCATATCTCAGATGTGTGAGTCTAATAGAGAAACTGAGGAGTGGATCTACAGTAGATGTTGATTTGATGGAGGGCTTCAGTCAGGTGGTGACACCCCCTCCCTCTCCTCAGCATCATACAGCTGGGAAGACTGACGTGGATGCGCACGGCCTAATTTACTAGGTGCGCTGGCAGTTATCTAAATGCAAAGTGATGGCTTAATGGCAGTCGCAGCTCTATGTAAACGGCCGGAGAGGGCCCCGCTCTTCTCTCAGCCCTCACATGAGACCCCGCAGCGGGGCATTAGCCCAGCCAAATGTAGCAGAAGTGATATGCTCAGACAAAATATGGGGATTATAGCCTGTCAAGGTTTAGGGAGGGAGAGAGGTGGGATGACAGAGTGGGATGATGGGGGGAAAAATGGATGGCTCATCATGTATCTGCTGATAAGTATAGGACAGTTGGGAAAGAAGCAATTGAGGTGTTGGTTATTGACACTGTGAGAAACTGAGTGGACAAAAACAAACTCAAATGCACATTGTGAAAGGCATTGATTTAGAAGACACTTTTAGTGACTTTCATTACAAGGACAATCCCCTTGGAGCAATCTGAGATTTCAAAAATAATTTTTACAATCAGTATTTTTGTCTTGCCATGTTTCTTCCTTAAAAACACATTTACTTAAGATATAAACATTTTTTTTCTTACTACAATGGCAAATTTTGCAATTTTTTTTAAAGAATAAAATCTAAGATTTAGTGATGTTTATAAACCAAAATTAAGATTTAAGCACTTCATCAAAAGGTATTTCAGACATTTAAGTCTCTAAACACCATTTACTTCCATTGTACGTATCCCTGATTTTGTCGTAATCGACAAAAATGAAATAAAAAAAGTTTAAGAATTAAAATCTTCAAATGTAACCTTGTGGTTTATAATTTAAAAAGACAGCTAATTTACAAAAGTCATTTAATTATTATTTTCATATACTAAAGCTCATTGTGCTGTAATACATAGTGGGATCTCTGAGATCTGCAGAACATTTGGTCTTTTCTGACAGAGAGAATTAATTAATTCATAGCTAGAGCCACACAGCATTCCCAATGTAACAGAGCATAGTACTCAACAGTCACTGTGTGTGTGAAGTCCGGCATGTTGCCTCAGTACTACATATCTTGAGGTTGTTTTTGAGCAGTGGAAGGAACCACAGCTTGAGACACTAAAATCAAATGATCAGTGAGCATTACAGGTATTTCAGACACAAGAGTGCATAGAGGAAATCAAATCGGTCAGATGTGAGACTCTGTGCCAGTATTTCACTGTCCAAGATGTTCTAGCTATAAACAGATTAAAATAAAAGACCAATGAAGCTCAAACACTTAGCTCAAACCCATTTTACATCTATAATGCAAAGTATTTTAGAGTAAATCAGAATATTAAATGAAATGACAATCCTAGATTGGACTTTATCCATCAGATTTGATTGTATTAGGAAAAGTTGGTGTCTCAATAACTATTTGGCAAGTGATGTAAAAAAGTGAAAGTGACGTGTGAAGGCCAAGTATGGTAACTCATACTCTAAATTTGTCCTCTGCATTTAATCCATCCAAGTTAGTGAACACACAATCAGAGCAGTGGGCAGCCATTTTGCTGTGGCGCCCAGGGAGTGATTGGGGGTTAGATGCCTTGCTCAAGGGCATCTCAGTCATTTGCTGCCGGTATTGAGAATTGAACCCGCAACCTTCAGGTTACCAGTCTGACTTGTCATTGACTTTCGTCATTGTTTATGAACAAAAACAAATACAAATGCCCTTAAAATCAAACACTTAAATGTCAAGCAAACTGTCCATGTTGCCATTTGCCTAATTCAAGGTTCAACTAAGTGACAGATGTTAATTTTGAATGGACAGACAGCCTTTGATGTCAGCGACAAAAGATATGGGAAGTGTTTTCTTCTCCCTTTTGAAATTAGATTTAAAAATCCTTTTAAAGGAACCTTTGCTGTCCTAAATGATTATATGGTTTAATTTTTCATGATTTAAATTTAGCATGGTTTCTTCCTTACAGGTTTGTTCTGATAGGGTTATGAAAAGCGACCCAATTTTTGGTGACAACCCACCGTTGTTTTGGAAAGAGCTCAATAAACTATACTTACCTGTGTACTTGAATGTTTGTCATGTCTTTTTAACTACCGCCTGAATGACTCAGCAGAGATCAGGCAGCCTCGCTCATGTTGTGTTGTCTTTCTCTTTTTCTCTCTCTCTCTCTTCTGTACCCATGGTCTGTGAAGCATTTCAGTTCGTAGAAAGCCACATAAGGCTTCTTATTAACACCCATCCTCCGCTTCCCGACACATCAGCTCCTAAACGAGCCGCGCCACCGTGCACATTCCTGTAATTCATCTTCCCTTATTCGGCAGACCTTCTCTCTCACATTTTGTCTCTTCTACTTGCACGTTCAACAGATCTTTCTTGCACCTTCCATGAATAGGGTACAAAGTTGGGCCTGAAAAATAAAAAAAAGTGGTCATTTTAACCTACAAATGTTGACTGTCAATCTTAAGAACATAATCCAAATATAATATGAACTGTTTTATTTTATATTCAAAGAAAAATCATGTTTTTTGCAACCCTGACACTAAACTTTTAAACACTGATTTGTGTCATTTTTGGCAATAAACATTAAATAAAAATATTAAATTAAATTATTAAATGAAATCAAACTCAAAAGGGGTATTGAACCAATATTTGCTTGTAATTTAATAAAAAATAATAAGTGTTTTAAAGCCTTTGGTACCAGGATTGAATAACTTGAAAAATGCAGTAAATACAACAATATTTGTAAAAATTTAGAAAATGGGATGAGATCACTTACTTGCCTTCTCATCATGCTGTAGAAAGAGTCCAAATGATGACACTTCCTGGATGTGTTCCCAATTTTAAGTAATTTTACAATTACTTAAGGTGGTGCACATAATGCTAGGACATAAATAAATATTGTTTTTGGACAATAAAATTAATTAAAATTGCAAACATTAATTCAATAGTTTGTCAAAATGAGTACATAATATATAACATATCTCATGACAAAACAAGGTTTTGAACCTTTAATGTTGTATCCATGAAAAGTGCTTCTTGCCTTTTTCTTGTCACACTGCATCTCTTCCTGTTCCTACCCCTTCCACTCTCTTTATCTTTTCCCTCTTTTTACTAGTAATCTGACATGCACTTTATTTATTATTGGCTGGTCATTAACCGCTTCCTCTCATCTTTTATTTTATTTTATAGTGCACACTCTTCACACCCACTTTCATTTTACTCTCTCTCTTTGACATCCTCCCACTCAACACCTTGCAAATTCTTCTTTTTTCTTCCATTTTACAGGGACAGAGCAGGGGCAAGGTTACAGCGACAAGGGCCGTAAAGGTTTGTGCACTGTGTTCACAATGACTAACACATGAGCGGACGCCCACACAGAATCAGCGCGGATGAGGGTGGTGTGTCAGTTTGGTAGTGATGGAGGATGCAGTGGTGTCTGTGTGGGGTTATGGAGAGTTGTCCTGCCAGAGGGGAAGAGCAGTGGCCTGTGTCTGTTAGCATTTCGCTTCACTTCTCCCTGTGTTAGCCTCACTCGACCTCCTCAAGCAGCCTTCACCTCTTCTCGAACCTATCACAGTGAAGAGCAGAAATAGTGAGAAAAATAATACTGAAAACAAAGGACTTTTCCATTAGAAGCGTCAATGTACAACAAAGAAGCTTCTGCTGCCAGCAACCCAATATGTTCTAAGAATGTTTTGCTAATGTTCCCATTAAGTTATGAAAAACTCTAAACATTCAAAATGTCCAGTTTGTTTAATGTTTTAAATGCCTTTTCTTGGTTATTCAAACGTTAAAGGGATAGTTCACCCAAAAATGAAAATTCTGTCATTAATTACTTATCCTCATGTTGTTCCAAACACGTAAGACTTTCATTTATCTTTGGAAACACAAATAAAGATCTTTTCGATGAAATCTAAGAGCTTTCTATCCCTCCATTGACAGCTACGCAACTGACAATTTGACGCTTCAAAAAGTTCATAAATATGAATTGAGCGGTTTAGTCCACATTTTCTGAAGACACTCGACCGCTTTATATGATGAACAGATTTAATTTATGCTTTTATTCACATATAAACATTCATGAACACACATCAATTGTGGTAAACGGAAGCTCAAGCATGTTTTCTTGATGTGCGAGAACCAATGAGGTTCATTCTCGTGTGTTACGCAGCACATTTGAGCTTGCACTAGAGGTTTGCTCTCACGTGTCAAGCAGGTTTGTTTGAGCTTCTGTTTATGTTTGCTAATCAGTGTTTATATGTGAATAAAAGCCTAAATTTGGACTAAACCACTCAATTCATATAGATTATTTTTACAATCTTTTTGAAGCCTCAAAGCGTCAGTTGCGTAGCTGTCTATTGAGGGACAGAAAGCTCTCAGGTTTCATCAAAAAGATCTTTATTTGTGTTCCGAAGATGAATGAAAGTCTTGGGGGTCTGGAACGACATGACGGTGAGTATTTAATGACAGAATTTTCATTTTTGGGTGAACTAACCCTTCAAGAGAATATTCTATTTTTTAATTCAGCAAACATTATAGAAAAGTTACTTTTGAATGTTTTTAGAATGTTCTGAAACGAGTAGTAAAGTTTAAAAAAATTGTCCAACTAAAAGGTTTTTTAAAAAATCATTCCATATACGATCTATAAATAATGTTTTTGTGCTAACGTTTTGAGAAAATTTTTAAAGACTAGATAGCTTTGAACGAACGTTCTATTAACATTACTGGAAGAATGTTTGTTTATAACTGAGATGTTATGGGAATGATCCCTGTTATCTAAGGCCCCATTTACACTAGTGCGTTTTTTATTTAAAACGGCGTTTTAAAATGAAAGCGATCCTCGTCTACACTGGCATTTCCACAGCATTTCAGAAACGATCTCCGTCTACATTACACAGCCAAAAACGCATGTCACATAACCGTTCAGGCACACTGGGCATGGGCGTAGAAGTGTAAACAGCTTCCTCTTGCACATGTAGGCAGGTGTAGTATTAAAAAAATGCAGAGTTTAACTGCACAATGGCTGCTAAAAATTACAACAAAGCCAGCAAAGATTGCAGTTCAGTCTCCATGTTATTGTTTATACGGTCATCAAGGATACGCAGAGCGAACATGGGCAGCCATGCCATTATTTTCAAAAGTCTCCATTTTGGTAAGTTTATACTGAAATGCAACCCTAGCGTTTTCAAACTAAAACGGGGTCTGCAGCATTTTCGAAAGTCTCCGTTTTCGAAGTTCGAAAACGCCAGCGTAGTGTAAACGACAGGCGTAATCATAGCAAAACTTGTGCGTTTTAAAACAAAAATGCACTAGTGTAAACGGGGCCTAAGAATATACTTCCCATCAACATTAGGCAAAGTAAGTATATATTTTTTAAATAAATAAAAACTGATTTAGAATTAGTTTATTATATGCTGTGCAAGTTAGTTTATTTCCCTGTAGTTGTAGTTTTGAATGGATGAATAAATTAAACATGTATGCAGATTTGAAGAGCACAAAATATAGTTTGTCTGAGACAAGACCATTGACAACCATAGAAGGCTTCCTGGATGGTGAGTGACAAGGCAATCATATGCATTTCTCATTTGCAAGCAATGCCTGACTGAGTGTTATTAACTGGAATGCAATTGCTGGAGAGAAAATGAGTCGGAAAGAGAACTGCTCCTATCAAGTCCACATCACAGCAATTAAACCAAATCCAGCCACTGTCTGTGCAAGACTGATACAAACAACGGCTCGCCCCCAAAAAGAAAGACTTCAGACGCACAGAGCACAAATTTGAATGAATGAGTGTAGAGGAGTGATTCATTTGAGCTTTGATTCCACGGCTGTGCTTGGAAACGTCTCGGAGTTCTGAACCGTGCAATCATGAACTGTGATTTCACAATTGTTGGCTCTCGCTACGGCGCAGGTTTATGTACTCCCAGAGTTCCCCAAGAGAGACAGAGATGGAGAAAGATAGAAAGAGCTGAAACAACACTGCCACAGTTCATTAGAAGATACTTTTCTTGGTACAAAAAAATAGGGCCTGAAACTTAAATAATGAAGTAATTTTTTTCTTCTTTTCGAACAAATGGTCAGTGAAAGGAGGCGTTTAACCCTTTAAAAAAATCCACATTTGTCAAGCTCAAGTATTAAACGAGCTGTTTTATGTTTGCAATTGTTGGAACTCTGTTATAGACTGGAAACAGCTCAACCTATAAATGCATGAATGCTTCAACAATCATTATTACATATTCGGGTCTTTAGAGGCCTTGAATGTATATCAAACACGGATGGCTCTCTAACTACCATAATAGTATCAAACTCCCTTGATATTTTAATAACAATTACAAAAGGATAAAATAAAGCATATTTCTTTATCTTTTGGAAGGGTTCAATTTGAGCAGATGCCTGTTACCATCATCACTGTGATTGTCAGAGCACATTTCTCCAGTACAATCAGCATCTGGCTGATATTTGCGATCTCAACCACACTCTCAAAATCTCTATTCAAAATCAATATTTTGATCGCTGACAGCTTCTTCACCAGATCCACCACCAAGTAACAGTGACACTAATATTTGATTACGTACAGTACTTGCTCTGCTTTTGCTGATAATATTTGTGTATTTTTTGTTTGTTTTATGCCTGCAGTAAATGTGAGTAAAACATCATGTCATCATTGTGTATCAGACATTGCCACCTTGAGGAATAAAGGTGAATTGCACTTATTGGGCCCTATTTTAACGATCTAAGCGCATGGTCTAAAGCGCACGGTGCAAGTGCACTTAGGGCGTGTCTGAATCCACTTTTGCTAGTTTAAGGATAGGAACAGTCTGTGTGCCCAGCGCATGGTCTAAAAGGGTTGTCCCTATTCTCTTGATGAGTAATGGGTGTGTTCTGGGCATAAATGCATTTGCTATTGAAACAATGTGGCACAAGATGTGAAAATGATAACGGCGTTGGGCTTAAACTAGCAAAAAACACTGCACTGGGTGTATGATAGGGCCCATCGAGTCATCAAAGATTCAATTATTGCACAGAAAAAAATACACTATTACATACCTCGGGTCGCTAGAGATCCTATACACTTTTTACAATGAATTAATTAGAAAACGCATTCTCTTTTCATGTTTTTGTTATATTGTTTATAATGAATAGATTGAGGAATACTAAGGTTGATGTCTAACTTTAAAAAATGAATGAGGGGGAGGGTAGTAAATGATGTCCCGGGTCTCTAAAGACCCAATGACTGCGTTAAAAGGTAAAAGGTACGCTACATTCCTATTTACAGGGGGAAAAAACATAACACCAAACACTCACTTAAAACACCACCCAGAACACCCCAGTAATCATCCAATACACTCTAGCAACAACCCAGAACACTTTAGCAACTGCAAAGAAACATAAATTAATTTGTAAAACTTGTCACACACTGTCTCAAAAGCTCAACTCAAAAACTACAATATAATAAAATTCAATTAAAATAAAACCACACCTACATATGTAGCAAGGTTGCAAGTAACAGGGTTGCAGATTTGCCCTAAATTAAAATTAATAAAATAAGTTAAAAAATATATATATATATAAAAGAGCTAGTTTAGGACAAAATGTTGGTTCAAAAAATTCAAAAAAAAAATTCAAGCTAGGTTGGTTTAATGTTAGATAACAGTATAATATAATAGATAATAGACAACAAAATACAAATTTTGCCTCTAAAGTTTTAAATAAAAGTCTTGGGACACCAATGTTTAAGGTATTTGTGTAAAATGTGCCAGCAGCCTGACTGGCAGCCACCATGTGCCGTCCACTCCACATGTCAAGGGTCTTTCTGCCGGCTATGAGCAGAGACGTGTCCCCCATCATAAAGCAAGTCTGCACTCATCACCGCACGGTTCATCTGAGACTAGAAAAAAATCCCCACCAATCCACACATGCATAATGCATAGTGACTGCAGCACAATCTTGCAACGACTCAAAGGAGACTTTTCTGCCATTCATGCAGGAGGTCAGGTAATTCAGGTTTGCCGTGTCTATGGAAACATATTGCTGTTTTGTGTTTGTGAGTCTCTGTAGATGACAGATTTCTTGAATCAAAGTTAGTGTAAGTAGCGTCAGCTTTGATTGCCTCATCTGAGGTCTTTTCACACTTCTGCGTGTTTGTGCTGCATAAGCAACAATGATTTGAGATTTCACAAGGGCAATACGATTTCACAGATAAACCTATTTACAAACGTACTTATGATGCAAATGCACGAGATTAGTTCAGACAGTTACTGCGGTTCTCCTGAAAGACGTTGCCTCGCCACTCTTCTCAGTCAATCCTTATTATACATCTATATTTACAAAGGCATTCAGCCACTGTTGAGTTTTCATTTGCTCAGTCGTTTTATTTGTTCATTCAAATACCGTTACATCTTGTGACGCTCCAAAGGCCTGATTCCATTACAGATAGCGTTTCACAACTACACAGTCCTACAAATGGAGGTTATTGCAGCACTTTCACTTCAGATTTTTTTTTTTTTAATAGGAGTGCAGGTTCGAGTCCAGCCTGCTTCATCTTTTGACCCTGTTTAGCCGTTTGTTTTCCAGATATTATTGCATATTTTCATTTGTAAAGAAAACTTCTGTCATGACAACTCTCGGAGTGATTGGCCTGGTAATGGGTATGACAATGTTGATATATTTAGTCTTGGCAGAATACATCTGCTGTGCTGCTTGACATCTGACTTGCTACTGCCAATACATACATGACACGCTGCTGTACAATATAGCGTACATGAATTACACGTAGCAGATCTATACAGGTGGAGCTGGGGAAGGTGAAGGGTTTCTGAAAGCGTGCTATCCTGCAAATGCTAAGGCAAATGCTAACCAAGTATTTGAAGGTTGAGCGGCAAGCTCATTGGCTACTAATACGACAGGAACCAATCAGCTGTGGCCTATAGAGATTGAGTTAAGGACCTATTAGCCTGTGCCATCTAGAGTTTCATGACAAAACTTTGTATTTAACATTTGATGAAAAATGAAATGTAATATAAACATTTCTTATTACTATCAATAGCTATGTTTCCATCCAAATTTGTGAATTTAACTTGTGCACAAAATTGGAATTTCGCATAAAACATTTGCGAATAAAGCAGAGTTTGCTGTTATGTTATTTTGCATTCAGTTGCTGGTGTTTGGGAACGCAATCATGTGAGACAATTCAATTAACCCAAATCATTCCGATGACAGACTTTGGCTCAGGCATTTCAGAATAATCAAACTAACATTTGAGATGCTGTGCATTGAAATTGATCCACTGGTTAGTCCAGTTATCCAATTACATTTACTGTTGAGGCAGTTTTTTGTTAGTTTGCTTGTTTTTTTGTGCATCAAGGGATTTATTCGATAAATGTGTTTCCATCATAGTTTGAGCATGTTTTCTTATCAGATAAAAAAAATGATCCAACTCAATTGAGCACACAAGTTTTTTTTTTTTTTTTATACACATTTGGGCCCTATTTTAACAATCTATGTACATAGTCTGAAGTGCATGGCTCAGGTGAACTTAGGGCGTGTCCGAATCCACTTTTGCTAGTTTAACAATGGAAAAAAATGGTTGGCGTGCCAGGCACATGGTCTAAAAGGGTTGTACCTAGTCTCTTAATGAGTAATGGGAGTGTTTTGGGCGTAACATGCAATAAACCAATCAGAGTGTCATCTCCCATTCCCTTTAAAAACCAGGTGCACTTGCACCATGGCAAATTCGCTATTTACATGGTGGAATATAGATACCTCAACCTGACGAGTCAGTTAAAATATATGTGTGTATTGCCACGATTGGTCAAATAATTAGCCAATTTCATTTGTCATTACTGCAATTAGGCAATTCGGATACATGCAATAACTATCCATTATGACATGTAGCCATTTTTATTTTTATGTACACAATAATAATCTTTTACATTGTAATCCTTTTATTTTTAAGAGGCATTTATTTTTGGCATGTCTGTGTGCTGCTGCGCGTCCCTGTGTGTGTAAAAAGCAGAGAGTAAGCGCGTTGTGCACCCGACTATAGGCGCATATTACTAACATGCTCTTTAAATAACAAAGAAATACTGCGCCATTGACTTTAGACCAGGTCTTATTCAGTTGCATCAAAATAGCAACATGCCAACAATGCATCTGAACACACCTCGTTTTCAGACCAGCACACCCATGGGCGAACAGATGGGCGCGAGTGTATTTGCTTATTAAACAACATGATAACTGCATCAGGCAAAAAACACTAGTGTCGCATTGCGCCAAGTGTATGATAGGGCCCTTTATGTGCATCTTGGCGTTTCCAAGAGTTTTATGTGATGCACATAAAAATAGGTGGATGGAAACATAGCTAATGTTGAAAACAAACACAGTAGAAACTGTGATATATTTTTCCAGGATTCTTTGAATAGAAAGTTCAAAAGAACAGAAATATTTTGTAGCATTTTAAATGTCATTAACATCACTTTTGATCAATTTTTGATTCTTCCTGATTAAAAGTATAAAAAAAAATTATTATTTTTTTAAATACTGATCTTAAACTTTTAAACGGTAATATATATGTGAGATTTATGCAGGAAAAAAAAATTTATGCAAGACTTCCAGCCTGTACATAAAGCGGTATAATCGCAGAAGGAAGTAGAGTCAGGCCTGAGCAGCAGAGGCCTATACTCTTCAGAACGAGTGGTTGTTCTTTATTAAGAAGAAACATATGTAGTGTCTGGGCACCCATGTGTGAAATTCAATTCTTATCCTGAAATGGTGTTTTTATTAGAGCAGCACTATCACACAGGAATCAGCTCGGCTTTGCTCGGCAGAGAAGCACAGCGCGCTCAGAGAGCCATTGGACTGTTCCTGTCGGTGCTTTAAACCCTTCTGAGTCAAATCATACTAATAAGTATGCAGCTGTACAAGAAGTGGTTCGGTTCAGATTTGCAAAGTCACCTGTGCTGTTCTTGTAAATGTATTTCAGGGCAATTCAGGTACAGCATTAGTAATGGTATGAGAAAATACATTCATTTTTTTTTTTTTTAATCCATTCAAACATTCAGATTAATTTGATATTTCATGTAACTTTAACACATACAGTAGTGGCCAAAAGTGATGTCCGGAGGGGATATTCGTTTTTCATGACCCAACAAGTTTGTTTAAAGTATAAGGAAAATATTATATATTTTTTAAATAATTTAAATATCCTCGAGGGAAGAACAAAACACTTAAATTGGCTAAAGTAAAATCTTGCAGATAGTTAATTACAACATTAACATAATTGCAATTGTTTGGCAACAATTGTTTGATACTCTGTCCATGAATTGTTGTACTGTCTGACAACTTACATTGTGACAACAATCCCATATAGTGTGACAACATGCCCCAATACCAGGTCAACATGTTCATTAAAAATAAGAATTCCTCTGCAATAATGGTAGAATTGTTTAATAGCTTGTTTGAAATTTAGCAGATGAATATGTTTGGAAAGTAAAATAGGCAGTGATTTTATTTTGTCAGCTCAATTATCTGATCAATTAACTTTTAAGCTTTTATCATCCCAAATACTGCAGACTGACAATGTCATACTGTTCATGTGTTCATGCTCTGTTTCTGCTGGCTGGGAGGAAGAAAAGGGGGGAAAAAAATGTCTGTTCTAGACTCTTCTGACAACTCTGCCCTTTTTCCACTGCAGGAGGAAGAAGAGGAGGAGTAGGAGGACAGCAAACAGAAGATGACAGGAATCTGAAAAGCCTGTATTTATTATTTATTATCTGTATCTGCTCATGTGGGTCAAGGCTAGCCAGAGAGAAAAAGACCAAAAAAAAAAAAAACAGAAAGACAGACATAGAGAAAAATGTTATAGATCCAAAGGATAAGGTGATCAAGTGTTGTTGGGTTTTTTTTTATTTTTTTTTATTGTTTAACATTTACACCATAGGCTGAGTTTTATGCCTTTATTTTTAGCCGTTGAGAGGCTGTATATGCTGCTTGAAATTGAACAAAATATGCCACACCTGACAATAATGTGTCAACTGACCATTTTATATTTCTACAATATGTTTTTACTGATCATGAAATGTTTTTTGACACTGCATATAAAAAGTGTTCTTTTTTAGTATCATTGAGATTGAGATTTGATTTTGAAATTTTGTATTTTTAATTTTAATTTTAATTAAAGTTTAGTATTTTTTGTGTTTGCCATTTTTATTAGTTGTTTTTTTAGATATGTCTATATAGTGTTTATTAGTTTTATTAGTCAGTATTAGTTTTAGTTATTTTAGTACATCAAGTTAAACTAAATAAAAATGAGAAAAAAAATAGCTTTTTCAACTAGCTGAAATAAAATAAATTTAAGTTTTTTTTTTCATATTTTTTCTTATTTCAGTTAACGTTTATTTTATTTCAAGAAACAAAAATGTTTTTTTTATGATTTCCTTTTTAGTTAACTATAATAACCCTGATAAAATCTGTATAAAAAATTGTATTAAAAAAATAAATGATATACAATAAATTATTATAAATATAGTAAACAGAAATATATACAAATACTTGTTATTCCAAATATATTTTTGCTATATTCTTTGTGAGCAGACATAAATGTGGTCACTCGAAAAGCAAGTAAACCGAAGCTTAGCTTTATCAAGTTCACCCTGAAATGAGGGGAACAGTAAGTGACCAAGGCTTTAAGGACACCATCTGTGTGGAGCGAGCCCGTCTTTAATACGCTGAAAGTGCTGATGGCGCAGTGCGAGAGGAAGAGAGACACTGATCAATAGGACAGATAGAGCCAGCAGCTAATAAACAGTGAAGCCCAGGAGAATGAGGGCATGTAGAAAAGATCATTTGATTTGGCTGAAGGAAACCTTTATTTAAATGAGACCCAACTGCGACTATGCTATAAATGTATGTTATGCTTGAAGGTGACAAACAGCATTGGGATAATTGCAGTAACAAAGCGACAAGCAATATAAGACCTAGGTTAGGACTAGGGGTGTAACGGTTCAAATTACTCATGGTTCGGTTTTATCACGGTAAAGATCACATACTCATCGCTCATGCTATAAGATGTCTGTAAGCGTTTGTAGACCAACAATTAAAAATAGTGCAACTAAATGCAAGAACAGTGGTGTAACTGAGAGATACTCAACAAATATATATGAAAAAATATTTATAGTATAAAATTATTGCACTAAACTATCATAGTCCACCAAAAACTGAGACATAAGCAGGAAAATCAAGAAACAAGACCAACGAACGATGTGAAAACTATTTGTTTGATGAATTAAGATGCTACCATAGTATTGGACAACAAATGAACAGACATGACTGGGCATGACAACAACATAACGGTGTTTGGCTGCTACAATATCCTAAAATTCGAGACGGTGGAGAAAAAAAGTCAGTCTAGAAATGTGGCCAGAAGAGCGTTGCTAAAAGCTCTTGCTTTTCAGGGCTTGTCAAACCTTTTCAGAATGGCAAAGATGGAAATACACATCCTGATGGAAAGCCACCGCCTCACACACAACCTGGTGTGAACTCATTTCAGATGAGGTGGAGGATTAAGGCTGGTGATTTCCCTGCTGGAGGATTGAGGATGCCGCAGCTTCAGCCTGCCTGATTATGTGATTGGATGAGCTGGTGGTTAATCTTAGCTGATTGGTTAAAGCCGGGGATTGGTGTCACAATGGAGGAATGAATCTGAGCCCGAGTATAGACTCTCAAGTGTGTCACCAGAACATGTCAGAGTGACATGAAACCGATAATGATGGATAAAAAACATAACCAACGCTATACTGAAAAAGATAAAAGAATAGGGGATTTGTACACACTTACACTGTGTGCTAACTATGATAGATCATCAAGTGTTAAAAGCTAGTCTGAGTATACAAATCTACGTTATTGTAGACCACAGTTATGTGTTATGTGCCACAGGATTTTTTTCTAGTTACTTAGTTTCTCTTTCTGTAGCATTGCAGTGGTAGCCCTCTATAAAATATTCGGCCAAAACAAATCTTAGCAACCATCCATAACTTCCTAGCAACCACTCAGAACACATTAGCAACCACCCCAAATACCCTAGCAACTCCCAAGCAACCACCTAAAACATCATAGCAACCACTTCAAATATACTAGTGACTCCCTTGAAACCACCAGAAGACCTTTTAGCAACCACTCAGAGCACCCCAATGAGCACCCGAAAAGTCTAGTGACTCCATTGCAACCATGCAGAACATCTTAGTAGCTCCTAGCAACAACCTAAATGACCTTATGACAACCACCCAAAACACCCTAATAACCACCTGAAAAAGTCTAAAGACTCCACTGCAACCACTAGTGACCCACAAGAAACCAATCTCTTTGTACTAGTGACCCCCCCTTGCAACCAACAGAAGACCTTTTAGCAACCACTCAGAGCAACCTAATGACCACCCGAAAAGTCTAGTGACCCCCAGCAACAACCTAAATGACCTTATAACAACCATTTAAAACACCCTAATAAACACCCAAGTCAATAATCTCCATTGCAACCAAGCAGAACACACTAGAAACCACCCAGAATAACATATAGAAAATCACCCAAATATCCTAGCAACCACCGAGCCCCCACAACAACCCGTATATGCTAGAAAAACCCTTAGCAACCACCCAGAACACATTAACAAACACCCTAAATACACAAGTGTCTCCTAGCAACCACGAAAGAACACCCTAGCCACCACAACATATATATTAGAGACTCAACAGCAATCGCATTGAACAACCTAGCAACTACCTCGAATAATTTAGCTCCCTAGCAACCACCCAAAACACCCCAGCAACTCACTAGCAACCACCCTGAATACACAATACCCTAGCAACTCCCTAGCAACCACCCAGAAAATCCTAGAAACCACAAAGAAACACCTTAGCATTGTCACGACTTTTGCACCACTCACATTCAGCAACAACCTAAACGACCCTCTAACAACCACATTGAACACCCTAGCAACTACTCCAAATACTATAGCAGCTCCTTAGCAATCACACAGAATATCCTAGCGACTCGCTAGCAACCACCCAAAACACCCCAGCGACTCACTAGTCGACTCACCCAGAACACCTTAGCTTGCAATCACAACTGAATACACAATACCCTAGCAACTCCCTAGTAACCAACCAGAAAATACTAGAAACCACAAAGAAACACCTTAGCTTTCTCACAACTTTTGCACCACCCACGTTTTCATAATAAACTGTAAACATTTAGTCTAGTCTGTAATTTGTAAAGCAGCTGTTGAACAGCACTTATTGAAGTAATGAGCTGTACCTCTATTTGCTGCTTCATTTGAGATGAAAAAATGAACAGGTTCTGTTAACAGCTTGGCAACAGTTTGCACTTAAATACCAGAGCGCACAAATACACAAATGAATCGAGGAACTCAGAATGAGGAAAAGAACGAATCCACCAAAGAGCCAGGGACACCAGGCCAATGAAATCATTGCTGTCTGCTGTTATGTCCTGGCTGTCATGTCAACCTGTCATACTGATGATTTAACTCATCTACTTCTCGCGGATGTGTGTGAGTGTGGGTGTGCGCATGAACATCCCTGCAATTCCCCACAGTTGTGCCTGAAAACTCACTGCCTGCCTGTCAAACCAAATCCAATCTCTGCATTCCAGAACGGTAGAGTTGGGGTAGGAAAAAAAACCACTTAATCCATTTACTGCAGTGTAACAGCATCTCATCCATCAGCTCCTAGCTGCCAATGGGAAGACTGCACCAATCCAAAGCCAGATTGAGGCAAAAAAGGAGAGAGAGAGAAAGAGAGAGATCCATCTTGAGTAGTGTAAGAACAGCCTGCAGTTCTCAGGACACACCTGTACACACACTTGTACGTCGATGTGATCGATGGCTGCTGTGGTCCTGGCAAATGTTACCGTTCATCATACATGGGGGACGCGCCAGCACTAAGGCATTCACATCGAGTCGCCTTCGAACAATAACGGACACGCTTAATTACCTCATAGAGTCACATCAGCCTGCATATGTGCTAATTTATGCTCCAGTCCAATGTGGCTGACATCTACAATTCATTAAAGGCTATATTTATGAGGTCACCAATTCATGTAAGTCATGATAAAATATGCACAGTGTCAGAGATGTGGCATGATGGGTAGTGCACATGCTCTGACATATCGCACTGTGTTTTCTGTGTCCTCTCCTAATACTATTATTAAAGCACCAGTTAAAGAAACAAAAATGAAAACTTTGCCCTCATGTTAATCCAACCTCGAAATGCACTCTAATGTCCAGGGATTGGTTTTTCATAACAAAGGCTAATATATCCCATGTTTTCTGAAGTCATTCTGAGGTAAATGCGATGTTCAAAACAACTGGACAAATGTTTGAAATAATTATCCTCACCAAGGCTGCATTTATTTGATCAAAAATACAGTAAAATAGTAATATTGTAAAATATTACTACAATTTAAAATGTAGTTTATTCCTGTGACGGCAAAGCTGAACTTTCAGCAGCCTTCAGTGTCACATGATCCTTCAGAAATCATTCTAGTATGCTGATTTGGTGCTAAAGAAACCTTTCTTATTATTATCAATGTACATTGCTGCAGTGTTGGGGGTAACACATTAAGCCCGGAACACACCAAGCCGACGGTCGGCTGTCGGGCAGTTTTTGTTCGTCGGCTGACTAAGTTTTCTCAGTGTGTTCTGCACCGCCAGCCGAAGTTGATCCTCGTCTGCTTTTTCGGCCGATTCGACATGTTGAATCAGTGTCGGAGTTCATCGGTCAGTCAGGCCATCTGATCATTCTGATTGGCTGTTCAGCTGCTGCCACCTGCTGGTACGGAAAGGCATTTCTTTTTACGCAGGCGCAGAATGGACGTGCTACTTGGCCGTCGGGTGTTGAGCGTCAGTTTGGTGTGTCAGGGCAACTTTGGACCCAGATGCTGCCGACGTGAGCCAACCCCGCAGTCTGCCACTTAGTGCCACTTTCGTCGCCACTAGTTCGTTGGCATCGGCTTGGTGTGTTCTGGGCTTTACAAGTAACTTGAGTTACGTAATCAGATTATTTTTTTCAAGTAACTAATAAAGTAACACATTACTTTTTCAATTTACAACAAAATATCTAAGTTACTTTTTCAAATAAGTAATGCAAGTTACTTTTTCACATTTATTGACTCACAGCTCTCCTGTCCCCATGTTGAGAGAAATAGGGTAAGTACAGAGGTGTTGTGTGCGCTGTGTGAACATGATGGTTATTGTAGTTCTAGACTAAATGTGAACATGCATTTACTCATCTCACTTGCACGAAAACATTCAGTATTCCCCAAAATGAATAAAAACAGTGAAATGCAATCTCAAAATTTTATGCAAACCTGTAATAATTAACTATATTATTTATTTAATCTCACTTTATTAACCAATGTCTTTGCTGCTGACCTTCAATGATCCAATTCAACCAATTACTTTATATTAGATTTAGAAATAAGAGTGTTAAACTTGCTTCTCCTGTATCCTATTCTTCTTTAATCCACAATGGCAGCACAGCTGCAAGGTTTGCTTGAGCTGCGCCCTCTACTGTATAGGCGTGAATATGCATTTCCTTCAGCCTGAGGCTTATTTATTTCACTTTTGGTGTGAAAGGGCCTTTACATTTGCCAAAAATGCATTGCTGTAAAAAGTTGGTGTCCATCCCCATTGGAGAGCAAAGCAGTGTGAACATTCGGCCAAACATCTATTTATGTTCCACAGAAGAAAAAAAATCTTCCAAGTTTAGAACAACATGAGAATTAAAAGATGACAGAATGTTCCTTTATTATTGAGCAATCCTTATAAAATGACCAAATAAATGTAAAAATGCATGTACTCTGCACTGCATAGAGTGGACTTTACGGGGCAAAGTGGTGCCTGGAAAACCAAACTCCACCTTTGATAATTCAGCTGGTGAGAAGCAGCCATGCCTCTCTGCCAGAGGGGAATGCTAACAATTAGCCCCGGAGCTTGGCATGGACGTCTGGGGAGAGAGCCAGCAATTAGACCCAGGGAGAGGCATCCCAGCCAGGGGAAAGATCCAGTGATGAGGCCCTGAGTTTGGCAAGTGAGAGAGAGTGCTACATTACTGCTTGATGTCACAAGGCGGCTCTGGCCAGAGGGGCGGAAACTGGCACATACTTTTATGCACTCGCACACACACCCAAACAGAACAAATTCCAAACAGAAAAGCTGATTCACAGGCCAGAACAGGACGTCAGGGATGTGAATGTGTGTGCAAGAGACGAGGAGGTTAATAGAAAAGATTTGAATGTGGATTTCAGGCATGAGCACCTAGGAGCTCTCATGCCCCGGAAAAACGCAATGACAAACCTTTCAGCATGAGTGCATATGATGCCATCATTGTCAACGTACTTGGCTGATCTTGCTCTCTCTTTCTCACTGTCCCAGACTCCCTGAAAGCATAAAAAACAGAAGGAAGAGTTACTCAAAGTGACGTGTCTGTCATTAATGTAAATTTTTCTCATCGGTGGCCATAACTAACACAGACCATTGCACAAGGTCAGATTAAAAAGACAGCCCCTCCATTTGGTTGAAATATTACAACAACAGCGAAAGAGACAGTGCAGGGCGCCCGGCATCCATCCCAAACCATTTTCATATTTCAGTCGATTCTCATTACGTGACATTTGTCCTAAAACTTCAGAAGCATCCATGCTTCTTGAACATCCCAACTGGAATATGAGACAATTTGAGGACCTGCCAATCGTAGCCTGGTTCTGCTTCCTGCATACTCTTAAAGTCAGCGTGAAAAACTCATACAAGGGTACATACTGGTGGCATCTATTTCGCCAGAGACATCCAAGTTGAGTATGACTCATCTGTCTCTGTCAAGATGACAACAGAAGACCCGAAACTATGCAAAACATCCCAAACAGCAGTGCTGTGGAAGCTGCTTTGAAACTGTAGCTTGTCAAGCTACAAGCTAGGCATGATTTAAAGTAGTTCAACTACAGTCAAGCTGCTCTTTTGAAAAACTAGTTTGCTACTCTTCCAGCTATAACAAAAAGTTGCTACAACACTGAATCGAAATACATTTTATTTAGTAAAAATCATTGTAGTAATTTGTATATTGCTACAAAACTCAAAACTACAAGTGCCGCACAAATATCTGTGCAGAAATCATATTATTGAACCTGTGCATTAGCAAACAGATTGACTAAAATGATTCAGAATTCTCTGATACTTTATATAAGAGAATGAGTGGATATTTAAGGTTTAATTAACCCTGTCCAACCCTGCGTTTTTTATATATTTATTTATTCATGAAAAACATACTAGATCTAGACAAAAAAAGACACACTGACCCTTAAGGCCATTTCACACTGAACGCGAAGCAAAAAAGCGAATCGCGGAAGAACAGACCTTTCACACCGAACGCGAAACGACTGATCATCTTCTATTAATTCACGCCTGCACGCTAGGTGGCGCCGACCAACAACGCATTTGTCCTCTTATGTGTCTCGTATATGGCTATAACATCATCCGCTGCATAATATACAGCGTTAAATTAAGATAAATAAAGTTTGGTACGACATTAGAAACAGAAACTATAATGCTTACAAGAATACATCTTAAAATATAATTAGAGACAGGGTACGAATTACGGCGGGGTTTGGGGGGGTCTGACCCCACTAATGAAGGCTTGATCCCCCTGAAGGACAACAAAATAAGATGCTGGGGTAAAAGAAAGTAGCCTACCCGTAATATTGCCTATAAATATGAAAATCGCAGCATCGTATTTACAGTAGATTTGTTCGTTATATCATAAATATAGTCATATACCGGTGTCATGAGAGTTGCACACGCACACTGACTGAATTCTGAATCTGAACTCACACGAATTCTCCTGAAGTTTGGTCTATTAATATCACTGTCTTAGTAGGCCTACATTAAGCCACGTTAAGCGTTTTAGAAAGTCCCGACTTGGGTTTTTGAGTTTATTTGTATATTAGGCATGAACAATACAATAGGTTCTACACTACCTATCAAGTCAATCCCTGAATATTGAATTAAATTCTAATCATTCTAAATAACTAGCTAATATTCATGAATTCATTAAGAATATGGACAAACTTTATTTTAGGCTACTTTATTTGTCTAGATTGGTGATATGTGGGTCAAATTTTTTTTTTTGTTTAATATTTTTTCCAATACATGTAATATTTTAAACATTTTTTTTTAACTCTGCATTTGTGCAGTAAAATTAATTTGAATGAATATTATAACAAATTTTACCAATTTTAGGATATTACACTGAAGTATGAGACTTTTTTTTCTTTCTCCTCTCAAAACTTAAATCTGACCCGATGCATGTGACATCAGGTGCGACTTATTTTCCAGAAAATAAGGAATGCTAAATGATAAAATTGTGCTTTATTATTAGAAACTGCATATTTACAAATGGTGATATATGCCAATAAAATAGTAATATTGTGTTCATTACTCTATGGGCACAGCCATTGATACAAGCATTGAAAGGTATCTTACACTATATTGGCTTGCTTTTCGAGCGCGGAAGTGTGATAAAGGCACTGATTTAGGCTATATAATAGATCAGAAAAAGGTAAAAGTACACGTCATGTACAAAATATGTTGTTTTAATAACAAATGTCATTACGAGAAAATGTCATTTTAACGAGAAAAATATGTAGTTTTAACGACATATCTTTTTACGAGAAAAGATGTCGTTTTAATGACATATCGTCTCATTATTATGACATAATTGAGTGGAAAAAATATTATGTATGTGGCAGCAATGCACCACTGTAATATATATACATATATACAATCCCCCCATAAAAAAATAAAATAAAAATCATTGACCCCCCTGAAGGCCATTGTGTAATTCGCACCCTGATTAGAGGTACAATTAGCATCAAGCTACATTTAAAAATGTATATGATTATTAATGTCTTTGCTCAAAACGCACTTTAAACCATCATCGAGTTATTGTAATAACCTCTGATTATGATCTAAAGTGGGTTTTGATTTGATAATGGGCAGACATGCATTCTTTGTATGTTTTATAATGGATTGAATGCTAAATCTGCTAAATCGTTTGTCATATAAACATCCTTTATTGTCATAAAAATACCATGAGCTGCATAAAAAACACCGAAAACATATCGTCATAATCATATCTATTTGCCTTCATATTTCATCTGTAGAAAATGTTTCTCTCAATTTTTATATACAGAAGAGCAGGAGAGATGATTGCACGATTGACAGATCCAAAACAAGCTCTCATAATCATAACACTCGTGCACATGGAAGGAAACGGACAGTGATCACATAATTCAGTGGAAAATGACTAGAAATGATATATTTTGTATAAAGAACATGTGAGAATAAATCTGTTCTCAGATACTACCAATAATAATCCCCTCCTGGATACTCTTCTTCTGTGTTTGTTTACACTAGTTTTCGGAACAGCGCCACCACTCTCGCCCTTCTGGCTTCCGGCTGCTCCGGGCACATGATCTAAAGCTCAAATCTAATAGAGTGGCGCAGGTATGACATCACTTTGTAGGCCAAAATACGGAAGTGAGTTTTAGCACTTCCGGTTCCATCACCCGAAGTCAATGTTTTTTTTTAATGGGATTTCGGTTAAATGGCTGAAATAAGGTCTGTGGTGAACGCAAGCTCAAGACAGTATTACCCCACTTGTGATTTTTTTTAAGCTGTTATGTGTCTTGAAAAAGGTGGTTGCTAACAAGTGGCTAAATGGGACTACACAGGCAGTCGGGGATATTAAATATCATCACTCTGAGAAGGTAAGCTCAGTCTGCTCTTACAGCCTCATTATGCTCATAATTGTACTCTTATAAACAATTCTAACTCAAACGTACTGGGAAAATGTTTTTAGATAAAAACTGAAAGAGTTGTCGGAAGCTTAGTGATGGTGACGTTGAAGTCAAGCGACCGTGGTGTAGTTCGTTTATAGCCTACCTTTAGCTTTTTACTTCTGGCGCACTGCATTTAGTCTTCAAACTTCATAAAAGTTATGTTTATCTGTGAAAATGATCTTGATGGACAAAATGTGTAAGTATCATAATCCTTTGTTAAACACAGAGCTCATTTTTTGTGATTTTCCAAAAGTCTATGGGAAAAATGCTTTCGATTGAGGGAACCTGTGCACCGCTAACTTCTGGGTTGGCCTAAAAAAACACGTCATCCCTGCACCACTCTATTTGACGCCCCATTTCATCGCGGAGCGACTAGGAAAAAAATAGACACACAGGTCGAAAAAAGGCTCCATAGCAATCTATTGTCTCAATTCAAGAGCTTTATTTAGGTGACCACATTTTATTAGTACCTCGGTTCGCTTAGCTGTAAACTAGCATGTGCCATACATCATAACAAAATACAGCAATGCAAACATAGCAATTTTGTCTCATTACATGGCCACCTACTGAAGAAAAAAAAAAAAAAAAGATAGTCGTGTCACTATTTTATTTAGTCACTCCCCAAAACATATTGTTAAAACCAAGCAAACAGCCATGAGACTCTCTTTTTCTTTTCCCGGACAGCTGTTCCAAGTGTATCGGTGCTTGGAAGCTGACTTAGTGGAAAAGCAACTGTGAGTTGGTTAATAAGCTTAATGGCTGAGCGTGTCGCATCCTGACCAGCTCATGTGCGGAAGAGTACGAGAGCACAAGCTACTTTATAACTGTAAGCCTTTTAATGCCACTTCACCACAATGGCTTCCTTTAGCGACCAGGATAAAAGCCAGCACGCTGTGTGAATGAGTAAACAGCTGAATATATCAAGATATGGACAGCCCCACTGTGGCATGTGTCTTTGTGCTGCTAGCAGCAGGGGACACGCGGGATAGATGTTTGCCTAACATGAGCTGAGACAAATGCATAACAAATGGGTGATGGGAAGAGAGAAAGTAAGAGAGAGACAGAGCAAAACTGAATTTTCTTCTTTGTTTTCTTACCGTGCACATGGGTTTAACAAAAGCTTCACGCTGCGAGACCCTTTCACGTCAGGACGTCAGCATACCACCCTTGGTTTCAACACAAGCTTCATGCGTTACTTTGACCTCCAATTTTATGAGGATGCTAGACAGCAAGAAAGCAGAAAGTGTGCACTGTAAATGATTTAAAAAAAAGAAATCTTCACGCTCCAAACCACTGATTCGAAACAAAAGATTCATAAAGCTTCGAAGCTTCATGAAGCAGTGTTTTGAAATCGGCCATCACTAAATATTGTTGAATGAAGTTATTTAGTTTTTTTGGCGCACAAAAAGTATTCTCGTCGCTTCATAACATTAAGGTTGAACCACGAACTGTAGTCACATTAACTGTTTTAAATATGACTTTAGTAGCTTTCTGGGCATTGAAAATGTAAATTATCTTGCTGTCAATGCAGGCCTCAGAGAATCCTCGGATTTTATAAAACATATCTTAATTTGTGTTCCGAAGACGAACGAATTTCTTACGGGTGTGGAACGATATGAGGGTGAGTAATAAATGACATAATTTTCATTTTTGGGTGAACTAACCCTTTAAGGATTTTTAGTTGGAAAATAAGTAAAAAAAACAAAAAAAACACTGTTTGCAGTGTCAGGGAACACTGATGTAAATCGGGTGAAAGGGTCTTTATATAGTGTGTGTGATTGTTTGAGTGGGAATCTGTACAGTAGGGAACGCTCAATCTGAAGAACATGGCTAAAAGACTCCAACACCAATCAGTATGAGGGGGAATTACTCACAGATGCCAGACTCGGAGTGCAGTTCTGCCCTTCTGGTAACCCCACAGCCCTGCCAAGAGCAGCTATAGGTCACCGTGTTCCAGCCAGAGACCTGGACTCAGGGGGAGAGAGACGCCGAGACACTGCAGCCAGCCATCCAGTCCCCTAGTCACCCGTTTAACCACCTGCCAACTCCAACACAGCTGCTGCATGACCAAACAAGAACTCACATTATTAGGTTCTTCAAAGAAAGCATCAACAGGGCTTAAAGGCAATAACAACACATGCATCACCATTTTGTTTTCGATAAACCTTCCTTCCCGCTGTTCTCCTCCATGCGCTACCTTTGAGGAGCAAACTCAATGACGTGTGACCGGAGATGATGTGAGACGGAGCGTTTCTACAGTCAGCCATCGGACATTGAGTGTTATTGTACCTATGGATTTTATATTTTTCCCAGAGGAAAACTGTATTGCAATGCGAAAAAAAAATCATTTTCTTAATAAGTATTTTTGCCTTGTTTCCCAGTTAAAACATCTAAACAGGCTTTTAGAATTTAATAAAACATTAAGGCATGTTTTCAGAAAATACATCTGTAATAGTTTATTTTTTTTACTCCAATGTCAGACAATTTTTCTTGTTTTAAGCATTAATTTAACAATATTTGTGCAAAAGAAAAAACTTCAAAGATAATTTTCATAATGAGTAATATTTTTTTTCTTTTTCCAGTTAAAATATATAAACATTTTAAAATTGAATAAGACAAATTAAGGCTTGTTTTCTAAGAATATAACTTAAATTAAGTTTACTTTCCTTACCCCACTGACAGATTCCTTGTTTTATACATAAATCTAAAAAGTTTGTGCATGAAAAAGAAATAATTAAATTCTCTGAAAACAAGTCTTATTAACACAAGCTTGCTGATCAATTTAATTTATCTTGTTTTAAGGGGGTTTTACTGGAATTGAACACAAAAACGCTGATTAAGAAAAGGGTTTACTGCTCAAAGGTTGTACTTTCATACTGGTGCTCAGGAGAGGTAATTGAGTTCATTAATAAGTATCAGCTGTCTCAGATGTTGCTCCTGGAAAGAATAGCTTAGATCAGTGGTTCCAATCCTTTTTTTACGCCAAAGCCCCCCCTCCTCTCCGAATCGATACTGCACGACCCCCCCTCCTCTTTTTTTTTAATTCACAAAAACATTTGTATTGTAGTGTTATTACTTTTCAAACCCATGTTATTTCTTTAAAGAAGAAACTCAAGATAAACTTTCAGTTATTTTTTTTGCAAACATACTTTGCAGACATTCTTTACAACTTAAAAATAATTACTCTGCTCAGTAATACAGTAACTTGAACAAATAAGCACAAGTCAACCTGCCATACCAAACAAGACCACAGGGAGATACCAAAGGACTGAATTTAAATACTATGCAGATCCATTCAAAATTATTAAACACATATAACACCACTGTTCCTCTCAAACTTCTCCAAAACACTCTTGTTCGGCAAGCATCCGTTATAAAGCACTCACAGTACATTAATTACTTTAACTACGCGAATATATTAAATTGTGTTCATGCAGAGATGTTATAGCGATCAGTGAGTCGAGAGCGAACGTGCGGTTTGTTTGCGTATAATAACGGGCTTGTGCATGCCTTATGAACGACTCCTGTGTGTCACTGTAATCATCTTTACCGTCGTTACAATCGATCATCCATCAAAACCTTTTTAGCGACACTAGTTTTCTTTTTCCAACTGAGAGAGTTTGCGTTTTGAGCCACCGTTTAGTCTGTATTTTACAGCAACACGATGAGAAACAATCACAGAATATGTACGAGAGAGGTGGTGCCTTGTTTGAAATATATATTTTAATTAATTTAATTTAGCTTTTTTTAATGTAACATATTGATAATTAAATTAATGAATTATATTTATATATTTAAATTAATTTTAAGTTATCTCGTGGCCCACAGGTTGAAAACCACTGGCTTAGATCATTTGGTTTTGGAAATTTCTGATGATAAATGTTTGATTTCATACATCGTTTTTTTTCCCCCGTCATAATTTGGCTAGTGTTATATTATATGATCTCTCTCTCTCTCTCTCTCTCTCTCTCTCTCTCTCTGTCTCTCTGTCTCTCTGTCTCTCTTATTCATGCAAATGCTTTTAAAGGGATAGTTCACCCAAAAATTAAAATTTTATGTTTATCTGCTACACACCTCACGCACCGGATGCCGTGTGCACGCTCATGGCAGTTGGACATAGTGGTGTATTAGATAAAAAATTATATAAATACTGTTCGGTTTCTCGCACAAACTGATCGTTTCGTGTTTTAGAACATCAATGTGTCATCACGAGCCGCAGGGTTTAATTTGGATTTGTCTGTGCATGTTTTTTTTTTTTTACTCTCATAGATTTTGTTACCATTGACATGCATTATACGACAGACTGCAACGGCTGGAGTTAAAAATCATAATTTGTGTTCTACTGAAGAAACAAAGTCACCTACATCTTGGATGCCCTGGGGGTAAGCAGATAAACATCAAATGTTCATTTTTGGGTGAACTAACCCTTTAAACCAGTCAAACGCCACAAGATAAACGAGAATGCGTGACACACGACTTGTGTGCACAGAAAAACACGCGCCAGTATCGAGTACTCTTTCACGCTTGAACAAACAATAACATACACAATTATGTTATATAACGTCTTAAAATACCTTAAAGAGTTGAGAAAATGAGATGCGAGTCAGATCTGTGTCATTTTCAGCAGCGGCAGTTCTTAAAGTGACAGTAGCCTAATAAACCAGTTGCTGTTATGTCTGTCATTAATGTTGATCAAGAAAAAAGGTAAAGAAGAAAATTGTAGCTTTAATAAGGAATAATCTATATTTAATTTATAATTTATGCAGTGAAGAATATAATGCATGTATATTTCCTACCTGATAAAGGTGCAATGTGTAAAATTCAGGAGAATCTATTGACCCAAATGCAATATAATATACATAACTATGTTTTCAGTGGTGTATAAAGACCTTACATAATGAGCTGTCATGTTTTTTTAATTACCTTAGAATGAGCCATTTCTATCTACATACACCGTAGGTCCTCTTACATGTTTAGTCGCCATTTTGTGCCGGCATATTTCTACAATAGCTCTAAACTGCTCTATAGAGCATGTTTAGTCACAATGTTGTTCTTCTTCTAAATCGTTCATGTTTTTAGAGGCAGCTTGCATCGTCACTACGTTGAATATGCACAAAGTAGTAGTAGTTAGTAGTCGCCTGGTTTATTAGAAGCAGAGACCGTTCTTTGTTAGAAGTAAGAAGAAACCTCATTGCTTCACTGGCTAATGTACTCTCTGCGGTCTCAGACGACGACATCTTTGTCATGTCGGCCAGACGGCCACCGTAGCTTCTCTGAAAGAGAGGGGTGAGCTCCATTGGTTGCAGTTTGCAACCTCACCACTAGATGCTGCTAAAATTTACACATTGCAGCTTTAAGACAGGTAAGAAGGCCACAAGTAAATATGACATTTATAATAATGGGTTTATTGCAGATTGTTTAAAGTTCACCTAAATTAAAAGTTGTTATTTTTTAAAGCGTAATAAATGTTGAAATTGATAGCTTTTAGTTATACTGTAATGTTGATTGTCTATAATTAATGTTTTTGATAGAGAAATAAATTAATTAAAAAAATCAATGCATGCCAGAAATTGAGTGAGTTTGATTCTTTTGATTCACAGTAGTTAAACTACATGTACATTCCATTGTTCTTGAAACCCAGATCTAACCTGTCCACCATGTGAAGACGCATAATGAGACGAGACCTGAACCATGTGATCACCCCAGCATGTTAGGCATCCCTAGAGCCTTTGATTATAGTGCACAGAGAGACAGACAGGACTAATTGCTGCATTTCCAGCCCCCTGCGCTGTGGTCGTGCTGAGCTGTTCAATGCCACCCTGCAGTAGTGCATTTCGGGATATCATTTCGACTGACTCCAACCCCTCCCTAATCCCATGACCGGAGGGTGATTTTAATAATACAACACAGATTGGTCAAAGAGATCAAAAATCTCAACGAGGGTGGACAGATGCCATACCGCACATCCTACTACTACATCTCAGAGACCATCCTCATTTGCCCCGCCTACTCCAGTGCCACCCTGATTGTCATGGTAATGATCCAGATGCGACCCTCACACCCTCGGTCACGGCCATTAGCCGGTTGCGGGCCCTCGGAGAAGGAACCCTGGTGATTTGAGCGCCATTAAACTTGAACCAAAGCCATTGAACTTTGACCACCCATCGTCCTAGTCCCATCACAAGTCATTTGTATGTAATTAGCAGCCAAGGATGGCTGTCTTTGTCCAGGCTGGTTTGCAGCACTAATTATTGGTTTCACATTTAAAGGAATAGTTTACCCCAAATTAAAATGTTTTACTCATCGTCATGTCATTCAAAACCTGTATGACTTTATTTCTTCTGTGTTTCAAAGAATGTACTGGTCATTTTTGTCCATACATTTATGAAATATGGTAACTGGAGCTGGTAAAAGGATACAAAAGCACCATGAAAGTGGTTCATGGAACTCACGCTTTATATCATGCTATATACAATATATTGCCAAAAGTATTGGGACACCCCTCCGAATCATTGAATTCAGGTGTTCCAGTCACTTCCATGTCCACGGGTGTATAAAATCAAGCACCTAGGCATGCAGATTGCTTCTACAAACATTTGTGAAAGAATGAGTCGCTCTCAGGAGCTCAGTGAATTCAAGCGTGGTACCGTGATAGGTTGCATCCTGTGCAATAAGTCCATTCGTGAAATTTCCTCGCTACTAAATATTCCAAGGTCAACTGTTAGTGGTATCATAAAGTGGAAGCAATTGGGAACAACAGCAACTCAGCCACAAAGTGATAGGCCAAACTTCGTGTGGCCTTCAGATTAGCTCAAGAACGGTGCGTAGAGAGCTTCATGGAATGGGTTTCCATGGCTGAGCAGCTGCATCCAAGCCTTACATCACCAAGTGCAATGCAAAGCGTCGGATGCAGTGGTGTAAAGCACACTGCCACTGGACTCTAAAGCAGTGGAGACGTGTTCTCTGGAGTGATGAATCACGCTTCTCTGTCTGGCAATCCGATGGATAGGTCTGGGTTTGGCAGTTGCCAGGAGAATGGTACTTGCCTGACTGCATTGTGCCAAAAGTTTGGTGGAGGGGGGATTATGGTGTTGGGTTGTTTTTCAGGGGTTGGGCTTGGCCCCTTAGTTCCAGTGAAAGGAACTCTTAATGCTTCAGCATACCAAGACATTTTGGACAATTTCATGCTCCCAACTTTGTGGGAACAGTTAGGGGATGGCTCCTTCCTGTTCTAACATGACTGCGCACCAGTGCACAAAGCAAGGTCAATAAAGACATGGATGAGCGAGTTTGACTGGCCGGCACAGAGTCCTGACCTCAACCCGATAGAACACCTTTGGGATGAATTAGAGCGGAGACTGCGAGCCAGGCCTTCTCGCCAATATCACTGCCTGACCTCACAAATGCGCTTCTAGAAGAATATATGAGACTTCTGACTTCAAAATTTAAAGGGAAAGTTCACCAAAAATGAAAATTCTGTCATCATATACTTCCAAACCAGTATGAATTTTTTTCTCTGCAGAGCAAAAATGGAGTCCAAAACAACATTGTCCATTGCATGGACAAAGAAACACCAAGAGATTTTTCAAAATATCTTTTGTGTTCCACAGAAGAATGAATATCATACAGGTTTGGAATGACTTTCTTCTTTCTGATGGACACAACTGGAGAAATAATAAATATCCTGATTTATCCAAGCTTTATAATGGCAGTAAGCTTTACCAAACGAGTATGAGTTGAAGAAAGTGTCTCCATCCATTATTACCATTATAAAGCTCGGATGCATCAGGATATTTATTAATATTTCTCCGGCTGTGTTCATCAGAAAGAAGAAGAAAGTAATATACACCTAGGATGGCTTGTGGATGAGTAAAGCTTGGGGTAATTTTCATTTGAATGTGAACTAATCCTTTAAATAAATTGTGACTATAGACTATTTTAGCTGTTTTAGCTTTTAGCTGGTTAACCAATAACGCTGTACCTGATTAGCCGAATGAAATCAGATGGCCTTTGCAAAACCGAAGGCACTTGGCAGTATGTCTCGTGGTGTAATGTTCTCTTCTCTTCACTTCAGATGATTAATGCACTGACTTGTTTAGCCTGGCCGCAGTCTCAAGCTGAAAGGAACATCAATAAACATTTCCAGTGATCGATTGGCAGCATTTTCATGCAGATTACACAGTCAACTGTTAATCCATGTGTGTTGTGTATGATTGATCTCTAACGGAGGCATGACACCCACCTTTCATCTCTGAAGGCTTAAAGTGCCCAATCTTGGACAGGCATTTATGTCACTGGTTTGATGCTGGTCAGGCTGGGGGAACTGCTCAGCATGGCAAACCATGAGCAAGGTCTCGATATCTCTCTTTCACTTTTTTTACTCGCTCTTTCTTTCGCACTCCCCCTCCCTCCTGCTATTCTCCTGGTGAGAGAAGTACTGTGAAGCAAGTTGTGCTCGGTCACAGGCGAGTGGCTGCATTGTCTCCCCCTCTATTACCATTCATCTCACTGCAATCCTCTCTGCTCTACCCAAAACACAGCTTAGTGCTGTCCCCTCCACCACGGCAGGGGGGCCATGCAAAGTGAGTCTCAGCCTCTTGAGCCTCGTCGAGCTTGAATAAGCATGGATAAGCCGAAGAGGCAGACCGTGGACCACCTGGAGCAGCACACTGCGTATATACTCAGTGATGGAGACCGACTGGGAAAGGTGGATATGGTTTGTGGCTTACATGACAGTGCCGGACCAAGTTTATACTCTGCACCTTGGTGGACAAGGTGCAGAATATTTAGAATATTTTCATACACGTTCCTGGTATTCTTGCAAAAGAAAAAATGCCTTAGTAATCTTTAGTAATGTCCACTTTTCATGATCCAATTAATTCCTGTTGGATTAAATCAAAACCCATGCATTGTACATTCATTCAATGCAAAGAATTCAAAATTAATATTGCTTTTTAGTCAAAATCTAATTTCTGTAAAATTATCTAGAGGTGCAAAATTATAAAATATTTATAACATAAAATAAAATAAAATATATATATTTAATAACAAATGTTATATAGATCAAATTTATATATATATATATATATATATATATATATATATATATATATATATATATAGTTCATTATAAAATATTATAAATATTTGTAGTATTTATAAATATACACACTGTAAAAAAGAATTGTTGGTTTAACTTAAAAAAGTAAGTTACCTGGTTGTCTTAAAATTGAGTTTAAAAATTTTAGTTAATACAATGAATGCAATTGGTTTAATCAACAGAAACTCAAAATATTATGTTATCTAAACCACATTAATTATCTCTAAGTTGATTTGACAAAAGAAAAAATGTGATAAATCATGAAAATAATTTAATAATATATTTAATAACATAAATTTGTTATATATATATATATTATAAAATACTATATTATATATTTGGATTTCATGTAAATATACACATATGTTAAACGATACATAACTACATTTGTTACATAAAGATATTTGTTACATTTATACTTAGTTAAAGGGATAATTCACCCCAAAATGTCATCATTTACTCACCCTCATGTTGTTCCAAACATGTATGAGTATGTATGAGTTTCTTACTTCGCCTGAACACAAAAGAAGACATTTTTTAACCAGACAGTTGACGGCACCCATTGACTTCCATAGTTTTTTTTTCCTACTATGGAAGTCAATGGCTACCGTCAACTTTATCTATCAACATTCATTAAAATATCTTCTTTTGTGTTCAACAGAAGTAATTCATACAGGTTTTGGAACTTGAGGGTGAGTAAGTGATGACAAAATGTAAATTTTTGTATGATCTATCCCTTCAAGTCTTTATATTCTGCATAATTTAGCTTCCCCTGTAAATACTGGGTATAAAAATACTGATTAAGAAAATTCTTTTTTGGAAATACATCAGATTTTGGGAGTAAGAGGGGATGCGAAAGCCAGTTCACATTCAATTTAATGCCACTGGCTTTTATTCTTTCTTTCTTTCTTTTTCTTATGTACAATGACAAAAAGAATACCAGACGAATCAATGCAAACCCACAATCCTCTTTCACTGACCTTTAGTCTCATTCTCAAAAGCCTGCAACTGAGGTTAAACATCATGAAATGGGTTAGCACAACGCAGCCCCGGTCAGTGTGAAAATAGATAAACAGTGTATTCAGATCAGCGACCAGTAGCATTGGTACCCCATAAATCCAGAATGTGTCTTGCTGGGCAAATGCATTGGGAGTGATGAGCTGTATGATTTAGTACCGCCCGCTCTGCTCTCTCTGTCTGTCTGAGCAGCACGCACAGACGCAGAGCTCTTTTCATAAGCCCGGCCGGATGACATGATTCATGGCTCTAGTCCCAGCTGTTCCAGGAGCAGCACAGGCCAGCCACTGCTGGGTTTGCTGGTTTATTCATGCTGTCTGGCGCAGTAATGACAACCTGCAAACTGCAAAACACTAGATCAACATCCTCCCTGACCTAATGTACATTTTAACAGTTTACAGATTGATAGGGTTAGACGTGGAATTGAGTTAAGACCTATCTGTTCAGAAAGCCCTGCACAACTAATTTCTTGTTGTGGGGCCAGGTTTCAAATGTCATGAATCCACACCTGTGGCATACAAGAATACTCTGTCATGCTGGTATCGTGTGTCACATGATGATGGTTGGAGAATATTGTGTAAGTGCTACCATTATATCTTAAAGGGTTAGTTCGCCCAAAAATACTCACCCTCGTGTCTTTCCAAACCTGTTCATCTTCAGAACACAAATGAAGATCTTTTTGATGAAATCAGAGAGCTTTCTGTCCCTCCATAGACAGCTACATAGCTGACACTTTGGCGCTTCATAAAGAGATCGTAAAACGAATCCATATGAATTGAGTGGTTTAGTCCAAATTTTCTGAAGAGACTTGATTGCTTTAGATGATGAACAGATTAAATTTACATTTAATTGTATTCACATATAAACATTGATCAGCGAACAAACAGAAGCTCAACCAAACCTGCTTGACGTGTGAGAACAAACCTCTTGTGGAAGCTTAAACATGCTGCATAACACATGAGAACAAACCTCACTGGTTCTTGAGAAAGCTCAAATGTGCTACGCAACACAAGAATGAACCTCATTGGTTCTCGCATGTCAAGCAAACCCTGTCAATAAAAGCTTAATTCAATCTGTTCATCATATAAAGTGATCAAATCTCTTCAGAAAATTTGGACTAAACCGCTCAATTCAAATGGATTAGTTTTACGATCTCTTTATGAACTTTTTGAAGCGTCAAAGTGGTAGTTGCGTAAACTGTTAATGGAGGGACAGAAATCTGAAGATGAACAAAGGTCTAACGGGTTTGAAACGACATGAAGGAGAGTAATTAATGACAGAATCTTCATTTTACTATCCCTTTAAACAACTTTACTTTCCCTTTAAACAACTTTTTTTTTTTCCATTTTATAAAGCCAACATGCGCGAATCCTTGCAAAATAGACCAGTTTTAAGATGATACCACAATACCAAGCATTCAAAACAACATATGTGCTGGTTATTTCAAAAGGGATTTTCTGGATGGTTGCTATGTTGTTCTTCATGGTTGTTAGGTGGTTATATAGTGGTCGAAATCAAATGAGCCCACACCCAAAAGATATTCTGGTCCCATTAGTCAATGGCTTTTATTTCATAGTCTATGGGACTGTTCAACCTGATCTCACGAGCTGGCAATTTTGAATGAATTTACACAATGTAAATCATACAAAAAGTATGATTATTAGAAAAAAGAAAGCTTTCTTCAACAAAGTGCACAATATGAGGTATTATTATTTAAGTCTGTAATAAAAATGGTTTAATAATTGATTTAAGGTATGAGAAGTAGTAATGAGCAAACGATACTAAGATGTTTTTTGTGGATTACAATAACTGGTTTGAATACAATAAGATATCATATCATTATACACTTTAACACTATGTAACTCCCTTTCTGTGGATCTACTACCATAACAGATGAATTATTTCTCAAGAGTGGATCTCTTAGGAGCAGAGCTGTGTAAGAACCCTTTGTTAACCTCTGTAAATGGTATCTTGTCTACATAATTCACCATTCTATTGGGTTTCGTCTGTAAGTAGAAAACTGTGTCAACTGTGTCAAGACCGACAAAGCAGGGGGGAGATCATTTTTATGAGCCTATAAGAGTTCCTAACCTCATTCAAAGATCTCCTGAGACATATGAATCCATCCAGGCCCCTAAAAAAAAATCTCTCAGTGTATGTTCACAGAAAACTAAAGGAGCAAAAATTAAAGGAAAAGCGGGTTGAAAGTCCAATTTGCAGTTTCAGCGCAGCTTCAAAGGGCTCTACATGATCCCAGCTGAGGTATAAGGGTTGTATCTAGCGAAACGATCAGTCATTTTCTAAAAAAAAAAATTAAAATTTATATACTTTTTAACCACAAATGCTCCTCTTGCACTAGCTCTGCGATGTGCCACACATTACGTAATCACATTGGAAAGGTCACATGTGATGTAGGCAGAAGTACTGATCAAGTGTTTACAAAGCGAATGTGCAAAGACTAAGCCAAACGCCCCCTTCACAAAAAAAAAGTAAAACAATGATGTTGGATGAGTTTTTCGCCCTACCGCGGTATTTCCGCCTACGTCACGCGTGATCTTTCCAACATAATGTGTGGCGCATCGCAGAGCTATTGCAAGGCCAGCATTTGTGGTTAAGAAAAGTATTTAAAAATGAAGCTACACTGAAACTGCAAATTGGACCTTCAATGTGGTGGTAACTGTTGGAAGTCCACTATATGGAGAAAAATCCTGGAATGTTTTCCTCAAAAACCTTAATTTCTTTTCGATTAAAAAAAGAAAGACATAAACATCATGGATGACATGGGGGTGAGTAAATTATCAGGAAATGTTAATTCTGAAGTAGACTAATCCTTTAAGGCAAGTGTCAAGATTCTGAGTGAATAACAACCTAAATTTAGTTTCATTTTCTCACAAAAAGCTAACATATAACTTCAGAAGACTTGGAATATAGTGCATGAGTCATACATATCAATTTTTTGATACTTTTATAGTGCTTTTGCATCCTTTTGGAACCTGGAAAGTGCCAATTCATTGTAACTGCATATAAAAGAGTCATTTTCTCATCATGTTCAGCAAAGGGGAAAAACAAGTTTAGAATGACATGAAGCTGAGTAAATGATGACAAATGATTCATTTTTAGTGAACTTTTCTAGAACCTACCCTGTAGAACAACATCTTTACACATTTATATTATAAACATCATTCTATTTCTTGTCTAAATGAATGCATTTCTTGAAAAACCTTACAAAATTATTGAAAAGATACTCGTTGCACAGGCTGCTGTCTTCATCTGAGTCACAGGAGAGTTTCAACGACACTGATTGGTTGCTTGATTTCCATTGCTCCTTTGTTTAATAAAAGGATCACGTCACTTTTGTTCCTAAGAGGTTGAAGTAACACAGAGGTCATAATCAGGGTTGACGGTCCGCAGTGAAGCTCCCCATAAAAATATCCATATTCACAGCTTTATGTTACTCATTAGCTTTTGCCAGCAGTCAAGGGTAACCACTCACCGCTCTATAAAAACCTGCCTCTCCTAATCTTGGCATGCCTACAACAAACAAACAATGGAAAAAAGTGACTCCATCCATAAATTAAAACATGCCTGCTGGGATGCAAAGAAGTGATTGGCACACACTTTGGTAATATTGCTTTAAAGATGTCCATTTACATAGCACCAAGCATGCTAAAGTCAATTAATTACAAAGCTGCAATTTTTTCCACATTAATAAACCACCCTGTTTAATAGCTTGAAAATATTTGGCGTCAGAGCTGCAATAGGACATCTTAAACATATATGACATTCCTTTACCATAGTCTATCTATTCCTCCATCCACCAACTTCTTTCTATCTATCTATCTATCTATCTGTCTATCCATCCATCAACTTTCAGTCAAGGTTTAGACAACATCAAAGTTTGTCTTCCTGAATTTTCCTTTCCTACTTGAATTCTGAACAAGTTTTGAATACGTGTCTTTAGCTATCAAAAAGAGTTTAACCCTCTAAGCTCAGTTTAACACATTTTACCTCATTTAAATGTTTTAAAAAAGAATTTCACAGATTTTTGCCCAGCATCAGTGTAGAAGATCTGCAGATTTTATATGGCTCTACTGCTGCAGTCACTGTTAACCATACACCATAGTTCAAGCGTTTCTTTTTTTTTTTTTTTTGTTTGTTTGTTTGTTTTGTTTTTTTTACTCAAACACTCCAAAAGGAAATATGCGTTTTATGCAAATAACATATTATAAAAGAGACAAAACCTTTGCATTTTCAATGCTTTAAAAATACATAGTGTCTTTTATGCTGGAAGAGTATTCTGTGCTCTGAAAAACCCACAGGGGCCGCATTTACACAACCCCACTCTTCAATGCTGTGACCTCTCTCACTATTGTCTGTGAGAACAAACAAAAGGCCTGAAGTCCCCTGCACACACTACCCATAAATCACTGAAACACTGAACTCAGACTGAGCCTGAGACCCAGACGGAGCCAAAGAACTATGGATACAAGACTGCCATCTATTGTTAGAGAGGAGAACCTTGGCTGAAACTAGGTATGAAGGTTACTTTTCAATTGCTAAGATAGAAAATGTGCATGAGTCTGCACTTCTACAGTGCAGTCGGCCTTTATTCTCCAGCTCCACTGAAGCCAAAGAAGTTTTAGTGATATTGTCAGAGCAAAGCACAGCCAAAACTTACAGCAGAACCAGTTATAATATAGAACCAGTAATATAATAGAGCAGGAGGTCTGCGGAAGTACGAGAGTGCTGCATTTAACACTGTCACACCTAAAAACATGCTTGCAAACATGTTTATGCTATTTATTTTTGGCCTTTTACCGCTTATATGTGAGGTAAAGTATAGAGAGGTCTGAAAAAGATAAAGAGCAAAGGGGATTGGGAAATGTTATGTGCTGGATTCAAACTTGCATTGACCGCATAAAGCCCAAAGTATACTTCACTTTTTACGCGTATGCGAGTGTCAATGTACAGAATTTCGTCATCAGAAGAGTACGCGCACCAGTGAATTTTTGTAACCACGCATACTTTGTACGCTCAGGTCGCACATGCACATTTAATTTGTTTTGCAGTAATTAGTTTATCCACAAGATGGCAGCCGTGCCCTAGGGCCGTCGATTCACAAGGTAGAAAACCTGCATAAACAGAACAGATCGGAACGCATGCAAGCTACACTGACAATGGAGGCCTACATAGACGACAGATTGTGCAAAAAGGTTAGAAAGTACCCTCATTTATACAACTCTAGCATGAATGAATACAAATATATTAACATGGGTTGTAACTCGTGGAGAAAGATTTCTCAAAACTGCACGTGTCGAACACCTGTGTACACGGACGAGTCAAATGAAGTATACTTTGCAAGGCTGTGCGTTCGACTGTGCGTACGCGTAAAAACTAAGTATACCCAGGGATTTAGTGCCATAGCACAATATTTCAAAGCATGTGCTTGTATCCATAAAAACACTGCACACTTACTTTGATCATTCACACTTTGATCATTGTAAATGATTACAAAAACACACACACGCACCTACATTCATACACACACGCACATACATACATAATTTATATATATATATAGTCAAACCAAAATTTATTCAGACACCTTGAACATTTCATTTATTATTACAGTTTATTCACTAAAGTGGGTAATACAGTATATGGTAATATAAAATATAACAAGAACTCAGATAACACTTAAGCAAAACATGGTCAGGTCAAAGTGTCTGAATAATTTTTGGTCCCAAATTTTTATCAGTTTTATGTAGTCCACTGTATGAAGAATTTTTGGGTATAATATGTCACAGTTTGCTATCCATACTTACATAAATTAACTATAGTGTTCTGCACCCACTAGACTGTGTATATATATATATATATATATATATATATATATATATATATATATATATATATATATATAAAACTGTATATATATTTCACATTACAGTAATAAAAACCCTGGGGGAAATTCATAATTAATAACTGTCTCTTTAGGTTTCAAATGTTGATGTTCTAGTATATGGTGCACCACACTAAAAAGCATGAGCTCAAAAATCAAATAGGGCCCAACTTTCTTTGACATTCATCAATTCTCACGCTTAAAAAAATGAGAGAGTGATAGAAAGAGGAAAAGATACCAAAATAAGGAAACGGAATAGAGTAAGGTGCGCTGTTGCTCAAATCAGGAAGGGCTGGGCCATGCTGGCAAGTTGAACAAAGATTATTGTTTTTATGTAAATATTTCCCATTTGTAAGAGAGCTCTAATTCAAGTTGTTCCGAGCATGACATAATAAAACAAAACAAACCATGAATTATTTGTGACTGTGCGCCTGTGTGGGCGAAAAAAAAGAAATGATGTAACAAACAATGGAGCTCCTGAAAGCTTTTATTTGGGACTGATGAATCCCTGTCAGCTGTGACAGTATGGAGGAGTGAATCTGTCATTCACCTCAATGACAGCGTTCCCCAGACAGCGGCTTTCATCTGTGACGGCGTCACGGTTCGAGCTTCCTTCAGGTCTGCCACGCTAAACAAGTAAACAGAGCGCATGACCAGGCGACAGGGAATGATCTAGAAAACCAGGTTACATGTTACCTGTTGCGTTCCATGAAAGAAAGAAAGTCTTGCAGGTTTTGGATGACATAAGGGTGAGCAAATGAAGGATAAACATGGAATTCTGGGTAGAACTGCAACAGAATGAGAGCAGTCTGTGCACCAGCTCATTGTGAGGAACAGATCCAAGACATCTTTGATAGGAGCCTGAATCACTGGCCCCCCCACTGGTCGTACAGGAAGTGGTATGATAAAAATAATGAGTCTGGAAGCTGCTAGCAGGGATAATTACGCGGCAAAGAAAGGGAGATGACAATGCAGCTCACCGCATTAAAGCCGCGATAAGAGGACGGCCTAATCCACAGGACTATGGAGGGATTAAGGTTGTGAGCTCCTCGTCTGGTCTTGAGATGAGAAGGTTAACCGGCCTGTCCTTTCCACAGTCTTCTCTCTTCTCTGTCTCAATGTTCTCCAGCTCTGTAATTCCATTAGAAGGAGGGCAATCTCTTTATCCCAGGGAGCAATGGAGACGGGGAATGCCGCTCGGCTTCCGATGAGCATCCACAGACATCGCTTTCGCTGAGTAATCTGATGAAAGAGGTGATAAAACACATTTGAACGGCTGATCGATTTCTCCTAGTTCACCCTGGTTAATGCATGTCAGCAACGGCTGTCCATGTATACAAATTAGATATTCATTATATTAATTACATATTCAAGATGACAGATAGACTTGAATCTAAGACATGCCTAAAAAAGTATTTATATGCACTGTAAAACCCGATAAGTTACGGTAACTCAAACCATTTGAGGAAACCATTTAAGTTTCAAAACCAATAAGTATGAGGAGTGTAAACTCATATACATTAAGTTAAATTTACTAATATTTTAGTGTTGGTTTAGTCAATCATTAGAATTTAAGTTTTTTTTTTTAAGTTTATTTCACTCATTCAGTTTGAATTCAAGTAACAAATCTAAGTCTTAAAGGATTAGTTCACTTTCAAATGAAAATGTGAAGCTTTACTCACCCTCAAGCCATCCTAGGTGTATATGACTTTCTTGTTTCTGACAAAGACAATCTGAGATATTTTAATAAATATCCTGACGCATCCGAGCTTTATAATGGCAGTAAGCGTTACCAAACAAGTATGAGCTGAAGAAAGTTAAATATGGATATATTTTTTTTACACAAACGCATCGCTTCGATTCAGAAGGACTTTATTAACCCCCCGGAGCCGTATGGAGTACACGTTTATGGAAGCACTTTCTTCAGCTCATACTCGTTGGTCCTGTTCACTGCCATTATAAAGCTCGGATGCACCAGGATATTTATTAAAATATCTCCAATTGTGTTCATCAGAAAGAAGAAAGTCATATACACCTAGGATAGCTTGAGGGTGAGTAAAGCTTGGGCTAATTTTCATTTTATAGTGAACTAATCCTTTACCTATATAGCTACCTAAATGGTTTGAGAAAATCGATTGCCTTAAATGGTTTAAGTTCATTAAACTCAAAGTAATAAAGTTACATAAGACTAAGCAAAAACTAACATTGGTACAAAGCAATGATGACAGAACAGGTTTTTAAAATTCACATAACAAATATCTGTTAAGTTTAATTTTTTTTTTTTTTTTTTTTTTTTTTAATTTTAAGTAAAAAACATTTAATTTTCAGCGATTTTTACTGTTAGGTTTTACAGTGTGCTTGATATCTCCAACTTCTGGCCCGTATAGTTACTTGAGTTACGCGCGGAAACAAAATGGCTACCGTTAGCATTGCAGTTGTTGCAGCATGAATGATGATATGTCAGCATTAGTTTTCTCTGCAATCCTTTGCTAAACAGCATGTAAGAACTTTAATACATTTTGTTTAATGATAAAATAATGTTTATCATTAACTACATGCAAGTCTCTTATGCTCACCAAGGCTACATTTATTTGATCAAAACTCTTTTCTATTTGAATATATTTTTAAATGTAATTTATTCCTGTGATGGCAAAGCTGAATTTTCAGCATCATTACTCTAGTCTTCAATGTCACATGATTCTTCAGAAATCATTCTAATATGCTGATTTGCTGCTCGTGAAACATTTCTTATCATCGATGTTGAAAACAGTTGTGCTGCTTAATATTTTTGTGGAAACCGTGATACATTTTTTTCAGGATGATGAATAGAAAGTTCAAAATAACAGCATTTATTTAAAATAGAAATCTTTTGTAACATTATAAATGTATCACTTTTGATCATTTTAATGCATCCTTGCTGAATAAAAGTCTTAATTTCTTTCAAATATATATAAAAAAATCTTACTGACCCCAAACTTTTGAACTGTAGTGTATCCAAATATGCATGCTGTGCATGTTATCTATTAAAGCTGTTTGTTCTACATGGCTCATTCAGTTTTTTTTCCAGATCACTTCTGAAATCTGAGACATATTTGAGCACATCTTGTTTCAATGTTTAGACATAGACAAGCAAACTCAACAACCTCTCCCCTCCACTTGAAACACATTCAAAATTGAAATCTATCACACATGGACACAATGCCTTGTCTCCCATGACTGAAATAGCTCTTCATATGAAATCCTCAGTGCAATGTTTTCCATTAGCTAATTTAATAAGGTCCCTTTGGAGTGTAAAGTACTCTTGACGAAACACTATGCTTCCTGGCACAGCTAAAAAAAGTGTTTTAATAGTCAGAGTGATAGTTTTGGAAATATTAGGCATTTATAATCAGACATTTCATGCTGTTAATGTATATGGTATATTTTGAATAAACAAGGATTTCTGATAATATAAAACACAAATAGTTAGTGCTGCTCCTAAAATCTCCTTCAGCTACAGAAAGCTATAGAGAGTTAAAGGAATAGTACAGTAAAAATAGAGAAAATATCATAATTTAAGCTCCAAAAAGCACCATAAAAGTAGTATAATGTATTTTTATGATTTTTTTGTTTGTTTTTTTTTTGGAGTAAAAATGATAGAAGAATGAAAGTCATACTGGTTTGTAACGAGTATATGAGGGTGAGTAAATGATGATGACAGAGTTTTCATTTTTGGATGTAATATTCCTTTAGGGCTCAAACATATAAGATTGAGGTGCTTTATCATAGGGCGGCTTCATGGTTTGGATGACAGGCTTTTAATTTGCACCGCCTGTAATCATAACTGGCTTGAGTTTATCGTGAAGTAATGACCTACACGATGGCCTTGATAGATAATGTGATTCATTCATTCTCTGCTTCCCTCCTCTACTACAGATTAACACAGAGAGAAAAGGCTCAGAGGAGATGAGTGTATGATGAATAGATGAGATGAGAAGACAGAATTTGATGGGGTCCTCAGTCCACCGAGAGTAGGTGTGACTAGGCATACGCATAGCCCAGACTCAGGCAGTAGGCCTGACACACATACACACACAGATAAATGACAGAGGTACTTCACATGAGAGCCTACTGCTGTTGAAGTACCAGGTGAAGCATGTGTAACTGAGCTGTATGCCAGCACACAGAAACAGACTGAAAAAAAGAAATGAAGAGAAAGGATGGAGGAAATTAAACATCATGGACTGAACAGATTTTCTAACTCTATATATATATATATATATATATATATACACACAGTGGGTACGGAAAGTATTCAGACCCCCCTTAAATTTTTCACTCTTTGTTATATTGCAGCCATTTGCTAAAATCATTTAAGTTCATTTTTTTTTCCTCATTAATGTACACATAGCACCCCATATTGACAGAAAAACACAGAATCGTTGGAATTTTTGCAGATTTATTAAAAAAGAAAAACTGAAATATCACATGGTCCTAAGTATTCAGACCTTTTGCTGTGACACCCATATATTTAACTGTGCTGTCCATTTCTTCTGATCATCCTTGAGATGGTTCTATACCTTCATTTGAGTCCAGCTGTGTTTGATTATACTGATTGGACTTGATTAGGAAAGCCACACACCTGTCTATATAAGACCTTACAGCTCACAGTGCATGTCAGAGCAAATGAGAATCATGAGGTCAAAGGAACTGCCTGAAGAGCTCAGAGACAGAATTGTGGCAAGGCACAGATCTGGCCAAGGTTACAAAAAAATTTCTGCTGCACTTAAGGTCCTAAGAGCACAGTGGCCTCCATAATCCTTAAATGGAAGATGTTTGGGATGACCAGAACCTTTCCTAGAGCTGGTCGTCCGGCAAACTGAGCTATCGGGGGAGAAGAGCCTTGGTGAGAGAGGTAAAGAAGAACCCAAAGATCACTGTGGCTGAGCTCCAGAGATGCAGTCGGGGAGATGGGAGAAAGTTGTAGAAAGTCAACCATCACTGCAGCCCTCCACCAGTCGGGGCTTTATGGCTTTTAGTGGCCCGACGGAAACCTCTCCTCAGTGCAAGACACATGAAAGCCCGCATGGAGTTTGCTAAAAAAAACACCTGAAGGACTCCAAGATGGTGAGAAATAAGATTCTCTGGTCTGATGAGACCAAGATAGAACTTTTTGGCC